>OY997591.1:48391368-49696368 GCA_963921825.1 Erodium maritimum
AAGCAATTTTGCTGAATTGTGATGCTCCAATTTCTTTAATAGACCTAGTTGTGTAAAGACTAAAAGCCCCTTTTGATGCTTTCCCCCTTAAAGGTCCTTAGGAGGGTAAAATGGTCCAAGACCACTCATTTCCTCTCCTCTAATACTTTATGGACAAGTGTCCAAGTAGGGACCAATAGTTTCCAATTTAAAATCCAACACAATTTAATTAACTAGGTCTTAGTCGATATAAAGTCCAATTTTGACCAAAGTTGACTTTTCCCAATATTATACTCAGATGAAAGGAAACGGCCAATTAAGCCAACCGTGATGACGGCTAAGCTTTTTGGGCCCCGGAAAAGCCCCGAGTGACCTCTTGAGTCATCGGTTGACTTTTCTGGCCGAAAGTCAAACTTGTCTTAGAAGTCACCGGTTCGACCGGGATCGACCGGGAGCGGTTCTTACATTTTCTGAAGCCTCTTCCTTGGGGTAGTATGTTTTAGGGTTAGTCTCAGCCGATATCGATGCTGGTCGTCGGTGCTCTGTTCCAGCCATCCTCATTCTTGAGGATTGCTAGACTTTTTGAGATGAGTGTTATTGATTTTCCAGCAAGATTAGGAGTTAGAGTTGGTTTGGTTGCTGTCTGGGGCATTTGGATCCTCCCTCTCCTCCGTGCTTAATGGTTGAAAAACCTGGGTTATTGGACCTTATTTTGAATTTGGGCTTAATGGTAGATAAACTTGGGTAGCTGACCTTGTTATTTTCCGGGGTGGATTCTGGTTTCTGTTTCTTTTCCTTTGTTGCTTTATTCTTAGTTCTGTTCTGGTGGTTAAGTTTCTCTTCTCAAGTGCTGGTTTTTCAGGTGTTTGTAACTGATGTTGTAGTTCTGTTGGTAGTCTTGTTGTTCTTGTTCTGTGTTGTATTCTTCTTGAGTTGTTGTGCTGGTTTCTGGTTGTTTTGTGTTGTAATTTTCTTCAGTTGTTCTGGTTTGGCTGTAATCTCAGCACGGTGTGGGTTGTCTTCTTGGTTGTTGGTTGTGCCCGATAATGAAGGCTGCGTCCTTCTAGTGTTTTTGAAGTCTTTAACCGGACTAGTGTACTCCTCTTCTTTCTTATGAGAGGTTTAATCTAAATTTGCATTGCCGATAAAAAAAATTAGAACCTGCCATTAAGAAAAAAACAATTGAAGTATAGGAAACCCAAAAGGCATGAGAAACCCAATAGATAGAACTTTTCGAACCCCATCCCAAAAGTCTAGGGACCACCACGTCCGAAGAGACATGGATGCCGAATATCTATTGGGGTTCCAAAAATCTCTTGCACACGAAACAACAAATACCAAGGCTCCCTAGGTACCACGAGCGAACATCTGTTGAAATTCGAGGAGCTGTAGGAGATGAAAACAAGAATAGTACTACATGGGTACCTGTTAGAATTACCGACTTAAATGGAGGCGGAGTTGTTTATCTCTAGTCTGGTGGCCCTTCATGAGTTGAAGGTAGGGGGCCTCAACCAACCATATGGTCATTCTCTGATCCACCTCTGATAGGGTAGCGTTGTATGTTCTGTTAACGTAACCTAAGCGGCCACAATGTTGGTAGAAAGTCGAGAGGTCTTCGCATTCGAGTCGAACCTTGAGGGGGTCCGAGATCTCGTCCAATTGCAGCTTTAAATTATGTCGGAGAGGTCTCGCTACGTCAAGCTCCAATCAGAGACCAGGGAAACGGAACTATTCCATTTGCATGGTTGAGGTTTTTGGGTCTGTCGGCCCCACGATCCCCACTTCCTTTCCCAGGTCTGTCGGCCCCACGGAGACCGAGACCTTTGTCAGCTTTTCTTGTACCACCTCCAAGCTAGTCGGGTATGAATGCGCGGCTATGCTGGTAAAGGAGAGAGAGAGTTGTGGGGGTGAGGATTTGGGGGTTCCTTCCACCATTGGTCCCTTGCATGTTGCTGCAAGAACCCGAAATTGCGTGAAAGGATCAGATTGAGGCCCGGTGGGATTGTAACGGGGACAGTGTAGGTCAGGTCTGACGAGCTCAAACAATAGATGGAAGGAAAAGAAGAGGAGGGTGTCGTTATTATTCACTGTCTTGAGAAAAGTAAAGACAAGTAAATGACTTGGCAAACAAAAGGCTCGCAGTAGAGGGACCCGAAATAGAGAGTCGTTTTGTAACACTTTGCTTCTTGATTTTTTTTTTGATCAGGAAAGCATATATTAAAAAGAAACCTCTTCAGAGGTTGAAGAAGTACAAAGTCTGACTACAGACTACAAAAACCACAACCAGGAGAATACAACCATGAGCATGACACTCGGAATACAACTACGAGCATGGCGCTCTGAAAACTACCACGGGCATGGCGCTCAGAATACAACCACGAGCATGACGCTCAGAATACAACCACGAGCTTGGTGCTCTGAATACAACCACGAGCATGGCGCTCAGAATACAACCACGAGCATGGCGCTCAGAATACAACAAAGGTTAAGTAGATTAGATAATGCTATCTAATATTGACATGTTCAAAGACGGTCTTGTTGTAAAATTAGAATAATTCGGGTTTCGAAAACTTTAAAATGAAAAAGTAGATGGACAATATCTGTTGAAGAGTAATTTAGACTTGAAAGACATTCCTGACCCAAAAACAAGAAACAACAAACTACAGGTTTAAAACCCTGATTTTATAACCTTAAAACACGATAAACAACCTGATAAAAAAGAGAGTCAACATACTCAGATATTCCCACCATGAAGACCAGACAAGAATTGTTGGAATAGATAAAAGAAGATGAGCACACTTTGAAGCTTTCATTCATATCAGTTCACAACCCAACACCCATCTTCTGCTGACAAGCTTTCATTATAATCTCCTCATGGCACCAATCTATGTAGAATTGTGAGATAAGCACATACTTTATTCAGATTAGCTCATTCTCTGCTGACAAGAAACTGCCCCAAGTGTGCAATAAGCACACATATTCTTGACTTTCACGCGTGAATCATCTTCACTGCATTTCTATTTTAAGAAAGAAAAATGCATCTTGATTAAGAATTTTTGCTTAACAAAAGTCATTGTTTGGGAGAACAAAATCGATAAGTGAATTGGATGAAGGAGGGACTTACTCTTGAAGAGAGGTCTTGGTATAGGGGTCGTCCCATTCCAAATTGTTCCACCATGATTCTTCTCCTTCTATCTCTTTGATCATATTGTTTTGGTCACTGACAGGTAGGCTCCTCAGTTCATCACATCTCCTTACTGAGATTTTCTCGAGACTTGGCCATGTTTCTGCTTTGTTGCTCTTACATAATGTCCTCAACTCCGGAAGGTTACTCAGATAAATTGACTTGAGTTTAGGGACTACCTCAACAGGGTGGATGTGTGCATATTGAAGCACCCCTTCCAGTCCTCTGCAATTGGATACATCGATACATTGTAGGTTTTCGAGGATCAGATGAGGACCAACAGTGAGCAAGTGTTCCATTTCACTACAAAACGTCACGTGCAACTTTTGTAGTTTAGCAAATGTGAGTCCCAGGTGAGCAGCTAATTCTGAAATGCTCCCCAGACCACTGACTTTATTTAGATAGAGGTATTGCAGATTAGGAAGTAGATCATAGTTGGCACCATTTCCTCCTCCTAACGTGTCTTTCAAGCTCATGCTAGCATACTCAATAGTCAACGACTCCAAAGCAGAAAAGCAAGTACCAGTGCTGATTTGTCCCATCTTTTGCACAAATTTGTCCAACCCTCTACAATCCTGAAACGATAGAGAGGTTGCATTAGTACTTCTTACCAAATACTCCGTTAGCTCGTCTTCTGCAGGATTAATGCCTTTCATAATTATCTCCTTCCAACTCAAAAAATGGATTCTTTCAAACAAGGTATTAGCTGTCTTTGCCGTGCATCCGATGCAGAATTTGAAGTTTGTCAATGTTGCTATCCATGTATGATTTATTTCCCAAATGAGACTTGACTTGGGCTTCACTTCAATGAACAATTCACTTAGCGTGTTGAGGCTTTCCAACTCTTCCAAATACGCTCCCCCATCTTCAACCCCTCCTTTTGATCCCCAAATGTATGAACTTCGTTCCATATTTAACATCTCCAGAGAAGACAACATGGAAAATACTTTAGCGGGTATGCTTCTCAAGCTTAAGGTGTGAGATAGATTCAACTCCCTTAATGTCGTCATCACTTCCATCCCCTTAGGCAATGCGCTAATAGGAGTGTTGGACAAATCAAACACTTGCAGTCTTTTGAGACCTTCCCATCCAGATATTGGTAACTCTGTTAGCTTCTCACAATGGTTTAAAAGAAGTGTACTGATTTCTGTAAGTTGCATAAGAGAAGAAGGTAATGATAAGATGCCCGTGCGACTCAAGTTCAACACCTTGATTGCTTGAAATCGTCGCATAAATCTATCGGGAATTTCAACAATAGAATCATTTCCTCCGAGGAACAATGTGGATGCATTGGAGCATTCTATCGAACATGCATCATCACATGGTAGCTTCATAATGCTATTATTCATGAATGAAATCCTCTTCAAATCTCCTGATAACTTGACTTGTGAAAGTCGAGTAAGCCCTATTCCTGCTTTTACCAAGAATTTGCTTCCATCTCCGGAGTAATTAGATGCTATCCATATAGCAACGTCTCGCACTACATCATGCATCTTCACTGTATCAGCATGTTCACCGGTCTCCAACAAACAAGCTTCTCTAAGATTTTGAATCAAAGCAAGCCCATGATTACGTGATTGTTCGTAATTAAGTTCCTCATCTATCAATCCTTCTCCCACCCAACATTTGAAAAGTTCACTTACATGTATAGAATAATCTTCGGGATACAGACAGCAATACAAGAAACAATACCTCGTAAGTTGTCATAGCTCCACTTGAACGGTTTGAACACCTTCTCCTCAATGTTACCAGAAAAAGGTACTGATCTTTGCAACTCGGTCAATGCATTGTTCCACAAGGGAGTCGAGTCGTTTCCCCTCATAGCAGCTCCCACAATGACTATAGCCAAAGGCAAACCGCAACATTGATGACAAACATGTTCTGCAATAGGCTTCATTTCTTTCAACTTAACCACCCTCCCAACGGTTTGAGAAAACAATTCCCAAGATTTCTTTCAACTTCCTCCAGAGTCTTCCTCACCTTCCTGCAAACACCGCAGCTCAAGAAACATCCTGAGACGAGACCTCTGTTGTCGGCTATCATCCCAGGTTCCATCTGATCCGCCACAACAAGAATCTCCCCGACCTGTCGGAGCCACTCCTTCACACGAGGTGTCGCTGACTTGCCATCTCTGTCCGCTGCTTCGAGTTGTTGCTTCACACCCACCTCCGTCTCCCTCAAAACTCTCTTTTTCTGTTGCAAGGAGCCGAGGTTGGATTGGAGCTTGAAGAAGCTCCTGGTGTGTCTGTAAATGGGTCCAAAAACAACCTTAGCACCCTCTACCAAAGGAGACCCAACCGCACCCACCAATTCAGCCATATTCCTTCTCTATCAAGAGTTTTTGCTTGCCCGGCTTTTTCTTTTTTATGTATGTCTGTCAACTCCCTCTTCTTTCTTTTATCTTTGATTGTAACTCTTTGAGTTTTTATTAGATAGAATAAATTTATTTATTTTCGCTGATTAAAAAAAAAACAAATTCAAGATCGATGAAACCCAAAAGTAAAAACTTTTCAAATGTGATCGGTCTTCAAAACATGAGTATTTGTTTTATCAGGAAGTATTGACTTATTAAGAGGATGGCTTCGGTTGAGTTTCAAGTTAATTGATACAAATAAAATAGTGAAGTTGTGGTTGAGAGTTGAGACAGATAATACGTCCATTGCCTTAGCGTAGTTGACTTTGAATAATATTTTAGCGATTCAGGCCCACGGTGCCTTGAAAAGAAGAATTTTATTTCTTGAGCTGGCTGTCTCCTGGCAGGCGAGGAAGACTTTTGAGGAAGTACAAACATTTAGGCTATCTACAAAGACCATCCGCTTCGTCTTCTAAATCCTATTTCTTTCAATCCGTTTTTTCGACTTTCGATAATTATCGTCGAAATTTCATTCTTTTTGACGTCCTCTTCCTAAATTGTCGATGTCGTCGGCGTTTATGTCAACCCATATTTTCCAGAAACGTCCCGAAGGTGTCTCCACGGAAGTTACGCCACCGTCGTTTCTCCAACGGCCTTAATTCGCCACTACCTCCTCTCCTTTTCCCGTTTATCTGCCGCCCGAATCACTTCCCATGGTCGATGGCACTCCTCTCCGAGGCTCTTCACTGGTGCCGGGGTCGAGCTCGAGCCGCCCATACCACAACCAGCCGGAACCGGGAACTCAAATCCCGTCCATGGTCTTGTATGCTCGGATGAACGTCATCCCACTGGCAATGTTACGCATGTACCGGAAATGGAGTCGGCCCGAGGAATCCGCCTTGGTGTGTGCATGGCTCAGACAAGCGGGTGAAGGTGGTGAGGAATCCGACGATGCGTTTTGGAATGCCATACGGGGGGGGGGGGGGGAGCTTTCCCACGTGACCCGAAAATCCCTCACGACTGAACGGTCCATCGCGAACTGCCAGTATTATTGGACCGACATCAATCGGAAAGTGAAGATCTTCAATGAGTGCTGGTCGGAGATGAAACGCATTTACCAACCCGGTTGGACCGACGAGCATGTGATGCACATGGCTGAGGTGGTGTACCACGAGAGATACGACCACGAGTTCGTCTGGCAACATTGGTGGATTCTCGTACGGGACCATCCAAGTTAGATGCAGTTGTAGACACAACCGTAATCAAAGATAGCAAGTGAGTTGACCCTCAATGGGTCGGAAAGAATAAGTCCCAAACCTTTGACATTAGAGGTTTGCGAACCCGTTGACCGGAGGAGCTGAAATTGTGGTTGGAGATAAGGAAAGAATAGCCCTCCCGGGCGATTACTCGAAGGCTCCTCATCACACAATACGGTTTCAAACTCTAGCAATAAAAGACGGGGGAGGAAGGGACGGCAGAGGACCAGTAATTCTTTTAGGAGGTGTAATGTGCAGGACAACTTTAAATTGTCTCTTAGTTGTCGATAAAAAAAATGATGAGTGACATTGGTTACCTCACGACATTGCTTCAACACACAACAAGTTGAGTCCCGTGACCGTCTGTTCTACAGGGTCACATGACATTACTTGCTGTGTTCTTGGAGTAATGACATAAAGAAATCCCCGTCACTAGCCATCTTTGATTATGAAATACCGAGAAAACAATTTGAAGTCGTCTGTCATATTACGCCCCCAAACCGATTACTCGAGTCCGGGAAGCTGGTTTGCGATAGGCAATAGTAGTTAGTTTGCACGTGTAATGTATTGACATCGATTTGCATTTTTATAAACACATCGATTTGAACATGTTTTCGATTTTAATTCTACACAATAGACTGGGAATAGACTGAATCGGTCTATTCCCATTATGACACGATTTCAATTAGACCAACGAATCAGGTCTAATTCATTCATGGGGTTCACAACTTTTCCAAAAAATTAGCCTCAATAGACCGGAATTAGACCGAATCAGTCTAATTCCATTGTGGATAGTCTTATGGGTGCTTGCCCACCTCAAAGTGAATGGGACATCCACATATCGTCCATGACCCGTATCACTGCTCCTTCTATTGAAGACCAAACAACTGCGTCTAGAATTTAAAACTAGTGAAGGATTCATGTGTCGAGATGAGATGCGAACCATTAGTATTTGGGATATGAGGGCGGGAAAAACCACTCTCGCCAAGGATGCGATTCTGATACTTGACCCTCTTTTTGTTCCTGATGAATGGGTGGAAGTGACAAAGACTACACCTTTTAATTCAGGGTCTCAACTGACCGGTTTTGGGCCTCAACTAGGCGAGTAGGGATCAAGCCTAGTTGCATTAGTAAGCAAGGATGGGCCTGTGGAGCATGTGGTTAAAATAGTTGGATCTTTGGAGCCTTTGTCGCCAGCTCAGTAGTCCCGGCCTAATGTTGTTACTGGCCTCCGTTTGGGGCCTGTTGCGCGGCCAAGTTTCGATCAAGATTTTTTAGTGTGCTCGCCTAAAACAACAACGAAGGATAAAGGGAAAATAAAGAAGAAACTTCAGCAGCCTTCTAGAGTACAAACTCGTTCACTTTGTCTGAATGACAATGAGATTCTACAGGCCCAACGTAGAAATGAGGCTTGAAGACATTTTGGCGCTACAGGGACTATGCTAAAGACAGAGACTGTAGACACAGTTCTATCCTTGACTTCTTTGTGAAGTTTCGGTTTATTCTTTTTGTAGTTTTTTGTATTTGGCCGATGTTTCTTTTCTTCGTTGTTTCTCGTTTTGTTGGAGATTCTCTTACCACTTTATGGTATAGTCTCTTTGAAAGTTATTTGGGTTAGCTTCTGGTGGTCCTTAGATTATTTTAATAAAATCATCTATTAATTAAAAAAAACTCATCAACAAGCTCGAGAGGGCTAACATTTTAGGATAATGATATGGGTTGTCCAAAGATTCTAACTTCAAAAGAGTTCAATCACTAATTACCGAAAGATTGAGATTCCTGATTAGTTTTTACAACGATTTCATGTAATCAAGGTGTTAAATCTCAGTAACACCAATATCAGTCCATTACCTCCTTCCATTATGCAACTTGCTATACATGGAATTTTTCTTGTAATACGAAGGACAAGGAAGAATGCAAATACTTCATTCGAGTGACATTGATATCAGGAAATTGCCTATTGAGATGGTAAGAGTACCTCTAATGGTAAATCACTTAACAATGGTTTGGAATAGTGGTTTGAGGTAATTTTTTTGGCTTTATCTCTCCTCCAAACCACTACTTCCTACCACTACACCTCTAATGGTAAACCACTACTAGTAGTTTGGAGTAGTGGTTTGTACTTTTTTTTATCGGCAAAACAAATGGAATTAATAAAACTCTTTTTGAGAAAAAAGAGAGAAACAATTACATCCCCAGTCGATCATATGTCGACTAATAAGGGAAATTCTACACGAAAGGAGCTAATATCAAGAACTAGTAGTTCTTAAGTCTTACAAAAAACCACCCCAAGGTATCAAAGAAGCTAAAACGATTCTACAGCTAAGACTTGGTGCCCAAGCAACCAAAATTCCACCAAGAGGGAACACAATTGACGAAGAGGACTTTCTTGCAGCCCAAGTAACCAGAAAACGATCAGAGGATTCATTCTTAAACATGTTTACTATGTTCAGCAACCAAGTGATGGATGCTGCAGAAGGTTCAGTGTCCTTATAAGTTGCTGGCCTGCATAAATGAGAGAATAACTTGATGATTCACAGCCATGGACTCCAGCTTTCAGGAGGAAATTTCTTTGCTGAAAAGAGTGAGGGGATCTGCAGATTAAATCAGAATTAAATCTGTTATCACCCAACCAGTAATGCCACTCAGTAGAACCCAATATCAAAAACAAAAGGGAGAGACAAACAAAAGAAAAACACTCTCAGGCCTAAAAAGGAGAGCTACCCATCACACTATGGGGCAAGAGAAGAGGAGGAAAGAACCCACACACCAGACAAAGAACACCACAGAAGAACCTAGAACTACCTTACCAATCCTCACATCACTCCCCCAAACACCCCCCCTAACCCATCCCCAAACCCCAACCCATACGCAAACCCCAACCCAGAGCAGAAAGTTCATAGCCCAATCAAAGGAGAGACTTAAAAATTCTCAGTTCCAGCCTAAGATTCTAGAGAAGCCAACTTTCCAGTTTTTGGGCCAACAAAACCAGAGGGATAGAAGTTAGCTTGCATCCCAAGTTACTAAGATAACCAGTTGAGGAACCTTAACAGAATAAGTAATAGATGACTAATGGTTTGAGAAGAAGACCCACCATCACAAGGTCTTAACCATATCTTAATCCTTTGAGATCCTTGTAGAGCAGGACCTGGGAGAACTTTCCCATTGTTGAAAGGTAAAATATGTCCCTGTAGCTTGAAAATTAGCCACCTCCCAACTGTATGCTTGATGGATTATTTTATCAAAGATTTATGCTGCAGAGAGAGATGTTTCATTGAATAAGAGAGCATTTCTTGCCAACCAAATCTTCCAGCAACTAATTTGTGCTAGTTTTAATCAGGAGTTTTATCTCTTGTCAGATAAAAGAGTGTGCCAAGAGGAGAGGAGGACCTTTAAATTTCCTGGAGAAACCCATATTATTCCCCACCATTGAATAATCAGATACCAGACTAACCAAGCTCTGGAGCAATGCAACAAGATATGGGATCCGTCTTCAAAATCCCAATTACAAAGTTTGCATGTTTGCTCTTGAAGAGGTAGATTCATTCCTCTAGAATCTAAAAAGTATTTAGAAGGTATGACTTCATGTCATGCTGCCCAGCTAAATGCAGAGATCTTTGGAGGGTTTCCTGGGGTCCATATGTGTTTGGACCAATTGAAATCATTTGAAGAATTGATAGCTTGATTGTGAAGCAAGGAATAAATTTTCCTAACTGAGAAGCCTTTTGGATCTCCTGCCCAAACTAGAGAATCTTTTTTTTTTGCAGATGAATTCCATTGAGAATAAATTGGAGAGTCATCCAATCATGTTCTGCACTTCCTCTTAGATTTCTCCTGAATCTCAAATGCAAGGAAGAGTTTGTCCAGGCTTCTAAAACCAACAGTTTTTTGGCATGTGAGATCAAGTATAGCCTAGGATAAAGGATTATAAATGGGATATCCCCCCACCAAATATCATCCCAAAATAGGATCCTTTCTCCATTGCCTAGAGACCAAGACAATCCTTTGAGTCCAAATAGATCAGTGAACCTAGGATCTGAGTTTAAAGCCAAAATATGATGCATAAAGCTTCCAAGACCAATTTCACTAAAGTTAGAGAAGTCCCATTATGAAGAGCTCCACCCATATTTTCCACAGATTACAAGTTTTCAAAGTGAGGCTCTTTCCAAAGTAAATCTCCACCACCACTTGGCAAGGAGAGAGATATTCATAAAAGTGAGATTTTTAATTCCTAGCCCTCCATCCATTTTTTTTATACAAAAAATATTCCAATTAAGTTTACAATAGGTTTTAGCCCTTGGACTCCCATGCCATAAGAATTTCTTCTGCCATCTTTCTAGGGACTTGATAACACCTTTGGGGGCTCTGATTACTGAGAAATAATAGAGAGGAAAAGCACCTAAGGTGGATTTGATTAGAGTGATTCTGCCTCCAAAAAAGAGGAGTTTTGCCTACCACAGCCCCAAGGCTGCTTTGAATTTATTCAGTATTGGCTCCCAGGTGCTAATTCTTTTTTTAGTTTGAGCCAAGAGAGAATCCCAAATAATTAAAGGGTAGGGAGGACTCTGAGCATCCAAGCATTGAGGATAAATGTTTAGTTTGAAGCTCAGTGAGGTTAAAGGGAATTATGGGTGATTTGGAATAATTGGCAGCTAGGCCAGAAGATAGATGAAACATATGAAGAAAATATTTCAAGCATGGGATGCTATCATCATTTGCTTGTATAAAAATATTGAGTCATCAGTAAATTGGAGATGTGAAATCTTAGGTCCCTCAGGAGACATTTGATTACCTTTTAGAAGATTGGCTTGAACTGAAGCTCTCATAATTTGATTTAATCCTTCAGCTACCAAGACAAAAATCAAAGGAAAGACGGAACAACACTGTCTTAGGCCTCTACTTAATTGGAAATCAGGAGATAGGGAGCCATTGATAAGAATTGAAGCATGTGCTCTTAGGATATATATTAACCAAGTTTTCCATTTGATCCCAAAGCCTATTTTAGTCAACAGATTCATCACATAGCTCTAATTTACTTTGTCAAAAGCTTTTCAAAATCTGATTTGAAAATAAATGCTTTGATTTTGGAGGCCTTTAAGAAATGTACTACTTCAGATGCCACTACTATATCATCAGAGATTTGCCTTCCTGAAATGAAAGCTGATTGTTCCTCTCCTACCAAAGAATTGATCATTGTCTTTACTCTAGTAGATAGTAGTTTCGAGAGGATTTTATAAGGTCCTCCCATAAGACTTAGAGGTCTGCACTCAATATCTGTCAATGTCTTGTAGGATCCTTTATCACTATTTTCAATATCTGTCAATGATCTTGATTCTGCCAGGGCATCAAGCTGATGAATAGACTTTGTAATTGAATCTATTTATGTATCTAGGAAGCCAAAGATATCTGAGTTCCATACTTTTAAATCTGCTTTTAGGAGATTGAGCTTTTTCCATAAGACAAAATGTGGAACTCCCTCCACTGAATAAGAGTCCCAGAATTTCTGCATAGCTGTTAAAAATCTTTCATCCTCAGTCTAAATATTCAAAAATTTGAAGGGTTTGGGCCCTTAATCTATTAAACTATCTGCTAATATTATAGGTTTGTGATCAGAGATGGTTCTTGGAAGACAAGTTTGGGATAAAATGTTGAAGAGAGTCAGGCATTCTACTGAAATTAAGAATCTATCAATTCTAGATGCTCTTGAATTTAGACCAAACCAGGTGAACTTTCCTCCTTGTAAAGGAAGATCAATGAGGCTGAGATTGGAAACTAGCCTTTGGAATTGAATCATATTAGAACCCCCACTCCTCATACTGGTCCTTTTATTTAAAAGGACCAGTATGAGGAGGGCACTAAGTATTGCATTAAAGTCACTTTTATTTAAAAAATCACCCCAAATAAAACAGTTATTTTATTAATTCCAAATTTGAAAATACATAAACTAATAATTAAACT
Source organism: Erodium maritimum (assembly GCA_963921825.1). Classification (NCBI taxonomy): domain Eukaryota; kingdom Viridiplantae; phylum Streptophyta; class Magnoliopsida; order Geraniales; family Geraniaceae; genus Erodium; species Erodium maritimum. Next base: position 48,404,099 of record OY997591.1, read on the forward strand.
AGGAACGATAATTAAACATACATAAATTAATAATCAAGCAACTAATTGTTCCTGGATGCAATGTGCGCACGCCACTTCGGGTGATCTTTGAGTATGTCACACACCTCACGTTTAGTCCATTTTGAATTTTTTTCTCGTATTCCTCCACAACCGCTGCATAGATTTCGTCGGGGGTTGCTCCTTCTTTGATGTGTATCTAATATTCCTCATCGAACAGCTTGCACTTTTTTCTAAGACGAAGGAAATGGTCATTCATCCGCTTCTCTGACCGGCACGCCCACTTTGAATTGCAGTCCAAGATGTAAGAATTGCAGAACTTAGACCAATATTCCCCCTAACCTTGACGACGATGAGCCATGTCAATGTCAGATGCATCTTTTCATCGTCGGACCAAGGGTGACCGGTCGCCCAAGAAGACGATGTCATTGCAAACACAAGAAGAAGTAGAGAAATAGAGAGAGAGTTGGAGAGCTTTTGAGAGGTGTGAATTTGTGAGGGAGGGTTGGGTGGTATTTATAAGGAGGGATGAAGGTCTTTCTATGTGGCTGTGACGACGGGACACACATTATTCCCCGAATAGTGTGCATGCACGAAAATCGAGGTACCGTGAATTCAATAAAAAAATTGAAAAATAGACAAAGGTTAACTAATCTTATTGTTCATATTACAAACCTGGTTACAAGTTGTAGGCTACATCAGATAGACGACAAGAGGTCGGCGAGGCTTTCCATTACACGTCCACGAGAGGCCCGTTCCTCTGGGGTCATCTGCGAGGTGTCTTGGCTCTGTATTGCAATCAACATCTGCATGATTTCGCCATGCATCCTTTCTTTGGTCGCACTGATCTGGGCTTGGTCCGCAGTCATTGCAACCTGACGGTTTCCAAACCATAAAAGGAATTGCACTGTTTCGGGTGCAATGACCTGGTCTGCCTTCACTTGGTTCCCATTGCCTCTAGCTTTTACGTTGGCTTTTTTCAGTCCGGTTGGACGCTCCTCCCATGGAAGTGATTTCAACTCGTGATCGTGCCTGTCGCCCGATATGTAGTTACAATATTCGTTCAACCTTGTACGCTTTCTTGCTTCACTTGCAGCGTCTAGGTCAATGTCAACGTCCCAGTGCGGTGTCTTCAGGTTCTTCCACTTTGGTTTCCCCCTCACGATTTCTCAAACATGCTTCAATTTTTTTTTGTTGTTCTCCTCTTTCATGTACGCCCTTTTAGCGGCTGCCATGATGTCAGCGTCGTTTCTTCCACTAACGACTACGTCATCAAGCCCTGAATATTTGTCGTTGAATTTTCTTACTTTTCTGTTGATCGGATACCAGTGGTCCTTGCAATTTTTCCAAAACCGGAATGATTCGGTTTGTTTCCTTGTCGACTCGAACTCATCTCCGACCTTTTTCCAGTACATGTCGTTCTTCTGATTCTTACATGTGATGCTATCAAGAGAATATTTGAGCCACGCCCTCGCCAACCGTTCCTCCTCCACAATGCTCTATTTCACCCGCGGCCCTGAATTCGGTGGAGGTCCAGCCTTCTTCCCCTTCTTTTTCGGTTGACTGGCAGGAGTAGATTAGGAAAGTTGCTAGTTTGGGTTTGTGATTGTGGCCATTGTGAATGTTGAAGCAGGTTGAATTGTGAGGGCATGGATTGTGTCGAGTGGAAGAGGGAGGAGTAAGATTCGATGTGGCATGTAAGCTCTTTTTCCGTGTGCACCGAGTCCTCGAGGTTGAAGTCATCCAAGATGAACTCGATGTTGGAGGGGTCGGCCATTTGGAAAACGATGTAGAAAAAATTATAGTAAAAGGAGAGAAGAATAGAAGAGAGGTTGTGTAAAAGAGAGGTGTGAATTTGAGGTAGGGGTGGTTGTGTATTTATAAGAAATATTAGTTTTTTTTAATTAGGTTGTCGCCATGTGTCGACGTGGGACAGACTCGCCGACTAGCCATTGGGCCAGCGACGACACGACGCATCACTGAAAGATCCTGAGGCGACAGCCTACGACGGTTAGCTGTGGCAGCGAGCCGTGGTAGGGCCTGCGATGGAACGTAAACCACAACACAACGTCGACAGTTGGAGGTACTCTAAGGTTGACCAAATTAAGGGAATGAGATGTATCCAATATGAGAAGCCTTAAAACATTCCAACTGGTGTGTTGTCTATGTTGTCATCTATAGAGATCTTAGATACAGAAAGTACCAGGGAGAACTTGAAGATGGGTAAGTGTATCTCGGAGAGTTGGAAAGCGTCAACATATAAAGCATATTGTTCATTCAAGTGAAGCCTAAGTCAAGTTTTAGTTGGATAACCAAAGTTTTCCTGTCCAACTGATCAACTATTTTAATTTGGATTAATGAGCTCCGAGTTTAAGTCCCAAAAATAATACCTCAATCTAGGGGTGTCCATGGGCCGGGCCCTGGTCCTGTGGCCAAAATTTTGAACCGACCCGGAGTGACCAGGTTCAATAAAATTTAACCCACTCCCGGTCCCGAACCCCAAAAAAGGACCTTTGAACCCGTTTGTCCGGATTATGAGTCGGTTCACCGGGTTGGACCAACCCATCCGAATTTGATAACAATTGATAACATTAACCGTAAGTAGTAGTACATATAATTTCAAATATTTTATTCATTATTTAAAAAAACCATTCAAAAGTCATTAAAGAGTGCTTAGAAGCTCTCAATTTGGTCACTTCTTAATGATGGAAAAACTTCATACCCTGTTTAAACTTTATCAAAGGTTCAAAGATTACAAACGTCGAAAAGGAAGTTCAAGTTGACCCAAAAAAGATTTTGATTACAAAAGATGAGTTCAACACAAAACAACGACGTGTTATTACAAAATTGGTAATCATCTTCAAAATCTCAAGTCATCGATTTTCATCTTCATATGCAAAAGTAATTAAAACTGCAAGAGTATGACCTTAGGCCTTAGACTTGTACCATATCGGGGTGGTCCGGGTTATGTAGGAAACCATGTCACGGATCCGCTACCCGGAACACCCACTCCTGGTTTTGTAATTTTAAACCCGGGCCCTTAACCCATGCGGGCAAACCCACTAGGGCCGGGTGGACTGGGTTATGTTGGAAAAATGGAAACAAAACACACTTTGTACTTTGCTCCTTGTCCTAGATCGGGAGATTGGCAAGAATTTCATGTGTTCTTATACACCAATCTCCCAAGGCATGGGTACAAGGAGTTGGGCCTCATGGGGCTCGCACGCCGCCGTCGCCGTTCGTCGGAGACGGGCCGGGACGGACTCGGCTTCGGGTTCGGGTGGAGCCCCTACGAAGCGAGCAAGAATTAATTTTTGGGAAAAAGGATTTATCTGATTTCTTTTAATATTTTCTTTCAAACCTTTTAAATAAGTTGTAACGTTTTTCCGTTTTGATTCTGAATTAAACCGTGGGTTAATTATTTCAAACGGAATTCTGTTTTAAACGTTTTTGTATTAACTTGCTGAAACGTTTTTGTCTTAAATCTGCTGAAACAATTTTTGTAGTTGAACCTATAAATAGTTGCCTCTACCTCATTTGTTTCACACGATTTTACAACTACTACAAGAGCCAAAACTATACACATTCATCTTCCCCTCTTTCACTTTACCACACCTGTGTTCTGGTACTGTTCTGCTGAGTCCACATCCAGTAGAGCGAGTGGCCGCGCTGTTGTGTCACGCCCCGAATTCAGTATGACCGAACCCGGAACGCGAACGGTGAAGCAAGTAAAATAAAGTCTCAAAAAGTTTAATAAAACGCTTTAAAAGCACCACTTGTATTAATCAAAACAATACTTTTACAAACCGAGTTTTAATTTAAAAAAACGAAAGAACACTAAAACAAGATTTTACGTCGCTAGACAACCCCGACAACCCGGACTCTCGCTCCCAGCTCTTCAAGCCTCGAGAGATCCTCCTAGTCCGCCTCGCGAACAGTACCTGTAGGAAAAGCAGCAAGGGGTGAGCGTTTCGCTCACCACCACGGACACCAGACTGACTACGACATACAACAGAATTACCGGGAACACCGGCAACAAACAAAAACACAGGGGACTACTACCCCAAATCACATGTTAAACCCGACTATCACACAAATCACTGTCAATTTCCCCCAACCATCTAAGACCCGTGCACGTAATGGAGACCCCAAATCAGAGACCGAACAACCATTCCATTAGTCACGCCGACAAGGTAAAGCACATCCCTCACACGATCCTATATGCATTTACTTGTAAATTTTCGCAACCAAACCAGTATTCGCTACTTGTCCCTACCTCAGAGGCTTGCGGGAAAAGTAGTAAAGGGGATGAGCGTTCCGCTCACCTCTACGGATACCCGTTCGATTATGGAATACTAGTAAAGCATCAACAACTTACCAATTTAAACAGGGCAAACAACTACCTCAAAACCTGATACCAAACTATCACAACTGCTCACGATATCAATACCTCAACTACTCGCTCACGTAAGGGAAACCTCGAATGGGATCATATTCTCAACTAAGCAAAACACTATTGCTCACCATATCAACACCCCAATTACCCGATCACATAGGGGAAACCTCAAAACGGGGATCATGTTCTCAACTAAGTAAATCACTATTGCTCACAACATCAATACCCCAACTACCCGATCACATAGGGGAAACCTCAAACAACCCACTCACGTGAGAGAAGCCTCAAACCATCCATTCACGTGAGGGAAACCTCAAACAACCCGTTCACGTGAGGGAAACCTCAAATCACCCGTTCACGTGAGGGAAACCTCAAACAACCCGCTCACGTGAGGGAAACCTCAAACCACCCGTTCACGTGAGGGAAACCTCGAACAATTCGTTCACGTAGGGGAAACCTAGTTCGTACTGCACCGCAGCGCATCAACCCTAACCCCTCTCCGTGGTGTGACCCTTACACAGAGGCGCTGTATCACCACCGTAGGTTATTGATGAGTCTCGAACCCTAGACCTCACCCTTTAACACAGAACTTACGACCTTTACAAACAAACACAATCGTGAACAAAGTCACGCAATATCAACAATATCAACACACACAATGCACGCAAGATCACAAAGGATCAACACACATACTGCACAGTTTCCGGTAGCAAACCGGCTGGGCCTGGCACTGCCCCACACACTTTCCCCGTCACAATAATGACAACCACAAGCCTCAGCACTTTACCGATCGCGCGCCGGAAGGTACGACACACCTCACGGGGACCACAGCCCTCGGTACTTTTGCCGATCGCTCATCGGAAGGTACGATACACCTCACGGGCATAACTCAAGCCTCAGCCCTTTACCAATTGCGCGCCGGAAGGTACGACACACCTCACGGGGACCACAGCCCTCGGCACTTTACCGGTCGCGCATCGAAAGGTACGACACACCTCTCGGGTAGGGATGGCAATGATACCCAAGCCCAATGGGGACCTGACCCAAAAAAATCGGGCCAGACCCGGCCCATTGTACAAACGGGCCGGCCTGGGTTAGTTTGACTGGGCTTTTAACCGGGCCCGGGCCGGGATCGGGTTTGGTATTACCCGGCCCAGACCCGGCCCGATAGGTTACTAAATAATAATAAAAACAAAATTTATTTGTTAATTTTTACGTTTCTACCCTATATATATGTTTCTACTCTTTGATTATGATAAAGATGATAAGGTATATTATAAATATTTTGATGACATACGAGCTAATTTATTGTTATAATTATTTTTATATCTTGATGTTTCTTGTTTTGATTCAAGAATATACCATGGTCGATGTCGATGTGAATATTTGAATTGTGATGATTGGAAATGAGAAAGAGATGAGACTTGATTAATTATATATGGATAATTAGATTTGATTTTGGTTTATTAGTCATCAAAATAAAAAAAATTGGAAGTGATTAGTTTTATTTTGATGTTACTTGTTTTACTTGTCCGAGATGATAAGATTGTATGTTTCATATAAATATATTAAACTTTTACACATCATATATGCATGATTTGTCAATATAAATTGAGTAGTGAGATTAAATTATGGTGTCCTGGAAGAAAAAATATACAACTCTTTTATTGGGCGGGTAGGGTAATACCCGACCCGGTCGGGCCACAAGCGGGCCGGGCCACAAGTGGGCCACTACCGGGTCTCGGGCGGGCTCGGGCCACATGTAAGAAAATCGGGCCGGGTATGGGTATCACAAAACCCGGCCCAGACCCGGCCCATTGCCATCCCTACTCTCGGGCATAACTCTAGCCTCATCACTTTACCAATCGCGCGCCGGAAGGTACGACACACCTCACGGGGACCATAGCCCTCGGCACTTTACCGGTCGCGCATCGGAAGGTACGACACACCTCTCGGGCACAGCTCAAGCCTTAGCACTTTACCAATCGCGCGCCGGAAGGTACGACACACCTCACGGGGAACACAGCCCTCAGTACTTTACCGGTCGCGCATCGGAAGGTACGACACACCTCTCGGGCATAACTCTTTCAGGTATCACCAGAACAATCACAATCACAACCAAATATCACACAATACTCCGCAAATAGCAAAATTAACATCACGACTAACTACCACTCAGCAAGTCAGTCAACAACAAACAGGTTCAATACCCCACATGCACACACGGCCACACACAAACACAATCAGTTCACTCAACCTATGGGCACAACCAGGTGCCCACATGTGATTCCTATCGCACGGTAAGTTTACTTAATTTACGGCACCACCAAGTGCCACATGCATTTCTATTGTTCGATACGTTCACTTATCCTACGACACCACCAAGTGTCACATGCATTTCTATTGTTCGATGAGTTCACTTATCCTACGACACCACCAAGTGTCCCATGCATTTCTATTGTTCGATGAGTTCACTTATCCTACGACACCACCAAGTGTCACATGCATTTCTACTAATAACTTTCCCTAGTCAAGGCCGATATCCGGCTACTTTTCCCTACCTCGTAAAGCGTTCCAAATGTCCACGCTCAAGCTCCGGCAATGCTCACGATCACCCGCTTAGCCTCCTCTTTCCACGGTCGGTGGCACGATCTAACATGATCAAAATAACACACTTTTTAAATATGCAGGCAAAACCGAATTTAATGTTTTTAATGCCCAAATGCAACCCCGACAATGCCAATCACTCCTGAACTTCCCAATTGCTCGACAGTGTCAACAAAGGGCCCAGAAAGGCCCGATTCGCCCGGCTAGGCGAATCTGCCCGGGATCGGAAAACGCCCTTTCGGGGCTCTGAAAATTCCCATTTTCGTTTCTACGATCGTAAAATAATTCACGTGTTCCAACGCAATAGACGAAATCAATTTTTGATAGCCGAGCGATTTAATTCCGGTTTAAAGTTTCTAACCCAAATTTCCGAATTCTCACAAATTAATTCCATAATTCGTTCCGGGTGTGAATTATCGACTCGGGGATCATCCAAGACCACCCAAACACGAAAAACCCGAGGCCCGGCCAAGTGGGCCCCACACGACCACACCGGAAAATGCTCATTTTCGCCCCAAAACGTTCCTAACGAACCCCAAACCTTAACCATTCATCTTTAAACCAATTCTAACCAAAACCCTAGAATTCAAACGTGTCAAAACGAGAAAAAGACGGGTTCTTACAGTAGGGAACATTGAGGGGATGACGATTACGCGAGAATTGAGACGATCCGTCGGTCGGATCGTCGGGAAATCGAGCCCAACCTCTCTTTTTCTTTCTCCTTCTTCTTCTCTCTTATTCTCTCTCTTCCCTCTCCTTTTTTCTGAAATTTCCGAACACTACTCTCAACCATTCCTTTTTATTTTGTTTTAAAATCAAACCACACACCAAAAAGACCATAATACCCCCTTTCCCTTTACCTTTTGTTTTAAAGTCCAAGGGTATACTTGTCTTTTCAACTCCAAACCACCACTTTTATGACAAGTGTCATGTGGGTCCCACTAGTTAGAAAAATATCTTTGTAGATATTTTTCAATCAGATTCGCAAAATTCAGCCGTCTCATTTTCCAAGAATTTACGAAACTTCGCGTTCTACAGGAAAACGGCCAAACTAAGACCGTTGTAACGACGGCTAAGCTTTTTGGATCCAAATCGGGCCTCGAACGGACCAAAACGTCGCTCAGTTGACTTTTTCGGCAAAAAGTCAACTTTTCCCGAATTGGTCAAAAATTTGCCCTGAGTCCCCCAGAACTCACTTTGGTCGATATCGGGGTCAACTTATGTCCGATATGACCCTCAGGGTCAATTTGAGGTTCATTTAGGTGTCTGTTCCAAAATTTAAATTTTTTTTCGTTTTTCCGCCGATTGACCGGCGTTGACCAGGAGCGGTCCTTACATGTTGGGTAGAGCTGTGTAACATTGGGGAGAAACCGTTGTTGATCGCCACCTCGGTCACGCCGGAAATATTTCTTTCAAGTCAGTGGTCGAGCACCACGCTACATCTGATTATGTTTCTGAACGTCTAACCGGTTGGTTCTTTCCAGTTTTCAATTGTTTGGGTGTTCAATTCTATTTCAGATAATTCATCAGTTCTGCATATATATTCCAACAATTTGAAAGCAATATTTCAATTACTTATATATCATGAACTGTTATGAATATGAACATGAATTTGAACATGCATACCAACCTGAATTCTTTCCATGCTGTCGCTGCTCGTACTATGCATGCTGTTGAACCACTTGATGGTACCAATTACCATCGTTGGTCTAAAAAATTGTTGATGTTCTTTGAACAAATGGACATCGACAATGTTTTGTTCAATGACCCCCCTATTCCCTTATCTACTACCCCTACCGCCACTCCCGTAATTGCCTCTATTGTTAGGGACAATGAGGCCAAACTCCTTAAATTCACTAAGGATAATAAAACTGCTCGGTGCCAGATTCTTAGATCTATCACCAACACCATGTTTGACCTGTTGTGCGTTCAGGAGTTTGCCAAATTTATTTGGGAGACTTTGGAGAAGAAGTATAGGGCTGACGACAACTGCAAGAAGAAGTAAGTCGTGGGGAAGTGGCTCTCCTTCCAGATGGTGGAAAACCAATCTATCATGGATCAAGTCCACGTTTACGAGGACATGTCCGTTGCCACTATCAATGAGGGGATATAGATGGACGAGGTTTTCCTCGCACATGTGTTGTTGGAGAAGTTTCCACCGTCGTGGAAGGACTACCGCAATCACCTCAAGAATAGAGAGAAGGATCTGCCGTTTCAAGACCTCATTAGCCATATGAAGATCGAGGAAGCAACCGTATGAAGTATGCTCTGGGTTCCTTCCCGACACCTTTTCTTCCTCCGATGGTAAGGGCCAACATCGTGGAGTCTGGTGGCCCGTCTCGTCAGGCCAAGCCCAAATCGAAGCCCAAGACCAAGGCCAAGGAAGCTCCCAAGCGAGGATCTCCCAACAACCGCAAAAGATTCGTGAAGCCCTCCTCTGCTATTGTGAAACCGAAGTAGAATATGGTGTGCTATGTATGCGGCCAAGTTGGACACAAGACCTATCAGTGTGTTCAACATCAAGACTTCAAGAAGAATGATGCAAGGGCCTACATTTCTGAAGATGATGACATCGTAGCTGCTGTAGTTGCTGAGGTCATGCTGGTTCACAACACCGTTGATTGGGTGTTGGACTCCGCATCCACCCGTCATCTCTGCAACTCCAAGGACTTGTTCTACGATTTTGAAGCAACTGCACCTGGTGAAGTTGTTCACATGGGAAATGACTCAACTACGAAGATCATTGGAAGTGGGAAGATCATGTTGAAGTTGACATCCGGGAAGACTCTCGTACTCAGTAATGCCTTGTGTGTTCCCACTCTACGACGCAACCTCGTCTTTGGACCTCTCTTGATGAAAGCTGGACTAAAGACTGCTATCGAGAATGACACTATTGTATTCACAAAGAATGAGGAATTTGTGGGGAAGGGGTATTATTGTGGGTGTCTTTTCTTTTTCAATATTGATCATGTTGTTCTAAATAATAAATTTTCCGCTTCTGCTTATATCGCCGAGTCTCTCGATTTGTGGCCTGGTAGATTAGGACATGTGAACGTTGCCTCTAATAAATAACTAAGATACCTATCTATTATACCATCGTTATCTACCTCTGAACTCTCGAACTGTGAGATCTGCGTAGAGGCCAAATTCTCTAAGAAAACCTTGCAAATCTGTTACAACAAGACACGCAAACCTTCTTGAATTAATCCACAAGAACACTAAGAGCAAGGGAGGCAAACATTACTATGTTACATTCATCGATGATTGCTCAAGGTTCGCGAGAGTTAATCTTCTTACTACAAAGGATGAAGCTGAAGAGATGTTCATCAAGTATAAGAATGAGATAGAAAACCAACTCGAGAGGAAGACCAAGAGAGTTAGATCCGATAGAGGAGGAGAGTATGACTTAAACTTCTTGAAAGCTGTTTGTGAATCGAATGGAATAATTCATGAAAATAGTGCACCATACATGACTCAACAAAATGGAGTAGTTGAACGTAAGAACCGAACGCTGAAGAACATGATGAATGCAATGCTTATAAGTCCAGGAATTCCTAATGAAATGTGGGGGAAAGCTGTCTTATCTGCTTGTCACATACTTAATTGTGTGCCGCACAAGAACCTTGATAAGACTCCCTACGAGTTATGGAAGGGCTATGCTCCTAACCTAAGGTTTGTTAGAGTATGGGGGTGTCAGGAGAAAGTAGGCCTAATTGACCTTAAGAGAACCACTATCGGATCCAAGACCTATGATTGCGTGTTCATAGGTTGTGCTCAGAATAGTGCGGCGTATCGCTTCATGTCTCTAGGTGACCGCTCAATCTTTGAGGATAGAGATGCTGAGTTCTTCGAACACATATTTCCAATGAAAAGGAACGATGTTGTTGATGCGGTTGAACCCACTATCCCCTTTCTTTCGCTTAGAAATAGGTGGGTTGCGGAAAGCTCTACTTCGCGTGGTCAAGCTGAGGGACCAATGAGAAACAAGAGAGCCAAGATTTTGAAGAAGACTTCATCAACTCTTTTCTCTCCGAAGTTGATCATGTAGGTTTTGTTTTAGAAGAGTTTGCTTCAGCCTTTCTGTTAGAAGAAAATCCAAAGACCTACAGTGAGGCTTTGAGATCTGTTGATGCTAACCTTTGGAAAGAAGATATCAAGGCTGAACTTGATTCTACTGTATCGAATTGGGATCTAGTAGACTTACCTAATGGTTCCAAAACCATTAGTAGTAAGTGTATCTTTAAGAGAAAGATGATACCCGATGGTACGATAGAGAGGTTCAAGGCGAGACTCGTGGTTAGAGGTTTCACACAACGAAAAGACGTTGATTACTTCGACACATATAAGGTGAACAACTTCGATTCACTTGTGTATTCGAAGATGACGGAATCAGGTTGTGTAATTATCCGTCTTTATGTTGACGACATGCTAATTCTTGGGAATAATATCAATGTTGTGAATCATACCAAGAAATTTTTGTCTTCACATTTTAAGATGAAGGACTTAGGAGAAGCTGATGTCATTTTAGGTGTTAAGGTTATCAGAAACACCAATGACATCTCATTGAGTCAATCTCATTACGTTGGTAAAGTGTTGAAGAAATTCAATCACTTTAATGTTATACCTGCTAAAACTCCCTATGACCCAAACATACACTTAATAAAGAACTTGGGTGATAGAGTTTCACAAGTTCAGTACGCCAAGATGATAGGAAGTGTGATGTTCCTCATGAACTATACTTGACCAGACATTGCCTACACGATAAGCAGGTTGAGTCAGTATACACATAACCCGAGTAACGAGCATTGGAGTGCGTTAAGTCGTCTGATGATGTACCTGAAAGGAACTGAGTTGTAACCTGCATTATAGCACATTTCCTAAATGCTTTGGAAGGATACTATTATGCAAACTGGGTTTCAGGTAATGATGAGATCAGCTCGACGAGTCGTTATGTGTTCACTTTGGGTGGAGGTGCTATATCGTGGAAATCTTCAAAACAGACTTGTATAGCCAGCTCTACCATGGAGTCTGAGTTCATTGCCTTTGAGCTGGCTGGACAAGAGGCAGACTGGTTGTGGAACTTGTTAGCAAATGTGCCTGTGTGGGGAAGGCAATCAGGTCCTGTCTCAATATAGTGTGATTCGCAAGCGGCTATTTGCGTTGCAAAGAATAATGTGTACAATGGTAAGAATAGACACATTCGTATCAGGCACGCTATCGTAAGACAACTCCAGAAAGATGGAGTGATTTCTTTGGAATTTGTGAGATCCGAAAGAAAACTTGTTGATCCTTTCACCAAGGGTCAACCAAGGAGAATATTCTCTATTATATCATAAGGGATGGGGCTCAAGCCCACAGATCAAGAAAGTATGGATGACACGTGTTAGTGGTCATATGCAGCCATACTAGTCTTGATGCACTACATCTCCCATTCCCATGACATTAGTAGTGCTTGATAATCTATAACCAGTATTGGTGGTGCTTTGAGACGCACTTGATAGATTGTAATCTATAACTAGTTTTAGTGGTGCTATAGAGACGCACTTGATTGATTCTACTGATAGCTCAAGACCCAATTGGGATAGTGCTTGTGAGAAGCACTTAATGAGCCACCTACGTATGTGTGATGCTAGGCCGCCATCTATGAAAGACATGGGGGAAAAAGTCTTTCTAGAGCACATATTTGAACCAAGGTATACGCATGACCTTTAATAGCGTTTCTGATAGTATCGCGGATTCAGTGGGATCTGAAGTATGGTATGTTTTGTGTGACGTATCAACCGAAGCTAAGTAAGTTCAAGATTCTATTCACTTACTTTAAGTAATTTGTTATCACATCTCATTATGCATCAATTCCAATCGAAAGATAATGATGTTTAAGTACCGCACCTTCCAGTGACCAGAACATTTGTGGTGTGTCTTTTTCGTTAAAATGTGTTTCTCGTGTTTTCGGGTTTTGTCGCCATTTGTGAGGAATTGTTGGAAAATGGCAACAAAACACACTTTGTGTTTTGCTCCTTGTTCCACATGGGGAGATTGGCAAGAATTTCATGTGTTCTTATAAGCCAATCTCCCAAGGCATGGGTACAAGGAGTTGGGCCTCATCGGCCTCGTGCGCCACCGTCGTCGTCTGTCCGGGCTGGGCCGGGCCGGACTCGGGTTCGGGTTCAGGTTTGGGTGGACCCCCTACAGGGCGGGCAAGAATTAATTTTTTGGAAAAAGGATTTATCTGATTTCTTTTAATATTTTTTCAAACCTGTTGAATAAGTTGTAACGTTTTTCCGTTTTGATTTTGAATTAAACCGTGGGTTAATTATTTTAAACGGAAATCTGTTTTAAACGTTTTTGTACTAACTTGCCGAAACGTTTGTGTCTTAAATCTGCTGAAACGGTTTTTGCAGTTGAACCTATAAATAGTTGCCTTACCTCATTTGTTTCACATGATTTTACAACTACTACCAGAGCCAAAACTATACACATTCATCTTCCCCTCTTTAACTTTACTACACTCGTGTTCTGGTACTGTTCTGTTGAGTCAACATCCAGTAGAGCGGGTGGGCACGCTGATGGGTAGAGCTGTGTAACCTTGGGGAGTAACCGCTGTTGATCGCCACCTCGGTCACGTCGGAAATATTGTGTTCAAGTCAGTGGTCGAGCACCACGCCACAACTAATTCTATTTCTGCACGTCTAACCGATTGGTTCTTTCCAGTTTTCAATTGTTTGGGTGTTCAATTTTGTTTCAGATAATTTATTAGTTCTGCATATATATTCCAACAGGTTATGGATCAATTTTGGATACCCCTATCTAAATCCTTATTTATTCTCAATTTATGTTGGGTTCTTCCTTGGATGTTATTCTCTTTGCCCAAAAATTCCTCCAAACTGTCGCCAGCCGAATGAAGAACAAGAACGGTTCTTTTCTCCTCTCTTGTTTAAATGTTGAAGTTTCCGCCTACCCTCCATACAGGAACCAGACCTCCCGTAAAACTATACTGTTTAAGAGCATGTACAACAGAAAGGACCTTGATCAGGGAGTGAGAGTGCAGAACTTGTGCTGACTGGACAAAAGTGAGGGAATGGGAGTGCAGAAAAATGGGTGTTTTGCAACAGAAAAGACCTCTGAGGTCCTGGGAGTGCAGAACAGTGCTGACTGGATTATTATTTGATATTTTCCTGTTTTATTTAATTCGTTATCAGAAACCGTTTAAAATATTTATAATTTAAACAATTTTGGAAATAAATAATTAATGACAATAAATAATTCATAAATAAATTTAACACGAGTAAAAATTAATTTTTTTAATAATGGCATAGAAATCAATAAAATATGTGTATGGAATAATATGGTCAACTATGTAATATTCATAGTAGTTGCTATAACGAAAAATCTTTGAATCGGACCGGATAAAAATACACACAAAAATGATAATATGGTCAAATATATATTACATAAATATGTTATTTTATTTGAAATATCATCCAACACTAAATTACATAATATATAATCTATTAGAAAGAATATTTGATTTTAAATTTTAATATGCATTTCACTCCAAAATTAAAAGTATATCATATAAATTATAATAAAACATAGTAACAAAAACTCATCTAGCTCAATGGTAGAATCACATGGCTTTTAACCTTGAGATTGGGGGTTTAAATCCCACAATTGACAAAAAAATTTATTTTAAAAAAAAAGTCGCGCGCATATGCCAGGTGTCGGCCCGAGATTGGGCCAGCGTGGGCCAAGGAGCGAGGAGCGCGTCTGCGAGCCCGGCCCGCGATTGGGGAGCGAGGAGCGAGGCCCGAGCCCAGGACCGCGTCACGGACCGCGAGAAAACCAGCCCACAACGGAACGGGCCGCGATCCGCGGACCGTGCGCGCGCGGGCTGAGGGCGCGGCCCGGCCCGTTGTACATGCTCTAATGCTTTGTACCCATATAAGACAAAACAAAAATGGGCTTAAATATGTGCCCTGTTCATGGGCCTTGGTAAGGGATGGGCTTTAGAGCCAAATTCAACAATACATTTTGATATTTAGGAGTTATGATTTGGTAATGATCATAATACAATCATAGCATTTTTCTTTCCTAAAATCGTTTTTTTTATAAATGATGGTTTTATTTCATGGCTTTGGAATAAAATATTACAAAGCACGAGGTATAATACCCCAAAATAACCTACTAAAGAAAGAAACCAACAAGATAGAGGAGCTTAACTCCTGTCACGAGAAAGAAAGCAAGAAGAAGGGGAAGCCAACCATAGAGGTAAGTTGGCTTCCTCCAAAATATCACCCGACATCCTACAAATGCTAAAATTGTGATGTTGGAGTTTACAAAAAACATCCTCCACAGGCTCAGATTGGCGCCGAAAAACTCTTGAATTCCTCTACAGCCAGATATGCCAAAGAACAAGGTAACCAACCTTGACCCAGATCTTCCACCACCGTCTCCTGCCCAAACCTCGCCAAACAGAAATCAAGGCCAAACAATCTCCCGGCACAACCCAAACAATAGACCACCAAAGATAAAATTTGGACCACAAAGTCCAAGCAAACTTGCAATGCAAGAAAAGGTGTGGGGCGTCCTCAAAAACAGATCCACAAAGGCAGCAGAACATATCAGCAAGAGATATACGCATACCTCGCTCCTCCAAAAAAGATTTGGTGGGAACTGCATTATGAGCCAGTAACCAGACCAAAGAGCTGTACTTAGGGGGGAGATTCTTAATCCAAAGAAACCCCCCCCCCCCCCCAAGGAACAGGAGAAGGAGCAGAATCAGCTAGCAGGGTGAAAGCTGCAGACGATGTGAAACCAGCTTCTCTATGAGAACAAGTGACTGAGTCTGGAGAGCCTGGACGGATGACAACCGAGGATATAAGGTCCATAAGCAAGGCCGAATCATCCCGCTCATGGGTGAAGACAAAAGAGCGGCGATAGACAATATGCCAGGAGCTGTGCCGCCATAACTCGCCAATCTGGGACCACTTACCCAGACAAATGTTATAAAGTCTGGGGAAGCGATAACGGAAAGCCAGAGGACCGATCCACACGTCCTGCCAAAAACGGATGCGATCACCCTCCCCTACTCGCCAATGAAGGCTCTGATTCCCAAACAAACCTCTGAAGGTCGGAGAGGAGAAAGCTCCATAATATGTCCAAAAAAGAACGAAGAACCAGGCTTGTCTAAGGCAGTAAGATCCCATTCAGACAAGTTCCAACCAAACTTGGCACACAAAACCCGCTTCCAAAGGGAGTCCCTATCTGTGGCGAAGCGCCAAAACCACTTAGCCAACAAGCTCTGGTTAACCCTCTCCAAACCACGAATCCCAAGGCCTCCCTCACTCCTGGGCTTACAAACAGAAGATCAGCAGACTTTGCGAAAAACTCTAGAGTGAGCCCTATTATGCCAAAGGAAGGGCCGCCTCCAGGACTCAAATTCTCGTATAACACCTTTTGGTGCCCTGAAAAGGGACATGTAGAAAATACGCAAAGCTGATAATGTGGATTTTATCAGACATAACCTTCCCGGCATGGTCAGGTCCTTAGTCTTCCAAAGAGCGAGGGAGTCTTTAAATTTCTGAATAACTGGAGCCCAAAAAGAGAGGCGCTTGGGATTTGCACCCAAACTAAAACCAAGGTATTTAATTGGCAGAGAGCCAACCAAACACCCCAAAGAGGAGGCGACTAAATCAGGCGTGCAATTTCTGGCATTAAAGAGAATAGCAGTGGACTTATCGAAGTTAATTTTCAGCCCTGAACTCAACTGAAAAGTAAGCAGTGTGCTCTTGAGCCGCAGGAGATCATCAGTGGACCCTTTCACAAATAACAAGGTGTCATCTGCGAACTGCAAGTGTGACAAAACCGGACCTGATGAACCCAACTGAATGCCTGAGAAGTCACCCAAACCAATTCCTTTCTCCAGAACCTGATGTAGACCTTCAGCATCAATCAGAAATATAAATGGAGAAAGAGGACAACCTTGCCGAATGCCATTCAGAATGGGAAAATCAAGACTCGGTGAGCCATTAACCAAAACTGCCACATAGGCCCGGAAACAAGAAGCCATCCAAGACCGCCATTTAAGACCAAAGTCCATGGCCTCCATAACCTCATCCACATAGTCCCAATGGACTTTGTCAAAAGCCTTCTCAAAATCCAGCTTGAGAACGACTACCTCTTCCCCAGATCTCCGTACCCAGTCCAAGACCTCAGAAGCAATCAGGACACCATCAACAAGTTGCCTGCCTGCTACAAACCCAGATTGGGAATCACTAATGATGTCATCAAGAACCTGTCGAAGCCGGTTCGAGAGAACCTTAGCTAAGATCTTATAGGGACCAGAGATAAGACTAATGGGACGATAGTCTTGAAAATTGGCTGCGCTCCGATGCTTGGGAATCAAAGTAAGGAAGGTGGAAGTCAGACCTTTGCCAATGGTCCCTGAGGCGTGGAAATCCGAAAAAAATCTCAACAAGTCAGCTTCAATTATACTCCAGCAAGCCTTAAAGAACAAGAGAGAAAAACCGTCAGACCTGGTGCCTTCTCGGAACCACAATCTGAAATAGCAGCTCAGATTTCCTCCTACAAAAACGGCTCTTCAAGAAAAGAAGCTTGAAAGCCTAACCTAGCAAAAGGAAGGCGAGGAAGAGGCACTCGAGACAAGGGTCTAGAGAAACGACGACTAAAATGCTCTGCCGCGAGTCTCTCGATGTCTGAGGGATCCGAATAGACGACCGAATCAACTGTGACCTGAGTAATATTATTCCTGGCGGCTCGAACGTTTGCAATTTTATGATAGAACCGGGTACAAAGATCTCCCTGCTTGTGCCACTTCAAACGAGCCTTTTGGCTCCAAATCCGAGCAAGAATTTTCTGTTTGCGAATAAGGCGAACTCGCAACAGGGAACGGGTCACACACTCCTCTTCGGACAATAGACGGTCATCTAAAGCTGAATCCAACATCTCAATTTCAGATTCAAGAGCTTCCACCTCTCGGTCAAGTCACGACGCAGGCAACGGAGCTTATACCACAGACAGTATTCGGCCGAACCCTGACAAATATATGAATCCCAAAGAGCCTTGACATCTGCTCGAAAATGTTTATGATCGATCCAGGCATTGAGAAACCTTAGTGGTTTGGGACCCCAATTGACAGAATTGGCCTCCAAAGACAAAGGACGGTGGTCGGATAAAGAACGGGGAAGAGCTCGTTGGGTCAAATCTCCGAACAAAGATAGAGCAGCATGGGAGACGACAAATCTGTCGAGACGAGATGCCTTGGAACCTCCCCCATACCAAGTGTAATTAGCGCCCGCAAGATTAAGATCAATCAGCTCCATTTCCTACAAAAAATCACAAAACAGAGTGCAATCTGCAATGGAAGTTTGGGAATTTCGACGCTCAGCTTCATTCAGAACTGAATTAAAATCGCCGCCAGCAATAAGAACATCCCCAAAAGTATTCCGATCAGCAATTAACAAGTCCCAGAGAGTACGACGATTAGAAGAAGACGAAGGACCATATATATTCAAAATAGAGACTGAAGAACCTGAACCGACGAGGTTGCCCGACCAAAACAGGGTTGTACCAATTGGACATGATGAGGCCATAGAAAAAGAGGAGAGCTTCCATGTTGATAACACACCACCTGAAGCGCCATCAGAAGGTATAAAACAGTAATCCCAGCCCTGAAACAACCCAAAATCTCGGAGAAAGGTAGCATTGACATCGGTGATCTTCGTCTCTTGCAGCATAACATAATCAGGATGGTGTGTATGGATGACACGCCTAATGTCTCCCCTCTTGTGAGGAGAGTTTGCTCCTCTCACGTTCCAGGAGAGGAACTTCATGTCAATTAAAAAGAGGGAGAGCTGGTTGAGACAACGATGTTGTCCGTAACCGGATCACCAGAAGCAGCGTCGTCCAGCTGAAGATACCCGGTTAATTCAGCTTCAATGTTCTCGAATTACTCCCGCACGTCGCCTACCATAGCCAAGGATTTGAAGCCAATCTTCTTGATGTGATTCCATGTAGTCGGGGCCGGAGAAGGAGCTTGGAAGGTCCCATAACCTGGAAGGGCTTTGGAATGGAACGATGGCTTCTCCTGCCCGAAGCATAGGAGGAAGCGTGCGACGCACGCAAATCAGAGCCGCCCACAATTGGTCGTTGCGCGATGGGTACACCCGCAAGTCCCACTGAATCTGGGACAATCTCTAAGGAGCCTGAGCCCTTGAAGGAGTATTCGTAATCCAGGCCCTGATTGGATAGAGGCGAACGATCCTCATCCAAAACCAGATCACGATTTGAAATTTGAATGCCCATATCTTTAGAGAGGGAGTCTGATGGAGTTTCCGGAGAAGAACTCACCGGAGTAGAAACCGAGCTATCAGAGATCGGGGATTGAGGGCGAGGTCTAGGCGAAGGGACAACACTGGCCGGAACCGGCTCTGCCCAAAGGTCCAAAAGCAAATCATTTAACCGGAAAGGCGTCGCCATTGGAGCAAGACGGGCTTGAGAGTGAATCAGAATGAACAAGCTCTCGAATTCGAACCGGATAACTTGTAAAACCATCCCCAAACTGGCCCCAATCTTCAAGAAGTTATCAGAGCTCCATCCTTGGATTGGGAGGCCTGAGATTTGAACCCAACGAATGAAGCCAGGTTGAGTTAAAATCTCACCACTGGAACGGATAATGTCAAACCAAGGCGAGAGAGAATTCCAATCAGGCTCCGGATCATGTGAGCTAATCATGAAAAGTCTGTTACCAAAACTCTTCAGCTCAAAATGGGTTAAACCTACAGCAAAGAGTGCTTCCAACAATTGAGCAGAGGATAGGGTTGCGTGTGAAACACCAATGGAGCTGGAGTTCGCTTTGGCAACACGATCATCAGCAGTAACGCCAGAAGCGACCGAAGAGGTCGTTTGAGGGATTGGGTCCTTAACTGGAACCGAGGAAGGTGTCCAAGTCGATCTCGAAGAGCCGGTAGACTTCAGCCAAGCCTGAACGACAAGCAACTTCTTTCCCCCAAAACGTTTACCATTAAGGGCCAATGCCATGTTATGGCAATCTGCAGAAGCCGCTCCATGAATGAAGCAAAATGGGCGACCTTTGGAGATCGAGCGCCTGCTAAGATATATACCTGTCATTGAGGCATGAACTGAGAAGATCTTATTAATACATGGTTCTCTGGCGAGTGGGGGGGGGGGGAAGATTTGCAACGAAAAGCTTGCACGGATCTTCTTGCCGACGAGGACCAGAAGGCGAACCCAAGGGAGATCTGGCTCGAGTGCCATGAATGGCCGGAGGAGCAGCAACAATGGACAATGGCGCTGCTTCAAATCTGGTGATCAGAGAGGAGACTCTATGGTTGGGAAATCCGGTAGAGATGACTCGGTCGTCGTCCCTGTGCGAAGGAGTGGGAAGAGAACGACCGGAGACTGTGCTAGAAGCCGGCGACCAGTTGGAACCAATACCTGAGAGAGAACGTTTCCCAGCCATCATTCTTTTCTTTCCTAAAATCATTAATGATAAACCAACATGGATGGGCAGGGTTATATGTCAAAAAATAATAAAATGTTGTCAAATCCATACATTATTTTTTGTCTCAACAACTTCACTATTTTATTTGTACTTATCAACCGAAAATTCAAGTCGAAGCCACATACTTAAGATCGTGTATATCGTTCAAGAGGAGAGATTCCAATTCCAGATCAGAGGAACCAAATCAATGAGTGGACGATGCGAAGCCAAGAACCAGAGGTTTTGGTTCACTAAACGAGAATCTAGAACCAGAACCTCTGGGTTCATGAACCGGTGCCAACGAATGACATGCTGACACGTGGTGCTGAGGGGAAAAATAGTTGTGGCTTTGCCTACGGTCATTTTATTTTGTTTTCAAATTTTCATAAAAGAATATTTAAAAAATATATAAATGTCTAAAATTTCCGTATTGTCAACCCTTCATTATCTCACCCACAAGCTAAAAATATATTCTCTCTCATTTTCGTAATGGAAGTACAAATGATTTCGAAGAAATGTTCGTGTAATTGAGGTACGAATCCGACGAAGGATTTAGCATCTCAGACGATTAAATTTATGTACTCTTTAATGAAATAATAATTAATCTTGTTACAAATGTTTTTTTATAAGCTCGAAAATTTTATTAATAAAAGACCTATTCCAAGAAGGAAATGCACGTTGAAAACAACGATAACAAAGGAACTCATAAAAAGAGCTAAGGACCCACAACCCGAAAAAAACACAAAGAAAAAACAGAAAGCACAAAGATGATCTGACACCACCTCAAGTGTCTCACCGAGACCAACGAACGATGCCTCAGGGTGAATAGGTGGATCCTCTGGTCTCAAAAAGACTAAGTAATCTGTGCCCATCTACTCCGAAGAGTAGATCAGCCTTTAACGATCCCCTTGATGAGCACTTGCCAGACCGTAGTGAGAACAGGAAAAACCTGAGAGGAGTAAACCACCGAGTGCTCTTGCACACCAAAACACCACGACAATAAAAACCGACCCCAACCCCTCCTAGGTCGAATACACCAGCGAGGCTTCTGGCACCAATTCGCAAAAGAGAATCCAGACCTCAAAGAATTGGATTGCCACATAATAACGAAGGAATGGTTCACAATCTTCCCCAAAACCACATCCCCAATCTCCATAAGCATGTCAAAAACAACAACATTTCTGAGCAACCAAAGAGGCCACACCGTCACATAGCACACCCTAACCCAGACCTTCCAAAAATGATGAGAACCCATACCTCTCCACACCAAAAGCGCCTCAGCAATAGCCTTTGGCATAACCCATACTAAACTCCACCACTCAAAAACCTTGCCCTAAATCCACCAAGAAACGGTACAATGTAACAATAAATGATCAGTGGTCTCCATAGCAGTCTTACAAAGAGGGGAATTTTTTTTGATTAATCGTCAAAAACATACCCCTACTTCCCAAAAAAAACGCCGTAGGTAAAGCATTTTGTACTGCCAACCAATAAAAGCACGTTATGTTTTGGAGGAATGTCTGCTACCCATAACACCAAAAACCTAGGATCGACCACTGATGTGGCCGCAAAATGCATTGGTTTTTTGATGTTTTTAAGCCCACATCTTAAGCTTTTCGGTCCCAGGATTAGGTTCTTTTAATGCATTTCTTCCTCCTTTCGTGTAGTTGGTTCTGATTTTAGAGTTTTTCAAACATTCAGAGCAAAACAAGGGCCTTTACCACTAAATGGTCAGAATTGAAGATCTAAGGCAATCGTAGGACAAAAGCCCAGACCATGAAGGAATAAAAGGCCAGAATCAAGCCCGTTCCAGACGGCCATAAGGCTCGTACAACAGCCCGTGCCGGGCTCCGAAGAGGGGATAAAGTCCTGAACTCGCTGTTTTGGCACGTTCCAAGGCCCATTCCGTGCGGCCTAACGGGCCGGTTTCTGGCCCGTTCCGTGCCACGCTACGGGCCGCTCGCATCAGACCCTCTTCTAAGTATGCATTTTGAAGTCCTATTTAATGGAAATTAGTGATTTTTATTGGGGATACGAATTTTGAGAGCAAAAAGAAGACTTGGAAGAGCTAGAGCTTGGAACTTGAAGGAAGAGAAGTGTTTTAGAGTAAGGATTGAAGCAACCTTCGATTTTCATTTTGTCATTTAGGTATTGTGTATCAAACTCATTGAAACTATATTTATCTATAGTTCTTTTTCATCTATTTGCTTGTTCTTCTTCTCCATCATGAGCTAAATTCTTATTGATCTAGGGCTATGGAAAACAATGTGATGAATTGATTCAATGGATTTGTGTTAGTTTGTGCGATTTGTGTTTAGAATATTGTTTGCATAATTTTAATTTAATGCTTCATCAAATTGATAGTTGATTAGGTTTTAGCATTCAACAATCGAGAGATGAGAATACATAAAAGGACTAAGTATTATGCAACTCGGGTTTAAATCTAGTCTCTAGTAAAGTTAGGTTAACACGAGTGCAACATCTATAAGCGTACAAACCCGAAAGTTTGAGTAGTTCGTGAATCTTAAGGCTTTATGTCTCTCTACACCTAGATTAGAGATAACTAGGCGGTTAGATTATAATAAGGTCCTAATTCGATCGATAGATGTTTAGGACTAGTTTAGAGAATTTCTGTTGCCTTTAAACTTACCTAATTTGCACATGTAAACACAAATCTCTGCGAATTAATTGTCATATTGTGACCCCGTCAAAAGTCATAGATCTCTTTTTTTCCTCTGAAATTCACTTCATCTTTAAAATTTGGTCTCTTATCTTATCGTCATTTGCTCTAATTTCCTTTTGCAAACTATTATTTAAATTTTCAAACCAAAACAAAACTATTTTCATAAACAGATTAATAACGGATTTTAAATCGAGTGACTACCAACACTAAATCCTCCTCCATCAAAATAGAGTAAGCAGCAGAAACAGAAAAACCAGAGGCAGATTTCCTCCATAAAAAGGACATCCTCTAGATCAGAGGCAATAACAGAATCTTTCAAACAAGAACTTAAAGCACATACCTCATCCCGTTTTTTGTTTCCCTTGCTACTTCTAAAAGGAATCGCCACCCCTAATCAATCCAAAAATCGGCCACAACTCCATCCTTATTAACAGCCTTAGAAAATGCCAGCGAGAACCGAATCCTCAAAGGAGTGTCACCGATCCACACATCTTCCCAAAAAGAGATAGAGTCACCTCGTCCCAAGTTTTATGAATGGCCCTGATTAACAAACATCCTACAAACACAGGATCGCTAGCAAGATCCAAGATATGGTTAAACAGATAACAATTTCCAGAGTTAACCAAACGAGATAAATCTCAGTCATCAATATCCCAACCCATCCTTAAAAAAATGAGGATTTTCCATAAGGATCGTTTAGTAATAGAAAACTCCACCGCCACTTTGCTAATAAAGCAACATTCACATCACCTAACTTGTGCATACCGAGACCCCCCAAATGCTTAGACCTGCAAACAACCTGTCATTTGAACTTATTCAAAACTCGACCATCGCCCCCATTCCTCCAAGAAACCTCCTCCGAATAGGCTCAAGGGCTTTAATAACCCCTTTTGGCGCCTAAAACAGGGACATAAAAAATAAAGGCAAACCAGAAAGGGTAGACTAGATCAAAACAATTCTACCTACCACAGACAAGTATTTTGCATGCCATAAAGCTAACGTTGAATGATACTTACTAATCACCGGTTCCTAAGTAAGAAATCTCTTAGGCGAAACACCCAAGGGAAAACCTAAATACTTCATAGGCAAAGAACCCGAATCACAACCCAAAACACAACTCACCTCCTCAGTTGACAAAGTGACCGCATTCAAAAAAATAGCCTTAGACTTAGCAAAATTCACCTTAAGTCCCGACACCAACTGAAACTCTTCCAAATATGATTTTAATAAAACCAAATCAGAAAGGGACCCCAGAAAAATAATATCGCATCATTAGAAAAATGTAAATGGGAAATGTTGAAACCCGAATTACCAATATCTACGCCTCTAAAATATCTAGCCTCTTTACCAGTCTCAAGATGCTGGTGCAAACCCTCTACTGATATAAGGAACAGAAAAGGAGACAAAGGGCACCCTTGGCGAATCTCATTCACCATCTCAAAATCTGTACTAGGAACTCCATTAACCAAAAATTAAAAGATGAGCCCGAAGACAACACGAAATCCATCTCCTCCACCTTCTCCCAAAATTCATCTGAGGGAAAACCTCGTCCAAATACCCTCATTGGACCAAGTCATAAGCATTCTCAAAATCTAGCTTAAGGGCCATAGTCTCCAATTTCGAACGCTTTACATAATGAATAATCTCCGAGGCTATAAGAACTCCATCAATCAACTGACGACCCGCCACAAAGCCACTATGGTTGTCACTAATCAAATCTCCTAATACTATTTTCAATCTGTTAGCTAAAACCTTAGCCAAAACTTTATAGAACTCGAAATAAAACTGATAGGTCTATAATCATTAAAACTTTCCGCCTGAGATTCTTAGGAATCAAAGTTTGAGACCCGGATAAAGGGACGGATAAAGGGAGGTCTATAAGATCCATTCCTAAAACAAAATCTTGAAAAGCCCTTATATCTGACTGAATAGATTGACAATTACGTCGTTCGTTTGGAGATAAAACCAAATTAAAATCTCTTTCCCATAAAGCTACCTCAGCAATCGACCCACTCTTCGATTTTAATTCATCCCACAACAGCCTTCTAGCTCGGGAGCCATTAGGAGCAAAAAAATTAACAATAGACATCCTTACATTAGCAAAAGTACATCGACCAACCCAAATTGAAGTGTTCTGCACAACTATGACTCTATCCATAACGAAGCTAGAATCCTGCCACAAACTAAGAACACCCCTAGCAGGACCAATAGGCGGAATATAATGAAAACTCTAACTCCCATGCAATCCACAACTAAGAATAAAATCATAATCAACAACTGCAACCTTAACCCCCTAAAGCATAATACATGGTTGTAAATAAGATCTCTTAGACAACTCCTTCTTTGAGAGGAATTGAGTCCTCTCACATTCCATGAAAGAACCCTCATGATTCAGATATCAATTGTTTTTCCCATGATACAGATACCAATTGAATTTCCGTCGGGCACTCAGCTACAACAATCTTTCCACAATATTCAGACGGGACACCCTTTCCACCATGATCAACCGCATCGCAAACTTCATTTACAAATGCATAACCGGACTCGAGAGGAACTCCCATGGACTTAAGCCCAATGTCTAACTCAGCAACGATTGTATCTATATTTCCAAACGCAATATAGTTTCCAAATAACTCAGGAACGGTCTCAAAATTTTCAAAGTCATAACCACACTCAAAAACCTCCAGCGAAGAGTCCTAATTTGGCTCAGCTTCTACAACATTATCCAGAGAGGCTATAAGGACCACAACGTGATGAAAACTCTAGGGTAAATTAAAAATACTTACCTCAAACTTGTAGCGTTTAACTGATACATACCCTAAAGTTTTTTTCAATGATACCTACCTTAAAGTTTTTTTAACTGATACCTACTCAGATGTTTATTAATATAACAAATAGCTCAAACCGTCAACTAAAATAACGAAAATGAAAACAATGGAGAGTTCTCTCCGAGCACCATATTTCCCTCTAGCCTCTAACTAATCCAGTGCAACAAAAAGGATAAAACCCTTGACCTTCTTCCCATTTTGATTGTCAATCAACTTCGCCGCATCTACTCGGGATCGAACATAAGCAAAACTGAAGCATTTTCCATTCCGATTAGGGTGTTTAACAACTAATGACTTAACCAGATGAACCACACTGCCGAAATAGGAGTCGAACCATGTCTGAGTAGTGCCAAAAGGGAGGTTACTGATAAAAACCTTGACCAATCGATCCGGCACCGCAGATGTAAACAATGGAGAGTTCTCGTCAGAGGGGAGAAGGGTCGACGCCGGCGACGGTAGCTGCTGATGTAGTTCGGACGTGCGATCATTCCGGTCTTGGCTTGGAGGGCGAGTTTGTAGGTGGTCGTAGAACTGCATCTGGTGAAGAGGACATCCATGGAGCTCTCGAAAGCTCTATTGTGCCGGATCGATTGGTCAAGGTTTTCATCAGTAACCTTCCTTTTAGTACTACTCAGGCATGGTTCGACTCCTATTTCGGCAGTGTGGTTCATCTGATTAAGTCATTAGTTGTTAAACGCCCTAACAGGAATGGAAAATGCTTCGGTTTTGCTTATGTTCGATCCCGAGTACATGCGGCGAAGTTGATTAACAGTCAAAATGGGAAGCAGGTCAAAGGTTTTATCCTTTTTGTTGCCCTGGATTGGTTAGAAGCCAGAGGGAAATATGGTGCTCGGGGATGCACGGTTTGGCGGCCTAAAGTGCAACCAGCACCTTTGTCGACTCGGTCACCACATACAGGGTCTCATGAAGACGCGCTACTACGTATGGATGAAGTCGAACACATTAAGCAAGGGGCTATTGTTTCTCTTCGTTTTGGTCGTGAGTTGAAGCATGTTTAGGAGGAAATGGAGCTGTGTGGGGCAAAGGGTATGGAGGTTCGTCGTATTTCTACAAATTTCTATCTCTTACTCTGTTCGGATGTACTGTTTGCATCAATGCTCCGAGAAACTGAATGGCGGTGGTTCTCGACATGGTTTAATGTCATGGTTTTAGATGGTGTTCTTGCCTTGCGAGGGGAGAATTGGCGTTGGGTAGAAGTGGCAGGAGTGCCATATTATTGTGCAGTAAAGGCAGTGATGGATAAGGTGTTTCAGCAATTTGGTTCGGTAGTCTCTGTGGTTCCAATACCAAATTATGTTGATTTGTTAGTACATTATTATGTTTTGCTACGTTTTTCGGCAGACATTGTTATTCCTCAGTGTTTCAATCTTATTCTTGGAGATGGAATTTTCAATTTGTCGATCAGTGAAGTTGTAGATGCGCCGGACTTCCCAATGTTTGAGACGGAATGTAATTTTCCACTCAGAGGAGATAGCGATCCTACTGCTGATTTCCAGGATGCTGTTATGTTTTTGAATCAATTATCTGATAGCCCAAATAACCCAACTAATTCTCCTGTAAAGCCGCAGCGGTAGTTTTGGGACAGGACTCTGAAACAAATAACGTGTCTATTTCTGAAGGTACAGAAAAGGAAATCGCAGTTGTGCAAGTCGCTACTTCTGAAGGTACAAAAAAGGAAATCGTAGCTGATCGCGATGTGGATTCTTCTCTGTCAGATGTGGCTCAGTTCCCTCCATTAGCTGCAGCTCGTGAACGCACGTCAAAGAGGGGTAATGTTACTTGTAGACCAAGGAAGACGGTTTCTCCAGTTACTCCGGCTGGTTATGCAGACAATTCAACATACACAATACAAACAAGGTCCAGAACCCGTTCTCTTGATCGAGAACGTGCCAAAGGGGTTAGTAATTCATATTTCCATGTTCTTAATCCCGATGTGAAACGTGATGCTTGGAATGTTATTCGTAATTTCCAATTACAGAAATTAAAAAAAGGATGGTAGATTGGTTTATCCTTTAATGATAATGACATTGGTGTAGCTTGTAATGTTCCGGATGATGATTTGATTCGTGTAGCTATCGGGCCCTCTAGCTTAATCGAGGGTGCTACAGGAAAGTCGTGAATCGTAATGAGGGCCGTCTTATGGAACGTGATGGGGATTAATTCCTCTCATAAACGTAGGTGTCTGAGGGATTTGGTGATGAAGCATAGGCCTCTTTTTATTATGCTTCAGGAAGTGAAGGTGGCGGTGGTTGATTATGCGTTTTTACAAAGTTTGGGTTTACATGGAGGGTGGAGTTTTTATTATGTTCCTCCTGTAGGTTCTGCTGGTGGTGTTCTTAGTTTGTGGCAGGATAGCAGTTTTATTATGGAATCAGTTATACATGTGCATAATGCTTCTATATGGACTGGGTTATGTGTTTTTGCTAATGTGAGACTATCTTTGATAAATGTTTATGCCCCTAATGGTTCTCATGCTAGAAGAGAGTTTTGGGAGTAACTGAGATCGAAAAGTGAAGTAATTGCTGAGATTAATATTTGTGCAGGGGATTTTAATGTTGTTTTGTCTGTAGATGAATGACGTAATTGCTTTTCTGTTCAGGCGGATATTAGAGCATTTCGGGATTTTGTTTCGAGGATGGATCTCATTGACCTCCCCCTATCAGGATCTTAATTTACTTGGTTTCATTCCGCTGATAAAGTTTCTCGTACTGACAAATTCTTTGTCTCTGCAGAAAATCGTTATCTTTGTTTAACCCTTTGACTCAGGTTGCGTTGCCAAGGTCTTTGTCTGATCATAGACCGCTACTTTTGAAGGTAGATGAAGCAGTTTGGGGTGCCCGGCCGATAAAGTTCATGAATGCTTGGGTAGATCATCCTAATTTTCTTGATGTTGTTCGATCTTATTGGTCTTCTTATGATGAGCATGTGTCAGCTAGTTACAGTCTTTTTTTCAAGTTGAGATCCTTGCATTTGGATCTGCAGACTTGGAACAAAGACGTTTTTGGAAATGTGGAGGAGAAAGTGAATTATTTGGTTGCTGAGATTGATTCTTTGGACAAGATTCAGGAAGAGAGAATTTTTCCAGGCTCTGCGGTGAGCCACCGGTCCTGGCTTCGGGCATTTTTGATTCTGGAACAAAAGATTTTGGACATAATCTGGCGCCAGAAAGCTCGGATGTCTTGGTTTCGGTGTGGTGATCGGTGCACTCGGTTTTTTCACAGAATTGCTAATTTTCGAGCCCACAGAAATCGGTTGTCAAAAATTAGGATTGGTGATCTTGTGATTTCGGAGCCGGCATATATTTTGGCAGGGGTGGCTGGTCATTTTGAACAGCGGTTCTGCAACCCTTTGCCTGATCGTGGTACATTGCCTCCTCTACCCTTTCAGGTGTTGTCATATGATCAAAGAACTGATATTGAACGGCCTTTCTCGGTGGTGGAAATTGAAAAGGCTATTAGTGATTGTGGTAGTGAGAAGTCCCCGGGTCCTGAGGGTTTTACCTTAAAATTCTTTAAGGTAGCTTGGGAAATTATCAAAGAGGACGTTAAGCTATTCTTTGACGAGTTCTATTCCTTTGGTTCTTTGGGTAAAGGATTGAATTATACTTTTATTACTTTAATCCCCAAACATGCACAGGCTGAAACTTTTGTTGAGTATCGACCAACTAGTCTTATTTCAAGTTCATACAAGATTCTGGCTAAGGTTCTGGCCAACAGGCTTAAAGTTGTTATTGGTGATCTGGTCAGCGATAATCAGAGTGGTTTTGTAGCAGGGCGTCAACTGATTGATGAAGTTCTTATTGCTTCAGAAATTATCCAATATGTGAAGAAATCGAGATTGGAGACGGTGATTCTGAAGCTTGATTTCGAGAAGATCTATGATCTAGTGCAATGGGGTTATCTTGAGGAAGTTTTCGTACAGATGAATTTTGGCAGGAGGTGGAGAAATTGGATTTCCTCGTGTTTGCGAGCCCATCTTTCGGTGTTGGTTAACGGGGTCCCTTCACGGGATTTCCAAATGGTAAATGGAATTCGTCAAGGTTGTCCTTTATCTCCATTTCTTTTCTTGATTGTTGTAGAAGGGCTCCATCAGTATTTGGAAGTTGGTAAACAGACCGGGTATTTTCGCGGAGCGAATATGGGCAATTCTGATTTTTCTGTTTCACACCTTCAGTTTGCTGATGATACTTTGCTTTTCTTTCGTGGTTCCTTGGATGAGTTGATTATGTTAAAATCTGACCTGGAAGGTTTTCAGTTGGTTTCAGGTTTAAGGGTGAATTTTGCAAAGTCGAAAGCAATTGTTATGAATGCTTCGGTTTTGTCAGCTGAGGAGGTGGGTAGGGTCTTATGTTGTGATTCTGGTTCATTACCCATGACTTATTTGGGCTTTCCTCTTGGAGCTTCCCCTAAGAGGTTAGCGCGTGGGAGCCTGTGATTAGTAAGTACAACTATGCTTTGTATTTATGGCATGCTAAGTATTTATCAATGGCTGGTAGAATCGCGTTAATTCGGTCAACTTTATCTGGGCTACTTCTTTTTTTTATGTCTTTGTTCAAATCACCTAAAGGGGTAATCAAAGCCCTTGAAGCAATTCAGAGAAAGTTTTTGTGGCATAATGGTGGTGATGGAATGGTGTTGAATAAGGTGAAATGGAGTTTGGTGTGCCGACCTAAACTCTTGGGAGGACTCGACCTACGTAGGTTGGAGGCTATGAATTTGGCCTTGTTAGCCAAATGGTGTGGCGGTTCGCGACCAGTAAAGTCTCGTTGTGGAAGGTTTTAATTTGTTTGAGGATGGGTTGGGATGTGACTGATTGGGATTTGACCCGTTTAGATAATTTTGGAAATTGCTATCTTTTCAGTCATATTTTGGACCTTGCTACTGATCCTCTCTTTTCTAGCATGTTTGGCAATCAGGGGCTCTCTTAGAATCTGGGAAGAGGAGTGGACATCTCGTTTTGGGATGACGTTTGGATTGGAGACGCACCGTTGAGGGCTCGTTTCCCATTAGCTTATTCGAGGGCAGACAACAAGGTGGGAGTAGTTTCTGATTTTTGGAATGAGAAGGGTGGTCGGTCACTTTTCGACGTAGTCGTGGTCACAGGGAAAGGGATGAGGTGTCTGCATTGTTTGAGTGCTTGGAGGATTGTGTTCTATCGCCTGATCTTGATGATGTTTTGTTATGGAGAAAACCCTCTTCGGGATTTACAGTTTCATCCGCTTATTCCATTTTGATGGGGGAGGAGTTGGCAGAGCCGGAACCTTGGGCTAAGGTCTTATGGGTGGCAGGTATACCGCCCAAACATAATGTGCTTGCTGGGTTAGCCGTTCAGAATGCGTTACCAACGACTGTTTTCTTGGAGGAAAAGGGTATGTATTTTACTCTTAACCAGATGTTTTGTCCCTTGTGTAAGACTTTTATGGAGACCACTGACCATATTTTTATTCATTGTCCTGTTGCCTGATGGATTTGGGGAAAAGTTTTTAACCGGTAAGGGTTGGTTTGGGTTATGCCTCGGTCTGTGGCGGAGGTGTTGGTAATGTGGAGAAGTGTGGGGTCACATCATTTCTAGAAGGTGTGGGTTCGGGTTTGTTATGTGACTTTTTGGCATCTTTGGTTATTGAGGAATGCAGTTGTGTTTAACCAGGTGATGGAGTCGGGTGATATTCTCTTCGGAAAGATCCGGAATCACTCGTACGTTATTATGTGGCAATCTCAGTCGGTGAGATATGGGTTTTCTTTTGTGGATTGGTGTAGGAGGTCGAGCTGGTGCATTCGGTCGGGGAGTAGAGATTGTTTATGTCGTTGATGTGTAGTTTGTTTTGACTTTTGTCGTTGTGGTGTGGTTTTTGTTTTTTCAGGGGGTTTGAAAGTTCCCGATTCTATTCAGGTTACGCCTGTTTCCCACTGAGGTCCGATGTGTGCTCATCCGGGGGACGTTAAGGGCCGATCTACTTTCAGAGTGGAGGGGCACGGATTACTTAGTCTCTTTGAGACCAGAGGATCCACATGTCTACCCTAATGCATTGTTCATTGGTCTCGGTGGGACGCCTGTTTGGTTTTTGGGTCTTCTTTTATCTCCTGTTTTTTGTTTTTTCCGGTCGTTGGCCCTTAGCTCATTGTATGAGTTCCTTTGTTATCGGTGTTCGCATCAACCATTTTCTTCTTGGAATGAGTTTTTTTATTAATAAATTTTTCGATCTTATCGGAATAAAATAACGAAAATGTCTTCAGTGATTTTTTAAATAATTTTTTACAAATAAAGTTGAAGTGATTTTTTAAATATATATATATAAAGTGATTTTTTTTAATATTTTTTGAATTAATTATTAAAGTATAGTTCAGAGTATTTTCATCATTTTACCTGGCAGCTTAGCTATTTATTATATAACTAAACATTAAAGTAAATATCACTTAAAAAAGTTTAGGATTGGTATCAATTAAACGCTATAAGTTTAGGAAAGTATTTGTAATTTATTCAAAACTCTATATGCATCTATCACGCCCCAATTTCAGTAAACCGAACTCGGGACGCGAACATTTAAAAACATAAAAACACTTGAAACCTGTTTTGAATAAATGCTTTGAAATTACCATTTAGTCATCAAAATAATAATATTTACAACACAAAAACATCCCCACAAGTGTACAAGGTACAATATCCGTCACTAGACTCAACAAAATAAAGACCAGACTCCGCTCCAAGCTCCATGAACTTCAAGAGCTAACCTAGTCCGTCCGGTGATCAGTACCTGTAGGAAAAGTAGCTAGGGGTGAGCGTTCGCTCACCACCACGGATAACTGACTGACTATGGCATAATTAGTAGCTAAAGCCAGAAACACCAAAACCAAACCCAACACCGGGACTACAGTCCCCAACTCAAGTACCCAACTGACCCACAACCCGTTACTTTCCTCAACAGACTCAACACTCGATAAAGTAATGTAGATCCGACACAACTATCGACGACCTCCTCCAAGGACACGACATAAAGACTACACAACGCCAAACAAGATCACAAAGGATCGCACACCAGTTGCTCAGTAACCAATCTCAATCAGGTCCAGGATCGACCTATCGCAATTCCTCGACACGAAGTCGGATCAGGCTGTCGACCTATCGCAGTTCATCAACACCAAGTCGGATCAGGCTGTCGACCTATCGCAATTCATCGACACTAAGTCGGATCAGGCTGTCGACCTATCGCAATTCATCGACACTAAGTCGGATCAGGCTGTCGACCTTTCGAACTCACAACTTCAGGTAACCACAATCACAATCACAGGCAAGTTCAATCACACAGGCACTCAAGGCCACTCAAGACACCTCAACAGTCAAGACTCGGGTTCAACAACCCCACGGGCACTCAAGACATACCAACAATCAGGACTCGGGTTCAACAACCCCACGGGCACTCACGGCCACTCAAGACACACCAACGGTCAAGACTCGGGTTCAACAACCCCACGGCACTCACGGCCACTCCAAAACCCCAACAGTAAAACACGGGCACTCACGGCCACCCAAGACACCAATTTAAATAACACGGGCTCTCATGGCCACCCAAGACATCAACAATCAAATACGGGCTCTCATGGCCACCCAAGACATCAACAATCAAATACGGGCTCTCATGGCCACCCAAGACATAAATTAAACAGTCAACCTCCGGGCATGGTCATATGCCTCCAGTAATTCTAATGTCGCTAAGTTCTCTGTTCCTACGACACTACTAAGTGTCACATGCTTTTCTTATAAACGCTACAATCCCGTATCATGCTTTTCTAATATTTAAATAAATCTACTCAACCCACGAGACCCCGGTGTCACATGCAATTCTACTGTTAACTTTCCCTAATCAGGGACGAGATCCGGCTACTTTTCCCTACCTCGTATATAACTCTAAAAGGGCTCCACTAAACCCCAATGTAATCCCAGTCAATCGCCGAGCTTCCCTTTGCCTCGGTCCGCAGCACGATCTAAAAGAACACAATTTTAACTCACTTTTAAAC
The DNA here is from genome assembly GCA_963921825.1 of Erodium maritimum. Taxonomy (NCBI): domain Eukaryota; kingdom Viridiplantae; phylum Streptophyta; class Magnoliopsida; order Geraniales; family Geraniaceae; genus Erodium; species Erodium maritimum. The sequence continues at coordinate 48,438,165 of OY997591.1, forward strand.
TAGTACGAATAAACCGAAAGTCAATAAACTTAACGCCCAAACGTAACCCCGACAATGTCGATCACTCCCAAACTTCCCAATTACTCGACATTGTCGATAAAAGACCCGTAAAGGCCCGATTCGCCCGACATGGCGAATCTGCCCGGGTTTTGTCAATTGCCTTCCGGGGCTCAAAAAAGTCCCCGTTTTCGTTTCTACGGTCTTAGAATAGTTCAAGGAACCCAATGTACTTGACGGAATCGAATTCCGAGTCAATTAATTAACGTTTAAAGTTTCTAAAACCCGTTAATTACAACTTTTCCAATTTAATTCCAATTTTCGATTCGGTTTAGGATAAATGGTCAGGGGAACGTTTTAAACCTCCCGAACACTAAAACCGAGCACCCGAGTGCGTGGGCCCCACCCGACCCATTTGGCCGTGGGCCTTAGGGTTTGAAAGGGGCTCGGCCACCATGGTGGTGGCCGGCCCTAGGTCCGGCCAGCCACCTCCTATGGTGGCCGGCCACCACCTATGGTGGCCGGCCACCACCTAAGGTGGCCGGAGCTCCTCCCGAGCTCTCGGTCGCCGGAAAAACGTTCAAACAACCCTTCAAACACCTCTAAAACGTCTCCCACAAACCCCAAAATTCACTACAGCCCTAAGTCATCATTTATAATGAAACCCTAGCTTTTGAAAATAAACGAAACGACGATCGGTTTAGTACAAACCGTAGAGGAAGACGAGGGGAAGACGTTTTCTTCTTGCTTTGAATCGATCCAAAGGTTGGATGAACTTCCAAAACCCTAGCTTTTATCCTTCTCTCTTCTTCTCCTTCTCCTTCTCTCTCTAAACTCTCTCTTCTCTTTCTAATTAAATCAATTAACTCATTTTTCTCTTTTAAAACATGTGGTCGGCCATGCTTCTCTCCCCCTTAGTTTCCCCCCAAAACTAACACCACCACAATTAGGACAAGTGTCAAGGTGGGTCCCACACCTTTTGAAAAATATCTACTTGATATTTTCCAATCAGAATCGCGAAAATCGGACGTTTCGGGCCCCGAACGGGCACTTTTCCCAAGAAATTACGAAACTTGATGGGCTACAAGGAAACGGCTCAACTAAGACCGCTGCGACGAAGGCTAACCTTTTTGGATCCAAAACGGTCCTCGAATGGACCAAAACGTCGCTCGGTTGACTTTTCCAGCGAAAAGTCAACATTTCCCAAATTGATCAGAAAGTTTCCCTGAGTCCCGTAGAACCCATTTTGGTCAATAACGGGGTCATCTAAAATCCGGTATGGCCCTCGGGGTCAATTTAGGTTAAGTTTAGTGTCTGTCTTAAAATTTTTAAATTTTCCTGTTTTTCGCAGGTTTGACTAGCGTTGACCGGAAGTGGTTATTACTGCATCTATATTATATATTCTACGGATATAAGTTGCTAAAAATATATATTTGTTCTAATAAGTACTACCATTATTGTAATAAAAAAAGTGATTTTTTTATAGTAAACTGATATTTTATTTCATTAAAAGAGTTAATACATGTTTAAAACCCCAGATGGGGTAAACAGAAAAACCCTGTACTACCGTAACGTCAGAGGCGTGTTACTGATGTGCCATAATGGCGAATAAAAGTGACAACCAAAAATAATAAAGAAACAGACAACCAAATCTAATAACGATAAATTGATAAACAAGTTAATGAAAACTCGCCGATGATCACTGCTCAATGTGGGGTCTGGATACCGCCGGGTCTCCCGAGGGAGACCCTCTGCTTCGTTGATGCTACCAAACCTGTGACCGTCAGTTAGGGAAGGTTGACGGGTCATCCCTACAGACTCCTTCCTGCCTCCGGGGCCTGTCTGGGGACTTATGTGACACGGCGGGGCTGGTACCCAACACTCGCCTGTCCTGTTACTCCCTTACCCCCCAATCCTCCACAACCTGCTTGCTCAAACAGCCTACCCTAGTAGTGGGACTGAGAACTGCAGCAAGACGAGCTCCAACTGGTGCCCGACTTCTACCCCCGAAACCCCGACCGGGTCCCGGGATCATAGCCAGCAGGGCAGGCATCAGCTGATCCCATGCAAAATTCCCCCGCATATGTGTATGTACAAGCACCCCAAGGGATCCAATGCCTCTAGAGGACTAGGCCCGAGGTTAGGTAACGACTCCATGGATACACCGTCACCCAAACCACGACACAATCCAGACTTAGGTAAAGGATCCAAGGACAAAGGTGATCGGACGACCCACTCCGCGCCGCCATGGCCACGCGGCCCCGAACGCCCTGGCCAAGGCCGAGGTCCTACCACCAACCCCGTTTGGATTTTCAATGCAGGATCATAGTACGCCAGAGGCTCCACCAAAAGGGGTCGCCGATAGCCACCCACGTGGTGCCCCCGGACACTAGCCGAAAAGTCTGACAATCCAAAGGAACGATAGCCCGATGAGAGCTATATACCCAGGTGGTCGTAGAGAACCAGCCAAACAATTTGGTTGGAGTCTCGGGCTAGCCCCTCCAAACCCTAGAGCGATCTAGAGATCGACAAAAACCCGCCCGATGACCAGACTGTCCTTGTATCATTCAACGATCGAGCAAGGTCATGGGTCATAGCATCCTCGTAACATGGCCGCTGAGTACGAGGAGGACCATCAGTACCGGGGGTAGGGTCCCACGATCGCCCCCACGTAAAGCCACAGCGTGGTTGGAAGGTCGCCCTACCCGACCACTCCCAATGGGGTACCGTCCCAACAACGAAGCGTCAATGGCGCGCCACCCATGGAGAGGGCGATGAGGATGTAGAGGACGGGTGGAACGATGCTACGTCGATGAAGAGGATGATGGGAAGGAAGAGGATGGGTTGTTCGAGGAGATAACTACAATGCTCGGAGGAGAGGAAAAAGACCTTGTAGCCGACGCGATTTCCGAGGAGCTCTGCATGGCGACAGTGGAAGATGAGACTTCACAAGAGGACGCTAACAAAGGAGACAGAGAAGACCACGCCGCCAACACAATCTCCATAGAGCTATGCACAACTGACGCAACAGGAACAATGGCTAACCATGAGCTAGGGTCAGGTTTCGACAGTAACGAGGAGTGGGACCTCGACAGAAGCGATTAAGATTTTTTAGATGACTGAAAATTGCTAAATAAAAAAAAATCGTCTGTATCTTTATGACGATTGTTTATGGAGCTATTTTTTTTTTGAGAAAATATTGCAATTTATATTAAATCATAATAAAAGAGTTTGGTAGGTACTGAAATGTACCCCACCTACATAACAATCCAACTAATAAATTGAAATGAACTGAAAGCAATAAAACCGTCTCTAGTAATGGGTTTTGCGGACGAAGGGGATAGCTGCGGTAGCGTCTGGTGACACCGATACAGCATGCTTCTTCCAACATGGGACGAGGCGAGCCAACCAAGTTTAGGGGAATACTGGTGGACCTACATATCCCCCGGTGTGTCAGCGTGCGTCGTCCTCCCTGGAATGATAATGGTAGGGCTCCTGAACGCGGGATTGCTGACTCCGGACTGGCAGGGGAGATAAAACTCAACTGGTGATGGTGTCGTCTCCATCCATCCGCCGGGAAGGGGCCAAAGTTGACCCACCCCTCCCCAGGCCACCTAGGCCTCATTCCTGCAGGCGGGGGTGTTTGACGCCCCCCACCTCTGCCTATGAATCCCCATCTGCCTCTGTCGAGCTGTTCGACTCATCCTGATCCTCCTCCCTGTCCAGTCGCTTCTTCCCAGACAACGACATGCTTCCTTCCTTCGCCACCCAACCAGACGGGGTGTCCTCCGAGCCTACTTCATCAGTGTCCACCTGATCCATTCCGGGGTCCGAGTCCATGGCTGGGGTACGGGGACTGCCCCGAGCCGTGGACCTAGCCTCCAGGTAGGACCAGTTCGTTCCCGGGATCGCCTTCCCGTGCTTGGCTTTTTCAAAAGCCGAACGTGGGTCCGCCGGGGCTCGGAGCGAGTGGCCCCGTGTACCTCCCGCAACCGGGCACGACGGAAATCGGTGCCCCGCACAGCTGCACCCATAACAGTGGTCCGATAAATGCTCATACGACACAGAGAGTAACGTACGTACCTGTGATTCCGACAAGCGGAACCAAATCTGGCTCTGCAAAGGAAGACGGATATCGGCCCGAATCCGAACCCTCATGAAGTCCCCCCAGCAACGGCCAGCAGCATCCACATCCACTGCCTGACATACTCCCAAGGCACTCCCGATATGAAACCCTATTGCCCTGTTCCAGGCCCCCACAGGCAGGTTTGAGATCCTAGCCCATACCGAGAACTGGTGAAAACTCAGCTCGCCCACTTGCATGTGGGCCCTCAGGTCAGTAAACAGGACCAGGGACTCCCAGAACGCCTAGGGTTCCCCCGCGAGCACCCTCTCCCGTTCCCGCGCCGTGCGAAAGAAGAAGCCTACTAGTCCCCCTTCCAGGGGTCTAGCATCCACCTTCATTCCCCACAAGTCCTCCATCCTCTCAACCAGGGATCTCCAGAAGAACCACTTCGATGCCAGCACTTTCGCTACCAGCGCGAAACGGAATTGCATCGTGTCCTGGCCAATATCCCCAGTTGGAACTACTACCTCCGTGATTCGCATCGAGGGCAACTACTGCCCCAACTCGGGAACCACTCTCCCCGGGTCTCGACGAGTCCCAGATTGGTCCCTGTCCCCCGATGCCTGATCAGCCTCACCCGCCCTACCCGAGTCATACCGAGCCGCCCATGTAGCTACATCCCCAAGCCCGGCCGGTCCATCTCTGCCGCAACGACCCGCCCGGGGAATCCAATTACTATCCCCTCGACCCCCACGGCGGGCATCTCCCATGAAAGATCCACCGCTTCCCGGTGCACGCCCACGCTCCACCTCCGGCCCGGTTGCATCAGGATGGTGCCCTTCCGTCGCCACCGCCTTGCCCTTCGCCCGGCGCCGCTCCTGCGCTGCCTTGGACTCCGGGTGCCCCTCCTCCGAGTCCGACGGGATGAGCACCGGCGTGATGGCTTCCTTCCCGTCGGCATGCAACAGCCCCAGGGGTCTGTAGTGTGCACCCCGGCGAGCCCGGGACCACATACCCCTCACCGGCACGTGATCCCGACGCGATCCCTGCCTAGCCCTCTCACTTCCGCCACCGCCGACATCAGCAGGACGCCGGATCGACGAGAACTCCATAACCGGAGCCCCATCCTCCGGTGGCGTCACGCCTCGTGCCAGGAGTAGCACGGTGACTTCCTTCTCCGCCTCGCCGTTCGGCGCTGGCCAAACCACGGCCCTCGCCCGATGACGCTCCTCGTTCACGTCCGATCTCCGCCCTGCATCGCCGACGTCGACCTGCACCACGGCGACCGAACCTGGCTGCTCACCTTCCTAAGGATCTGCACCAGCCGAACTCCCGAGTACCAGTCCCATACCCACACCGATCTCTCCCCCGTCCATCATCTCCTCTACCGGATCACGCCAGAGGGAAGGATCACCCGAGATGCTTGATAGCTTCGCCACCGAACTCACCATCGTCTTCTCGTTTTTCCCGAACCTAGGGTTTTCTAGAGCAGCAATATCAGAGGCGGCACTTTTTATGGAGCTATTAATTCACCTCACCAATCACAGCCATGTGTTTATTTAGCCCGTTTGGCTTAAATGTCAAACACCATTATAATTTTAAATTAATATATGTTTGGAAATCTATTATGCGTAGTTTGATATCACTTTTACGCACAAATAAAATCAGACTGGCGATCTATATACTTTCTAACGCTCGGGTTGTCAGAAACTACATACGGACTTTAACTGATAATTGAGGCCATTCTACCATTTAATAATTCAATCCAAAGTTATCACATTTCAACATCAAAATCAAAAATTTAATACGATTTTCAATTCATAAAAAGTGTTGGCCCATTCATTTAGAAGTGTCCAGTTCATTTAGAAGAAGTGTCCAGAGTTATTTCAACCAAGCCAAAACAAAACGGTTGAGGTTAAATGAATTAGATGCAAAATAATTTCACAAACAATGTGAATAAAGGAAAATCCAAAACAAATTAGAAGAGGCATCCAAGAGAAAGGGAGGTTTCAGACATCCAAGGAAGGATATAACAGCATAAGCTCTCAAGCCCGGCGAAAGGCGAAAGCTTTAGGCGGCCACTGCGAATGTTTTGAGAAACAAGCCTTTCCTTTTATCATCACCAACCAACCAACAAGTCTTTTTAAGTAAAATTAAAAGTAACAGTTTAGAAAATGTATCAGACAAGCTTTCTAGGGCTGCAATGTGCATCAATACACAGTTCATCGGAACTGCTCAGAGCCCAGTGCTTACTTCATCCCATACAATCATCAAAACAAAACTCCAATTTATAAAAAAAAACTATTATTTGTAAGAAAAGGGTTTTGGGAATTGATTGATCCTCAGAAAAATTGCTTGTAGTTGTCATCACATCATGACAATCAGGTCTCAAAGATTTCATGCCATCACAGGACTCCATACAATCCCAAAATACTTTAACGTTAATATGACTGATAAAGAAAACGATAGAAGAAAGAAAAATAGCATAGAAGAGATGAGCACAAGGAAAGTAGAACTTGACGGAGCGGAAGGGAGAATGTTTGATGGCAGTGAAGAGATATTGCGTTGATCGGGAATATATAGCAGAAATATTGGGGAACCTAGGGTTTTCCATGAAATCACCTTTATTCAAAAGGCCTGAGCCCAGTTGCGGCTCTATGCTCCTGAATTTGAGTTAAAAGCCCAAGTCATTATACCTACCACAATATCAGCCCTAAAAAATATTAACAATCTCCCCTCGTGATCGACATCGTATTTAAAGAAAAAACCGGTGGATTTTGAAACTTTCTTATGGATTGTTTTGTATGACAAAATGTCTATTGGTTTGTTTGTATGAAAAAATGTCCGGCCCGTCCCGACCTGAACGGATGACGGCGGCGGTGCGTGCGAGACCCATTCCGGCCCAACTGGTATAGGCCCAATAGGAGTTCTGAACAAGGAAGTGAGAGGAGAGCTTATAAACTCAAAAACACAAGTCTCTCTTTCCGATATGGGACTTCACTGAACAAAAGAAAGGACACAGGCTTTGTGAGCCAAATTTATCCAACAATCCCCACAAATTTGACGATAAACGCCGAAAAACAAAAAGCGATTATAAAAGAAACACCACAAAAGTTCTGTTACTGGAAGGTGCGGTACTTAAACATCAATATCTTTCGATTTGAATTGCTGCATAGTGAGGTGGATAACAACTTACTTAAAGTAAGTGAATAAAATCTTGAACTTACTTAACTTTGGTTGATACATCACACAACACATATTATACTTCAGATACCACTGAATCCGCGAAACTATCAACTACGCTATTAAAGACCCTGCGTATACCCTGTTCTAATGAGTGCTCTAGGAAGACTTTGCCCCAAGTCTTTCATAGATGGCAACCCACCATCACACACACGTAGGTAGCTCATCAAGTGCTTCTCACAAGCACTGTCCCAATCGGGTCTAGAGCTATTAAGGACATAAAGTCCATCCTGTCAGCAGAATCCATCAAGTGCGTCTCAATAGCACCACCAAACCTGGTTATAGATCATCAAGCACTACGAATGTCATAGGAATGGGAGAAGTAGTGCATCAAGACAAGTACGGCTACATATGACCACTAACACGAGTCATCCGTACTTTCTTGACCTATGGGCTTGAGCCTCATCCCCAATGACATATCTAGGAGAATTCTCCTTGGTTGACCCTTGGTAAAGGTATCAGCCAGATTTCTTTCGGATCTAACAAATTCCAAGGAAATCACTCCATCTTTCAGGAGTTGTCTAACGACACCGTGCCTGATACGAATGTGTCATTTCTTACCATTGTACACATCATTCTTCGCACCGCAAATAACCGCTTGCGAATCACAGTGTAGTGACACAGGCACAGCTTGCCTTCTCCACACAGGCACCTCTGCTAACAGGTTCCTCAACCAGTCTGCCTCATGTCCAGCTAACTCAAGTAGGGATGGCAAATCGACCCGGACCCGGCTGTCCAAACCCGATCGGGGCGGGTGAGGGTCGGGTTTTTTCACACCCGGGGCGGGTTTCGAGGCGTTGACCGGGTTTGTTGACCGGGTCCGGGGCGGGGCCGGGGTTGGTACTCCCCGACCCGAACCCGCCCCGATAGTATCCATGCCAAGCCCAACTCCAAATATGGATACAGAAAAAGTTTTGCCACGGGATTCGAACATGAGACGTGTTAGTCTTTAAAGGACTAACTTACCAACTCAACTATCACCAATTCATGTTATAATTGTGTTAGAAGCAAATAAATATAAGTTGTAGAGCTCACATAATTAAAATAAAACAAGTAGAAGCGGGATTTGAACCCAAGACCGGTTATATAACATTAAGTATGTCTACCAACTCAACTACAACAGATTTATATTTCTTTCCACATTTCTGCAATATAATATCTATTATTCGAATGTGATCCCAACCACCAACTCAAATCCCACATTGCCTACATTACTCCAAGTCTCTTGTTCCTCTCATTATAAAATAAGACCATCTACTTTTTTCCCATTCATTTTTTCTGAGTTTTTTTATCAAACCCAATCTTGGGTTTTATATTAAGAACTCTTTTTTGTTAGTAAGTTATTATTTTTTTGGTCCAAATTTTTGGATCATTATCAGTTTAATATTATTAATTAAAGGCTCTTATTTGGTTCTTAAGAGACATTTATGCGGGGCGGGTCGGGGATTACCCGATCCGAACGGGTCACGGTCGAGGCGGGTTAGGATCGGGGCAAGCTCGGGTTCGGGGCAGGTTCGGGGTGAAATTTTTGAGATCGGGTCGGGTTCGGGTTTCACAAAACCCGACCCGTTGCCATCCCTAAACTCAAGGGCAATGAACTCAGACTCCATGGTAGAACGGGCTATACAAGTCTTCTTCGAAGACTTCCACGATATAGCACCTCCACCCAAAGTGAACACATAACCACTCGTCGAGTTGATCTCATCATTACCTGAAACCTAGTTTGCATCGCAGTATCCTTCCAAAGCCGTAGGAAAGGTACTATAATGCAGGGACCAACTCATAGTTCCTTTCAGGTACTTCAACAGTCGACTTAGAGCATTCCAATGCTCGGGACTTGGATTATGTGTATACCGACTCAACCTGCTTACTGTGTAAGCAATGTCTGGTCGAGTGTAGTTCATGAGGAACATCACACTGCCTATAATCTTTGCGTACTCAACTTGTGAAACACTATCACCCAAGTTCTTTATTAAGTGTACTTTCGGATCATAAGGAGTCTTAGCGGGTATAACGTCAAAATGATTGAATTTCTTCAACACTTTCTCAACGTAGTGAGATTGACTCAAGGAGATGCCTCTGGTGTTTCGACATAAAGACAGATAATCACACAACCCGATTCCGTCATCTTCGAGTGCACGCAAGAATCAGAGTTGTTCACCTCGTATCCGTTAGTCACCAGAGTTCGATTGAACTTCTCATACCATTGTTTAGGTGTAATAACCACTCCCGGTCAACGCCAGTCAAACCTGCGAAAAACAGGAAAATTTAATATTTTTAAGCAGACACTTAATTGAACCTAGAATTGACCCCGAGGGTCATACCGGACTTAAGTTGACCCCGCTATCGACCAAAGTGATTTCCGGGGGACTCAGGGCAACTTTCTGATCAGTTTGGAAAATGTTGACTTTTCGCTGGAAAAGTCAACCGAGCGACGTTTTGGTCCATTCGAGTACCGTTTTGGATCCAAATAGCTTAGCCGTTTTCGCAGCGGTCTTAGTTGAGCCGTTTCCTTGTAGCCCGTCAAGTTTCGTAATTTCTTGGAAAAAGTGCCCGTTCGGGGCCCGAAACGTCCGAATTTCGCGAATTTGATTGGAAAATATCTAGGAGAAATTTTCCCAAAAAGGTGTGGGACCCACTTGCCACTTGTCAACTAAGTGGTGGTGTTAGGTTTATGGGGAAAAACAAGAAGACACTAAAGGGGGGAGGGTTCGGCCATTTCAAAAAAAAAGGAGAAAAATAGAAAAAAATAGAGAAGTTTAGAGAGAGAATGAGAAGAGAGAAAAGAGAAGAGGTTGCTAGGGTTTGCTACTATTCCCGACCATCCAACCCTTGGATCATCTCAAAGCTAGGAGAATCGAACTCCCCTCGACATTCTCTACGGTGAGCTACTATCCGATCTTCGTTTTGGTTAAGTTCAAAAGTTAGGGTTTGGTTAAAATGAGTAGTTTATGGTGGAAATGAGGCGTGGGGATCGTTGGAGACGTTTTGGAGTGAAGAGGGACGTTTTCCGGTGACCGGGAGCTCGGGGGGAGCTCCGGCCACCATGGAGGGTGGCTGGCCGGAGCTAGGGCCGGTCACCACCATGGTGGGCCGGGCCCATTTGAGCCCTAGTCACCCACGGCCAAGGTTGGCCGGGTGGGGCCCACGTGCCAGGGTTTTCGGGTGGTTTAGAACGTTCCCCGAATCATTAATCTACAACCGGATCGAAATTTGGAATTAAATTGTAAAAGTTGTAATTGACGGGTTTAGAAACTTAAAACGCTAATTAAATTACTCGGAAGTCGGAATTGGATTCCGTCGAGTGCATAGGAACCCTTGAATTATTCTTAGACCATAGAATCGAAAACGGGAATTTTCGGAGCCCCGGAAGGACGTTTCCAAAACCCGGGCAGATTCGCCATGTCGGGCGAATCAGGCTTTTCTGTGTCCATTATCGACAATGTCGAGTAATTGGGAAGTTTGGGGGTGATCGACATTGTCGGGGTTACTTTTGGGCGTCAAGTTTATTAAATTCCAGTTTATGTCTGCGAGCTTAAAAGTATTTAAATTGTGTTCTTATTAGATCGTGCTGCAGACCGAGGAAAGGGAAAGCTAGGCGAGTGATCGAGATCACACCGGAGCTTGTTAGTGCGCTTTTGGAGAAAGCATACGAGGTAGGGAAAAGTAGCCGGATCTCGGCCCTGATTAGGGAAAGTTAACAGTAGAATTGCATGTGACACCGGGGTGTCGTGGGTTAAGTAGGTTTATCGAATATTAGGAAGGCAGGTGACACCGGGTAGTGTCGTATGATACGGGAACGTAGCGAACATTAGAAATGCATGTGACACTTAGTAGTGTCGTAGGAGCAGTGAACTTATCGATATTAGAATTACTGGAGGCATATGACCATGCCCGGAGGTTGAATGTTTAGTTTATGTCTTGGGTGGTCATGAGAGCCCGTACTTTACTGGTTGTGTCTTGGGTGGCCATGAGAGCCCGTGTTTTACTGTTGGAGTCTTGGGTGGCCATGAGAGCCCGTACTTTACTGGTTGTGTCTTGGGTGGCCATGAGAGCCCGTGTTTTACTGTTGGAGTCTTGGGTGGCCATGAGAGCCCGTGTTTTACTGTTGGAGTCTTGGGTGGCCATGAGTGCCCGTGGGGTTGTTGAGCCCGTGAGTTACTGTTGGTGTGTCTTGGGTGGCCATGAGTGCCCGTGGGGGGTTGTTGAACCCATGTTTTACCGTTGGTGTTTTGGGTGGCCGTGAGTGCTCGTGGGGTTGTTGAGCCTGAGTCTTGACTGTTGGTGTGTCTTGGGTGGCCATGAGTGCCTGTGGAGTGTTGGATTGGTGTTGTTGCTGTTTGTTAAACTTTGGTTGTGATTGTGATTGTGGTTACCTGAGGTTGGGGGCCCGCTTCATGAAACGGGGGTCCTCGAGTGCAGGCGTCTGCAAGTTCAGACGGGGTAGGGGGCCCGCCCGTGAGGAAAGGGGTCCTGGCCGCGCGTGCGTGGTTTGGGGGTGATAGGTCGACAGCCTGATCCGACTTTGTGTCGGGAAAAGTGCAACAGGTCGACCGCCTGGCCTGACAAGGAACGGTAAAGGGCGTGAGGGAGGTTACTGAGCAGCTGGAGTGTGATCCTTTGTGATCTTGTTTGTTGTGCGATCCTTTGTGATCTTGGGTGTTGCGTGGTTGTCTATCGTGTCATTTGAGGAAGTCGTCAATCGTTGTGTCGGGTCTACATTATGTGTCCGAATGTTGACTCTGTTGAGGAAGGTAACCGTTGTGTGTGTTAGTCGGGTTGTTGTTGGATTTATCGGCATTGTCTACTAAGTATGCCGTAGTCAGTCTGTTATCTGTGGTGGTGAGCGAACGCTCACCCATAGCTGCTTTTCCTACAGGTACTGGTCGCAGATTGGACTAGGTGAGCTTCCGAAGCTTGAAGAGCTAGGAGCGGGAGTCCGGGTTTACTTTTGAGTCTAGCGACGTACACTTGTATTTTGTCCATTGTGGGACGTACTTTTGAGTTGTAAATTATTCTTTTGATGAACTAATTGGAGGATTTAAAGTGTTTTATTTAAAATGTTTCAAATTGTTTTATTGTTTTAACGTTCGCGTCCCGAGTTCGGTTTTACTGAAATTGGGGTGTGACATTAGGTGCTTGTTTCAGACCATACATAGACTTTTTCAGTTTACACACCTTGTTCTCTTGACCAGCGATCACAAACCCCTCGTGTTGAGACATATAGATCTCTTCCTTTAGATCACCATTCAGGAAGGCGGCCTTGACATCCATCTGATGAATTATCAAGCCATGAATGGCTGTTAAAGCGACTAGAGACCTTATCGTTGCAATCTTGGTCACAGGAGAATACGTGTCGAAGTAGTCGACGTCTTTCCGTTGTGTAAAATCTCTAACCACGAGTCTCGCCTTGAACCGCTCTATTGTACCATCGGGTCTCAGCTTTCTCTTGAAGATCCACTTACTACTAATGGTTTTGGAACCTTTAGGTAAGTCTACTAGATCCCAAGTCTGATTCAATACAATAGAATCAAGTTCAGCCTGGATAGCCTCTTTCCAGAGGTTAGCATCAACAGGTCTCAAAGCCTCGCCATAGGTCTTTGGATCCTCTTCTAACAGGAAGGCTGAAACAAACTCGTCTGAAACAACGCCTTCATGACCAAAATCGGCTAGAAAGGACGTGATGTAGTATTCTCCGAAGTTCTTCTCAATCCTGGGTCTCTTACTTCTCCTTGGTCCCTCAGCTTGACCATGTGAAGTAGAGCTTTCGGCAACCCACCTATCACGAAGCGACGGAAAGGGGATAGTGGGTTCAACCGAATCAACAACGGCGTTCCTCTTCATTGGAAAGATGTGTTCGAATAACTCAACACTCTAGCCTCAGAAATTGAGCGGTAATCTAGAGACATGAAGTGATACGCCGCGCTGGTCTGAGCATAGTCTATGAACACACAATCATAGGTCTTAGATCCGATAGTGGTTCTCTTGGGGTCAGTTAAGCCTACTTTCGCCAAACACCCCCACACTCTGAGAAACCTTAGGTTAGGAGCATAAACCTTCCATAACTCATAGGGAGTCTTATTTAGGTTCTTGTGCGGCACACGGTTAAGTATATGACAAGCAGATAAGACGGTTTCCCCCCACATTTCATCAGGAAGGTCTGAACTAAGAAGCATTGCATTCATCATGTTCTTGAGCGTTCGGTTCTTACGTTCAACTACTCCATTTTGTTGAGGCATGTATGGTGCACTGGTTTCATGGATAATACCATTTGATTCACAAACGTCTTTTAAGAAGTTTGAGCCATACTCTCCTCCTTTATCGGATCTCACTCTCTTGATCTTCCTCTCGAGTTGGTTTTCTACCTCATTCTTATACATGATGAACATCTCTTCAGCTTCATCCTTCGTAGTAAGAAGATAAACTCTCGCGAACCTAGAGCAATCGTCGATGAAGATAACATAGTAATGTTTGCCTCCCTTGCTTCTCGAGTTCTTGAAATCCGGCAGATCGGTGTGGATTAATTCAAGTAGGTTCGTATTTCTTGTTGTAATTGATTTCCAAGATTTTTTTAGTGAATTTGGCCTCAACGCAAACTTCACATTTCGAGAGTTCAGAGGTAGATAACAATGGTATAATAAACATGTTTCTAAGTTGTTTAATTGAAGAAACATTCACATGTCCTAATCTACTATGCCACAGATCAAGAGACTCAGCAATATAAGCGGAAGCGGAAATTTTATTAGTACTCAGAATAACATGATCAAAATTGAACAAAAAGAGACCCCCACAATAATACCCCTTCCCTACAAAATCTTCATTCTTGGTGAAAACCACATTATTATTCTCTATGACGGTCTACAAGCCAGCCTTCATCAGTAGAGGTCCAGAAACAAGGTTGCGCCGCAGAGTAGGGACATAAAGGGCATTACTGAGTACGAGCGTCTTCCCAGATGTCAGCTTCAGCATGATCTTCCCGCTTCCAGAAATTATTGCAGTAGAGTCGTTTCCCATATGAACCACTTCACCAGGTGCAGTTGGTTCAAACTCATAGAAGAGTTGCCTTGAGTTGCAGAGATGACGGGTGGATGCGGAGTCCAACACCCAGTCAACGGTGTTGTGAACCAGTATAGCCTCAGCAACTGCAACAGCTATAATGTCGTCATCTTCAGCAATGTAGGCCCTTGCACCATTCTTCTTGTGATCTTGACGGTTCATGCATTGGTAGGCCTTGTGTCCAGCTTGACCGCAGACATAGCACAACAAGTTCTGCTTCGGTTTGTGGATAGCAGAGGATGTCTTCACATATTTGTTGCGGTTGTTGGGAGGTCCTCGCTTGGGAGCTTCCTTTGACTTCGGCTTCAGTTTGAACCTTGACTAACGAGACGGCCCACCAGACTCCACAATGTTGGCCTTCATCGACAAAGGCGGAAAAGGTGGGATGGCACTCAGAGCATCCTTCAGGCGGTTCGCTTCCTCAATCTTCATGTGGCGAATGAGATCTTGAAGCGTCAGATCCTTCTCTATGTGCTTCAGGTGGCAGCGATAGTCTTTCCACGACGGTGGAAACTTCTCCAGCAGCACATGAGCGAGGAATACCTCATTCATGTGCATCCCTTCGTTGATGATGGCGGCAGACAGGTCCTCGTAAACGTGGACTTGGTCCATGATCGACCGGTTATCAACCATCTGGAACGCAAGCCACTGTCTTACGACATACTTCTTGTTCCCGGTGTCGTCGACCCCGTACTTCTTGTCCAGAGTCTCCTAAATGAATTTGGCGGACTTGTGGACAACAAGTAAGTCGAAAAGGGTGTTGGTGACAGAATCCAGGATCTGACACCGGACAATTTTATTGTCCCTAGTGTACTTGCTCAGTTTCGCTAACAATAGAGGCGACTAAGGGATTAAAGCTATCACTACTAGCAGAAACAGGCACAGGGGGATCTTCTAACATAACATATTCAAGGTCGTTTTGCTCAAAAAAGTTCATCAGCTTTTGAGACCAGCGACGGTAATTGGTATTGTCGAGTGGTTCAACACGCGGATAACCACCAATTAAATTACGAGCATTAGAATTCGGATTAGCATGCATAGCAGAGTTCGAGTTCGTGTTCGTCATTTGCACAGTTCACGAAATATTAAAGAGTAAAAACGGATATAATTTATTGCTTCAAAATTGTTGGAAGTAATATTCGTAAACTGGAAACGAATTTCAGAACAAAACCAGAGAACAATTGATGCATGCAATCGAAAACATAAAACGATACACCAACCGGCGTGACGTGCAGAATGAAGAGGAGAAGCTGAGGCGTGGCACGGAGGTCCACTAACTTTGAAGAAAAAATTCCGGCGTGCCCGAGGTGGCGAGCAGCAGCTGTTGCTCCCCAAGGATCTCTCAGCTCTACCCAGCAGCGCGCCCACTCGCTCTACCGCATGTGGAAGCAGTAGGACAGAAACAGAACTTCGGTGTGGTGAGTGAATTTGGAGAGTAACGAATTGTGTATAATTTGGCTCTGGATCAGTTTGAAAACGTAGAAAATAAAGAGAACCAGAGCCTCATTTTATAGATGGAAAACGCGAGGGTAAAAGCGTAAAAGAACCATCTGATTTGAAAACCAAACGACCAAATCGTGGGAAACTGAATCACGATATTCCAAACGTCTTTGACCACGACATTAAGACTCGTTCAAGTATTTTGAAAACATTTGAATAAGTCACCAAAAGGAAAAAACAGAAGTTTTTTGTCCAAAATATTATTTTTGCCCGCCCCACAGGGGCTCCACCCGAGCCCGAGCCCGGTCCGTCCCGACCCGGAACTGGCATAGTCCCAGTAGGAGTTCTGAACAGGGAAGTGAGATGAGAGCTTATAAACTCAAAAACACAAGTCTCTCTTTCCGATGTGGGACTTCACTACAGGACAAAAGAAAGGACACATGCTTTGTGAGCCAAATTTATCCAACATGTTTCACTTGTGAAAATTTTTAAATCGCGTTGTTTGGCTTGGAATTTTTCGTTTCCTTATTTTTTGTTACTACCCATGTTGGGGAAAACCATACCTTACTAGAGAGGAGAACATAACAAGAAGTTCATAATATACACACAGACTATCACACTTAACCCAAAAGACGAGTCTATCAGGTCATTGGTCCAAGATGTATATTAAATCTTTTTTTTAATTCTTAAGCATCTGATGTGGGACTCATGACTCATGTGCACATATCTAACAACTCATTGATATATCTTTTTGCTTATGATGTCTTTCTTTGAAGCTTAATACATATAGAAATGTCAAATCTCATCGCCTTCTATTTTTTGGCCTCATTCTTGCGGTAAACCCATACCATATAACATAATCTATATAAAATTTGATCCCATAAACGAGTGTCAAATAGCTTCCTTGCTATGGCTTGTGCTCAATACTGCAATTAGGCATGTATATTTTCATTTCTTACTAGTCTAAAAAACTCTTCCTCGTTACTGTCATCAAGTGAGCTATCAGAACTGATATTTAAACACCAATGTAACTGTAAATGAAACGTATCAACAGAAGCTAGGAAAGTTTATGATAAAACCACTCTCAACTTGTAGACTTTTTCTTTGACTTAGCTGTTTGCGACTTACCGTTGGTGGGTAGTAAATTCTCGTGGTATGGTCCTGCATCTAAAGCTGCCTGTCTGGATAGATTCTTGGTGTTAGCGGATCTTCTAGCCCGTTTTCCGAGTTTGATTCAAAAAACACTTCCGAGATATTTATCGGACCATAAACCGGTTGTTCTTGAGTCTTAGGTGATAAATTGAGGACCGAAACCCATTCGATTTTTAAATGTCTGGACGACTCACCCGACATTCTTTGAGTTCGTGACAGAGAAGTGGAACAGTTTGATGTGCAAGGGGCTCCTAGTTACATTTTATGGAAAAAACTGAATTGTTTGAGAAAGGAATTGCAGGTGTGGAACATAGAAGTTTTTGGCAGGGTGGACAAAGAAGTTGTGGACTTGACTGCTGAGTTAGATGGGTTGGACAAAATTATTGACACTCGTCCTCTCTCCAGGGCAGAATGTACTCGCCGATCGCTCTTAAAAGTGTCTTTGATTGAGAAGTATAAGCTATTGGCAAGAATATGGGCGCAGAATGTCGGGTTTAAATGGTTTATGGAGGGGGAACAATGCTCGAAGTTCTATCATCATTTGGATAATTTTAATGCTTCTTCGAACAAGATTAGTCTTGTTCGTGTGGGGGAGGATTGGTTTTCGGACCCTGTACAGATTAAGTGTCAGACGGTCATTCATTTCAGAGAGAGATTTGCTAGGCCTCCTGCGGCTCCTTTTCAGATTCCAGCCTTTCAGTTTAAGAGTTTATCTTTAATTCAAGCCACTGAGTTAGAGGTTGTTTTTTCGGCTGAAGAAATTTTATGCGCTCTGTTAGATTGTGGGAACAACAAGGCGCTTGGCCCAGATGGGTTTTCTATGTTATTCTACAAATCTTGTTGGGAGGTGATTAAAATTGATGTGTTAAGGTTCGCAGAAGAGTTTCACAATTCAGGTGTTTTGGGGAAGGGTTTGAGTTCGGCTTTTATGGTTTTGATTCCCAAGATTTCAAGCCCGGAGACATTTGATGACTTCAGGCCGATTAGCTTGATATCAGGTCCCTACAAAATTCTGGCAAAGTTACTGGCAAAATGGCTTAAAAAAGTGTTACCTGATTTAATTAGTGATACCCAGAGTGGATTCATAGCAAGAAGGAAACTCGTGGATGGCGTTCTTATCGCCTCGGAAGTGATCCATGAAGTGAAAAAATCCGAAGTCGAAGCAGTAATTCTGAAGCTTGATTTTGAGAAGGCATATGACAAGTTCAGTTGGTCGTATCTCCTTGATGTGATGAGTATTATGGGTTTTAATGATCAGCAGAGAATGTGGATGGCGAGTTGTTTTCGTGCTAATCTATCTGTATTGATCAATGGAGCGCCGAGTGCGGATTTCGCAACTGAAAATGGGATCCGGCAGGGATGCCCATTATCTCTTTTCCTGTTTCTGTTAGAAGCTGAAGGTCTTCATCAGATGTTAATGGATGGTATCAGCGGAGGTGATTTTAATGGTGTCAAGGTGGGGAGAAATGGCCTAGTAGTCTCTCATTTACAATTCGCGGATGACACTATTCTGTTTATTCGGGGAGAGGAGGGGGCACTGCGAAATGTGAAGTACGTCTTGGATTTATTCCAATCAATTTTGGGCCTTAAGATAAATTTTGCAAAATCGAAAGCGGTGCTTCTAAATGAGTTTACTTTGTCGGAGGAGCTGATATCTTCTATTATGGGTTGCGAGGTATGTGATCTGCCTATCCCGTATTTGGGATTCCAATTGGGGCTCAATCCTAAACGAGTCAGTTCTTGGGAATCGATTTTTAATCGGGTGAGGAAGTATCTGAACGGTTGGAAAGCGAAAACCTTGAGCATTGCTGGCTGTGTGGATTTACTCAAGTCGACCTTGGCTGCTCTTCTAGTTTTTTATATGAGCATTTTTCAGGCTCTGAAGGCAGTAATTGGTAAACTGGAAAGGTTACAACGCCGGTTCTTGTGGTCTCATAGTGTGGCTAGAAGGGTAATACATAAAGTCAAATGGGATACGGTTTGTAGGCCGAAAGCAGAGGGCGGTTTGGGTCTCAGACGACTGGAAGAGGTGAATTTAAGCCTTTTGGCTAAGTGGTTTTGGAGATTCGCAGAGGACGATAACTCTTTATGGAAGCAGCTTATTTGTGAAAAATTTAGATGGAACCCAAGTGATTGGGATCTTATGAAGTTGGATAAGCCGAATAGTTCTTTCCTGTTTGGCCATATTACGAGTTTGGCCAGTGACCCGCGGTTTAGTACTTTGTTTGGGGGTCAAGGTATTCATTGGAAGGTGGGCAACGGTCTGAGAGTAGGATTCTGGGATGATGTCTGGTTAGGGGAGCTGGCTCTTCGTTTCAGATTCCCTCAGTTGTTTTTAGTGGCGATTGATCAGGAAGCATCGGTTCGTGATTATTAGAGAGATGGTTGTTGGGTGGTGGTATTCAGGAGAGATCTAATTGTACGGGAATTGGTGAGGAATTAGGTCTGAAAGGGGTGTTGTTTCCTGTTGGGTTATCTGATTTACCTGATAAAATGGTATGGGTTAAAGGCCCTCATTTTTGAATAGGGGCAATGTATAAACTAATTACCCCGTCTTTCGAGGTGGTAAGTTGGGCTTTTTTTTATGTCTGAAATATGTTTATGTGATTGGCCCTACATTCAGCGCTTCCTACTATGTTGTTCCTTGAAGCCCGTGGCTGGAGAATCTCTCTGAATGCTATGATGTGTTATCTCTGTAAGCTGTGCTTTGAAGACTTGGATCATTTGTTATCATTGTGCATATTCTTGGAAATTATGGGGCATGATTTTCTCATGGTGGTCGGTGCGGTGTGTGATGCTGGGGTCGGTAAAGATAGCTTGTGAGGGTTGGGCTTTGGAGGCTGAGTTGATGGGAAACTCGATCTGGTTGAAAGTTTGTTATATCACTTGTTGGAATCTGTGGTTGCAGCGAAATGGTGTAGTTTTCAAGAACAGTTCCCAGACGGTTTATAAGGTTTTTGAGAAATTGAAGCCTCATGTTTTCAACATAGCATTTTCAGTAGGTGATCTTTTGCCAGATGTTTCTTTCGAGCAGTGGAATCTTTCCCCTCGTATGTGTATCTGGAGTAGGCGCAGGAGAGTTGCTGCAGAGGGATAACTTTTATTATTATGGTTTCGAGTTTTGTTTCGTTGTTTTTAGCTTGGTGTATTTCTTTATCCTTGATGTAGCCGTTTGTGGTTGTTTTGTGCGGGTTTTCACTTTGGAATCATGACTTAATAAATTCATCGCCTATCAAAAAAAAAACTTCTAAGCTTCTTCTCCCCTTTCAAAACCTTAGCCGCCACCCCTTCTTTTCCCTCCTCTTTATCGGCTTCGGCCATGGTTGTCGTCGGTGAGGACCTTCTCCTCCACCCCCTTGAGCAAAATAAGATAAAACTAGATAAGTACCAAGGTAAATCCGACGATATCAAATTTCCTAGGCGAATCTTGACGGCTCCGGACTTATTGAAAGCGATAAAAAGATGCAAATGTTGACTCAATTAACCGGACTAAAATATTTCTCGTATGTGTTTACACTTGGATTTTATTAGCAATTTTGGCTTAGCGCTCGCTAATGGAGTGAAGTTTTCCTCATCATTTCTCTCCACTTTCCGCTAATCAGTATTTACTTGTTGTAGATTAAGAGTGTATATATGTGGTGGTCTACAAAATGAAACAAAATGACTGAAAAAATTTCAAGCCTCCCTATCATCATTTAGCCATTTGCTCTCTCAGCCCTTACATACTAACGGTACTAATCAAAAGTATTCCTAGACTCATTCACAACTCACACGATCAGGTGTTGACATGCAATTATATTGCCTTGGGACTATGTGAATTTTAAACCCATATAGTTCCTTTACGAGTCAAATGGTAGATCAAAGTTTAGTTTGGTTTTTTCGAATACGTGTAGAAAACTTTGGATCACTAAGATAGGTTGGGGGGTTCACCTTTTATTACTCTTTGAGAGGTTCTGGGTGTGAGGTCTCATTTTGCATGCAATCCGCCGCACCTCACACCCTTTCCCAGGCAAAGCTTTTATTAGATCTCTTTTCCCCGGGACCTATACTTGATTTCCCGTGCATAGTGTGTGAGATTTGAAAATTTTGTACCACAAACGCATAATGGGACTAAGCACCTGAACTCGAATGGATTTATAGTTTTCCAAAACATACAGTTTGATCCCTTAACAATAAGCATGTGAACTCAACACTTTCTCAATGTGACAAGTGAAATAAGTTTATTGTCTCCTAGTTAGACCCGCTAGAGGCAAAAACCAAGATAAAATCATGCTGACGATGATAAAATGAATTGGAAAGTTCTTCATAATCTAGCATCTCATATTCATTTCGTACCCGAGTAAAGCGATAAAACATAAACATAATATACGGCTTCTTAACACTACCAACAATAAAACCTCCATTCATTCCTCAAAACCGCAATTGATGAAAATAAATCTACTCCCGACCTACTCATGTTGGCCAAAACTGTTTACCCAAGGGTTACACACAAAATAAGACTCATAACAAAAATATGCTATTTAATTCTACATGCACGACTCAAACAACTTAATGCTCTTTATGCTTGTAATCAATCCCATCCCCCACACTTAGTTGCTGGAGAATGTGGCATGCATTCTCAAGAGTCCACATATAAATGATGCATGGAAATGCTCAAACAAGATCATATATCTCTACAGCACGGCAAATCCCAGCATGCATCATTTAGTTTAGAGTAGTTATCTTATACTTTTAAGTTCTAAGGGATTAGAAATAATACACCTTTTAATGTAGACGTTACAATTGGACTTCACTTGAGAAATGCGGGGATTCTTCTAGTTGCATGCCAAGTGAATGGAGAGGTTGCCTTCATGAATTCTCCAAGTGAGAACTCTGCTCCGTATTTCAACGAATCAACTCTTCCAATCACCTACAAGAAAGGCAAGAAAACATGAGAGATCACAAAGACAATTAAGCTAGGTAAAAAGGTGCAAAAATACTAATGACTCATGTTACTCCCCGACAACGGCGCCACCTTGATGAGTTGGGATGACTAAGTGTCAAATCCCTCTTTTAACGTGCATCGGGACACGATCATCAAGCGATATAGAGACGATTAAGTACCGGTCGATCCCACGGGGATTAGAGGTGTCACTAGCATTTCGCTAAAACCTAGGGACGTGGGTTGTCACTTCCACATCCCCTAAAGGGAAATTAAAGGGCATAAAATTAAAATAGTTGTTTAAAGTTTAGAAAGCCATAAAATCTATGTACACGCTACCACATAAGGGCTAAGACACACAACTTTCGATTCACGCAAAGAGTTGGTCACGGGTACAAGTAAATATAATTTCCAATTAACGCATGGTTTGGTTAACGATGGTGAAATCAAATAATGTTTTTCTTATGGTCTTAGAACACTTAAGTTCCTATGTATGCGGTATCATGAAATCAACCACATACTAGTCACAGGGAGAGGGTACAAGACCATTGCCTGGACCGATATGCGACCACCAATCATCGGAAACGCAATAAAATAAGGTGTAGTTCTATGATCGTGAGCGAAGCTCAATCAATCCTCGAACGAGAGATGACGACAATGAATGCATGTCACTATCGCTACCAACTACCACAAGTAGAGATAGCTACACCACTCGGCGAATCGACTCAGCCGCGCCTAGTTCACTTCCTAATTCCTGAATGCCATCAATAACGATGAACTCCGAAAACCAAGTAGAACTTAATAGAGTATCAAATCACGATACTCTGGTTACACAAGCATGAGAGGACTCTAAATAAATTGTCGAGACTACTTAGCTACGCCTAGTTCACTTTTTGAAAACCAAACACCACCGATCAAGATGAGTTTGGTGATCAAGTAGAACTACGTAGAGTAACGAATCACGAAACTCTGGTAATATGGAAGCGTAAGTAAACTCTAAAACACTCGACGAATCTACTTAGCTACGCCTAGTTCAATCAACCTAACTACCGAACGACACAATAAATATGATCACCTATAATTAAAGATAACTACATAGAACATCGAATCACGATATTTTGGTAATACACAAGCTTAAGTAAATTCTACAAAAGTGAAATCTCATCTCACACTAGATCGAATCATGGATCGCTCCAAACATCAATTTACATAGCGCACACAACAATCATGAGAAAGTCCCCAGATCATTCGATCGGCTTGAAACATCCAAGAGAATTGAAAAAACACATCCTAGCATATTTTTATCTCGTCAATAGGAAATCAAGACATGTGAAAGTCAGAAATCCTAGATAAGTTCACTAAATGGCTAAAGTTTGCATTTTTATGAACTTTAGCCTAGAACTTGATATACACCCGAAAGATGAAATAGCTAGCCCATCAACTCGGGTTTTAAAATCATGAAAGTTTCAAACACAGAGTAAGAAAATCATGCTTGAATATCAATTAGCTAAAATATAGACAAATAACCATACAAACAAGTGGATGCTATTAAACTCAAAAATCCCAAATCATGTCAAAAACATCACCAGTACCAAATTCACCATAAACTCATGCACTATATCAAAGGAAATCAACATTTACACAACACTCCGCAACTGGGTCTGAAAATATTCAGCAACTGCAACTGTTCACAATTCTCTCTCGAGCTACAGTGTCACACACAGTAGTTTCATTCTCAGTTCATCATTGTTCTTCCTGGATCTTCATGTTACTGATGAACAATCATTGATCTCTTGAGGTGTAGTATCCAGGGTGCTTGGAGCACCGGATCACCTCCCTCCCTCTTCACTACTCTCTCCGTCTCCACAGTTTACCTCACTCATCTTTTGCAGCTCATCTGATAAAACAGAGCTTCATTCTCTGCTCTGATTTTGGGTACTCCCAACTACAACAATCACCCATGCTATCCATAGAAGAGCTTATGGGTATACAGCAACCAATCACACATCCAGTAGGCATAACCTCAGTCTATCAGAAGACGACATCATCTTCCTCCATTGGACCCCCACCTGGGTTTGAAAACCAACCAAAGAAGTTCCTTCAAACAAGAAGAAAGAGATTTAACCACTCATCTACCTCATCTGATAAAACACAAGAGTATTCACCAGGAGGATGCACAAAACTAATAGATGGTCAGAAGATGTTCTACGACAAATTCCTCAAACCAGTTCTATCAGGACCTGACATCACTCCATCCTACTCATTGGAGAACACTCAGCCTCACAACTCCCCTCAAAATCAAACCTGGAAGCCAGTTCAATCCTCACGTACCCCTGGAGTTTCTTTTGTGGCTTATGTCCATAATTTACCTCTCAAAGCAACTCATGAATGGCTTTCAAACCTCTTTGCTGAGATAGGAGGTATCACCAAAGTACATTTAGCTTTCAATCCAAGCAGGCTGGGTAAAAAATATGGCTTCTGCTATTTTCAACAGCAGAAACAACTTCAAGAGGCTATATCCATCTTCAATGGCTACACCATCAATGGGTTCAAGCTCTTTGTCACTGAAGCAAGAAACAATCTTAACAATCATAAAAGACCTCTTGCAAATGCCTTCAAACCCCCTACCAATCAAGGTTCAGTCATTACAACCAACCTTCACTTTCTTCCGAAAGCTCATCTAGCCATAGCTCACAACAATCACAATGCTGCCTCTATCACAAGAGACCTAACTATGGAAGGTGTTTGTGAATTGGAAGTTAAGGACTTGGGTAACAACACATTACTTATCCATTGTGCTAATTCAGAGATGGAAAAGGAATTTATGAAAGATAATGGAGCCTGGCTGCAAAACTGGCTCTCTTTCATTCCTGGAAAGGATCTTCTATGCAAGTATGGAGGCCATTTCTCTTGGGTGAAAATCAGAGGCATTCCATATCAGGGATGGCGTGATGAATCGTTTGCTGCTGCAACATCCAATTTTGGAACTTTTATTTATACACATCCAATGACAAGTGCTGGCTCTGACCTGGGGGAAGCTTTTGTTCTTATTCACAGGACTAACTTCACACAAATCTCCTCTGAAGCAAGTCTCTTACTAGGTACACAAACCTTCTCTATTTGGGTTCAATCCTCTTCTGTGCAAGAAGTCTCTCTGTTAACTTTGCAGGATAGTCCTCGAGGAAGTGATGTAGAGGACTCTGATAACTCACTACACAACTCATTTTCTGAGGATTTATTATCCTCTCAGCTGGGTGATTTAGTGCCAACAACCTCGGATCTCAAATCACCAACCACCAGGTCACACATTAATCCTTCACAGTCCCCTCACTTTGATACATCTGGGAAGGAACCTGGGAAGGAAGCAATTAATACCAGCCATACCTTGATCATTGATGATACTGAAGAGGACAATCCAACCCATTCCCCTCAAATTCCTGCAACTGATTCCACTCATCAGCAAACTCTGCTCAACCAAGTGATCAAAGATACCTTTGACTCTGAACATGATCTTGAAGTCCCAAACAATCAAAGTCACGATCCAAACACTCTAAATATTCAGTCAGCACAGTCCTCTCAGCAAACTCCACGCTCAGTCACATGCCAACTAGCACAACCCCATTTCAATCCTGCAAGTACAATGCCACAACTTGATGTGCTTCTGGGGGAGGCCCAAAATGTGAAACCTATCAATACCAGGGAAGGAAAGTCTTTGGAACCAACAACATTAATTGCCTATGACTCAAAAGAAGGATATTCAGCCAAACCATCAACTCCAATTCACAATCAACAGCTGCAAAGAGAAACACAAGGGCTGGATTTGCTTGGAAGTGACAGCAAAACCCTCAAAGCTACCCCACTCCGGCTGACACAAGACTATTAAGATATTTTGGAAATTGATGATTCAAAATTCCCTCCACTCTCCAAAACCAAAGGCAAAGGAAAGAAAAACAAAGATACACATACACCTCACATTTACCAACAAGATCCAAGTTCAAAGACAACTCAAGTTCAACAAAAACGTTTATTTCAAAAGGGCAACTCAATGAAGCAAAAAAGGCATGGTCGTTTGGAAAGATGATAGGCTTAACAGCTAACTGCAGTGAAGAAATAATTTTACAACAACTGGCTTCTCTAGATGATGAAAGACTGCAAACTTCTATTCAAGAGGATCCCTTGGATGATCAGAACTATATAGGGTCAATTTCAACAATGGCTGTGGGTGAGATACCCACTCCATTCCCTCTCATTTAAGAACAAACATGAAGATCCTCTCTTGGAATTTGAGAGGACTCTCTTCCTCACAAAAGAGGAAGTCACTGGGTGACGTGATCCGCAAGCAACAACCTTTTATGGTTCTCATTCAAGAAACAAAAATATTGGCTCCAGGTGCAGGCTTTCTCAGATCATGTGGTATGAATTGGGGGTGGGAATTGGATTTTATCCCCTCCTTTGGACTTTCTGGTGGTCTAATACTGTGTTGGAAATCATCTTACTTCCAATTATCTATGACACAAAAGATCAATGGTGCTCTATTATGGTTTGGCTGGCTCAAAGGCTCTGGAGAACCTTGCTGTATTGTTAATGTTTATGCCCCTTGTGATAGCAGAGGTAGAAGAAAGCTTTGGCTTGATCTGGTTGCAGAATTAAATGCCTCTCCTCCTACTCCACTATTAGTCCTGGCTGGTGACTTCAATGCAGTTCTCACTAGAAATGAAAGATCAACTGCAAGAGCTTCACATTCAGATATGGCCTCTCTTCAAAGATTAATAGATGATCTAACTTTGATTGATCTCCCTCTTAATGGAGGAAAATACACTTAGTTTGATGCTGGAACACATGCCTCAAGGATAGATAGGTTCCTAGTGAGTTCAGACTTCCTTGCCAGATTTAATAATCTCACACAAAAATGCCTATCTAGAGGAATCTCAGATCATAGAGCTCTATTGCTAGTAGATGAACAAACTGACTGGGGACCAAGACCATTCAAATTTCTGAATATCTGGCTTGAGGATGCAAGATTCTTCAGTACCACTCAACAATTCTGGTCATCTTATCATTTCACAGGACAACCTCATCTGATCCTATAGAAAAAACTCAAGCTACTCAAGGAAAGCCTAAAGGAATGGAACCTGCAAGTATATGGCTGCTTAGACACTCATATCAAATTACTTCATTCAGATCTGGATAGCCTAGATTCAATTGTGGAAGATAGGGAACTTACTCCCTCAGAATGCATTGACAGAGGTTACAAGAGAGCTACACTTACTCTAAAACTCAAATTGCAAGCTAAATTATGGAGTCAAAAGGCAAGAAGAAAATGGCATCATGAAGGGGATAAGCCATCCAAGTATTACCATAGGATTGCCAATTTCCAAGGAATCGGGAAAAAAATCACTCAAGTCTTGGTTAATGAAATATTATTAGAGGACCCTGATCAAATCAAAGCTGCAGCAGCCTCTCATTATTGTGCAAGGTTCACTCAACAAGCCACAAATCATATCAGTCTAGACTCCATGAATTTCAAATCCATCTCCTCAGATCAAGCTGCTGATCTTGAAAGACCCTTTTCTGAAGAGGAGATTTTATTGGCACTAATGTCCTATGCTGGAGACAAAGCTCCTGGACCTGATGGTTACTCTTTAAGATTCTACCAAGTCTGTTGGCCAATCATCAAGGAGGACCTGATCAACTTTATCCAATACTTTCATAGAACTGGCCATCTGGGTAAAGGGTTGAATTCATCTTTTCTGACTCTAATTCCAAAATGTGATGCACCCCTCACATTTGATGATTACAGACCTATAAGTCTAATGACTGGACCTTACAAAATTCTCAAAAAACTTCTTTCTACAAGACTGAAATCAGTGGTCAGTTCCTTGGTGGGTTTTGAGCACAGGATTCATTGGTGGGAGACAAATCCTTGATGGGGTTCTAGTGGCTAATGAAGTAGTACATAAGATCAAATACTCCAAGATCCCAGCATTGATCTTTAAAGCTGACTTTGAGAAGGCCTTTGATAAAGTCAATTGGTTATATATTATGAAGCTGCTACAAAAAATGGGGTTTGGCTATCAATGGGGATTCTGGATGATTTCCTGCTTCAGAGCACATGTCTCTATACTTATCAATGGATCCCCAACTTCTGATTTCAAATTATCTAGAGGGCTAAGACAGGGATGTGCCATGTCCCCACTCCTCTTTGCTCTTGCTGTTGAAGCTTTAAATCAAATTATGCAAGCTGGTTTGCAACTTGATCAATTCCAAGGTATTCCTTTGGGAGTAAATGGCCCAACCATATCACATCTACAATTTGCAGATGACTCACTATTCTTCATCAAGGCCAATGCAGAAGGAGCACAAAATTTGAAAAATACACTCTCTATATTCAAACTCACAACAGGCCTCAATGTCAATTACAACAAATCCTCTCTCATCCCACTCAATATATCTACAGAGGAAGCTCAGATTTATTCATCAATATTGTCCTGCAACTGTGAGAACCTACCTCTGCCATACCTTGGTTTTTCATTGGGTGCCAGCCCTAAAAGGCTTATAACCTGGCAACCTATTATTCAGAAGTTTAAGAAGAGTCTTGGACTGTGGCAAGCAAAAATGCTTTCTTTTGGAGGCAGGATCACACTGATCAAAACAACCCTCAGTGCTCTCCCATTATATTATTTCTCCCTCCTTAAAGCTCCAAAAGCAGTCTTGAAAGAAATGGAGAGATGGCAAAGAAGGTTTCTTTGGCATGGTGATGCTCATGCTAAAGTTTTCTGCAAGGTTGGCTGGAATCAAATTTGCAAATCCAAAGAATTGGGAGGGTTAGGTATTAAAAATCTACATTTGATGAATATCTCACTATTAGCAAAGTGGTGGTAGAGATTTGCTCTAGAAGAAAATTCACTTTGGAAGCACACAATCTGTGCTAAGATGGGCTGGAATTACAATGAATGGGACTTGTCAAAATTCACTGAAATTGGAAGGCCAAGCTTTATTTCACATTTCCTAATACTCCTCAAAGATGAGAGATTTGCTGATTGTTTTGGGGATAAAGGCCTCACTTGGACCCTAGGCAAAGGAAATAGGATTCAATTCTGGCATGATCACTGGTGGGGAGAAGTCCCTTTCAAAACTTGCTTCCCAAGGCTGTATATCTTATCCAATGCCAAAAGCAAAACCATTGCTGAGATCAGATCTAATGGGGATTGAGACCTTAATTTCAGAAGAGAGCCAATGGGCAGGGAATTGCTTGAGTGGGGCTCTTTATCATCCATTCTTGGCTCTACCATCCTAAACACATCTGAAGACAAATTATGCTGGAAGCTAGATGAAAAGGTTTCTCAGTCAATAGAATATATACCTTGCTTGCTCAACAAAACAATACTGCTGTGGAATGGACATCAAAGGTTTGGAGCTCTGGGATACCACCTAAAATATGTGCCTTCTCTTGGCTTGCATGTCTTGAAGCAATACCCTCAAAATGCTTCCTTGAGGGTAGGGGTATGGACCTGTCATTACAACAAATGATCTGCTCACACTGCACATGTGACTTTGAGGATGGAGCTCATATTCTTTTACATTGTAAAAAGGCCTGGAAAACATGGCACTAATCTGTCACTGGTGGGGGATTTTGTGGATTAGTCCTGCCTGTGTAAAGCAGCAATTCTGCAGTTGGTTCAATCTGGTTCCCTCAAAGCTCAGAAGATATTGGGGTAGTATTTTACAGGTAACATTATGGCAACTCTGGCTGGCAAGGAACTCATTACACTTTACTGGTGTTGATGAATCCCCTGATGCAATCTTTAACAAAGTCTTGAACAAGGTTTATGGATGGTAATGGGCCTCTTTCAATACACATTATCACTTCACTATTCAAGATTGGATTGCCTCTCCAAGAATCTGTGTAAGTTGAAACTGATATGCTGCTCCATTTGCTTCTCCTCAACTGGTTTGAAGCTCTCTTAAAATTGCCTCTCCAAATTTCTGTAATCTCTTTGCCATCTGGGGTTGGGTTGGGATGGGGTTTGGGTGGTTGGTGGTGAGTTTTTAGGCTTGGTGAGGTTAGGAGTGACTTTGGGTGTTCTTATTCTGGTGTGGGGGCTCCCTTTTCCTTTATGTGTGAGGGTAGATTTTTGCTTAGTTTTGAGAGTTCCCACCTTCTTTTGCTCTTCTCTATCCTTCTACAGGTTTAATCTTCCTTTTTTTTTTGGATGCACTGCACTCTAAGCTGCCTATTAACATTACTCATCTCAGCAATTTCGATGATCCTGCATTCCTCAGCTTCTTGGAGATAGACTAACAATTCAAAGGTCTCTCAGACTCTACAACAAGTCCGATCATACACTCATGATCTCCTGGAAGATGGCTTAACAACAAAAACCCTCGGACATTTCCCAAAACTCTCGGACTTCAATCCAGAGAAGGTTAACTTGTGTTGCAAGTCTCATTACTTCAAGCTCAAGCTACCATCAGCTGATCTTTCCCGGAACTTTACCCCAAGCAAAGCATTACAACTCCACAAGTCTCTCAGCCAACACAAATCAGATCACTAATTGGCACAACCATTAACACTACAACAACTTCACAACACACACAGTTGAAAGATGGACCTCATTTTGAACTCACATTGCACTCTACAGTATGCACTCCACTACAACCACATTTTACATTACTTGTTAATGTTCATTGTTGTTCTTCAATTTCTTATCTGACCAATTTGTAGTCAAATTGGGTTTTTTGTAAACCGTTTTCCACCTCATAAGAGGGTTATTTATATTATTCTTTCGTTGATAAAAAAAACATTTACACAACACCCATGACCAAAGATTGAAATCCAAGGTCATAGATTCCAAATCCTACTCAAGCATAAAAAAAATAATTTTTACAGCAATACTAGAGAATGGTAGAGATTAGAACCGGGATTGGGTTGAGAAATCCAATCAAAAACTCCCCTAGCTTGGAAACCCACCATCTCCAACTCTCCAAAGCTTCAACTCATGAAATGGAGAAGTTGGAGATGGTGAGAGGCTCATAGATGTTTGAGAACTCCTTGGATCATCCTTGTTATGGCCTTAGATGGTAGAAAATGCCCCCAAGATGAAGAACGCTCAAGAACACGAGAGTGAAATGAGAGAAAAGAAAATAACAAGCTTGAAATTAATTTCATGCTATAAAAAAATCAGATTTCAAATATTGTTCTACTACCGATATATATAAATATAAGACACGTAAATCAAGAAAAAAAATAGAATACTAAGAGCATACACATCGACCACACCCTCCACGCGCACCCGGAAGCGCGATTCCGGTAGATAGGGATCTGTGTTCGCGGTCCGCACAGTGTGACGTGCGTGATCCGCGAACCATGAACCTCATCTACCCGACTCGTGAGCCAGTGTGCAGGGCACGATCCTGGAATTGGGTGCGGGGTATGAGGGTGCACAAGTGTTGGTTAGGCCAATAAGGCCACACCACGTACCAACTTCTTTTTTCTTTTCCTTTTTAAATTTTGTTAATTCTTATATATATATATATATATATATATATAAGGAGGAGAAATAAAATAGAAACCATCTCTTAACCTAGTAACCATGAGAACTCATCCAAGCAATCTATTTTAAAAATAGATTGATGAGATGTAATTGAGTTTTTGACTTGTTGACTATAAAAACATATCACTTTTTAATAAGTGGTAGAGGTTTTTTAGTAAAACTATCATATTTTTTTTTTACCAATTCACTAATTTAATTTTTCCCGCTTCGTTTGAACTCTGATTAACTTCAAACTTGCGTCAATATTTTTTTCTCAAGGGTTTTCTATCAAGGTTAGTCATGAATATATTTTGAAGCACGATTTTTTTTATTTTGGGTCTGATTTAAAAAAAATTATATCTGTGTATCTTTTTATCAACACTTTACACTGTTTTTATCAACACTTTACACTGATTTTATCAACACTAGACACTAAGTTTATCACCTCATTTTTCAAAACTAAACATGATTTAATTTTTTCCGCTTCGTTTGAACTCCGATTGGCTTCAAACTTGCGCCAATATCTTTTTTTTTCAAGGGCTTTCTATCAAGATCAGTGGTGAATATGTTTTTTAGAAAGAAAAAAATAAACTATTTTGAGGCTGATTTAAAAGAAATTATATCTGGATAATTTTTATCAACACTTTACACTGGTTTTATCAACACTTAACTCTGTTTTTATCAACACTGAACACTAGTTTTATCACCTCATTTTCCAAAACCGAACATGATTTTTATCACCTTATCACATGTTTTTTATGAACACTAAGCACTAGTTTTATTAACACTAAACAATATGTTTATCACTAAACTACATGTGTTTCATCGCCCCCGTCACATGTTTTTTTATCAATATTAAACTCTAGGTTATCACACTTATTACCAAAATTGAACACGTTTTTTATCACCTCATTAATTGTTTTTTATCACCTCAGTAAATGTTTTTTTTATCAACATTTAGCACTAGTTTGATACACCGACATAAAACATTTATTAGTGAAGATTTATCAACACTCAACATTATTTTTATCACTCCGATATAAATTTTTATTTTCATGCTTCAAAATATATTCATGACTGATCTTGATTTAAAGCCCTTGAAAAAAGAAAAATATTGGTGCAAGTTTGAAGCTAATCGGAGTTCAAACGAAGCGGGAAAAATTAAATTACTGAATTGGTAAAAAAGATATGGACAATTATCCACATGGCACCATGTTATTACAATTATGCTATTACTTGTGTGAGAAATGCTCAAAATGGCGTGGAATTGGGGTGATGATGTGACATCTTGATGAATGTTGGATCATAGTTGTGTGTGGCTAGGATGAATTCTCATGGTTACTAGGAGAAGAGGAGTTTCTAGCCGATTTCTCCTCTATATATATGTATAATATTACTTTTTTATATATATTTTAGCTCTTATATTTTTATTATTTATTTATATTTTCTATTAATTCGTTTTTCATTTTAAATTTATTTTTATATTAATTATCATTACTCTTTTTTCTAATTCTTTTTAAAATTGTTATTAATGTTGTGGAAATAATTTATGTCACGCCCTAGATTCAGTAGAGTCGAACCCGGAACGCGAACGTTTAAGACAATAAAACATTTTCAAACCTTTTAAACAAATCGTTTTGAAACACCATTTAGTTAAATCAAAAATAATAATTTACAACTCAAAAATACGTCCAAACAAGCGGACAAAAGGCATGGCGTACGTCGCTAAACTCAAAAGGAAACCCGGACTCCCGCTCCCAACTCTTCAAGCTTCGAGAGCTCACCTAGTCCGTTCCGCGACCAGTACCTGTAGGAAAAGCAGCTAGGGGTGAGCGTTCGCTCACCACCACAGATACCAGACTGAATACGGCATACTAGCAGACAATGCCGGAAACACCAACAACAAGCCAAACACCGGGGACTACTATCCCCAACTCAAGTAACTCGACTGACACACGAACTGTTACTTTCCCCAACCAACTCAACACTCGGACACGTAATGTAGACCCAACACAACGATTACGACTTCCTCCCAAGACACGAAAGATAACCACGCAACACCCAAGATCACAAAGGATCGCACACCAAACAAGATCGCAAAGGATCGCACTCCAGCTGCTCAGTGCCCACACAACTTTTCCCGACGTGACGGTCGGATCAGGCGGTCGACCTGTCGCACTTTTCCCGACACGACAGTCGGATCAGGCGGTCGACCTGTCGCACTTTTCCCGACACGACGGTCGGATCAGGCTGTCGACCTGTCACACTTTTCCTGACACAACGGTCGGATCAGGCGGTCGACCTGTCGCACTTTTCCCGACACGTAGTCAGATCAGGCGGTCGACCTGTCACACCCCATCCTCAGGCAACCATAATCACAATCACAAGCAAAGTTCAACAAACAGCAACAACACCGGTTTAACACTCCACAGGCACTCATGGTCACCCAAGACACCAATAGTAAAACACGGGTTCAACAACCCCACATGCACTCATGGCCACCCAAGACACACCAATAGTAAAATACGAGTTTAACAACCCCACGGGCACTCATGGCCACCCAAGACACACCAACAGTAAAATACGGGTTTAACAACCCCACGGGCACTCATGGCCACCCAAGACACACCAACAGTAAAAATATGGGTTTAACAACCCCACGGGCACTCATGGCCACCCAAGACACAAACTAAACAATCAACCTCCGGGCATAACCAAATGCTTCCAGTAATTCTAATATCGATAAGTTCACTGCTCCTACGGCACTACTAAGTGTCACATGCATTTCTATTGTTCGATACGTTCCCGTATCATACGACACCACCCGATGTTGCCTGCCTTTCTATTGTTCGATAACTTACTTAACCCACGACACCCAAGTATCACATGCATCTCTACTGTTAACTTTCCCTAGTCAGGGCCGAGATCCGGCTACTTTTCCCCACCTCGTACGCTTTCCAAAAAGTTCCCAACCAAGCTCCGGCGTGTTCACGATCACTCGCCTAGCTTTCCTTTTCCTCTATCGGTGGCACGATCTAATAAGAATGCAATTTAAAACACTTTTAAGTTCGCAGGCATAAGCTGAATTTTAATATACTTGATGCCCAAATGTAACCCCGACAATGTCGATCACTCCCAAACTTCCCAGTTACTCGACATTGTCGATAATGGACCCGGAAAGGCCCGTTTCGCCCGACCCGACGAATCTGCCCGGGATTGGAAAACGTCCTTCCGGGCTCCGAAAATTCCCGTTTTTGTTTCCACGGTCTTAGAATAACTCAAGGGTTCCAACGCAATCGACGGAATCGATTTCCGACTTCCGAGCAATTTAATTCGCGTTTAAAGTTTCTAAACCCGTCATTTACAACTTTTACAATTTAATTCCAAAATTCGTTCCGGGCGTGGATTAAGTACTTGGGGATCGTCCTAAACCACCCGAACACGAAAACCCGATACCCGAGCATGTGGGCCCCACCCGGCCCTTAAGACCCGAGGGTGGTTGGGCCGGTTCACCATGGTGGTGGCTGGTCCTAGCTCCGGCCAGCCACCACCCCAACTCCGACAGCCACCATACATGGTGGCCGGAGCTCCCCCGAGCCTCCGGTCACCGGAAAATGTTCATCTTTCGCTCCAAAACATCTCCAACGGACCCCACACCTCAACTCACCCATAGTATACTCGTTTTAACCCAAACCCTAAACTTTAAACGTACCAAAACGAAAATCAAAAGGGTACTCACCGTGGGGAATGCCGGTGGGAGCTCGATTCCTTGATCGTTGAGACGATCCACCGGTTGGATAGTCGGGAAATACCGAAACCCTAACTCCCCCTTCTCTTTTCTCTCCTCCTTCTCTCCTCTTTCTATTTCCTTTCTCTCTCTTCAAAACTCCTTTTTTTCTATTATGGTCGAACACCTACACTGCCATCTCCTTTGTTTTGTTTCATAAACACACACTTTTACCATATTTACAAAACTAACATCACCTTTCTATTTCTTTGTTTTGTTCAATGTTACCTAACACCACCACATTGGTGACATGTGGCAAGTGGCAAGTGGGTCTCACCCCTTCTATATATTTTTTTAGTCAGATTCGCGAAATTCGGCCATCCCGGGCCCCGAACGGGCACTTTTTCCAAGAGATTACGAAACTTCACGGACTACAAGGAAACGGCTCAACTAAGACCACTGTGACGAAGACTTAGCTTTTTGGATCCAAAACGGACCTCGAACGGACCCAAACGTCGCTCGGTTGACTTTTCCAACAAAAGTCAACCTTTCCCAAATTGGTCAGAAAGTTGCCCTGAGTCCCCCGGAACTCACTTTGGTCGATATCGGGGTCAACTTAAGTCCGGTATGACCCTCGGGGTCAAATTTAGGTTCATTTAAGTGTTTGTCCAAATTTTTTAAATTTTCTTATTTTTCACCAATTTAACTGGCGTTGATCATGAGTGGTTCTTACAATTTACACAGGCACAACTCCTTACGAGGGATCTTGTTTGGATGATCAAGCTGATGAGCTTGTCTTTGAAGATCAACAGGATAGATATGAGATGTATATAAAGTATGGTTGTAATAGGTAAAAGTAGAAGCACAAACAGAGAAGGATTGAACTTGCTTAGCATTTTTCTTACTGTACCCAAAACAAAAATGGACGTGATGTCCATATATATATAGGCAAAGCAAGAATTAAATATACATTGAATTATTATAGTAGTAAAGTACTTTACATTAAATTAAATGTGCATGGCAAGTGGTTCTTCTTGAGCCAAACAAAAGGTGTATGATGGCCCGTTATTTCTACAACACTCCCTCTTGGACCACCATTCGTAAGTATATAAGGCGTGTTTCAAATTGCATCGTTAAAAACCTTTTCAGGAAAACCCTGTGAGACAAAACCTGAATAAGGGAAAAAGAGTACAGCGCACGATTCTCGCTCCCCCTGATCGTTACTCCCTCTGATGACTGACGAGATCACTTTGACTGCTGGTTAAGTCGACGAATCCCGATCTTGAACACTAGTTTCTCAAAAGTAGACGCCGACAATGCTTTAGTAAATAAGTCGGCAAGATTTTTGCTAGACCGAATCTACTTGACATCTATCTCATGACTCTTCTGGAGTTCATGAGTATAAAAGAACTTCGGAGAGATGTGCTTGATTTTGTCTTCTTTGATATAGCCTCATCTGACTTGAGCAATACAAGTTGCATTGTCTTCATATATAATGGAAGGAGAGCTTGGTGGAGGAATGCCGATTGAGCATAACACATGCTTGACAACGGATCGCAAGAATACACATTCTCGGCTAGCTTCATGTAGCGCCACAATCTCCGAGTGGTTCGAGGATGTCGCAACCAAAGTTTGCTTCGTAAAGCGCCAGGAAATGGTTGTTTCACTATAGGTGAAAACATATCCTGTCTGAGAGCGAGCTTTGTGAGAATCTGATAAATAGCCTGGATCGGCATATCCTACCAGGCCAACGCTCCTCTTGGACTTAGAATACATAAGTCCCAAATCTCTGGTTCCGCTCAGATAATGAAGTATATGCTTGATACCGTTCCAATGTCGTTGTTTGGGTTCTGAACTGAACCTAGCAAGTACATTTACTGCGAACGCTATGTCAGGTCGCGTATATTGTGCCAAATATAACAACCCCCAATAGCATTTAGATATGGTACTTTAGGACCGAGTATCTCTCTATCTGCTTCCTTGAGACGGAATGGATCTCTTTTGGGATCTAAAGAATGGACGACCATTGGAGTACTAAGAGGATGAACATTATCCATACTAAAACGCTTCAAGAGCTTTTCAACATATGCAGATTGATGGATCAAAATGCCATCAGACATATGATCGAGTTGTAGGCCGAGACAATGTCTAGTCCTTCCCAAATCTTTCATTTCGAATTCTCTTTTCAGATAATCTGAAGCTTTAAGGATATCTTCTGGAGTCCCAATTAGATTTATGTCATCAGCGTATACTGCTATAATAACAAACCCGGAGGTTGTTTTCTTAATGAAAACACATGGATATATAACATCATTCTTATATCCTTCTCCGGTAAGGTATTCGCTAAGGCGATGGTACCACATCCTGCCATATTGCTTTAGTCCATAAAGAGATTTATGTAACTTTATTGAACACAGATCTCTGGGGATATCTATCATTGCTTCAGGCAATCTCAACCCGTCGGGGAGTTTCATATAGATATCAGTGTCCAAGTTACCATACAGGTAACCAGTCACAACGTCCATCATGCACATATCAAGTCCTTTAGAGACTAATAGGCTGATCAATTATCTGAAAGTGATCATATCCATTACTGGGGAATATGTTTCATCAAAATCGACTACTGGTCGTTGAGAGAATCCTTGGGCCACAAGTCTAGCCTTATACCGGGCGACTTTATTTTTCTCATTTCGTTTCCTTATAAATATCCACCTGTAACCAACATGATTGACATCTTCTGGTGTCTTGGAAACGAGCCCAACAAACTTGGCGTTTCGCCAATGAGGCCAATTCTACTTGAATTGCCTCTTTCCACATAGACCAGTCATCCTTGCGACGACATTTGTCGATGCTTCGGTGCTCAAAATCAAACTCATTTATGATCTCGTTGGCCACTGTGAGCGCAAAGACTTCATCAACAATAATTTTCTCATTTCTTAACTCTTCAGGAGTATTAGAGTCTTCTGGTACTTCAGGACCGACTGGTTCTTCTGGAACAGACTATGGTAGTTCTTCTGGAACTACATCTGGTAATGAGGCCCTCTCATCATTTGGTCCTTCTGGAACCACTCCTTTCTTATCCCCTATATTCGTCTGACATTTCTGTTTCCGGGGAACAATGTCTTTTGATCCAACTGGTCTTCCACACTTCAGGCGTGCACTAGAGGAATCGATAGCTGCTTTTACAGTATCACCAGTGACCTTAATTCTAGTTGGTACATTGATTGCATCTATATAAGACCTTGTCATCTTTGACGTGTCTGCAAGTGCATCAAGCATTTGATTTGCAAAATTTCAAATGAATTATTCTCTGTACTTCTGTTTCACATTGTGATGTGTGTGTGTAAGAACCGCTCCCGGACAACGCCAGTCAAATCGGCGGAAAAACATGAAAATTTAAAATTTTGGGACAAACACCTAAATGAACCTAAAATTGACCCCGAGGGTCATATCGGACTTAAGTTGACCCCGATATCGACCAAAGTGAGTTCTGGGGGACTCAGGGCAACTTTTTGACCAACTTGGGAAATGTTGACTTTTTGCCGGAAAAGTCAACCGAGCGACGTTTTGGTCCGTTCGAGACCCGTTTTGGATCCAAAAATCTTAGCCGTCATTACAGCGGTCTTAGTTGAGCCGTTTCCTTGTAGCACGTGAAGTTTCGTAATTTCTTGGAAAATGGGCCCGTTCGGGGCTCGAGACGACCGAATTTCGCGAATCTGACAAAAAAATATCTACAAAGATATTTTTTAAAAAGGTGGGACCCACATGCCACTTGTCACACAAGTGGTGGTAATTTTTATTTTTGAACAAAACAAAAGGAAGACAAGGGAGGGGGGTTCGGCCATTAGACAAAAAAAGAGAAGAAGGAGAGAGAAAGAAGAGAAGAAGGAGAAGGAGAAAAGGAAAAGAAAATAGGAGAGAAGTTTGGGGTTTGTGGATTTCCCGACGATCCAACCAACGGATCGTCTCAATGGTTGTAGAATCGAGCTCCCATCGTTATTCCCTACGGTGAGAACCTATTTGATTCTAATTTTGGTACGTTTGAAAGTTAGGGTTTGTGTTTAAACGAGTTAAATATGGATAAGTTGAGGTGTAGGGTTCGTTGGGGGCGTTTTGGGGCGAAATAATCGATTTCCGGTGACCGGAGGCTCGGGGGAGCTCCGGCCACCGTGGGTGGTAGCTGGCCAGAGCTGGGACCGGCCACCACTGTGGTGAACCGGTCCAAAACCGGTCCAGCCACCCACGGGTGATGGTGGCCGGGTGGGGCCCACGTGTCGGGTCTCGGGTTTTTTGTGTTTGGGTGGTTTTGGACGATCCCCGAATCGATAATTCACACCCGGAACGAATTATGGGATTAAATTGTGGAAATTGGAAATTTCGGGTTTAGAAACTTTAAACGCAAATTAAATCGCTCGGAATTCGGAAATTGATTCCGTCGATTGCGTTGGAACACTTGAATTATTTTAGGACCGTAGAAACGAAAACGGGAATTTTCGAAGCCCCGGAAGGGCGGTTTTTGATCCCGGGCAGATTCGTCGAGCCGGGCGAATCGGGCTTTTCCGGGCCCTTTGTTGACAATGTCGAGTAATTGGGAAGTTTGGGAGTGATCGGCATTGTCGGGGTTGCGTTTGGGCGTCTAATTCTTTAAAATTCAGCTTTGCCTGCGAACTTAAAAAAAGTGTTTTAATTGTCTTCATGTTAGATCGTGCCGCCGACCGCGGAAAGGGGAGGCTAGGCGAGTGATCGCGAGCACGCCGGGGCTTGGGCGTGGAATTTTGGGAAAGCGTTACAAGGTAGGGAAAAGTAACCGGATCTCGGCCCTGACTAGGGAAAGTTAACAGTAGAAATGCATGTGACACTTAGTGGTGTCGTAGGATAAGTGAATGTATCGAACCATAGAATTGCATGTGACACCTAGAGGTGTCGTAGGATAAGTGTACGTATCGAACAATAGAAATGCATGCGACACTTAGTGGTGTCATAGGATAAGTGTGTTGGGTCTCGAGGTAGGGTTGGAGATGAACCAACTCGCAGCGGAAAATCAATGAAAACCAAGAGACAATTAAAACCATGAAACAACTAACAAAGAATGGATTAACAAGAGAAAAATTCAGCACTAGTTCTTACCAAAACAAGAACACCGGTTAACGAATGATTGGCTTGAGTCTCCAAGACGCCTACGTATCCACATGGGAATCAAAGCCACGTAGTTCTTCTCTTTGAGGACTCAAGAACACAAAAATGGAGGAGGAAACTAGCCAAACCCGAAATGGCCATGGAAGAGGGAGAGAAAATGTGTTTCCTATTCTTGTCTTGTGTTTGTTATGTTGAAAAAAGATGACTTAAACATAACAAAACCCATACTTGTCCAACTAAAGGCATGGGACAAGTATGGTGTCAAGTAAGGTGTAAATAGGACAAAGTATGGCAAGACAAGATTGGGTTAGGTGGTGAATCACCAACACCTTAATCCTTGTCTTGCTTACTTAGTACTAATTAATCAAGACTTGATTAATTAGTTCTATGGGCCTTGGTTGCATGGGCCTTTCATGGGCCTCTTGGAACATGGCCCGTGACCATTTCCAACGAGGTCCCGTGATTCGCTCATCGCCTCCATGCCTTCCATACCGGAAATGTCCAACATTATCCGACGCGATCAATCCCAAGACTCCAAGCCTTGTCTCGATCCGTAAAGTCCTATTCACTTACGGGCACATGACCCAAAACCCAGTTTTGGTCATGTCCCGAGACAACTCCCTTTTGGCCATTCTCCATAAATGTGTCAATGAGTTTCATCCTCCGGTGTGACCCTTAGGTTTATGCATGTCAATAGATCAACGTAAAATCCCATTTTACTTGATCCTATTTAAGTGGAAACTAACGAGACTTTAGTATTGCCTGACACTACATAACGAATCGACCCTGTCGATTCTAACCTTTCCGTCGTCCCTGTCATTATCCTTTTATCTCCGATATCCTGATTGAGATAAGGCATAGAGCCGTCATCCTTATTATTCTCAATCACCGTTCCTTGATATGTGAGATGACTGAAGATATGATACCCAGTATCATGTGCATGGCCATGCTATTCTTCCAGTCACTCTCGATCAAGTGGCCGAGAACCGATATCTTTCCCATACCTTAGTATGAGGGATAAATCCCTTAGCCGTCTTTCGTGTCACTCATGTAGCCCGTCCCCAAGCCAATCCTGGCCGTTATGGAAGCCCTGTTACGGACAACGTTAGGCTCAGGTCAAACTCAGTTGTTGACTACATAGCGATCACAAAGACTCCTTGGTCTAAGGATACATGACAAGCTACAACACTGAATATGTTCATGACTTAATCTATGGCACATATTCAGGGTGGGTCGTCCAATATCATGTCCCACATGATATCTATGATCAGACTCCGGAATCCCATTCCAATGACTAACAGAACGTAAGCCATAAAGAGCCATCTTTCATACTAGTCGCTTCTAGTGAAGCTTTGTTGACTAGGGACCCATCGAGTGTGATCTATCTCGATCTATGGTTCTATTCGCATGGTGGGCATAGATCAGAGCACACATCGATATATTACTCCAACACATAAGTAATATAAAGCCGCTTTAATTTTATTGCTAACGATGATATATACATTTGGACATTTAGGATTGAACTACGGGCACTAAGACTAACAATCTCCCACTTGCCCTAGTTCCAATCTAAACTCCAATATGTCCCCATCGACTTTACATGTCTAACATGTTCAGGCAGTGACACTGCCTTAGTCAAAGGGTTGGCTATGTTATCATCTGTTGCAGTATCGGTTATCTTCACTTCACCTCAGTTCAGTATTTATCTGATGAGGTGGATACGCCGCAGTACATGTTTGGATTTGTTATGCGATCTAGGCTTTTAGCTTGCGCAATGGCCCTTGTGTTGTCGCAAAATGGATTCACCGGGCTGGATGGGTTTTTAATTACACCCAGCCCTGCCATGAATTTCCAAATCCACATAGCCTCTTTAGCTGTCTCTGCAGCATCCATGTACTTGGCCTCTGTCGTAGATTCGGCAATGATATCTTGCTTTACGCTCTCCCAGCTAAAGCTCTGCCATTCAGCGTAAACACATATCCTGATTGACTTCTAAAGTCATCCGGATTTGTCTTGGAAAACTAGCGTCTACTCATCCTTCGACGACTAGTTCAACATCATCTTTCCCCCGGGTTAGAATGATGTCTACTGGTACAACATAAGGCTTACGAGACGTCTGGTCTCATACATGTCATGGCATATATGATCGATCCTGCCCCCAGGCGCATAGGATTCTCATCATCCTTTTCAGCTCATCAGGTGTCTTAGGACACTGAGTCTTGCTGAGATGAATGCCATGACTAGTGGGTAAGAGTCCTTTCTTTGAATCGAGCATTAAGAACCTACTCAATGCCTTGTTCACATAGGTTCCCTGACTTAAATCCAAGACCCTCTTGGTGCGATCTCTACATATCTTAATCCTTAAGATATAAGAAGCATCGCCTAAGTCCTTTATTGAAAAACACTTCCTCAACCAAGCTTTAGTCTCGTGCAAGGTTGGGATGTCGTTTTCAATGAGAACCAGAAAGGTAATCTTGCTCCCACTAGCCTTCTTATAAACGCAAGATTCATCCTCGTTCTTGATTAAGCCAAATCCAATTACAGCTTCATCAAAACGAAGGATCCAACTCCGAGAAGTTCGTTTCAATCCATAAATGGATTTCAACAACTTATAAATCTTTCCTTTATTCTTCGGATCGTCAAAACCTTTGGGCCGAGACATACAAACGTACTCAGTCAAATTTCCATTTAGGAAAGCGGTTTTGACATCCACTTGCCATATCTCGTAATTATGATACGCAGTTATGTCAAGAAGAATTTGGATCGATTTTTACCATAGCCACTAAGGAGAAGGTTTCCTCATAGTCAATCCATTGGATCTGCCTATAACCTTTCGCCACCAGTTGAGCTTTGTAGGTCAGAGGGTTGCCGTCCATGTCCATCTTCACCTTGAAGATCCATTTGCATCCTATGGTCCTCACACCATTGATGGGATCAACCGGTTCCCAGACTCGGTTGTCCGACATGGATTGCATTTCCTCCCTCATGGCTCCCAGCCATAACTCGGAGTTGGGCCCATCCACGACTTCCTGAAAGGTGGCTGGATCATCGTGATCCACCATGACTTCATTGTCACCTCCGGATACCATATCTTGGAGGTGGAAGATTGATCCTTTCAAATCGCCTTGGACCTTCCGGAATTGTAACAGGAATTGTTTCTTACTCTACGACAATCTCTAGCTTCTTTCTACTGGGTTGCCAATTGGTTTAGACAGATCTGTACCATCCTGAATTTCTTCGAGATGCACAGTCCTCCCAATGACGTCTTTGGAAACAAAACTCCTTTTCCATAAAGACCCCACCCCA
This sequence comes from Erodium maritimum, assembly GCA_963921825.1. Lineage (NCBI taxonomy): Eukaryota > Viridiplantae > Streptophyta > Magnoliopsida > Geraniales > Geraniaceae > Erodium > Erodium maritimum. The sequence continues at coordinate 48,481,742 of OY997591.1, forward strand.
TGCGATGAACACCATGTTCTCACTGGGATTGTAGAAGTGGTATCCCCTTGTTGCTTTGGGATACCACACGAAGGTGCATATCTCAGATCTTGGTTCGAGCTTAGTCGAAACCAAATGTTTCACATAAGCCTCGCAACCACAAATCTTTAGGAAGGACAAAGTGGGCATCATCCCATTCCATTTTTAAAATGGTGTCCCTTCCACACCCTTGTCGAAGCCCGATTCACTATGAATGCGGTCGTCTCTAGAGCATAACCCCTGAAAGAGATTGGGAGATCAGTCCAACTAATCATGGAACGGACCATTGTCTAACAATGTCCGATTTCTCCGTTTGGCTACACCTTTCAACTACAGTGTCCCAGGAGGAGTCCATTCCAAAAGGATCCCATTCTCTTTTAGATGATCTAATAACTCTGTGGTCAAGTATTTTCCACCTCGATCCAATCGAAGTGCCTTAATACCTTTATCGAGCTGGTTTTCTACTTTAGTCTTAAACTCTTTGAATTTATCAAAAGCTTCAGACTTATGTCTCACCGAATAGACATAACCATATTTACTGTAATCATCAATAAATGTGGTAAAGTAGGTAAAACCCCTCCTGGCAAGTGAACTTATTGGTGTACACACATTCGAGTGCATCAGCCCCAATAATTCACCCGCCCTTTCATCGCGATCGATAAAAGGGAACTTTAGTCATTTTGCCCATCAAACAAACCTTGCACCTATCGATCGAATGGAATTCGAATGAACCTGAAAGTCCGCACTTCTGAAGTGCTGATAGGTGCTTCTTGTTTATGTGACCTAAATGATAGTGCCTTAACAGAGTTAGGTTTAAATCGTTGGATTTAAACCTCTTGGTATTAACGGAATATATAGAACTTGAGGCATTGTTACCCATATCTAATATGTACAATCCTCCAACCATGTCAGTACTGGTATAAAACATATCATTGCATAGAACATTGAAAACTCCATTTCCAATATTAACATTATATCCTTCCTTGTCAAACACGGATACAGATATAATATTCCTACTAAAAGTAGGTATGCAATATACATTATACAATACTAAGACAAGACCTCTTGACAAAGCAAGACTCATGGATCCTACAGCAGTTGCCACAACTCTGAGGTCCATTTCGTGCTTTCCAAATCTCTCCTACTTTCAGCCACCATATATTAGTGCATGTGTGAGATTCAGTCATGGTATCTAATACCCATGAATCTTTGGAAGTAGAGAGATGTAGCTCTATAGAGTTAATACCGAATGAAGGCACGATCCCACCGCCCTTCCTTAGATCATCCAGGTTTCCTGATGAAGGCGCAGTCCTACTGCCCTTCTTCAGATCATCCAGGCTATTTGATGAAGGCGCAGTCCCACTGCCCTTCTTCAGATCAGCCGTGAACTTCCTGTAATCCCGGTTCCAATGATCAGGCTGTTGGCAGTAGAAGCAGACATTCTCAGGTGTCTCATCTTTCCTGCCAAGTGCGCATGGGCCCAGCCCTTGCCACTTCCAATTCCCTTGTTGACCATCAGAATATCCTTGGATCCCAGATCCCTGAGATATTCTTCTCAGCAGTTAATGACACTTCATGTAACTCTGATATGGTCTTAGAGACAGCCTTGTCAAGGACATATTCTTTGCGTTCAGACTTGAGGACTATCCTCAAAATTCTGTACCAGTCCAAATAGTTTGTCCCATTTAGCTTGACCCTGTCAAGAATGGTTTTTAATGACAAACTATTAATGTTCGCTGAATTTGCCATTTGATCTACAACAGATAAAATTCAATCAGTAAACTGAATAAATTTTATGAAGATCAAGCTTAAACACCAACAATCAATTCTAAACCTTTAGAATCTGAAACCAAGATCCTTGATTCACTCGATTAAGCTGAACTAATGCTCACCACTTAATCGAGCTATGTAGGTAGGACTCCATCCAATCACATCCAATGTGACTCTTGGCTAGGGTATGTACTTATGTACACGGCTTACCCTATCTGTTACCCTAGCTCAACCTCAGGCTGAGAATCGTAGTCGGGTCCACCAATTTTCAACTATGGCCCGTCACTATGTAGGTGCTCCGCTAATGCGCACGACACCCACATATGTCGTCCAAACCTACTACCCCGCTTCCCCATGGATGCTCCGCTAATGCGCACGACACGCATAGGACGGGGAGGTAGTAAGGTGTTGATGATTGGGAGGTATCGGACATGACCCGCTTTTACTTGTCCAGTTGTGTTCAAAACTTTGGCACATCCTAGATGCGATGAGCACATCAAATACATTCCAAATGCAATGATGCCTCAAATTACATCCAATGTAATTCTTCCTTTGAACCCGTCAACTACATCCAATGCAATGACGGTTCTAAGGGTTCACACACAAGGATTAAAATTCCAATTTTATCTTTGCATGTGAGGTGATATGCTCGGTAAATAAAGTTAAGCATGCAACTCTAAAACACATAGAATTAATCATGCATAAACTAAACCAAGCATAAAGCGATAAATGTGCACATAATAGCCCCCCTAAACTAACTCCCACTAGCTTCTTGAGCTCCACCGACTCCAAGCCGATGCCAACACCCGAAAAGCCACCAAATGACCTTTTCGCCCTTTCTTCGTCTTGAGTAAAATATTACAAATTAATACACGACTCGCAGGTCGGGAATAAATAAATATTACAAACAAGTGGTTCGACGACCACACCTTGAAAGAATAATTACACGTTAACTCTAACGGCTCGCAGGCCGTGAAAAGCGATAAATAATTAAATCGAGCTCGGGGCTATTATGTACACCATGCCAACATCACATCACACATCGTGTTATCAAACAAGCATGTTATCAAACATCATGTGATTTTCCGGTTTTAATTAATAGCCAAGTTTCGAAATTTTTTTGATGCTCGGTTTATTGAAACCGTTCAAAAATGAAACTTTTGAACATTTGATCTTCGAGTTCATCATGACGGTTCCAAACTCGTCATAACTAACAAAACGGTTTAGCCTTGGCATATCAACCATCCAATGGTCATGCTTGGCCTAGCTCCGTCCAACGGAGCCCGGTTCGGTCCCGGTTTCGGCTCCCCGAGAGTCCCGCTCCCGAGACCCGAAAAATCAAATTTTTTTCAAAATTTCCAGATTTGAAATAATTTCAAAAAATTCAATTTACATGCATTAAATCCATGAACAAGAATTTAAAACATGTTATCAAACAATTTAGCAAAACAACATGCCAAAAACGAAACTTTCAAGCAAAACCGAAACTTTGAACACCGTCTTGTGAATCCCGAAGGTAGCATGGCTCTGATACCACTGTTGGGTCTCGAGGTAGGGTTGGAGATGAACCAACTCGCAGCGGAAAATCAATGAAAACCAAGAGACAATTAAAACCATGAAACAACTAACAAAGAATGGATTAACAAGAGAAAAATTCAGCACTAGTTCTTACCAAAACAAGAACACCGGTTAACGAATGATTGGCTTGAGTCTCCAAGACGCCTACGTATCCACATGGGAATCAAAGCCACGTAGTTCTTCTCTTTGAGGACTCAAGAACACAAAAATGGAGGAGGAAACTAGCCAAACCCGAAATGGCCATGGAAGAGGGAGAGAAAATGTGTTTCCTATTCTTGTCTTGTGTTTGTTATGTTGAAAAAAGATGACTTAAACATAACAAAACCCATACTTGTCCAACTAAAGGCATGGGACAAGTATGGTGTCAAGTAAGGTGTAAATAGGACAAAGTATGGCAAGACAAGATTGGGTTAGGTGGTGAATCACCAACACCTTAATCCTTGTCTTGCTTACTTAGTACTAATTAATCAAGACTTGATTAATTAGTTCTATGGGCCTTGGTTGCATGGGCCTTTCATGGGCCTCTTGGAACATGGCCCGTGACCATTTCCAACGAGGTCCCGTGATTCGCTCATCGCCTCCATGCCTTCCATACCGGAAATGTCCAACATTATCCGACGCGATCAATCCCAAGACTCCAAGCCTTGTCTCGATCCGTAAAGTCCTATTCACTTACGGGCACATGACCCAAAACCCAGTTTTGGTCATGTCCCGAGACAACTCCCTTTTGGCCATTCTCCATAAATGTGTCAATGAGTTTCATCCTCCGGTGTGACCCTTAGGTTTATGCATGTCAATAGATCAACGTAAAATCCCATTTTACTTGATCCTATTTAAGTGGAAACTAACGAGACTTTAGTATTGCCTGACACTACATAACGAATCGACCCTGTCGATTCTAACCTTTCCGTCGTCCCTGTCATTATCCTTTTATCTCCGATATCCTGATTGAGATAAGGCATAGAGCCGTCATCCTTATTATTCTCAATCACCGTTCCTTGATATGTGAGATGACTGAAGATATGATACCCAGTATCATGTGCATGGCCATGCTATTCTTCCAGTCACTCTCGATCAAGTGGCCGAGAACCGATATCTTTCCCATACCTTAGTATGAGGGATAAATCCCTTAGCCGTCTTTCGTGTCACTCATGTAGCCCGTCCCCAAGCCAATCCTGGCCGTTATGGAAGCCCTGTTACGGACAACGTTAGGCTCAGGTCAAACTCAGTTGTTGACTACATAGCGATCACAAAGACTCCTTGGTCTAAGGATACATGACAAGCTACAACACTGAATATGTTCATGACTTAATCTATGGCACATATTCAGGGTGGGTCGTCCAATATCATGTCCCACATGATATCTATGATCAGACTCCGGAATCCCATTCCAATGACTAACAGAACGTAAGCCATAAAGAGCCATCTTTCATACTAGTCGCTTCTAGTGAAGCTTTGTTGACTAGGGACCCATCGAGTGTGATCTATCTCGATCTATGGTTCTATTCGCATGGTGGGCATAGATCAGAGCACACATCGATATATTACTCCAACACATAAGTAATATAAAGCCGCTTTAATTTTATTGCTAACGATGATATATACATTTGGACATTTAGGATTGAACTACGGGCACTAAGACTAACAAAGTGAACGTATCGAACATTAGAAATACTTGTGGCATTTGGTTGTGCCCGTAGGTTGATTGAATTGTTTGTGGGTGGCCATGAGTGCCTGTGGGGAGTTGAACCCGTATTGGTTGACTGACTTGCCGAGTGGTAGTTAGTCGTGTTGTCGTATTTTCTTTCTATTTGCGGGGTATTGTGTGTTATTTGGTTGTGACTGTGATTGTTCTGGTGATGACTGTTGAGCTATGCTCGATGGGTGTGTCGTACCCTCCGGTGCGCGGTCGGTAAAGTGCTGAGGGATGTGGTTACCGTCAGGTGCGTCGTACCTTCCGGCGCGTGATCGGTAAAGTGTTGAGGTTAGAGCTGTGCCCGAGGGGTGTGTCGTACCCTCCAATGCGTGGTTGGTAAAGAGCAGAGGGCTGTGGTCCCGTAGGTGTGTCGCACCTTCCGGCGCGTGATTGGTAAAGTGCTGAGGCTGGATTTATGCCCGAGGGGTGTGTCGTACCCTCTAGTGCACGGTCGGTAAAGAGCAGAGGGCTGTGGTCCCCGTCAGGTGTGTCGCACCTTCCGGCGCGTGATCGGTAAAGTGCTGAGGCTTGTGGTTGTGGTTTGCGTGACTTTGATCACTTTTGTGTTGTGTTCTTCGAGGTCGTCTTTACTGTGTCGGGTCTACACTACGGGTACGGGTGTTTAGATGGTTGGAGAAAGTAACAGTTTTCGTGTGACAGTCGGGTTATTTGAGTTTGGGGATAGTAGTCCCCGGTGTTTTGTTTGTTGTTGGTGTTTCCGGCATTTTTGCTAGTATGTTGTAGTCAGTCTGGTATCCGTGGTGGTGAGCGAACGCTCACCCCTAGCTGCTTTTCCTACAGGTACTAGTCGCGAGGCGGACTAGGGGAACTCTCGAAGCTTGAAGAGCTGGGAGTGGGAGTTCGGGTTTTTGGGAGTTTAGCGAAGTACGCTTTGGTTTTTGTCCGCTTGTTTTAGACGCTTTTTAGTAGTAAAATATTGTTTTTGATTAACTCAAAGTGGTGATTTTAAGAGGTTTTATTAAAATGTTTGAAATGGTTTTATTGTTTCACTGTTCGCGTTCCGGGTTCGGTCCTACTGAATTCGGGGCATGACAGTGTAGGTCTAAATGAGACAACGAACTCACTTTCCAAGAAAGTTCATACCCAACTTTAGGAGGCTTATAAGAGAGTTCATGTCTTACTTCAAGAGACTTATCTTTCTCATCTAGATGTGGGAATGTTGTCTCATCAAAATGACAATATGCAAATCTTGCAGTAAACAAATCACCCGTCCGAGGTTCAAGATACCTTATAATGGACGGTGAATCAAAACCGACATATATCCCCAACTAACGTTGGGGTCACATCTTTGTTCCTTGAGGAGGTGCAATAGGAACTTGCACAACATTACCAAAAGTTCTCAAATGAGATATATTAGGTTGATGCCCACACACAAGTTGTACAAGATAATATTGATGATATGCACTTGGTCTTATACGAATAAAGATGCAGCTTGTAATACGACATGCTTCCAAGTAGAAATAGATAATTGTGATTGGATTAGTAATGTACGTGCAATTACCTGTATACGTTTAATAAACGATTATGCTAAACCATTCTGGGTATGGACATGTGCAACGGGATGTTCAATATAAATCCCTAAAGACATGCAATAATCATCAAAGGTTCTTGATGTGAACTCACCAGCATTGTCAAGACGAATAAACTTAATTGGATGATCAGGGAACTGTGCCCTCAGCTTAATGATTTGTGCCAAAAATTTAGCGAATGCAACATTTCACGTTGATAATAAGCAAATATGAGACCATCTACTGGATGCATCTATCAGGATCATGAAATAACTGAATGGTCCACTAGCTGGATGTATAGGGCCACATATATCTCCCTGAATCCTTTGCAAGAAATATGGAATTTCAATGTTAATCTTAGTTTGCGATTGTCGAATCACTAATTTTCCTTGTGAACAAGCTGTACATGATATCTCATTGGACATTTGGATCTTCTGGCCCTTTAATGAATGCCCACATGAGTTTTGAACAATTCTACGCATCATGGTCGATCTTGGATGGGACCTATGGCGAGGTTCTCTCCGTCATAGTCCGCAAGAGACCAAACAAAGAAGGCTACTTGTTTGGCTTCGTCAAATTCTCATCCAAAGATTCCGCTTCAAGAGTGATCGATTCACTCAATGGTTTCTCGTTCAACGGACATAAGTTGTTTGTCTCCACCTCCTGGCGTGGTAAAAGGCGCTCTGCTAAGCTTGGCGTGAAGCAGAGCAACACGAATGCGATGGGGGAGACGGATTTGCAGGCTAGTGCTGCTTCAGTTCCTTTGGAGAAGGTCTTCTGCAATATCAAACAACAACTTCAGAACCAAGAGCTGTTGGAGACGCAGAGGCTCGAGAACAGCAGCGTTTTCGCAGAACAGAGCACTCCGACTCGTGCTGTTGATGAAGTCGCGCCGGATTGCTCCATGATTGAGCTTGTCCCTTCGTCGGTGTCTGTCACCGGCGACGTGAGCCCAGCGCGCGACTCCGATAAGTCGGCGATCTCCTCGGCCCCAAATTCGAATTTGAATGCATTGGCTGAAAATCTTGCACCCCAGATTTGCGCGATCTCATCTGATTCTGCTGGGTTGGATTCGCAACAATCACGCGATTTTGGGTTGGATTCGCAACATTCACGCGATTTTGGGTTGGATTCGCAACAATCACGCTCCTCTGGAGCTCCGGTTACACGTGAAACGCGCAAGGAAGACGAGATAGCGCGCAACGAGCTCAATCCTGTAGGGATATTGTTTGGGCCTGCAGATCGGCCCAGCCCGCCTGCCACAGCTCGGCCCAAATCAGTGGCTGCTGTTCTTTTGGGTAATTCAGACCCAATTTCGAGCTTGGGTACAGTTTTCGGGCCTCCAAAGCCCGGTAAAAAGGATCGTCTTCCAGCACAGCCTCCGGGTCAAGATCAGCGAATGGTTCCCGCTGGTTTTGTGGATGCTATACCTTTGTCGGCTGTGTCTCTGAATCCCTCCCTTACTCTGTACTCAAGTTTCGATCAGGAATTTCCTACATTGTCACCTGAGACAGTAAAAAAAGGTAAAGGGAGAAGAAGGAAGAAACCTCAGCAGACATTTACAGTGACGAATCGTTCGCTTTGTATGAGCGATCAAGAGTTGCTCGAAGCTAAGCGTAAAAATGAAGCTTGGAGACAATTTTGTCAATACAGGGACTTTGCTGCAGATAGAGGCTCCACCTCCTATTGAATAGTTCATCCTTTGTCTTAGGCTTTTGTTTCCTTTCCTCGTTTTTTAAGTAAGATTCTTTCACCGTTTGTGGTGGAGTCTCTTTTGAAGGTTATTCGGGATAGCTTTTTGCGGTCCCCTCTCTTTTTCCCCGTCTTGGGGTAAAAGGATTAATAAAACAAAACATCATCTATCAAAAAAAAATGGTCGATCTTGGATGACCAAGACGATTGTGCCAAAGCATAAAAGCATTTGGATTAATCGACTTCTGGTTCATTGTTGCATAGGTTTCAATGGTTCTTATGGTTGTATAATACAAACCTGATGATAGAACCTGCAATTTTTCAAATACACGTTTATTAAAAGTGATACAGAGAAACTCAGTCTCATTTTCATTTCTGGTCTCGACATGATATAAGTTTCCACAAATATCCTTGACGCAAAGTAGATTTCTTATGGATATACTTGCATATAAAACATTATGGGTACTTAACCTTGTTCCATTTTCTAATATCAAGGTAGCTCTTCCGAAGCCTTCTATCAAATTTTCAGTACCAATAATTGTGCTAACATTTGCTTCAACCAAGGTTAGATAAGAAAAAATTTCTTGTATCTTAATATTGTGTACGTCGACGCGCAATCAACAATACATAAGTCTCCATCATTTATGCAAATATGTGACCCATAGTTGGGATCCATATCCTTTCATAAAAAAAAGTATTACATTAGTTTATAAACATAGGAAAGGATTACAAAAACATGATATATATATTTCAAGCCACATTTTCATCACGGTCCACATCTCCGTCATCATCTTTAAAGAAGTCGGAGACTATAAGTTTGATCGGAGCATCTTCAGGGTTCACATGATCAATAAAATTTGTCTCAACTACCTTCTCTTTTCTCTTGATCGACACTTGGTATAACTTCACCAAGTGGTTTAGTACGCGACATACACGTTCCCAATGATCAGCCCCTCAACGTCGGTAACATTTGGTTTCAGCATTTTTGGGAGTCTGGTTATGTGGGTCTTTTCCTTTCTAATATCGGCTCCACTTCTGGTGGTACACCTTATCATCTCTTCTATAAGGTTGGAAATTATTATACCCATAGCTATGACTGCGACCACGTCCACAACCTCGACCTCTAAAAGGTCCTCGACCTCGTCTGGGTCTAGAGTTACCACCATACCCTGTCACATTCACTTACGGGAATGGAGTACTGCCTACATGTCGAGTTTGATGGTTTTTCGTTAATAATTCATTGTTTTGCTCTTCAACGAGCAAACAAGCAACTAGATCTGTAAATTTATGAAACTTTCTTTCTTGATATTGCTGCTGTAGAAGCATATTCGAGGGATGGAACGTGGAGAATGTTTTCTCAAGCATATATTCGTCAATTATCTTATCACCACAACTGCGAAGCTTGGAAACAATTTTAAACATGACCAAATTGTACTCATTTATAGACTTAAAAGTCTTGTAACCTGAGGTTAGACCAATCATATAGGGCATGAGGGAGAGCTATTAATTTCATATGTCCAAATCTCTCCTTGTGTCCATCGCCCATTCATAATAGTTCTTCCCGTCTAGTTTAAGGGGTGCATAATTAAAATTTGTCAAGTTATCCATCCTGGACATTAATCAAAATAATTGCATGTCAGCATCATACTTGACTTCAAGTCGTTGGTATTTGGAACTTTTGGCTCAACATACCATCATATTTTGTAGACTTCAAGCTACAACTATACGACCTCATAAAATAGAATGCCCATGCGACGAGCAAACCCATGTGGTAAAATAATTACAAAACATAAACATAATTGTGCATCGAGCAAACTCGTGGGGTAGCCATAATAAGTGCAGAAATTAAATATACATATATAACCGCACAAACGAGTGAACTCGCGAGGTTTAATGTCACGCCCAAAATTCAGTAGAACCGAACTCGGAACGCGAATGTTTAGGACAATAAAACATTTTCAAACCTTTTAAATAAATCAATTTAAACCCACCATTTAGTTACTCAAAATAATAATTTACAACTCAAAATTACGTCCCAAAAAGCGGACAAAATACAAGGAGTACGTCGCTAGACTCAAAAAGGAAACCCGGACTCCTGCTCTTAGCTCTTCAAGCTTCGAGAGCTCACCTAGTCCGTCCCGCGACCAGTACCTGTAGGAAAAGCAGCTAGGGGTGAGCGTTCGCTCACCACCACGGATAACATACTGACTACGACATACTAGCAGACAATGCCGGTAACACCTACCACAACCCAACACCGGGGACTACTATCTCCCAACTCAAGTAGCCCGACTGACATACAAATTGTCACTTTCCTCAATCGACTCAATACTCGGACACGTAATGTAGACCCGACACAACAATTACGACTTCCTCCAAAGACACGAAAGATAACCACGCAGCACCCAAAATCACAAAGGATAGCACACCAAACAAGATCGCAAAGGATCGCACTCCAGCTGCTCAGTAACCCCTGCCCTTTTCCCAACACGACGGTTGGATCAGGCGGTCGACCTGTCGCACTTTTCCCAACACGACGGTTGGATCAGGCGGTCGACCTGTCGCACTTTCCCCGACACAAAGTCGGATCAGGCTGTCGACCTGTCAGTCACCAACCCCAGGTAACCACAATCACAATCACAAGCAAAGTTCAACAACAGCAACAACACCGGTTTAACACTCCACAGGCACTCATGGCCACCCACGACACCAACGGTAAAACACGGGTTCAACAACCCCACGGGCACTCATGGCCACCCAAAACACGAACGGTAAAACACGAGCTCAAGAACCCCACGGGCACTCATGGCCACCCAAGACACCAGTAGTAAAGACACGGGCTCAACAACCCCACGGGCACTCATGGCCACCCAAGACACACCAACAGTAAAGACACGGGCTCAACAACCCCACGGGCACTCATGGCCACCCAAGACACACCAACAGTAAAAACACGGGCTCAACAACCCCACGGGCACTCATGGCCACCCAAGACACCAGTAGTAAAGACACGGGCTCAACAACCCCACGGGCACTCATGGCCACCCAAGACACACCAACAGTAAAGACACAGGCTCAACAACCCCACGGGCACTCATGGCCACCCAAGACACCAATAGTAAAGACACGGGCTCAACAACCCCACAGGCACTCATGGCCACCCAAGACACACCAACAGTAAAGACACGGGCTCAATAACCCCACGGGCACTCATGGCCACCCAAGACACACCAACAGTAAAGACACGGGCTCAACAACCCCACGGGCACTCATGGCTACCCAAGACACAAACTAAACAATCAACCTCCGGGCATAATCAAATGCCTCCAGTAATTCTAATATCGAAAAGTTCACTGCTCCTACGACACTACTAAGTGTCACATGTATTTCTATTGTTCGATACGTTCCCGTATCATACGACACCACCCGGTGTCGCCTGCCTTTCTATCATTTGATAAACTTACTTAACCCACGACACCCAAGTGTCACATGCATTTCTACTGTTAACTTTCCCTAGTCAGGGCCGAGATCCGGCTACTTTTCCCTACCTCGTACGCTTTCCAAAAAGTTCCCAACCAAGCTCCGGCGTGTTCACGATCACTCGCCTAGCTTTCCTTTTCCTCTATCGGTGGCACGATCGAATAAGAACGCAATTTAAAACACTTTTAAGTTCGCAGGTACAAACTGAATTTTAATAAACTTGACGCCCAAAAGTAACCCCGACAATGTCGATCACTCCCAAACTTCCCAAGTACTCGATATTGTCGATAATGGACCCGGAAAGGCCCGTTTTGCCCGACCCGACGAATCTTCCCGGGATTGGAAAACGTCCTTCCGGGGCTTCGCAAATTCCCGTTTTCGTTTCTACGGTCTTAGAATAATTCAAGGGTTCCTAAGCACTCGACGGAATCGCTTTCCGACTTCCGAGTAATTTAATTCGCGTTTAAAGTTTCTAAACCCGTCAATTACAACTTTCACAATTTAATTTCAAATTTCGTTCCAGGTGTGGATTAACGACTTGGGGATCGTCCTAAACCACCCGAACACGAAAACCCGATACCCGAGCATGTGGGCTCCACCTGGCCATCCTTGGCCGTGGGTGGCTAGGGCCGGTTTTGGTCCGTTCACCACCATGGTGGCCGGCCCTAGCTCCGGCCAGCCACCCCCCAACTCCGGCAGCCACTATACACGGTGGCCGGAGCTCCCCCAAGCCTCCGGTTACCGGAAATCGATCCTTTTCGCTCCAAAACATTCCCAACGAACCCAACACCTCGACTCATCCATATTTAACCCATTTAAACGCAAACCCTAACTTTTAAACGTACCAAAACGAAAATCGGATAGATGCTCATTGTAGGGAATGATGACGGGAACTCGATTCTTCGATCGTTGAGACGATCCGTCGATTGGATCGTCGGGAAATCACAAAGCCCCAACCTTTTCTTCTCTTTTTCTCCATTTTCTCCTTCTCTTTCCTCTCTCCACTTTCTCTCTCTATTTTCTTCTCCTTTTTGGTGTTATGGCCGAACACTCCATTTGCTTTCCCTTTTGTTTTGTTTTAAAATAACAACTAACATTTAAATTGCAAAACTAACCTCAAGTAGTGTTCTTTTGTTTTGTCCAAGAAACCTAACACCACCACATTGGTGACATGTGGCAAGTGGGTCCCATCCCTTTTTGGAAAATATCTTCTAGATATTTTCCAATTAAATTCGCGAAATTCGGCCGTCTCGGGCCCCGAACGAGCACTTTTTCCAAGAAATTACGAAACTTCACGGGCTACAAAAAACGGCTCAACCAAGAACACTGTGACAACGGCTAAGCTTTTTGGATCCAAAACGGACCTCGAACGGACCAAAACGTCGCTCGGTTGACTTTTCCAACAAAAAGTCAACCTTTTCCAAATTGGTCAGAAAGTTGCCTTGAGTCCCCCAGAACTCACCTTGGTCGATATCGGGGTCAACTTAAGTCCGGTATGACCCTCGGGGTCAAATTTAGGTTCATTTAAGTGTCTATCCAAAAATTTTAAATTTTTCTATTTTTCGTCGATTTGATTGGCGTTGACCGGGAGTGGTTCTTACATTTAATATATAAATATAGAAATTGAATATATGTATAAACGCACAACGAGCAAGCTCGGGGGTAGGCATAATAAATGTAAATAATTTCATAGCAAATTTTAGGCTTCAGGCCTTGGGCACAAGTTACAGGCTTCGGGCCAATGGTTTCGTCTTGTGACCTTAATACGAGTTACAGGCTTCATGCCTGTGGTTTGTCATTCGGCCGTATAGGCAAGCATCAGGCTTCAGGGCTGTGATTTATCGCGTGGTCGTAACAAATCAGGTATCAAGCTTCCGACTTGTAATTTATCATTTTGAGCTTCTGGTCTCAAGTGATTTATTTTTTATATATGAATACTTCACAAATAACGTCAGTAAAATAAATCAATATAAACCAAAACTTTAGTATATAACCAAAACTTCGATACCGCCACATTTTCTGGTTTGAAAGATCCAAAATATTATTGGCAATCACAGATCATACTTATGGGGTATAAAAACAGGGTCAAATAAGTATGAAACGAACATAAATATATTAACTCTACATGCAAGACTCAAACAACTTAATTTCCCTTTATGCATATAAATCATTCCCCTCCCCCACACTTAGTTATTGGATAAGGTGGCATGCATTCTCAAGAATCCACAGATAAATGATGCACGGAAATGCTCAAACAAGATCCTAAATCTCTACAGCACGGCAAATCCCAGAAGGCATCATTTAATTTAGAGTAGCTATCATAAACATATAAGTTCTAAGGGATTAGGAATACCGCCCCTTTTAATGTAGACTATACAATTGGACTTCAATTGAGAACCATGGGGATCATCCTAGTTGCAAGCCAAGTGATTGAAGAGGTTGCCTTCATGAATTCTCCAGGTGAGAACTATGCTCCATACATCAACGAATCAACTCTTCCAATCACCTACAGAAGAGGCAATAAAACATGAGAGATCATAAAGGTAATTAAGCTAGCTAAAAAGGTGCAAAATACTAATGACGCCTGTTACTCCCCGACAACGGCGCCATCTTGATGAGTGGGGATGACTATGCGTCAAAACCCTCTTTTAACGTGCATCAGGACACGGTCATCAAGCAATATATTTGACGGTTAAGTACCGATCGATCCCACAGGGAGTAGAGGTGTCACTAGTATTTTGCTAAAACTTGGGGACGTGGGCTGTCACTTCCACATCCCCGAAAGGGAAAATAAAAGCAGAAAGGTAAATAATTGTTTGAAGTTTAGAAAATAAAGAAATCTATATACACGCTACCACCTAAGACACATAACTATGATTCACACAAAGAGCCGGTGTGGCTAATGAGGGTGAAAACGGATAATGCTTTCCTTATGGTCTTAAAACACTTAAGTTTCTATGTATGCGGTATCAAGAAATCAACTATATACTACTCACGGGGAGAGGGCACGAGACCATTGCCCGGACCGAATTGTGAACCACCAATCATCGGAAAGCAATAAAAATACAAATAGGGTGTAGTTATATGATCTTGAGCGAAGCTCGATCAATCATCGAACGAGAGATAACAACAACGAATGCATGTCACTCTCGCTACCAACTACCACAAGTAGAGATAGCTACACCACTCAGCGAATCAACTCACCTACTCCTAGTTCACTTCCTAATTCCCAAATACCATCAATAGCGATGAACACCGGAAATTGGGTAGAACTAAATAGAGTATCGAATCGCGATACTCTGGTACTACACAAGCATGAGAGGACTCTAAATAAATATCGAATCTACTCAGCTACGCCTAGTTCAATCAACCCGACGACCGAATAAATCGATCGTCAAGGAGAACTAAATAGAGCGACAAATCATGAAGCTCTGGTAATACACAAGCATGAGTAAACTCTAAACCATCGACGAATCTACTTAGCTACGCCTAGTTCACTTCTCGAATATCAAACACCAACAATCAAGTTGAATTAAATAGAACCTCGTTCTAGTAATACGCAAGCATAAGTAAATTCTATAGAAGTGAAATCCCGTCTCACACTAGATCGAATCACTATCTAGGAGGGGGGGACATCACTATCTAGGAGGAGCATGCGATTTAACCAGGAGACAATAGTGCAAGTAATGAAATGTGAATCATGCATATCAGAAATGAGTCCATGTGTGTGAGTTTGGCGTGATCAAACTTCCATGATGGTCTGGTAAAGCGACTCAAGTTGATACGTGAAGTCTAGAAAAAAAATCGTACCAACCACCTTGGGTGATTTTCTAAATGTAGCGTGAGACAACCATTAGTCGGGTCATTATACCCCGACCCCAATGGAAATCCCTACAACTTTCCTTAGCCTTAACAGTTACCTACGTAACGAGTGATAAGCATCCCTAAGATTACTATGGAAGCGGAATGGGGAACATGGTTATTAGTTAGAGACTTATTTCTTACCTAATTAAGGGAATAATGTATACCCACATTAAAATACATTATCATTCCTAGATAATCGGTATTCATTGTAAAACTCTGATTACCGCCTACCCGGTGGTAAAGGAAATTAATTCTCCTACAGTAATGTTGTAAAAGTCGGCCTAGGCGGCCGCCTAGGCGCGAAAATCATTATTACCGATTCCATTAGTGTAACTCGAACGGAGTGAGGCGGTTGTCCGACTTAACAACGATTAGGCGGCCAAGGCGATGCTATGGAAAAATAAAGAAAAAACGTAGAAGAAGAAACCTCGCATAGAACAACCATCACAGGGAAAAGAAAGTAAGGAGTTGTGGTGTTAGCTGGAGAGGTTCACCAAAGAAGAAATATGAAGACTGAAAATAAGCTAGCCGACGTTGAGAATGCGTGGGGAGTAAGAGCAAGAAAAGTGGTGCGGCCCTTATCGCGTCCCGCGGCCCAGCCCGCGTTTTTGCGGGACGCAGGACGTGAGCCGTCCCATTGTAAGACGGCTTTTACGCGTCCAGCATCCCGCAAAAACGCGGGCCGGGCCAAGGCCTGTGTCCCGCTTCCGAGCGCCAGCCAATGGCGGGCCGCCACGTGTCCTGACCGTTGCGTGTAACGACTACTTTTTTTCTTAATTCAAAAATCCTAAATTCTAACCCTATAAATACCCCAACCCCTTTCTCAAACCATAAAACCTCCTACAACTTCTCTACAAATTCTTTACAAATTTCCTTTGTACATTTCGATACAAAATGTCCGACGATGAGGGTCCATCATATGAGGAGTTGGCAGCCTAAATGTGAATAGTTGAACAACGAGTCCGACGAAGGGTTGATAGATGCATACAAAGAGCAATCCCAAGGATGAACGCTTTGAGGGATAGGATCGACCGTAGGTAACCAATGCGACGAGAGATTCACAAAGGTCGTGTCGAATCCCACGACCAACTAATGAGGTATTATTTTTCCGATCAACCCATATATGGGCCAGATATGTTTAGGCGTTGGTTCCGTATGTGCAAACCACCTTTTCAACGAGTGATGGACAAGGTCAAGGAACACGACAATTACTTCGTTTAGAAGCATGACGCGGCCAGACGCTTGGGTTTATCAACGAAACAGAAGTGCGCCGCCGCGATACGGATGCTTGCGTATGGGTGCTCAGCCGATTCATTGGAAGAAACTCTACACATTGGGTTAAGCTCCATACTTGAATGTTTACGTTATTTTTGCAAGGTCGTCATTGAGGTATTCGGACCCGAGTACGAGCGTACACCCACACCGGCTGACATGGACCCTTACTCCGAGAAGTGTACAACCGAGGGTTCCCTGGAATAGCTGAGAGTCTTGACTGCATGCATTGGGAGTGAAAGAATTGCCCAACCGCATCGCAAGGTGCCAATGGACGGGGAAGTCACCACGGGTGTAAGTATCGTTATGCTTGAAGCTGTAGCGTCCCGTGTAGGGATGCCAACGGGTCGGGTATTGGGCGGGTTTCGTAAAACCCGACCCCGACCCGACCCCGGCTTTGCCCCGCCCCACTCTAGACCCGATCGGATCGGGTAATCCCCAACCCGACCCACAAAATAAAAAGTGAGAAAAAATAATGTTTAAACTATAGTATATGTTAGGTAACATTTAAAATGGACCTAATGATATTTTGTTAAATATTATACTCAATGAGCCTAAAATAAGACTCATAGATCAGCTTTAATATAAACTAAAGAAAGGTCTTCATACTATATAGAGAAACAGTATGGTTTTTAACTAATCCTTGGGCGATGTGGGACAAATGGAGTTTTAGTTTCTGTTTCACGTATTTAGTAAGAATAATATATATATATATATATATATATAGCAAAGAAACATAGAACACAATAGTCCTTGCAGCCTAGTGGTAGCGTGCTTGCTTCTTCTCTGTTTGGTCTTGGGTTCAAACCTCATGAACTGACGTACCGGTTCTGATAGTAAGTTTAACTGTTAAAAACTCAGGCTCGGACTTCGCTCGAGAAGACGAAGGCCACTCCGGAACCCGTGTGAAGAACGGAGGAGAGACTGATCGACATTTCAGCAGAGTATTTAGAGGAAGACCACAAGGTAGGGAAAGTCTAACTACTCGGGTATTTCAATACTAGCGTGCCTATTAGGTTAATAAAATCGGAAAGGTCCTAGAATTGCATATAGGATGCGAACAGCTAGAATAATTGTATTTCAGTTACTATTAACCGGACGAGTCTAGAAATGCATGATTAGGATGCAAATCACTAGTTAACTCGTTTTCAATACTTGAGAATTGATTTACTAGTAGAGAGGCCGTGTTGAGCCCTCGGATTAATTGTGTGTTAGCTTCACATGCTTGGTTGCTAGTCATTAGGATAATTAAGAGTCTAACGAAACTAGACCGAACGCATGCTTGAATGTTTGAATGTTGAACTTGAACGCTTGAATCATTGGTTGAACGATTGTGTTGATATGATTGTTGATTGAATGGTTGATCGAGTATGACTGGTTGTGCCAAGGAGGCACGATCAAGTGATCGATTGGCCGAATCCTCCACGGTGTATATCCAATAACCAATGCCCCGTAGGGTAAACCGCTCCCCACACCGGAATCCTCAACGGTGTGGGTACCATACCAAATCACCATTAATCCTTCTCGTAAAACTATCCCCGCACCGGAATCCTCAACGGTGTGGGTACCCTAACCAGTATCCCGCAGAATCTATCAGACAAAGCCCCGCATGGTGTCTTGGGTTCAAACCTCATGAACTGAACATATTTTATGTAAGTAGGGAATTTAAAATATGTGTTGGTGGAGAATCGAAACCAGGAACGCCAAAGGGTGGAGGTACCATACTCTACCATCAGACCAACTCATACTTTGTGAGTTATAATTATATTTTTAACTATACTAATATTATCGGGGCGGGTCCGGGGCGGGGCACACCAAACCCGTTCCCGACCCGAACCCGGTCAAATACCCGATAACCGGGTTTGACCCCGACCCGAATCTGAAAAAACCCGATCCAAACCCGCCCCGATCGGGTCGGGGACATCGGGTCCCCATCGGGTTCGGGTTTTTTTGCCATCCCTAGTCCCGTGATTTATGGATTTGGCATGAAGGCCATAGCTTGAAGACTACCAAGCATTGGCCGATAGCTTGAAATCCATCGAGCACGAGCGGTCCGCCCAATAATAGGGCCTAGAGTCCCTTATGCGGGAGTTCCGTTTACTCCAGGATAAGGATACCTCCAACATGGATCCTAAGGATTTGGCAACCCATCGACTTTTTCTGCAAGACATGACCAAGAGGATTTCAGGGTTGGTCTGAGATGTTGTTCAGTTTTTGTTGTAAATACCGAATTGTGCTTTGTGTACCGGGCCTTTAAATATTAATCTACGATACTTATGTTTCAGGATGTTGGGGAGATTTATTATTCTATCGTACAACGCTAACAACATTCCACCAGAGCTTTACACCAACACGAACAACATTATACCAAATTTGTACCACCAAATAACGACTAAATTAAGAAAGCGGAAGAGGAATTAACATAGCTTCCTTAGTCAAATAATTTTTTTTTTGAAACGAAAGTAGAGAAATTTTATTAATCAAGAAGTAACTCATAAACATAAACATAAACGTAACCTGGGTCCCTGACCCTGGGTTCTAGTATTTGTCCAAAACCCCCGTAGGGTTTTTGGCGCACTTGACCCGTATTGTTTGATCGCTTTTGCATCCCTGACCAAGAACAGCAGAATAATGATCCTAATAACCTACGTAGCCTACAATGCAAATTCATCTGAGATCCCATAGCTTTCGTAGCGAGGCCTCCCGGTATTGCTAGCTCTCCGGCTTGGATCGCTGGAATGTGGAATTGGGAGGACCAAGCGCACGCTTGGTACTATGGATGTGACATCATCAATATTTCACGCAGAAGCAGATTGATCATCATTGGGTCGACCCAAATCGAGTCGTCCAGTCTCGAGGTGACCGACTTTGGTTGTCGAGGCCCTCATCTCGGGTCCCAAATCCAGCGATCCTCCAGGATCGCTCTGGTCACGACCACATTGGTGTTCGGGTGTGATTGAGTCTGTCTTGAAGCTACGTAGGGCCGGTGCCTAGGAGGCCCGATCGATGGTTGCACCTCGTTGCTGATGGCGACGTCGTGGAGAGCGAGGAGACCGATAGCGACGACGTGGATTGTGTTTGTTCTAGGGAGGGTGCGACACGAAGGGAGGGTAGTTGGCTGTCGAGAATGATGCGAGATGGTGGCACACGTCGACCGGAGGGGTGATCGACGATGGCGAGAGTTCAACCCCTGGGGGCTTGATGATTCAACCCTTGAGGGGTTCGAGGAGAAACTCCAAAAGGGGTAAGTATAGCGCTTTATGTTGTGAGCATAGTGAAGAGGACCATGGCGCAGGCCATGGCATAGACCACGGTCATGGCCAAAGCTTGCGGCGTCAAAGAGGAGGCAGATAGAGGTGGCGGTTCCTTACAAAATCTTTTAGTCAAATAATTACTGTAAAATATAAACCTTACAAGTTAGGGCATAACTGCCCAAGATTCCAGATATTTGTCACAGTAGACCGTAGTCCACCAGGCGCTCATGGATCCATAAAATAGTCTATTCTTATCGCAGTTCCGAACTCAGGAGTTCCCCTTACCGACATTTCAAAAATATCAAACAGAAAATAACTAGTCCAACAATTGAATGGACCTAACCAAACCAAACTCAAATTGGAAAAGACATAAAACAAGGTTGAAATGAGTGCTCTGATTGCGGCTTTCCCAAGACTTCCCAACACCGGCAGTCCCGGGTCTGTAGGTATAGTCCGTAATCGAACCCTCCCACCCCCGCCGGGTCTTCTCATTCTTCCATAGGTGGCTATAACACCTCCGTCTGTGAATCCTGGGACACATCCTCGTCCCTCAACTCCGAGCAGATCTGATGGGGATCTGATGTGTCACGGGGCCGCGGCGTTGCTTTCCCCAACTCAGCATGGGGCAGCCGCATGTTCGGCCAGGCTGGAGACTATGCCTGCTCACGCCGGTGAGGTTGCATCACTGATTGACGATTTTCAGGCGAGACAAATCCCGGTGTGGGTTTCTCGCGAGGGGAGTCGGCTGGTGGGTGCCTCTGGATCAAATCCGTGCCATGAGTAGCCGGAAAGCCTGGGTCGACAGCGGGTAAAAACACTGACGGGAGGCCGATAAGCGGGAATAGACGCCGCGATGATGAAGACGAGGAGCGGACGAAGATGATCGGCGATGTCGGGATGATGAAGAGGCACCGTGATGCCGAAGACGATGAGCGCACGAAGGGGATGTAGAGTCTGGAACAGACCCGCGGTGACCACGTCGATCTGGAGGTGATTGGAAACGGTAAGATTGTACCCTTGAAGGGTTTGGGAGAAAACCCTAGGAGGGTCCCGAGGAGAGCGTTATTCATGCTACCACTTTGATTCAATCAATTTGTTGTTAGTCAAATAATTTTATTTCATTGTAATTTACACTGATGGCTAACATTTGTAGTCTGCCAACTATATTAAACAATAAAAAGCACGCCAAACAATATATATATTATACAAACCCTAAGTGTATCTTTTGGAAAACGTATTCTCCACCATTGAAGATTCTACTTCAAAGCTCTCCACTACCCTTCGGGGTCCGATCGACAGCTCTCCACACACCTCACTGAGGTCCTCTCATACCCTAAAAGGGTCGCCGCCGCCTCTCCCCACCCTCCTCCATGACAGTTCCATGCCTCCACCACCGAAGCCTCGACTTCAAGGTTCTCCACTACCTCCAGGTGAGGTCCTGTCTACCCTACTTAGGGTCCGCCGTCGCCGTCATCGCCGTCCATTGCCGCCCACCAGCCGCTCTCTCACCCCGCGTCCTGCTTC
The DNA here is from genome assembly GCA_963921825.1 of Erodium maritimum. Lineage (NCBI taxonomy): Eukaryota > Viridiplantae > Streptophyta > Magnoliopsida > Geraniales > Geraniaceae > Erodium > Erodium maritimum. The sequence goes on from OY997591.1 coordinate 48,503,419, forward strand.
CCGGACGTCTCGCAACCACCGTGGCCCTCCTGCCACTCCCCGGGTTACGGGATCCATGCGCCGTGCCACCTAACGCCGGCATGGGTCCGTTCCCCCGACGGATCTGGGATCCGGGAGGAAGGACGATAAGCCGGGGTCTGCCTCCACGACACCCGAAGTCGGGACCCGCGATCTCGAACAAACCGCTGCGGGTCGAATCGATGCTCTCACCTTCTGCACTACTTCGAAAGATCAGGGCGAATCAAGACGAAGAATTGACGATACCAGATCGCTCCAATGGCAAGGGGCCTAGAAGACCTGGCATCACAGTTTTGGTAGTCTGCTCTTTCGATCGTGTGCTAATTTCTTTTCCTATTTTAGGTCGAATAAATTATTGGTTATTCACTGTGCTAGGTCGAATAACCTTTTGGCTCAATAAGTTTAGGACTTTGGTTTGTTATTTCCTTGTAACGTATGTTGGAACGATGGTAGGGAGTTGTCTTGAGTTGTTTCCCACGATTTCAAGTGGGCTAATATTATGGGTCCATGAGCGCCGAACTTGCTACGGTCGGTCCAGACAAATATCTGGAACTCGAGACGGTCACGCCTCATCCTGTTTGATTGTCATTTGGCATCAATGAAAGTCTCCGGTTACCCATTTCAAAAACAATCTTTTGGAAAACGTGAAATATGTCCATGCTAGAATACGGAGAGCCTGTAACTGCACTCTATAAAACCAAACAGTTAGATATTTTGTAAAGCGCAGCTCGGAAACATTAAGAGCCGATTTTGATGGCAGAGGGAAAACAGAGCAGCCAAAAATTAGTAAACGTGAAAGAGGAGCTTTGTTCCACTCAAACGGGTACGTTATTAGCCTTTAACTTGTTTTCTAGATGTGAGATGCCGAGATGGATTTTAGGGTTTTGTACATATATATATTGTGAAGATTTGAAGTGGTACAGATGTAAATAATTCGACAGACAAATGGAGAAAGTAATTGAAATTATCTTCTTAATATCCTACTTGGAATATTCAAATCCTTGATTAAATATTCATGTTGATAATACATCGAAATTAGTGTCAGGTAATCGTTTATGGGTTCAGTTGTGTGTATATTTGGTGAATGTTGGTCGCTGATTTGCAGGAATTACAACAACTTTTAGAGATTTGAGACCGTCTCATTGCTTGCTTAGAGCACCTCCAACGGGTCGTGTCTATCCGTCGTGTCTGGCGTAGGCACGGCCCAAACACGACGCGTAGACATGACTTGTCGTGCCTGGAAGCCGTGTCTGCGGGGTCGTTGCTGGTTCTGGCAACGACGCGGCCGGTCGTGTCTGGCGCCAACGGCTAGTCGGTTGGCCAGTCACGACCCGACACGTGGCGACACCGACTCCCATAGTGCCCAACAGTTTTCTATAAATTCAGATCTGCCCCAATTGAAATCTCACTTCTCCTCTCTTCTTTCAAGCTTATATTCATCTATTCCTCTCCAAATCCTATAGTTTTTCATATTCTATTTTTTTCGATGGCGAGTCTTCCGACGCTAGACGAGATGAAGCAAATGACAGAAGAACAAATAGACGCCGCGGTGGATAGGTATCTGGAGGCAACACAACAAGCATTGGAGGATCAACTGATGGCAGTCGTACAACCAATGAGTGAGGATGATGATGAGGCCGAGAGCTCAATGTGGCGCCGAGACCCAAGCAGAGAGTGATTGAGCGCAACCGCGAAGATGCACACCAAGGGCTGATCCGTGACTACTTCGCGCCTCAACCGGTGTACAGCGACCAACAATTTCGGCGACGGTTCCGGATGTCGAGGGACATGTTCATCCGGATCATGAATGGTTTGAGTGGCCGGTACGCCTACTTCCGTAACGGAAAGGATGCTACGGGGAGGGCCTCTTTCACTCCACACCAGAAGTGCACGGTAGCACTTCGTCGGCTCTGTTATGGAAGTCCAGCCGATGCTTGCGACGAGTATTTGCGAATGGCGGAGACCACTGCGCTGGACTGCCTGAAGAAGTTTTGCATTGGCGTCATCAAGGTTTACGGTCGAACCTATCTACGACGCCCGACCGTGGACGATACAAAACGGTTGTTGCGAATCAACGAAGAGCGCGGCTTTCCGGGGATGTTAAGGAGCCTGGACTGCATGCATTGGGATTGGAAGAACTGTCATGTGGCATGGGCTGCACAGTTTGCAAGTAGGGACCACGGGAACGTCCCCACAATCATGCTCGAAGTCGTAGCATCCCAAGACCTTTCGATCTGACACGCTTTCTTCGGGACACCGGTCTCCAACAACGATATCAACGTGCTCAATAGGTCTACACTATTCTCCCAAGTAGTAAAAGGCTTCGCCCCAGATGTGAAGTTCAAGATCAGCGGTAGAGAATACGAAACCCCGTATTACTTGACAGATGGAATTTATCTTGCTTGGGCAACATTTGTGAAGTCCATACCTGCTCCACAAACGCCGAAACAACGATGCTTTGCTAGATACCAAGAGGCGTGTAGGAAGGACATCGAACGGGCGTTTGGAGTTCTACAGGCCCGGTTTCACATCGTTACTCGCTCGGGTCGAATGTGGGATAGGGGCTCACTCGCAGTGATCATGACTGCTTGTGTGATCCTACACAACATGATCGATGAGGTTGAGCGTAGGCCGTGGCCCACTGATGCGTTTGCAGATCTTGTTGTCCCGGACCACACCGTACGTCGAGGACCACCACCAGCGGTGACCAACGACAGTATCCTGGGCCATAGAGCAAGGATTCGGGATCGGAATGTTCATCACCAACTCCACGATGATCTCATCGAACACATTTGGGCAAAATTTGGAGATGGCGGCCCCAATTAAATATTAATCAGCAATGTTAATGTAATTTCTATTTTGTTTGTAATAAAAAATTGTTATGCAATTCGTATTTGGTTTTAATTAAAAGTGTCACAAATATTTGGGTGCTTTTTTAATTTACTGAAACTGTGTAGACACTGCTCCTGACACTGTGTAGACACTACCATTGGAGGAGCAGTGTCTGGAAGTAGTGTTTGGAAGCCAAAAACAATGGTTAGACACTGCTCATAGACACTGCACAGTGTCTAACCATTGATGATGCTCTTAAGATAGATTCCTACTCCTTATTTAACAAGGAAAAATATGAGTCTGATGATTTTGAAGCCGGAGGTTACAAATGGTCAGCCTTGATTCCATCTAATTATACTACAACTTGACTGTTTCATGATCATCTATTCACTCATTTATGTTGGGTTTGTAGGAGGTTAGTGTTCTACCCAGATGGAGATAGAAAAAGAAATGGAAAGGGTTTCATCTCCTTGTGCATATCAGTAGTAGAGACGAACGATTTACCCCAAGGTTGGGAGGTTAACGTCGACTTCAAGTTGTTCGTGTTGGATCAAACAGGAGAAAAGTACTTGACCATTCAAGGTAGGTATTTGAGCCTTTTATTTTTGAAGTTGCCTTTCTGTAGTATGAGCTCTGTAAGCCGATTTTCTGATGTGAAGATGGAGCGTGGTTTTCCCCAGCTCCTTTCACTTGACGTGTTCAAGAATGCTTCCAAGGGGTATCTCATGGATGACTCTTGCGTGCTGGGGGCCGAGGTCTTTGTTCACAAGAATGCTTGCAAATTACAGTGCCTCTCCTTTGCAAACCAACTTGTGGGCAATACTTTTACTCGGAAGATTGATAGATTCTCGACGTTGGACAAGAAGTTCTATTACTCTGAAGAATTCATTTTTTCGGGAATACGCTGGTAGGAAACCTTAATCAGCCTCATTTTTACCTATTAAGACACAATTCCTCTTGGATATACAAAGATTATTATTGTTTGCTGCTCTTTCTGTTTATATATAGGAAGTTACTAGTTTATCCAAAGAGAGATAATGGCAATACATTGAAGAAGTTGATGTTCAAGAGAAACGGGAGGTGTATACTGATTATACGCTACGCATACATGATCAGGTTTCTGGAGAACACCATGAGAAGACATTAGTAAGCTACTTTTATATAAGTTTCTGTTCTTATACACAGCCCCTCTTTTTGTATAATGGTCTCGAATTTAAAGGTTTTTTTTTGGCAGGTCATTTGCTTACTTCCAGAGAAGTTGATTGGGGATTAGCAAGATTCATCTCGCACAAGGAACTCCATGGCTCTTCCAAGGGCTTTGTACAGAAGGATTCAGTAATTGTTGGTGTAGAGTTCATTGAAATTAACATTAACTATGTTTAGACAATTCCAGTTATGTAAATTGGGTCTGGTCTTGCAAACGAAAGAAGCTATTTTCCTAATTCTTTTAACTGTCTCAAGTTGAATCTTCTTAGCACTTCGTATTGTTTTGGGTCCAAATACTTTTAATTTAAATTTAGGTAGCTCGCTATTATGGAATTTTTTAGTTGTTCAACGAGTACATTAAATTGTGTTTTTTTTCTCATTACCCCAAAATCTTTTATTTTCAAATGAATACCCTCGACTGTTCGTTTCCCACTACCCATGAAAACTTTCATTATCAATTTAGTTTTTTTCCTTGTCTATTTATGAATAGAAAATGGTTATATGCTAGACGAGGTGAAATCGGCTACAAACCACTCTTAACATAAAAACTAGAGAACCAATCCTAGCCACACACACCTAAGATCCAACATTCACCATGATGTCACATCATCACCCCAATTTAGCCAAATCTCACACAATTTCATCCTTTCTCACACAAGCAAGGGCATAATTGTAAAAGCATGGTGCCATGTGGACAAGTGTCCATTTTTTTCTTCACCAATTCACTAATTTAATATTTCTCGATTCGTTTGAACTCCGATTAGCTTAAAACTTGCGCCAATATTTTTATTTTTTCAAGGGCTTTAAATCAAGATCAATCATGAATATATTTTGAAGCACGAAAATAAAAAGGTATATCGGAGTGATAAAAATAATGTTGAGTGTTGATAAATCTTCACTAATAAATGTTTTATATCGGAGGTATCAAACTAGTGCTAAATGTTGATAAAAACATGTACTGAGGTGATAAAAATCATGTTCGATTATGATAATAAGTGTGATATACTAGAGTTTAGCGTTGATAAAAAAACATGTGATGGGGTGATAAAAACACATGTAATTTAATGATAAACATAGTTTTAGTGTTGATAAAACTAGTGTTCATAAAAAGCACGTGATGAGATGATAAAAATCATGATCAGTTTTGGAGAATGGGGTGATAAAACCAGTGTAGAGTGTTGATAAAACCAGATCAAAGTGTTGATAAAAATTAGCTAGATATAATTTCTTTAAAAACCAGCCCCGAAGTAAATAAAAAAATGTGTGCTTCAAAAAAAACATGTGATGGGGGTGATAAAACACACGTAATTGAATAGTAAACCTAGTGTTTAGTGTTGATGAAACTAGTGTTCATAAGAAGCACGCGATGAGGTGATAAAATCATGATCAGTTTTGGAAAATGAGGTGATAAAACCAGTGTAAAGTGTTGATAAAACCAGTGTAAAAATGTTGATAAATGCAGAGCAAAGTATTGATAAAAATTACCCAGATTTTTTATAAAAAAAATCTACACCGAAATAATTTTTTTTTTCGTGCTTCAAAATATATTCATGACTGATCTTGATTTAAAGCTCTTAAAAAAACAAAACTAATGGCACAAGTTTGAAGCCAATCGGAGTTCAAACGAAGCGGGAAAAATTAAATTAGTGAATTGATTAAAAAAAAAAATGATAGTTTTACTAAAAAGCCCTTACCACTTACTAAAAAGTGCTGTTTTTTTTGCAGTCAACAAGTCAACTACTAAATTGCATCTCATCCATCCATTCTTAAAATTGATGGCTTAGATTGGTTCTCTAGATTTTAGGTTAAGACATGGTTTGTATTTGATTTCTCCTCTATGCTAGACACAATACTGTAATTTTTTGGGATAATTGTCCAAAACTATCTTAAAGTTTCGTCTACAAACGAGTTGATGCACAAAGTTTTGTTCACGCTATGTGGCTATCCTGAAGTTTTGTCCACGACTTTTTTAGTTTTGACGTAGTAGGGATGTTCAGAATGATGGTCTGGGGCCTCTGGGCAGTGCTTCCCAGATTGAATAGAAGCGCGGAAAAAACTTCAATGCACCCACAAAAGCGTGGACAAAACTTCAGAGTAGCCACACAGTGTGGCAAAACTTTGTGCATCGACTCATTTGTGGACGAAACTTTAGGGTAGTTTTGGAAAATTATCCCATTTTTTTTATACCAAAATGCTATTGTCACTTCTCTTTTGTCTTTTAAATCAAAGTACCCAACCCTCTTCTCCTTCACTTTGACTGTTTCTCTATTTTGTAGCACCTTGTCCTTCGCTCTTAACCATGAACACCATTGAAACACGCAGCTCAAGTTTAACCATAAACACACACTTTCTTTGTTCTTCCTCCTCCTACCAAGGTGCCGTCGTCGGGGACAATCAAAATAGATTTGGTGTTTGAAACACATATCGGATCTGATTTCGAGATTCCAACACATCTGATCTTATTTGTGTTTTACACGTATCATATCCATCTCGAACCCATTTGATTTTTTAAGTTATGAAAAATTAGTTGCATGTTTTTGAAAACTTGACAGTTAGTGGGTGGTATTAAGGATTTTCAAGTGTTTTGGATGGGAAGATAACGGAAAAGACAAATGAAAATAAACAAATTTCAGGATAATGGAAATCTTTTTTAGGATACTCATTTGAATATAAAACTTTTTAAGGATAGTGAGTTGAAAATTTTCCTTCAAATTGTGGTTAATTTTCAGTTTATTTTTTCAACAAACATTGTATGGTTTGATTGAGTCGCAAGTCCAGTTACTCAATGATTATTGTCCTGTAGGTTTGGTTCTTAATATTTTTAGGGAAAACTTCAAAAAGCCTTATACAACTATACGCGTTTATCACTTACATACCACTTCAATTTTTATTTCATACGGCACCCCAAACTATCCATATTTTATCACCGTTAGATTTTCTGTCCAAAACTCTGTTAATATTTTTTGGAATGACGAAAATACCGCACCATTTTTCATTTATTTTAAAAAAAACTTTTAAATAATATAAATCCTTTTAAACTCTTAATTACAATTTTTTTTTCCAAATTCATGTTTGTTGTTATTATATTCTTAAATTCCTTTTTTCTATTAATAATATTTATTTTTATATATAAATTCCTTTTTCTTTATTAATTTTATTTGATTTTCTTATACATATAAATCTAAATTGTTCATATTATTTTACGTATTTACAAATAAAATTAAAAAATAGATGTTGTTCATCAGATCCTATATTCGAGTTCTTCAGATCTTGTCTTTATATTGTGCTCTCATATCAATTTTAGTAAAGGGAACCCAAAACTAAAATGAACTCCAAACAACAATCAGTAAATTCATATTCGTAGATTTGAACAAATGACATCAGAGTTAAACATTTACACTCCGAGGAAAAAAGTCTAGAGAGAGGATCTCTCGCTTCTCTCTAGAATTTCTCTCAAAACCCTACCTCGCTGTCACTCTTCCACGCCCGTTTACTACCGGTGCCTTCCTTGGCTCCGGCCGAGGGAGTCACCGGTGGTTCTCCCCACACCAGTCTTCACCTTCCTTCACTTCCACTGTCTTCTACCGTCCCGATACCCCTCCTCTGACTTGCTAATCGGTTTTCTTCCTCCTTGGCCTACCCTTTCACCGGTGGGTGGTGTAGATCCGCAATGGGAGACCTTCCTCCTCACAGATCTGGGGAAGTTGGCCGCGGATCTAACCCCCATCTCTGTTTCCTTTCTCCTGGAGCTATGGGTCCTTCGATCCCTCTCCTCCCCTAGAAATCTCCGTCGATTTGGCATTTCAGGCCTTGTTGTAGCCCCGATGTGGGTTTTGTTGTGACTCATGGACTTTGGAGCTCTGGGGTTGGAGGGTGGTTTCGGGGTTCCGTGGTTCTCAGATCTGAGGTCGGCGACTTGTCGATGCTCTGGCTCTTGCTTATCCTCGCGTCCCTGCTTTTTCAAGCCTTTCTCTCCACTTGTGGTCGACGTTCGGGTGCTGGCCCGTTGTCGGGATCTGATTCTTCGGATCGGAGATGGGGTCGCCGATGGCTCTTGAGAAGGACAGTGGGGTAAGATCACTTTTCCTAGTTTCTCTGCCTTTAATCCTGATTTCCTTTCCCTTCATCTGATTCTGTAAATCTTTCGGTGTTGGCCGGATTTGCTTATCGATGGGGGTTTTTGGAGTATGGGTTTTTGTCACGCCCCAAATCCGGTATTGACCGGACCCGAGACGTGACTTAGTTAAATTAAATAAAATAATTCAAAAGCAATTAATATATGAAAAGGGAGAGATATAAATCAACAGAAAAACCAAAACTCTGATGAATACAATAATAGTCAAAACTGGAACTCTGAGTTCTACGCTCAGTCAAAGAACAGGTTCGAGTACACTATACGTCTCTAAGAAATAAAATAAAGACCACAACTCCCGGACTCTGGCTAGCCCCATACTCCGCGATGTCCTCTATTCCAGATCATAACTAATACCTGTAGAAAACACAGTAAGGGGGTGAGCTTGACGCTCAGTAGGGAAAACCACAAAAAAACTTCCTCATTTCGGATTTATCAGAATGCCTTACTACAGTTTAAAGTACATTAAAAGGTTTGATACAACGATACGACACTTAAGCCATTTAAAGACAATACCCCCTTTACTCTGACACTCACCAGTCCGACCATACCAACCTTAGCTCAACACCAACCATTATAACAAGCACACACCGAAGGGAACAACCCAAGTAAAACGCCCACAGTCACAAACACAACAACACTCATTTAAATCCAAGGCAACACTCCATCAAAACCGAGGCATTCTCAACCACACAACTCGTAACCAAGGCACGGTCTTGGGAGCAACCCGCTCGGCCCGGCGTAGCCGCACGCAACTTTCCCCTAACACACAGTCAGGAGAGGTAGTCGACCTCATCACGGAACACATCTCTTCGCGTAACACATCGCGGACACAGCATTTTACCGACACACAGAAGGCAGGGAAATCGCCTCTTCGCGGAACACATCGCGGACACAACGTTTTACCGAGTGCTAGTTGGAAGGTAGGGAAACCACCTCTTCGCGGGACACAGCGTTTCACCGACTCACGGTCAGAAGGTAGGGAAACCACCTTTCTTGAGTAACCACAATACCACAATCACAATCACAATCACACTCACAGGTAACCACAGTACCACAATCCCAATCACGATCACACTCACACATGGCACACTTTCCCAAAACATAGCAACACATGCTTCACCGAATATAACATATCATGCTTCTCAATTTACCCTTGTAACATCACGCACTTACCATCACTTACGGACACCACACTCAACGTGGTAACCCCACCGGCTTAACCGATATTCGTTCCCCAACATCCCCAATTCAACAAATCATATAAACAGGATTATAGTCACTCAATCACTAATATGCATCGCCAAGTTCAACTCTACTCGTTTTCATGTTCGTTATTTATTAACCGTTCACACAGCACATAGTACACAATCCAACACAGTCAGCAACCAATCCTAGAGGCACGGCATGGCCTGATTCTACCAGCACAGCATACCAACACCTACGGCACGACATGGCTCGTAGGTCGTTCGCATTTTATAAGGCTACTGTAAAACCCACCTTGTTTTAAAAGAGTATTTGTTTGCAATCTGAAAACCTTAGGGTAGGTTTTTGAAACAAGTGGTTCAAAGAGAAAATTTCAAAAAAAAAAGGGGTCTAAGTTATGGCCCTTGAACTAGGCCCATTTAACCCAACCAACTTAAACCCATTAGTATTTGTTTTTTTCTTGGCTCTTATAAGCATTGGAACCATAGGGTTTCAATATCTTTTGGAGGGAGAGAACTAATAGAATAGAATTGTTCTTAGGGAGAGAGGCGACAACAAAAAGGAAACTTTGGAGAGAGCTTTTTTTTCCTCTCGTGTGTTTGATCAACCAAAGGAGCACTTGATCAGGTGGTTGGCGGAAGCAAGAGGGAAGCTTAACTTTGGTTGAGGGGCATCAATTTTCCTTAGACAGAGAAAGTGAGTTTCGTGCTTGTCTCGGTGAGCTACAGTAGAAAAAGTGAGGATTTTGAACCTTGTCTCCTTTTTGGTTCGGCAAGTGTAAATGGTGGGTACTGATAGAGAAAGAAAGAAAAAAAGGGGCATGGAGGAGGCGTGTGCACAGAACCATCCTAAGACTTTGGACCCGAGCGTGACGGGAAAGGAAACACGAGGACATCTTGAAGTGGAGTAGGAAGCGAGCCAGGACGTCAGCAGCTAGGAGTTGATCGTGTTTGCTTTTGAGGTAGGGAAAGTAGCGGATACCACTTTAATTACGGAAAGATACTGGTAAGCATGATTAGGGTTTAATAATAATCGGAAAGGTCTTAGTGGCATATAGGAATGACTGTTCCAGATTATTAATCAAACAGACGAGTCTTAGTAACATGTAGGACGGGATTCGATAGCTTACTTCCTTTGCCTGCTTTTAATACTTGGGAAATTGTCGTGCTGGTAGATAGGTCATGTCGAGCCTTAGGGTTGTGTGCTGTGTGCTATACCCGCTGTGTGAGAATCTAAATAAGATTATACTCGGTGTTGCATGTTGTGATTGTGTGGGCAAGTGTGCCGTGTTTGATAATGTAAACTCTTGGTTGTGTTATGACCGGGTGCGTGATAGACCGGCTGTGTGCTATGTTGAGATGGTCCGGTTGGTATACTGAGATCGGCTTGGCTTTGTGCTGTGTGTTTTATCCTTTTTGTGGTATCAAGAAAGGACGTAATCGGAGTAATACCTACGCTGTGGGATAGTTCTGGTGTAGTGTGTCGAGGCCAAGGATGGCGTGATGGATGTTACCCTTCGTCTATGTGAGGAGGAAGATATGACCAGCTCAGTACATATGTTGAGTAGCGCCCGCGTCTGTGTGAGTGGAAGACATCGGACTGAGGGATTCCCGGTCGAGGATGTTACCCTTCGTCTGTGTGAGGAGGAAGATATCGGGACTGATGTTGTGTGGTCCAAAACGATATAAGTGGTTGTGTGCATCCGGTGGTATGGCTTATTCCGTTAGACGAGATATGTATGTGTCTCGCTTGTGCCTTATTCTGGCTTATTGGTTGTGTGTTGTCCTACGACATCTGTGTGTGTCTTGTTGTGTGCTTTATTCTCATTGGTTGGTTGTGTGCATTGGTGCAAGTACGTTTAAGGTTGTAGAAATGGGCAGTAACGGGAAAGTGTGTTGTTGGGCTTTATGCATTGTCTGTTGTGTGAGCCATACGGGCTGTCTGGCTTTCTGCATTGGGTTAAGTGAGACTTCGGGCTTGTGAGAATGTTGGGTGAATCGAGGTGAGGTTGTACCTAATTCCGGTGTTGCAGTGCGAGTTCGCACGTGTGGTCGGTTGTGAGATAACCGTCAGTGTTGTTCATTGAGAATTGTTATGTGTTGGGGTTCAAGAGCTAGTTGTGGAAAGTGGTACGATTTTGGATCGTTGTGAGTTGGTTTTACGGGTTGTGCCTGATTGAAGGCCAAGGGTTGTCTTGGAGTAATCGTTTATTTGTTTCTAATAGTTTTGCGTTACTAGTATGCCCTAATTGGACGGTTACCCGTGGTGATGAGCTGTGGTTTAGAACCTTAACTACTTTTCCAACTGAGCGTAAGCTCACCCCCTTACTTTGTTGTGTTTCAGGTGTTGAGCGGTACTTGTACTAGCAGGATTCTCGGAGCTAGGGAGCTGTCGAGGGTTTAGCTAGAGTTTAGAGACGTACACCTCTTTTCGTGTTTTGACTTTCGTATTTTACCTCGTTGAGCTGTTGACTCACTACTTTTGGAGTTTTATATTACTTTTGAACTTTATTTATTTATCTCTCTCTTTTTATTACTGTTAATCTTTAGTCGCGTCTCGAATTCGGTCAGAACCGGATTTGGGGCGTGACAATTTGGTATCAGAGCCAGGTTTCATTTTGAAATGATTTTCAAAACCTCGGACCGTACGTCAACTAGGTGGGTAGAGTGGGTCGTTAGGGTGCTGTGTGTCGGTTACGCAAGTCGGAGTTGTCCTATGCGTAGAAACGAGACGGAACGAGTCTCGGGTTGGTGTAGTGTCCGGCCTGAGTGCCGTAGACATTTGTTGAACCTGTGTAGTTGTTGTCGTGTTGACTTAACTGTTGTTCAAGATCGGACTTCACCGGGCGGTAGAAGTGAAATTACCGAGACCCGAGGTGTAAAAGTTGAGATAAATTGTTGTGTGCTGAAATTGTGTTTGAGTGCTATGTGCAGGTGTTGGTTCGTTATCACGCATAAGCGGATGGTTGACTTAATTTACGAACGGGTCATGCCCGATTTTCTGCATAAACTGAAGTGCATGTACCATCACGATTCAGCTATAGGGGCCACTATAGCTGTACGTGAATGGGGGGATGCCAAGTGGTTACAACGTAATTCGGGGACGCCTGAACCGGATTGTAACGATGCGGCGTCAACATGAATGTTATGTTAGAAAGAGGACTGCTAAGGAATTGAAACTGAAATATGAGTGTGCTTTGTGGTTTTGCATGTGGTGTAACTGTAGCCTATGTGGCTTAAGTGTGAAATCGTGTGTAATCCTGTTGTGTGTATATATGATCTGTGTGTATATATATGTCTGTGTGAAGCACTAGTGTGCTAACTTCTTTGCTGTGTGCATCTGTGTGACTATACTATATTAAATATATTATTACTATGAGTAGTGGTGAGTGAACTGTGTGTGGCGTTAATTATTTTAAGCGTGTCGTTTTAAGAGTAAGAACTGAGCGTGAGCGTTACTGTGTGGAGGGTAATCGCGTCGTGGCACCTCGAGGTAAGAGAGGTGAGCCGTTGGGGCATAAGTGTCAGGACACTCCCTCGGGGGAGGATGAGTATGAGGCCAGGGTCACTGCGTCGTTCCGTGTACACCAGTTATTGGTGGCCGTCGAGACGGACCATGCAGGAGGTTCGAGTTAGAGCCCCGAGCCTAGAGTTTAGTCGAGTTCTCACCCTAATGATTCGGGTGTAGTTTGAGTTAGTGGTTACGACAACAACAGTGGAGCAGGGTCGCAAAGAGACCGTGAGAGTCCGTAAGACTCGACAACGATCGAGAAGTGATGCGGAACCGTGCGAGGTTCGGGAACCGAGGGGGCGAAGAACCGTAGGGTTCTTCCGGCCCCAGGCTCTGTCTGACGGTATGAGGCTGACAGGACCTAAAGCATCGTCAGGGTCCGTCTTGTTAGAACGGGGGCCCAGTGTGATCACACCGTCGGCAGCCGGTACGTTGGAGACGAGTACCGAACGGTGGAGGGCCGCAATAGTACCGGCAAACAGTCAGACTGGTCGGGAAGGTGACCGAGTGGAGATGAGATCAGAGTGGTGCAGCGGAAGCGTGGTGGGCCCATAACCCACAAGCGTCACACTCTTCCGTTTTCTTCCACCCTTGCTGAGAAGTTAGGCTTAAGAGTAAAGCCTCGAGACGACCCTTATGTCTCAACACCCCAGTCACGGGTGAGTTGGTTTGACAAGTACGTGTCATGCGCGTGAGATTAGAGTGGTTGACCGTTCTTGGTGTCTTCTTGTGTTGGACTACAACCGTGTGTATGTGGAGATCGGTGTGTTGTATTGTGGTAAGTTGGCTCAGTTGGTATACCGTGGTCAACTATGGCATTGTGATGCGTGAGACTTTCTTGATGTACGTTCCAAGAGGAGTTGTATTTCAGTATATGATATCTAGACCGACGAGATCTTCTTGGTAAGCTGTGTCGATGAGCGTCCTTGGGGTGATGTGTTCACCGTGGTGTGGTTTGCATAGTACTACATGTGTGATTTATATCCCGAGTGACGGGAAGATATCCGACCGAAGGCATGCCGGTCCAAGATGTGAACTTGAGTTTTGCCCCGATGTGTGTTCCGGGAAGACCCCTAGACCGATGAGGTATTTTGGTATGGTGTGATCAAGCCGAGCCATAGGAACCTGGCCCATTGTTCTGGGATACCAGGGGTGACGTTGATTGTCGTTTTGACCTTGTGTTGTGATCTGTGCTGACTGCGATGACTGCTTTGACAAGCAAGGGAGCGGAACTTGTGCGAGTTGATGAGGGTAAGCCTTTCTTTTCTGAGCTGAAGGCTCGTTTGACACCCCGAACGAGTACGTTGTGGTTGACGAGTGAGTGCAGTGTATGGTGGAAGTGAGAGTACCTCATGAGGTACCTGGAAACAAATTGCCGAGTACGAATATAGTAGCGCTTTCAGGCCGGTAACACTATGGCACCGTACGAAGCGTTGGATGGTAGGTCGGGTAAATTTCCCAAGCAGGGCACACCTGAGGATTTACAGTTGACCTTTGTGGTCCTGAGTTGTTAGAAAAGGCGGCTGAAAGGTCGCGTGATTTGTGAATAGTGAGAACCGCGCAGAGTTGGCGCGGAAGCGCGAGGATGAGATACGCGCGAGGTATTCAAGCCGTTCGGAGCCTGAGGAAATGGTATGTTTTGGTGTCTTCAGTTTTATGATGACTTAGAGGGATCGACGTGGGAATTGATTGAGATTACGTATGCTCTTTTGGTTCTCGTGTGTGGGTGGTCGTGACGTAACCACGTTTGGAGTTCGTTGTCGTTTTCCCGAGTAACGGGACGTGGACTTTTGTGGTCTGTTGTGTGCGTAATGCTGGTTTAAGTGAAGTGGGTAGTCGAGGAGAAGTGGCGGTGTGTTGAATCCATTTTAAGGACAACGTGAGAATTGTCTGGTACGATACCTATACCGACGGAGGATTCCGGTATCGACTAACTGAATTAAGTGTTCCGGGAGCATGAGGGACAAAGAACTGAGAGTTTAAGCGGACGTTCCCCTAGATAGGGTCAAGTAGAACGCGTTCGTTTTAAATTTCGAGGACGAAATTATTTTAAGGGGGGTACACTATAAAACCCACCTTGTTTTAAAAGAGTATTTGTTTGCAATCTGAAAACCTTAGGGTAGGTTTTTGAAACAAGTGGTTTGAAACAAGTGATGGATGTTACCCTTCGTCTATGTGAGGAGGAAGATATGACCAGCTCGGTACATATGTTGAGTAGTGCCCACGTCTGTGTGAGTGGAAGACATCGGACTGAGGGATTCCCGGTCGAGGATGTCACCCTTCGTCTGTGTGAGGAGTAAGATATCGGGACTGCTGTTGTGTGGTCCAGTACGATATAAGTGGCTGTGTGCATCCGGTGGTATGGCTTATGTCGTTAGACGACATCTGTGTGTGTCTCGCTTGTGCCTTATTCTGGCTGATTGGTTGTGTGATGTCCTACGACATCTGTGTGTGTCTTGTTGTGTGCTTTATTCTCATTGGTTGGCTGTGTGCATTGGTGCAAGTGCGTTTAAGGTTGTAGAAATGGGCAGTAACGGGAAAGTGTGTTGTTGGGCTTTGTGCATTGTCTGTTGTGTGAGCTGTGCGGGCTGTCTGGCTTTGTGCATTGGGTTAAGTGAGACTTCGGGCTTGTGAGAATGTTGGGTGACTCGAGGTGAGGTTGTACCTAATTCCGGTGTTGCAGTGCGAGTTCGCACGTGTGGTCAGTTGTGAGATAACCGTCAGTGTTGTTCATTGAGAATTGTTATGTGTTGGGGTTCAAGAGCTAGTTGTGGAAAGTGGTACGATTTTGGATCGTTGTGAGTTGGTTTTACGGGTTGTGCCTGATTGAAGGCCAAGGGTTGTCTTGGAGTAATCGTTTATTTGTTTCTAATAGTTTTGCGTTACTAGTATGCCCTAATTGGACGGTTACCCGTGGTGATGAGCTGTGGTTTAGAACCTTAACTACTTTTCCAACTGAGCGTAAGCTCACCCCCTTACTTTGTTGTGTTTCAGGTGTTGAGCGGTACTTGTACTAGCAGGATTCTCGGAGCTAGGGAGCTGTCGAGGGTTTAGCTAGAGTTTAGAGACGTACACCTCTTTTCGTGTTTTGACTTTCGTATTTTACCTCGTTGAGCTGTTGACTCACTACTTTTGGAGTTTTATATTACTTTTGAACTTTATTTATTTTTCTTTCTCTTTTTATTACTGTTAATCTTTAGTCGCGTCTCGAATTCGGCCAGAACCGGATTTGGCGCGTAACAGCTACTCTAGTCAATCCCGTCCTATATGCATACTAGTTATTTATCCGGTTATTAGGTTTCCCTATATGCATACTAGTACAACTGTAATAAAGCGGGTTTCAAGGTAATCCCTACCTCTAAGTCTCTATCTAGGTCGCCTAGCTGCTAACGTCCGTGCCTACTCCGGTCTTCTCCGTGCTCGGGGTAAAAGCCTGGTTTTAACACAAAAAGGACGATCATCAGTCACGGTCCAGTTTGTAACAGTCCTCTAATTTTATTATCAGGTAAGTCCTTTAGTTGTCCGATAAGTCCTTTATCTGATTTTAGTCCTTTTATTTAATTAATTTATTAATAGTCTGTCCTGACCCGACCCGACCCGAACCCGGCCCGAATCCAGAAACCAGACCCGGAACTGACCTTGATCCAAGTCCACACCCAAACCGACCCGAGCCCGACCCAGACTCGGATCCAGACCCGAGTCCAGGATTCGGACCCAAGCCCAATCCAAGTCTGGGCCTGGCCCAGATCCAGTCCAGGCCCGGCTTAGATTCGAGTCCAGGCCCAGTCTCGTCCTGGCCCGAGTCCGAGCCCCGAGCCTTGTCCTGGTCCAAGCCCAAGGTCGTGAATGGAGATGACGAGGCGGCGCTGGGGTTTTAGCGAGGTGAGAGGACGGCGGCAGAGGCGGAGCCAGGGATTAACGACGGTGGCAGAGGCGTCAGGAGGGTCGGAAGAGGCGAGGGAAAGTGCTGGTTGGCGGGTTCGGAGTCCTTCCGTCCATATTTGATGGCGAGGGGCTCCGCCGGCGTGTAGATCTCAAATCTGGAGCGTAAGGACTCCGGCGTGCCCCTCCGTCCACGCTCGGACCAAATCGAGCGTACCCATGCTCGATTTCCGGAGAAGGGAAGAAGGGGGAGATGAATCAAGGTCGGAGGAGGCCTCACCGTCACGGATCTGGTCCGTTAAAGGCGCGGCGAGCTCGATGGCACGGCGGCGCTGGTGCGATTCCAGTCCAGGAGAAGGGAGAGGAAGAGTGGGGGCTCCTGGGGTTTTTCTGGGGATGAGGATGGTCGTGGCTGGGCGCAGAAGTAGAAGAAGAAGGAGAAGATGGTGGAGGAGGCGGAGCTCCGGCGAGGGCGAGACGAAGAAGACGAAGGAGAGAGAGCTCGGGAGAGAGGAGAGAGAGGCGGCCTTGTTTCGCGTGCACTGAATGAGGTGAGAGAGAGGGCGACGCTAGGGTTAGTGGAGCGTGGATCTGGGCCTGGCGAGTGGGCTTGGCAAGCTGGCCTGCTCTGGCTCGGCCCAAAGGGTTGGGTCTGGGCTGGTCCAGCCCTATTTCTTTTCTTTTTTTTGAAATCGAACTAGAATCAAACCCGTTCTCCAACCCATGACGTTTCAACCCATAATTTAAAATATTAAAATTATCCGGTCTTTACACGGCTCCGGATGGAACCGTTGACGGAGCTTGGGTTATTTCCGGCCTAAATCCATCGCCGACGCCGAAAACAACATATTTTGTTACAGATCTGGGTGATTCCCGACAGGTTTTAAAGGCATGGTTGGTTTTCTCTCTAGCGACAGTAGATGATCAGAATATAATAAAAGCAAAAGGAAGAAGAAGAAGAAAATATTTGTAACATAACACGAGAGAGAAAGAAGAATCAAATGGAAAGGAAGCCAAATAAGATATTAAGGTAGAGAGATGGTAGAGACGTAGGTAGAAATAGATGTGACTCAAAAGATTCAGAGTTTAGCTTCTTCTTTTTAATATTATTTTTACTTTTTTTATTATAATTTATTCATGAATAACATATTGGTAGTTTGTTTGAATAGTGAGGGGCAACTTCGTCTTTTTAACAAAAACTAACAGAAAATCAAACGACGATAAAAAATTGATAGTTTGGGGTGCCGTATGAAATAAAAATAAAAGTGGGTATGTAAGTGATAAACGCGTATAGTTGCATGCGGCTTTTTGAAGTTAACCCTTTTTTTTTATTAGCAAATAGAATTTTGTTAATCCTACCATTTGGGTAAAATAAGAAGGACACGGGGAAGAACCACTCAATAGATTCATGATAGAATCAGAAGTCACACCGACGAAGGCAATATCTAACGTACTATGAGGGCAAGCGGCCGAGAACCGATATCTTTCTCATATCGTAGTATGAGTACTAAATCCCTTAGCCGTCTTTTGTGTCACTCATGCAGTCCGTCCCCAAGCCAATCCTGGCCGTTATGGAAACCCTCTGTCAGGCAACGTAGGGCGCAGATCAAACTCAGTTGTTTACTACATAACAATCACAAAGACTATTTGGTCTAAGTATACATGACAATCTACGACATTTAATATGTTCATGACTTGACCTATGATACATATTCATGTCGGGTCATCCAATATCATGTCCCACATGATATCTATGATCAGATTCCGGAATCTCATTCCAATGACTAACAGAACGTAAGCCATAAAGAGTCATCTTTCATACTAGTCGCTTCTAGCAAAACTTTGTCGACCAGGGACCCATCAAGTGTAATCAATCTCGATGTATGGTTCTATTCGCATTGTGGGCACAAATCAGAACACACATCGATATATTACTTCAACGCATAAGTAATACACAAAGATGTTTTACTTTTATTGCTAATGATGATATATACATTTAAAGATTTATGATTGAGCTACGGACATCAATATTAACATATTGAAGATAATCCCAATCATATGATTTTGATATTGTATTTATTAGATAGATTCTGTATTTCTTTTTTCGGTCTCTCATTCTTATATAAATATATAACAAATTAGAATAATAAAATCAAGTTGAGGTATAATATCTTTTGTTTACATTTTGCCATGCTAAAATACAGGGAGCCGGTAACTAAATCCAAACAGTTTGATATTTTTATACAGCACAACTCAAACTTTAATTCAGAAACATTAAGAAACGGTTATGATAGCAGAGGGAGAGAAGAGCGGCCAAAGAGTCGCAAACGTGAAAGGGGAACTTTGTTCCACTCAAATGGGTACGTTATTAACCTTAATCACTCTCACCTTAACATGTTTTTTTGGATCTGAGAGACGGGTTTTAGGGTTTTGGGCATATATTGTGAACATTTGTAAATAATTCGACAGTCAAATGGAGAAAGTAATTGATATTATCTTGTTAATCTCTTATTTGGTCGATCTACATTCTTGATGCTGCCAAAAATGAGTATTTTAATTTCAGAATATTCAAATTCTTGATCAAGTAAGTATTCATGTTGATAATATCCAAATTAATTAGTTTATGCCTTTATGGGTATTGGCCAAAAATATCAGTTGTGTGTTTATTTTGGTTTATGATTTGCAGGAATTACGAGAACGTATAGAGATTTGAGACCATCTCACTGCTTGCTTAAGATAGAGATTTGAGACCATCTCACTGCTTGCTTAAGATAGATTCCTACTCCTTATTTAACAAGGAAAAATATGAATCTGATGATTTTGAAGCTGGAGGTTACAAATGGTCAGTCTTGATTCGATCACATTGAACTACAATTTTACCGTTTCATGATTGATTTTTTATATATATATTTATGTTGGGTTTGTAGGAGGTTAGTCTTTTACCCAGATGGAGACATAGAGAGAAATGGAAAAGGTTTCATCTCCTTGTACATATCAATAGTAGAGACTGATGATTTGCCTCAAGGTTGGGAGGTTAACGCCAACTTCAAGTTGTTCGTGCTGGACCAAACACGAGAAAAGTACTTGACCATTCAAGGTTCGTATTTGAGCCTTTTATTTTTGAAATTCCCTCTTTCTGTAGTATGAGCTATATCTGTTTTGCGTATGGTAGATAGTGAAGGCACTGTAAGCCGATTTTCTGATGTGAAGATGGAGCGTGGTTTTCCCCAGCTCCTTTCACTTGACGTGTTCAAGAATGCTTCCAACGGGTATCTCACTGACGACTCCTGCATTTTGGGGGCCGAGGTCTTTGTTCACAAGTGTTCTTGTAAGTTACAGTGCCTCTCCTTTGCAAAACAACTCATAGGCAATACTTTTACTTGGAAGATTCATAACTTCTCGACATTAGATAACAAATTCCATTACTCCAAAGCATTCACTGTTTCGGGAATACACTGGTATGAAACCTTAATCAGCCTATTTTTATCCTGAAGACACAATTCCTCTTAGACACGAATTTTTTTATTCTTTGCTGCTCTTTCTGTTTATATATAGGAAATTGTCAATTCATCTAACGAAAAGGGCCGCGAGCTATCTCTTTTCCTAAAAGAAGTTGACGCTCAGGAAAAGCGAGAGGTGCATGCTGATTATAAGCTACGCATACACGATCAGGTTTCCGGAGGACATCATCAAAAGACACTAAGTAAGCTAGTTTTACATAAGTTTCTATTTTTATACTTCAATTGTCTCAAATTTGAAGGTTTCACCAAATTTTTGGCAGGTCATTTGTTTACTTACACAGACGACACCTGGGGATTCCCCCGATTTATTGTGCCCAAGAAACTCCATGACCCTTCGAAGGGCTTTATATGGAAGGATTCAGTAATTGTTGGAGTAGAGTTCAGTGAAGTTAAGATGAACTGGGTTTAGACTAATATTCTTCTTATGTAAAATAGGTCTGGTTGCATATGAAAGAAGCTAATTTTCCAATGTTTTTATCATCTCAAATTATGTTAGAATATAAATCTATAATTGGATATTTAATTATAAACTTCTAATTGAGTTGGTCTTTGAATAATAGTATTAGAGCCATATTTTTCGTGGACACGGATTCAAACCTTGTTCACTACTATTGCAGGTTGTTGACTGTAAGGCTTAAAGTATTAATTTAATATTCCAACAGTTAGCCTTAACTATCACCAATCTTACCATTATAGGACTGCGGATGCTCTAAAAGAATATATTTAACCCTTGTCCAGATGTGCTAATTTTAATTTTTGCTTGATTTTCAGTTTATTCTTTTAAGGAACCTTGTATGGTATGATAAAAGCGCAAGTGTCACGCCCTAAATCCGGTTTTGACCGGACTCGAGACGTGAACTAGGAATAATAATTAAATAATAAATAAAAAGAAATTTAATAATGCAATCTCCGGGTAAAACATAATTCAAATCTAAAGTCAAGAGTCAAACGTTCGTTTCAACAGAATAACGGGAAATATAGTTTGATACAAAAGGGCAGTACGTGTCTATTACACAAAGTCACCTGAATCCTCAAGGAGCTCCCAAGCCCTGAGGCCAACTCTAGGTCTACTCATCAATGAACCCTGTAAAAACAGTAAACACGAAGGGGGTGAGCTTACGCTCAATAGGAAAAAGTAGTAAAGTAAAAAGAACCCCCGCTTTGACAACAAAATCCCGATTAGTACGATTAACCAAAAGACACCATAATCAAAGACCAACAAGAATTACAACACTTAATAAAATAGTAACTCAAGGGGATCACCGGGGAGACGGCTTATTCACTAATAGAACAAATAAAGAACACACTAGTACTGAAATATAGATAATTGAAACCACGAGACTCTGATCCACACACAAATCAACACATCATACAGGAATGCCCCTCGGTCGCGATGTGACACATATCATCAGGGCTCCCGGAAATGTCCCCACAAGGAACACATATCATCGGGGCTCCCGGAAATGTCTCCAAAGAGACTCAGATCATCGGGGTGAAGCAAGATGTCCTCCCGAAAATGTCCCCGCAGGAACACATATCATCGGGGCAACCACATAATACAATATACCAGACTACACATCGGTCTTCCCGGAACACACATCGGGGTAAACACTGTACCAGAATGCACATCGGTCCTCCCGGAAATCCCTCGGGGCATAAATACGAAACCTCGTGCCAAAACACAAACCGTCGGTCTAGGTACTACCCCACACCGGCATACCCCCTCGGTGTAGGTACCATACCGGCATACAACTCCTCTTGGAACACACATCAAGAGAATAACACACATCATAATGTCATAGTTCAAACACGACTTACCAAGCCCAACAATCTTACCACAACACGTCACATAAAACTCATATCATCAACCAAGCTTACCGACATGGCTTACCAAACATATCTCATTGGTCTATCACTCACCCGATCATACCATCAGGGCACAATCACGTAATCACATTCAATCATTCACTCGATCAATCATAACACGAATCAACCGTTCACATTACAATCATCACAATTCGTCTAGTTTAGTATGACTCTTATATTATCCAAAGAATGAAACATGCATCGGCATTTGATACTATTGATCACAATTCAACACAAACACAATCAATCCTAAGGCTCGTCATGGCCATTCTACCAGCACGACAATTTCCCAATAATTGAAAGCGATTAAACTAGTGAATCACATCCTATATGCATAATAAGACTCTTCCGGTTATTATCATAATTGAAAGCGGCTATTCTAGTGAATCACATCCTATACGCAAACTAGGACCTTTCTGGTTATTATTATCCTATAGACATACTATTAACATTCTTTATATTAAGAGTGAAGTTTACTACTCTTCCCTACCTTGAATTCTCCAACGCTTAATCACTCCTAGCAGCTGACGTCCTGGCTAGCTTCCTCCTCTTCCGTGGACGAAGTCGGACTCTAAATTAACAAGGAACGATAAATTAATAACGAGTCCAACATTGATTTAAAGTGACGAAAACCGAAATTGAACCAACATTTCGCCCTTTTGCAAATTAAACGGTTTTAAGCACGAAATTCATGAACAACCGGGCTTAGAACACCCGAGCCCCGAGTGCACGGTTCCCGATGCATGGCCCCCCAAGGCACGAGTCCCCATGAATGGGTCCCAGGGCACGATTCCCGAGGTGCCAAACCGTATTCCCCAAATTTCGGTTGCCGGCCGGCGCTCCGGCGAACCTCCGGTCGCCGGAAAATCTTCCTTTTTCTCCAAATTCGTCCAAATGTGTTTTAGGTTCTTAATCCAACGAGTTTCATCAAAAGCCCCTTAATAATAGTCCCAATTTTACATTTTCCCCAAATCTCCAAGTTAGGGTTTCAACTCCAATCTTCAAATCCAACGTTTTCTTTGCATCTCCTTACAATTCCAACCTTGTTTTATTATTTCCAACCACACCCACTCCAAAACAAATTGCTTCTTCCAAGAACCATGGATTTTAGTTCCTCAAAAACGAAAATTAAAGAGTTCTCACCGTAGGGAATGAAGAGAGGAGAAGGAATATGAAAGAAAAATGGAATTTCGATGGAGAAACGAAGCTTGGATGAGCTTCTTCTTCCTTGAGCAACAATGGAGGTCTCCAAGCTATTTTCTCTCTCTATAGGTTCGGCCACAATGGTGAGAATGAGCTGAAATTTGTGTCTCAATTGCTCTTTAACCCAAAGTGGAAAAACCATAAAGCCCATTTTGTCTTGTTTCACCTTTTTGGGAAAAAACAAGGGCACAAGGGTCTTTTCTCACCTCTTTTCGCCCTTTTAATTAGATAATGCCAAGTGTCCAAGTGAGGTCATTTCCAATTAAAATAATCTCAGTCCACTTATTTTATTCGATAAAATAATCTGATTCGAGCCCCCATTTGACCAAATTTGACTTTTTCCGCGAAGACACTTTTTCGAATGGAAACAACCCAACTAAGCTAACCGTAACGACGACTAAGATTTTTGGGCCCCGGGAAGGTCCCGAATGACTCCCGGAGTCATCGGTTGACTTTCCCAGTAAAAAGTCAACTTTCGCCGAAAACCTTCGGTTTGACCGGGATCGACCGGGGGCGGTTCTTACAGCAAGTCACTTACTCAGTTATTAATGTGCTTGAAGGCTTGGTTCTTGTATGGACTAGGAGCACGGGCCGACTCACTAAGCTACTGACGAATCACGGTTTATTGCACCGCAAGTCGCATGTTGTGGCGTGTGTCTCGTGCGGTTTCGATTCGCTAAATCGTGATCCGGAACCATGAGTCGTGGCTCACAGTTCACAAACGTGAACCGTTAATCACGAGTCGCTGAGTCGCGATCAGCCAATCATGGCGCACCACATGGCAGTGACTGTTGCCAACTATTATTTTTTAATTAAAAGTATCAATTTTTTCCATCTATAAATACCCCCATCCCATTCATCAAACCGCCAGCAATTTGTTTTCATCTCCAACATTCTTCTCTCAAATTCAATTACCCACAAAGTAGGTTTTTTCGAGCTATGGATGAGTACGAAGCCAACGTTCGTGCAATGGGGGAACGAATATGGCGAAGGGCCGAGATAATGCGGCCAAAGTTTGACACAATGAGGCGAAGACTCGAAAGTGGGGAACTTTTTCGAAGAGAGATTAATAGAGGTCGTGTCGAAGACCACAAGCGACTAATGCAGGATTATTGAAGCTACGTACTTCGGGCCTATAATGCGTTCAAAGAGTCAGGCTCCTAACATAATGATATCAGAGCCTAGTTAGGACACTAACTCTTTGAACGCGTTATAGGCTTCGAGTACGTAGGTTGGTTGAAGTTTCGGTTTTGCGACGTAGAGCCTTTGTTCTTCCCTCGCAACTGTGACTATAATAAGCACGTTAGAGAGAGCTTAAACCTCAATTAAACCTAACCTGATTTTTTTTTCAACATGCCTATTTTATTCTTCTTCATTGGTTTATATTAAGGACATAAATGTCGACCTAGGCAGGAAAATCAGTCCCACTACCCTGATTGGTGCCACTCGGGCGGTTCTAAGCGATTGTCCGACTTGGCTCCAATTAGGCGAACAGAGATAGAGCTGGGCGGATGCGGGCCGAGGCGAATCTGGGCAATGCAAAAACGGTGTTGTTCGACGACCATAACGAAGAGTATTGAGACCTTGGGGTTCTTCGTTATTACTCCAACGCTATTGTCACGTTGATTTAATTATTATTTTTTTATCAGCAATTTTTTTTAATAAAAATCCAACAGCTTCAAGATGATGCTGAAGGACAAGGGCAAGCCCTTAGTAGAACAATACAACATGTAGCACTGGCCAAAAAAGCATATCCTCAAACGTTCCCAACAAGGGGAAACAAACTAAAACAGGTCTCAGAACCTAAATGGCAATCAACAAACTAAGGGTTAAAACAGTAACAAAAGGTCCAGACCCAACCAACAACTACTATAGCCCAACAAGGGACAAACCGAAAGGGCTACAAGGCCTAACAAGGTCACCAGGCCCAAACTAATACTAACCCTAAACAAAAAAGAAACTCCTCCCAACCTCGAGCCCCGCGCGAAATAAAAGCCATACCAAAGCCGCACCGAACCACCTTCAAATGCCAACCACCGAACACGTCCGACTACCACCGGCCTGACCAAGGATCCACTACAACAAGTGGGAGGCAATGAAGAAGTCCAGAACAACCTTGAAACAACACCACCAAAGCACAACCGTGACTCTCCCACACCCAAAACTCCAACCCACACCTCACCCGGCCCCAAGTACCTGAAACAGGTTAGAATCCTAACTCCCTCCACAAATTACACCACCCAAATACACAGCACCCAGAAAACAGGGAGGGCCCGGACAACTCACCCTCAGCATGCCAAACCAAATCAAGTCCCCCAAACCCCTACCCACGAATCTTCAACACGTCGTTAGGCAATATCCCAACAATGGCCAACACCGATTGTTGGCCTCGTCCAAAAAACCGAGGACGAGGGAAGGAAGATTGGGATACAGGAAAAGGAGAGGTGGGACAGTTCCAAAGGGCAAGGGTAAGAAGAATAGACAGATCTGAAACTCTCAGATCTCCACGAGATCTCTTCAGCGGCCTACACTTGACCGACGACCCAGAGGGAGAGGCCAAGTTCCAGGGAACAAGACTAACAGATTTGAAAAGGGAGGAGTAGAAAGTGAAGAAAGGAAGAGATTACAGAACCCGCACTGAGGGCCAAAGGCAAAGGGGAAGAAGAGAAGTTGTTCCTGCAAATCAGGTCTGACAACCCGAAGAGAATCCCTCGCCCACAACACCGGAACTTCTAAACCACAACCAAACATGACCAAACCCCTCGCCGCTCCGAAAAGGCCCGGACTCCCCCGAGAACAGATGAGGAAGTAGGTGGAACTGGAGGAAATAAAAACACCGCGAGAGATCGAATCCCTTGAGAAGACAAGACGCAAGACGACAATCGGACCCCAATCTCGTCATCAACACAAGTGGAGAAGGGCGTCCCACACAGATCTGGAGTTGTCACCGCCGGTGAAGAGAGACAACGCTACGCCGGAGGTGGGAGACTACAACGACAAGGGAACGACGGAGGGAGAAGGTGTATAGCCACCGGTGACTCTCATGGATGAACCCATGAATGTCACCGGCGGCGACAGAGAAGAGAAAGGGAGGTGGTTCTAGGGTTAGAAGAGGAATAGTCTAGAGAGAAGAGAGAGCCTCTCTCTCTCTACTCGCTATATTTCGCATCCGTCCATTACGTTGATTTAATTATGAAACGACTTCATTCCAGTGAAGAATGTAATACAATCAGAGAAGAATGAAGGAGAACTGGAGATGAGGAAGGAAGAAATTACGTTGTGTTGCGTATGAAAGTTTCTACAACAAAAGAAATTACGTTGTGTTGCGTTCGTGTCACCTCAGTACCCTAAACTTTCATTAATTTCATTTTATTACCTACCTTTAACTCTCCATCTGTTTTTTCATCCAAAACAGATAAAATAACCATGATACCCCTCACTAACAATCGATTTTTAAAAAATTAGTTTTATTTTATAAAAACTAGTTTTTAATAAAAATCATATTTAAATTTTTTTTGACTAAAAGGTACAGTTGTCATTAGTTGAGATTCGAAATAAAAAGTAAGTGCATCACAGACTCTCTGACGACGAATTTTAAAATTTTAGTTTTATTTTATAAAAATTAGTTTTTAATAAAAATCATATATATATTTTTTTACTAAAAGGTGCAGTTTTCATTAGTTGAGATTCGAAATAACAAGTAAGCGATCACATACTCTCTGACCACGAAGAACAGACGTAAACAATAATGTGCGGTGGTAGAGGCCAGGGAAAAGGACGCGCCGGCGGCGGCTTCAACGGTGGCGGGGGTTGATCGGGAGCTCGATCGCTGAGGTGAGCCAGACCAAAACCATTGGAGTTGCAGAGCCCGAATGGGATCGGGAGACACGTCGTTGGTAGCGGGAGGGATCCAATGTCGCGGTGGCTAGAGGCGGTTCGAAGGGAGCCCTAACAGGAAAAACCCTAGCAGAACTCCCAATAGAGGCGCAAGAGAGTAACTACTATCGTCGAAAGCAAACCAACATAGAGGAGCAATGACAGCAGCCATGGTAGGGAGGTCGCGACGCTAGTCAAGAGAGAGGAACGTGTGATGTTTGGGTGCAGAATTAACTTATTTAATTAAACTAAACTACAAAATCGATGATTAAAGAAATATCATATTTTAATTTAAAAATCAGTTTTTTAATTCATTTTTTTAAAAATAATATAAAAATCAGATTTTGTTTTTAAAAAACACCTAAAAATATTATTTTATTTTAAAAATATATATAAATAAGATTTTTTTTAAAATATGAAAATAATATTTTATTTTTAAAAAATAAAAAAAATCAGATTATATTTAAAAAAATATATAAATCATATTTTATTTTTAAAAATATAATTAATTATATTTTAATTTAAAAATGTATAAAATCATATTTTATTTTATTTTAAATATAGTTTAATTTAAAATTTTACAAAAATCATTTTTTTTTATTTTCATTCCCTTAATTGCATTTGACTCATCGTCCCACCCGCTATCTGACTCATTCTCCTTGTCCTTCTTCATGATGGTGATCCACCTCCGCATTCTAGGAGCTTGTTGGTTCCAATGGCTCTTGACGGATTGCCACGACCACTCTTCGGGCTTGAAGTTGCCATCTTTAACGAATCTTTTCGTCATCGTGCCTTAGAACATGTTGCCTGCTTGGGGGTTCCCCTTGATGGGGTCTTTGGTTGTGCGAAGCCATGCTTTGATAAGGATCTTTTCCAGCTCAGGGTGCCATTTGGTCCAATTGTCTACGGTCGTCTTCGTTGGTCATCTCGGGCCAACAGAGGACGAAGTGAAGGACATCCAATTGTCGCTGCTGGGTTTGACGTGTTGTTGGTGGTACTTAGTATTCCCGGGGTACCCGTCATAGTTGATTGAGGTGTTGTACGGAAGGGGGTTAGGAGGCGGGGGGTTGTAATTGAAAGTCGCCGGTCGGAGTTGCACGGTTTTTGGATTGGTCGGTTGTTGTGGTGGACCTAGGATCAAAATGGTAATTAACATACTTGATTAAAATACAACATTTATAAACACGAAAGTAATTAATGAAATTAAATGCATTAAACAACATTTGTAATCCCAATTATTTAAAGACGAGAAGTTCAAAGTACCGTTGGTGTTGGGTATCGATGGAGGATATGAACACATACTCGTAGCGGAAGCAAATACAACTCAAAACCATGCAATGGAAACACTACAAAAGATTAGATACACAAGAGCATAAATCAATACAAATGTTCTTACCAATTAGTTCAAGAACACAAGAGAAATGAAGAACACCAAGGAAAGGATGATCGGCTTGAGTCTCCAAGATGCCTACGTATCCACGCTGGGAATCAAAGCCACATAGTTTTTCATTTGATAACTCAAGAACACAAAATTGGAGCCAAAAACCCTACTTGGCCGAAACTTAGGGAGGAGGGAGAGAGAGTTCTTGTTCCTATTCTTGTGTTTTGTTGTGTGAGAAAGATGACTTAATTCATCAAAATAACCAACAACTAACAAGGACAAGTAAGGTGTGAAGTATGGTGTAAATAGGACAAGTATGGTGCTAAGCATTGGTGGACATGATGTGGTTAGGTGATGAATCACCAACACTTTAATCCATATCTTCCATACTTAGTGCTAACTAATCAAGACCTTGATTAATTATTTCCATGGGCCTTGGTTGACATGGGCATCCATGGGCCTCGCGGGAGAAGGCCCATGGACATTCCCAACAAGGTCCCGCGATGCACTCATCGCCTCTTAAGCCTTCCATAGCGGATATTTCCAACATTATCCGACACGATCGTTCCCAAGACTCCAAGTCTTGTCTCGATCCGTAAAATCCTATTTACTTACGGGCACATGACCCAAAACCCAGTTTTGGTCATGTCCCGACATACCTCCCTTTTGGCCATTCTCCATAAATGTATAAACGAGTTTCATCATTTGGTGTGACCCTTAGGTTTATGCATGTCTATAGATCAACGTAAAATCCCAGTTTACTTGATCCTATATATGTGGCAACTAACGAGAGTTTAGTATTGCCAGATACTGCATAGTGTAAGAACCGCCCCCGGTCGATCCCGATCGAACCGGAGGTTTTCGGCGAAAGTTGACTTTTTGCTGGAAAAGTCAATCTGTCACGCCCCAATTTCAGCGATCCGAACTAGGGACGCGAACGTTTAAAAAGTTACAACACTTGAAACCTGTTTTCATTAAATCACTTTAAAAAGCCAGTTTAGTTCACAAAATAATATTATTTACATCTCAAAAATATTAGTCCCACACTTGGACAAAACGAGGTACCCGTCACTAGACTCAAAACACCCAGCAACCCGCTTCAAGCTCTTCAAGCTTCAAAAGCTCACCTAGTCCAGACTGCGAACGGTACCTGTAGGAAAAGCAGCTAGGGGTGAGCGTTCGCTCACCACCACAGATAACAGACTGACTACGACATACTTAGCAGACAAAGCCGGTGACACCAACAACGACTCAAAAGACACACACACGACCAAGACTTTCCTCAACCGACTCAACAATTGAACACGTTATGTAGACCCCACACTACGATTAACGACCTCCTCCAAGACACGACTGACGACCACACAATACCAAAAAAGATCACAAAGGATCGCAAACCAGCTGCTCACTAACCAATCTCTGTATCTAGCCCTTTCCGATCCCAGTCGGCACAGGCGGTCGACCTGTCGCGCAACTTCTCTCGATCCCAGTCGGGAGGCTAACCCACAACCCCTCCGCTTCACTCGATCCCAGTCGGGTGGTTAGCCACACCCGCGCGTCCTTCCCCCGATCCCAGTCGGGGAGCTAGCCCACAACCCCTCCGCTTCTCCCGATCCCAGTCGGGAGGCTAGCTACACCACACAACCTCCACCAGTATCCAGTAACCAATCACAATCACAAACAAGTTCAAACAGACAGTAACGACACCGGTGACAACTCCACAGGCACTCAAGGCCAACAAGACACCAACAACCAAACACAGGTTCAACAACCCTACGGGCCCTCATGGCCACCCAAGACACCAACGGTAAAGTACGGGTTCACAACCCCACGAGCACTCACGGCCACCCCAAAACACCGAAACGACAACACGGGCTCTCATGGCCACTCAAGACTCAGCAATAAATAACACGGGCTCTCAAGGCCACCCAAACTCGACAATAAATAACACGGGCTCTCAAGGCCACCCAACTCAACAATAAATAACATGGGCTCTCAAGGCCACCCAAACTCAACAACAAATAACGCACAACAACCTCCGGCATAAACAATGCCTCCAACAGTTCTAATATTACCAGTTTCACAATCAACCTCCGGGCATGGTCATATGCCTCCAGCACTCCTAATATCGATAAGTTCACAAACAACCTCCGGGCATGGTCATATGCCTCCAGTAATTCTAATCACGCTAAGTTCTCTGCTCCTACGACACTACTAAGTGTCACATGCATTTCCAATAATTACTAAGTTCCCGTAACATGCTTTTCTAATATTCGATAACCTAAATAACCCACGACACCCCGGTGTCACATGCAATTCTACAGTTAACTTTCCCTAGTCAGGGCCGAGATCCGGCTACTTTTCCCTACCTCGTAAATAACTCCAAAAGCGCTCCACTAAAACCCGAGATGATCCAGTCACTCGCCGAGCTTCCCTTTGCCTCGGTCCGCAGCACGATCTAAAAGAACACAAATTCAAAGCACTTTTAAACTAGTAGGAATAAACCGAGAATTAATAAACTTAACGCCCAAACGTAACCCCGACAATGTCGATCACTCCCAAACTTCCCAATTACTCGACATTGTCGATAAAGGACCCGCAAAGGCCCGATTCGCCCGACATGGCGAATCTGCCCGGGTTTTGTAAATTGCCTTCCGGGGCTCCCATTCGATCGAAGCCGGACTCTAAATTTAACACGAAGCCACAAATTAATAACGGTTCCGCCGTTAAGTTAAAGGTTACGATTTGTCCAGTTTAAATCCGACAGTTGTCTCTTACACTCGAGCGGGATAAAAGTGGGATTACGACGGATCGGGTTCGAGCACCCGTGCACCGAACTCAGATTTGATCCAAAACCCAGTTAAAACCATTTTTAACTCAAAACCGTCTTTGAACTCCTTTGCTTTATTTAATTCCTATTTTGATTTTAAAACAGAATGATTCCTTTCAGTTCTTTTCCAAACTCAAGGTTTTGGTCCAAACCTTTCTAAATCCGACCTGAGTTCGTTTTCCCTTTTCGATTTAACTTAACTCAAGTTTAACTTTAACGACGGACTTTCGTTTTAAAACTCTTTTAATTTAACCAGATCTAGTTTTATCAATAACCATTTTTACGTCTGAAAAACGAAGATCGAACTTTTATTCTAAAACTGATTTTCATTTTAACACTCAGCTTAAACCTTTTTTTTCCACACTTAAACAGATCCAAAATTTGTATTGAAACAAATTAACAACAACTTAAATTCTTGTTCTTCCTTACATTTCAGATTTACACCAATTTCCAATATTCCTTTAACAAGACCGAAATCACGTTTTTTTGTTCTGTTCTTTTCCACTTCCAAAGTTCTATTACGTCCCAACCTGATCCAGAACAGAACATGTCCTGTCACCGACCAGATCTGAACGAACTCGGGAAAGGAAAAACAAGAGAAGAAGGACGAGATCGGATTGGGTCCGGCCGACCACCGGCGACGCCGTTATCGGCCGAGGTTCCACGGGCCGAGAAATAACCGTAAAGAAACGGTGGCGGGTGGTGGAGAGCGGCGATGGGAGCGGCGGTGTATGGCGATGGTGGTCGCGACCGGTCCTCTCCAGATCGGAGGAGAGGAGGGTTCCGGGCTCGGTGGGCCCGTTTTTTCTTCTGAGGCCCGAAATGGCCGGCCCAACCCGCGCCCTTATAAGCTGAAACCCTAGGGTTTCAGCTTATAAGGGTGCGGGTTGGGCCGACCATTTCGGGCCTCAGAAGAAAAAATGGGCCCAAGGCCCAAACGTGGTTGGCCGAAACTGGCCTGGCTTGGCCGGCTTTCATTTTTTTTTGTTGCTTTACCACTTGTTTCAAAAACCTACCCTAAGGTTTTCAGGTTGCAAATTAATACCCTTTTGAAAGCAAAGCGGGTTTTACACAATCGATGACTCCGTGAGTCATTCAGGATCTTTCCGGGGCCCAAAAAGCTTAGTCGTCGTTACGGTTAGCTTAATTGGGCCGTTTCCTTTCAAATGAATGTAATGTTGGGAAAAGTCAACCCAGGGTCTTTTTCGGTCAAACCGTGAGACTTAAAGAATTAATTATGTATTTTGCTGAGATGCTTTAGTAGAGGTGGTCCCCACTATGGACACATGTCCATAGTGGCTTGGGTGAGAAGAAACAAGAGCAAAAGGACCCTTATACGCTTGAATTTGACCTTGTGAGACTCTTAAGCAAAGAGGGCAATTTGGGACTTTCACAAATAAGTTAAAGGCACAAGTAAGAGAGCAATTCAGCTTATTTGAGCATTGTTGGCCAAAATTATAGAGAGAGAAAAAGGGAGAGAAAAGCTTGGAAGCTTGAGGAGGAAGAAAGGAGAGAAAGTAAGGAACTTTGGGGTCCTTTCTTCATCAAAGGCTTTGATTCTTCCATTTTCTTCTTCTACTTTCCATTTCTAAGGTGAAGTACTAAACTAAATTCGTTTTTGTTGATTTTGGTTCATGGGTTTTGAGGAGAAATGATGAACTTGGTTGGATTTTGAGATTGTGAGTGTTGGATGATGATTTTCGGAGAGAAAAGGATGTTGGACGATTGTTTTAATGAGTTTTGTGGAGTTTTGATGAGACCCATGATGGGTTTTGAAGTAGAGATGTTTTAGGGTCTGATTTGGAGGTTTGGGAAGTTTAAAAATGGAGTTTTGGGTTGATTTTCGTGAAAATCGTGGCTGGAAGAAGAACAAGGCGGAACAGTTCCTGACCCGTCACGGATCCGTGACAGGCACCATGATGGGAGACGACACAGCTCCGTGAGGGAGACCGTGACAACGCCAGTTATGACTCCGTGAGGAGAACCGTGATGGAACAGACCACGGGTCCGTGGCCGATCCGCTACGGAGCCCGTCAAGGCTCCGTGACCCAAACCGTGACAGACCTGAGTTGGGCCTTTTGGGTCCATTTTGACGGATTTTGAGTAATTGGGACGGTTATCTATAACCGAGTCCTTTGGGGGGTAAAATGGGAATATTTTCCTCTTTAAACCTTTTGTGAATTACTCTTAATTCGAGTATTTATTTGGGATCCAAGACCTTGGACCCGAGCTCGACGGAGGAGGAGGCCCTTGGACATCGTGACGTGACGAGGAGGAAGGGAAGAGTAGTAAACTGCACTTTTAACTTAAAGAATGCTAATAGTATGCATATAGGGTAATAATAACCGGAAGAGTCTTAGTTTGCATATAGGATATGATTCACTAGAATAACCGCTTTCAATTATGGGAATTGTCGGGTTGGTAGAATGGCCATGTCGGGCATTAGGATTGATTGTTGATTGTGCTTGATTGTAGTCTTTAGTTATTAAACGTTGATGCATATTATCTTCTTGATTACTCTAAGAGTCATAACATGCTATATGAATGTGATACAAATGTTTGTTCTTGATATGATTGATCGAGGGAATGTGATGAATGTGAATTGAATTGTTGTCTTGTTATATGATCGGGTGAGTGATAGACCGATGGGGTATGCTCGGTAAGTTGTGCCGGTAAGTTGTTGGTGTTGGGTCTCGAGGTAGGGTTGGAGATGAACCAACTCCCAGCGGAAAATCAAGGAAAACCAAGAGACGATTATAACCATGAAACAACTAACAAAGAATGGATTCACAAGAGAAAAATTCAGCACTATTTCTTACCAAAACAAGAACACCGGTTAACGAATGATTGACTTGAGTCTCCAAGACGCCTACGTATCCACATGGGAATCAAAGCCACGTAGTTCTTCTCTTTAAGGACTCAAGAACACAAAAATGGAGGTGGGAGCTTGTCAAACCCGAAATTGCAAGGGAAGGGAGAGAGAAGTTGTGTTTCCTATTCTTGTCTTGTGTTTGTTATGTTGAAAAAAGATGACTTAAACATAACAAAACCCATACTTGTCCAACTAAAGGCATGGGACAAGTATGTGTTAGTTTTAGTGCCCGTAGTTCAATCCTAAATGTCCAAATGTATATATCATCGTTAGCAATAAAATTAAAGCGGCTTTATATTACTTATGTGTTGGAGTAATATATCGACGTGTGCTTTGATCTATGCCCACCATGCGAATAGAACCATAGATCGAGATAGATCACACTAGATGGGTCCCTAGTCAACAAAGCTTCACTAGAAGCGACTAGTAGGAAAGATGGCTCTTTATGGCTTACGTTCTGTTAGTCATTGGAATGGGATTCCGGAGTCTGATCATAGATATCATGTGGGACATGATATTGGACGACCAGCCCTGAATATGTGCCATATATTAAGTCATGAACATATTCAGTGTCGTAGCTTGTCATGTATCCTTAGACCAAAGAGTCTTTGTGATCGCTATGTAGTCAACAACTGATTTTGACCTGAGCCTAATGTTGTCCGTAATAGGGATTCCATAACGGCCAGGATCGGCTTGGGGACGGGCTACATGAGTGACACGAAAGGCGGCTAAGGGATTTATCCCTCATACTGAGGTATGGGAAAGATATCGGTTCTCGGCCGCTTGATCGAGAGTGACTGAAAGAATAGCATGGCCATGCACATGATACTGGGTATCATATCTTCAGTCATCTCACATATCAAGGAACGGTGATTGAGAATAATAAGGATGACGGCTCTATGCCTTATCTCAATCAGGATATCAGAGATAAAAGGATAATGACAGGGATGACGGAAAGGTTAGAATCGATATGGTCGATTCGTTATGTAGTGTCACGCAATACTAAAGTCTCGTTAGTTGCCACTTAAATAGGATCAAGTAAAATGGGATTTTACTTTGATCTATTGACATGCATAAACCTAAGGGTCACACCGGAGGATGAAACTCATTGACACATTTATGGAGAATGGCCAAAAGGGAGTTGTCTCGGGACATGACCAAAACTGGGTTTTGGGTCATGTGCTCGTAAGTGAATAGGACTTTACGGATCGAGACAAGGCTTGGAGTCTTGGGATTGATCGCGTCGGATAATCTTGGACATTTCCGGTATGGAAGGCTTGGAGGCGATGAGCGAA
Organism: Erodium maritimum; assembly: GCA_963921825.1. NCBI lineage: Eukaryota > Viridiplantae > Streptophyta > Magnoliopsida > Geraniales > Geraniaceae > Erodium > Erodium maritimum. The sequence continues at coordinate 48,539,049 of OY997591.1, forward strand.
TCACGGGACCTCGTTGGAAATGGCCACGGGCCATGTTCCAAGAGGCCAATGAAAGGCCCATGCAACCAAGGCCCATGGAACTAATTAATCAAGTCTTGATTAATTAGTACTAAGTAAGCAAGACAAGGATTAAGGTGTTGGTGATTCACCACCTAACCCAATCTTGTCTTGCCATACTTTGTCCTATTTACACCTTACTTGACATCATACTTGTCCCATGCCTTTAGTTGGACAAGTATGGGTTTTGTTATGTTTAAGTCATCTTTTTTCAACATAACAAACACAAGACAAGAATAGGAAACACATTTTCTCTCCCTCTTCCATGGCCATTTCGGGTTTGGCTAGTTTCCACCTCCATTTTTGTGTTCTTTAGTCCTCAAAGAGAAGAACTACGTGGCTTTGATTCCCATGTGGATACGTAGGCGTCTTGGAGACTCAAGCCAACCATTCGTTAACCGGTGTTCTTGATTTGGTAAGAAATAGTGCTGAATTTTTCTCTTGTGAATCCATTCTTTGTTAGTTGTTTCATGGTTTAATCGTCTCTTGGTTTTCATTAATTTTCTGCTGCGAGTTGGTTCATCTCCAACCATACCTCGAGACCTAACAGTGGTATCAGAGCCTTGCTACCTTCGGGATTCACAAGACGGTGTTCAAAGTTTCGGTTTTGCTTGAAAGTTTCGTTTTTGGCATGTTGTTTTGCTAAATTGTTTGATAACATGTTTTAAATTCTTGTTCATGGATTTAATGCATGTAAAATGAATTTTTGAAAATTATTTCAAATCTGGAAATTTTGAAAAAAAAAATTGATTTTTCGGGTCTCGGGAGCGGGACTCTCGGGGAGCCGAAACCGGGACCGAACGGGGCTCCGTTGGACGGAGCTAGTCCAAGCATGACCATTGGATGGTTGATATGCCAAGGCTAAACCGTTTTTTTAGTTATGACGAGTTTGGAACCGTCATGACGAACTCGAAGATCAAATGTTCAAAAGTTTCATTTTTGAACGGTTTCGATAAACTGAGCATCAAAAATTTTCGAAACTTGGCTATTAATTAAAACCGGAAAATCACATGATGTTTGATAACATGCTTGTTTGATAACACGATGTGTGATGTGATGTTGGCATGGTGTACATAATAGCCCCGAGCTCGATTTAATTATTTATCGCTTTTCACGGCCTGCAAGCCGTTAGAGTTAGCGTGTAATTATTCTTTCAAGGTGTGGTCGTTGAACCACTTGTTTGTAATATTTATTTATTCCCGACCTGCGAGTCGTGTATTAAATTGTAATATTTTACTCAAGACGAAGAAAGGGCGAAAAGGTCATTTGGTGGCTTTTCGGGTGTTGGCATCGGCTTGGAGTCGGTGGAGCTCAAGAAGCTAGTGGGAGTTAGTTTAGGGGGCTATTATGTGCACATTTATCGCTTTATGCTTGGTTTAGTTTATGCATGATTAATTCTATGTGTTTTAGAATTGCATGCTTAAATTTATTTACCGAGCATATCACCTCACATGCAAAGATAAATTTGGTTTTAAATCCTTGTTTGTGAGCCCTTAGAACCGTCATTACATTAGATGTAGTTGACGGGTTCGAAGGAAGAATTACATTGGATGTAATTGGAGGCATCATTACATTTGGAATGTAGTTGATGTGCTCATCGCATCTAGGATGTGCCAAAAGTTTTAAACACAACCGGGCAAGTAAAAACGCGTCATGTCCGATACCTCCCAATTCTCAACACCTTACTACCTCCCCGTCCTATGGGTGTCGTGCGCCTTAGCGGAGCATCCATGGGAAAGCGGGGTAGTAGGTTTGGACGACATATGTGGGTGTCGTGCGCCTTAGCGGAGCACCTACATAGTGGCGGGTCATAGTTGAAAATTGGTGGACCCGACTACGATTCTCAGCTAGGGTATCAGATAGGGTAAGCCGTGTACTTAAGTACATACCCTAGCCAAGAGTCACATTGGATGTGATTGGACGGGGTCCTACCTACATAGCTCGATTGAGTGGTGAGCCTTCGTTCAGCTTGATCGAGTGAATCAAGGATCTTGGTTTTAGATTCTAAAGGTATAGAATCGATTGTTGGTGTTTAAGCTTGATCTTCATAAAATTTATTCAGTTTACTGATTGAATTTCATCTGTTGTAGATCAAATGGCAAATTCAGCGAACATTAATAGTTTGTCATTAAAAACCATTCTTGACGGGGTCAAACTAAATAGGACAAACTATTTGGACTGGTACAGAATTTTGAGGATAGTCCTCAAGTTTGAACGCAAAGAATATGTCCTTGACAAGGCTGTCTCTAAGACCATATCAGAGTTACATGAAATGTCAATAACTGTTGAGAAGAATATATCAGGGATCTGGGATCCAAGGATATTCTAATGGTCAACAAAGGGCAAGGGCGGGGCCCATGCGCTCTTGGCAGGAAAGATGAGACACCTGAGAATGTCTGCTTCTACTGCCAACAACCTGGTTAGTGGAACCGGTATTAACTCTATAGAGCTACATCTCTCTACTTCCAAAGATTCATGGGTATTAGATACCAGGACTGAATCTCACACATGCACTAATATATGGTGGGTGAAAGTAGGAGAGGTTTGGAAAGCACGAAGTGGACCTCAGAGTTGTGGCAACTGCTGTAGGATCCATGAGTCTTGCTTTGCCAAGTGGCCTTGTCTTAGTATTGTATAATGTATATTGCGTACCTACTTTTAGTAGGAATATTATATCTGTATCCGTGTTTTACAAGGAAGGATATAATGTTAATATTGGAAATGGAGTTTTCAATGTTCAAAGAAATGATATGTTTTATACCAGTACTGACTTGGTTGGAGAATTGTACATATTAGATATGGGTAACAATGCCTCAAGTTCTATATATTACGTTAATACCAAGAGATCTAAATCCAACGATTTAAACCTAACTCTGTTATGGCACTGTCATTTGGGCCGCATAAACAAGAAGCGCCTATCAGCACTTCAGAAGTGCGGGCTTTCAGGTTCATTCGAATTCCATTCGATCGACAGGTGCGAGGTTTGTTTGATGGGAAAAATGACTAAAGTGCCCTTTATAGATCGCGATGAAAGGGCGGGTGAATTATTGGGGCTGATATACTCGAATGTGTGTAGACCAATAACTTCACTTGCTAGGAGGGGTTTTAGCTACTTTATCACATTTACTTATGATTACAGTAAATATGGTTATGTCTATTCCCTGAGACATAAGTCTGAAGCTTTTGATAAATTCAAAGAGTTTAAGACTAAAGTAGAAAACCAGCTCGACAAAGGTATTAAGGCACTTCGATTGGATCAAGGTTGAAAATACTTGACCACAGAGTTATTAGATAATCTAAAAGAGAATGGGATCCTTTTGAAATTGACTCCTCCTGGGACACTGTAGTTGAAAGGTGTAGCCAAACGGAGAAATCGGACATTGTTAGACAATGGTCCATTCCATGATTAGTTGGACTGATCTCCCAATCTCTTTCAGGGGTTATGCTCTAGAGACGACCGCATTCATAGTGAATCGGGCTTCGACGAAGGGTGTGGAAGGGACACCATTTTAAAAATGGTACGGGATGATGCCCGCTTTGTCCTTCCTACAGATTTGTGGTTGCGAGGCTTATGTGAAACATTTGGTTTCGACTAAGCTCGAACCAAGATCTGAGATATGCACCTTCGTGTGGTATCCCAAAGCAACAAGGGGATACTACTTCTACAATCCCAGTGAGAACATGGTGTCTGTCGCTTGGGGTGGGGTCTTTATGGAAAAGGAGTTTTGTGTCCAAAGACGTCATTGGGAGGACTGTGCATCTCGAAGAAATTCAGGATGGTACAGATCTGTCTAAACCAATTGACAACCCAGTATAAAGGAGCCAGAGATTGTCGTAGAGTAAGAACCAATTCCTGTTACAATTCCGGAAGGTCCAAGGCGATTTGAAAGGATCAATCTTCCACCTCCAAGATATGGTATCTGGAGGTGACAATGAAGTCATGGTGGATCACGATGATCCAGCCACCTTTCAAGAAGTCGTGGATGGGCCCGACTCCGAGTTATGGCTGGGAGCCATGAGGGAGGAAATGCAATCCATGTCGGAAAACCGAGTCTGGGAACCGGTTGATCCCATCAATGGTGTGAGGACCATCGGATGCAAATGGATCTTCAAGGTGAAGATGGACATGGACGACAACCCTCTGACCTACAAAGCTCAACTAGTAGCGAAAGGTTATAGGCAGATCCAATGGATTGACTATGAGGAAACCTTCTCCCTAGTGGCTATGGTCAAAATCGATCCAAATTCTTCTTGACATAACTGTGTATGATAATTACGAGATATGGCAAGTTGATGTCAAAACCGCTTTCCTAAATGGAAATTTGACTGAGTACGTTTGTATGTCTCGGCCCAAAGGTTTTGATGATCCGAAGAGTAAGGGAAAGATTTATAAGTTGTTGAAATCCATTTATGGATTGAAACGAACTTCTCGGAGTTGGATCCTTCATTTTGATGAAGCTGTAATTGGATTTGGCTTAATCAAGAACGAGGATGAATCTTGCGTTTATAAGAAGGCTAGTGGGAGCAAGATTACCTTTCTGGTTCTCATTGAAAACGACATCCCAACCTTGCACCAGACTTAAGCTTGGTTGAGGAAGTGTTTTTCAATAAATGACTTAGGCGATGCTTCTTATATCTTAGGGATTAAGATATGTAGAGATCGCACCAAGAGGGTCTTGGATTTAAGTCAGGGAACCTATGTGAACAAGGCATTGAGTAGGTTCTTAATGCTCGATTCAAAGAAAGTACTCTTACCCACTAGTCATGGCATTCATCTCAGCAAGACTCGGTGTCCTAAGACAGTTGATGAGCTGAAAAGGATGATGAGAACCCTATGCGCCTGGGGGCAGGATCGATCATATATTCCATTACATGTATGAGACCGGACGTCTCGTAAGCCTTATGTTGTACCAGTAGACATCATTCTAACCCGGGGGAAAGATGATGTTGAACTAGTCGTCGAAGGATGAGTAGACGCTAGTTTTCCAAGACAAATCCAGATGACTTTAGAAGTCAGTCAGGATATGTGTTTACGCTGAATGGTAGAGCTTTAGCTGGGATACCGTAAAGCAAGATACCATTGCCGAATCTACGACAGAGGCCAAGTACATGGATGCTGCAGAGGCAGCTAAGGAGGCTATGTGGATTTGGAAATTCATGGCAGGGCTGAGTGTAATTAAAAACCCATCCAACCCGATGAATCCATTTTGCGACAACGCAAGGGCCATTGCGCAAGCTAAAAGCCCAGATCGCATAACAAGTCCAAACATGTGCGGCGTATCCACCTCATCAGAGAAATACTGAACTGAGGTGAAGTGAAGATAACCTATATTGCAACAGATGATAACATAGCCAACCCTTTGACTAAGGCAGTGTCACTGCCTGAACATGTTAGACATGTAAAGTCGATGGGGACATATTGGAGTTTAGATTGGAACTAGGGAAAGTGGAAGATTGTTAGTCTTAGTGCCCGTAGTTCAATCCTAAATGTCCAAATGTATATATCATCGTTAGCAATAAAATTAAAGCGGCTTTATATTACTTATGTGTTGGAGCAATATATCGACGTGTGCTCTGATCTATGCCCACCATGCGAATAGAACCATAGATCGAGATAGATCAGACTAGATGGGTCCCTAGTCAACTAAACTTCACTAGAAGCGACTAGTATGAAAGACGGCTCTTTATGGTTTACGTTCTGTTAGTCATTGGAATGGGATTCCGGAGTCTGATCATAGATATCATGTGGGACATGATATTGGACGACCCGCCCTGAATATGTGCCATAGATTAAGTCATGAACATATTCAGTGTCGTAGCTTGTCATGTATCCTTAGACCAAAGAGTCTTTGTGATCACTATGTAGTCAACAACTGATTTTGACCTGAGCCTAACGTTGTCCGTAACAAGGCTTCCATAACGGCCAGGATCGGCTTGGGGACGGGCTACATGAGTGACACGAAAGGCGGCTAAGGGATTTATCCCTCATACTGAGGTATGGGAAAGATATCGGTTCTCGGCCGCTTGATCGAGAGTGACTGAAAGAATAGCATGGCCATGCACATGATACTGGGTATCATATCTTCAGTCATCTCACATATCAAGGAACGATGATTGAGAATAATAAGGATGACGGCTCTATGCCTTATCTCAATCAGGATATCGGAGATAAAAGGATAATGACAGGGATGACGGAAAGGTTAGAATCGATAGAGTCGATTCGTTATGTAGTGTCACGCAATACTAAAGTCTCGTTAGTTGCCACTTAAATAGGATCAAGTAAAATGGGATTTTACGTTGATCTATTGACATGCATAAACCTAAGGGTCACACCGGAGGATGAAACTCATTGACACATTTATGGAGAATGGCCAAAAGGAAGTTGTCTCGGGACATGACCAAAACTGGGTTTTGGGTCATGTGCCCGTAAGTGAATAGGACTTTACGGATCGAGACAAGGCTTGGAGTCTTGGGATTGATCGCGTCGGATAATGTTGGACATTTCCTGTATGGAAGGCTTGGAGGCGATGAGCGAATCACGGGACCTCGTTGGAAATGGCCACGGGCCATGTTCCAAGAGGCCCATGAAAGGCCCATGCAACCAAGGCCCATGGAACAAATTAATCAAGTCTTGATTAATTAGTACTAAGTAAGGAAGACAAGGATTAAGGTGTTGGTGATTCACCACCTAACCCAATCTTGTCTTGTCATACTTTGTCCTATTTACACCTTACTTGACACCATACTTGTCCCATGCCTTTAGTTGGACAAGTATGGGTTTTGTTATGTTTAAGTCATCTTTTTTCAACATAACAAACACAAGACAAGAATAGGAAACACATTTTCTCTCCCTCTACCATGGCCATTTCGGGTTTGGCTAGTTTCCACCTCCATTTTTGTGTTCTTGAGTCCTCAAAGAGAAGAACTACGTGGCTTTGATTCCCATGTGGATACGTAGGCGTCTTGGAGACTCAAGGCAATCATTCGTTAACCGGTGTTCTTGATTTGGTAAGAAATAGTGCTGAATTTTTCTCTTGTTAATCCATTCTTTGTTAGTTGTTTCATGGTTTAATCGTCTCTTGGTTTTCATTGATTTTCCGCTGCGAGTTGGTTCATCTCCAACCATACCTCGAGACCAAACAGTATGGTGTCAAGTAAGGTTAAATAGGTCAAAGTATGGCAAGACAAGATTGGGTTAGGTAATGAATCACCAACACCTTAATCATTGTCTTGCTTACTTATTACTAATTAATCAAGACTTGATTAAGTAGTTCCATGGGCCTTGGTTGCATGGGCCTTTCATGGGCCTCTTGGAACATGGCCCGTGGCCATTTTCAACGAGGTCCCGTGATTCGCTCATCGCCTCCAAGCCTTCCTTACCGGAAATGTCCAACATTATCCGACGCGATCAATCCCAAGACTCCAAGCCTTGTCTCGATCCGTAAAGTCCTATTCACTTACGGACACATGACCCAAAACCCTGTTTTGGTCATGTCCCGAGACAACTCCCTTTTGGCCATTCTCCATAAATGTGTCAATGAGTTTCATCCTCCGGTGTGACCCTTAGGTTTATGCATGTAAATAGATCAACGTAAAATCCCATTTTACTTGATCCTATCTAAGTGGCAACTAACGAGACTTTAGTGTTGCCTGACACTGCATAACGAATCGACCCTGTCGATTCTAACCTTTCTGTCGTCCCTGTCATCATCCTTTTATTTCCGATATCCTGATTGTGACATAAGGCATAGAGCCGTCATCCTTATTATTCTCAATCACTGTTCCTTGATATGTGAGATGACTGAATATATGATACCCAATATCATGTGCATGGCCATGCTATTCTTTCAGTCACTCTCGATCAAGCGGCCGAGAACCGATATCTTTCTCATACCTTAGTATGAGGGATAAATCCCTTAGCCGTCTTTCGTGTCACTCATGTAGCCCGTCCCCAAGCCAATCCTGGCCATTATGGAAGCCCTGTTACGGATAACGTTAGGCTTAGGTCAAACTCAATTGTTGACTACATAGCGATCACAAAGACTCCTTGGTCTAAGGATACATGACAAGCTACGGCAATGAATATGTTCATGACTTGATCTATGGCACATATTCATGTCGGGTCGTCCAATATCATGTCCCACATGATATCTATGATCAGACTCCGGAATCCCATTCCAATGTCTAACAAAACGTAAGCCATAAAGAGCCATCTTTCATACTAGTCGCTTCTAGTGAAGCTTTGTTGACTAGGGACCCATCGAGTGTGATCTATCTCGATCTACGGTTCTATTCGCATGGTGGGAATAGATCAGAGTGTTGGGTCTCGAGGTAGGGTTGGAGATGAACCAACTCGCAGCAGAAAATCAATGAAAACCAAGAGACGATTAAAACCATGAAACAACTAACAAAGAATGGATTCACAAGAGAAAATTTTAGCAGTAGTTCTTACCAAAACAAGAACACCAGGTAACGAATGATTGGCTTGAGTCTCCAAGACGCCTACGTATCCACATGGGAATCAAAGCCACGTAGTTCTTCTCTTTGAGGACTCAAGAACACAAAAATGGAGGAGGAAACTAGCCAAACCCGAAATGGCCATGGAAGAGGGAGAGAAAATGTGTTTCCTATTCTTGTCTTGTGTTTGTTATGTTGAAAAAAGATGACTTAAACATAACAAAACCCATACTTGTCCAACTAAAGGCATGGGACAAGTATGGTGTCAAGTAAGGTGTAAATAGGACAAAGTATGGCAAGACAAGATTGGGTTAGGTGGTGAATCACCAACACCTTAATCCTTGTCTTGCTTACTTAGTACTAATTAATCAAGACTTGATTAATTAGTACTCTCCTACCGTCATCCCTCCTTGCTCCAGGTCCAAGAACTGCCGATGTCGCTCCAGCCGAGCCGACTCGGGAAAGTACTGCGTCATAAACACCTCCTGAAAGACGCTGTAGTCGTATCCGACCGTGTCCTTCACCCGCCCCCACCAGTGGTAGGCGCTGTCTCTCAGCTGATGGGCCGCGAAGGACACTCTCCGTCGGCCATCCTCGACACCCGATGTGTCCAGGTCTCGAGTGACCTGCTCTATCCATCGCTCGGCTAGGTCGGGATTCGGCTCCCCGACAAAAACAGGTATCCCGAGCTTCAGGAAATCTAGTAGCGCTCGGGAGGTAAGATCCTCGGTCTGAGCGGCCCTCACCGGGTCTGCGGCTGCCTCTGGTGCTGGCGAAGCCGACTCTCGGCTGGCGATGACCGCCACCAAACTCTGAACGGTCCTGGTAAGCTCATCCAGGGCAATCATCACTGGAGGGTCCGCGACTGGCGGAACACTGGGGGTGCCTGCAGATGGCCCCGCATCACTTCTCCCGTCTTCTCCGACGGGAGTGCCCTGTGCCTCCGCGTAGTCGGCGGGCTCGACGGTTGGCACCCTCCCTGGTGCCCCTGCCGACCGCCCCCGCCGGCCTCGCGTGGGTGCCTGACCCCGTGTTCCTGATGCTCGTCCGCGCCTTCCGCGAGCCATAATCAGTATCCTCTGCACGGATACACGCAAACATTCAGTTGCGAACTCAGATAAAGACGACAACTCGAATACACTAACGTTCACACGGCCCACGTCTACCCCAACTTACTTGTTACCAAAAGCCACACCGTTCACGCTAATCATACTTTAATCATAACACGTAGGCGGAAAGATCTCAAATTTAACCACACAAACGTACACTAAGCCCTCATCCGGTCCTTTATGCACTTACTTATAACTTTCCGCAACCAAACCGGTGTTCGCTACTCGTCCCTTGCGGGAAAGTAGTAAAGGAGATGAGCGTTATGCTCACCTCCACGGACACCCGTTCGATTATGGCATACTAGTAACGCACCAAGGACTTACCACTTTAGTCAGGGCAAACACCATCCTAAACCTACTGCCAACACGTCACACCACTCAAACACTCTTTTACGCAAGGGAAACATCGAAAAGGGGATTATGTTCTCAATTCAGCAACGACTATTGCTTACAACCTCAAAACCCCAACACAACCGCGAACGTCGCCACGCAAAGCCAACACTCAACTTGCACAAACCAGACGGTGAGAAGGACAGGGATCACGGACTCGTGACAGACCCCGTCACGGTTGGGGTCACGGAGTCGTGACGAAGATCTAAAATTTACCAGAACTCTCTGGTCCGTCACGGATCCGTGACAGGATCCGTGACACTCGCGCAGACCTAATTTCCAAACTCGGTTCTAACTCAGACCTTAACCCGTTTTAACCCCAAAATTTGCCTTAAACGACACACACGCTTGACTACCAAATCAGCAAACACACGCGCCACGATTCACAGGCCAAGAAAGTCATTCAACCTCAACCAAAACACGAGCCGACACGGCCAAACAAAATCAATTACGCCCTCAGGGCCAATCAAAATCAAATGCGAACGCCCACGGCGTCAAACAACATCAAAACAAACAAATTTTTAAAGCTTTCTCTACTTCATTAAAACCTCATTTCTTGACGTCAGGTAGTTACAACCCGGTCCAGGCGTCCCCGAACTACGTTGTACCGACTTGACATCAGCACCGTCACGTTCGACTACAGGAGTGCTCCTGAGTCGACCCGCGACAGCTTAAAAACGTTTCACGCAGCACACACAAACAGTATGCCAGTAGCCCCGTACTGCACATACACACAGACAAAACAAGACTCAAGACATTAAGGGTTTACACACGGTTCCCGACCTACGTACCCAACGCACGGCGGGACTTTACTGACTCGACTCTCCCCACCTAATTGACGGACAGTCCGAGGTGTGAAACCTCGAGATCTGATACCAAGCTGTCACGCCCCAATTTCAGTAAACCGATCTCGGGACGCGAACATTTTTAAACATAAAAAACACTTGAAAACTTGTTTTCATTAAACACTTTAAAATAACAGTTTAGTTCAACAAACTAATAAATACAGTTTAAAACACGTCCTAACAAGTGGACAAAGGTACACAGTATCCGTCACTAGACTCAAAAGACAAAACCCGGACTCCGCTCCTAGCTCCACAAGCTTCGAGAGCTCACCTAGTCCGTCCCACGAACAGTACCTGTAGGAAAAGCAGCTAGGGGTGAGCGTTCGCTCACCACCACGGATAATAGACTGACTACAGAATAATTAGCAGACAAAGCAGGTAACACCAACAACAACTCAACACCGGGGAAACACCATCCCCAACCCAAGTACTCTAACTTACAAACACCCACGGTGACCTTCCTCGAACGACTCAACACTCAACCACGTAAGTAGACCCGACACAACGATCGACGACCTCCTCCAAAGACACGACACAACGATCACGATCTCTTCCAAGGACTCAAGGACAACTACACAACACCAAACAGATCACAAGGGGTCGCACACCAAACAAAATCACAAAGGATCGCATACCAGCTGCTCAGTAACCTCTCCCACTCACACGAACACGGATCAGGCTAGCCAAAGAATGCTTACAACCTGTGATACTCAAACCCGGACCAGGCCAGCCAAAGAGTGCTTGCAACCTGTGTTACTCAAACCAGGTCAGGCCAGCCAAAGAGTGCTTGCAACCCGTTGATACTCAAATTTGGTCAGGCCAGCCAAAGAGTGCTTGCAACCTACCGGGATCCGCAATCACAATCACAATCAAAATTCAATCACACAGGCACTCAAGGCCACTCAAGACACCTCAACAGTCAAGACTCGGGTTCAACAACCCCACGGACACTCACTGCCACTCAAGACACACCAACGGTCAAGACTCGGGTTCAACAACCCCACAGACACTCACTGCCACTCAAGACACACCAACGGTCAAGACTCGGGTTCAACAACCCCACGGCACTCACTGCCACCCAAAACACCGACAGTAAGACACGGGCACTCATGGCCACCCAAGACACCAATTTAAACACACGGGCTCTCAAGGCCACCCAAACTCAATAACAAATAACACGGAACAACCTCCGGCATAAACGATGCCTCCAACAGTCCTAAGATCGCTAGTTTCACAAACAACCTCCGGGCATGGTCATATGCCTCCAGTAAAACAATTAACGCTAAGTTCTCTGTTCCTACGACACTACTAAGTGTCACATGCATTTCCAGTAACTACCAAGTTCCCGTAGCATGCCTTTCTAACAAACGCTACAATCCCGTATCATGCTTTTCTAATATTTAAATAAACCTACTCAACCCACGACACCCCGGTGTCACATGCAACTCTACTGTTAACTTTCCCCAGTCAGGGCCGAGATCCGGCTACTTTTCCCTACCTCAACTGAAGAGCAACCGCTACGCTTCCTAGCTGCTGACGTTCTGGCTCGCTACCTCCGGGCTTCACTTCGATCGAGGCCGGACGCTAAGGATAACACGAAAGCCATAAATTAGAGGCGGTTCCCAGGTTAATCTAAAGGTCACGATTAAATCAGTCTAAAAACGACAATTGTCCTTTAAACTCGAGCGGGATAAAAGCGGGGTCACGGTGAATCGGGTTGAGTACCCGAGCACCGAAACCGGTGCATGCGAGGCACAGTCCCAATGCACGAATCCCGAGGTCCGATTCAGCGGTCTGCTTTTGTTCCCTTTTAAACCCAAATTGCAGTCCATTTTAACAGCCCGATTATTCGTTCCACGCTCAACAGATCAAGAACCATTTTAAATCAAAACTAATCGTTCCTTTTAAATCCTTTATAAACCCGAGTCGTTTTAGTTCATTCTCCTACAACCTTGTTTCTCAAAACTCCTCGACTCAAAACCGTTATTTAAAACCAAATTTATGTTAATTCCATTTTATTTCAAATCCCTTTTTCCTTAAAACACTGATTTTCGTTTTCATTTCTTTGAATCTGAAATCCTTTTCTATTAACTCTGATTTTCCCTTTTAAATTCCCTTTTTCCATTTCTGTTTCAACAATTGCTCCTCATGACCAGATCCAAGAAAATAGATTTCGGTTTCAACCATTTTCGTTCCACAAATACGCAAATAACTTTTAAATCAAAACTGTTCTATTACTTCAATTTTTTTGGATTTACAGTAGCTCGAACGATACACAGAACCCAAAACCAACGAAGCTCGAATATAAGGAAAAAAAAGAAGGGAAACGGAAAAAAGGTTCGGTCAACTTCCGGCCACCGGCGGTGACCAAACCGACCGGGGCTTCACGGTGTAACGCTCACCGTTAAACACCGAAGGGCGGCGGCGGCGGAGCGGAGGTGAGCACGACGGAGCTTCTGACTATTCCCGTCCAAATCGACCTCGGCCGGAGAGCTTCCAGGTCCGGCGAGGTGGAGCTCGGGTTGAGGGAGACGGGGTCGGAGAGGCTCGGGACGGCGAGCTCGGGCTCGGGACGGCGGCGTGGCTGGACGGAGACGAGGAGGGGCTCGGTGGCCGGACTCGGGAGCGATGGCGCCGTGGCTGGACGGAGACGAGGAGGGGCTCGGTGGACGGACTCGGGAGCGGTGGCGCCGTGGCTGGACGGAGACGGCCGAGAGGTGAGGGAGAAGGTCGGACGGGGTTCGAAGAAGACGGAGAGGAAGGAGTGAGGGAGGACGGGGTTGGGAGGTCGGAGACGCGTGGGGACGAGGGTGGGAGTAGCTGGCCGGAGGTGTCGCCGGCGAGGGCGGCGTGGTCGTGGGGCCAGAGGAGGGAGGTCGGCGTGGGGGCTGCGAAGAAGAAGGGAGGAAAATGGGGCTGCCAAACCCTAGTTTCGGCTTATATAGCCCGGGCTTGGGCCGGGTCAGCACTTGGGCCGGTTCTGACTCGGGCCGGGTCAGTCCGGTCCAGCCCAATTCTTTTTTTTTTTTTTTTTTTTTTACAACACCACTTATTGCGCAAACCTAACCCGACGATTCTAATTACAAAAGAAAACCCCTTTTTAAAATAAGCGGGTTTTACACATCCAATGTGACTCTTGGCTAGGGTATGTACTTATGTACACGGCTTACCCTATCTGTTACCCTAGCTCAACCTCAGGCTGAGAATCGTAGTCGGGTCCACCAATTTTCAACTATGGCCCGTCGCTATGTAGGTGCTCTGCTAATGCGCACGACACCCATAGGACGGGGAGATAGTAAGGTGTTTATGATTGAGAGGTATCGGAAATGACCCGTTTTTACTTGTCCGGTTGTGTTTAAAACTTTCGCACATCCTAGATGCGATGAGCACATCAACTACATTACAAATGCAATGATGCCTCAAACTACATCCAATGTAATTCTTCCTCCGAACCCGTCAACTACATCCAATGTAATGACGGTTCTAAGGGCTCACACACAAGGATTAAAATTCCAATTTTATCTTTCCATGTGAGGTGATATGCTCGGTAAATAAAGTTAAGCATGCAATTCTAAAACACATAGAATTAATCATGCATAAACTAAACCAAGCATAAAGTGATAAATGTGCACATAAAAGCCCCCTAAACTAACTCCCACTAGCTTCTTGAGCTCCATCGACTCCAAGCCGATGTGAACACCCGAAAAGCCACCAAATGACCTTTTCGCCCTTTCTTCGTCTTGAGCAAAATATTACAATTTAATCCACGACTCGCAGGTCGGGAATAAATAAATATTACAAACAAGTGGTTCGACGACCACACCTTGAAAGAATAATTACACGCTAACTCTAACGGCTCGCAGGCCGTGAAAAACGATAAATAATTAATCGAGCTCAGGGTTATTATGTACACCATGCCAACATCACATCACACATCGTGTTATCAAACAATCATGTTATCAAACATCATGTGATTTTCCGGTTTTATTTAATAGCCAAGTTTTGAATTTTTTTGATGCTCGGTTTATCGAAACCGTTCAAAAATGAATCTTTTGAACATTTGATCTTTGAGTTCGTCATGACGGTTCCAAACTCGTCATAACTAAAAAAACGGTTTAGCCTTGGCATATCAACCATCCAATGGTCATGATTGGCCTAGCTCCGTCCAACGGAGCCCCGTTCGGTCCCAGTGTCGGCTCCCCGAGAGTCCCGCTCCCGAGACCCGAAAAATAAAAAAAATTCAAAATTTCCAGTTGAAATAATTTTCCAAAATTCATTTTACATGCATTAAATCCATAAACAAGAATTTAAAACATGTTATCAAACAATTTAGCAAAACAACATGCCATAAACGAAACTTTCAAGTAAAACCGAAACTTTGAACACCGTCTTGTGAATCCCGAAGGTAGCACGGCTCGGATACCACTGTTGGATCTAGAGGTAGGGTTGGAGATGAACCAACTCACAGCAGAAAATGAAGGAAAACCAAGAGACGATTAAAACCATGAAACAACTAACAAAGAATGGATTCACAAGAGAAAAATTCAGCACTATTTCTTATCAAAACAAGAACACCGGTTAACGAATGATTGGCTTGAGTCTCCAAGATGCCTACGTATCCACGTGGGAATCAAAGCTACGTAGTTCTTCTCTTTGATGACTCAAGAACACAAAAATGGAGGTGGGAGCTTGTCAAACCCGAAATTGCAAGGGAAGGGGGAGAGAAGTTGTGTTTCCTATTCTTGTCTTGTATTTGTTATGTTGAAAAAAATGACTTAAACATAAAAAAAACTCATACTTGTCCAACTAAAGGCATGGGACAAGTATGGTGTCAAGTAAGGTGTAAATAGGACAAAGTATGGCAAGACAAGATTGAGTTAGGTAATGAATCACCAACACCGTAATCCTTGTCTTGCTTACTTAGTACTAAGGGAAAATTTCATTTTACCACCCTGTCAAACATTTAACTTCAGTTTGATACCCTGGCATAAATTTTTATCAGTTTCATACCCTAACCAAACTTTTAATTTCACTTTCATACCCAACTGGGTAAAATGTCCAAAATACCCCTAACTATTACTCAAATTTTCATCTCATGCCATTGGCTCAGAATTTGAAAGTAAGTGAAATGACAATAATACCCTTCATTGTTTAGGGTGTTAAAATGAAAATTTTAATAATTTTAAAACAAAATCAGTTTTTTTTATAAATTCAATTTTTATTTTCAAAAAATCAGATTTTAATTCTAAAAATACATAAAATATTTTTTTATATAAAAATCATTTTTTTATTAAAAACAGTTTTATTTTTTTAAAAAAATAATTTTATTTATATTAAAAAAAATTCTGGAGCTCGTTCGTGAGTTCGTCTTCTCTGGCGTGGTCTCCGGCCACCCCTCCGCCGCCGTCGTCATCCCCGGCCAGCCCACCTCCACCTCCTCCTCCCTCTTCCACGTCCTCCCACTCCCACGCCCCTCACCAAATTTGGTTCAGATCTGATTTGAACCAGATCTAAACCAACTGCTCGCATCTGGAGATGAAGGCGGATTCGCCGATGAGCTGCTCGCGGAGGCCCTTGATGAGGTGCTCCAAGGTGCGCTGGAAGAGAGTCCATGATTGATGATGAGGACGAATTCGAATTCGCCATTCTCCGATCGACAGATTGGGTTTGCGAATTGCGATGGAGTAAATGGGCAGATTTATCAGGGGTTTTGGAAGGGATGGTTTTTGGGTTTGGGGAAGATGATAGAGGTCAGAGACGATGCTTTGGCAACCCAGGGCTTGCACAGTCCAGCGATGTTGCATAGTCCGGTGGCGAACCAGATCTGGTTCGCGAACCAGATCTGAACCACGCCGGGGACGACGGGGACCACGCCGGCGAAGTGGGAGGGGTCGGGGACGACGCCGGCGGAGCTGGGTGGCCGGAGACCACGCCGGAGAAGACGCAGTCGCGTCTGTTTTTTTTTTAATAAAAATGATTTTTTATATAAAAAACTGTTTTTAATAAAAAAAATATTTTTATATAAAAAACTTTTTTTATGTATTTTTAAAATTAAAATCTGATTTTTTGAAATTAAAAATTGAATTTATAAAAAAAACTAATTTTGTTTTAAAATTATTGAAATTTTCAGTTTAACACCCTAAACAATGAAGGGTATTATTGTCATTTCACCTCTTTTCAAATTCTGAGGCAATGGCATGAGATGAAAATTTGAGTAATAGTTAGGGGTATTTTGGACATTTTACCCGGCTGAGTATGAAAGTGAAATTAAAAGTTTGGTTAGGGTATGAAACTGATAAAAATTTATGCCAGGGTATCAAACTGAAGTTAAATGTTTGACAGGGTGGTAAAATGAAATTTTCCCTAGTACGAATTAATCAAGACTTGATTAATTAGTTCCATGGGCCTTTCATGGGCCTCTTGGAACATGGCCCGTGGCCATTTCCAACGAGGTCCCGTGATTCGCTCATCGCCTCCAAGCCTTCCATACCAGAAATGTCCAACATTATCCGACACGATCAATCCCAAGACTCCAAGCCTTGTCTCGATCCGTAAAGTCCTATTCACTTACGGGCACATGACCCAAAACCCAGTTTTGGTCATGTCCCGAGACAACTCCCTTTTGGTCATTCTCCATAAATGTGTCAATGAGTTTCATCCTCCGGTGTGACCCTTAGGTTTATGCATGTCAATAAATCAACGTAAAATCCCATTTTACTGGATCCTATCTAAGTGGCAACTAACGAGACTTTAGTATTGCCTGACACTGCATAACGAATCGACCATGTCGATTCTAACCTTTCCGTCGTCCCTGTCATCATCCTTTTATCTCCGATATCCTGATTGACATAAGGCATAGAGCCGTCATCCTTATTATTCTCAATCACTGTTCCTTGATATGTGAGATTACTGAATATATGATACCCAGTATCATGTGCATGGCCATGCTATTCTTTCAGTCACTCTCGATCAAGCGGCCAAGAACCGATATCTTTCTCATACCTTAGTATGAGGGATAAATCCCTTAGCCGTCTTTCGTGTCACTCATGTAGCCCGTCCCCAAGCCAATCCTGGCCGTTATGGAAGCCCTGTTACGGACAACATTACGCTCAGGTCAAACTCAATTGTTGACTACATAACGATCACAAAGACTCCTTGGTCCAAGGATACATGACAAGCTACGACAATGAATATGTTCATGACTTAATCTATGACACATATTCATGTCGGGTCGTCCAATATCATGTCCCACATGATATATATGATCAGACTCCAGAATCCCATTCCAATGACTAACAGAACGTAAGCTATAAAGAGTCATCTTTCATACTAGTCGCTTCTAGTGAAGCTTTGTTGATTAGGGACCCATCGAGTGTGATCTATCTCGATCTATGGTTCTATTCGCATGGTGGGCATAGATCAGAGCACACATCGATATATTACTCCAACACATAAGTAATATAAAGTCGCTTTAATTTTATTGCTAACGATGATATATACATTTGGACATTTAGGATTGAACTACGGGCACTAAGACTAACAGTTGGTATGTGAGTTCGATGCATTGTGCTTGGCATACTATTGTGTGATTTTGTTTGTGTACCCCGAGGTGTGTTTCCGGGAAGATACCTAGGCCGACGTGCGTTTCCGGTGTGGTATATGATTGTGTACCCCGAGGGGGTAACTCCGGGAAGACATCTAGGCCGATGTGCGTTTCCGGTATGATGTACGTTGTTTACCCCGATGTGCGTTTCCGGGAAATCGTCTAGGCCGATGTGCGTTTCCGGTATGACGTATGTTTGTTTACCCCGAGGGGGTAGTTTCGGGAAGATATCTAGGCCGATGTGCGTTTCTGGTATGATATATTATTTGCCTTACCCCGATGTGCGTTTCCGGGAAGATATCTAGACCGAGGGGGTATTCCGGTACGATATATTTATTGAGTTATGCGTGATGATTGAAATTTCGTGAATACTTGTTCTATGCTGGTGTGGTTTAGATCCGATCAACGTTTGTAGCGGTCGTAGTAGCATCTTGTTCCGTTGTTCGTATGTCTCTTTAGTTTAGTACTCTTATCGATGTTGTTAGGTTTCTGTTGTTTTCTATTTGGCTGCCCGTTTTGAGTAAGAGGATCGATCGGGTATTTTTGGTAACGTAACGGAAGTCCCTTTCCCTTTACTACTGTTTCCTATTGGACGAAAGCTCACCCACTCGGTTTTACTGTTTTACAAGATTCGTTGAGCGGGATTTGGATTAGCAGGATTCTCGGAGCTTGGGAGCTAGTGAGGGTCTTAGGCTAGCCTTGTCTATAGACGTACAATTTTACCGTTTCTGAACTGTTTTACTATTTGACGTGCCGAGCTGTTGACTCGTGTTATTACTTGGAGCTTTTAAACTGTTATTTAATCCCCTTTTATTATTAAAATTGCTTTTATTATTTATCGCTCTAGTTCACGTCTCGAGTCCGGCCAAAACCGGATTTGGGGCGTGACAGAATCGACCCAGTCGATTCTAACCTTTCTGTCGTCCATGTCATTATCCTTTTATCACCGATATCCAGATTGAGATAAGGCATAGAGTCGTCATCCTTATTATTCTCAATCACTGTTCCTTGATATGTGAAATGACTGAATGTATGATACCCAGTATCATGTGCATGGCCATGCTATTCTTTCAGTCATTCTCGATCAAGCGGTCGAGAACCAATATCTTTCCCATACCGTAGTATGAGGGATAAATCCCTTTGCCGTCTTTCGTGTCACTCATGCAGTCCGTCCCCAAGCCAATCCTGGCCGTTATGGAAGCCTTGTTACAGACGATGTTAGGTTCAGGTCAAACTCAGTTGTTTACTTCATAGTAATCACAATGACTCCTTGGTCTAAGGATACATGACAAGCTACGACAATGAATATATTCATGACTTAATCTATGACACATATTCATGTCGGGTTGTCTAATATCATGTCCCACATGATATCTATGACCAGACTCCAGAATCTCATTCCAATAATAACTAACAGAATGTAAGTCATAAAGAGCCATCTTTCATACTAGTCGCTTCTAGTGAAGTTTTGTTGACTAAGAAGCCATTGAGTGCGATCTATCTCGATCTATGGATTTTATTGCTAACGATGATATATGTGCATTTGGACATTTAGGATTGAACTACGGGCACTAAGACTAACAGTTGGACCATTGTTGTTGCATAAATTGGTTTAAAGCTTGCTTGCTCCAACAGGTGAAACCTGGGTTCAACAATTGTTGGTAGCTTCCTCCGATAGGTGTGTTGAACTTAGCAGCCGTATTAACTTGATCCGGGGTGACCTCTTGTTGCTCCGGTGAGCTCGGCAGTTGAGTGGATTCGTCGGACACTTTTGATCGGATTTTTGTAGAGGCGAAGTGGATTATTTGAGAGTGAAATTTGAGAAGATTTTGAGAGAAGTGGTGTAGGTTGAATGAATGGGGGAATGAGTATTTATAGAGGGGAGAAAATAATTTTTTTGTATTAAATGTTTATAGATTTTAAATTTAAAAAAAATATAATCGCTGAATCGGACCATTGCCAAACGGTTGGATTTTTTTTATCGTTTGAGGGCCACGTGGCACGCTGCCATTGGCCGACCGCGCACCATGCGAACCACCGTGTTTATGTAGTCCGTGGTTCCCGAACCACGCACGCCACATCGTGCGAATCACGAACCACGTAATACATCAACGCAATTTGTGAACAGTGGTGCGCGTGCTTGGTGCGTCCGATTTCGGTGCTCTTAATTCAGGGGTTCACATCACAATTCATTTTAGTCACTACATGAATCCTGCACCCTGAATCCCAATATATGATCCCCTTGATGTACATGTTCTAAAAGCATGTACAACGCATCAAACCGGATGATCAAACTGTATGCTGATTGAACAAAATAGTGGTTTGCATGCCCTGAAATAAAGTGTTCTCCACAGTGGTACAAACCGGATAGGGGCCCGGATTGTGAGTGGATGCTGACTGGATGCTGAATTGATATTTTTACGATTTAATTAAATGCTTTATTAAAACAATAAATGTTATATAAAATTGAAATAAATTTGATAAAAATAATTAATAATAACATAAATAAATTAAAAATAATCTTATTCATCCCCGTAAAATAACACCAAGTACACAATTGTTGCATACAAAAAGATCTCTTCACCCATTGTTAGGATTGAAAGTCGCTCCATATCGACCCCATATGTGCTCAATAAGGTCATTTTGTGCTTGCCGATTGGTGGAATCATTTGTGACACTGAGTCGAGCATCCACGCGTGCTTGGTATTCCAAGGGCCCTCCTCGGTGCCATCATTCCGGTGGTGTCCATTGTGGCATTTCCGGAGGGGCGTCAAACAACAATTCGTCATCTCTATATTCGTACTGGTCGCGTTCATCCTCTACAATCATGTTGTGTAGAATGATACAAGTGTGCATGATATCAACCACAACGAAATTGCTACAAGAACGAGCGAGACCAGAAATGATGTGCCACCGTGCTTGAAGGACTCCAAATGCCCGTTCAATATCTTTCCGAGCACCTTCTTGGACTTTAGCAAAAAAAATTTGTTTGTTAGTATAGGGATGCTGAATAATCTTTACGAACCGACTCCACGATTGGTAAATGTTGTCCACCAAATAATAAGGTCGATCGTACCGATGGTCGTTGATCTCGTAGTCCATTGCAAGCTCACGGCCGAGAAAAGCGTCGTGAAATAATTGGTTATGGTTGAGGATGTTGATGTCGTTGTTTGAACCAACCATCCCGAAAAAAGCATGCCAAATCCATAAATCACGGGACGCTACAGCTTCCAGCATAATGGTACTTACCCCGTGGTGATCTCCCCGGCAATTGGCTCCATGCGATCCAGTAGGCAATTCTTCCACTCCAAATGCATGCAGTTAAGACTCCCAACCATGCCGGGGAACCCTCGATTATACCCCTCTCTGAGTAATCGGTCCAAGTCCTCTGGTGTGGGTGTACGCTCGTACTCAGCCCTGAATACCTCAATGATGGCCTTGCAAAATCTGTGTGTACATTCGAGTATTGTACTTACCCCCATTCGTAAGGTTTCGTCCAATGAATCGGTCGAGCACTCATACGCAAGCATCCATATCGCGGCGATGCACTTCTGGTGCTTTGATAACCCCAACTGTCCCACAGCGTCCCGCTTCTAAACGAAGTAATCGTCGTGTTCCGCTACTTGTCCATCAGGCGTTGCAAAAGTGGTCGGCACATACGGAACCGAAGCCTGAACATAACGGGCCCATACAATGGTTGATCGAAAAAATAATATGTCATTAGTTGGTCGTGGGCTTCGATCTGCGAATCTCTTGTCGGGAAGGTTCCCCACGTTCGATCCTCTCCTTTAGAGCGTTGATCCTTGGCATTTCTCTCTATTTGCCTCTCTCAACCCTTCGCTGGAGTCGTTCTTCAACTAAACGCATTTCCGCTGCCAACTCCTCATATGATGGACCGTCATCGCCATGCATTTTGTAGAACTGTAGAGAAGTTGTAGAAGTGTTGGTTGTTTAAGAATGGGGCTGGGAGGGGGGGGGGGTAGGGTTTAAATTTAGGGTTTGATTGAATAAATAAAAAAAGAGTCGTTGCATTTACGAATGTTGTAATGGTCGGAATTTGTTTTTTTTTCCAAATGGGACATGTCACGCCCCAATTTCAGTAAAACCGAACTCGGGACGCGAACGTTTAAAACAATAAAACACTTTGAAACCTTTTACATAAATCACTTTAAAACCACCATTTACTTAACCAAAATAATCATTTACAACTTAAAAGTACGTCCCAACAAATGGAAAAAAGCAAGGTATACATCGCTAGACTCAAAAGTAAACCCGGACTCCCGCTCCTAGCTCTTCAAGCTTCGGAAGCTCACCTAGTCCAACCTGCGACCAATACCTGTAGGAAAAGCAGCTAGGGGTGAGCGTTCGCTCACCATCACGGATAACAGGCTGACACCGGGGATCACTATCCCCAACTCAAGTACCCCGACTGACACAAACACACTGAAACCTTCCTCAACCGACTCAACACTCAGACACGTAATGTAGACCCGACACAACGATTGACGACCTCCTCCAAAGACACGACAGAAAACCCCGCAACACCCAAGATCACAAAGGATCGCACACCAAACAAGATCACAAAGGATCGCACTCCAGCTGCTCAGTAACCCCTCTATCTCTCGCCCTTTACCGATCCCTGTCAGGTCAGGCGGTCGACCTGTCGTGCAACTTCTCCCGATCTCAGTCGGGAGGCTAGCCCACAACCTCTCCCCTACCCCCGACCTCTTTCGGGAGGCTAGCCACACCCGCGCAACCCACAAAACTTCTCCCGACACACAGCCAGGAGGCTAGCCCACAACCTCTCCCTTACCCCCGACCTCTGTCGGGAGGCTAGCCACACCACCAACCTCGCAATCCTTCTCCCGATCCCTATGGGGAGGCTATCCCACAACCTCTCCGCTTCCCCCGATCCCTGTCGGGAGGCTAGCCACACCACGCAACTTCCCCGACACGAAGTCGGGTTTCCAACCTCAGGTAACCACAATCATAATCACAAGCAAAGTTCAACAAACAGCAACAACACAGGTTCAACACTCCACAGGCACTCATGACCACCCAAGACACCAACATTAAAACACGGACTCAACAACCCCACGGGCACTCACAGCCACCCAAGACACACCGACAATACTCACAGGCTCAACAAACCCACGGGCACTCACGGCCTCCCAAGACACACCACCAACAACTCACGGGCTCAACAACCCCATGGGCACTCCTGGCCACCCAAGACACCAACAGTAACTAACGGGCTCAACAACCCCACGGGCACTCACGGCCACCCAAGACACACCGACAATACTCACGGGCTCAACAACTCCACGGGCACTCACGGCCACCCAAGACACCAACAGTAACTCACGGGCTCAACAACCCCACGGGAACTCATGGCCACCCAAGACACCAACAGTAAAACACGGGCTCTCATGGCCACCAAAGACACAACTACACAAATCAACCTCCGGGCATAACCCATGCCTCCAGCAGTTCTAATATCAACAGTTTCACAATCAATCTCCGGGCATGGTCATATGCCTCCAGTAATTCTAATATCAACAGTTTCACAATCAACCTCCGGGCATGGTCATATGCCTCCAGTAATTCTAATATCAACAGTTTCACAATCAACCTCCGGGCATGGTCATATGCCTCCAGTAATTCTCATATCGATAAGTTCACTGCTCCTACGACACTACTAAGTGTCACATGCATTTCTAATATTCGATACGTTCCCGTATCACACGACACTACCCGGTGTCACCTACCTTTCTAATATTCGATAAACTTACTTAACCCACGACACCCCGGTGTCACATGCATTTCTACTGTTAACTTTCCCTAATCAGGGCCGAGATCCGGCTACTTTTCCCTACCTCGTATGCTTCTTCCAAAAGCGCACAATTAAGCTCCGACGTGATCTCGGTCACTCGCCTAGCTTTCCCTTTCCTTTTTCCGTGGCACGATCTAAAAGAACACAATTTTAAGCACTTTTAAACTTGCAGACATAAACTGAAATTTAATAAACTTGACGTCCAAAAGTAACCCCGACAATGTCGATCACTTCCAAACTTCCCAATTACTGGACATTGTCGATAATGGACCCGGAAAAGCCCGATTCGCCCGACATGGCGAATCTGCCCGGGTTTTGGAAACGCCCTTCCGGGGCTCCGAAAATTCCCGTTTTCGTTTCTACGGTCTTAGAATAATTCAAGGGTTCCTATGCATTTGACGGAATCCAATTCCGACTTCCGAGTAATTTAATTAGTGTTTCAAGTTTCTAAACCCGTCAATTACAACCTTTACAATTTAATTCCAAATTTCGATCCGGTTGTAGATTAATTACTTGGGGACCGTTCTAAACCACCCGAACACGAAACCCGAGCACCCGAGCATCTGGGCCCCACCCGACCCCCTTTGGCCGTGGGTGGCTAGGGCCGGTTTGGGGCCGGTCCACCAAGGTGGTGGCTGGTCCTAACTCCGGCCAGCCACCCTACACGGTGGCTGGAGCTCGCCTGAGCCTCCGGTCACCGGAAAACGTTCATCTCTTCGCTCCAAAACACCTCCAACGAACCCCACACCTCAACTCATCCAATTTCAACCCATTTCAAACCAAACCCTAACTTTTAAACTTAGAAAAACGAGAATCGATTAGGTGCTCACCGTAGAGAAAGTCGATGTGAGCTCAATTCCTTTATCTTTGAGACGATCCAACGGTTCGATGCTCGTGAATAGTGGTAAGACCCCAACACCCCCTTTTCTTTTCTCTCCTTCTTCTATCTCCCTTTCTCTCTCTAAAAACCAAATTTTCTCTTCTTTTTTACATATGGCAGAACCTTCCTATTTGTTTCCCTTTTGTTTTGTTTTAAAAAGTAACAAATTATACTTAATTACAAAACTAACACTATTGAAGTCTTCTCTTGTCTTGTCCAAAAACCTAACACCACCACATAGTTGACATGTGGCCAAGTGGGTCCCACACCTTTTGGTCAAAATATCCTTTAGATATTTTCCAATCAGATTCGCGAAATTCGGACGTTTCGGGCCCCGAACGGGCACTTTTTCCAAGAAATTAGGAAACTTCACAGGCTACAAGGAAACGGCTCAACTAAGACCACTGCGACAACGGCTAAGCTTTTTGGATCCAAAACGGTCCTCGAATGGACCAAAACGTCGCTCGGTTGACTTTTCCAGCGAAAACTCAACATTTCCCAAATTGGTCAGAAAGTTGTCCTGAGTCCCCCTGAACTCACTTTGGTCAATATCGGGGTCAACTTAAGTCCGGTATGACCCTCGGGGTCAAATTTAGGTTCATTTAAGTGTCTGCTTAAAAATTTTAATTTTTCCTGTTTTTCGCAGGTTTGACTGGCGTTGACCGGGAGTGGTTCTTACAGGACACGTGTCGACGCCTGAGTGGCCGACGTGGGGACCCGGGTCGCACGACTCGCGGCCCGTGTTTAGAGTTCGCGAGTCGTGGGCCTTTGAGCGAAATGTATTTTTGTGGTTCGCGGGCCGCAAAAACGACACGCGACAACGCGGCGGCTCGCGAACCGCAAAAATACGGTTCGGTTCGCGGGCCTTGACTCGGTTCTTGTTGCTCTAACAAATTAAATAAACTAACAGATTACGTCATCCTCTCCCACCGCATTAACATATTTACGGACCCTTTTGTAAGAGACTATAGTATATTGATCAACTGCAGTTAAGTGTATCTTTTGAAAAACGTGAAATTTTCCCATGCCAGAATACAGAGAGCCGGTAATTGTAGTCTATAAAACCAAACAGTTAGATATCTTTGTAAAGCACAACTCAAGAGCAATAAGAACTGGTTTTGATGGCAGAGGGAGAGAAGAGCAGCCAAAGAGTCGCAAACGTGAAAGATGAGTTTTGTTCCACGCAAACGGGTATGTCACTAGCCTTAACTTGTTTTTTGTATATCTGAGATGCCAAGATTGGTTTTAAGGTTTTGTGCATACATATATGCATTGTGAAGATTTGAAGTGGTATAGTTGTAAGTAATTCGACAGACAAATGGAGAAAGTAATTGAAGTAAACTTGTTAATCTCTTGTTTGGTCGATCTACAATCTTGATGTTGCCAAAAATGAGTATTTTAATTTTGGAATATTCAAATGTTTGATTCAATATGCATATTGATAGTATCTATATATGGTTACTGGCCCAAAATACCAGTTGTGGGTTTATTTTTGTGAATGTTTGTTGATGATTTGCAGGAATTACAAGAATGTTTAGAGATTTGAGACCGTCTCACTGCTTGCTTAAGATAGATTCCTACTCCTTATTTGACAAGGAAAAATATGAATCTGATGATTTTGAAGTTGGAGGCTACAAATGGTCAGACTCATTCCCTCTCATTGAACTACAACTTTACTGTTTCATGATGAATTTTTCAATATATCTATGTTGGGTTTGTAGGAGGTTAGTCTTCTATCCAGACGGAGACACAAAGAGAAATGGAAAAGGTTTCATCTCCTTATACATATCAATAGTAGAGACTAATGATTTGCCTCAAGCTTGGGAGGTTAATGTCAGCTTCAAGTTGTTCGTGTTAGATCAAACTCGAGAAAAGTACTTGACCATTCAAGGTCAGTATTTGAGCCTTTTATTTTTGAAGTTACCCTTCCTATATATAGTATGAGCTATATCTGTTTTGCTTATATGCTAGATGGTGAAGGCAGTATAAGCCGATTTACTGAGGTGAAGATGGAGCGTGGTTTTCCCCAGCTTCTTTCCCTTCAAATGTTCAAGAATGCCTCCAACGGGTATCTGATTGATGACTCTTGTGTGTTGGGGGCCGAGGTCTTTGTTCTTAAGTGTGCTTGCAAATTACAGCAAAACAACTCACGGGTTATACTTTTACTTGGAAGATTGATAGATTCTCGACATTGGATAAGGAGTTGTATTACTCTAAAGCATTCGTTGTTTCGGGAATACGCTGGTATGAAACCTTAATCAGCCTCATTTTTCTTAGACACAATTCCTCTTAGATACAATATATCTCTTTACCTACAAAAAGTTGATGCTGCTCAAGAGAAGGAGCCGGTGAATACTGATTTTACGCTGTACATACAAGATCAGGTTTCCGGAGAACACCATGAAAAGCCATTGAGTAAGCTACTTTTATATAAGTTGATATTCTTAGCCACATCCCCTCTTTTTGTATAATGGTCTCAAATTTGGAGGTTCCACCAAACTTTTGGCAGGTCATCTGTTTACTACCACAGAAGACACTTGGGGACCCAAAGAATTCATCAAGCCCGACGAACTCCATGACTCTTTGAAAAGCTTTATATGGAAGGATTCAGTAATGGTTGGTGTAGAGTTCACTGAAATTAAGACAAGTTGGGTAAAGACTATATTCTCGGAATTGTTGGTAGAATGACTTTCCTTTCATAAGTTTTTTGGTTGAGTTACCTTTATTTCTATATCTTTTAATCGTTGAATCTATTTAGCCCTTCTTATTGTTTTCTGTCCAAAACTTGCTAATCTTCGGTTAAGTTTTTCAAGGCACCTTGTATGGTTTAATTGAATTGCAGGTCCAATGATCAATGTTCGGTTCTTACATAAACTTAATATTCTCGGAATTATTTTATCTTCAACTTTTGGATTTATTTCTTCCTGATCATTTTAATTACAATAGTTAACAAGCATATTCCATAATTCTAACATAGGTGCTGCTGCCATCTTCCTAATACATCAAATGTAACCAACTCAATGGTTTTTTTTTTTGAGGAAAGTATATTTCATTACTCAGAATCAGAAGCCAGTAACCCCGGAATAGGATCTGGCAAATGATTCAAATTCAGTACAAAATAAACCTAATTGAAAGCATTACGAGCCAATTCATGTGCTACTCTATTGGCTACTCTACGAACATGGTTAACTTTCACACCTGGCAACTGCGTTAAAATAGCCTTGCAATCATCAATTATCCCTCCCAAAGGAGAAAGCAGACGAGATGAACTGTTAATGGCAAGGACTACTCCAATACAGTCAGTCTCCACTGTACCTGCTAACCAATCATTATTTCTCACCCACAGCAAGGCCTCCTTAACTGCACAAGCCTCCAAGATCTCGGGGTCAGTGATGTGAGGGATTACGAGACATCGTACTCCCACCACCATACCCTGACTATCCCTGCAGATAAAACCGCCTGCGCCCCCCTGTCCGGCTACCATTGCTCCATCTGAATTCACCTTTACAGCGCCAGCCACCGGTTTGCTCCATTTAACAGGCCCAACCGGTTGCACAACTCCAGAAGGGTACTGGTGTGTCTGAGCTGCTTTCCACTGGTTAACTCAAGGGATAATATTGTTTTCATATCCACTTTGACAATTTATTGTTTTCATATTCTCATCTTTTGTTATTGTCTATCAAAAAATCCTAGCTTTTGTTATTTGGATTGAAACGTCAAATTATTGTCTATCAAAAAATCCGGGCTTTTGTTCTAGTTTCCGCTTCAGTGGTAATAAATTGTGGTTAACGTATGTTTAGTTTAAGTTTCGGTGATGATAAGTTGTGGTTAACGTATATTTAGTTTAAGCTTCGGTAATTTTAACCATGTAAAATAATATGTTTTTCTAATCAAGATGTTATATGTGATATTAATTTATTTGAACAATCAGCAACAAACAACCTTCACGTCTTGAATGGCCTCGTGAAGCTGGCACTTTTTTAGAACCTTTCAACACATTCACAACTGTTGTTAGTCATTACCCCTATCGGTAAGCACAAGATTGGAAATCTCTCCAATGGTGAAGCCGAACCTGCTCCCTATCCCTATTTTCTGTTCTACGCTCATCTCATTGTATGGCGAGTACTGCCTCGTAGTTTCTGGGTCAGATTCCAAGCCTTTGTCTGATAGAGCTCGGATCCCTCGAAAGAAACAGAGGAGGCGTGAACAACAGAAGAAAGGACCTGTAGCCACTGTTAGTACTGGATCTGGGATGCATTGCCCTGGTGATGTCGTTCGAGACACTGTAGCTAACACTGCTTCACAAGACGTTGTAAACCCCAATTCTGTCGATCCAGTTTCAGGTGAGCGGACGAAGAAGGGGCGCCGGACTCTAGGGGACGAAATTTTCGTCTGCAACTTACCACCTGATACAAAGGAGGAATGGGTACGTCACGTCTTTGGCACGTTTGGTGAATTATCGTCCGTCTCCGTGCTTCGCCGCCCAAATCGCAAATTAAAGTATTTTGGGTTTGTTCGGTTCGGATCATCGGAGGCAACATCTTAGGCGATCTCGAGCCTCAATGGCTTCAAGGTGAATGGATTCACTCTATTCGTTGCCCTAGCTCGGAGTCGAAGAGCTGCTGCACTTGTTACGAGTGCCGGAACAAAACAGAGCATCGGCCAAGGTGAGTCAAACACACCGGTTTCTGGTAAAAAGGATGCTCCGATTGTTTTCTCGCGTTTACAGGAGGACAAGGCTGAGAGTGAACACTCGACAGAGGCTCTCCCGAGCGTCAAAGGCGATATCCAGTTCGGGGACGCGGAACAGAGCACGGAGTCCAGTTCCTGTGAACTCGACGTGACAGTTACCGGAACGCTCAGGACAGCCAAGTTGGGAGCTTTGGAGTCGGGAGTCAGGGTTTCCGACGTTCCCTCGCCGGAACTTGCACCTGAACAGCTAGATGGCCGGATCGTTTCGCTGCCGCTCCTGGTTCTTCGGGATTCTGTGAATCAATTTGGAGTCGCAAATCTTGGAGTGACAAATATGGAGCCGCAAATCAAGGACCCAAATTCAAATTTGGTTTCAATCGCGAATCAGGATGATTTGGTTGTTGAATCTTCTGCGGATGAAGACGCTGTGCTGGAACGTGATTCGCGCAAAGATTTCAGTGAGGTTGGGCTGGCTCTGACTGGGCTGCCTGCTTCAGTTATTCCACTTGGGCCGGATGTTGAAGCAACCCAACATCATGTGGAACTTGGGTCATTTAAAGGGCCCAATCCGAGAAGCCCTTTTTAGGTCCAATAGCCATTTCATCAAGACATTTTATGGCTGGACAGGTTTGTGTCGGGCCTAACACTAGCCTTATTTCAAAATCAGATGGAAACGCTTCTCCGTGCTCGTTGTCTCCTGTTCCATCAGCGCCGGCTCAGCAGGTGGTTAATGTCGGGATTGAGGATGCTCAACCTTTGTCGGTATTGCCACCGACTACCTCCCTTTCTTTACATTCAAGTTTCGATCAGGAATTTCCTGTTTTGTCACCTGAAACAGTAAAGAAAGGTAAAGGGAAAAGAAGGAAGAAACCTCAACAGACCTTTACAGTGACGACCCGTTCACTCCGTATGAGTGACAAGGAGATGCTCGACGCTCAGCGTAGACATGAGGCTTGGAGACACTTTATCGATACAGGGACTAGGCTGCAGTTAGAACTTAAGGATGATATGGTTTAGTTCTTTGTTATAGGCCGATGTCCCTTTTTCTCTTTGTTTTTTTCGTTTTTTAGGAAGATTCTCTTATCCCTTTGTGGTAGAGTCTCTTTTGAAGGTTATTTGGGATAGCTTTTTAGCGGTCCTCTCTCTTTTCCCCATCATGGGGTAAAAAGATTTAATAAAATCATCATTTATCAAAAACAAAACAGCAACAAACAACCATTAGAGGTTGTTGACTATTGGGAGCCAAGCCGTGTGGCTTCCCGATCGAGCAAAACAACAAGTTTGGACTTGCGAATGGGGAGTTTTTGTCGAACCCTGAATCTTATCGCAGATTGGTAGGTCGACTCATTTATCTAGGAGTGCGTCCGGATTTTGCCTACTCGGTTCATATTTTATCTCATTTTATGTATGAGCCTAGAATTGAGCATTGCGAGGCGGCTTTGAGGGTCGTTCGTTATTTTAAAGGTACTTTTAGTTAGAGTAACTTGTTACGTGCAAATAGTGATTTGTTCTTACAGGGTTGGTGTGATTCTGATTAGGCAACATGTCCAGTCACTAGACGTTCTTTGTCTGGATGACTTGTGTTTCTTGGTCAATCTCCTATTTCTTGGAAGATAAAGAAACAACACACAGTTTCTCGCTCATCTGTAGAGACGAAGTATCGAGCTATGGTTGCAATCATGTGTGAGCTTAAATGGTTGAAAGGGTTGCTTCTAAGTTCGGGTATGCACCATCCAAAGGCAATTAAACTCTTTTGTAATAGTCAGTCAACCATTCATATGGTGAAAAATCCGGTGTTTCATGAACACACCAAACACATTGAGGTTGATTGTCACTTTGTTCCTACCGCTACTCATTTAGCAGATATTCTAACCAAAGCTCTTGGAAAGAAACGATTCGATTTATTGTTTCACAAGTTGGGCACTTTTAATTCTCATGCTCCAACTTGCGGGAGAGTGTTGAGATATTTTGTGGCTTGATCACCAAATAACGAATATAGGGAAATGTCTTGACTTGATTAGCAAGTAACCAATACACGGAAGCTTATGTCTTGTTGTCCAAGTAAGAGATATTAGGAAATTGGGATTTCTTATCTTATACCATATGTTTAATGTATTATATAAGTAGATCATATCAATAATACAAACAAGCTTTTTCACCATCAATTTCTTTGTTTTTGTTGTTATTTCTACAACAAAACTCAAAAACATTAAGAAATGGGTACGTTATTAACCTTAATCACTTTCACCTTAACATGTTTTTTTATATGTGAGATGCCGAGATGGGTTTTAGGGTTTTGTGTGAAAATTTGAATGTAAATTATTCGACAAACAAATGGAGAAAGTAATTGATATTATCTTGTTATTATTTGGTCCATCTACAATCTTGATTGCTGACAAAAATGAGTATTTGAAGTTTGGAATATTCAGATGCTTGATCAAGTAGGTATTCATGTTGATAATATCCAAATTAGTACAGAAGCCTCAAGTATCATTTATGTGTATTGGCCAAAAATATCAGTTGTGTGTTTATTTTGTGAATATTGGCCGATGATCTACAGGAATTACAATAACTTTTAGAGATTTGAGGCGTCTCACTGCTTGCTTAAGATAGATTCCTACTCCTTGTTTAACAAGGAAAAATATGAATCTGATATTTTTGAAGCCGGAGGTTACAAATGGTCAGCCTTGATTCATCTCATTAAACTACAACTTTACTGTTTCATGATGATTTTTTAGGAAAAACATCATTTCCTAGCCCAGGTAGAAAGATCATTCGCACATCTTAACCGTGATCCACCTTTTGTGATAGATCCTAACACAAAGATAGTATTTTGTTACAAATCCTAACATGAAGGTGGTATTTTGTTACAAAAAGTAACATAAAGGTGGTATTTTGTTACAAAAAGTAACATAAATGTGGTATTTTGTTACACAAAGTAACATAAAGGTGGTATTTTGTTATGAATCATATCCCCTTTTTCATAATTATTTTACACGTGATTGATACTTTTTGTTAATGTTTACCTACCACCTTTGTGTTATGATCTGTCATTAAAGGTGGAGTATGTACAAATGACCTTTCCGACTGGGTTAAGAATCGACGTTATCCTTTTTTTTTAATATAGTTATGTTGGGTTTATAGGAGGTTAGTCTTCTACCCAGATGGAGACACAAAAAGAAATGGAATAGGTTTCATCTCCTTGTACCTATCAATAGTAGAGACTGATGATTTGCCTCATGGTTGGGAGGTTAATGTCATCTTCAAGTTGTTCGTGTTGGACCAAACACGAGAAAAGTACTTGACCATTCAAGGTAAGTATTTGAGTTTTTTATTTTGGGTTAATTACCTTTTGTACCTTTTTTTATTGGTAACATATCTCTTGTACTTTTGCGTTTGTAACGTTAAATAACAATCCCTCTGTTTTGCTAACTGTCATTTAGTATCCTTTATGAATCGGTGACATATCATCTAATACCCCTTATGTTGAAGTGTGAGCCCCACATCGAAAGTGTGTGGATAAATTGACCTATTGATATACATCTTGATGCCTCCACCCATCAGTTCGAGCTTTTGAGTTGGATAGGGCTTTAACACCATATGTATTGATAACAGAACATTTAATAGCCCTTATGAATTGGTCACGTATCATCAAAATGACGTAAACTTAACCAAAATTATGTTCAAAGGGTTACCAATACAGTCTTCCTCATGTCCCTCTACAAAGCCCCTTCATCGGTGATCAAAAAACTGGAAGCAATTGAGAGATCCTTCCTTTGGGGCGCAAAACCAAATAGGAAACCCTTCCCGAAAGTTAACTGGAATCAGGTTCAAAAGCCGAAATCTCATGGAGGGCTTTCGATCCGCAGCCTCTCGGACTTCAATCTGGCTTTGCTCTCTAAATGGCTCTGGCGTTTCGCTGCTGAGGAAAACGCCCTTTGGAAGAAAGTTCTTTGCTCCATCTACAACTGGCCTTCCAATGCTTGGGATCTATCACTCATGTTCTCCTCCCATTGTTTAAGCAATGTAAGTAACATCCTTAGCTTGTTCGAGGACGTTAGAATAGCTAGCCTCTTCGGGCCAGACGGAATTAGATGGGAGCTGGGCTCGGGCTCATCCATCTCCTTCTGGTCGGACTGTTGGGCCAGCACCGAGCTCTTCTCCTCTCTCTATCCACGTCTATTTCTTTTAGCTGAAGACAAATCTACTAGGGTCATTGATTACTGGACTGGTTCAAGTTGGTCGCCAATCCTCAGGCGCAACCTCTTGGTTTATGAATCTGACCTCTTGGCGCTTATATTGCAACATCTCTCCCTGTTCGAGCCCTCCCAAGCTCCTGACAGTATCAGATGGGTACATAATTCCAAAGTTTTCTCGGTCAAGGAAGTTTATAATCAAATCAGAAAAAACGCGATTGGTTCCAAACTGGAATGGTGCTCAATCCTATGGCGAGCCAAACTTCCCCCAAAAATCTCCTTGTTCGGCTGGCTTGTAGCCCTGGAAGTCGTCCCGACCAAATCATTCCTAGAAGATAGAGGTATCCCGATCCCCTTATCAGCAGCCCTTTGCTGTTTTTGCAAGCGCGCTTTTGAGGACATCTCTCACCTGCTTCTAACTTGTCCTCGTGCTGCTTCTGTTTGGTACTCGATTTTTAGTTGGTGGGGCTTAAGTGGTTGTATCCCCAAGTCCCCATCGGATCTTATCTATCACTGGCAGGGGTTGGCCCCCCGGGGTGTTGCGGGTTTATACTGGAAAAAGCTCCTCTTCATTGGTTTTTGGCACATCTGGCTATCCCGTAACTCAGCCATTTTCTCAGACTTGTTGGAGCCTCCGGAGACAATCACCCTTAGAATCAAGCTCTTCAGCTTTTCTTTGCTCTCTCTCAACCCTCCCAACAGAAGATTTGAAGACCTAGAGCTCTGGAAAAGTTTTCCTCTGTTCTACCTTAGCTAATCTCTCTCTTTGTGGCCTTTTAAATCTTTGGCTTTGTATCCTCTTTCTTTTATCAATAAAATCGTTTTTTTTTGCGGATCAAAAAAAAAGCGTTACCAATACATCAGCCTCATTTCAATTCCTCCTGGATATACAAAGATTATTATTGTTTGCTGCTCTTTCTGTTTATATATAGGAAGTTACTAGTTTATCCAAAGAGAGATAATGGCAATCTATCTCTTTACCTTAATGAAGTTGATGTTCAAGAGAAACGGGAGGTGTATACTGATTTTAAGCTACGCATACATGACCAGGTTTCCGGAGAACACCATGAGAAGACATTCAGTAAGCTACATTTATATAAGTTTATACTTACACACAGTCCCTGTTTTTGTTTAATGGTCTGTAATTTAAAGGTTTGGCCAAACTTTTGTCAGGTCATTTGTTTACTTCCAGAGAAGTTGATTGGGGATTAGAAAATTTCATCTTGCACCAGGAACTCCATGACTCTTCCAAGGGCTTTGTACGGAAGGATTCAGTAATTGTTGGTGTAGAGTTCCTTGAAATTAACATTAACTTTGTTTATACTAAAATGAGATCGTTCCAAGTTTCAACAACATATTACTGTATCTTAGCATTGTTGTGATGGCCAAACCTCCCGACCCCTCTCCTCCCCAACATCCTCCAGCCCCCCAAACCCCTTCCTCCTGCGTCTTCGTCTGCAACATCCCGGCAGATCTCACCCAAGACCAGCTCTTCACCCTCTTTTCCCCTTATGGCCAAGTCAATAGAGCCCATCTGCCCTCCAAACTCACCTCTTTCGGAAAGCGCTTCGGCTTCATCTTCTTCCCGAATTGCATAGTCGCCTCTGCAGCCGTCTCGGCATTGCACCGGGCGCTGGTGGGCTCTGAAAGACTCATCGTCGACTTTGCTAGAGGTTCCTCCCATATCTCTACTCGAGGTCCGTCGCTTGCCTCCTCTGCTTCTCCTGCCCCTCGCCCCTCTTTCAAGGAGGTCGTCACCGGTCTGATTTCGTCAGCCTCTTGCCCCTCAAACGCTCATGTCCCTCCCACCTGCGCTGGTTCCCCCAATCCCCTTTGGGCCGAATTGCTCTCTCGAAGCGTCATTGGAATCTCTTCCCCTGACTGGTCTGCTTCTTCAATCCAAGCATAGCTTCCCCTGCCTCTCGGCTCTAGCCTGCAGTTAATCGAACTGGGTGTGGGTGTTTTCCTCATCTCCTACCCAGATGCTTTGTCCTGCTCCAACTCTAAGATTGGTAACTGGGTTGAACTTAGGAGCTGCTTTTTCAATTTCTTCTCTGCGGTGAACTCGATCTCTGGTGGAGGTCGTTTTCGCTGGATCTCGATTGCCGGAATCCCACTCTCTGGTTGGTCTGAAGCCTCTATCCTCTGCATTGCAGCTTCTGTTGGAATTCCGGTCGCTGTTCACCCTTGTTCGACCTCGTTTCTGTGTTTGGATTCGGCTTTCGCCCTCATCCACTCTCCATCTCTAGATCCGGTTAATGGCTCGGCAAAGCTGGAGATAGAGGGCTCTCATTACCTGACTCGGTTCGTTGAAATTGAATTGCACCTTGTCCCTCCGTTTCCTTCTTCTCCGTTGGCCGATAAGACCGCCCCAGTTGCTGATTTCTCCAAGCTTCAGGTGGTCCAATCTCCTCGACCGGCTTCTGAAGCACCTCTTCTCGAGGTTCATATGGAGGACATTGGAAAGTCTTGCCTTTCGGACCCTTCCTTGTCTCGAGGCACGACCCTCCCTTCATCGGCGCGCCATTGTCGTAGCTCCTCTAGGGATTTTGGGGCTTGGAAAGGTCCGGATCTGGAAGGAGTGGTTGCTGGGAGGTCTGAAAGCTACCCTGGATCTCGGTCTTCTCTGGTCGCCGGCAACGGTGCCCTGAATCAGAGTGTTAGAGGTCCTCATTCTCTCGAGGACGGTGAATTCGTGCGCGAGGAAGTTGAGGTGGAGGGAGTCCTGCCCAATGCAATTTGTCACGAATCTTCGCTCCCGTCCGGCGAGGCCGCTGTTCTCCGGCATCGGAATCTCGGTCAGATATCCTCGACTTCTCCGCTGCGTGTTCCCAAGTCTCCCAACTCTGCTCCCCACGCGTTCGCTTCTCTCAAGACCACGCCGCCTGTTCTGCTTCCCGAGACATCGTCTCCTCTTCCTTTGACTCAATTAAAGGTTCTTGGGCTTGGGCCTCAGGTTGAGGCTTTTCTGCTCGCGGGCCTGCAAGATGGCTCTTTGGATTTCAGGCCTCAGGTCCAGCCCAGTTCGCCTACAAGTTCTACTGAAGCCTGTTCGCCAGGCCCAAGTCCGATCGACTCTCCATCGGCTTTCTTGGCTGCCAAGAAGGCTCCCCAGCCCTTCTCTGATTTTATTGCTGATCTCCACTCTCCTGCGGCGGTTTCTGGCATCCGCCCTCGGGCCAAACGCAGGAATAAACGAGTTCGGCATGGTCGCTCTAAGTTCTCAAAAGCTCTCAACAACGTCAGTCCCTCCCGCTCCCTCCGAAAGAAATCTGATGTTAAGCGTGTCTGGACTCTTCAATCTGATTAAAGACTTTAGCTAGTCTCTTCAGCTCTCTTTCTATTTCTTTCTTCTTCCCTCTTTGTACTACTCTACTGGAGTTTTGCTTGGGTTGAATAAAATTGTTATTTTTGCTGATCAAAAAAAAAACTTTGTTTAGACTATTACAGCTATGTAAAATGGGTCTGGTCTTGCACACGAGAGAAGCTATTTTCTTAAGTCTTTTTTTTCATCGGAAAAGCATGTTGAGAATTTATAAATCCTCTTTTGAGGTGAAAAAAGATTACAAGATTCAGTTATAGACCTTCAAAAGAATCTCCAAGACAATCAAAGTCAACTTAAAAAAAACAATAAGACCACAACCAATATTACAACCAGAATACAACCATAAAGCAAACAAACACAACTAAGAAAACAACCCAAGAACCCCAAAATCAAAAGCAACCAATATAACTAAAGGGGATACAACCTAGATGAACAAAACAGCACCATGAAGCCTAGAAAATCTTGATAACATAGGTTTAGCTATCCGGATTTGACCACCATTAAGCACAGAAGGGGAAACACCAGAAAACCAGGTCGATCAAACAGACAAATCCATTACCTGAAGGGGCATAACTACTCCATGCTCAATAGATTGACATCCCTCAAAAGAAGGATGGTAGGAGCTATTTGCCGACGGGCAGCACCGCAACGACTGAGGGAACCCAAAGGCCAAATAAATACAAAATGATGACTTCTAAACAGGGCTAACGATGCACTAAGAAATCGTCGGCGGCCAACCCCTTAACCGATGAGCTCGATCCACACCGTGGTCCAGAAAAAACGAAATCTATTAGAATGAAGAAGTAGGAAATAGGAGGGAGGAGTTTAGCCTAACAAGAAGAGGGAGAAGAGAAAACCTTCAAAGTATACTACCATTCAAAAACCCCAAGACTGGGCACGTACCAGGTCTTTCTCACGTTCTGGCCAACCCCGAGAAACGCCTAAAGAGAGGACTCTGGAATTTCATCCTGGCACAAGGAAGACTTAAATGGTTGTCTGATCTGATCTCCACAACACGAACAACATGCAAAGAGGCCAAGCTGTAGCGCGGTTAGAGGAGAAGGCCCTAAGATCGACGGAGAACAGGGGCTAAAGATCTGGCCTTTATTGGACCAAACCGAAGGAGAGAAGGCATAGAAGCGACCTACCAGGCGAGCAGAGTGGAGCCCTGAATCGAACCGCAAAGATAAACGCTTTGAGGGAAAAGAATAATCTCCCACGCCGGATCTGAGGAGGCTCTGCCGATAGAGAAGGAAGTTGATGTCTGCGTTCACCAGAGAGGAGCAAAGCTGAGGGAGAGTAGAAGGGGGCGCTTCGCCTTCACCACCATGAACAGAGAATAAACCGACCCAAATCCGCTTCGATCCACACCAATACGGTGGAGAAGGAAGTCTCATGGCCGAAACTTTGAGGGGAACTATTGTCGGAGGCGAGAGCACGTCGCCGAGGGACGAAAGGAGAGGTGAAAGAGAAGGGAGAAGAGGAGGAGAGGGCTTCGCCAATTTACAGCTATGGCTATAGCCACAGCTGTAACCGGCGAAGCCAAGTGAAAGGAGCGGCGGAGAGACAAGGGAAGGCATGAATTTTAGAGAGAAGTCGGACCTTCTCCCCTTTCCATTTATTTTCCTAATTATTTAACTGTCTCAAGTTGAATCTCTTTAACACTTGAATTCATATTGAATTCAGTCCAAATACTTCGAATTTAAATTTAGGTAGCTTACTATTGTGGAAATTTTTTATTTGTAAATTAGTATATTTAAATGTGTTTTTTAAAATGGGTAACCGGAGATTTCATTAACGCCAACTGGCAATCAGACAAAATGAGGCGTGACCGCCTCGGGTTCCAGATGTTTGTCCGGGCCGACCATAGCAAGCCTGGCACTCATGGACCCATAATTTTAGCCCACTTGAACTCGTGGGCAATAACTCAAGACAACTCCCTACCGCTGTTTCAACATAACGCGGGAAAATAAAGAAAGTTCCAAAACCAACAGGAAAAACATAGTCCCAACAAACATAAAAATAATAGCAATAAGAGAAAATGACTGGTGTTGATAGTGCAGGCTGCCCGGAACCTCCCAGCATTGGCTGTTCCGGGTCTGTGGGTATAGTCTGGTGTCAACTCCTCCCACCCCTGCTGGGGCAGATCATTCCTCCATCGGAGGCCTCTGGACCTCCGCTCCGTCTGCTTGCTCGTCCCCCCTGAAATAACAGCTCCCAAGGTTGTTGGTGGGTAGTCAGGTCCCCCTTCTGCTTCTTAGTCTCTGGTGGACGAGCATACAACGATCCACTTCTGGTCTTCAGGGTGGTCTTCTTACCTTTGCCTCTACTGGGTCCTCCTTTGCCTAGACTCCCCTGAAGATCCGGCGGGTAGTCCCGTGGATCTGTCTCTTCTTCCTTCCTCATCATCACATTGAATCCGGGGGGAGCTCGGGTCGCGGGACCATCGGCAGGGTGGATGTTAGCCAGAAGGTCAGGCTTTGTGGACTTGGGAGGCGGGTAGGGTTCTCCAAGGCCACCCCCTTGTAAAATATTGGTCAACCCTTCGGGGTTAACCTTAGCCAGAAAGTCAGGCTTTGGACTGCCTGCATTGGACGACTCAGCCTCCATAGTTATCTCCCTAGAACGGGCCATAGGGTTCAGAGTTAGATCACTCAGGAGGTACGTGATCACCGGGTGTGAAGCTGGAGGAGGTGTCTCCCAGACCCTTTGGACCAGCTGATCTACATCCAAATCCCGGGGAACCAGGATAGACCTATCATAGCGGACCTCCTCCCGACCAATCCCCTTGAGCAGCGTCTGATAGTTCGGTAACCTGTGTGTCAACATGCCGCACCTGCGACAAAAATCCACCACCCTCTCGTATTGCAGGTCTATCACAGTGGAAGAATCAGTACCTGAGAAGCGAAGTCTGGTTCTACGCCGCAGTGGCCGGGACAACTCCATACGGACTCGCATCCAGAGGTGCCTGTCCTCCCGGCGGACCGTTGGAATAGGGGCCGATAGGATTAGTGTGCCTATACTGCCCGCCAGAAGGCCTCGAATGTAAGCGTTCCTCGCTCCTCCCGGGACATTCAGTGCCCTGACCCCGAGTTCCACATGATTGAAGTTGATGTCTTCCGGCCGATCGAAGCGCCGGAGCGGTTCAAAGAGGAGAGGGAAGCCCTTAAAGCTCCAGGGGCCCCTATGGCGGATATCTTCCATGGTCCGTGCAGACGGGAAGTGATAACCCGTGACGTTGGGGGTCAGGAATTCCACTCGGATCCCCGTAACCTTCCATTTCTTCAGCATCATCTCGCAGACGATATGCTGGTTGTGCGATCCGTCCCCTGCAACCCTTGCTGCCAGGGAAAACTCATACGATCCCGAGGTAAACAATGGGATCCCCTCGTCCGAGACCACCAGGTCCTCATCCTCATCTTCCCAATCCGGAATCGGGGAGATCCGAGTTGCCTGAACCTCCAAAACTGTCCCCGATGGCCGGCCAACCCTCAGATTGATGGGGGTAGCAGTCCGTCCCCGCTCGGTCGAAGGAGGGCGGTGGGTACTCGCCGGAGACTGGACTGGCCGGGGAAGAGTGATCAAGTCCCGTTAGACCTCCCTCGGCGTTGATGACAGGCCGGGGTAAGACGGGCTGAGTTCCGCTGGATCAGGCACACCGCCGACAACCAGGGACGGCTCGATGGACGAGGTCAGGCCTGACAGGACCGTCAGATCTGTCAAGGACGAACCCGGCTTGTCCTTCAGATCCGTCGTCTTGTGCAGTTGCTGCCGAGGGGGTGGAGGTGCCGGACCAAACAGCGGCGGGAACTCGACGGCGCTACGAGCCTGGTACTGGGCGAAGGTCCCGAGGCCACGAGCGACCTCTGCATGCGAGCGGATCTGGCCGGAGTTGGCCATTTCCAAGTCAGTACGGCGAGGAGGAGGCAGGTCCGTCATCGGTGAAGCGGAAATGGGTGCGGGGGAGTTGAGGGAGATTCGGTGGCGGCGATGGCAACCCCGTCACAGCCGGTCGGAGACGGGCCACGATCACGGCGGGCGAGCGTGGCTGGGCACCGCTGGTTGGAGAGGAGCCTGTTGCGATTGAGAGGCAGGGGAGGGGCTGGCGGCAAGGGGTCGGAGAGGGTGGGTGAAGGCGGCGGCGGTTAGAACCCAGTTAGGTTTCGAGAGGAACCTCTGGGAGTTTTTTTTTTGAGAGCGTTTTTAATATAAATAATATTTTAAATGTGTTTTTTTTCGTTACCTTGAAAACTTTTATTTTCAAATGAGTACGCATGATTGTTTGTTTTCCACTAGGACCACTACCCATGAAAATTTTCATTTTCAAATATTTTGTTTTTCGTCCAATTTTGAACCGAAAATGGTTATATGCTAGACACGTTACCATTTTTTTTTGAAAAGT
This sequence comes from Erodium maritimum, assembly GCA_963921825.1. Taxonomy (NCBI): domain Eukaryota; kingdom Viridiplantae; phylum Streptophyta; class Magnoliopsida; order Geraniales; family Geraniaceae; genus Erodium; species Erodium maritimum. Next base: position 48,580,838 of record OY997591.1, read on the forward strand.
ACCAAAATCTAATCTATCTAATATATTATATCTAATAGGAACTTCCCCGTGTAGTTCACGCAGGTCCAAGATGCTTCACGCGCAAAAACAGTTTCTACGCGCGGGTTTGTTTTCCACGCTCGCCTCCTCACTTCCCTCTTCATCAAATTCTCCTCCACCCACAACCCTTCTTCTTCCTCCACCCACAAGCATCAGTTACAACCCCAACCAGAATTGCTTTGTCTGTTGGACTCAACAGTCGTGGCAGCGATCCTTTTAGAATTATGTTTGGTCTTTCCCTCTACTTGGTCTGCCGACTTCCGGAAGTAAATGGGGTAGCTTAGACGCCAGGTCGTGAACGCGTTACTTTTTCGAGCTTCCCTATATATAAGGCATTGGATCTTCACTTCAACACACTAATCTGCTAGGGTTTCAGTTTACGTCCGTGCATCGACCAAGATCAGGTGCGTTACTGTTTTGATTCTGTACAAAACCACAGCCGGATATGATATTCCGGCTACAGGTTTGACGATGTTTGTGCTTGTATTGTGGTTTGGAAGGCAGATGTGATGCTTGTGTTGGCTAGCCGTAGGTGTTTCCATATTTCAAATTTTGGTTTCCATTTGTTTGTGTGATGTTTCATTGTTTGTAGTATAGTTGTTGGGTTTGGGATCGATTTGCAGAGGGTTTAACATTCATAAAATGGTTGATTTATGAAATTTTATCTGATTGAACCGCATATGAATGTATGAATGTTACCTGATTGCATATTAAAATTGTACAAAGCATCTTGATAATTTTAATTAAATTCAGAATGTTAGTTTTCTTGGTCTTTGTATTATTTTTTATTGGTTTTGTATTCTCGGAGAAAGTTGAAACAACAAATTAAAGGGAAAGTAAATAAGTTACTCCCAAGACCCTCCTAAGACACAAGGTCTACTCATGAGTTTATCAAGGTTTTTCCTGTACCCAATTTATATTTATATTCCATTATTAACCTTTTGTGTATTGGAAGTGCTAGCTTTAAGTGTATCAACACATGAAGCAACCATTCTTCCAAGACGCATGTGGTGTACAGTCATTTTATGTGAGGTTAGTAAGTTAGTTTGTTTCGTTTTGATACAGTTGTGAATTTGATTTTTAGTGACAGGTTTTCGTATCCAGTCATTGTATAAGGTATAATCAGATCTAAAAGCATGCATTCTATCTGTAGCAATATTGTTGTTGTAATGAGAAGGATACTCTTGATGTTTCATGCATAATTCACTTTCGGAAAGTAGAGTTATTATGAGTGAACATGAAGAGTAGTTTTACGAGAGGTTTGTAGTTCAGTTTGATTATTTGGAGATAGGCTAACTTCATTTGATAATCTGAGTGTATTATCTCCATTGCATTAGTTGTGTTCATATGGTTTACTTCAATTACGTCCTTGAGGTTTGACTTCTATAAGTCTAAGCCTATAATCAGTGAGAATTAGGTTCGTATTATTTAGTTTAGTTACCAGTCTTTGTCTTAGGTTCCATCAAGTAAATAGTGATGACTTGACCATTGCTGTGAATTTTTGGTGATGTTCTGATCATGTAGAGCACATGGCTGAATACAAAGAAGGTGCTTGGAAACCCTTTGCTCATAACATGTTTTGCCTAAGCGGTTACTACTGGTACTATAAACTAACATATTTCTGCTTCTATTTCCTGGTGTTATTATATTTAGGTAGTCACATTTTTATGTCAGTTGTGACTTATATGTTTTTTTAAGGTCTTTTGCTTCTTTCTTATCAAGACTATTTTCTTAATTGGAGTTGACTTAGAGTTATGAACACTTTACTGGAATTAGAGGCTTGCCAGTACTTGCTCCTCTATTTTTTTTTTAATTTGAATCTTAATTCCATTATAGCAAGTGCAGTAATGAGACAGCTCGTAAAGATGTTCAACCCAAAATTGTTATTGAATTAGTTCCAATTTTGTTTACATGTTGTAGCTAGCACATATCTTCTTCGTGGATGCTATATATTTCAAGGTATCGCTTCTGTGTGTTTATTGTGAGTGATTACTGGAGCTTTTTGTGTCTGCCAAATCTAGGTGTCTAAATTAGATGAGTGGAAGGAAAGGGGTAGGTCTATTTAGTTACATTCAAATTGATATGTGTTGAGTTGTAGATTTTTATGTGATGTTTTGCTCTTGTGTTCGTGAGTTTCAGAGTCAGGAAATTAAGGTTAGAAATTTTGTTGTGGCTCATGTACTATGTAATTTGGACCAGGACAATATATATTCTGAATGTCTCTTACCTTTATGATTTATATTGTGTTCATATATGTATGAATTAGGTTTATTGGTTTAATTATGTAACAAAACTATTGCTTACTTTTGTTTGTTTTTGTAATAGGTTTTCTGTGTATTTTGCTAGAATTAAAGATCAATTTTGTTACATTGATATTTAATGTAAACCAACTTATGTTTGTTCTTTTGTTGAAGGGGATGATTAGCCCTCGGTCGTCGGATTCGAATATGTATGCGAATTTTGGTTATACTATTGGGTAGTTTAGCTCTGGTGTATTTTATTTTATGAAGTAACTATTCGAATCTTGCCAGAGCATTGCCACTTGTTAATTTTTTATTAGTTATTTTCTGTTTGATTTATTATGCTTCCATTTTATTAATTAGTTTCATTTCCTCATATATTTTACAGCCTCTTCTATGTCGAAAATTGGCAGACCACACACTTCTGACTTGTGGCCTGCATTGCCACTTATACAAGCATTGTTGCCAGGTTATGTATATATACCACACAACCTCTCTAGGATAGTATAGCTCACAACTTGAATGGACTTAGAGGTTCAGTTCTCATTCACCAAGTTTTAAAAATTTAATTGAAAAATAATTTTTGTAGCTTCAACCACCTGTTTTGGTTGTGTAAATTGCCACTTTAGTTAATCTGAGAATGTTTTTTGTTGGCTTTCCAGTCCACCAGTGAGGCGAGCCAGTGCAGCTGTCTCGAACATCATTGTAAAATATTCTAATGTATTTCATGATGTCATGTTGCGGGTTATCTAAATTCTTTTCCTTAATTTTACTTCGGGTTTTCAGGTTCGGTATTTTAGCCGAGGTATTTTTTTGTAGCTTGCAAATAATAAAGACTACAGTGAAAGATAGCACACCAGAGACCTTGAAGAAAATTTGATCAAGTAAACTACTATAATTGATATATACCTCCCAGCTTCAAGAATTTGCTGATTTCCGATCATGTTTTAAGTAATTTTGTTATTTGTTTAATTACATTTACACTTGTGCATAAGTTCTGTTCTTGTGTCATGGGTCCTGAAGCCATTCCGGGTGGTTAATGTAAATAAGAGCACTAATAAAAGGAAATCCTTGACATCTTTTAGATTTGGCAGCAACACTGTTGAGGGTTGCCTACTGGTTAGAGCTTCGATTCTTTGTGTGTATATCTTTATTTTGGTAACTTAGTTTTGATTGAATATGTTTCTCAATTTCACAGATATAGAATTTCTTAGTCTTAGAATGGACCTTCAGTATCTCTTTTGCCTCTTTTTGCTATGTTTATGGACATTTTGTGGGAATGAATTAATTTTGGTTTTGCTTCCAGTTTTGTGTTAGTTCAGAACTACCCATCCAGTTCTAATCATGGAGGACGTAGAGAAGACAAATTAATGCAGATAATTGGATGGTGTTGGAGACACAATGGCAAGTGTTGAAGAATAAATTGGTTTTGGATTTTTAAGCAAAGCCAATATGATTTGTCTTTCTTGGTTCTGGATACTTTGTTTAGTTGCAACCATATGCAATCAATGCAAATATGGAGAGTTTTTTTTGTCTGATACTAACCGATCAACCATAGTTCTTATCATCATTGCACCCAACTAATGCATTGATTCAAATTATTTCGTGGAACCAATGTTTAGATATTTTGGCCTTTTTCTTTTTGTAATTTTTGAGTCATTTCTGCACCAAGAATGTTCTTAAGATCATTGGCTCTTTGGAAGATGGTTGAGTCTCACTTTTTGGCCATTACTGATGGAGATGAGATAATTCGTGTTTGGGAGGTGAGTAAGAATACAAGATTGGATGAGAGTGGCATTCCCAATGATGATTCTGCATGTGTACTTCCCAATGAACCAACCTTCAAAGCTGGCTTCTTTTGATGCCAATAAAGAAAAGACGAAGAAACTCAAGAAATACAGGGTCATGGCTTGTGCTGTTCTGCCACCTAAAGTCTGCTGGATATTTGGGAATCCGTTGCACGAGTTCGAGAGCCAAAATGGCAATGTCTTGAAGGGTTTAGTATTTGATACCCTGATTCTGTATGTTTTATCTTATGATATCATGTTTCTTTATGCTTCCATACTTCTTCTTTCTTAAACTACTCAAGAAATATTTTTCCATATGTTTGATATAGATCCTTTATAGATTGATAGGAAAATGTAATTTTGTCCAAGGTAAAATAATACGTTAATTACAACTCTACTTGTAAATGGACGATGCAAACTAAGTTATGTTTTTGGGTGGTAGAATCCAAATGATTTTTTATGTTTTATATCTGTTTTATAACTATTTTTCCTTTCATGTAAAATTTCATAAACATGGAGGCATTATTGTTCTTCTGGATGAAGCATGATCAGTGTAGAGCTACTAAGCAATACTTCTGCACGCATATCCTCTTATTTCCACTTAGATATCACTAACTTGCAATTCTTCTTGTACAATTTTCAATAAGTATAGATAGACTTTTCTTGCGATATGTTTCCAAGATCAACACATGACCCGTTTGCTCAGAAACTCTACCGAACATTTTAAGACCACCGACGCTTCAATAAACCCAAATAAGCTCGGAGAAACGACCTTTTAAACTGTTATTTTGTTTCTTGCATTTCTGTAAAATAATTTTTACGATTCGATTTTGTGTGTATGTTCTTACTGTAAGCACCGCGCATCGCGCGGTGCCACCCCACTAGTGCTCTTAATACCATGATACCTCTTCACTTCTTTTTTTTCTTTTAAACCTGAGTGCCCGATCCATTTCAGGTTCACTTTGCCTTCTTCTCTATTTTATAACAACTTATCTATTGTACTTAACCATGAACACTATTGAAACACGCAGCTGAAGCTTAACCATTAAAACACACTCTCTATGTTCTTCCTCCTCCTCCTACCAAGGTGTCAGCGTGGGTAATAACCAAATCAGATTGTTGTTTGAAACACATATCAGATCTGATTTTGAGTTTCCAGCACACCCGATCTAATTTGTGTTTGACACATATCAGATCTATCCCCAACACATTTGATTTTCTTAAATTATGAAAAATTAATGGCATGTTTTTGAAAACTTGACGATTAGTGAGTGGTACTATGGAATTTTCAGGTGTTTTGGAAGGGAAAATAATGGAAAAGATGAATGAAGATTTCAAGAATATGAAGAAAAAAACAGTTTAGGGTATTCATTTGAATATAATTTTTTTAATGACAGCGAGTTGAAAAATTTCCTTCAATTTATGGTTAATTTTCAATTTAGTTTTTCAACAAAAATTGTATGGTTTGATTGAATCACAAGTCCAGGTACTCAATGATTAATGTCTTGTAGGCTCCCACACATTCAAAACGTGTCGCAAGGGGTGATAGATCATTTACAGTTTTTTGACGGGTGGTTGGAGGAAGTGCTCAAGGATAAGGCTCGTAAGGGGCTAATAGAGCCTGTAGAACCTCGGACTCTAGGAATGGGGACTCAAGCCAATCTTTTTCTTGAGCTGAGATTGAATTGAAGGGGAGATCTTGAAGCTCAATGATGTCTGAGTTGGGTTTGGTAAAGCAGTTTTGAAAGTGCTGAGCAGCAGCAACTTTGATATGAGCTAGATCAGATAGAGTAGCCCCCTCAAAACAAATAATGGATAGCCTTTTCTTGCACCCATTGAAATTTGCAATTATGTGAAAGTAGGAAGAACCTTTGTCTCCATCATCAAACCATTTTGATGAAGACAAAGGTTCTTCCTACTTTCACAGAATTGCAAATTTCAATGGGTGCAAGAAAAGGCTATCCATTATTTGTTTTGAGGGGGCTACTCTATCTGATCCAGCTCATATCAAAGTTGCTGCTGCTCAGCACTTTTAAAACTGCTTTACCAAACCCAACTCAGACATCATTGAGCTTCAAGATCTCCCCTTCAATTCAATCTCAGCTCAAGAAAAGGATTGGCTTGAGTCCCCATTCCTACAGTCAGAGGTTCTATAGGCTCTATTAGCCTGTAATGGAGACAAAACTCCAGGCCCTGATGGCTTCTCAATAAGGTTCTATCAAGTTGCCTGGGACATTATCAAAGAAGATTTCATGCTATTCTTACAGGAATTCTATAATTCTGGTCAATTGGGCAAATGAATTAATTCCTCATTCATAGTTCTTATTCCTAAAAGTTCTTCCCCTTTGACTTTCAATGACTTTAGGCCAATCAGTCTAATGGGAGGACCCTACAAAATCCTCTCAAAACTACTCTCTTCAAGACTCAAATTTGTGGTGAACAATCTGGTGGGTGAGGAACAAACAGGGTTTCTAGCTGGGAAGCAGATAATTGATGGGATATTAATAGCTTCAGAAGTGGTCAATTATATCAAAAAATCAAAGTCCAAGGCTCTTATTTTCAAAGCAGATTTTCAGAAAGCCTTTGACAATGTTAGCTGGTGTTATGTGATGCAAATCCTAACCAAAATGGGTTTTGGGATCAAATGGAGATTATGGATGATATCATGCTTTAGAGCCTACATATCTGTTCTAATAAATGGTTCCCCTACCAAAGATTTCCAAATGTCTAGAGGCCTAAGACAGGGATGCTCACTTTCCCCTCTCATATTTGTCCTAGTAGCAGAAGGGTTAAATCAGATTATGAAAGCAGGGATTTCTAGCAACTTATTTCATGGAATTAAATCTTCTGCTTCAGGGCCTATTATATCTCATCTACAGTTTGCTGATGACTCAATTTTTTTCATTCAAGCAATTCCAGATCATGTCAGATGTCTCAAATATGCCCTTTCCATGTTCTATTCAGCTTCAGGATTAGCTGTTAACTATGACAAATCTCAACTCATCCCTATGAACCTATCTGAAGGAGAAGAATTGATTATTTCCTCAATTATACATTGCCCTATAGTCTCCCTCCCCATAATTTATTTGGGTTTCCCCTTAGGTGGTAATACAAACAGAGTACAAACTTGGGATCCAATCATTCAAAAATTCAAGAAATCTTTGGGTTTATGGCAAGCAAAACATCTTTCTTGGGGGGGGGGGGGGAGAATTACTCTGATTAAATCTACACTGGGAGCACTTCCTCTATACTACTTTTCTGTTCTTAGAGCCCTAAAAGGGGTTATCAGGAAAATGGAGAGTTGGCAAAGAAAATTTCTTTGGCATGGCAAACTCTCTGGTCATGGTTGTTGCAAAATTGCCTGGGGAAAGGTTTGTAAATCTAAACAACAGGGAGGTCTGGGTATAAGAAAGCTTTCAAGTATGAATGTTGCCTTGCTAGCAAAATGGTGGTGGAGATATGCTCTAGAGAAAAATGCACTATGGAAATTAGTCATAGCTGGAAGGTTTGGCTGGGGGACTAATGATTGGGACCTATCCAAGTTTACTGAAGTGGGATCAACTAGTTTCATAGCTCATATTCTAAATTTGCTTAAGGAACCTGGTTTTGAAGATTTATTTGGCTCTAAAGGCCTTCATTGGAAAGTTGGTAAGGGGAATAGGGTCTATTTCTGGCTGGATGCTTGGTGGGGGGATACAGCCTTCAAACATTTGTTTCCTAGATTATTTTATCTCTCACAATCGAAAAATATGATGGTCTAGATGCTTGGGATGGTTTGACTTGGGACCTGAACTTCATTAGATCCCCAAGGGGCAGAGCAGAGCAAGACTTGGCTACTCTTACATCAATCCTAAATGGAATCAGACTATCTGATCTTGAAGATGTCCTTATTTGGGCTTGGGATCCTAAAGGCTTTACAGTCAGAAAATTATACACAAAATTAGAGCATCATGGATCTCAATCCTCCTCCATATCAGAATGGAGCAATTTATTATGGATTCCTGGTCTCCCCCCTAAGATAACTGCATTTGCTTGGCTGGCCTGTCACCAAGCAATTCCTTCTAAGTGTTTTCTGGAGGAATTACTATGGCCTATATGTCAAGGGGACCTTGAGGATGAAAATCATATCCTATTACACTGCTCAAGAGCTTGGCTGGTTTGGAATTTAATAGCTAATTGGTGGGGGACTCATTTAGTCATGTCAAGATCAGTTCATACTTAATTGATCACTTGGCCTACTCTACAAAAGAAGAAATACAAGAGTAATTGGCTTCAAATTTTCCAACTGACCTTATGGCAATTATGGATTGCCAGAAATGCAAAGATCTTCAATGGAGAAAGCTCATCTGCTGAGGACATCTTCCACAAAATTCTGCAGCAATCCTACAGCTGGGAATGGACCTACTTTCACAAATCCAGAAAATACTTCACAATTATTAATTGGCAAAATTCTCACAAAGCTTGTTTGGATTGGAAATTGATAACCTGATCTTTGGGGTGGGGGTTCTGGGCTGGGATTGGGGTGGTGGTGAGTGGGGTGAGCGGTGAGATTCTCCTTTTTCTGCTGGGGTTACCGAGTGTGGGTAGTTTGCTCCTGCTTCTTCTTGCTGAGTGTGGGTAGCTTTTTTATATAGCTTTGAGTGTGCTTTCTTCTCTTTTGCAGGTTCCCTGGAGATCTCTCCCTGTAGGGTTCCTCCTTGGTTGCTCGCCTGAGTCGCTTTGCTTCTCTAGGTCTTCGATTCATTTGGCCTACTCTCCTTCATCCCTTCAATCTGTGCTTCTGTTGTCTCGCCTCTGCATCTCAAGGCCTGATGGAAGCATTTGCTCTGAGCTTGCCGTCCAAGATTCTACTGTCAGGCTTCCCGGCTCCGGATCCATCGTTTGTTGGTAGATCGTCTCGTCCTCTCATCTTCTCAACCGCTCCCCAATTCTAAAGACCGAACTCCTCATTTGGGTCTTGGAATTGAGGTTTCAAAAATTTTCCCTCAAGTTCTGTTCACATCACTTGGGCCAGTTACTTTCAACAACAACATTTACATTTTCATACCCTTCTGTTTAAAAGGGTTCTCGGGGCTTCATTTTCATGCCTTGTCTTCACTATCTCTTTCACTTTCATGTAGGGTTTGGTTTTTGTGTTCGATCTGTACTCGGATCGTATTTGTACTCCTTTTTAACCTCTAAAGATGTTTTAATCTAAATTCCGCTTTTCCGATAAAAAAAAAGGGACGGTCTAAAATTGTGGTACCTCCTGCGGATGTTCCTCGGTCTCATAACATCAGATCCAATAGTCGAGCTGTAAAACCCCATGTATTTCTAGAGGGTATTAATGTGAAATCAAAAACCTTGGGGGTAGGAACTTGCAATAAGTATTGTTGAAGAGAAAAACAAAAAATAAGAGAAAAGGAAAAGGGCTGGAATTAGACTGGGTCAGACCAGACACGCGTATTGGGCTGGAGCAGACCTGCCCGTATTCGCGAACTCAGGCACAGATTCACATGGCCCAACCCAAACCCGTGCACAAAACCTAACGCGCGCCGCCTCACCTTCCTCAGTATCACGCACGCGAACCGAGACGAGAGTGTCGCCCTCCTCCCTCGCGTTCCTTCTCCCTCGCTCACGAAACAGCACAGATCCCGCCGTGTTTCTCCCTTCGCCGGCGTTAGTCATCCTCCCCACCTTCTTCCCTTTCTTCTGCAACCCCCACAACTCAACCCCCAAACGCCAAAAAACCCTCGCCCCTTTTCCTCTTCTCCCTTCGCTCTCTCCCTCTTCGATTCGAGCTCGACGCCGTGAAATCAAGCCTCGCCGCACCAAAACCCAGCACGGTGAGCTTCCCTACTGACCATATCACCTCCCCCGTAGCACCCTGCTTGAGATTTGTGGGTTTTGGGGCTCGTTGTGGTCGGATGTGGACGGAGCAACACCAGACCCTCGTCTCCACGCCGGCGACACGTACTCGAGCCAGATCTGGAGCGATTGAGGTTCGAGAGCCACTCCGTCGAGATCCCCTCGTCTTCCCCGAGTCCCTGACGCCTCAGCCACTGTTGAAAACCCTCCGGCGAGCTTCTCTGATGTTTCCCGCCGCCACGGCCAGGTCAGGCCTCCGCCGTCGTGCCCCCGACCTCGCCATGATCAATCCAGGCCAAACCCTAGCTAACCGGGCCTTGGGCCAAGTGGGATGGTTGGGCCGGACGTCACCGGGCCAGGACAACCAGGACGGTCCTGGATCTGAATGGGCTCTGGGCCAGATCGTGGTTCGGACGTGGGTCATGCCCAAGTCTTGGGACCGGGCCTGACTCGGGTCCGGACCGGGTTAGGCTCGGGTCCGGGTCAGGTTCAGGTTCGGACGGGGTCTGGTTCGGGTTTTGGGTCGGATCCGGGTCAACTTGGCTTTAAAAATTAATTATATTTAAATCAGTTTCAATTAAATAAATGATTAATTATTTTGACCTAAAATTGGGAATTTAAAGGACAGTTTGGACTTTTTCAAAGGACCTTGGACTACCGGGACTGACTGAACCCTTATCTGTTAAAGTCAGATTGAACCTCGCCCGAGAAGACGAAGACCACTCCGGAACCCGTGTGAAGAACGGAGGAGGGGCTAATCGACTTTACAGCAGAGTATTATTAGAGGAAGACCACAAGGTAGGGAAAGTCTTAGCTTCTCATTTAAATAACGCTTAGTATGCCTATTAGGTTAATAAAGTTGGAAAGGTCCTAGAATTGCATATAGGATGCGAATAACTAGAATAAATGTCTTTCAATTACTAAGAACCGGATGGGTCTAGCAAGCATGCTTTGGATGAGAATCACTAGTGTAGCTCGCTTTCAATACTTGGGAATTGATTTACTGGTAGAGAGGCCGTGATGAGCCCTCGGATTAGTTGTGTGTTAGCTTCACATGCTTGTTTGCTAGTCATTAGGATAATCAAGAGTCTAATGAAACTAGATCAAATGCATGCTTGAATGTTTGAATGTTTAACTTGAATGCTTGAATCATTGGTTGATTGATTGAATGCTTAAATGATTGAATGGTTGATCGAGTATGACTGGTTGTGCCAAGGAGGCACGATCAGGTGATCGATTGACCGGTAGAGAGCAAGTGGTGAGTGATGGTAAGTATAATTATGGGTATGAATCCCGTGTGGTGTGTATTGATGAACGTGTATATTTCTATGAACGATTATGGACCCTGCGGGGCATTAGTTACTGAGCCTGCGTGCAATGGATATGGACACTGCGGGGCATTGGTTATTGAGCCTGCGGGCAACGGTTATGGACCCTGCAGGGCATTGGTTATTGAGACTACGGGAAATGGATATGGACCCTGCGGGGCATTGGTTATTGAGCCTGCGGGCAATGGTTACGGACCTTGCGGGGCGATGGTTATTGGGCCTGCGGCCATTGGATATTGGACCCTGCGGGGCAATTAGATGGTTTACCCTGCGGGGATTGATTTCTTGTTGTTTCACCCAAGTGTATGCGTCCTGCGGGAGTATTACCTTGGTTCCCTATGACATATGGTCCTTTGGAGACGTTTCCGGGAATCCCGACGATAAGCGCCCTCAGGGGTTGTTACCGGTATTCCCGATGTTAAACGTCTTTGTGATGTCATGCGTCTCCTCTGGACCAAGGGAAAATCCGACATGACACAACGAGTATTGTGGATCGGAGGGTGGCGACTTCATGTCCCACGACATTTATCAAATGCTTTACCCTATTTGATTATTTAAGAAATGCATTGGTTCCTTTATTTCCCTGTGATTGTTGTTGACTCCTTCGTTGAACACTCGGTTTATTACCACATTTCAATGTATTCACATTTCTTCGTATTTGAGATTTGAACTAAAATGGAGAAACTTTAATTGTTGAACTAAAAGCGTGCCTAGTTATGCATTTTCCCTACTGAGCATTAGCTCACCCCTAATTTTTTATGACTGTTTTACAGGATCGCGTGATGATTAGTGGACTCGAGGCTCAGGAGCTTCTGGGGTCCGGGTGCTTAGAGGCGTTGGTCGTATTTCGTGGTCATGAACTTTGTTAAAGGATTATTATTAATTTTTATGAACCTTTTGTAGAGATTTTATTATAAGCTGTTATTTGAGATATTTGGTTGAATTAAAGTTAGATGATTTTATTGGTTTTATGTCCTTTTAGTATTACAATTGCCTCATCCTTAAGTCACATCTCGAGTCCGGTCAAAACCGGATTTGAGGCGTGACAATTTTGTATCAGAGCCTGGTTTCATTTGAAATTGGTTTTCAATTTTGAACTTGTTTTCAAAACCTCGGACCGCACATCAATTAGGTGGGTAGAGTTAGGTGGTCTAAGTCGTGGACTCAGTGACACAATTTGAGGGGTAGAGTTGGGACGACCCAAGTCTTGATGGTTTCGATGTTTAATTAAGTTTGACTCTTTCAGATATATACGATGGTTACATTACTTGATCAGTACCCTTGCCCTATTTGCTGTAAGTTACAGTGATCGATGAAGCCGAACGGTTGAGATCGGGATTGGATTTACGAGTAATAATCGAGTCGTTAAGAATTGGATGTTGAGTAAACCATTTGTAAATTGTGTCACCACCTTGGTTGGTAAGTTAGACCAGTGAGCTTGGTTGTTAGTATGAGGTGTGTATTGTGTCTATCCCGATGCTTCGTGATTCGGGAAACCTAAACCGAAAGATATTCTGGTATGGTGCGTTAGCGTCTTATCCGACGCTCCGTGATCCGGAAAGACTGGTTCCGTCCCGATGCTACGTGAGATTATCGTCTTATCCGATGCTCCGTGATCCGGAAAGACTGGTTCCATCCCGATGCTACGTGAGATTATCGTCTTATCCGATGCCCCGTGATCTAGAAAGACTCGTTCCGCCCAATACTTCGTGATATTATTGTCCTTCACGATGCTTCGTGTTCCGGACGGACATATTCCACCATCTGCTTCGTGATACGGGACTGGTTTCACCCCTATGCTTCGTGATACGGGAAGACTGAGCCGATGATGTTCCGGCACCATACTTTACTGTATTATTCTAATGCTGCGTGTTCTGGAGTGATGAAGTGTTAGTTGTGAAATTGTTGATTTGTTTAAGTGATAACCGTTATTTGAGAATTAAAGTTGAAAGTTGACCCAAAAAGGGAGTTTAATTGAACAAAGGGTAGAAACCCGAGTGGTACTGCGGTACCTTACTGATAAGGTGTACTTTACAGAGCACGAGAACTCTTGAATTTTGTACTTGATGGGCATGAGAACCATGTGTACTGAATTATGTATTTTGAAGGGCATGAGAACCTTGTGTACTGAATTGTGAATTTTGATGAGCATGAGAACTCGGTGTATCGAATACCTTGTGAAATTGATTATTAATGGTCCCGCTTCAGCGGATGGTTAGTAGGAAATACGAATAGGTCATGCCGAAATTTCTGTAGAACTGAAATGTTTGCACTATCACGGGTTGACTCAGGGGCGCCACTGTAGTCGAGCGTGATGGTTGGATGTCAAGTTGTTACAATGAGATTCAGGGACGCCTGAATCAGGTTGTAACGACGCGAGATCGACATGAAGGTTGGATAAAAGTTAAAGTGTTGAGAACCTGTGGAAAGGAAAGAAATGCTAAGTTGTGATGAAATTGATCGTGTTACGATGCTAGACCCCGCGTATTGGGAAGATACCCGATTGGGGGGTATGCCTGTGGCCTTGTGCCTTGTGTGAATTACTTGAGATTATTCCTCCTGTGGGAGTTGATTGAGTGATTTGATTGAACCTTCCTGTGGGAGTTGATTGATTGATTTGATTGAACCGTTGATGGTTGTTGTGAGACGCACAAGGTGCGAGATTCTTTGTCTATATAAATATCATATATGACTATACTATGTATGATTATACTACTTACTATCGATCCAAGTGGGATCCATATGAGACGCACGAGAACGTCATGATATGATGAATCGGACCGGTTGTGTTAAACTGAGATATGAACCTATCTGTTATAAACACAGCGAGTATACGAGATGTCACATGTTTATATCCCGAGGGATACCAGAAGCCGCCCGGCTGTGGGGCAGAGCTAGACACCAGATGTGGGTCTGGCAGGGGCAGCGAGCGCCCAGGGTGCTGCTTCCACAGAGCACCCGAGTTTTGAGGATAGACCGGTGGGGTCACCACCTCGAGCTCCTCCAGTCGCGGAGCCGACACAGGCGACCCTTATTGATGAGGTGGTTCGCGCAGTGCTAACAACGCTTAGCGCTCAGCACGAGACTACAACACCGGCACAAGAGTCTGTGCCTATTGCTGACGCAGTCACTACCGAGATGTCAGGCCATATGGACAGTTACTCGGCCCGGGCACTCAGAGATTTTCGTAGGTTGGGTACACCTATCTTTTCCGAAGGATCAGACCGCGAGGCAGTTGTGGTTGTTAGTCTTAGTCCCCGTAGTTCAATCCTAAATGTCCAAATGTATATATCATCGTTAGCAATAAAATTAAAGCGGCTTTATATTACTTATGTGTTGGAGTAATATATCGATGTGTGCTCTGATCTATGCCCACCATGCGAATAGAACCATAGATCGAGATAGATCACACTCGATGGGTCCCTAGTCAACAAAGCTTCACTAGAAGCGACTAGTATGAAAGATGGCTCTTTATGGCTTACGTTCTGTTAGTCATTGGAATGAGATTCCGGAGTCTGATCATAGATATCATGTGGGACATGATATTGGACGACCCGCCCTGAATATGTGCCATAGATTAAGTCATGAACATATTCAGTGTTGTAGCTTGTCATGTATCCTTAAACCAAGGAGTCTTTGTGATCGCTATGTAGTCAACAACTGAGTTTGACCTGAGCCTAACGTTGTCCGTAACAGGGCTTCCATAACGGCCAGGATTGGCTTGGGGACGGGCTACATGAGTGACACGAAAGACGGCTAAGGGATTTATCCCTCATACTAAGGTATGGGAAAGATATCGGTTCTCGGCCACTTGATCGAGAGTGACTGGAAGAATAGCATGGCCATGCACATGATACTGGGTATCATATCTTCAGTCATCTCACATATCAAGGAACGGTGATTGAGAATAATAAGGATGACGGCTCTATGCCTTATCTCAATCAGGATATCGGAGATAAAAGGATAATGACAGGGACGACGGAAAGGTTAGAATCGACAGGGTCGATTCGTTATGTAGTGTCAGGCAATACTAAAGTCTCGTTAGTTGCCACTTAAATAGGATCAAGTAAAATGGGATTTTACGTTGATCTATTGACATGCATAAACCTAAGGGTCACACCGGAGGATGAAACTCATTGACACATTTATGGAGAATGGCCAAAAGGGAGTTGTCTCGGGACATGACCAAAACTGGGTTTTGGGTCATGTGCCCGTAAGTGAATAGGACTTCACAGATCGAGACAAGGCTTGGAGTCTTGGGATTGATCGCGTCGGATAATGTTGGACATTTCCGGTATGGAAGGCATGGAGGCGATGAGCGAATCACGGGACCTCGTTGGAAATGGCCACGGGCCATGTTCCAAGAGGCCCATGAAAGGCCCATGCAACCAAGGCCCATGGAACTAATTAATCAAGTCTTGATTAATTAGTACTAAGTAAGCAAGACAAGGATTAAGGTGTTGGTGATTCACCACCTAACCCAATCTTGTCTTGCCATACTTTGTCCTATTTACACCTTACTTGACACCATACTTGTCCCATGCCTTTAGTTGGACAAGTATGGGTTTTGTTATGTTTAAGTCATCTTTTTTCAACATAACAAACACAAGACAAGAATAGGAAACACATTTTCTCTCCCTCTTCCATGGCCATTTCGGGTTTGGCTAGTTTCCACCTCCATGTTTGTGTTCTTGAGTCCTCAAAGAGAAGAACTACGTGGCTTTGATTCCCATGTGGATACGTAGGCGTCTTGGAGACTCAAGCCAATCATTCGTTAACCGGTGTTCTTGTTTTGGTAAGAACTAGTGCTGAAATTTTTCTCTTGTTAATCCATTCTTTGTTAGTTGTTTCATGGTTCTAATTGTCTCTTGGTTTTCATTGATTTTCCGCTGCGAGTTGGTTCATCTCCAACCCTACCTAGAGACCCAACAGTGGTATCAGAGCCGTGCTACCTTCGGGATTCACAAGACGGTGTTCAAAGTTTCGGTTTTGCTTGAAAGTTTCGTTTTTGGCATGTTGTTTTGCTAAATTGTTTGATAACATGTTTTAAATTATTGTTTATGGATTTAATGCATGTAAAATGAATTTTTGAAAATTATTTCAAATCTGGAAATTTTGAAAAAAATTTGATTTTTCGGGTCTCGGGAGCGGGACTCTCGGGGAGCCGAAACCGGGACCGAACGGGGCTCCGTTGGACGGAGCTAGGCCAAGCATGACCATTGGATGGTTGATATGCCAAGGCTAAACCGTTTTGTTAGTTATGACGAGTTTGGAACCATCATGATGAACTCGAAGATCAAATGTTCAAAAGTTTCATTTTTGAACGGTTTCGATAAACCGAGCATCAAAAAAATTTCGAAACTTGGCTATTAATTAAAACCGGAAAATCACATGATGTTTGATAACATGCTTGTTTGATAACACGATGTGTGATGTGATGTTGGCATGGTGTACATAATAGCCCCGAGCTCGATTTAATTATTTATCGCTTTTCACGGCCTGCGAGCCGTTAGAGTTAACGTGTAATTATTCTTTCAAGGTGTGGTCGTCGAACCACTTGTTTGTAATATTTATTTATTCCCGACCTGCGAGTCGTGTATTAAATTGTAATTTTTTACTCAAGACGAAGAAAGGGCGAAAAGGTCATTTGGTGGCTTTTCGGGTGTTGGCATTGGCTTGGAGTCGGTGGAGCTCAAGAAGCTAGTGGGAGTTAGTTTAGGGGGCTATTATGTGCACATTTATCGCTTTATGCTTGGTTTAGTTTATGCATGATTAATTCTATGTGTTTTAGAATTGCATGCTTAACTTTATTTACCGAGCATATCACCTCACATGCAAAGATAAAATTGGAATTTTAATCCTTGTGTGTGAACCCTTAGAACCGTCATTGCATTGGATGTAGTTGACGGGTTCAAAGGAAGAATTACATTGGATGTAATTTGAGGCATCATTGCATTTGGAATGTAGTTGATGTGCTCATCGCATCTAGGATGTGCCAAAGTTTTGAACACAACTGGACAAGTAAAAGCGCGTCATGTCCGATACCTCCCAATCATCAACACCTTACTACCTCCCCGTCCTATGGGTGTCGTGCGCATTAGCGGAGCATCCATGGGGAAGCGGGGTAGTAGGTTTGGACGACATATGTGGGTGTCGTGCGCATTAGCGGAGCACCTACATAGTGACGGGCCATAGTTGAAAATTGGTGGACCCGACTACGATTCTCAGCCTGAGGTTGAGCTAGGGTAACAGATAGGGTAAGTCGTGTACATAAGTACATACCCTAGCCAAGAGTCACATTGGATGTGATTGGATGGAGTCCTACCTACATAGCTCGATTAAGTGGTGAGCATTAGTTCAGCTTAATCGAGTGAATCAAGGATCTTGGTTTCAGATTCTAAAGGTTTAGAATCGATTGTTGGTGTTTAAGCTTGATCTTCATAAAATTTATTCAGTTTACTGATTGAATTTTATCTGTTGTAGATCAAATGGCAAATTCAGCGAACATTAATAGTTTGTCATTAAAAACCATTCTTGACAGGGTCAAGCTAAATGGGACAAACTATTTGGACTGGTACAGAATTTTGAGGATAGTCCTCAAGTCTGAACGCAAAGAATATGTCCATGACAAGGCTGTCTCTAAGACCATATCAGAGTTACATGAAGTGTCATTAATTGCTGAGAAGAATATATCAGGGATCTGGGATCCAAGGATATTCTGATGGTCAACAAGGGAATTGGAAGTGGAAAGGGCGGGGCCCATGCGCACTTGGCAGGAAAGATGAGACACATGAGAATGTCTACTTCTACTGCCAACAGCCTGGTCATTGGAACCGGGATTACAGGAAGTTCACGGCTGATCTGAAGAAGGGCAGTGGGACTGCGCCTTCATCAAATAGCGTGGATGATCTGAAGAAGGGCAGTAGGACTGCGCCTTCATCAGGAAACCTGGATGATCTAAGGAAGGGCGGTGGGACCGTGCCTTCATCCGGTATTAACTCTATAGAGCTACATCTCTCTACTTCCAAAGATTCATGGGTATTAGATACCAGGACTGAATCTCACACATGCACTTATATAAGGTGGCTGAAAGTAGGAGAGGTTTGGAAAGCACGAAGTGGACCTCAAAGTTGTGGCAACTGTTGTAGGATCCATGAGTCTTGCTTTGCCAAGAGGCCTTGTCTTAGTACTGTATAATGTATATTGCATACCTACTTTTAGTAGGAATATTATATTTGTATCCGTGTTTGACAAGGAAGGATATAATGTTAATATTGGAAATGGAGTTTTCAATGTTCTATGCAATGATATGTTTTATACCAGTACTGACTTGGTTGGAGGATTGTACATATTAGATATGGGTAACAATGCCTCAAGTTCTATATATTCCGTTAATACCAAGAGGTTTTAAATCCAACGATTTAAACCTAACTCTGTTAAGGCACTATCATTTAGGTCGCATAAACAAGAAGCACCTATCAGCACTTCAGAAGTGCGGACTTTCAGGTTCATTCGAATTCCATTCGATCGATAGGTGCAAGGTTTGTTTGATGGGCAAAATGACTAAAGTTCCCTTTTATCGATCTCGATGAAAGGGCGGGTGAATTATTGGGGCTGATACACTCGAATGTGTGTAGACCAATAAGTTCACTTGCCAGGAGGGGTTTTAGCTACTTTACCACATTTATTGATGATTACAGTAAATATGGTTATGTCTATTCGGTGAGACATAAGTCTGAAGCTTTTGATAAATTCAAAGAGTTTAAGACTAAAGTAGAAAACCAGCTCGACAAAGGTATTAAGGCACTTCGATTGGATCGAGGTGGAAAATACTTGACCACAGAGTTATTAGATCATCTAAAAGAGAATGGGATCCTTTTAGAATGGACTCCTCCTGGGACACTGTAGTTGAAAGGTGTAGCCAAACGGAGAAATCGGACATTGTTAGACAATGGTCCGTTCCATGATTAGGTTGACTGATCTCCCAATCTCTTTCAGGGTTTATGCTCTAGAGACGACCGCATTCATAGTGAATCGGGCTTCGACAAGGGTGTGGAAGGGACACCATTTTAAAAATGGAATGGGATGATGCCCGCTTTGTCCTTCCTAAAGATTTGTGGTTGCGAGGCTTATGTGAAACATTTGGTTTCGACTAAGCTCGAACCAAGATCTGAGATATGCACCTTCGTGTGGTATCCCAAAGCAACAAGGGGATACCACTTCTACAATCCCAGTGAGAACATGGTGTTCATCGCATGGGGTGGGGTCTTTATGGAAAAGGAGTTTTGTTTCCAAAGACGTCATTGGGAGGACTGTGCATCTCGAAGAAATTCAGGATGGTACAGATCTATCTAAACCAATTGGAAACCCAGTAGAAAGAAGCCAGAGATTGTCGTAGAGTAAGAACCAATTCCTGTTACAATTCCGGAAGGTCCAAGGCGATTTGAAAGGATCAATCTTCCACCTCCAAGATATGGTATCCGGAGGTGACAATGAAGTCATGGTGGATCACGATGATCCAACCACCTTTCAGGAAGTCGTGGATGGGCCCAACTCCGAGTTATGGCTGGGAGCCATGAGGGAGGAAATGCAATCCATGTCGGACAACCGAGTCTGGGAACCGGTTGATCCCATCAATGGTGTGAGGACCATAGGATGCAAATGGATCTTCAAGGTGAAGATGGACATGGACGGCAACCCTCTGACCTACAAAGCTCAACTAGTGGCGAAAGGTTATAGGCAGATCCAATGGATTGACTATGAGGAAACCTTCTCCTTAGTGGCTATGGTCAAAATCGATCCAAATTCTTCTTGACATAACTGCGTATCATAATTACGAGATATGGCAAGTGGATGTCAAAACCGCTTTCCTAAATGGAAATTTGACTGAGTACGTTTGTATGTCTCGGCCCAAAGGTTTTGACGATCCGAAGAATAAAGGAAAGATTTATAAGTTGTTGAAATCCATTTATGGATTGAAACGAACTTCTCGGAGTTGGATCCTTCGTTTTGATGAAGCTGTAATTGGATTTGGCTTAATCAAGAACGAGGATGAATCTTGCGTTTATAAGAAGGCTAGTGGGAGCAATATTACCTTTCTGGTTCTCATTGAAAACGACATCCCAACCTTGCACGAGACTAAAGCTTGGTTGAGGAAGTGTTTTTCAATAAAGGACTTAGGCGATGCTTCTCATATCTTAAGGATTAAGATATGTAGAGATCGCACCAAGAGGGTCTTGGATTTAAGTCAGGGAACCTATGTGAACAAGGCATTGAGTAGGTTCTTAATGCTCGATTCAAAGAAAGGACTCTTACCCACTAGTCATGGCATTCATCTCAGCAAAACTCAGTGTCCTAAGACACCTGATGAGCTGAAAAGGATGATGAGAATCCTATGCGCCTGGGGGCAGGATCGATCATATATGCCATGACATGTATGAGACCAGACGTCTCGTAAGCCTTATGTTGTACCAGTAGACATCATTCTAACCCGGGGGAAAGATGATGTTGAACTAGTCGTCGAAGGATGAGTAGACGCTAGTTTTCCAAGACAAATCTAGATGACTTTAGAAGTCAATCAGGATATGTGTTTACGCTGAATGGCAGAGCTTTAGATGGGAAAGCGTAAAGCAAGATACCATTGCCGAATCTACGACAGAGGCCAAATACATGGATGCTGCAGAGGCGGCTAAGGAGGCTATGTGGATTTGGAAATTCATGGCAGGGCTGGGTGTAATTAAAAACCCATCCAGCCCGGTGAATCCATTTTGCGACAACACAAGGGCCATTGCGCAAGCTAAAAGCCCAGATCGCATAACAAATCCAAACATGTACTGCGGCGTATCCACCTCATCAGAGAAATACTGAACTGAGGTGAAGTGAAGATAACATATATTGCAACAGATGATAACATAGCCAACCCTTTGACTAAGGCAGTGTCACTGCCTGAACATGTTAGACATGTAAAGTCGATGGGGACATATTGGAGTTTAGATTGGAACTAGGGCAAGTGGGAGATTGTTAGTCTTAGTCCCCGTAGTTCAATCCTAAATGTCCAAATGTATATATCATCGTTAGCAATAAAATTAAAGCGGCTTTATATTACTTATGTGTTGGAGTAATATATCGATGTGTGCTCTGATCTATGCCCACCATGTGAATAGAACCATAGATCGAGATAGATCACACTCGATGGGTCCCTAGTCAACAAAGCTTCACTAGAAGCGACTAGTATGAAAGATGGCTCTTTATGGCTTACGTTCTGTTAGTCATTGGAATGAGATTCCGGAGTCTGATCATAGATATCATGTGGGACATGATATTGGACGACCCGCCCTGAATATGTGTCATAGATTAAGTCATGAACATATTCAGTGTTGTAGCTTGTCATGTATCCTTAAACCAAGGAGTCTTTGTGATCGCTATGTAGTCAACAACTGAGTTTGACCTGAGCCTAACGTTGTCCGTAACAGGGCTTCCATAACGGCCAGGATTGGCTTGGGGACGGGCTACATGAGTGACACGAAAGACGGCTAAGGGATTTATCCCTCATACTAAGGTATGGGAAAGATATCGGTTCTCGGCCACTTGATCGAGAGTGACTGGAAGAATAGCATGGCCATGCACATGATACTGGGTATCATATCTTCAGTCATCTCACATATCAAGGAACGGTGATTGAGAATAATAAGGATGACGGCTCTATGCCTTATCTCAATCAGGATATCGGAGATAAAAGGATAATGACAGGGACGACGGAAAGGTTAGAATCGACAGGGTCGATTCGTTATGTAGTGTCAGGCAATACTAAAGTCTCGTTAGTTGCCACTTAAATAGGATCAAGTAAAATGGGATTTTACGTTGATCTATTGACATGCATAAACCTAAGGGTCACACCGGAGGATGAAACTCATTGACACATTTATGGAGAATGGCCAAAAGGGAGTTGTCTCGGGACATGACCAAAACTGGGTTTTGGGTCATGTGCCCGTAAGTGAATAGGACTTCACAGATCGAGACAAGGCTTGGAGTCTTGGGATTGATCGCGTCGGATAATGTTGGACATTTCCGGTATGGAAGGCATGGAGGCGATGAGCGAATCACGGGACCTCGTTGGAAATGGCCACGGGCCATGTTCCAAGAGGCCCATGAAAGGCCCATGCAACCAAGGCCCATGGAACTAATTAATCAAGTCTTGATTAATTAGTACTAAGTAAGCAAGACAAGGATTAAGGTGTTGGTGATTCACCACCTAACCCAATCTTGTCTTGCCATACTTTGTCCTATTTACACCTTACTTGACACCATACTTGTCCCATGCCTTTAGTTGGACAAGTATGGGTTTTGTTATGTTTAAGTCATCTTTTTTCAACATAACAAACACAAGACAAGAATAGGAAACACATTTTCTCTCCCTCTTCCATGGCCATTTCGGGTTTGGCTAGTTTCCACCTCCATGTTTGTGTTCTTGAGTCCTCAAAGAGAAGAACTACGTGGCTTTGATTCCCATGTGGATACGTAGGCGTCTTGGAGACTCAAGCCAATCATTCGTTAACCGGTGTTCTTGTTTTGGTAAGAACTAGTGCTGAAATTTTTCTCTTGTTAATCCATTCTTTGTTAGTTGTTTCATGGTTCTAATTGTCTCTTGGTTTTCATTGATTTTCCGCTGCGAGTTGGTTCATCTCCAACCCTACCTAGAGACCCAACAGTGGTATGGTAGGAGAGGATTACCCTCAACCTTAATACTTTTAGAGTATTCTGATAGTCGCTTGAGAATATTTTTTCACGACCTCCCAGCCGAGGGAGAAGAACGATACTGGTGGCAACATGTGCAGACCCGGGCTAGAGATGACTTTCAGCTCTTCAGTAGACTATTCTTGGAGCAGTACTTTCCTCGATCAGTCGAGATGATAGGCACCAGCAGTCCTGGAACTGCGACAGAGAGGTATGACCGCCTCTGAGTATACAGAGAGATTTTTATCCTTGTCCCGCTTCGCACCTTAGATGGTGCAGACTGAGGAGAGTCGTTACAGGCAATTCGAGAGAGGCCTCATTCCATCGATTACAGATCGGGTTATTACCCTGAGATTGAGGTATACTCCACATGAGTGGATCAGACATTAGTCGTTCGGAGGCATTTTTGAGAGACCACCAGGGCGCGGAATGTCAGGCCGAGGCCGAGTGGATTCTTGAGGCCGTCCGAGAGTCGCAATCCGAGGAGGCAGAGGACCTCAGGATTCTTTCAGTCACAAGCCTAGTCCGGTGAGACACGACGGGTTGGGGGTAGTAACGTCTGTTGGACCTGCCCCGGTGGCTTAGTTCTATCCTTCGTGCAGACAGTTGGAACATCTGGGCCGAGACTGCCCGTTGAGTGATGGATCTACACACCGTTCCACAGGTCGGCCTACGAGAGCCGATAGGAGAACGTGTTGTCACAGTAGCAAATTCTTCCACCCCTACCGAGAGGAGGACATCCGATGCGACGGGGTCGAGTGTACGCGATTGACAGGCCCCGAGCTGAGGGACTTGATACCGATCTTGAGATCGCTTAAAGTACATATGTACTATTTATCATTGGAGTTGTGTCTGCTGACACTTGAGTATTACACGTGGTTGTATCGTTTTGTGGTTACTTCATGTAGGAGACGAAGGTATGGTAACAAACCGTCTCGTTCCTAAGAACTTGTCGTACTGAAAGTTCCCCTCCATTTTTCGAACGTGTTGACCAAACTTTAAGAACCGAGTTGGGGAGCATCAAACGTTCATTGAATACTATTAGCATCGAACACCCGAGCGGAGAAAAGCTACGGCCTTGACCAATAAAAGGTCCGACCGGTCATCAGAGATGACCGAGTGACGATAAGATCAGAGTAGCGCAGCAGAAGCGCAGTGGGCCCATAACCCACAATCACCGAACCCTACTAAAAGTTTGAAAACTTAAGAGTCGAACCTTTAAGAACGACCTTCGTATCTTAACACCTCAGTCGATGGACGAATAGTTGGACAAGTGTGAGTTGCACGTGTAAAGATAGTGTAGACGGTAGTCCCTAAGTTCGTCCCAGGAGAGACGATCAAATTACTACCAATTCACGAAGTCAATATCGGAATTGACCCAAGACCAATGACGACGCCGACATCCTGGAACCATGCAGGTTCACGCCAGCAGAGCGATTGCACCGAACGTCAGTCAGAAAGGTCAGAAAGACGAAGGACCTGTCCGAGCGCGTCGTCGCGCAACAGCAAGAAGACGCATTACAAGAGTCACATCCTTCGCGCCACACTGAACCGATAGATAGCACCGAGAGTAAAAGGACATCATACGATACTCTCATCGGAGCAGAAAGCGGAGAACGAGAACCGAGTACCAAGGTGTACCTTTGTCAGCAAGAGGAGAACGAACGCCAAGCGTACCGTGATGACTAAGCATAACCATAAGGTTACGCCATAGCAGTGAGAGCACCTCACGTTGAAATCCGGCAAAAGATAGCCGAGGGCGACTACCACAAGCTTCCAGGCCAGTAACAAGATGGCACCGAACGAAGCATTGTGTGGTAGGTCGGGTTTTGTGCCATGCATGGGCACAGGGAAGGATAAGAGTTAACCGTTGTTTATTTTGAGTTGTTCGTGAAACGATTGAAGGAACCGCGCTTATTTCTGAACTGTTCAATTTATCGAGATATCAGTACATGTTGATTGCTCCTTGAGTGGTGATTTGGGGGGATTTGACTATAAGTTGTGTTGATCGATAGCTCGTGAACGAGTGTCAACGAGATAAGGAATACCACCGGTTGGGATAACCTTTCTCAATCGAACTTGAATTGTTATTCGCTATCGAGTGTGGTTATCGTACTTTTAGTTGTGATGTCTTGAAGGACGCCTACTTTCGACTAATTTCCAGTGAGAGGGCCATCGATCCTTGTTGTTGAACGTCGTTCGTCCGACTAGATGTCGGTAGAGTTCATGGTGGTACTGAACCATGCACCGGTTTTGAGAACCGTAGACTCATTGATATGATGATTTGGGTAACCTTCTTAATTGATCACAGTTAGGTGTTGATGGTTTACCCCGAGTTATGTTTGTGATGATTGATGTGTAACTGACCCGTATCAGGTTGAGAATCTTGATAAGGTTTACCCGGTGTGACATGCTGCTACGTTGGACAAGTGTGCCATGCTTGGTATGACATGAGCTTTTTATTAAGTTATGTTTTGAGGCATGCCGCCTTTCGGCTAGATGCCGGCACATTGAACCATTTACTTGATTGAGGTACGTCTACCTTTCCACGAGATGTGATGAAACGAGTGGTTGTTCCAAACCCTGCAGTAGTGATGAGAACTTTTGTGTGATGGTAACCTCTGTGTGTTACTTTCTTGCTGTGTGTGTGATAGGTCGATACATGACCTTATTGACGTTCCAGTGTGAACTATTCTTGTAACGATTACTACAGAGAGACCGAGAATTACATCTACGGATGGCTCCGTGCTTGCCCGACTTTCGGGCTATTCCGATAAGACGCCCATACCGACGGAAAATTACGGTATGGCATGTCTGAACCGAGGTCGTTCTATCCGGTATGATACCGGTACCGTTGAGGATTCTGATGAGAGGTACCTACATCGAGGTTGTTTGTGACGGTCCGCCGTCTATACTAACGTTGGGTTTCGTCATAGGTTTCCAAGATCGTTATCCGGCATTCCTCAGTGTCTGAGGGACAATCGGCTTGTTATGTGTACTCATTGATTCTTTGGGCTGATCTAATTTGTTTCACATTGAAATTGTGAACCGTTAAGTAATACCATTTATCAACGTCAAGTTTGATTTTGGGTAATAACCTTGCAGAATTGATGTGGTTGGTCTTGACTCGATAGTGTTTGAGTTCTGTTGTGGTTAGTCCCGGTAACGGTTGCTAAGGAGGAAATTGAGAAATAATATTGGTGTGTGGTTCCGATTCTGTTCGGCTTGCAGAGCGTCCCTACAGGGTACGTGTGCCGACGGAAATTTCCGGTATGAGATATCTAGACCGTTACCAGAGGTTCTTAAGCGTGTGAGTGTCATACGACTTATGTTTTTGCTCGGATTCTCTTTGAGTTGGTGTGAGACGTTGCACGTTTGAGTTGTGAACTGTTGAGAAAGACTGTTTTTTACCGCCAAGTATGTCTTTTGAGTAACTAGCGTGATCTGGTGAAGCACGATAAAGTGAAGGTCGCGTAGATTCGGAAACGGTTAAAGATCGTGCAGAACCGACGGAAGAGTTACGCAGATAGGCCATGTCGACCTCTTGAGTTACAGTTGATAATCACGTGTTTCTAAGGTGAACCCGAAGAAGGGACTTTTGAGGTTCAACCGTGGCGGAAGCAAGTGGCCCCGCAGATTATCGTACCTTTTGAGATCTTCAGGTAGAACTAGAGCCGTTGCCTAGCAACTTCCACGTGTTCCCAAACTACGGAAGTACACCGCGGATCCCTCGCTGGTAAGACTTGAGCAGGACGTTCCCTGAGATAGGATCAAGAGGAGCACGTTCGTTTTAAATTTCGAGGACGAAATTCTTTTAAGGGGGGTAGACTGTAAAACCCCATGTATTTCTAGAGGGTATTAATGTGAAATCAGAAACATTGGGGTAGGAACTTGCAATTAGTATTGTTGAAGAGAAGAATCAAAAAAAAAAGAAGAAAAGGAAAAGGGCTGGAAAAGGGCTGGAATTGGACTAGGCCAGACTAGACACGCGTATTGGGCTGGAGCAGACCAGCTCGTATTCGCGAACTCAGGCCCAGATTCACACGGCCCAACCCAAACCCGTGCACAAAACCTAACGTGTGCCGCCTCACCTTCCTTAGTATCACGCACGCGAACCGAGACGAGAGCGTCGCCCTCGTCCCTCGCGTTCCTTCTCCCTCGCTCGCGAAACAGCACAGATCCCGCCGTGTTTCTCCCTTCGCCGGCGTTAGTCATCGTCCCCACCTTCTTCCCTTTCTTCTGCAACCCCCACGACTCAACCCCCAAACGCCAGAAAACCCTCGCCCATTTTCCTCTTCTCCCTTCGCTCTCTGCCTCTTCGATTCGAGTTCGACGCCGTGAAATCAAGCCTCGCCGCACCAAAACCCAGCACGATGAGCTTCCCTACTGACCATATCACCTCCCCCGTAGCACCCTGCCTGAGATTTGTGGGTTTTGGGGCTCGTTGTGGTCGGATGTGGACGGAGCAACACCAGACCCTCGTCTCCACGCCGGCGACACGTACTCGAGCCAGATCTGGAGCGATTGAGGTTCGAGAGCCACTCCGTCGAGATCCCCTCGTCTTCCCCGAGTCCCTGACGCCTCAGCCACTGTTGAAAACCCTCCGGCGAGCTTCTCTGATGTTTCCCGCCGCCACGGCCAGGTCAGGCCTCCGCCGTCGTGCCCCGACCTCGCCATGATCAATCCAGGCCAAACCCTAGCTAACCGGGCCTTGGGCCAAGTGGGATGGTTGGTCTGGACGTCACCGGGCTAGGACTACCAGGACGGGCCTAGATCTGAATGGGCTCTAGGCCAGATCGTGGTTCGGACGTGGGTCAGGCCCAAGTCTTGGGACTGGGCCTGACTCGGGTCCGGACCGGGTTAGGCTCGGGTCCGGGTCAGGTTCAGGTTCGGACGGGGTCTGATTCGGGTTTTGGGTCGGATCCGGGTCAACCCGGCTTTAAAAATTAATTATATTTAAATCAGTTTTAATTAAATAAATGATTAATTATTTTGACCTAAAATTGGGAATTTAAAGGACAGTTTGGACTTTTTCAAAGGACCTTGGACTACTGGGACTGACTGAACCCTTATCTGTTAAACTCATATTGAACTTCGCCTGAGAAGACGAAGACCACTCCGGAACCCGTGTGAAGAACGGAGGAGGGGCTAATCGACTTTACAGCAAAGTATTATTAGAGGAAGACCACAAGGTAGGGAAAGTCTTAATTTCTCATTTAAATAACGCTTAGTATGCCTATTAGGTTAATAAAATTGGAAAGGTTCTAGAATTGCATATAGGATGCGAATAACTAGAATAAATGTCTTTCAATTACTAAGAACCGGATGGGTCTAGCAAGCATGCTTAGGATGAGAATCACTAGTGTAGCTCGCTTTCAATACTTGGGAATTGATTTACTGGTAGAGAGGCCGTGATGAGCCCTCAGATTAGTTGTGTGTTAGCTTCACATGCTTGTTTGCTAGTCATTAGGATAATCAAGAGTCTAATGAAACTAGATTGAATGCATGCTTGAATGTTTGAATGTTGAACTTGAATGCTTGAATCATTGGTTGATTGATTGAATGCTTAAATGATTGAATGGTTGATCGAGTATGACTGGTTGTGCCAAGGAGGCACGATCAGGTGATCGATTGACCGGTGGAGAGCAAGTTGTAAGTGATGGTAAGTGTAATTATGGGTATGAATCCCATGTGGTGTGTAGTGATGAACGTGTATATTCCTATGAACAGTTATGGACCCTACGGGGCATTGGTTACTGAGCCTGCGTGCAATGGATATGGACACTGCGGGGCATTGGTTATTGAGCCTGCGGACAACAGTTATGGACCCTACGGGGCATTGATTATTGAGCATGCGGGCAATGGATATGGACTGTGCGGGGCATTGGTTATTGAGCCTATGGGAAATGGTTACGGACCCAGCGGGGCGATGGTTATTGGGCCTGCGTGCATTGGATATTGGACCATGCGGGGCGATTGGATGGTTTACCCTGCGAGGATTGATTTCTTGTTATTTCACCCAAGTGTATGCGTCCTGCGGGAGTATTACCTTGGTTCCCTATGACATATGGTCCTTTGGAGACGTTTCCGGGAATCCCGACGATAAGCGCCCTCAGGGGTTGTTACCGGTATTCCCGACGTTAAACGTCTTTGTGATGTCATGCGTCTCCTCTAGACCGAGGGAAAATCCGACATGACACAACGAGTATTGTGGATCGGAGGGTGGCGACTTCATGTCCCACGACATTTATCGAACGCTTTACCCTCTTTGATTATTTAAGAAATGCATTGGTTCCTTTATTTCCCTGTGATTGTTGTTGACTCCTTCGTTGAACACTCGGTTTATTCCCACATTTCAATGTATTCACATTTCTTCGTATTTGAGATTTGAACTAAAATGGAGAAACCTTAATTGTTAAACTAAAAGCGTGCCTAGTTATGCATTTTCCCTACTGAGCGTAAGCTCACCCCTATTTGTTTATGACTGTTTTACAGGATCGCGTGATGATTAGTGGACTCGAGGCTCGGGAGCTTCTAGGGTCCGGGTGCTTAGAGGCGTTGGTCGTATTTCGTGGTCATGAACTTTGTTAAAGGATTATTATTAATTTTTATGAACCTTTTGTAGAGATTTTATTATAAGTTGTTATGTCCTTTTAGTATTACAATTGCTTCATCCTTAAGTCACGTCTCGAGTCCGGTCAAAACCGGATTTGGGGCGTGACACGAGCCATCAATTTAAAGGCCCACAGCGATCCGATCTAGTCGTCGGATAGCGAGTGGTATGAGGACGAGTAGGCTATCACTTCTTCTCAAAGTTTTGTTGGGCTCATGGTAGCTCTTGATGTTTTTCTTTGTAAGGGATGTCTCCCTTTTTTCTCCTTGATGGAGAGTTATGTAATCGTTTTATTTTTGCATTCTTCTCCTTGGAGGATGTATTTTCAATAAAATTTTGCGCTTATAAAAGAAATATCTTATAGGCTTGTTCTTATATATTTTTTAGGGGTTAAATATTGAAACTTACTCTTAAGTATTGGTCACAAACATTACACTACCCACGTTTTCAAAATTAACACTACACTACCCTTATGTATTGGTCACACGATTTTGTTAGTAAAAATGGACGGAATTTTCCATTCCGTTAGTCATATGACCTCAAGTGTCATATAATGGATGGTAAAATGACATTTCCCCTTAATTATATGACCTCTACACATTTTATAAGGAACAATACCATTGTACCCTCGTTATTGTTCCATATAAAATGTATAGAGGTCAAATACTTAAGGGCAAAAAAAAACGAGGGTACAATGGTATTGTTCCTTATAAAATGTGTAGAGGTCATATAATTAAGGGGAAATGTCATTTTACCATCCATTATATGACACTTGAGGTCATATGACTAACGGAATGGAAAATTCCGTCCATTTTTACTAACAAAATTGTGTGACCAATACTTAAGGGTAGTGCAGTGTTCATTTTGAAAACGTGGGTAGTGTAGTGTTCGTGACCAATACTTAAGAGTAAGTTTCGATATTTAACCCACATTTTTTTATTAACAAATAGAATTTTATTAATCCCATCCTTTGAGTGATAGGGGGAGGACATGGGGACGAACCCGTTAACAGATTCATGATAGGATTAGAAGTCACACCGACGAAGGTAGGGTCTAACGGAGTCCTAACCCATATTTTACTAACATGAAGTGAGTGGAAACGAAGAGAACGAGAGGTCTGAGACATTACTCGACCTCAAACCAATAGGTCGAAACCCCAAATTTTCCTAACTTAAAGCACAGACAGGGAGACCCCAACAAATGGGAACAACAATACAATAAGAGCATTCATAAGAAAGGAACCTAGACGACCCAACAAGGTGTGATAACCCGACAAGAGAGGTTGTAAAACCATATTTCTCAACCATTAAGCAATAAGGCGGGTCAAAACTAAAAATACAAGGTCTAGAAACTAAATTTTACAACCATGAAGCACAAAAAGAAGATATAACGTCCAAAACCTTGATTTTTCAACCATTAAGCCCAAAGGTTAGAAATCTGGTCAACCACCACTTCCAATAGCCCCAAAACTGCCAATACCTGTGTAAATCAATAAATCATCGGTGTCTGCTCCCCTCAGAATAGAGAGGTGGGAGACGATCGACACGTCAGCGGCCAACACCGTATAATCCACATAAACAAGTCTGATAACCAAACCACCACCCGAACAACCAACACCTTCATATCAAACCCCTACTAGGTTTTCAAAAGAACCCAACAAGCTAAGACAACTCGTCGAAGGCCAACACCTAACAAACAGGAGAGACCTCGGCCAACTAACAAACGATATATGATAAAACCAAATAGGCATTTTCAAAAGGACGACATGAGACTTACCTCGAAGAGCAGGCTCTTGAGATTTGTTGTCACTGGCAGGAGACTAGAGCACCATGATTGGAGCCTGAAGTAGTCCACCGAGAAATAATAGCTTAAACCAATTACCAGCAAGACATCAATAGCTTCAACCTACTATCAGCAAGATGAGACTAAGACAACAACAACTTGAACCTGCTACCGACAAGATGAGACCCAACCATCGCTTTTTTCGTCAGCCAAGGCCAGCAACCAAACCCAGCGTCGAAGACACGTCGAGGAAAAAGAGTTGGGGCCAAATCCACTTGAAGGTTGAGGAGCACAAACCTGAGTCCAAGAGGACCATATCTGCAAGAGACAGAGATAAATTGATCACCGGAGCATCGATACGACATCAAGGCAACCAAAAAAACCAAATAGGGGTAGAATCGAGCCACCGAGTTCACCGGGCGAGACGAAAGGAGACTGACAACTACTGCTCCGGGCATACTGAAAAGAAGGTTGGTTGAGGGCGTGTAGAGGCGAACCTGATGAGGAAAAAGGAGAAAGAGAGGAGGTGAAGAGTAAGAGGAACACTAAAACGTGTTGCAAGGGAAGGAGAAGAAGGATGCCTCCACCTCCAATGACCAAATCCGGAGGTCAAAGCCGTCACCGATGAGGGTGAGAAAAAAACACGACTACTTTATGAAAAATAAGGGTTTTTCGGAATGAAAAATAGTTTCTCTTAGAGAGAGTTTTTTCCACTTCTCAGGGCTAGGTTCTTATATGAATTTAATATTTTAAAAAAAACTAAACTTTATTTATATATTTTATTATTTTATCTTAACATTGAGGATTTGTTGCTTGATTTATCATTTTTATTTGGGTAAATTATATTTATGTACCCGTTGCATTTAAAAAATACATATCTTGAAGTTTTTTTAATGAATACATACCCAAATTTTACATTTTTTAACGACATTCAACTTTTCATCCAATTTTACATATGTTTATTGTTCATTTTTTAAGAAATACCCCTAGTATTACAGCCCTTAATCTCCCTCTGACCCTAAAACCAACTCCAACCCTAAATCCACCTTTTTTTTATTATTGATTTGATTTTTTTAAAGAAGAACTATTAAAATAAGTTTATAAAAATAATTATTTTTGAAAACTACAATTATTAAATTTCATTACTAGCCTCTGTGCAGCCGCTTTCTTTTGTCGATCACTCGCTTCCATCCATACAGGCCCGAGCCCAGACCCCTAACTCCTTGCACCTCTACCCACAAACCAGTCAGAATCGCTATCGTTAGTTATGGGGATGGGACCGACCGAGACACATGTATCTAAGAATCCACCATGTAAGTGTTGGGTCTCGAGGTAGGGTTGGAGATGAACCAACTCGCAGCGGAAAATCAATAAAAACTAAGAGACGATTAAAACCATGAAACAACTAACAAAGAATGGATTCACAAGAGAAAAATTCAGCACTATCTATTACCAAAACAAGAACACCGGTTAACGAATGATTGGCTTGAGTCTCCAAGACGCCTACGTATCCACATGGGAATCAAAGCCACGTAGTTCTTCTCTTTGAGGACTCAAGAACACAAAAATGGAGGTGGAAACTAGCCAAACCCGAAATGGCCATGGAAGAGGGAGAGAAAATGTGTTTCCTATTCTTGTCTTGTGTTTGTTATGTTGAAAAAAGAAGACTTAAACATAACAAAACCCATACTTGTCCAACTAAAGGCATGGGACAAGTATGGTGTCAAGTAAGGTGTAAATAGGACAAAGTATGGCAAGACAAGATTGGGTTAGGTGGTGAATCACCAACACCTTAATCCTTGTCTTGCTTACTTAGTACTAATTAATCAAGACTTGATTAATTAGTTCCATGGGCCTTGGTTGCATGGGCCTTTCATGGGCCTCATGGAACATGGCCCGTGGCCATTTCCAACGAGGTCCCGTGATTCGCTCATCGCCTCCAAGCCTTCCATACCGGAAATTTCCAACATTATCCGACGCGATCAATCCCAAGACTCCAAGCCTTGTCTCGATCCGTAAAGTCCTATTCACTTACGGGCACATGACCCAAAACCCAGTTTTGGTCATGTCCCGAGACAACTCCCTTTTGGCCATTCTCCATAAATGTGTCAATGAGTTTCATCCTCCGGTGTGACCCTTAGGTTTATGCATGTCAATAGATCAACGTAAAATCCCATTTTACTTGATCCTATTTAAGTGGCAACTAACGAGACTTTAGTATTGCCCGACACTACATAACGAATCGACCCTGTCGATTCTAACCTTTCCGTCGTCCCTGTCATTATCCTTTTATCTCCGATATCCTGATTGAGATAAGGCATAGAGCCATCATCCTTATTATTCTCAATCACGGTTCCTTGATATGTGAGATGACTGAATATATGATACCCAGTATCATGTTCATGGCCATGCTATTATTTCAGTCACTCTCGATCAAGCGGCCGAGAACCGATATCTTTCCCATACCTCAGTATGAGGGATAAATCCCTTAGCCGCCTTTCGTGTCACTCATGTAGCCCATCCCCAAGCCAATCCTGGCCGTTATGGAAGCCCTGTTACGGACAACGTTAGGCTCAGGTCAAACTCAGTTGTTGACTACATAGCGATCACAAAGACTCCTTGGTCTAAGGATACATGACAAGCTACAACACTGAATATGTTCATGACTTAATCTATGGCACATATTCAGGGCGGGTCGTCCAATATCATGTGCCACATGATATCTATGATCAGACTCCGGAATCCCATTCCAATGACTAACAGAACGTAAGCCATAAAGAGCCATCTTTCATACTAGTCGGTTCTAGTGAAGCTTTGTTGACTAGGGACCCATCGAGTGTGATCTATCTCGATCTATGGTTCTATTCGCATGGTGGGCATAGATCAGAGCACACGTCGATATATTACTCCAACACATAAGTAATATAAAGCCGCTTTAATTTTATTGCTAACGATGATATATACATTTGGACATTTAGGATTGAACTACGGGCACTAAGACTAACAATCTCCCACTTGCCCTAGTTCCAATCTAAACTCCAATATGTCCCCATCGACTTTACATGTCTAACATGTTCAGGCAGCGACACTGCCTCAGTCAAAGGGTTGGCTATGTTATCATCTGTTGCAATATAGGTTATTTTCACTTCACCTCAGTTCAGTATTTATCTGATGAGGTGGATACGCCGCAGTACATGTTTGGATTTGTTATACGATCTAGGCTTTTAGCTTGCGTAATGGCCCTTGTGTTGTCGCAAGATGGATTCACGGGGCTGGATGGGTTTTTAATTACACCCAGCCCTGCCATGAATTTCCAAATCCACATAGCCTCCTTAGCTGCCTCTGCAGCATCCATGTACTTGGCCTCTGTCGTAGATTCGGCAATGGTATCTTGCTTTACGCTCTCCCAGCTAAAGCTCTGTCATTCATCGTAAACACATATCCTGACCTACTTTTAAAGTCATCTGGATTTGTCTTGGAAAACTAGCGTCTACTCATCCTTCGACGACTAGTTCAGCATCATCTTTCCCCCGGGTTAGAATGATGTCTACTGGTACAACATAAGGCTTACGAGACGTCCGGTCTCATACATGTCATGGCATAGATGATCGATCCTGCCTCTAGGCTCATAGGATTCTCATCATCCTTTTCAGCTCATCAGCTGTCTTAGGACACCGAGTCTTGCTGAGATAAATGCCATGACTAGTGGGTAAGAGTACTTTCTTTGAATCGAGCATTAAGAACCTACTCAATGCCTTGTTCACATAGGTTCCCTGACTTAAATCCAAGACCCTCTTGGTGCGATCTCTACATATCTTAATCCCTAAGATATAAGAAGCATCGCCTAAGTAATTTATTGAAAAACACTTCCTCAACCAAGCTTAAGTCTCGTCCAAGGTTGGGATGTCGTTTTCAATGAGAACCAGAAAGGTAATCTTGCTCCCACTAGCCTTCTTATAAACGCAAGATTCATCCTCGTTCTTGATTAAGCCAAATCCAATTACAGCTTCATCAAAACGAAGGATCCAAGTCCGAGAAGTTCGTTTCAATCCATAAATGGATTTCAACAACTTATAAATCTTTCCCTTATTCTTCGGATCATCAAAACCTTTGGGCCGAGACATACAAACGTACTCAGTCAAATCTCCGAAGTCCTTTGGACGAACCTCCTCGACTGACCCAGGAGCCCGACCTATCGAGAGCCACATCCGCCCACCATCACCCTCGCAATAGAACCACCCGCCTCCACCTGCGTAGAGAACACGAGCCCCACCTTCGGCGCCACCGTAATCTCAAAAGGGCCCAACATCGGGGAAGAGGGAGGGGACTCGCCATGCGAGTCGGGGAAAAGCCACCGGACCTACCAAAGTTGTTGCCGCCACATGGCTGTTGTCACTGTTCATTACTACAAATTCGAGAGTGAAGAACAAGCACTTGGGTTGGTAAATTAATTAAGTAAACTAACTGAAGGAGTTTGAATCATAGATTGTATTGAGCGTTGTTGTGTGTCAATTACAAAGAGATTATATACGGAACATTCTAATGTGTATACAATTAGGAGACTAAGAGATATATCCTAATCAAACTACAATAGGAGTAACCTAATCAAGATACAACAGTGATCTATGTATGTAGACAGTGAAAGTACAATCTAACACGCCCCCGTAGTTGAAGCTTGATGTGGAAGGATGGTGAGGCTAGAACGAAACGCCTCGAATAGAGCATACAGAAAGCCTTTGGTGAAGATATCTGCAAACCGGTATGCAGAAGGGACATGAAGCACATGATCCTGACCTGCATCATCTTTCTCGTGTACAAAATGTATATCTAGCTCGATATGTTTGGAACGTTGAAGCTGAAATGGATTACCGAACATATATACGGAGCTAATGTTATCACAAAAAACAATGGTAGTAGTAGAAAGAAGACAATGAAGTTCGATCAAGAGATTACGAATCCAACATGACTCAACAACAGCATTAGCATCACCGCAATACTCAGCCTCGTCACTAGAACGAGAGAAAACGTACTGACGTTTGGATGACCATGTGATGAGATTAGGGCCAAGGAAAACACAATACCCAAATGTGGATCGACGAGTATTTGGACAACCAGCCCGATCAACATCAGAGTAAGCGGTAAGAGAAAGACTAGAGGAAGGATGGAGATGGAGGCCATAAGAAATGGTGCCTTGTTCATAGCGAACAATGCGCTTCAGAGCATGGAAATGAGGCTCACGAGGATAATGCATAACGAGGACCAGAGGATGAGAGCTTGGACTTGGTATCGATCGGAGTAAGGCACAGGTTGGAAGAAGACATGTTAGCTCGAGCAATAATTTATCGAGCAAATTTTTCTTGAGAGAGGAGAAGACCAGAGGAGGTGCGTGTGACAGAAATACCGAGAAAGTAGTGAAGAGGACTAATGTTGGTCATGGAAAAATCAGAACGAAGACAAGAGGTAATAGAAGAGAGAAGATCGAGAGAGGATGCATTGGGTAGAATACCATCAACATACAAAAGAAGATAAGCCGTGTGAGAGTCCCGAAAATAGATGAAAAGAGAGGTGTCTGTCAGGCTATTGACGAGTCCTATGCAAAGGAGGTAGGAGGAAAACGTCGATACCACGCTCGAGGGGTTTTTTTAAGACCATAAAGAGCTTTCTTGAGACGACAAACATGGTTAGGAAGAGAGGGATCTGAAAATTTTGGGGTTGTATCATGTAGAAGGCCTCATTAAGATCACTATGAAGAAAATCGTTTTTGACATCCAGTTGATGAATCGGTCATGAGTGAGACAAAGAGAGACTGAGACTAAGGATGGTCCGAATGGTTGCTGGTTTAACCCCCGGACTAAAAGTGTCATCGTAGTCAATGCCAACTTGTTGTGTATATCCTGGAGCGACTAAACAAGCTTTGTAGCGCTCAAGCGATCCATCAGAGAAAAACTTATGATGAAATATCCATTTGAAACCGAAAAGATTAACATTTTAAGGACAAGGAACTATGTCCCAAGCATTGTTAGAGTGAAGAGCAGATAGCTCAGCCTTCATCGCGTGGGAATAGGGGAGATAGAGGACGTGGATACATGAAGATTAAGAATACGTTGGGGACGAAAAGTGTCTGCTTAACTCCTAGTAGTCATAGGGTGAGACCGCCGGAGTGGAGCGGGCAAATAAAGGGGAATAGGAGTCGGGGTGAGGGAAGAGGTGGTCGGAGAGTTCGCATATCAACATGAAGGAGAGGGGGGAGGCGAGGAGAGCGATAGGGAGATCGTTGGTGGGATTGGTGACGAGATTGGTGAAGATGTCGACAAAGGCTCAATTGAAACCGAAAAATAAGGGGAGTGAATGAGAGGCGAAGGGCCGTTAGGTGGCCTGGTGAGGAAATCAAATGAGGCAGGGGGGTCAGATGAGTGGTAGGAGGAATATGGAAAGATCATTTCGTCAAATGTTACATGGCGAGAAATATTGACGCAACCAGTGGACATATTAAGACAACGAAAACTCCAATACTTATAGGGGTAACCAAGAAAAACACAGGCAACAGAACGAGGTGCTAGTTTGTGAGGAGATGTAGAACATAGGTTAGGATAACATAAGCAACCAAAAACTCTAAGATGATCGTAAGTGGGAGAACTATTGTAGACAACTTCAAAAGGTGTACGGAAGAAAAGAGTTTTTGTAGGTAAGAGATTGAGAGTATGAACTGTCATATGTAGACTTTCGACCTAGAAGGAGGGAGGGAGATGAGATTGGAAGAGAAGAGAACGAATTATGTCATTGACAGTTCAGATCATGCACTATCTTTCCGTTTTGCTGCGAAGTATGAGGACAAGAGAAACGAAAATTGATGCCATGAGTAAGAAAGAACTGATGAAAGGGGGTGTTATAAAAATCTCGACCATTGTCACACTAAAAGGCTTTAATA
This sequence comes from Erodium maritimum, assembly GCA_963921825.1. NCBI lineage: Eukaryota > Viridiplantae > Streptophyta > Magnoliopsida > Geraniales > Geraniaceae > Erodium > Erodium maritimum. The sequence goes on from OY997591.1 coordinate 48,619,135, forward strand.
GGGAGAGAAAATTGAGTGCGAACATAGGCATGAAAATGAACAAACAAGTTAAAAACTTCAGATTTTGCACGTAATGGAAAAACCCACAGAAAATGAGAAAAATCATCCAATAATAATAAGTAATATTTAAAACCACTAGAACTAACAATAAGTGAAGTCTAAAGAACAGAGTGAATTATCTCAAACAATTATTAGAGAACCAACTCAATCAACTAAGAGCTCATGTTGATAGATGCAAACCAAATTATAGTTATATTATAACACACACCCTCACAGAAAAAACCCGTTTACGGGTTTGAAGGTGAATCATTTAGAAGTGAGATAAGGACAGTTCATTTTAGGCTAATTTAGAAGAAATTAATACTATTATTTTTGTAGAAAGTGGGGTTTGAACCTGAGTTCATAAGAAATTAGGCTTTGATACCATAAAAGACTTTGAATCAGAGATTGTATTGAGCGCTGTTGTGGGTCAATTACAAAAAGATTATATACATAACATTCTAATGTCTACAATTAGGAGACTAATAAGAGATATATCCTAATCACAACTCAAGAGGAGTAACCTAATCAAGATACAATAGTGAACTATGCATATATGTAGACAGTAAAAGCACAATCTATAAAAACAAAGCGTTCAATAATTTTGTAAAGCACATCTGAAAACAATAAGACCTGGTTCTGATGGCAGAGGGTCAAAGAGTCGCAAACGTGAAAGAGGAGCTTTGTCCTACTCAAATGGGTACGTCATTAACCTTAACATCTCTCTTTAGATGTCAGATGCCCAGATTGGTTTTAGGGTTTTGATTGTAAATAATTCGACAGACAAATGGAGAAAGTAATTGAAATTATCATGTCCATCTCTTATTTGGCTACAATCTTGATGTTGACAAAAATGAGTATAGGAAGTTTGGAATGTTCAAATGCTTGATTCAATGTTTATGTGTATTGGCCCAAAATACCCATTTGTTATTTTATTTTGTGAATGTTTGTTGATGATTTGCAGGAATTACAAGAATGTTTAGAGATTTCAGACCGTCTCACTGCTTGCTTAAGATAGATTCCTACTCCTTATTTGATGAGGAAAAATATGAATGTGATGTTTTTGAAGCTGGAGGTTACAAATGGTCAGACTCGATTCAATCTCATTAAACTACAAATTGACTGTTTCATGATGAATTTTTCAATATATCTCTGTTGGGTTTGTAGGAGGTTAGTCTTGTACCCAGATGGAGACACAAAGAGAAACGGAAAAGGTTTTATCTCCTTGTACATATCAATAGTAGAGACTGATAATTTGCCTCGAGGTTGGGAGGTTAACGCCAACTTCAAGCTGTTCGTGTTGGACCAAACTCGAGAAAAGTACTTGACCATTCAAGGTACGTATTTGAGCCTTTTATTTTTTGAAATGGCCCTTTCTCTCTGTAGTATGAGCTATATCTGTTTTGCATATGGTAGATGGTGAAGGCACTATAAGCCGATTTTCTGATGTGAAGATGGAGCGTGGTTTTCCCCAGCTCCTTTCACTTGACGTGTTCAAGAATGCTTCCAACGGGTATCTCATTGATGACTCTTGCGTGTTGGGGGCCGAGGTCTTTGTTCTCAAGCGTGCTTGCAAATTACAGTCCCTCTCCTCTGCAAACCAACTTGTGGACAATACTTTTACTTGGAAGATTGATAGATTCTCGACATTGTATGAGGAGTTGTATTACTCTAAAGCATTCATTCTTTCGGGAATACGCTGGTATGAAACCTTAATCAGCCTATTTTTATCTCTTATGTGCAAATTTAATTATTATTTGCTTCTCTTCCTATTTATATATATAGGAAATTAAAGGTTTATCCAAAGCAAGAGGGCGGCGAGCTATCTCTTTTTCTAAAAAGAGTTGATGTTGCTCAAGAGAAGCAGGAGGTGTATGCTACTTATACGCTACGCATACAAGATCAAGTTTCCGGAGAACACCACGAAAGGACAACGAGTAAGCTACTTTCATATAACTTTATATTCTTTTTTTGTATAATGATCTCAAATTTGGAGGTTTTGGCAGTTCATTTGTTTACTACTAAAGATGACGATTGGGGATTCAAACAGTCCATCAAGCCCAAGGAACTCCATGACTCGTCCAAGGGCTTTATATGGAAGGATTCAGTAATTGTTGGTGTAGTGTTCACTGAAATTAAGATCAACTGGGTTTAGACTTTACTCTCCTTATGTAAAATGGGTCAAGTTGAATCTATTTAGCCCTTCTTATTGTTTACTGTCCAAATTTTGCTAATTTTAATTCCTACTCTATTTTCACAGTTTAGTTTTTGGGTTAAATATTGAAACTTACCCTTATATATTGGTCACGAACATTATGCTACGCTCCTTTTCAAAATCACATTTGCGGTACCTTATCTATTGGTCACGCGATTCCGTTAGGAAAAATGGACGGTAAAATACCGTTTTTCCATTTCGTTAGTCATATGACCTCAAGTATCCTATAATGGATGGTAAAATGACGTTTTTTCCCTTAAGTATTTTGCCTCTATATATTGTGGTATGGAAGATTGTGGTCTTTTGTATTGAACCTCATGTACCTCGTACTCCATATTGAGCTTTGACTCTTTATTTACGGTTTAGGACAGATGAATTGAGTATTTCATTTTGAACTTGAGGAATTAATCGGTTTTACTATTATTTGTTATTATTTAAATTATCAACTTAAGTCACGTCTCGAGTCCAGCCAAAACCGGATTTAGGGCGTGACACCCCGCCCCCCGGAGAGGGTGCCACTGGCCCTGTTGCCCCTAGAATGAGCTCGTTGTGGGTTCTAAGGAGAGACCTTGGTTAGTTGTCTTCTCACCGGCCTCTCTGTCGGCTTCCTCTTCGACCGATCCTTACCGTCGTCCATGCAGGCCTGAGCCCAGTCCCCTAACGCCCTGCACCTCCAACCCCGGACGATTCGAAATCACCATCGTCGGTTCTGGCGACCGAGGCACGTGGATATGGGAATCCACCATTCGAGATTGTTGTGGACGAGGACCCCTCGTCGGTGTCCTGGTCGAACCCCCTTGGCTGACCAAGATGCTAGCACTGTCGAGAGCCACGTCCGCCTGCCATCACCGCCGCAGGAGAATCACCCTAGATCCCGAAGGGGCTTGACACCGGGTAAGAGGGAGGGGACTCACCATACAAGCTGGAGGAGAAGCCATCGGACCCGCTACTATTATTAGATGTCGCCGCTGTCATGATATTATAGTCACCGTTCATCACTACAAACTTGAGAGAGAAGAGCGAGCACTAGGGTTGGTAAATTAATTAACTTAACTAATGATTATGTCATCGTCTTCCACTGAATGAACATTTTTATGAACCTTTTTTTAAGAGACTATTATGCCCTCAAACGCAGTTAAAGTGTATCTTTTGAAAAATGTGAAATTTTCCAATGTTAGAATACAGAGAGCCGGTAACTGTACTCTATAAAAACAAAGCGTTCGATAATTTTGTAAATCAGAACTGAAAAACATTAAGATCTGGTTCTGATGGCAGAGGGAGAGAAGGGCAGTCAAAGAGTCGCAAACGTGAAAGAGGAGCTTTGTCCTACTCAAATGGGTACGACATTAACCTTAACCACTTTCACCTTAGAGCACCGACATCAAGGGGGCAGAACTCTGAACCTTGAGGCAGAACCCTCTGCTGACTGGGCCGGTTCAGGGTTCTGCCCCCTAAAAAAAGTGTGATGCACGTCAGAAGAGCTTGTATGGGGGGCTTGATTTTCAGAAATGCTGACTGTGTAATTAATTAAACTTTTAACTGAATTGTTAACGTTATTTTTAAATCGACAATTACTAAATAAAATAGAAATAAAATTCATTCAAATAACATGCAAAAAAAATACATAACTTAAAAAAAAGACATAAGTTAAAAAAAATACATAAATAATAAAAACCAGGAATTATCAGTCGTCCGACTCGTCGGAGTAGTAAGTCCCGCCCGAACGATTCCATAAGTGCTCCATTACGTCTTCTTGAAGTTGCCGATGAGTCGCATCGTTGATGACAGTAACTCGCGCTTGGAGTTCCTGGTGGTACGACAAGGGCATGGATCGGTTCCATGGTTGAGGTGGTGCGAAACCCTGAGGTAATTCCGGATGGGGCTCAAAAAATAAATCGTTATCCCCTGCTTCATAGCGATCACGTTCATCCTCCCCGATCATGTTATGTAGAATGATACAACAATGCATCATATCAAACAAAGTCGCTTTATCCCAGATCCGAGCGGGCCTTGACATTATGTGCCACCGTGCTTGGAGGTCTCCAAAGGCCCGTTCAATATCTTTCCGGGCACTTTCTTGGCATTTGGCAAACAACTTTTGTTTGCGGGTATAGGGATGGCGAATCGACTTGACGAACCGACCCCATTGAGGGTAAATTCCGTCAACTAAATAATACCGCTTGTTGTAGCGATGCCCGTTGATCTCAAAATCCACGGTCATGTCCCGACCACAGAAAGCTTCGTCGAATAGGTGGCCGGCGTTGAGGACGTTAATATCGTTGTTCGAGCCATCCATACCGAAAAACGCATGCCAAATCCACGTATCCCGGGACGCAACCGCTTCCAGTATAATTGTTGGATTCCCGTGATCGCCACGTTCATGCGATCCTTGCAATGCGACTGGGCAATTCTTCCACTCCTAATGCATGCAGTCAAGACTGCCAATCATACCGGGGAAGCATCGGCTATTTCCCGACTCAAGTAATCGCGTCATGTCTGCCACATTCGGCTTCCGCATTTTTTTTTCGAGAATTGGAAATGAAAGGTAGAGAATCGGAGATGAAATGTAGAGAGAAAATGTAGAAATGGTGTTGTGAATTTGATGAAATGGGTGAGGGGTATTTATAGTTGGGGAAAAATAATTTGTTTTGATATTTTGTATTAAAAAAATGTAGCCGTTTCAGACCGTTGCTACCAGCAACGGTCATTTTTTTTGGTTGGACACGTGTCACTCCCTCACTGGGCAACAGAGAGGCAAAGAGGCAGCGAGGATGGAATAGTCCTCGCACCCCACACCGGACCGGACCCCGAACCCCGAACCTTCCCCTTCTGCTCCTGCCCGGTCTCACGCGCACGCCCCGCACCGATGTGGGTGCTCTTAACAGCTCTTTTTAGATGTGAGATGCCCAGATTGGTTTTAGGGTTTTGTTCATATATATTGTAAATAATTAGACAGACAAATGGAGAAAGTAATTGAAGTTAACTTGTTAATCTCTTATTTCGTCGATCTACGTTGTTGATGTTGACAAAAATGAGTATAGGAAGTTTGGAATATTCAAATGCTTGATTCAATGTTGATTTCATGTTGTGAATGTTGGTCGATGATTTGCAGGAATTACAAGAACGCTTAGAGATTTCAGACTGTCTCACTGTTTGCTTAAGATAGATTCCTACTCCTTATTTGACAAAGAAAAATATGAATATGATGTTTTTGAAGCTGGAGGTTACAAATGGTCAGACTCGATTCCGTCTCTTGAAACTACAATTTTACCGTTTCATAAAGCACCGCACAAGTTGTGAAGACCGTCTCGGTTTAAAAAGTTTTAATTTATTCAATTTTTATTCGATCGGAACGTCGAGGTTGAAATTTAAATCGGTTTTAGTAAAGACGAGGTTGAAATTCGATCTAATTTTTAATTCGTTTAAAAAATAAAAATAATAATAAGAAAAATAGGGGGGAAAGCAAAGTGACTGGACTGGACCTGGAGTGGGTTGGACCCGGAGCGGGCCGACTGATGGGACCGGGCCCAAATCAGCGAGTCCAGGCCCAACCCTTTTCAGTGTTACTGTGCTTCTTCTACATGTGAAGCGCACGGTTCCCAAGAAAAAAACTCTCATTCCCTTCTCCCTCTCGCGCAGCCGCGTCTCTCGTCCCTCTCGCGCCAGATCCCCTCGCCAGTGCCGTACCTTCTTCTTCGAGCAACGAATCGCACTCCACCGGAACCGTCTAGAGAAGACGTCGCCGACCGTTCCATTTCCTTTTCCCCGAGCCCCAAATCCTCCCCTCGTGCGAAACCTCTCCGGTAAGCCACGCACGACGTCACCGTCTCCTTCTCCGACCTCCGTTTTGCTGAAGCTCGTCGCTGCGGCGCTGGGATTAGGGACGGGTTCGCCGGAAATCAACCGGCCAGTAACTCGTCTCGACCAGATCTGTGGTAGACGAAGCTTTAGACCGCGCGATGGACGGCGTCTCCCTCCCTGACGCCTCGCCCAACCTCCTCCGTTCCTCTACCGAACCTCCCTGCCGCCGTTCACCACCAGTCGAGACCGGAGGACTCGCCGGAGCAAGACCTCCGCCGTCACGCTCGCGTACCCGAGCTGCAATCGTGACTGGTCCTTGGGCCAGTCTGGTTTCGGGCCAGACGAATCTAGGGCTGGACCAGGCCACTGGGCCAGGCCCATGACCCAGACTGAGTTTTGGACCGGGTCTGACTGGGTCCGGGTCAGGCTTGAGTCCCGGTTCGGACCGGGTCTGGATCCGGGTTGGGTCTGGATCCGGGCCGGATCCGGGTCAGGCTGAATTTAATTAATTATTTTTGACTTAAAATTGAGTTTTTAAAAGACGTTTTGGACTTTCCGAGGACTTTGGTTATACCGGAACTGAGTGGACCTTTTTACCTGTTAAACCCAGGCTTGGGCTTCGCCCGAGAAGACCAGAGTTAAACCCAGACGCGGACTTCACCCTAGAAGACGGTATTGGCCCGGTCGTCAGCAGCTAGGAGAGGCTGATGTGGTATCGTCTTGAGGTAGGGAAAGTAGCGAATACCGGTTTAATTACGGAAAGTTACTAGTATGCATGCTAGGTAATAATAATAAAATCGAAAAGATCGTAGTTTGGCATGTAGGATGCGAACAACTAGCGTAGACGTATGAGCTATGAACATTTACGTTTTTTGTCTTGGAAATTGTTGTGCTGGTAGTTTCGGGCCATGACGTGCCTGTGGGATTGTTTGCTGAGTGCTTCTGCTAGTGTGCTTGTGTTGTTTGAACGGATATTAAATAACGAACATGAAAACGGATAGGATTGAACTAGTGATGCATGCCGATGACCTGAGTGGTTATTTCCTGTTAATTGATATGTTGAACTGTGGGACGGTTGGGGATTTGATACCGGTTAAGCCGGTGGGGTTACCACGTTGAACGTGGGGTCGGTAAGTGATGGTAAGTACGTGACGGTTTGAGTGTGCTTAAGAGTTCAATAAGACTATTGCTCGGTGTTGCATGATTGTGATTGTGTGTGGCCATGTGTGCCGTGTTTGTTGTAATGAGAACCCTTGGTTGTGATATGGTCGGGTGAGTGATAGACCGACGTGCCGTGTATTTGTGGTAAGACTGTTGGGCTTGGTAAGCCGTGTTTGATCTGTGGCATTTCGATGCGTGACTTTTATTTTGTTGTGTGTTCCTTGAGGATGGTATTCTGGTTGAGATTGGGCCTACGGGTCGTGTTTGGGGCCGACGGGTCGGGCCAACGGGCCATATTATGGTTGGGGCCTACGGGTCGTGTTGGGCCTGCGGGTCGTGTTGCATAAGGCCGACGGGTCGGAGCCGACGGGCCACATCATATCATCTTGCATAGGGCCGACGGGTCGGAGCCGACGGGCCACATCATATCATATTGCATAGGGCCGACGGGTCAGAGCCGACGGGCCACATCATATCATAGTGGGCCTACGGGTCGTGGTTGGGCCTGCGGGTCGTGTTGGGCCTACGGGTCGTGATGGGCATTAGGTGCCATGTATCAACCTCGATGATCTATGGTCCTTTGGGGACGTTTCCGAGGGTCCCGACGAATGCGTCCTTATAGGGATGTTTCCGGCATTCTCGACGTTATACGTCTTTGTGACGTTATGCGTCTCCTCTGGATCGAGAGGTAGTCCGATGGATGTTTGACCTACCGATTTGTTATTGATGGTATCGGGCTATGTACAGCCGGTGGAGTTCGTGTATTGCGGTGCGGGACGTGTGCATTATTGGTTAGTGGGTTGGTTGTGTTTGATGTTGTTATTGTTGATTGTGTGAAAGTCGTCGTTAAGAGTATTGTAAGATTGGTATGAACCCCGGTTTGGTATTTAGTCGTGTTGCACTAGTATGCCCTAATTGGACGGTTACTCGTGGGTCCTAGGCTAGTAGGTCTAGAGACGTGCTATTGTTTTTGGAACTAAATTTGTATACTGGGTTTTGTGAGCCGTTAACTTTGTCAATTGATTAATTATCACTTTTGAAATTTTGTCTTTCGTAATTTTACCGTATTTATTTATTATTTTAAGTTCATGTCTCGAGTCCGGTCAAAACCGGATTTTGGGCGTGACACATCAGCTCAATTGGTGATAGCATCACTCAAGGAAATGCTATAAAGAGTGAGGTCTTGGGTTCAAGTCTCACCAACAACCTAGGTTGGTATTTGTCTGTGGACAATACACCAGAGGGGTTGGGGTGTATTGGGCTGCAGACCTAACATTGGACGGAGACATATAAAAAGAAATGGAAAAGGTTTCATCTCCTTGTACATATCAATAGTAGAGATTGATGATTTGCCTCAAGGTTGGGAGGTTAATGTCATCTCCAAGTTATTCGTGTTAGATCAAACTCGAGAAAAGTAGTTGACCATTCAAAGTAAGTATTTGAGCCTTTTATGTTTGAAGTTACTTTTTTGTAGTATGAGCTATATCTATTTTACATATGCTAGATGGTGAAGGCAGTATAAGTCGATTTTCTGATGTGAAGATGGAGCGTGGTATTCCCCAGCTCCTTTCCCTTGAAATGTTCAAGAATGCTTCCAACGGGTATCTCGTTGATGACTCTTGCATGCGTGTTGGGCGCCGAGGTCTTTGTTCTTAAGCATGCTTGCAAATTACAGCAAAACAACTCAGGGGTTATACTTTTACTTTGAAGATTGACAACTTCTCGGCATTAGATAAGAAACTCCATTACTCCGAAGCATTCACTGTTTTATATCTTAGGCACAATTCCTCTACATAGTAGAATTATTACCGTTTTCTGCTCTTTCTGTCTATGTATAGGAAATTAACAGTTCATCCAAAGCGAGAGGGCGGCGAGCTTTCTCTTTATCTAGAAAGTATTGATATTCAAGAGAATCGGGAAGTGCATACTGATTGTAAGCTGCGCATACAAGATCAGGTTTCGGGAAGACACCATGAAAAGATAATGAGTAAGCTACTTTTATACAAGTTTCTCTTCTTGTACACAGCCCCTCTTTTTGTATAATAGTCTCAAATTTGAAGGTTTCATTAAACTTTTGGCAGGTCATATGTATACTTCCACAAAAGACTCCTTGGGATTCCCTAGTTTCATCACGCCAGTGGAACTTCATGACTCTTCAAGGGGGTTTATATGGAAGGATTCAGTAATTGTTGGTGTAGAATTCACTGAAATTAAGACGGACTGGGTTTAGACTATGTTCTTTCTTATGTAAATGTTGAATCTATTTTGTAACTCTAATTTGTTTCGGTCCAATAATTTTAATTATGCTCGGTTTTCAGTTTATTTTTCAAGGAACATTGTATGCCGCCTTTATGAGGTAGTCGATGACTTGATCGTTTTAGTTTTTTGTCTGAGTATCTTCTACCGTGGAACCTCATTTCTTTTATGTTATTTATTTTCTAGTGTTTTATTGTTTCTCGGTTTTGTAAACACTTGTTATTTATAATATCAATCGTTCATTCTTTAAAAAAACTTAGCATTTGATAGATAAGCGTGAAATAGGAGTTTAGTAATTAGTAGTGTGTTTACTATTTGCTATTTAGATTTGTTAGATGGAACACATATTTCTATTTTTTGGTTGATCCTAATTGTCCATGACGTGCATTTGATCTTAACCCTCCACCAAAGAAATGCATGAATATGAATAGGGGTGCGAGTCATTTCGTCAATTTAAGATGTTGTGAAACTCGTTTCGACTTTCTGGTTAGAGTTTCAAAACAACACAAGCTTAAGAGATATCACAGTGACAAGGAAATCTACAATATTAAATTCAAGAAACGCTCTCAACTTCTAAAAAAACCCTAGCCGCCTCGCAGACTCCCTTTCCTCTTCTTTGTTCCATGCCAGCGACGTCATGGTCTCCGGTCATGAGCGCCACCGGTGGTGACTACTTCCTCCTCTTCTTTCTTTTTGTTTCCGCTTTCGTTCCTTACTTTGTTTTTCTTCTTTTTCTTCATCAGCCGCCTTCACTTCAACCTCTTCATCCGAGTCAGTGTTCTCCAGTGAATTGGTGGCTGGTGGCTGTTGCTGTCGATCAACTAAGCTGTTGATGTCGACCGGAGCAAAGTTCGGAATTCTACCAGCGCCACTTTCTCTGAAGTGGATCTAGAATTTTTCTAGATCTGCTCATCGGTGCAGGATCCTGTGCCTTTTCCGCCAGCGTGCTTAGGGTTCTTTCACTTGATCGGAATTTGTCGACAGTTGGAGCTCTGGTCGGATTTGTCGGTTGTCGGTTGTCGGTTGAGTTTCTCTGGGTATCGGGTTCAAGCAATCCCTTTGCTCTTCCCTGTGTGGTGTTTATGTATTGTGGATTATGGTTTTGCTCACTGTCCTAAAAATCCAGACTAGGTCCTGCCTAGGCGCCCACCTAGGCCCCATTTTCTTGTGACCCGACTAATTGAGTAAATCCCCGATTCATCCCCAAAAGACCCTAATCGATCGAGTCACGCCTAGCGTTTTTTAGAAACTTGGTTTTGCTTCTTTGGTGATTTGGTGTGTGGGAGTTTTTGTGGTGGTCCGGTCGCGTGGTCTGTGGGAGGTTGTTGGATTGCCTCCGTCAAGGTTAGGCGAATTTGGGTTCCGCCGTATTATTACAAGCTCCAACCTCGGTGATAGGAGTCCTCGCTGCTATGTGTGTTGATTGTAGTGGAATCAATTCGCAAGGAGGTCGGTCCAATTTTAGGTGTTGGCCTTCGGAATTCCTATCTCTGCGGTAGATCTGCTTCTTGTGGTAATTTTGGTGGTTCCGCTCTCGAGTCTTTGGAGGTGCCTTCTGTCGGTACCCGACTGGGACGCGCTTCTTCATCCTCGCGGGTGTTGATCGTTGTGGTCGTGATCTAGTCGCTGCTGGTGGTTCGTTTGCTCGCGCAGCGTTTCGTTTCAGATCTGGTCGTGGGACGCGTTTCATCATCGGACCTGGTCTTGATCGTTGTGGATCTGTTCATTTGTTGTGTCGTTGGTATTTGTTTTTCTTTTTGTCTGCTTAAGTTAGTGTTCCTTCCTTGTCCTTGTATCGTAATTTGATTGGTATGCAACTACTTCCTTTCCATTAGTGGTTAGGGCTCGTTGGTTTATGGTGTTGGCCGATTCTGCTCCCTGATTGGGTTTTCATTCCTCGGCTGGATTGCTTCCCTTTGAATGTCATCCTGTTATCCTCATTATCCGAGTGATGACTCGTTTCAGAGTGATGACTCATAGCTTTCTTCCCTTGACGCTTTGCAATCCTAGCGTTCCTCTCGACCTCTGAAATATCTGTAGTTAACAAACTCGGAGAGGGGTGAGACCGCAATTGCATACACACAATTAAATTAAATAAAAGAGAAAAAAATGAAATGGTCTTAATACGAATTATAAACGTATCAGAGTTGCCTTAGTTGCTCCCCGGCAACGGCGCCATTAACTTGACACTCCGAGATTTAACCCTCAGAATGGTACGGAAAGCGTACCGGTCGTCAAGCAGTATTCGAGTTTTAAGTCTGAGATATCGTACCCAAGAGAGCAATTAGACAAGCACTTTAGTTAATTAATTCGATGGTCAAGCTATTCCTATAACGATGTTTGGTTTTTGTTTCAGAAAATATTAAATTCATGCAAGTAATGAGATTAAGTGAATGATCCGAAAATAAGCACAAGTCGCAGGATTGTAAATCAGAGATAAAAGGCGATCTAGGACTTTAACGGGGTTTGAATGTGATGAATGATTTAACGGGGTTTGGTATGCATTTGCAACTAATATTATTCTAGGGGCAACGGGAATTCTCTAAGTATAGTCCTAACCATCTCTCGATCGTATTAGGACCCTAACATACTCGGTCCACCTAATTATCTCTAATCTAGGTGTAGAGCGGTATATAGCATTATATTCTATGAATTCCTCTAACTTTCGGGTTTTACTCCTATGGCTATTGCACTCGTGTCAGTCTAACCATATTGGCTTAGATTAAAACTCGAGCTATTTAATTCCATTTTCCTCTTCCTAACCGCATTTCTCAATTATTGGTTAACAAGATTAAATCATACATATACGTGATCAAGGCAATGTAGCATTACGAACGGAATTAAATAAACAAAATACTAATATTAGTTTAGCAAATGCATAACCCGAACAAGTTAATTTAACTCATCGCATCTTACCCCAAGCCCTAGATCCATTCGAGTTTAGTTCATAGCAAAGAGAGAAGAGCACAAGAGAAGGATTGAAATACTCATACTCATATTAACTAAAAGTAGCAATACAAATATTCAGAAACAATCCAAACTACAAAAAAAAAAACTCAAAGTGATGCTAGTAGTTCACCCTTGATCTTCTCCAAGTTCTCCAAGTTCTCTCCAAAAGTGACTTTTCTTCTCCAATTTCGTGATCCCCTAATATAATGACCTAATATCCCTTTTATATGTTGAGTTAAATCTGATTAAAAACGGGAAACGCAGCTGGAAATCGCGTTTCTGACGTCTGCACTGTCGCATGCACGCCGTGCATTTCAGGGTGCATCTTAAGTTGCACCGGTTATTTGCACGGCGTGCAACTCTCCGGTACAGTTTTTTTGTCTCTGATCTGGATGCGTCACCAAGTTGCACGCCGTGCAACAAGTGGTGCACTGCTTCTTTGCACCCCGTGCAACGAAGTGGTGCGCCTGACTGACACTTCTGACCAGCTTCCAATTTGACTCCGTTTCGCTCCCGTTTCACCCCTTTTTGCTCCAATTGCTTGGCGAACTCTGAAATAAGATCAATTACACAAAATGAGAGTAAAATGCATCATTTTATATTAACTCGGGATTAAAAAGAACATAAATGTGGGCTAATGACATATGAAATAGATGTATTTTATGTCCACATCATTGGCCGTCGACGAGTTGTTTGGCCATCGTGCCTCTTGGTGTTTCCCTTCAGCTTTTTTATTATAGGCCAAGTGAGTTCAGGCAGAATTTGACACGGATTGTCTCTATCGTTTTCATTGTTGCCCGTCGACTTGTTAATTTCCGTCCTCTAGTCTCTGTGACAAGTAGATGGGCCAAATGAGATATGGTGCTATACTTTCTTAGTCAGTTGTTGAGTTTATGCTAATACCGTTTGTGCTTAATGTTTGGAAAGTCTGGGTTTTAGACCTATGTTACTTCTGCGCTTCATGGTTGTAAAACTCGGGTGTTAGACCTTCTTTTTACTTGTTTTGGCTTAATGGTTGTAAAATCTAATTATATAGACCTTCCTTTTCTAGTTAGCTCACTTGTTAGGTTGCTGAGGTTTCTTGTATAAGAATGTTATTTCTTTGTATTTCTTCGATCCGTGTAGGATCCATCTGTGGTTGTTGCTTGTCTTGAGGTTGTGCTTTATCGACAGTGCTCCGTCTTGTAGTCGTGCCCTTACAGATGGTTGCGTACATATTTGGGTTTTTTGTGGTCTGTAGCTAGATCTCTGTTCTTGTACTCCTTTTCGACCTCTGAATAGGTTTCATTAATATATTTGTTTCGATGATAAAAAAATGTTATGAAACTCGTTTTGACTTTCTGGTCGGACTTTCAAAACAACACGAGCCTAAGAGTATTCATAGTGGTAAGGAAATCTACAATATTGATGTCATGGTCGACATCCGCGGTCTTTGTCAAAAGCCATTATATGTCTGCAATATCAAGACGTTGTCGATGTCTCAATATCGAGCGAATGGCAGTCAATGGCAACCTACCCCGAGTCAATCAAATTTAAAAGTTTGACTGTTGCTTCCAACAATAACTGCTTAGTATTTTTTATTCATTTAAAATTTAAGGGAAAAGTATACGCACTTTCACCTAGTTACACCTAACTAAAAAGTTCGTCTAACAGTACCTTAACTTTCCAAAAATTTGACGTTATTCAACTAAAGATTAAGCCCAAAAACCGTAAAAAAAAATCCATAATACCGCTCATCAACCATTAACTTTTCAAAAGGTTACCATTAAATATATTTTTTGAGCATATGGTAACACTTTTATTGATAATAAAATGAATTACAGAGATCTGGATAATCTAGGGATATACTAGGGTGATAATTAAATAGCGAAATAAAGACATAACTTGAAAAATTGTAGAAGCTAAAGTAATACGGAAATAAAAGGGTGAGACATAAGTCCTTGACCCGTAGAAACCAAACGCTAACCCTATAACTAGGGATCTAGCTAATCTAGGGACAATTTAGTGGATTATTGCTTTGAATCGTAATTTTGTGAGTGGCAAAATTTTATTTCTTGCCTCGATTTGAAAATGCCTGAGATATATTATATGGGGCGTTTGAAAGGATAACAGGCATGTACAGAGAACACCGAAAAACAGGGGAACCAGAATGTTGGATTTACATCGATCTTGGTAGGACGAGATGCGCGTCCCACACACACCTTAGAGGTGTCAACGTCCCGATATAGTGGATGGGGTTGGTGCGTCGAGTTTGCACCGATGGTTGGTAGGAGCAACTACTGATTCTAGTTTCCCTAACTCCCAGCAGAAGTGTCAGGGTCGTAATCCAACGGATGGGGATGGAGTGCCACTACATAGATTCCTCGATTGATTGGGAGCACCACAGTCCTAACTCCGTTCTTTGGGTCGGGCCATTGTTGATCATGGGCGATCGTATGGCAGCCAAGAGGATGTGTGATCATAGCCGATCTATACTAGAGATGTAGGGAGCAAACATGTGGAGGCAGTAGCTCTTGTGGCTGATCTGCTGCGGTGGTGGTGGTGGTGACGGGAGGAGCGGAAACTTAGAGGACGGTGATGTTGAGAGCAACGACGTTGGAGACGAAGGCGAAGGCAGTGTAAAAGGAGGGACGGCTCAAGAGATCGAGGCGGCGTAGGAGACGGAAGCAGTACATGAGGCGGAGGAGAGAGTTGATGTGTCTTCTTCATTGGTCGCAACGACTTATCAAAGTCTGTCGATGGAGCTGAAGGCATAGTTCCGAGAAACTCGAGTAATGGATTCGTTTGGAAGGTCTAATCATATGGTATCATGGTAATTGGAGAGAAAATGGAGGGAGGAGAAGTTATGGTAAAGAGGAAAATAGTTGGAGAATAAGAAGAAAAAAAAGGCAGTTGTGGAAAAGAGGAGAAGCCCTAGAAGTTACGGAAAGTTTTTTTCAACAAATTTTATCTGTTTATCATTGATTCTTAATAATATAAAATGATGAAATACCAATAATACCTTACGATATCCTTCATATTTTCAAAACATATTATTCAATTTTCATTTGCCTTTTGTTTTTAAAAAATTCAGTAACCCTTTTATATATTTTCATAAATTATTTGTTTTTGATGTTCTATAATTAATTATTTTTATTTTATTATTTAAATTAATTATTTTTATTTTAGTTAATTATATTTATAAATTTTAAATATTTCATTAACTCTTTTTATTAGTTTCAATAAAAAAAACTTAATTTTTTTATTAATTTTCATTAGCACTTCTTATAAAAAGTATTTAATTTTTATTCGTTAAATTGTTTTTAAAAATAATAAAATATATGTTTTTCTTAAATCTATTTTTATTAGAAAAAAAAATCAATACAACGCAATAGAAGAACTGAACTACTCTCACTTCTCTGAAAAGAACAAACTCAAAAAAGTAATTGCAAAACAAGCACACGATCTTAAGACAAAAGGACAAACGAAGTAGTTTTCTCGCTCAATTAATAGAACTAATAAACCTTACTTTCCATTATAGAAGAAGAAGAAGAAGAAGAAGAAGAAGAAGAAGAAGAAGAAGAAGAAGAAGAAGAAGAAGGTTTTCTACTAACGAAAGAGCAGAAATAAAATGAAAGGAATAGAGTAGGAAAAGTTAAATGATCGGTTGGAGTTGCACATAAAAGTTTGAAATGGAATAGGGAGGAAATGAATAGAGGAAATAAGAAGAGAAAGTCAAAAGATTACTTATGTCATTTTCAAAAAACATTATAGGCATGTGCATGACACATGGCCATTTTCCATCCAAAAAATAATATAAATAAGTAACATAATTTTTTTTGAAAACTTAGGGTACCGCCTAAATGAATTTTTTCGTTAGCTATAGCCAGGTGTAAAACGTGTATTATTTTAGATGCATTTCCAAAAAATATAATAATCCAAAATTTTACAATGTAAATACCCAACTTATTTTATTCTATTTTCACATATTCATTTCTTCCCACGATCATTTTTTTTGCTTACATATTTTGTACTCTCCTTTCAACACTCTTATCCAACCACGTCGAGCGTAGAGCATCAAGCAATGTCGAACGACGAGCAGTAAGAGAGATTTTCCAACGGATGCTTTTCAGTGGAAGTTTCAGATAATGATTGGTTGTCGGGTAGGACCAATCCCAAGCACACCAAATGCCTGATTCTCAATCATAAAGCTTTTCAAGCCATGCTTCCACACAACCCACATCTACCGATCATATCAATGTTAGTCCTTGTATTTCGAGACCGACTAAACGAAATTTGGGTCGATGGTTACCAAAAGAAATTCTAAGGTTAGTGATGTGGAAGCAAAATGAATCAATTCTAAATGTTTTTAGCCCAAACATCTAAACATTTTAGTCCCAATTCGATTCTATTTTATGCACTTTTCTCCTCATGTATGTCAATGCTCACTCTTCAGGTGTATTCGAGAATTCCAAGCGAAAAAGAGCCAAATTCGAGCGAAAATACTCAGTAGCCAACCTACGGAGGACTCAAAGACATACCATGTTATAGCCCACGACGGACTCAAAGGCGCTCCAACCCCCAACCCGCATCGGACATGAATACGATCCGCGCGCGAGCATCTGGATAGCCGCTAGTTTCTGTGGTTCTAAGTTTCCCTAATAGTAGAAGTGAAACAGGAAAGCAAGCAACATGCGAGCAAAATAGTAACAAAATAGAACAAACACACCCGTTTAGAAGATCGTAGAAAAGCAAGATGTGCCGTGGAAATTAGGTCCACTAACTTGAAGCAATTATGTCTGGCGCGTCCGAGGTGGCGAACAGGTCGGTATGCTCCTGAGCTTAACACAGCTTCTACCCGACTCGTGCCCACTCACGGTTCTGGATGTGGAACTTCCAGAGACAATAACCAGGAATCGAAGAATAAAGAAGAGAACGACATGTAAGGATGAACTTGCTATTTGGAGAAAGTAGATGAGAGGAGAGAGAAAATAGTAGGTGATAGTCTGTTGGGGACGTGTGGAGGAGAGACAAAAATTGGGAGTGAGAGCTGATTTTTTCGTGTAAACAAATGGGTTCAAGAGCTAGTATTTGTAACCTTTGAGCATGAGGGGTACAGACGTAAATTCACATTAAATCTGAATTTAATTTCGAATTTGAATATTTTGTAACTTCCCCAATCACAATAATTCTCATTAACCCCTCATTAATTCATTGGATTCTCCAATAATCACCATTAACTCTCCATAATCCCCATTAACTCACCATAATCCCTTTGACCAATCCCCACATGTGAAATCCTCTCATCAGATTTGTAATGGGCTTGCTCAAGGATTGACTAAGCCCAACAAAACCCTTGATAAAACCGTGGGCTTCGAGCCCCATGCCTAGACCAAGCCCGGCTAAGAACAAGCACATAACAACACTTGGGTCAAAGCCCAAGCTTGAAGTCTTGAACAAGAGAGAACACAAGATCACTTATAAGGAGAGAAAAGCCTCACCAAGTTTTCGATGTGGGACTTCAAACAAAGGCTTTATAGCCTTGAAAGCATTTCTTCCAACAATCCCCCACAAATGCGACAAGGATTTAGAGATAAAGAACGGAAAGGATATGAAAATTCCTGGGTACAGGAAGAATGAGATACTTAAGTGCCAATATCTTTCGATTTGAATTGACACGTAGTGACGTATTGTAACAACTTACTTAGAACAAGTGAAACAAGTCTTGAACTTGTTTAGCTTCGGTTGATACGCCCTATGACACATATCATAACTTCAAAACTCCACAAGTTCCGCGAAACATCACAACGCTATTGAAGGCCATGCGAATAACTCAGTCTAATGAGTGCTCTAGAAAGACTTAGCCCAAGTCTTTCATACATGGCGGCCCACCATCACACCCACGTAGGTGGTTCCTCAGTGCGTCTCGAAAGCACCTGCCGTAACGGCTCTAACCATTAAGGACAACACGTCCATCCTTGTCAGTATAGTCCATCAAGTGCTTATCGGATAGCACCACCAATAACTAGATATGGATTAACAATTCGATCTATCAAGTGCGTCTCATAACACCACCACAAACGTGACTATAGATCGGGATCTATCAATTGCGTCTCAAAGCACCCCTAAAAACTGGGTATACATCTAGGCTAAAGATCATAATCTATCAAGTGCGTCTCAAATAGCACCACCACAAAGCGTGACTATAGATCTAGATCGGGAATAAAATCCATCAAGTGCGTCTCGGATAGCACCACCAAATACTGGCTATGGATCATGATCTATCAAGTGTGTCTCGAAGCACCACCACAACATGTGACTATAGATCATGAAGACTCGGATGGCATCTCATGACCTTCTCAAAGGTCAACCACACGGTCTTCATCTATGGGTTTTAAGCACATACCCCTCGAAGTATCAAGGACTAACCTTCGCGAAAGTCCTTTAGTGAAGGGATCAGCGAGATTCCTTTCAGACTTCACGTAGTCTAAGGAGATCACTCCTCGTTTCAGGAGTTGCTTCATTGCACCATGTCAAATACGAATATGTCTTCTCTTCCCATTGTAGACATTATTCCTCGCAACGCATATCACCAATTGCGAATCGCAATGTAGTGAAACGGGTTGTGACTGTCTTCCCCATACAGGCACATCTGCTAGTAAGTTCCTCAACCAGTCTGCTTCTTGACCAGCTAAATCAAGAGCAATGAACTCATACTCCACGGGCTATACGCTTTTGTTTGGATGATTTCCACGAAATAGCGCCTCCACCTAGGGCAAACACATACCCGCTCGTCGAGCTGAGCTCGTCATTACCTGACACCCAGTTTGCATCGCAATATCCCTCTAACACGGCGGGGAATCTACTGTAGTGTAGGGACCAGTCGTATGCCCCTTTAAGGTACTTCAGCAATCTACGAAGAGCACCCCAATGAGCTTCGCTCGGGTTATGTGTTTATCGACTCAGCCTGCTCACAACATAGGCCATATCTGGTCGGGTACAGTTCATGAGGAACATCACGCTTCCTATGATCTTAGCGTACTCAATTTGTGAAACGCTTTCACCTGAATTCTTCTCAAGATGTACACTGGGATCGTAGGGAGTTATAGCAGCTGCAACGTCAAAGTGATTGAATTTCTTCAACACTTTATCAACATAATGAGATTGACTCTAGGAGATCCCATTGGAGTTACGAATCACTCTTACTCCAAGGATAACATCAACTTCTCCTAGGTCCTTCATCTCAAAATTTGATGACATGAAACTCTTGGCTTTGTTCACAACCTCTATATTAGCTCCAAGAATCAACATGTCATCAACATAAAGACAGATAATAACACACCCTGATTCAGTTATCTTCGAATATACACATGAATCAAAGTTTTTCACGATGTATCCATCAGATTTCATGGTATGGTTGAACTTCTCATACCATTGCTTAGGCGCTTGTTTCAGGCCATAAAGAGACTTACGCAGTCTACAAACCTTCTCCTCTTGACCCTTGACAATGAAACCTTCGGGTTGTGACATGTAAATCTCTTCCTTTAGATCGCCATTCAAAAACGCTGTCTTTACATCCATCTGATGGATGATCAAGTCGTGAATGGCAGCCAGGGCTACTAGAGATCTAATCGTCGCAATCTTGGTCACAAGGGAGTAGGTATCGAAGTATTCAATGTCCTTCTTCTGTGTAAACCCACGTACTACGAGTCTCGCCTTGAACCGTTCTATCGTACCATCAGGTCTCATCTTCTTCTTGAGGATCCACTTACAACTAATAGGTTTAGAACCTTTAGGTAAGTCTGCTAGATCCCAAGTCTGGTTAGATACGATAGAGTCCAGTTCAAGCTTGATGGCTTCTTTCCAGAAGTTAGCATCAACTGATCTTAGAGCCTCACCGTAGGTTCTAGGATCATCTTCTAGCAGGAAAGCTGAAACAAGCTCGTCAGTAATGTCATCCGCCGTAAATACCTCGGATAAAAAGGACGTCACGAAGTCATCTCCAAAAGTCTTTTCAACCCTGAATCTCTTGCTTCTTCTGGGTTCTTCGAGATGAGCATCAGACGTAGACGGATCGGTAACCCACCTATCAGTCAACGAGGGAAAGGAGCTGGTGATAGTGGGTTCAACCAAAGGAGCAGCAACACCTTTCTTTAGCGGAAAGATGTGCTCATAGAAATCAACATCTCTAGCTTCAGAGATCGAATGATCCTCTAGAGACATGACTCTATACGCTGCACTATTTTTGGCACAACCTATGAACACACAGTCATAGGTCTTTGGTACGATAGTGGTTCTCTTGGGGTCAGTGAGACCGACTTTGGCCAAACACCCCCACACTCTGAGAAAACGAAGGTTAGGAGCGTAGGCTTTCCAAATCTCGTAAGGGGTCTTGTCGAGCTTCTTGTGTGGTACTTGGTTCATGACATGGCATGCCGACAAGACTGCTTCCCCCCACATTTCGTCAGAAAGTCCCGAACTCAAGAGCATCGCGTTCATCATGTTCTTTATAGTTCGTTTTTTGCGTTCAGCTACTCCATTTTGTTGAGTTTTATATGGTGCACTGGTCTCGTGGATAATACTGTGCGACTCACAAACTTCCTTCAAAAAGTTTGAACCATACGCACCACCTCTATCGGACCTCACTCTCTTGATCTTCCTTTCTAGTTGTTTTTATACCTCGGTTTTGAACTTGACGAACATCTCCTCGGCTTCGTCTTTTGTTCTAAGTAGATAAACTCTCGTGAACCTCGAGCAATCGTCGATGAAGGTAACATAATAATGTTTACCTCCCTTGCTCCTTGTGTTCTTTAAATCCGCGAGATCGGTATGGATTAGTTCAAGAAGGTTCGTTTTCCTTGTTGTAATGGGTTTACAATGTTTCTTTGTGAATTTTGCCTCTGTACAAATTTCACATTTCGAGAGTTCATAGGTAGAAAGAGTTGGTAGGTTAGACATAGGTCTTAGGCGTTTGATCGAATCAACATTAACATGTCCTAACCTACCATGCCAAATATCAAGAGACTCAACGATATAAGCGGAAGCTGGAACATTCTTATTGATTATGACTTCATCAACATTAAAGAGGAAAACACTACCACTAGCATATGTTTTTCCTACAAACACATCATTCTTAGTGAAGATAACGGTATCATTCTCTATTACAGTCTTAATTCCAGCTCTATTAAGAAGGTAATTGGAGACGAGATCCCGACGTATTGTAGGGACACATAAAGCATCGTTGAGAGCTAGAGTCTTTCCAGAAGTCAGCTTCAGCCTAATCTTTCCTCGTCCAGCAATCGAAGCTTGATGATCGTCTCCCATATAGACAACTTCTCCCGGTAAGGCTTCATGAAACTCAAAGAACAGCTCCTTGGTGTTGCACAAATGTCTAGTTGCCGCAGAATCCAACACCTAGTCGACACTATTTGAGACCATGTTTGCCTCAACGACCACGACAACCACATCTTGATCTTCTTCAACGAAGTGCGCCTTTGTCGCGTCCTTCGGAGGTCCTTTTCGTTGAGAGCATTAGTACGCTCGATGTCCTATCGTGCCACAGATAAAACAGGTCAACCTCAACGAGATTTGTTGGTCTTGAAGGTTGGTTTCACGAACTTCTCCTTTTTCTTGAAAGGTCCTCGCTTCTGGACACCTTTAAACTTTGGCTTGAACATGTTGGCTCGCGAGGGTTCACCAATCTCCACCACGTTGGCTTTTGCCACAGGAGGGGCAAGACGGTCCAACTTGTCCTTCAGTCGATTCGCTTCTTCAGTCTGCATATGAGAGATAAGATCTTGAAGAGTTAGGTCCCGTTTTTTATGTTTTAGTTGATTACGATAATCACTCTAGGATGGGGGAAACTTTTCAAGCAAGACGTTCGCAAGAAAAAATTTCACATATCTTCATTCCTTCATTCACCACAGCGGCTGAAAGGTTCTCATATTCGTGCACTTGTTCCATGATGGACTTGTTGTCAACCATACGAAAGGCAAGCCACTTGCCTACCACATACTTCTTCTTCCCGGCGTCATCGGCCCAATACTTCTTTTCCAGTAGCTCCCAAATAGTCTTGGCGGACTTGTGCACAGAGTACAAGTCAAAAAGGATGTTGGTCATTGAGCTAAGCATGTGAAACCTAGCCGTCTTATTATCCTTTTCAAATTTCAGAATTAAAGCTTCATTTTTCTTGGACGTTGAAGCAGTCACAGGGGTAGATTCATGAGTAACCTCAGTAGGGGTCAAAACTTCTAAAGCAGGAGGATCATTCACCAAAACATAGTCCAAATCAAGTTGTTCAAGGCACATGAATTTTTTCGTATTCCACCTACGATAATTCGTTCTGTCCAGGGGTTCAATCTTGTTATCATGCATCAAAGATCTACTAACAGCAATCATGTTGTTCAGATTCATCCTCTAGTATGCAGGTAAATAATTGCTTCAAATTGTAGTTCTAAGTTTCCCTAATACTAGAAGTGAAGCGGGCAAGCAAGCAACATGCGAGGAAAATAGTAACAAAATAGAACGAACACACCTGTTTGGAAGATCGTAGAAAAGCAAGCTTTGCCGTGGCAATACCCGAGTCCGACCCGAACCTGGCCTGAATCCAGAAACCGGATCCGAACTGACCCGGATCCGAGTCCAGACCCGAACATGACCCGAGCCCGACCCAGACCCGGATCCAGACCCGACCCAGACTCGGATCCAGACCCGACCCAGACCCGAGTCCAGGCCCGACCCAGATCTAAGTCAGGCCCAAACTGGGTTGGAGCCCAAAGTCGTGTCTCGTCCTGGCCCAAGCCCAAGGCCCGTTTGCTCGAGTCTTGGCCTAGCCCAAGGACAAGCCTAGCCCGAGTCAAGCTTGTCCCGAGTCCGGCTCGATCGAGGGTAACGCCGGCGAGGGTTCCGGTCTTGTCCAGGCGGCAGACGACGGCGGGGAAACTCGGAGAGAGAGACCGAGCTCTCGCCGGCGAGGGAGCGTGTTTGGGGCTCGGGGTTTCCGATCTGGGTGGAACTCGCCCAAATCGAGCCTGGTACGGTTGTTTTCAGGCGGGGGTTCGTCAGAGGCGGTAAAATGTGACCGAAGACGACACCGACCTACGTTGATTCTCCATCACCGACGCGATTTGCTTCGACTCGGGGAGGAGGAAGAGGTAGGCCCGGACGTCAGCATCTAGGCGATCCAAATAGAGACTGAGAGGTAGGGAGATAACTCGGAACCTTACTTTATTACGGACGTACTAGAACGCATATAGGGAAATCTTAATAATCGGATAAATAACTAGTATGCATATAGGATGTGATTAACTAGAGTAGCCTTATAAACTGCGAACCACCTACGAGCCATGTTGTGCCGTAGGTGTTGGTATGTCGTGCTGGTAGATTCAGGTCATGTCGCGCATGTAGGATTGGTTGATGATTGTGTTTGATTGTGTACTATGTGCTGTTTGCTCGGTTAATAAATAATAAACCTGAAAACAAGTAGAGTTGAACTAGTGATGCATATTAGTGAGTTGAGTGGTTATTCCCTGTTTATATGATCTGTTGAACTGTGGGCTTTGGGGAATGGATACCGACCAAGCTGGTGGGGTTACCACGTTGAGTGTGGTGTCGGTAAGTGATGGTAAGTGTGTGATGGTTATGAGGGTAAATTGAGAGTGTGATTGTGATTGTGATTGTGGTACTGTGGTTACATGAGAAAGGTGGTTTCCCTACCTTCCGACTACCACTCGGTAAAACGATGTGTCCGCGATGAGGTTGTTCCGCGAAGAGGCGATTTCCCTTCCTTCCGTGTGTCGGAAAAATGATGTGTTCCGCGATGAGGTTGTGCCGCGAAGAAGCGATTTTGGGCCTGTGTTCCGCGATGAGGTCGATCGCCTCTCCCGACTGTGTGTTGGGGAAAGTTGCGTGTGGCTTCGCCGGGCCGAGCGGGTTGCTCTCGAAACCGTGCAAGTGTGTGAATTGGTTGTGTTCATATTGCCTTGGATTTGAATGAGTGTTGTTGTGTTTGTGGCTATGAGTGTTTTCCTTTGATGTTCCTTCGGTGTTGCCTCGGTGTAGTAGTTAGTGTGGAGTTAAAGTTGGGGATTGTCTGACTGGTGAGTGTCTGAGTAAACTGGTTATTGCTTTAAAATGATTCAAGTGTCGCATCGATTTATCAACCCTTTCATTAAACTTTAAACTTTGGAAAAGCTTTCTTTGTAAGTCTGTAATTAGGTGGATTTCGTGGCTTTTCCCTACTGAGCGTCAAGCTCACCCCTTACCTTGTTTTCTACAAGTATTAGCTATGATCTGGATTAGAGGGTGACGCAGAGCTTGGGAGCTAGCGGAGGCCCGGGTCTTTTTTTATGTTTCTTAGAGACGCGCTGTTATTTTTTGACTATTGTATATGACTGAGCGTAGGACTCTGGATTTCGGATTTTCAGACTTTGATTATTACTCTATTTATCTACAGCTTTGAACTTAATTATGTGTTTTAAATTGTTTTCTCTACAAATCCCGGTTCACGTCTCGAGTCCGGTCAATACCGGATTTGGGACGTGACAAATTAGGTCCACTGACTTGAAGAAATTATGTTTGGCGCGTCCGAGGTGGCGAACAGGTCGGTATACTCCCGAGTTTAACACAGCTTCTACCCAGACTCGTGCCCACTCACGGTTCTGGATGTGGAACTTGCAGAGACAATACCCAGGAATCAAAGAATAAAGAAGAGAACGATATGTAAGGAAGAACTTGCTATTTGGAGAAAGTAGATGATAGGAGAGAGAAAATAGTAGGTGATAATCTGTTGGGGAGGTGTGGAGGAGAGACAGAAATTGGGAGTGAGAGCTGATTTTTTCGTGTAAACAAATGGGTTCAAGAGCTAGTATTTATAAGCTTTGAGCATGAGGGGTACAGACGTAAATTCACATTAAATTTAAATTTAATTTCGAATTTGAATATTTTGTAACTTCCCCAATCACAATAATTATCATTAACCCCTCATTAATTCATTGGATTCTCCAATAATCACCATTAACTCTCCATAATCCCCATTAACTCACCATAATCAGATTCAGATTGGGCTTGTTCAAGGATTGACTAAGCCCAACAAAACCCTTGATAAAACTGTGGGCTTCGAGCCCCATGCCTAGACCAAGCCCGGCTAAAAACAAGCACAGAACAACACTTGGGTCAAGGCCCAAGCTTGAAGTCTTGAACAAGAGGGAACACAAGATCACTTATAAGGAGAGAAAAGCCTCACCAAGTTTTCGATGTGGGACTTCAAAAAGAGGCTTTATAGCCTTGGAAGCATTTCTTCCAACAGTTTCATGTCATTTCCTACACATAACGTGTCCCAATTCGCAGCGAACCCAAGAACGGTCCGTTCGACTGTCCGTAACGCGTTACTTGAACTCTTTTTCTATTGTATTTTTTGTGGCTTTAGATAGAAAATTTAGGTTTTTTTAGGGATACGAGTTTGAGAGAAAAAATCATATTGGGAGAGAGTTAGAGTTTGACAATTGGAGAGAGATAAGTGCATGAGAGCTAGGATTGAACCAACTTGGAGATTCATTGATTGATTCAGTATTTTGTACCGTATTTATTTTGAAACATGTTTATCTATTGTTCTTCTTATTCTTTGTATTCTTTCTTCTTCTCCATGAGCTAGATCTCTATTGATCTAGGGCTAGGGGAAGCAATCTAGTAAATTAGTTCAACGGGTTCGTGTTTACTCTATGCATTGTTTATAGATTAATGCTTGCTTTATTTGAACCTAATGCTTTGTCAAATTGATCACTTTCTAAATGATTATGTTTTAGCATTAAACAATTGTGAAATGAGGACTGCTAAAAGGACTATGGATTATGTAACTCGGGTTTATAACCAATCTACAATATTATTAAGTTAACACGAGTGCAATAACTATGAGATTACAATTTGAAAAGCTAGAGAAGTTCACATAATGCTTTATATCTTTCTACACCTATATTAGGAATAATTAGGTAGTTAGATTATGATAATGTCCTTATTCGATCATGAGGTGTTTAAGTCTAGGTGAGAGAATTTCCGTTGCCATTAAACTAATCTTGTCTGCACATGTAAGCACGGATCCTTAAGAATTAATTGTCATATTGTAACCCTGTTAAAGTCTTAGATCGCTTTTCCTCTGAGTTTCACATCGACTTAGATATTTTTTTTTTCTTTTACTTGATTGTTATTTACTTTACTTTGCATTTCGAACTATTATTTAATTTTTCAAAAACAAAACCTTATCCTTTCATAAACAGCTGAAGTAGTGGATTTTAAATTGAATGTTTGTTTTATTGCCCCTTATCTCAAAAATATTTTAATAAAACCACAATTTATCTCAAAAATTTTTATCCCAAATGGTTAAGTTAATATATTTAGTCTTGAACAACCATAGTTTGAATCCTCTCATGTACAATTTATTTTTGAGTTTTAAATTAATTACAATGAGTTTTTTTTACCTAAAATATTTCAGAAGCATAGATTTCAAATTTTTATTTATAGTGGCATACAAAACAAATATGTTATTTTATGAAGCATAGATTTTCAAGTTTCCCTTTATAAAATTGTGGCAAAAGTCTTAGCGTTACATATGAAACATGTATAAACCCTTGTTACTGATGAGGTTTAGAAACCTTTCATCCCAAGTAGTTTTATCTCGGATGGTATTACAATGAATTTTATAACGACATAAAACGAGGGGTAATGTAGGTTGGTGTGCGATTAAGTTTGACAAGAGCAAAACCTATGTTCGTGTGGAATAGGGTTTCTTAAACTTATGGTGAACAGAATGAGCTTTATGTCTAGATTGTTGTAAGTATTATGCAGTGCACCTTGACTACCCAACTCTCTTTAGAACTAGCTGGATTCCCGTAGAGGATGGTTATTTTGACCAGAGGTGTCCGGCAAGGATTCTGTTTATCCCATTAACTGTTCATTTTTGTACCAATAAGACCCCTTTGGATTTTTGAGGTGCTATATCCGAGGGGGGGTGGGTATAGGGATTTGGTTGCACGCCTATAGGACCAAAGGTGTCTCACGTGTTGTTTTCAAATGAATGCCTGAGTTTTGCAAAAATAGAGCCTAGGGAGTTAGGTTGCTTGAAGGTTGTTTGGGCAAGGTATGAAAAGGCGAGTGGACATAAGGTAAATTTTAAAAGGGTTAAATATTGAAACTTACTCTTAAGTATTGGTCACGAACACTACACTACCCATGTTTGAAAAATCATATTTGCGATACCTAAACTATTGGTCACGCTATTCTGTTAGAAAAAAGTTCCCCGAATAATTAGAAAACAGGTACTTCCCGACAAGAAAGCACATGTAAACTAAAAACACCAACGACCATCATCGCAACGACAGAAACTAAAAACGCCTTTGTCCCGATTGAAGATTTTTTTTGGGGAAAATAAAAATCATGTTTTTTATTTTCCCAAAAAAAAAATACATAAATCCTTACCAATTACTTCATAAAAGGTATGACGTCCAAGTTGTCCTCAATATGATTTTACTTGGCGACCCCCTGACATCTTTAATCAGGACAGTTATTCAAGATATTCGTTGACTACTTTCTCAACAAAAGAAGACTACCCTTCAATTTGTAAAAAAAAAACTGCAAATAGAGCTTCTCACTTGTTAACCAGAAATCTTGTTTTGTGTTTGTTTTTCAGTGGCCGGGCCATGTACCTAACGCACTATAATGTATCATTCAATCTAAGGTATAATAAAATTGTACATTTCGCTAAAAAAAAATTACTTCATAAAAAACCAAGTGTAATCACCACATTTACAAAATATTGTCTTAGAATCTTATTATCGTTCTCCTCTGATGTTCTCCGAGCCTCTCAATAATCAAATAGTTAGATTCGGTCGATCTCGACTCTCTGACGTCACCACATACGTACTCAATTTCGTTCACGTGGACACGAACCCGGTCAAATTCGTGTTCCCCAAGTCTGGTGGGCCCAGAAATTCTAGGAGGCCCAAACCGAGCCCTATATATTAGCCCACAGCTCCTCCTCCGTTTTCATTTCTTCGCCGACCTCTCAAAAAAAACCCCTTTTCCAGAAAATGTGTCCCTCCGGCAGGACCCTCCCTGCTGTTGCCGGAAGCTCCGATTTCCGGTCCGCATTCGACGTCCTCGATGCCGACCGCGACGGAAAGATCGGCCGGGACGACCTCCGAGCCTTCTACTCCGGATTCTCCGGAGCCCGCGCCGACGATGACGTCATCGGGTCAATGATATCAGCCGCGGACTCGAACCAAGACGGCTACGTGGAGTACGAAGAATTCGAGCGCGTGTTGGGGTGGCGCGTGGGCGGGGGAGGAGGCGTGATGGAGGATGTGTTCAGGGCAATGGACAAGGACGGAGACGGAAGGTTGAGTCACCAGGATCTCAAGAGTTACCTTATGTCGGCCGGTTTCTCCGCCTCCGACGATGATGTCCGGGCGATGATAAGACTCGGCGGAGCCGATGGGAACGGAGGCGTCTCCTACGACGGCTTTCTTAAAATATTGGCCGTTGATGAAGTGATGTAACTTTAGTGGTTTTGAAACGTGGATTTAATGTCCCAAAGGACATATTTTGTTGTCTATTGATGTTTGATTTGAGAAATCTATTTTTCTTTTGTTCCCATCTCCCTCGATTGCGCTTCTCATTTGATTGAATAATCATTTTATATCAAGTTTATTTCAAAAGCATGCTTTATGTCTTTCAAACAAAAACAGCATCCTTTATGCATTAAATTATCCTTAAAAAAATTTAATATCATCGAAAAGCTCTTGTCTCTCTCCCTTGAGAGAATAACCCTCGTCCTAGTCTGTTTATCGCCGCTATGGAGCTCCAGACTGTCGTCGTGGTCGCGCCGTCTGGCCCTATCGGGTTCTCCATCCCGATATACGCGTACCCCATCCAGTTGACCTCGCAGACCACGCCCGGTGCAGGGTTTAACTATGGGTGGGAGTGGGTGGCGTTTCCACATCCTTCTGCGCCTCTTTCCCTCTCCGCTCCTCTTGTGACTTCGGCGACTCATAGCCCGATCGTCATGTCCCCTAGCCCTATCTCACCAGTCTCGCCTGCTATCTCGCCGTCTGGTCTGCGAGCCACACCATCACCACCCCACCCCTCCTCACTCTCCCTGATCTCGGCTTGGCCTTCTCCTTCGATGGGCGTTGAGACCCCGTCTTCGGCTACGAGGGAATCGTCGGTCTTTTTCGGGCCACTAGGAATGTCCCCTGACTCCTCTGGTGCGTTTTTTTGTCGCTGGTATTGGCAAAGGTGCAACTGGGTGCGGCGGGTCTTGATGGCTTCGGCTACACGCTATAGGCCCTCACCCCGTGCCCCGAACCCTACCTCGTCTATTGGGACCCATCAGCGCCAAGACCTTGTTTTGGTGCGTAAGGGGGCGCCTGCTCGGATTAGGGATCCATCTCAGCTAGGACTGCTGCAACCTCAACCCCATCGATTTCCGGTGGGGATGATCCGGGACGTTACGGAGGTCTTGGCTGTTATCTCGGTCACGTCGGTGAAGACCCGTACTTGGGGATGGACCTATGATCGGGAGGGTGCGGTGTAGCATGATGGAGACGTCTTCAACTAGGGTCTCCCGATACTGGGTGCGGAAACGAATGAGGAAGTGGATACTGGATGCTGATGCACAGCCCTGAGGGGTGCCTGCTAGGGTTCGAACCTCGCCGACGTACAGACGGGGGTTGCTGCGGTATGCATAGGTGGGTGGACACCGCCCTCGACATCATCGTTCGCACCTGGTGGCTATGGGGGGGGGGGCATGTATTGCATGTGGTGGTTATCTGGGAGCCAGGGATTGCAGTCGTTGACAGTGGACCCGTTACCTAACGCTAGGTCATCTCGTTATGGGGAAGCCGGCATAACAGTGGACCCATTACCTAACCTGGGTCCCCGGATTCCCAACCGGGATACTAGCTTGTCGGCCGAGCTAGGCTGCTCTGGGTGGTCCTCCACCTCCCTCTCGGGCCCGTTTGCACAAGGGCTGGTCGGGGGGGCTTCGAAGGGGTCAGCTCTCTGCTGATTCGATTGCTACCGCTCGGTTATCCCGGACTGGAGGGTTCGGAGGTAGAGGACGCACCCGGGCTGAGGGGTGCCATGTTGAGGTTCCAGCGCCCGTGGATCAATCGGGGGAAGATGCGGAAGTTCTGGGGAGGGCTGCGCCTGGCACGGCATGAGAGAGCTCACCACAAGCGGGGAAGAGGCCTCGCTGGGAGGGAGGCATCGACAAAGCATCGGGGATTGGCCTTGGGAGGGGTCCCCAGACGATGCTTTGCCTCCCACTATCACCATTACCGTCGAGGTCCCTCTAGATCTCCGGTATCCCGTTCCCCCCATCCATATTCTGTTCTTGCCCATGGGGCACCAACTCAACATCGTCGTGGACGTTCTACTTGGAAAAGAATATCGAACACTCTTAAATGTTCTTGCCCTATTCTTCGTGGTCAGAAAGTCTCTGACGCACTTTATTATCATTCCATAATTTAATTAATGAAATCTGCACCTTTCGCTAAAAATAATCCTAAAAAATATATTTTCAATTTAATTTTTCATCTAATTTTAAACGAATGATCATGTTTCAAACACATGATAAAAAAATTCAATATATCATGTATGTCCTTAATCTCATCGTTTTCTCTGCTCCTTAATCCTTTGATTCTCTCTCTTCAAATCAATACACCCTAACCCATTCTATAGGATGTCAATGGGGCGGGTTCAGGGAGGGGACACCTCGCCTCATCTCCGCCCTGTTCACTTCCTCCACGTCCTGTCTCCGCCCCATCCTCAAACTGACCAGGAGTTGACCCCGCCTCGAGATTGTTCCGTCGGGTTCGGAGATTCTCCGCCCCGTCCCGTTTTAGGGGTTGTATTTAAAAAAAGATTAATTCTTTAAAAAAATTAATTTACTAAGTGGTGATCTATGATAAATTAACAATTATAAACGTTTTTTTAAGGATACTTATACTAAACTTTTGTTGTTTTGTTTAGTAGAATGTAATTTTTATCTTTTAAAAATATTTACGTTTTTTAAATATTTATTAGTTAATATTTGTTATTAATATTTATATTAATATATTATGAGATAAATATATTTATTACACAAACAAACTAAAACCACAAGTTCATGTCAGTTGAGTTCGTAGAGTGATTTAATTATTAGCAAGAAGTTTGGAGTTCGAATCACTCTACCAAACTTTTTTCAGTAACATATGAAAAGATTAATATAATCGGGGCGGGGAGTACCATCTCCGGCCCCCGCTCCGACCCCGGTCAACATCCCCGGTCAATGCCTCGTTCCCCACCCCGAACCCATCCCGATCAGATCGGGGGTGGGGGTCCCCGTCGGAATCGGATTATTTTGCCATCCTTAATTCTATTTCTCTAACCTCATCATCTCAGGGAGCCTACCTGAAAGATAGGATGCTTGCCAAGTATGGGGTATTTCGAGGGTTCAATAACAAGCGAAGCAAAATTATAATAGGGTTGAGATTTGGGGATTTTGCAAACATGGGTACGGCTTGGTTGTCTAATTCCCCAAACCATACTTATCTCCCCGGACCTTATTTCTGTTGTATGGATTAGCTTCAATGACATAGTTTATAGATTATGTAAGTGTTTTGGACGGAAAAGTAAAAGAAAATGCTAAATTGAAGATACAAATTTTCCAAAGTAGAAAGTATATTTGAAAATTAAAAAATTTCAAGGTGGCGATCTAATTTTTTTTTCTTATTTTAATAATAAAATTAGTCTCCCCTCACATCTAACTTGTATTGGATAATGGTGATCCACAATCTATTTATTGGATAAATACTCTTAGGGTGGACATGTTCATTTTAATTATGGATAGATCGGGTCCAAACCCGCACTTAGCCCAAATCTACACAAGGCCTTAAAATATTAAGTAGGGTTGAAGAAGGAACATAACTAGTGTGGCCAATGGCTAACCGGAGAAATGAGCATGAATCAATATTAGAGAGGATGATGACTAATGTACTTCAACCGCTCCAACCGTCCTTCCATGCACTAGCACACCATCCAACAACACCTTAATTACAACGACGTGGACCTCGACAGTAATAGTAGATTTGGTTGAGATTACAAAGATGAGTGAGAGGTGTAGGCGATCGAACTTGCTGAAACGATGAGGTGTTGATCACGACTGAAGGAGCACGAGAGAGTATGTCGATCGCGATTTAGAATTAGAGAATCGACATTAGGTGAGGAAAAATAGATAGGCTCCAGCGTTAGGAACTTGTCATTTAAAGAGAAAGGGATAGGTGAGGAAGAAGACTGTTTGTTTAGGATTTTCTCAACCATTAAGGTTTGATATTGGTGTGCACTACTACTTAGTATATATTTCTTTCGATATGGGCTAGTACAAAAAATATGAATGAGCTTGATGGTATGCTGGTGGATTGGATGACCTGCGGATCATCATCCCCTCATTCATTCGACATCCATCCAATAATATGTAGACATGTTACTGTTCGACTCGTATCCGATCCAAAACCCTTCAGATGAATCAATAATGGGTCGTAGATCGGTTCATTTCGTGATATATAAAGCAGCAGAAAATAAAATTTTAAATCTAAAACCTAAAATTTGGATCCATGTAATTCGACCAATTAATCAGATTACAAATAAAAATCCTCATCTCTTGTAGTTTTAGTTTATGGTTCAAGACGTGAGCCTTTAATAGAAATGTTTTTGTGCTTTTCGTGATTAAGATATCTTCAACGGAATCCGTTCTATGCAAATATCTACATAAACGACTCTATTGAAGTGTGTTAGCTCACTTAGTTTTCAAAACGATCTTGAAAACTCTAAAACTAACCCTCGGTATATTGGTGGAGCAAGAGTGTTTTTTTTTTGTCCCATGAAAACCTTTGCAGCACAAAACAATATATATCAAAACAACTCTGCCGTGGCTTTAAAAAAAAACAAAACATAAAGCATATGTTTTCCAAATTGATGTGATTACAAGAAAGTTGAAAACAAGTCCAACTTTTTGGGTATATCTTTTGTTTCAAAAAGTAGAAATTAGAATAAAAAAATCTTTTCTAGCCGTGTACACCTTCCATGAATTGCTCTATATTCTTTTTCTGCCCTACTAAATGTAATCTTCAATCAAAAACCACCCGCTTCTTATTTTATGGTAAGTGCCGCACGAAGAGAAATCAGATACAAACCATGTTTTAACCTAAAAACTAGAGAATCAATCTGAGCCATCTATTTTAAGAATGGAGGGATGAAATACAATTGAGTTGTTGACTTAAAAAAAACAGCACTTTTTAGTGAGTGAGAAGGGCTTTTTAGTAAAACTATCATATTTTTTTTTACAAATTCACTAATTTAATTTTTCCCATTTCGTTTGAACTCCGATTGACTTCAAACTTGCGCCATTAGTTTTGTTTTTTCAAGGGCTTTCTATCAAGATCACTCATGAATATATTTTGAAGCACGAAAATAAATTATTTCGGGGCTGATTTTTAAAAAAATATATATACATGGGTAATTTTTATCAACATTTTGCTCTGGTTTTATCAACACTGTTACAGTGATTTTATCAACACTCTGCACTGGGTTTATTACCTCATTTCCAAAACTGATCATGATTTTATCACATCATCACGTGCTTTTTATGAACACTAGTTTTATCAACATCAAACACTAGGTTTATAATTAAATTACGTGTGTTTTATCACCCCCATCACATGTTTTTTGAAGCACGAAAAAAAGAATTATTTCGGGGCTGATTTAAAAAAAATATATCTGGGTAATTTTTATCAACACTTTACATTGGTTTTATCAACACTTTACACTGGTTTTATCAACACTAAACACTAGTTTTATCACCTCATTTTCCAAAACCGGACATGATTTTTATCACTTCATCACGTGTTTTTATGAACACTAGTTTTATCAACACTAAACACTATATTTATCATTAAATTACATGTGTTTTTATCACCCCATCACATGTCTTTTTATCAACGCTAAACTCTAGTTTATCACACTTATTATCAAAATTGAACATGGTTTTTATCACCTCAGTACATGTTTTTATCAACATTTAACACTAGTTTGATACCTCTGATATAAAACATTTATTAGTGAAGATTTATCAACACTCAAAGTTATTTTTATCACCCCGATATACCTTTTTATTTCCGTGCTTCAAAATATATTCATGATTGATCTTGATTTAAAGCCCTTGAAAAAATAAAAATATTGGCGCAAGTTTGAAGCTAATCGGAGTTCAAACGAATCAGGAAATATTAAATTAGTGAATTGGTGAAGTAAAAAATGGACACGTGTCCACATGGCACCATGCTTTTACAATTATGCCCTTACTTGTGTGAGAAAGGATGAAAGTGGCGTGAATTTGGGTGAAATTGGGGTGATGATGTGGCATCATGGTGAATGTTGGATCTTAGATGTGTGTGGCTGGGATTGGTTCTTTAGTTTTTAAGTTAAGAGTGGTTTATAGCCGATTTCACATCAGTGTCGCACACTTACCAAGCATTCTAGTACTCATATTATTTTCGTAGCCAAAGTAATAAATGAAAAGTTACACAAACTCTATTGGGTCAAGTATTGAAACCAAAATAATTAAAATCAAATTTAAAAACATCTTTTAAAATTTAATTCATTTAGATTTAATATACCAAATCTTACTCGATATTTTTTCAACTGAAAGATACGGTTTTTTTAAAATCAGACATCAACTACAAAAGAGTGGAAGAAGTGATATTTAGACTTCTCAGAACCTTAGGGTTTCTTTGGACACGTCTTCTTTATTCCTCCTCACCGCACATCGCACACTCCCCTCCGATCACCGTATCTCCTCCGCTCCTTATACATCCTTCTTCATCCTCCCACAACCATCAATCCTACAGTCAAATACCATGATGCCTCCGATGTTGATGTGTGACGCGGTCGCCAAGGATGCCATCATCGTCTGGTTCCTCGGTGACCGCGGTCAACGACGCCCTGTGCGAGCTCCTCGTCCAGATTAGTAGATCGGAGTATGATGCTGTGTTCACGGCGATATACCAGGGGCGGACGGTTTCCATGCCGGATCCTGCGACCCCGAGGGCCTCTCCACGTAGTCACCGCCATCCACGGATCCGCCCCCGCTCTCCCCACGTCGCCACCATCGTCAACGGTGTGCAAGCACCGATCTGGCCGACTGTGCACCGGCCCCAAGCAGCTCTCGCACAGACTCAACCAAAGCCGAGCAAGCACGCTGCCGCGACCGGAGCGTTCCGGGAGGGTCGCTGGATTTGGGATCCGGGATGAGGGACGTTAGGCCGGGATCTGTATCCATGAAACCCAATGTCGGTCACCTCGAGACTGGATGACCCATTTTGGGTCGATCCGATGAAGATCAATCTGCTTCTGCGTGAAGTTTCGGTGAAGTCACATCCGAAGCACCGGGTGCATGCTCTGTCCTCCGCCCCACAATTAAACATTCTAACGACTCAAGCCGATGAGTTAGCAATACCATAATTCCCCACTACGAAAATTACGGGGTTCAGAAGAACTGGCATCGCAAGCTCTTTAGGTTACTATGTTCGTTTTTTGTTTTACTGTGGTCTTTATGGTCAGCTATACAAAAGCGATCACCATTACGGGTCCAAGTTTTCCAGAATCCCTGCAGGGATTTCGAACATATACTGGAACTCAAGGTCAGGGACCCAAGTTATGTTTATGATTTTTGTCGTGATTAATAAAATTTCTATGTTCACGTTTCAAAAAAAAACTACAAAAGAGTGCGATAGGAAAATCATTCCTTGTCCAGTAAAAAAAACATACATCAAACATAATTATTCGCAGTTATTTTAACATTAGGGAGACCTGCTCAAGCGACCGAACTTGGACTGCTTCGGTTGTAGGAGGTATGGCTTTTTCTAGGGACCTCTCCTATAGTCAGTCCCTGAAGCTTGAGGAACCTAACGTCCCTCCTAGCGAGGCTTCTTACCACCCTCGCCTGATCATCTCGGGGTTCGCCAACAGAACCCCTCTTCACTCCTCCAGGACCTGCTCCCTTTCCATCTCTATGCCCATGCGGAATGGGGCCTGAAACTTCGGTTTTCTTGCTACTAGAGAGCTGGTAAACAACTAAATTGTTCTAGCTGGTATCTACCCTCCCGACTTGGGTGTTGGCTCGAGGTCCTGTACCCTTAGGTATAGTGCTCGGGGATACAATCGAGCTCCTTCCTCGAGACAAGGCGACCTTAGGTACAATGTTTAGGGATAAAGACCCGAAGCTCAGTGGTATGTTTTGGCGATGCGTTCTCCTCTCAGTCTATTGCGTAGTGCTTCTGGTACTCTAGTATGGAGTCATCATATATTGGGGTACCACGCAGCTCCAGCTCATATTCTAGAGATCCCTGGCCGATCCTCCTAAAATTGAAGCAAAAAAGCAGGAGTTTCATGTACGTGAGCATGACCCACACGGGGTCTGGGAAATCCTTGAAACGCAGTAGTAGAACACAATGAAGAGGACGTTACATATCGTGCCAGAACCTCACCTTCACCGTTCCTCCCCAGCACAACCCCCACTGATCACATGGACCTCCACACAAGTTACCAGTGCCCCACCAATCGTTTCTTCTGTCGCCCATGTTCGTGTTGGGTCTCGAGGTATGGTTGGAGATGAACCAACTCACAGCGGAAAATCAATGAAAACCAAGAGACGATTAAACCATGAAACAACTAACAAAGAATGGATTCACAAGAGAAAAATTCAGCACTATTTCTTACCAAAACAAGAACACCGGTTAACGAATGATTGGCTTGAGTCTCCAAGACGCCTACGTATCCTCATAGGAATCAAAGCCACGTAGTTCTTCTCTTTGAGGACTCAAGAACACAAAAATGGAGGTGGGAGCTTGCCAAACCCGAAATTGCAAGGGAAGGGGGAGAGAAGTTGTGTTTCCTATTCTTGTCTTGTGTTTGTTATGTTGAAAAAAGATTACTAAACATAACAAAACCCATACTTGTCCAACTAAAGGCATGGGACAAGTATGGTGTCAAGTAAGGTGTAAATAGGACAAAGTATGGCTAGACAAGATTGAGTTAGGTGGTGAATCACCAACACCTTAATCCTTGTCTTCCTTACTTAGTACTAATTAATCAAGACTTGATTAATTAGTTCCATGGGCCTTGGTTGCATGGGCCTTTCATGGGCCTCTTGGAACATGGCCCGTGGCCATTTCCAACGAGGTCCCGTGATTCGCTCATCGCCTCCAAGCCTTCCATATCAGAAATGTCCAACATTATCCGACGCGATCAATCCCAAGACTCCAAGCCTTGTCTCGATCCGTAAAGTCTTATTCACTTACGGGCACATGACCCAAAACCCAGTTTTGGTCATGTCCCGAGACAACTCCCTTTGGGCCATTCTCCATAAATGTGTCAATGAGTTTCATCCTCCGGTGTGACCCTTAGGTTTATGCATGTCAATAGATCAACGTAAAATCTCATTTTACTTGATCCTATTTAAGTGGCAACTAACGAGACTTTAGTATTGCCTGACACTGCATAACGAATCGACGCTGTCGATTCTAACCTTTCCGTCATCCCTGTCATTATCCTTTTATCTCCGACATCCTGATTGAGATAAGGCATAGAGCCGTCATCCTTATTATTCTCAATCACCGTTCCTTGATATGTGAGATGACTGAATATATAATACCCAGTATCATGTGCATGGCCATGCTATTCTTTCAGTCACTCTCGATCAAGCGGCCGAGAACCGATATCTTTCCCATACCTCAGTATGAGGGATAAATCCTTTAGCCGCCTTTCGTGTCACTCATGTAGCCAAGCCAAGCATGGCCGTTATGGAAG
Source organism: Erodium maritimum (assembly GCA_963921825.1). Taxonomy (NCBI): domain Eukaryota; kingdom Viridiplantae; phylum Streptophyta; class Magnoliopsida; order Geraniales; family Geraniaceae; genus Erodium; species Erodium maritimum. The sequence goes on from OY997591.1 coordinate 48,657,428, forward strand.
CCCTGTTACGGACAACGTTAGGCTCAGGTCAAACTCAGTTGTTGACTACATAGCGATCACAAAGACTCCTTGGTCTAAGGATACATGACAAGCTACGACACTAAATATGTTCGTGACTTAATCTATGGCACATATTCAGGGCGGGTTGTCCAATATCATGTCCCACATGATATCTATGATCAGACTCCGGAATCTCATTTCAATGACTAACCGAACGTAAGCCATAAAGAGCCATCTTTCATACTAGTCGCTTCCAGTGAAGCTTTGTTGACTAGGGACCCATCGAGTGTGATCTATCTCGATCTATGGTTCTATTCGCATGGTGGGCATAGATCAGAGCACACATCGATATATTACTCCAACACATAAGTAATATAAAGCCGCTTTAATTTTATTGCTAACGATGATATATACATTTGGACATTTAGGATTGAACTACGGGCACTAAGGCTAACAGTTCGGACCAAAAGTAGGAAACCATGAGAATAAACCCAAAGTTGCATGCGGTTCAAGGCAGGAAGCTCTCGGGCCCAAGGGTCAATGTCTCTGAGCAAGAGGGGACGACCTTCAAATCACCAGGTTTCATTACCTAGGACCCAAGACCAAGCCTGTGCTAACTCGAAGTAAAATCTAAAACTCCCCGGGCCAATATCCTTGATGACCAACCCCTCTGCGGGCCGCCCCCACGCATTTTTGATGGTGCGGAAGAGAACGCCCTTCCGGGGAGACCTCGGATCCCATAACTTGCCCACCATATCGAATTGTTGGTGCACAAGAACAAATGGATTGACCGGGGTGTATGGGACCAAGACCTCCATTTCCCTTGGAAACACGTCATGGATGCCAACAGACTCGACGGATTCAACGTCGTGGGTGTTAGGGTTTCCTCCGTGGATAGCACCGCCTTCCGTCCATGAACCATTCAGGCAGGGACGATGAGGAGGGATGGGAGTACCGAAATCCTATCCGCGTTGGGGAGCGAGAGCCCCAAGCACAAAGCCTACAAAGCTGACCTCAGATTGTCGTTGATCAGCGCTTTCCCACGCGTAGGGTCTCGTTCATAAAACTTTACGTCCTGTGGGTTTAAGCACAAAAACGGGACACGACAAGTGCACCGGTCACCAAGTAGTAACCGGAAGTAAATTCCATAATATCGAGCCCAAGAGAGCAAAAGGCAAACACTTGCTATGTAAGGTTAGTAGCTAAGCTGTTTCGATAAAAATATATTTTTTATGCTTTTAGAATAAACCTACAACGACTAAAAAGAAAATATAGAATTTAGTAGAGAGTTTTCTTATCTTGAATCAAGTGAAGAAAAATCAAGGGCACGGGTTCATATAATTCATTCCATAATATTGAACACGTTCTATTGTTGCGATGTCGACTTATTTTAAAGGCAACGATTTCTCTCGAATCTAATCCTAGCTTCTTTCGAATGATTCTGACCCTAATGGAATCTAACCACCGAGTTCTTTCGACTCTTGATGTAGGAAGACCCAAAGCGGTAAGCTCTATGAAAACTTCTAGCTTTCGACAAAACAAGTCTATAGCGATTTAAATCCAACCTATGATCGATTTTTGACTAATTAGAATCCGCCTCTTTCAAGTGCTAGATCCTAATTCGAAACAATTACCAAGCCTACACGATAAGTAAAGCATTACACATAAATCAATCAAAGACACTAATACAAATCAATAATGACCACATTCGAAGCATTCAAAATATAGAAATCCTTACTCTAATCCCCCATAACCCTAAAAATTGGGGGTTTAAGTGTTCATGGTGAGAAAATGTAAGGATGAAAAGAAGCAAAATATTAAACTCATAATCAAGATGAAAGTTGAAATACAATCACCGAATTAGTCGTCCAAAGCTTGTTCTTTCTCTCCTTCAATCTCTCCCCTGATGCTTTTGAAAATCCACCAAAAGAAATCTCTTGTGTAGATAAAAATTGGAGTTTGGCTTCCAAAAATCTCTACCCAAAAAATATCAACTTGATTCTCTTCCCACCAAAATATTGGTTCCCAAACAAATAACCCAAGCTAATAAACTTTCTCTAAATACTATAAAAAAAAGTAAAAATTATATAAAGTTTTTGTTCTCTCGTTCGTATGTTGAGTCTGGGTAAAATGTTGATGAAGATGAAGTTTCTCCTGATATGCGGTTGAGCACAATTATATCAATGCTTCCTTAACAATGGATCAATAAGAGGGGACCAGGTGCTGCAAGGGGAGAGGACCAAATGACAAGATAAAAGGGCTTAAGCTGAGGATTCAATCATGGATGGTAAACTCTTATCTACAGTAGGGAAGGAGGTTATGATAAGGTCAGTTCTCATGTCTATTTCGGTATATATTATGTTCATATTGAAAGTGTCAAGGAGTATTACAGATCGTATCCATATAGCATTGGTCAATTTTTCTGGTGGGCAGGTTCAACCCCAAGGACATATTGATTATTCGACAGGATTAGGAGAAATTATGTCGTTCGAAACAAGACGGGGGATGGGTTTCTGCCACCTATGAGACGTCAACCTTGCGCTGCTAGGTAAGCAGACTTGGAACATCCTCAATCGTCCAACCTTCCTATTAGCTCAGGTACTGAAGGGGAGATATTATCCAAATTCAGACTTTACGCAAGTAAAGCGGGATGAAATCCGAGTTTCACATGGTCCAGTATATATGCCTCAAAACTACTGGTCCTCTCTGGTCTCCGGTGATCCATAAGCTTGGGACGAGATACCTTGATTCTGGTTATTAGGAACCAACCATACCATCCGTACTACCTCTCCTAACCTCCTCAATCACTCAGTGGCAGGTCTTATGGTACCTGAGACCTGACAATAGATATCCACCTCATCAACCAACTGCTACCCCTAGAGGATCAAGACGATATTCTCACCATTCCCATTTTTATCACCTAGGCCTCGGATGATTGGTACATGTTCGCATATCTGAGGGGGACCTACTCCACCAAGGAGGGATATAGGTATCTAAGAAGGATTAGGTCTCCCCCTAGGAGGTTAAGCCCTTTCCTCAGCAGTTTTGGCAATATGACAGATCCTTGTCCAACCCCAACTCGGTATCTTCCTATGGAGGGCGCTTACAAGATCACTTCAGGTCGCGTAAAACCTTCGGCGTAGGTACGTCCATGTATCGCCAACATGCCCTCTATGTTCCCGCTAAGCTGAGACGATTGAACATATATTCTTTCATTGTGGTTTCGCGAAGTGTTGTTGGCCTCTATTTGAGGAGATGCTTCGAAATACCTTCTCATGTGACTTTCGCGAAAGGATGGGATTTTATCACCACGAGAGCGTCATTAAAGCATCAGACCCGCATTCTTTGTTGGTTATGAGAGATTTGGAATACCTTGAAGGAACATACCCCTACCACCTTAAGGGTTCAATCGGCTACACATGCCCATATTGTAGCCTGGACTCAAGCCCAAGCGAGTAAGATCTCGGGCACTCACCTGCATAGTGTCATTTACCCCGATAAGTTAACCCTACCACAACCAGGGTGGATAGTTATCAATGGTTACTTTCCAAGACACCGATCAATCTGCTTTGGGGGTTCATCACCATGTCATCCTCAGGATCGGTTCTAAAAGCTTGAAATAGAGTACTTTTGTGGTCAGGGAGGCCCACATGATAGAGTCCCGAGCCATTTCCATAGGATTGGAATTTTCCAGGGTCCACGGTTGGACTAAGGTAATAGTTCGTTCGGACAGCCAAGTGGTGGTTCATATGGTTAAAAGGTTAGCGAATAAGGCCCCTCACTAGCTTGATAAGGAGGAACGTTCATCCCATTTCCTAACATAGTCAGGTATCCCCATACATACGACATTTTCCTGTATTGTTCGCTCTGATTAATAAAGTTCTTATTCTTGCAAAAAAAACAAGTAACTATAAAAAAATATATATAGTTCAATATGATTTTCCCTTATTTTAACTCTTTATGAGGGAACACTCACCAAATTAGATGCATCAAAAACGTTATAGTTCATATATAGCACTACTTGGTCCCCAATTGTGCCACCTCTATCATCCACTACTATGACTATTCTTGCCACCATCCTGTTGGGCTTGACTACTCCACCACATGTGAATGCGTCTAATGTACCATTGGTTGTACCGACCTGACCCTTCCACGAGGTGATATGTCATAAAGGGCTCATCGGGCTACAAAACCCAAACCATCGAAGTTATCACGACCATCACTCCCATCGAGGCAGCTTGGCAGGCCTCACCTCTACCCTACCAGGCACGTCCTTCCTCCGAGGGGAAATGAACCAAATCACTCCATCGTGGGTCGAAGCGAGGCCACCAAACCCCGCACCTAGATAAGGGGCCTGATGAGCATACAACTGGGTTGCACGAGGTCCTTATGGTAAATGGGAGTTCTTCTAGGACCGTAAGGTTGTGGAATGGTCGAGTATCGTTGAGGGTCATGTGTTTCTCGCTCCACCCTCCGGGTGGAGCACGTCAGACTGGTCGAATGTCAACAAGTACCCTAATACAGAATGGGAAGTCTCCCCAAGTCCCATTGATAGTGATGCAAGGTCGATGAGTACCTCCACCACAAGCTCTTGGCTATGGAGTGTCCTCCATGAGGTAGCCCCAAACGGTTGATTCCGGCGTTCGTCGTTGGCTTCCTAAAACGGAGATGGATGAGGGCCTTTCCTCGGATTAAGGTGTATCTAGTGTTCAAGCATCGTCGGGTCTCAGATGTAGGTGGGTGGCGGCGACCCATATGTCCCATAGCTTCGAGGGAGGCGTGCATCGTGATTATCCTATATGGAGAGATGATCGGGTATGACACGCCTACCAGAGGGATCCCCGTGGAATAAACAATCTGGGGCCAGCCAAACATCCTCAATAAGATGGAGGGGATGCGCCGGTCGTGGAGAGCGGCGAGTGATCACGAGGATTGGAGGCAAGAGGTCTCATGTAGTTGGTCGCGACCAACAAATAGGAGGTGGCTGGGGGATCAAAAAAGGGAAAGGTCGTCACTTGGGGGGTTGTTCTGTGGCCCCAATCGTGTCGAACGGACTAGAGTGGTCCAATGCACAGGGAGACGGGTCGAGAGGAGAAGTGTTAGGGGAGATGGTTACACAGGTAAGTAGGAGAAAAAAAGCTGAAATGGGGCTGAGAGAAGAGAAACCCTACAGGTTACAATTTTATGTTTACATTTTCATTTAATAATGTGAAGAAACACATAATGTAATAAAATAAAATTAAGGGTAGCTACCCTTTTGCATTATATCAGCTCAAGAAAAATATGTAGTATGAACAAGGTTGTAAAAACGTTAGGGACTAATCGGACGATGAAGACCCCTAATCGTTAGGCGTGACTAATCAGGAACTAGGTGGATTTTTTTTTAAAATTTTATTAATAAATATATATTACATATATATAATAAAAAAAATTCAGATATAAACTATATTCGTATCATATAAAAAATAGAAAGTATCAAAAAGAAAAGTATGCTATTAAACAAAATTATGCTTTATTATGATTTTATTTTTTATTTTAATCAAAATCTAAATTAGATTGATAAACTTGTTATTTTTATATAAATTATAATTAAAAATTATATTTTCCGTCTATTTTATAATTATAAATATACCATTGTACTTTTCTTTCATACTCGTTATCAATTAATCAAATTATCAAGTAATAAAAAAATAAAAAAATATCAATCAAATTCCTATTCCTGCTCTCTCGCTTCGTTGAGAAACTCACCCTAGTCCTAGCCGCGCTATGGTGCTTCCTCCTGCAACCGCCACTGCCATGCACCTTGCCCAGTCGCCACATGAGGGTGGGTCTGTCGGTCGCGCCGCCCCGGTGTCCCATCCGGTCGACTCCCTCGAAGACCACGCCTGGTGTGGGGGATAAATATCGGTGGGGATGGTTTCCTTCGACCCCATCTTCTCCCTCCTTCTCCCTCGCATGGGACGGTCCGATCCTCCTGAGATCTTGCCAGTTTTGATCCCTTTGATGCTGATGTCGGCAGGACTTTCTGCTTCGCGTCAGGGTGACCTGGTACGACGCCCTTAGGTAACTTCTTCTCCACGATATGGGGTGGTCCCGCTCCGCCAGAACCCTATATCGCCTGCCCGGGCTAACCATGAACTTGCTCTGGTGCCTAAGGTGGACAACGGTAGGTCTAGGGTTCCGAGGTTTGATCCCCCTAGAAACCAAGGTGGGGGGGATTGTTCGGGATGTGACGGTGTGCTCGACGTACTCCACGATCACAACGGTGAGGGTCCGGTCCCAGTGCTTGATCTGTGACGCTTATGGGTGGAGGAGGAGGACGGTGGAGGCTTCTTCTACGTTTGCTCGTCGAGGTTGGGCGCGGAGGCAGGTTAGGGTCTGGATACCCTACGGTGGGGACGTTCCCGGGCCTGATTGTGGCGTCAGTGACCCTCCGTCTCTGGCCTCGAGGAGGGACGCGCTGGATGGAGAGGAGGAGGATTTTGCACGAAGGCCGGTTAGGTCGTCGCCCTCACTCCGGTATCCTCAGAGCCACCTTCCGGCATATTAGAGGGGTGTGTTGCGGCATACTCCGACGAGAGGGCCTCGTCCCCGTGGGAGCTGGCGGGAGTTCCAACCATCCTCTCTGGCTTGGATGGAGTAGAGATCACCCGAGGATCGCGAATACGACGTTGCACTGACCGGGAATTCGGAGGGAGCTGCCCCAAGCACGCTGACACTGGAACCGATACCTAAGGCGAGGTTGTCTCGAGGAAGGGGGACCGACATAACAATGGACCCGATACCTAACTCGGGCCTCCGATTTCCTACATGGGACACCAGCCAGCCGTCCGCAATAAGCCTCCTTGGGCGGTACACACCAAACCCAGCGGCTTTTGTACACGCGAAGATTCGGAAGGGGTTGGGTGGCGATCAGCTCTTTACTTATTCGATTGCTGACCACCTGCCCCAGGAGCGTGGTGGGTTTGGAGGTGGAGGACGCCCACATCCGGGGGTGCGGGATGTTGAGGTTCCAACGCCCGTAACCCAAGGGAGCGCAACTGTTGGAGTGCTGAAGAGGATGGCGTCAACTCCTATGTGGAGCGACAAGATACAGGCGGGGAAGAAGCCCCCCCCCCCCCCCCCCCCCCCTTCTCCCCCCGTCTTCTGTCTTTGCCCGTGGGACATCAAAACATCGTCTGTGACGTTTCTGGTATTAAAAGACTCAGTGAACCATTGTTCATTCATACCGACCTTCTGTGGTCGAGGAGCATGTTTCTCGATGCACATCAATGTGATCGATTTTAAAAGTTATAATATATTAATATTGCACCTTTTGCTAAAAAATGTAATAAAAAAAGATAAAACAAATCACTAAAGAAAGACACGTGAACATGTGATATATATTTTTTTGTTAAACGATTAAAGACTAATATACACATTATGTTTCGCTTATCTGTTCATCTCTTTTCTAAATGTCTAACCTCACAAATTAGAGGCTCAAGTTTACGACTGGTCAGGCCGATCGATGAACCGGACATTTTATTTTTTGCAAATCTTTGAGCCTAGGCGGGTTAGACGGGGATTGTTATAACTCTACTTTCACACGAATTAAATAGAACTAGTAAAATAGATGGTCTAAGGTCTCTTGTAATAAAAGCTGTCAAGAAGAGTTTACATAACGAGAACACACTAATGAAGTCTCTGTTGCGTCTTTATTGGAAGAGGCCGACGAATCCAGAGTAAACCAAGCTGTGAAGATTAATCAATCCATCTGCAATAACAAGGGTGACAACGAAGCATGACAGAGAAAGGAACATAAATATAATTTATGAAAAACGAGTTAAGCATGATGATAAACTAACCTAATTAACCTAACCTATTAATTTAAGTTGTGACTTGCTGGCGATATCTTTTGAACAGCAGCTTCTCTTGGCCAACCTACTGCCAACGCCGCATGATTTGACTAATATTGTAGGAAGCAGGAATCAGATGAATAGAAAAAAATAGGATTAAATATCGAGATTTACGTTTAAGTATTGGTTACGAATACTACACTACACAACGTTTTAAAGTGATAAATGCAGTAACCTAAGTATTTTTTTTTGAGGTAAAATTGGGGATTTTCATTCCATAATTAAATCACCATTCAAGGCTACAAGAAGAACCCACGGTATCGGGGTTATCGCCCAATCAACTACATCCCAATCTGAAGCATTTTTAGCTAAAATATGTGCGACTGTATTTGCCTCTCTACGTTCATACTGCAAAGAAAAGCCGGATAAAGCTCTCAACTTCTCCCTGCAGTCAGTCACTAACGCGCCGAGGGGTGATAGCATTTCTTCACTCCCATTTATTGCCTGAACTGCTCCCAAACAATCGGACTCCACTACACCCTTAGGCCAACCCGCCTCATAAATCCAAGTCAGAGCTTCCGAGATAGTCAGTAACTCAATTACCTCAGGGTTCTGTTGTCCCGGAAACAGTATGCATTTCGCCGTAGTCGCCATTCTGTCATGGTTCCTGCACACCATTCCTCCTCCACCTAAACCTCCATCTAGAACTGCCCCATCAGTGTTTATTTTGACCTCATCATGCCCCGGCCTTGACCACCTCTGATGTTGAACTACACCTTGCACTATGCCCTGGCCGAGACCCTCCATGTCCTTTGTCTTTGCTTGCTCCCAATCCTGCAACAAGCATTGTGCAGACCTCCATATTTCATCCGTATACATAGCTTTATTCTTCCATACAAAATGGTTTCTGGCAATCCACATACCCCACCATAACATCACTATGTTTTCCACCAACCCATCCACCCCTTTGTCCCATCCTTCCATCAACCAATCCCACGGTTGAACATGGTCCCATGGCACCAATTCAATCTTCCCCCAGATCCCTTTGGTCTCAGGACATTCAAAGAAAACATGTGACTCAGTTTCCATCCTACCACACCTCCCACACTATCCCGCAACCGGTACGTACCTTGCCCGTAAATTGACATTTACCGGTAAAGAGCCCGTGAGCACCCTCCATGCAAGATGAACCACTTTAGGAGGAACCTTGAGACGCCATAATTTCCTCCACACCGAGTCTGCATCATCTGTCCCCCATCTCCCTTTCAACCTTTAGATCAACTTGTAAGCTTCATTAACTCTATACCTTCCATCACGAACTCCCCGCCAATACCAGTCGTCCTCCCCGCCCCTCTGATCTAACGGTATCGAAATAATTTCAGCGGCGGACTCCTGATCAAATAAGCTAGTTACAAGCTCCCTGTCCCATTTTCTTGAGTCCTGTAGCATCAAACTATCAATTGTCCTCCCTTCAACACTCTGTAGCGCTTCCCGCACCTGTCCCGACTTTGTAGGAAGCCATTTGTTTCCTCCCATCACCACTATCGACGTCCCATTTCCAACTCGCCTACGGGCACCCTCTCGGACCAACTCCTGAGCTCCCAATATACTGGACCAAGAATAGCTCGAACCCTGCTTCGGCTTTGCTGTTAGGAAATCTCCCTCCGGATAGTACTTCGCCTAGAGAACTTTCGCCATTAAACTATCTGGATGGTTTAAAAGTCGCCATCCCTGTTTTCCCAACAACGCTTTATTAAAATCCAACAAATACTTAAAACCCATACCTCCTTTGGATTTATGATCACACAACCTTCGCCAACACTTCCATCTAATTCCTTTTCCTGTTTGAGCATCATGACACCACCAGTACCGGTTCATGATGACCTCAATTTCCTCCACCAGCCTGTCCGGGATTTTATAAACCCCCATTGTGTAAATAGGTAAGGCTTGTATAACGGACTTCAGAAGCACTTCCTTTCCAGCTTTGCTAAGCAGTAATTCATCCCAACCCTGCAAGCGTCTCACAATTCGGTCTTTAATAAAGTAAAAGGATCTGTACCGACTCCGTTGAATGACGGACGGTAAACCCAAGTAAAGCCCCGGGTCCCCTACTTCGGTCATCTCCAAAACTTCCTGTATCCTTTTGCTTACACTCCTCCGTTACACACGGGCTAAAAGACACCGAAGATTTATTAAAGTTAGTCATTTACCCGGATGCTATCTCATATGCCCGCAATACTCTCTTCCAATTCAAAGCTTCCTGGACTCCCGCCTTTGAAAACAGATAATTGTCATCAGCGAAGAATAAATGAGTAACTTCTGGCGCTCTCCTCGCAACTTTACACCCCCTCAGTCTACCTTCACTTGATTCCACAGCAATTAAGCGGGATAAACCTTCAACACATATAATGAAAAGATAGGGGGATAGCGGGTCCCCTTGCCTGATCCCTCTCTCCACTCGGAGTGGTCCAACTCTTCTACCTTCATCCGACACCCACAATTTAGCAATTCGAACACACTCCATAATATATTCACCCACCTTACATCAAACCCCATTCTGGTTAAAACACGCTCCAGATAGTTCCACTCCACCCTATCATACGCTTTGGCCATATCAACTTTCATGGCCATATGTCCCCTCCTTCCCGTTCTTTGACCCCTGATATAATGCAAGATCTCCCCCGAAACTATAATATTATCTGATATCAACCTCCCTTGCATGAACGCAGATTGAGATTCAGAAATCACTTTACTCTAAAGCCTTTTCATTCTATTAATCATGACCTTTGTTATCACTTTATAAAGAACGTTACACAACACTATAGGTCTATAATCACTCACCTTTTCCGGAATTCCCGTCTTTGGTATAAGTACCAAATTAGTATCATTCAACTCATGATCCATCTTTCCTGTCAAGAAGAACTTACGGACCAGCTCAATCACCTCCTGACCCACCGTACCCCAATATGCCTGATAAAACCCCGGGTTGAAACCATCCGGTCCCGGAGACTTTAGCGGCTCCATACTGAACACCGCTCTCCTAACCTCCTCTGCGAGTACCGGTCTAAGTAATTCAGCATTGTCTTCTGGACTTACTGAACTCGGTATAAGTTCATTGACTTCGTCCATCCCTCCTCCCCCCATCCTGAATAAATCATTAAAGTACTCTTCTATAACCACTTCCAATCCATCATCCCACTCCCGCCACTGACCTCCATTATCCTTCAGCTTTCGGATCCTGTTCCTCCTTCTACGCCTCGAGGCTTTCTCATGAAAGAACCTCGTATTTGCATCCCCTTTTGCCAGCCAAAACTGTTTTGCCCTTTGCCTCCATGCTATATTTTTCCTTCGACGAAGCTCATTCAGAATGCCCCTTAACTGTTGAATTTTGACCCCACGCCCCGGGTCCCAAGGGCCAAGCAGCGGATTAAGCTCTTGTTGCCGGCTCCGTATTTTGCTATCCAACTCCCTATAATGAACCTGAGCCCACTTCTGTAATTCCTCAGCCACCTTCTTCCCCCTTTCCCTAACTGGCAACATCTTGTAGCGCTCCCACGCTTCTTTAAACACCTGATCGCACCCTGCCTCTCCGACCCAAGCTTGTTCAAACCGAAAGCTTCGCGGTCTTCTTCTCACTTCCTCGTTTTCAGCATAGAATAGAATAGGTGCATGGTCAGACGGGGAAAGCCCTTCATGCACCAACCAAGTATCCGTAAACAAAGTCTCCCACTCCCGGTTCGTCGCCGCCATGTCTAACTGAACTTCCATACCGTCCCTTCTATGCCTTCCTTTCTCCCATGTAAACCGATGTCCCCTAATACGCACATCCCTCAGACCACTACTCGCCAAAGCTTGACCAAAACCAGTGAGTAGAGCCTGACGGTAAGGTTGTCCACCCCTGACCTCCGAATTACTAATAACATTGTTAAAATCTCCCAACATCAACCAAGGCAGTTGCGGACCTCTCGCAAGAGACCGTATAAGTGACCATGTCAAATGTCTACTTTCTCTTTTGGGTTGGCCATAAATACATGTCACCCGCACCTTGACTTCCCGTGTGACTGAATACATAAGATCCACATGGCTATTGCAATAAGTACGTAAAGTCCCCTTTTCTTTATCTCTCCACAACATTGCCAGCCCACCACTTGCTCCTCTAGCCGGCACCACAAAAGCTCCCTCCATACCTGCTCTCCTTCTTATTCCCTGTATAACATCATTCTCCACTTTAGTTTCGCTCAAGAAAACTATATCGGGTTTCTTTTGAGCAATAAGCTCATCAAGGAACTGTGTCGCCCAGAGGTTCCCAAGCCCCTGGCAGTTCCAAGCCAATGCTAACATTACGCTTGGCGGGGCTGCTTAGCAGCCTTCGCCAAAACGTTAGAATCACCCTCCTCTGTCGCAGGAATTATTCCAGACTCCAGTGACGGACTCATCATATCAACACCCCTCTTCCGCAACAGACTTTCATTTATGTCACCTTCATTTCCATTAATACTAATTTTCCTCTCTCTAGGCTTTTCTTTCCATTTCTTTTTCACAACATTTTCCCCTGCTCATGTCAAGACCACATCTTCCATGACCATTAACTCCCCGCCAATACCAACCAAATGGTCCTCCTTATTAACCATATTTTTGTCCTTACCCCCATCAATACTAACCAGCTCTAGCCCTCCTCCATTGTCCTTCTCCGCCCTCCCATCACTTACATCATTTTGGGTCTGCACCATAACCATTGTACCTTGTCTGTCCTCCTTCGCCAAACCCCCATCACCTCCGCCTACCACTTGTTTACTCGTCTCTATTAACTTTCCATCTTTAAAGATCATTAGGCGCTGGTTCGGCCCAACCGTACCAATTTCCTCCACCGCCTACTCCCTCCTCCAATTTCCAATGGGCGATTCCGATCGTGCTCTATTTGCTCTAGGCACAGGGTCACCAGTATTGGGTGCTCTCACCCTCAAAGAACTTCCCTCCGAGTCACCCGATCCCCGTCTCCAATCACTTCTCCCCCACTCCTTTTCCCTCTCACGTCCTCTACTCCTCCAACCACCATTATTAGGCTTTGGTGGTTCTGTCCGCATATGCAAACCATATCTTCCAGGGATGTTACCTTTCTCATTTGGACTCTCACAGTTCTTATCAACGTGTCCAACCCTACCACAACCATAACAAAACTCTGGCAGCCTTTCGTACTGCAATCTTACTATTGTAGGCTTCATGTCCTCTCCCAGCAAAATAGACGTTGTATTCCGTAACGGCTTGTCCAACCTCCATCTCACCCTAATTCGAATGTAGTCTTCCCGAGCCCGTCCGTCCTCATTGCAATCGGCTTCCAAAAACACTCCAACCTTGTTCCCAATCACCTCCCCCACCACTTCCGTTAACGCTTTTATTGGCAAGTTGGACGCATGAATCCAAACAGACATATAGTCAAACCTTATATCACAAGATTTGTCATCCGGCGTGAACGTTATCATCGCCACCAAACCCTTATTAAAGCTCCAAGGCTCCATCTCCAAGACTCTGCTTCTCTCCTTCTCAGATTCAAAATAAAACCCAGTCACATTAGGAGTTAGGGTTTGGATCAATACCTCACCTGCGTTCCACGCATTCTTCATGACTGAGCGGAACACGTCCTCCCTGTATTTCTTCTCAGTGAAAACTTTTGTAGCCAAACCATACCGGTATTTATCGCCGGCTTGGTTCAGCATCTCCTCAGGGATCTTTGTTTCCTCTTCATCATCACTGTCTATTACCACACCCTTGAGCTTTTCCTGAATCTCGTCCATGCCTCCTCACTGTCGGAAATACACCGGTAATCTCCGACCCAAAAATCGGACTCACGCCGGTGACTTCCTCCGCACGAAAGGCGACGGCGGAACCCTAACTCTCTAGCGCCGAAACCACGTAGCAGAGAGACTTTTTCGAATACCTAAGTATTAATCACACTATTTTGTTGATAAAAATGGACGGAATATTCCATTTTATTAGTCATATGACCTCAAGTGACATACAATGGATGGTAAAATCACATTTTTTTGCCCTTAAGTATTTGACCTCTATACATTTTATAAAGAACGATAACGAGGGTACAATGGTAATGTTCCTTATAAATGTATAGAGATCAAGTAATTAAGGGAAACGTCATTTTACCATCCATTGTATGACACTTGAGGTAATATGACTAACGGAATAGAATATTCCGTTCATTTTTACTAACAAAATCGCGTGACCAATACTTAAGGTACTACATTTGTCACTTTGAAACGTTGGGTAGTGTAGTGTTTGTGACCAATACATAAGAGTAAGTCTCGATATTTAACCCAAAAAATAGAGTAAATATGGTTCAATAACTCCACTTGTTATGGAATAGTATGAAGCAATAATTTTAAGGCAATTTCAAGACAACACTTTGTTCAAGATGTTTTCCAATAGGATCTGCAACCATAAAATCAGTCTTAGAAACCTTGTAACATGAGAAAAATGAATTTCAATTACAGCTCACACCTTCTGGCAGACTCTTCCTCTTGTCGTGAAAGCCTATTCCAAAGTTCACTTTATAAGATGTGTAATACAAAGTCATACTAAACTTAGAATAAAAATAAAACACAACATATAAAACGTCCCAAATGCACGTGGATGATAAGAATAAGGTTCGGGTAGCATTTAATCATGTCTGGTCTTTCCGAAAACATGTCCAACATTCTGTTTCACTTAAATTGCCTAAAACGACTTTAATTTATCTTCATATTTATCATTACTTGTTGTCATGACAGTACTTAATAATCAGCACATAAGGGGGGTGTATAGCCATACAAAGCAATCAAACAGACAACGGACATCCAAAGAAGAAGAAAAAAACATGTAAAGAAGTAAACGTTGAACCTTTTGAAGAAGAATCCAAAGATACTATCTCAACAGAATCTAGGTTCTACCAAAGTCCAACGCGTACATTGGCAGAATAACGTCTTTTGCAAACATATCCAAGTTTCCTCTTGTTAATAAACACTAAATAGATGACAACAAAATACAAGACCAGTTTAACTTAGAATCTACTCGCAGAGAATCTCTGCGAATAGATTCTAAGGAGATGTCTATGAATAAGAGACATGTCCTTATAAGATCTCTGAGATCTGAGATCTTATAAGGAGATGTCTCTTGTTCATAACATATGATGTTTCTATTTATTCATAGCATATTAAGTGTCACATTCTGAACATGACAAGGTGCATGATATAAGTCTAAAGCATCCCTGAGGGTTGGACCTCATAATCAAGCAATCCCAACATTTTGGTATTCACAAGGCGGATCATAGCAACACTTAAGCCCCCTAAAACCGAAATCCAAAGGCCAGGAGGATCACAAAGCTCAGGATAAGTTTAAATGAGACTTGTCTTTGTTTTTTTTTTAATAGGCAAATTTTTTTCATTAATAAACTCTCTTTTGAGATAAAAGAGGAAGTACACAGGCCAACAAGGGCACAAAAGGATGATTCCTTAAGATGATCATATGTCATCTATATGGGAGATCAACTACAACAACAAACCAATAAGAGCTACAAGACAAAGAAGGTGCGGATAAAGCCACCAAGCGCACCAAGAAAGGCCAGACCAATCACCCCTGAAGAACCGGGCAATGTAACAACCACCAACCAAGAAAAGCCAACAAGGAGAGCAGGCACTCAAGAAGCACTACAAAGGGTAAAGCAGCAAGAAAGGGCCACCAAGAAGGGCGGGCACACAAGACACACTGCTAACATAATCAGAGTTGAACCTAACTCCCTGTATCATTAGTAACACTCAGTCCTAGCGAGAAAGAGTGAACTAAAAACGCCGGTGGTCAGGACCACGATCGACAGATACAGTATCAATGAAGAATCACTGAGACACGCCACACCCAACAAATAAAACGAAAGGCTTCAGACCAAGTAACAGCCTAAAGGACTCGTCGGCGGCCAACACCACCACAAAGAACCGACGAGCTCGAACACCAAACAGCGGGTCGAGAAGAAGCGAAGCCAATCGAATTAAATGAAAGGATAGCGAGGGAGAGGAATTACCAAACAAAGATCGGTAGCCAGCGAGTCACACCTCAGAGTCCAAGGAGTACCCGGATGGATGAAGCACAAGAAGCAGCTAGAGAAGCTCAGCGACGATCCACACCCGCTAGACTGTAGAAACGCGTCCCACGACCTAAGCAAGAACTAGTCACCTCCAAGACCCGAGGTCCACACTCAAACCACTTTGACTAGATCGCGAGAGACATGGCAGAAGAGGAAGCTCGCACTCAGCCCTCCGAAACCTAGATTCGTCAAACACCGAAAAGAGGCCCAATAACACCGACCGGAGAAGATGAAGCAACCGTGCAGACGACAGTCGAAGTCCGAAGCATCCCGCAGCCAAGCAACGAATTGATATGATTTAAAAACCTATGCATCAATCATATATGTTGAAAGCTTGGACGTGACTCAGAGCCAAACTTGTTGCTCCAATTGATACTTGAGCTACAAATCAAAGAGCTACGCTACACTTCTTTGATGTCTGAAGTCAATTCCTAAGCAGTCAACACAAATTTGGACACTTCGGTAAGGGAAACAACCTCCTCCCGATCTTCAAAGGCCAAGAGACCAGAGGCCCAGATCTGACCACACAACATCAGATCTACGATATACCAGAGGAGCCCATGCCAGACCAAGGAGCACCAGAGACACACCACCCCGAGGTGAAGGTCAGCCATAGCCAACACGGCCGGAGAAGAACCCACCATGCATCCCGACGACGGAGCGGACCACCAAGGTCGGAGCAAGCGTCCACTACGGGAGCCAAACTGGAAGAGGAAGCTCGCGCTCTGCCTCAGGCCGGCACGGAGACTCGACCATCTCGTCAGGGCTTGTCGGGTTGTTAAGCAACCGCTTAAGGCCTCAGATCGAAAAATTCTCATAAAATTAAATAATCAGTCGTTTAAGGCTTTGGATCGAAAAATACCCCCCAAAATTAAGGATTCGTTACCATTTGATTAAATCTAATCAAACTAAAATATTATACTTCTAATTTTGAAATTAATATTTTATCACTAGTTGTGTTAATTTTGATCTGGGTTCAATTTTTTTAGAAAAGACAAATAAATCTCATCCAAAAGGAAGACAGTTTTTCTTTATTGTTAAACGTTCTAACAATTCTATGGATCTTACCTTAAAAAACAAAACAAAAAACTCTATGGATCTATTTTAGCAGTGAAAACCATCGTTAACGAAACAAAACATTCAAGTTCGATTTACCAGTGATTAGTGTATTAAAAATAAGGATCAAACAAAATAATGGAACAAAAAAAGTGTAATATTTATATACACGCTATAGTATTTGTTTGAAGCAAATTATCATCTTCATAATGAGAATGCTTAAACCAAAATAATATGAGAAAATAAGTTGTCAAGTGAAAGAGAAACTCTTCCAAACTTATTGCAATAAAAGAGGTATTACGAAAGTTTCATTTCATTATTAATCACGATAATAAGTAGAGTTAACTTTATATATACATATCACATGAAGTTGTTTTGTTCAGACTCTAGGAAAATGATTCACTCGTTGGAGATGGAGATGCTTCCCAACCACCGTTGACATGAAGATGCTCAATGGAGAGCAAATACCAGAGGACATGAACTTGAATGATGATTTATTTATGGTTCCTTAGTCTAAAATCAAAATGATCAATAAATATGAGTTTTTTTTTATAAGTGTCTTCAATTTTTGGAGAGCAACAACAATTAAATGAAGTTGGACATATATCATGAGCTAACTAGGATAATGTGTTGGGTTTGTCCTATTTTGTTTTTTTCGGTTAAACGATGGGTTTCAATAACGAATACCCTTAGTTCTTGAAAGTTCTCACCTACCTATTACATTGCATTGTTATTCTAAGTTCTGGCGGGTTTCTTATTTTTGGTTATACTTGATTTATCATACTTAAAACTCATATTTAGTATTTAAAAATTATTTTAAGTGTGGAAATTTTTAGAGAATAATGAAAATAGCTAGACATACACGAGGTCACATATATTCTATATAATTTAGTGCAATTTTATAGAATTATTATGAACTTATCACATCCGAACATGACATGAATATATCTTCTTCTTTTTATCAGAACATGAATATATCTTATTTTAGGGATAAACGTGAATCCTTAAATATTTGGATTTTTGTATAGAATTCTAGACGATGAATCTGATCCATCGAAGGTGTCTTGTTAGAAACTAATATCCACCATCCATTTGAGATTTTATAGTGTTATAAATAGACATTGAAACTCATTTTCTTAATATCATCTAGTTTAATGTTTTTATATGAGCGAGTTTACTTATTTTCCTATTATATTCTTTCATAAGAAAAAAAGTTATCAATCAAATTCTCGCTTTAGGCCCAAAAAATCATTGGGCCGGCTCTGGTAACGCCAAACAATCTTCAATAACATCCTCGTCTGTCATTGAAATCAGAGTCTCGAAATCGACCATCTGTGATGCCGAAGCTCCTGAACCCGAAGCCATAGGAGGAGCAACAGAAAACTCGAAGAAGGAAATATGAACAGATTTGGCGCCAAAATATAACAGAGGACAGAACCACGTGTTTGGGCTCTGCCGTTAATTAGGAGCAACCCTTTGATAGTAATCAAAATAATAGCTGAATTCGGATGGGAAAAAAATGTTTTGATTTTTTTTGTTATTGGTTTGATTTCAATTATTGTAAGTAGATAATCGGATAAATAAAATTAATCAAAATATCATTATGTTAGATATTTTTAATATAGAAGTGAAAATTCATTAACTTTGAAAATAATAATTCATTTTGTTAAAACGCAAAAAATGTCTATTAGGGTTTGAAAAACCGTTGCTCCTCTCTCCCATTTTCTTCTTTGCACAACCACCACAGCAGCCCTAACCCTCCACCGGTCACCAGCTCCATGGATCCCGACCAGCCAACAACATTGAACCCCATCGCTCGGACCAAAACCCAACCACCCCGCCTATTCCTACCCGATATGAAATTTCCCCCAGTCGTTCCTCTCTCGATCTCGATCCAGTCGGAGGTCATTTCGACACCTACTACGCTGCACGACTGTACCACTGTGAACGGAACTGTTCCGGAGGACATGCATGAACCCTCCCGGTTACGATCAACCGTAATAGCTCATGTACCGGCTTGGCCGACCCTTCGTCGACTCCATGGGAAGCTGAACGGGCCACTTTGCGCCCGCAAGGGATTCCAGAGGCTTCGCCCAACGCGGATCCGATCTGCTTATCGTTGATAGTGGCAGATCCTACCAGGTACCACCCAAATCCGTCCAAGTCTCCGATGGGGACTCACGTTTCGGTGCCGGATTGGGAAGACGAGGACGAGTTCCTGGAGATATCGACGGAAGCCATCCCTATTGCCATGGATGGTCATTACCGTTTCACGCTGGCGGGGAGGGTTGCTAGAGTGGGCCGCCACAATCAGAATGTTTTTTGTGGGCTGATGCTTTAGAACTTGAAGGTCAATGGCCTGCAAATCGAGTACATCTCGAAGGAAGTGGTAGGTTTCCATTTCCCATCCTAGACGACCATGGAAGACATCCGACACCGAGGGCCTTGGGATTTCAAAGGATAACAAGTATTGTTGGCTCCGCTCTTGGCTTGCATGCAACCAAATGAGATCAATTTTGGGTTTATGGAAATCGGGGTTCGAGCGATGAATGTCCCGGGGGATGCCCGGAACACCCCGGTTTGTGCGTTACTTAAATCTTTCATGGGAACCCAGGTAACTACTGTCATATCCCTATTGCACGTCGTAATGATGAATTTTTGTGGATGAGGGTCAGACTGGATGTGGGTCAGCTGCTGAAAGACGTATTCGCGATCAATTTCCTGGCCTTACCCAACCCTCGCTGGTAGGGTTGCAGTACGAGTGGCTACCGGGCTTTTACAGTTGGTGTGGAAGACTGACACATCGCATAGCCGAGTGTACGACTCATCTGCCGGGGATTAGTCGAGAGGAAATCCGATACGACGAGTCTATCAGGGTGCCGAAACATCTGGATGTGGATCGTCTTCTCACCACCTTATGAAGGACCTTGAAGGTAACACGGGAGTCATCTGTGGATTATCTGCTGACGTCCCTTACCCTTGACCCGATAAGGGACTATATGGGAGGTTCTCAGGCAGACACCACCGGGCTTTCCTTAATACCTCCCCCAGGGTTTCTAGATAAGCGAGGACAGGATGATACCGGTTCGGAGTTTGGCAACATGGCTAAAGATACCCCGGATAGGGAAATTCCAACATTGCAAGAGGCTTCCTCAAGAGAGTTAGCGAGGCAGCTGGGTAGCGCAAAGCCTGGCGACCTGGTTAACGTTGAGGAACCTGGAAGTAGTGTTTTTTCCTGATTTATTTGCAGGCGAGCTGGTACCAAAGAAGGGGAGGCAGAAATAGCCTCAGGTGAAAACTAGAGGAGTAGGTCTCATACGGTCAAAGGCGATGAAGACCAAGGGTAAAGGAAGTGGTGGACTATAGTATACCAGGCCTGTTGGTATAAAGAAAGCTTTGGAGCTTACAGCCATAATCCCTCAGGGTCACAAACTTAGGGATAAGGAGGAGGAGCAGGATATACAGGTGGAGGTGTTACAACCTCCTTCGGAGAAATGAGAAGACCCGCCGGGGGTGAGACGGGTACAATCGGACCTATACCCACAGACCCAGAACAGTCAGTGCTGGGAAGTCTTGGGGAAGCCGCAATTAGAGCAATTTACTTCTGCATGCTTTATGAGTTTTTAGGTTGAATTATTTTAATTTGGTGGGTTGTTGGACTTTTTTTTTGTACCTTTGAAATGCTGGTAAGGGTTTGGCTTGAGGTAATGTCTGCGATCCAAAGCGGATTGTTTTTATGGGTCCATAAGCGCTAGGTTGGCTACGGGCAACCAGGACATATATCTGGAACCCAGGGCTTTTACGCCCTACTTTATATGGTTTATTTTTTACAGTAATGCAGTTCCCCAGTTTACTAGTTTCAAAAAAAAACTTTGAAAATAATGAGTAACCTAATCAACACTACTGACAGAAGAAATTGATGACACTCTTTCCTCCTTTGCTCTTTCTCTTCCTTTTGTTCTGAATTGATGACACTCTATGATGATTATTGTAATCTAATTCAGAATGTTAAAAATTCTTTAAAGAAGATAGGAGATTTTCACGGCCGGGCTTCTAAGTTTACGGGTGGAGGAGTTCGCCAAGGGCAGGGCCTTAAAGGAGCTACGTGTTCCCGGAAACGGAGTGGTTATCTGGTGGCAAGGTCTGAACCAGAGAAGGATGGAATTAAGGATGCACGATCCAAGGAACCCAAGGTTGGTATTGGGGTGTCTTCTCCGGCTGGGCTCTCAGCTAAGGTTGTCGGGGAAGTTCCCGGTTTTGGTGAGATCGTAGTAGCGAAACATGGTGCAGTTCGTTCCCAAGTTCGTCCGAAGGCTCTGAAGTTGCAAGAGAGCGATCTTTATATTCATAATTCTGGAGGCCTATTGTGACATTGGCCTATACGATCCAATTTTGGAAATAAAAGGACATATTGAGACTTCATGCTCTAATGTTCATGTGGATCTGAATTTGGTGGCCCAAGGTAGCATCGGGTCAGGTACAGGGAAAGAAGCTCCTACACAGGAGATCTAGCTTGGGGTTTTAGCAGATGTTCTTGTGGCCCATGGACTTGGCCCTCCTCTTTTGGGTTCGGGTGTCTCATCGGGTCTAATCGAGGATCAATGCATCCCTCGGAAAGCCGCTTTCTTTAAGCTCAGGAAGGGTCGGGTCTCAAAGGTTTTTAAGAAACACCCATCTTTTGGTACTGTGATGACCTATTCCAAGTCTAGAACTCGTTCGATGAGTCGGGAACATGGTATTCAAGCTGCTCCTTCAACTGCATACATGTGGAACCAGGCGGCTCTTAAGTCACCTAAGGGCGCTCTATCGGGTGTCAAGGAGATTAGCAATTAACCTTGTTTTTCTTTTTGGATCGGTTTGTTTGTTTTTTTGCTTTTTGAGGATAATTTCCTTGGCCTAAAGGCCGGTTCCTTAAAGCTCCACTTTCGGGAGTTCCTCTGTAATCGTGTTTCTGTTCTGTCGACCTCTAGATGCTTTCTTACTTGGAAAGTATCTCTTTTTAATAAAAATATGCATTGATCCAAAGACGGGACAAATTTGGAAATGATAGAAAGGGCAAGACATCATCCTGAATGAATCGTTCGAGATGTGAGCCCTATAACTAATATGCCTGACTAATCCATGTGACAGTTGAGGGGGTTGATCCTCTTGACAATGAGCCCACGGTCGTAGCTCACTTCGCTCTTTTTCTGACTCGGCTTGAAAATGCATGTGATGTTTGATGAACACACTAGTCTCTCGGTGGAAACCTTCTCGGGACATCTTGGGAAATATCGGACATCCAGGGAGAACACCAAGAAAGGGGGTGTCACGCCCCAATTTCAGTAAACCGAACTCGGGACGCGAACATTTAAAACATAAAACACTTGAAACCTGTTTTGAATAAATACTCTGAAATTTCCATTTAGTTATCAAAATAAAAATATTTACAATACAAAAACGTCCCAACAAGTGGACAAGGTACAAAATCCGTCACTAGACTCAACAAAAAAAAAGACCAGACTCCGCTCCTAGCTCCACAAGCTTCAAGAGCTAACCTAGTCCGTCCGGTGATCAGTACATGTAGGAAAAGCAGCTAGGGGTGAGTGTTCGCTCACCACCACAGATAACAGGCTGACTATGGCATAATTAGTAGATAAAGCCAGCAACACTAAAACCAAACCCAACACCGGGACTATAGTCCCCAACTCAAGTACCCAACTGACCCACAACCCGTTACTTTCCTCAACAGACTCAACACTCGATAAAGTAATGTAGACCCGACACAACTATCGACGACCTCCTCCAAGGACACGACAGAAGGACTACACAACGCCAAACAAGATCACAAAGGATCGTACACCAGTTGCTCAGTAATCAATCTCAATCAGGTCTAGGATCGACCTATCGCAATTCCTCGACACGAAGTCGGATCAGGCTGTCGACCTATCGCAATTCATCGACACTAAGTCGGATCAGGCTTTCGACCTATCGCAATTCATCGACACTAAGTCGGATCAGGCTGTCGACCTATCGCAATTCATCGACACTAAGTCGGATCAGGCTGTCGACCTTTCGAACTCACAACTTCAGGTAACCACAATCACAATCACAGGCAAGTTCAATCACACAGGCACTCAAGGCCACTCAAGACACCTCAACAGTCAAGACTCGGGTTCAACAACCCCACGGGCACTCTCGGCCACTCAAGACACACCAACGGTCAAGACTCGGGCTCAACAACCCCACGGGCACTCACGGCCACTCAAGACACACCAACGGTCAAGACTCGGGTTCAACAACACCACAGCACTCACGACCACCCCAAAACACCAACAGTAAAACACGGGCACTCACGGCCACCCAAGACACCAATTTAAATAACACGGGCTCTCATGGCCACCCAAGACATCAATTTAAATAACACGGCTCTCATGGCCACCCAAGACATCAAAAATCGAATACAGGCTCTCATGGCCACCCAAGGCATAAATTAAACAATCAACCTCCGGGCATGGTCATATGCCTCCAGTAATTCTGATGTCGCTAAGTTCTCTGTTCCTACGACACTACTAAGTGTCACATGCTTTTCTCATAGACGCTACAATCCCGTATCATTCTTTTCTAATAATTAAAATAGACCTACTCAACCCATGACACCCCGGTGTCACATGCAATTCTACTGTTAACTTTCCCTAATCAGGACCGAGATCCGGCTACTTTTCCCTACCTCGTATATAGCTCCAAAAGCGCCCCACTAAACCTCGATGTGATCCCAGTCACTCGCCGAGCTTCCCTTTGCCTCGGTCCGCAGCACGATCTAAAAGAACACAAATTTAAGCCACCTTTAAACTAGTACGAATAAACCGAAATTCAATAAACTTAACGCCCAAACGTAACCCCGACAATGTCGATCACTCCCAAACTTCCCAATCAATCGACATTGTCGATAAAGGACCCGTAAAGGCCCGATTCGCCCGACATGGCGAATCTGCCCGGGTTTTGTAAATTGCCTTCCGGGGCTCCAAAAGCCCCCGTTTTCGTTTCTACGGTCTTAGAATAGTTCAAGGAACCCAATGTACTTGACGGAATCGAATTCCGACTTCCGAGTCAAATAATTAACGTTTAAAGTTTCCAAAACCCGTTAATTACAACTTTTCCAATTTAATTCCAAATTTCGATTCGATAAGGATAAATGGTCTGGGGAACGTTTTAAACCACCCGAACACTAAAACCCGAGCAACCGAGCACGTGGGCCCCACCTAACCCACTTGGCCGAGAGCCCTAGGGTTCAAGGGGGGCTCGGCCACCATGGTGGTGGCTGGTACCAACTCCGGCCAGCCACCCCATGGCCGGCCGGCCACCACCCACAGTGGCCGGAGCTCCTCCCGAGCCTCCGGTCACCGGAAAACGTGCCATTACACCTCCAAACACCTCTAAAATGTCTCCAACAAACCCCAAAATTCACTACAACCATAGCTCATCATTTATAACGAAACCCTAGCTTTTGAAAATAAATGAAACGACGATCGATTTAGTACAAACCGTAGAGGAAGACGAGGGGAAGACGTTTTCTTCTTGCTTTGAATCGATCCAAGGGTTGGATGAACTTCCAAAACCCTAGCTTTAACCTTCTCTCTTCTTCTCCTTCTCCTTATCCTTCTCTCTCTAACTCTCTTCTTCTCTCTTTCTATTTCAAAACAACTAACTCTTTTTCCTTTTTTTCTTTTGTATAAGTGTGGCCGGCCACCCCTAGTGTCCCCTCTAGTTTCCCCCCAAAACTAACACCACCACAAATAGGACAAGTGTCAAGGTGGGTCCCACACCTTTTGGAAAATATCTACTTGATATTTTCCAATCAGATTCGCGAAAAACAGACGTTTCGGGCCCCGAACGGGCACTTTTCCCAAGAAATTACGAAACTTGACGGGCTACAAGGAAACGGCTCAACTAAGACCGCTGCGACGACGGATAAGCTTTTTGGATCCAAAACGGTCCTCGAATGGACCAAAACGTCGCTCGGTTGACTTTTCCAGCGAAAAGTCAACATTTCCCAAATTGATCAGAAAGTTTCCCTGAGTCCCCTGGAACTAATTTTAGTCGATAACGGGGTCAACTTAAGTCCGGTATGACCCTAGGGGTCATTTTAGGTTAAATTAAGTGTCTGTCTCAAAAATTTTAAACTTTCCTGTTTTTCACAGGTTTGACTGGCGTTGACCGGAAGTGGTTATTACAGGGGGGATGTAGTTGGTCAAGATGGCTTAGACCCTGCCAAGGAGAGGTATGCGTCCCCACACACACCCTGCTGCTCGATATTTCACTCATTGTCCTTAGCGAGATGCTTAGCAGACCTCGCCTTTGTACCCTCCAGGAGCGCCATTGTCATTGTCGGGGGAGCATTCATGCCCTTTTTTAGAGTAGGAGGAGGAGAGGGAGGCGGCAAAACTTTCGTCAGGGAGTTAGAACTTATCTGTACTCCTATGGGACAGTCTTGTGCCCATGATATGGACTTGAGGCTCCAAGGCATGAAAGTTCCTAGAGCCGAACAGGAACACCCGACATCAAGTGTCCACACTCCCTTGGAGGCTGGGAGTGGTGGATCAAATTGAGGGGCACATGTTTTTGTCTCCAAATGTGTGTCAGGATGGTAGGCAAGAAGTCTCGTGCTGGTGTCGATGCTAGCAGTCCTAGTAGGGCAAAACCCGATGGAACGATAGGCCGACGTGGGGGTAAGGCTATTCTCTGAGACCCAAAGCCCAGTGGGGGGGGGGGGGCACGAAACCCCCAAGCGAGGCCCTTTGAGTTCGTTTGAGTAGCCACAAAATCCCCAAGCGCCTCCCTCATCTAGAATCCCGTTTCGATAGTGAGGCCGACCAGATGGAGGTCAGACACTCGGGACCATATTTAGAGGCAGGAGAAAGGGAGGGTGGCCGATTTAAAATGCATTCGAAGATCCTAGAATAAGGGATGTCTACTTAAACCACCAGGACTCCCCTCGACAAATTAGGTCCTTCTCCACCTATGAAGTGAAGTAGAAGTTGAATCTTTCTTAGCCGAGATCCTTGATGAAAAGGACATCATGATGCAATACCTTCATCATCAACCCTTCCATGGACTTCTGATCGTATCGGGGGGATGTGAATAGGCTTTCAACCACTCCAAAGGTCATGTGGGATCGGGCATGGTTCGCCCTCAGGTCACACTAGATGTTGATAACCTTGTCATGCCCCACTTCCATGCTAAGGGCGTAAAAACCTTTTATGAGGGCAAGGGGGTCTTCCATCGGAGTTCAGGTTGCTACCTCAGGAGCGATCCTTGAAAATTGGCCGACCATGGTAGGGGCTTTGGTAGGAGGGCTCAGGGTCCGGACCGACATTTGAGCGTGATATGCATCAAGATGGGAGGGACACAGTCCTCCGAGTCCCCTATAAGGCGGAAATTCATGGTGCCGTCGGTGATATCCCTAGCCGTCAACATCACGTGTCGAGGGGTAAGACATGGCGGGCGAGGTTAGCCCTGTACAAGGAGCGAGGGAGGCCGACATAAGAAAGACGGGTTCATCCAAGCATGTTGGCTTTGTAACGAGTTGAGGAAGATCTCTAGAGGTAAACGGTCCCTTCTCTTCTCAAGGCTCGGCAAAAACGACGGCTAGTGCCACCACAAGGAGCGGACAGAGAGAGGATGAGAATGTTGTGATGCCCTCCTTCATGGTCGTTGCGGCTTAATAAATCCAACCGATGGGGCCGACCGCATGGCCTGAGACGTATCAGGGATCGGCCCGTATGGGGACAATAGGTGGATAGGGGTAGGCACGCATGTAGCTGAGGGAGAGATGTCGATAGCCTCGGAGGGAATCAAAGAAGAAGAAGCCTTAGAAGACGCAAGGGAGGACAGAGAGAAAAGAAACCTTAGAGGCTCGAGGAGTTTTTTTTTTATCATTATGTTTTTTAGCATACAGGAGCAGTTTTATTCATATATAAATGAAGGGTCCGAAATTACCATACATAAGTGGAAATAAACTAATAGGATGAGATACAGTTTCGATGACAACCAAAACATTAATCCTATAACTAAATACCCGATAAAGACTAAGGAGATACTAGGGGCGTTTCGCTATTCCAATTGTGTTTGGCGCTGCAGATCAATGAGGTTTTCCCCATCTCGACTTGATCGAGCTTGTTATTTCGTAACAGTCGGTCAAAGAGTATGTCGCTCATGGTGGTGGATCGTCGTCCACGGGTAAGGTTTTCTATATTGGGACCAGCGGTCTTATGTGGGGCATGATTAAGGATTAGTGTCTTCCTCCCGAGGCCAGCCTGGTCGCATGGTCTCCTGGCCTTCCCTAGATCCAGGCTTGGTTTCGGATTCTCAATAATAAGGATAGGGAAGAGCGAAGGTCAGCGGTCGTGCCCTAATGGGTCCCCAAGATCTTTTTTTCATCGGCATGTCATACGACAACCATTGAAGGACAGAGCCGATCTCCTCACCATCAACAACTTTCTTGTGGTTGGTCGATCCCCGAATTTTTTGTAGATCATTTCATGAGGGATCTTGTGGTGGTACCTGGTAATGACTTTGGGTTCTTCCTATGGTAGGATCCAGGATCCCCACCTTGTTTTTCTTCCGAAGTGGGGCGGCGAGTTGGTAGGGGAGAGGTGGTAGGGGTATGTGTGCACTATGGTTGTTGTTTTACGGCGAGTAACATTGGAAAGGGGGCGAACGTGATAGCCGAGGGAGGCAAGGTCGAAGAGCAACAAAACGATATAGTGAATAAGAAAGGAGGGAGTTGGAGAGAAACCCTAGGTTTCGATAATTTTTTATCATTATGTTAGTTTAAAATTATTTATACATATTATAATATATAAATATATAAAAAATGTAAAACTTAAAATGTCTTATCAAATTAATTTTCGGATATGGAATAAAGTAACTTTGTTGAAACAACTTAAATATGTAAGAAACTAGTCTAATGAACTCTTGGTTAGATAATTAAGCTCAAAAACATAAACTCATAGACGATATTCTCTCTCGCTAATCGAGAGTAAACCCTAGCCCTAGCCGCCCAACTTTCTACGACCATGGTGCTCCTTAACTCTGATCCCGCCGCCGACAGCCTTGAAGACACCACTGCTGAACTCCCTGCCGGTCCTGTCACATCACCCCTGGTGCAGGATTCTCTCTTGAAGACCACGTCTTCAATTGTAGAACGGGTGGCCTTAAAACCCTAGCGTAGGAGGAAGCTGATGTAAACCCTAACCTTGTATTCTTCAGTGCTTCCTGCAACTCCAGTGAGTACACCGGTCATCCCCCATCTACGGTACTGTTTCCCTTCTCCATGGGTGCCTCCAATCCACCAACCACCAGAAAAACACGACGAGGGCGTCCGGGGAAGTCGAATATTGTTGCTTCGCCCACAATCAACTTCTTGTTGGCTCGTCTGCCACCGCCACAAGACACCGCCTCTCCTCCCTTTAATGGGACCGTCTCGCTGGTCTTCTACCTCCACTACAGGCCGCCGTCTCTCATGTATCTCCTACCTGCGTTCCTGCTCCTCGGGTCGATCCACTCCCTCCTCTACAACGGGACCCGACGCGTGGGAAGGCGTCGATGGAGGACCTTCCACGAACGCCGGTGGAGGAATTGGGCTTGGTTCGATGTCTTCCCAATCAGGACAGGATCTCGATTATTCCCTCTCTCCGCACTGTTCCGACTGGCATGGCTCGTGGCCGAAAGGTGGCCCTCTCGTTGAATGAATCCCCCTTACCTCCCCTTATGGCCTTCCCGGAGCTGCAGGCTTCCATGGTGGCCCTCCAAGATGGACTATCATCTTGCTCCCTCGAGGATGAAGATGCGGTTGAGGTCGTGGTCCCGTACTACCTGACCAACTCCACGGTCATCGCCTGACAGTAGTGGGGACTGGTGGGTAAGATGTGGACGTCGAAACCACCCCGAAAGGATGTCCTCCTCCATAACATCACCACCGTGTGGAGGCGAGCTACAAAAGGCCTTGTCGTCAAGGACATCGGTCTGGGTATCTTCGGCTTCTAATTCTGGACGGCAGAGGCGCGATCATGGGTTCGGAACAATGAGCTCTGGTGCTTTGACGGACGCCCCCTCTTGCTCGGTGGTCTGAAACCCTGTGCCCGGGACCTGCCTGCATTGGATCGCCTACAGTTATGAGTCCACGCTCGGGGTCTACCACCTTTGGTACGGATAAAGGAAACGGGGGAGACGATCAGGAATGCATTAGGGGCTTGTGTGGAGGTACCCTGCGACCAGTGGGGTATGTGTTGGGGAGGTAGTAAGAGGGTGCATGATTGGCACCTTATTGAATGTCCTCTCAGACGGGGAATGGTCCTCAGATTCAAGAATGTAAGAACCGCCCCCGGTCGACCCCGGTCGAACCGGTGAAATCTGGCGAAAGTTGACTTTCCGCCGGAAAAGTCAACCGATGACTCCGGGAGTCATTCGGGACCTTTCCGGGACCCAAAAAGCTTAGTCGTTGTTACGGTTAGCTTATTCGGGTCGTTTCCTTTCAAATGACTATTTTTGCGAAAAAGTCAAACCCGGGTCAAACTAAGTCGAATTAGGAGTAATAACGAATTAATTTAATTTGGGTTGAGATATTTTGGGTAGAAGTGGACCCCACATGGACACATGTCCATGATACCTTGGAGGGGAAGAAAAAGGTGAGAAAAGACCAATTAGTCCCCACTTGTGGACAAAAGAGAGAGAGATGGAGTAAAGGACGAAAGGGACATTCCATCTTGAGGATAAAGACACATGGGGACAACTTTTTAGCATATTTGCTCCTTGTTGGCTAAAATTCACTAGCTAGGAAGAGAGAGAATGGAGCTCCATTGAAGAAGAAGAAGAAGAAGAAGAAGAAGAAGAAGAAGAAGAAGAAGAAGAAGAAGAAGAAGAAGAAGAAGAAGAAGAAGAAGAAGAAGAAGAAGAAGAAGAAGAAGAAGAAGAAGAAGAAGAAGAAGAAGAAGAAGAAGAAGAAGAGGAAGAAGAAGAAGAAGAAGAAGAAGCTCCTTTAGGTAATTTCCAACACTAATATTCTCCTAAATATCATTTTCCTCTTCCTTTCTCCATTCCTAAGGTAAATCTTCAAACCAAATTCATTTTTATGAAGTTTGGGGTTATGGGTTTTCTAGAAAAGGCATGAAATGGACTTGGGTCTTAGAGATTTAAGGGTCTTAATGTTTAATTAGATAAGTTATGGAGAAAGTGGAGATTATTGTTGAAGTTTCACTGGTTTTGATGAAACCCACCATGGGTCTTGAAACTTTGGAGTGTTTGAGGTGGATTTTGAAGTTTTAGAGCTTAACAATGGAGTTGTGGAGAATCTAGAACTAGTTAGGAGCTTGTTGGGAGAAAGGAAGTATTTTTTTCGGCGACCGAAGGTTCGCCGGAGCTCCGGACGATCGCCGGAATCTGGCCACCGGAGAGGGGAATGATCGGCCATGGTCGGCCACACTTAGAACCGTGACCGGCCATGGTCGGCCGCACTTGGACCCGTGACCGGCCCGGTCTGGTTCGACCACCCACGGCCATGTGTGGCCATGGGGCCCATATGGCCGGGGTGTGGTTGTTTAACGCTTGGAAGGTCTTGGGGTAACCCCGGGACGATAATTTCACACCCGGAACGAATTATGGAAGTGATTCATGAAATTTCGGGAAAAGTGATTAGAAACTTTAATTGCGAAATTAGAAAGCTCGGACCTCGAAATTTGATTCTGTCAAGTGCGATGGAACAAGTAAATGTAATTAGGATTGATAGAGACGAAAAGGGAAATTTTCAGAGTCCCGAGGGACGTTTTCCCGATTCCGGGCAAAATGGACCTTCCGGGCCCATTTTGACAAGTTGAGCAATTGGGGGTTAATTGGGTATTTCTCTCTTTAAACCACACTTGGCTTAACATTAATTCTCGTATTACTTGTGATCTTAGACGTTGGACCCGAGCTCGGCGAAGGAGGCTACTAGGCGACTCGCGTTGACTAAGCGTTTGGATAGCGATCGAGGTAGGGAAAGTAACGGATACCGGTTTAATTGCGGAAAGTTACTAGTATGCATATAGCTTTGATTAAATGATATAACTATAGAATTGCATGTAGGATGTGAGGAACGAGTGAAATGAGGGATAGCTTGCGGGCCATGTCATGCCCGTAGGTTTGGGAATTGTCGTGCTGTAGAATTGCATGTGGGCCATACCGTGCCCTTAGGATTGCGTGTTGGTTGTGGTGTTATGGTTGATGACTTGTGATGCTTGATATGTGGTTTATCCGTTGTTAGATTGAGGATCATGATATGGTATGCTCGGTATGATATGGTATGCTCGGTATGATATGTTCATTGTGACGTGAACTTGCCTTTTGATATGATCGGGTGAATGATAGACCGATGTGGTGTGTTCGGTAATATTGGTTGGTTTGGTAAGCTGTTAATTGAAACATGACTATGTGATACATTTGAGATATTCGTGGATGTGATCTGATACTATATGTTCCGAGACGAGGTATTCTGGTACGATAACTACATCGAGGGGGTATATCGGTGTAGGGTGGTATCTAGGCCGAGGGTGTTGTCCCTCGTACGCGGTCCCCCGATGTTACTAGTTCTGGAACGATACCTACATCGAGGGGGTATGTCGGTGTAGGTTATCTAGGCCGAGGATGGTGTGATCCGTACCCCGATGTTGTGTGGTCCGGGAAGACATCTAGGCCGATGTTGTGTGGTCCGGTTTCCGGGAAGATATCTAGGCCGATGTTGTGTGGTCCGGTACGATATGGTTGAGTCGAGCTGTGGACAGCCGGCGGATTTCGGGGACTGTTGTACGGGACGTGTGGTTGTTTTATTGTGTATTATGTGCTTGACGATTGGATAAGTAATGTGATTTGAGTGTGATATTGGCCATGTGAGTATGTTTTGTGATTATGTGATTTATGTGGTTGTCGTTAGTTGTTGTGCCTTGCTAGTATGCCATAATTGGACAGTTACCTGTGGTGGTGAGCGGTTAACTCATCACCTTAACTACTTTTTCCTACTGAGCGAAAGCTCACCCCTCTACTTTACTGCTCTACAGGTTTTGAGCGGGATATGATCTAGCGAGATTCTCGGAGCTTGGGAGCTAGTGAGATTCTTAGTCTAGTATGGTCTAGAGACGTACTTTCTCTTTGTATTAAACTATTTTATTGTGGTTTGAGCTTCGACTCTTATGGTTGGAAATTATTGTTTAGATGGTTATTTGAGGAACTATTTATTTCAAATTCACCTTTATTATTATTACTTTTACTTCATGTCTCGAGTCCGGTCAAAACCGGATTTGGGGCGTGACAAAAGAGTTCCCAGTTCCCGTGAAGATCGACCTCACCTATACGAAGCTCCCGGGCTTCAACTTCAATTGCAGGAGAATTAGACACGTCGTGTAGGACTACGATCGGAAGTTGCGGGGCACTCTGCGGTGTGATACCTCTATCCTGGAGTTTCATAGGGATAAGGGGGTAAACCATACGCGACAGACTGGACTTGTCACACCCCAATTTCAGTAAACCGAACTCGGGACGCGAACGTTCAATTATAAGAAAACACTTTGAAACCTTTTCCATTAAAACCCTTTACAATACCAGTTTAGTTCAACAAAAGATAATTACAACTCAAAATAAAACGTCCCACAAGCGGACAAAAAGGCGAGGTATCCGTCGCTAGACTAAAAGTAAAAACCCGGACTCCGCTCCTAGCTCCACAAGCTTCGAGAGCTCACCTAGTCCGTCCCACGAACAGTACCTGTAGGAAAAGCAGCTAGGGGTGAGCGTTCGCTCACCACCACGGATAACAGACTGACTACGACATAATTAGCAGACAATGCCGATAACACCAACAACAAACTCAACCCCGGGGATCACTGTCCCCAACCCAAGTACTGTGACTGACAAACACCCACGGTGACCTTCCTCGAACGACTCAACACTCAAACACGTAAGTAGACACGACACAACGATCACGACCTCTTCCAAGGACTCAAAGGAACTACGTAACACCAAACAAGATCACAAAGGATCGCAAACCAGCTGCTCAGTAACCTCCCTCACTCAGGTCCAGGATCGATCTATCACAATTCCTCGGCACTAAGTCGGATCAGGCTGTCGACCTTTGCAGTTCATCGACACTAAGTCGGATCAGGCTGTCGACCTATCACACTCACAACCACCGAACCACACACGCGCGGCCAGGACCCCTTTACTGACGGACGGGCCCCCTACCCCGTCTGAACGTGCAGACGCGTGTGATCGAGGACCCCCGTTTAATGAAGCGGGCCCACAACCTCAGGTAACCACAATCACAATCACAAACACAGTTCAACAACAGCAACAACA
This sequence comes from Erodium maritimum, assembly GCA_963921825.1. Lineage (NCBI taxonomy): Eukaryota > Viridiplantae > Streptophyta > Magnoliopsida > Geraniales > Geraniaceae > Erodium > Erodium maritimum. The sequence goes on from OY997591.1 coordinate 48,690,803, forward strand.
CAAGTTCAGCACTCCACAGGCACTCATGGCCACCCAAGACACCAACCCTAAAACACGGACTCAACAGCCCCACAGGCACTCACGGCCTCCCAAGATACACCAACAGTGACTCACGGGTCAACGACCCCACGGGCACTCGCGGCCACTCAAAACCACCAATAGTAACGACACGGGTTCACAACCCCACGGCACTCACGGCCGCCCCAAAACGACAACACGGGCTCTCATGGCCACCCAAGACTCAGCAATAGTAACACGGGCTCTCAAGGCCACCCAAAACTCAACAACAATTAACACGGGCTCTCAAGGCCACCCAAACTCAACAACAATTAACACGGGCTCTCAAGGCCACCCAAACTCGACGACAATTAACACGGGCTCTCAAGGCCACCCAAACTCGACGATAAATAACACGAGCTCTCAAGGCCACCCAAACTCAACAACAATAAATAACGCACAACAACCTCCGGCATAAACGATGCCTCCAACAGTCCTAAGATCGCTAGTTTCACAAACAACCTCCGGGCATGGTCATATGCCTCCAGTACTCCTAATGTCGATAAGTTCGCAATCAACCTCCGGGCATGGTCATATGCCTCCAGTAATTCAATTATCGCTAAGTTCTCTGTTCCTACGACACTACTAAGTGTCACATGCTTTTCTCTTAACGCTACAATCCCGTATCATGCAGTTCTAATATTCGCTAACCTACTCAACTCACGACACCCCAGTGTCACATGCAATTTCTACTGTTAACTTTCCCTAGTCAGGGCCGAGATCCGGCTACTTTTCCCTACCTCAACCGAAAAGCACTCGCTACGTTTCCTACCTGCTGACGTTCTGGCTCGCTACCTCCGGGCTTCACCTCGATCGAAGCCGGACGCTAAAGATAACACGAAAGCCTTAATTAGAGTCGGTTCCCAGGTTAATTTAAAGGTCACGATTAATCCAGTTTAAAACCGACAGTTGTCCTTTAAACTCGAGCGGGATAAAAGCGGGGTCACGGCGAATCGGGTTTGAGTACCCGAGCACCGAAACCGGTGCATGCGAGGCACGGTCCCAATGCACGAATCCCGAGGTCCGATTCAGCGGTCCGCTTTTGTTCCTTTTTAAACCCAATTAGCAGTCCATTTTACCCAGAGTTCCAGAGTCGTTCCCAATTCCGATTAATAACCCTTTGTTCAAAACAGAACGGTTTTCGTTTCAAATCTGTTTCTGTTCCGATCTTTTGAGCCCAAAATGAATTAAGTTTGGTTTTTGAACAACCGTCCCTAAATCCCGTTTACAAATTAGATTCTCAAACTCCTCGATTGAAAACCGTTTTTAAAACCAAATTGATTTTAATTCCTTTTTATTTTAAAACCCTATCTTTTCATTTTAATACCTCTTTCTTTTCAAATTCTTTGATTTTGATTCCATCCAAACCAGATCCAAAAATGATTTCTGTTTCCCTTGTTGTTTTCAAATCTTTTCTGTTAAAAACCCTGACTTTTGTTTCCATTTAAATCCAACTCACAGATCCAACGTTTTCAGTCCCAAATCACAAAATCAACTTTTAAGTCCAAATTCGTTTTAGTTTAATTTTCTGTTAACAAACTCCTTGATTCATTTTGTTTCGAACACCCAACAGCTACAACGGATTGTTTCAACAAAAACCCAGACTCAACAGAAAATCAAAAACGGGAAATAAAGGTTCGGTTTCGAACCGGTCGGCCGCCGGCGAGGGCAGCGTCGGTCGGGGCCTAACCGTAGAGAAAGGGACGGTGGCGTCGGCGAAAAACGACGGGACACGGCGGCTTCGCGCCCGTGTCAGATCTGGACGGAACCGACTCACCCGGACGTGTCCGGTGACGGTCTCGGCTACGCGGTTGAAGAAGGGGAAGCAGAAGGGAGGCGAGGGAGACGGTGGGCTCTCGGTGGTGGCGCGGTGGTGGTGGCGTGAGGTCGGCCAGGACCTCGTCTGAACGGGAGGGCGGCGATGTGTAGATCTGGGTCGAGAGAGGGAGGAGGGAAGGCGGCGGTTTGAGCCGGAGAAGAAGGGAGGGCGGTGGCCGTCGTGGTTGGACGGAGATGGCCGAGAGGTGAGGGAGAGGGTGGTCGGGGACGGCCGGCGACGGCGTCTGTGAGGGGCGTGGTGAGAGGGTCGAGACGAGAGAGAGGGGCGAGTGGTGGATGGATCCGGTGAGGGATGAGGGTCGGACGGCGAGATCGGGCTCGGTCGGCGCTGGCGTGGTCGGAATCGAAGAATCGAGAGGGAGAGAAGTCGGGAGGAGTTCGAAGAAGGAGAAGGAGTGAGGGGAGGTTGGCTGCTGCGTGTGAGAGAGGCAAACATTTAGGGTTTTAACCCTAAATGTGGGTATAAATACCCACGGTTTGGGCCAGCTGGTGGCTCGGGCCCAATGACGGCTGGGCTGGGCCTGCGCGCCTGGCCTGGTCCAGACCTGGGTTTTTTTTTTACCACTTGTTTCAAAAACCTACCCTAAGGTTTTCAAGTTGCAATTTAGTACCCTTTTGAAAGCGAAGCGGGTTTTACAGGACTAAATCGCACCGAGCGTACCACCAGGGTTTGGGAGGATTTCTCTAAGCACTGTATCTAAGGGCTCCTCGTCTCGAGGAAGGAGCTCGTATGTTTCCCTGAACACTATATCTAATCGTACATATGCTTGGGTTAGCACCCAACCCGGGAAGGTGAATCCCGACTGGAAAAATTTTGTGACTCGCCAGCTCTCTGGTAGCCGGGTCACTGAAGTTTAAGCGCCCATTCCACCTGTGCTCAGAGATATTGGAGGAACTCCAACTAGGGGAGTGAAAAGGACTACTGATGATGCTCCCCGGGATGATTAGGCGAGGGCTTGCAAACATCCCCGTTAGGAGGAATGATAGACCCCCCAAGCTTCAGGGACTGGCTCTGGGATGGGTCCTTGGTGAAAGCCTTGCATCCTACTACTGATGCAGTCCTTGCTCGAGATTTGGAGCTGAACTTCCAGTACCATATTCTCGTCCCCCACCCTTCCTTTCTGCCTATATGGTGTTTTAATATCGCCAATGACGGTTCTAATACTTTAAAGAACTGGGAACATTATGTTATGTGTCTGTTCTTTCCTAGTGGTCAGGGAGGATGTTTCCTGGCGCACATTTATGTAGTTGAATTCTAAATTTATAATATTGCACCATTTAGTACAAAAAACTTTCGGTTTAATTTATTTTTCATATATGAAAGAATCAAACTAATAAAATATTGAGAAGCTCGCCCTAGACCTAGCTGTGGTGCTCCCTCCTGCCACCGTCGCTGCCCCGCTGCCTGCCGCGTCGCCACATGGGGCTGGGTTTGTTGGTTGCGCAGCCCACATGTCCTTTTGTCCCATTCGGTCGACTCCCTCGCAGACCACGTCTGGTGTGCGGGATAAGTATCGATGGGGATGGTTTTCTTCAACATCATCTTCTACTTCCTTCTCCCTCATCTCGGGCCATTCCGTTCCTCCTGAAGTCTCGCCGGACTCAGCCCCGTCGATGTTGATGTCGGTTGGGTTCTCTGAGAACATCTGCCAGGGCTAACCATGACCTTTCTCTAGTGCCTAGGTTGGACGGCGCGAGGTCTAGGGTTACGCCCTTGTCAGGGCCTCCGAGGCATGTACCCCCTCGAACCCCAGGTGGGGGACTGCTCTAGATGTGACGGTATGCTCGGCGTACTATACGATCACGACGGTGAGGGTTCGGACCCAGTTCTTGAGTCGTGACAGTTATGGGTTGCGGAGGAGGACGGTGGAGGCTTCTTCCATGTTTTCTCATCAAGGCTGGGCGCGGAGGCAGATTAGTGGATGTCGAGGAGGATGATGCCTTTGCACGAAGGGGGGTTAGGACGTCGGCCCTGCCACGGTACCCTCAGAGCAACCTTCGGCATATCGAGGGGTCTGTTGTGGCATACTCTGGCGATAGGGCCTCGTCCCCGTGTGAGCCGGCGGGAGTTGCAACCGTCCTCACAAGCTTGGATGAGGCAGAGGTCCCACGGGGCTCGCGGAGATGGCGTCGCACTGAACGGGGACTTGGAGGACGCTGCCCGAATCCCGCTGATATTGGACCCGATACCTAAGGCTAGGTTGTCTCGAGGAAGGGGACTCAGCATAACAATGGACCAGATACCTAACCCGGATCCCCGATTTGCCACCTGGGATGCCAGCCAGTCAACCGCGATAGGCCTCCTTGGGCGTTCCACCCCAAACACTGCGGCTTTTGTACACGCGAAGATTCGGCAGGGGCAGGGTGGTAATCAGCTCTCTACTGATTCGATTGCTGGCCCACTGCCACGGGAGCGTGGCGGGTTTGGATGTGGAGGACGCGCACAGCCAGGAGCGCGGGATGTTGAAGCTCCATTGCCCTTGGCCCATCAGAGCGCTAAAAAGGATGGCGTCGACACCTATTTGGGGTGACAAGTTACAGGCGGGGAAGAGGCCCCGCTGGGAGGGATGATATACAAGCTGAGCATCGGGGACTGGCCATGTGAGGGGTCCCTAGACGATGCTTTGCCTCCCACCATCACCACTGTTGAGATCTCTGATTTCCGGTACCCCCCTCTCGTCTTCCTTCTTTGCCCGAGGGACGTCAAAATATCGTATGTGACGGTTCTGGTACTATAAGGCTCAGTGAACCATTGTTCATTCATACTGTCCTTTCGTGGTCGAGGAGCATGTTCCTCGATACACAATAATATAATCGATTCTAAAAGTTATAATATTGCACTTTTCGCTCAAAAAAAAATTAATACTGTAAATTAATGGTACCTAATACTTTATAAGTTGGTTTCGTAAGAGTGACTAAACATAAATACTTATATTATGTTTAATCATGAAACTAAAGTCGATCTGATTGATAATCGAATCGAATAAAACAAAATTTGATTACTCGAGTCGATTAGTAAAATAAAAATTCAATTAAATTAGTATAATATGATCATCCATATTTTAATTAAGTTACACGGATAATTAATATTCGATTGAATAGCTGAACACCCACCCCTTGTTTTGCTGGCCAGCAGATCATATCAGATAGGCTAGTGTATAGGTCATTATATTATTCTGGAACTTCAGTGGTCAATTGTGAGCTCTACGAATTAAACTGGCTAAATTAAGAAGGCATAAAAGTGGTCTGCAACGGAGAAAAAACATAGGGAGCGCAGCCTCCTCCCCTCCCACCCCCTCCCCCTTCTCTATTATGGAATTTCTTAAAGCTCATAACTCAAAGCGCTATTCTACCCTAATTATCAGGGTCCACTCTTTCCATCTATGGGTGTTATTTTATTTTTTGTCTTTTTTTGCAGCCGGTGTACCCCCACAGGTCGCCGCCTATCGTTCAATCCGTTCCACGGTCTCTCCCTCGTCTCGCGCTACCGTTCTTGCATCGCCGGACCGGCCCCGCCTTCGAGCCAGTAGCCACCGTGGCCCCCCTGCCGTTATCCGGAATACGGGCTCCACACGCCGTCTTCCAGCTGCAGCGGCCTACCGCCCCAAGGCCACCCCTCGCTGGCATGGGCCTGCTCCCTAGATGGATCTGGGATCCAGGAGGAGGGACGGTAGGTCGGGATCTCGAATCATTGCTCCCGTCTCCCGCACTACTTCGAAAGATCCGGACGAATCAAGACGAAAATTTGACGATACCAGATCGCTCCAATGGCACAGGGCATAGAAGACCTGGCATCACAGATTTGGTAGTTTGGTCTTTCGATCGTGTGCTAGTTTTTTATTCTGTTTTAGGTCGAATAAATTGTTGGTTAGACATTCTGTTGATTAGGACTTTTCGTTTCAAGTCTCGCTATTTTGAGACGTTGGTAAGGAGTTGGCTTAAGTTTGTGCCCACGATCCTAAGTGGGCTATTATTATGGGTCCATGAGCGCCGGGCTTGCTACGGTCGGTCCGGACATACATTTGGAACCTGAGACGGTCACGCCTCACCCTACTTAATTACCATTTGGTATTAATTAAAGTCTCCGGTTAGCCGTTCAAAAAAAAGGCATAAAAGTGAATTGTATAGATACCAAAGAGGTAATCATGATTAAATAGATTAAGAAGTAATCATGCTTGCTCAGATAGATAATTAAGACATTTTACTGCTAATTTCAATTCATCAGTAATGACATGAATCATCAACGAGCTGTTGACTTACTGTTAGTAGTCATGTTATCTTGTTCACGGTAAAATGTTTCAAGTGGGTTAACTGTAGTAATGAAGACATTCTAAAAATATTCTTGTACAAATTGATATGAGTTTTATTGTTTAAAACTAATACAAAGTTCGTTGTAACCAGAGTAGAATGTGCTTCCGAATCTGTACTATTTTCTCATACAAATTGTGTGTTTCCACCGAAAAATCCTAGTCCCTAACCTAGCTATACCGCCTCCTCTCCCTGTCATTTTCGTTGTCGTGTCCCTGGCCACCGTCCTTGTCTCTTCACCGCCTGCACCACCAATGGTTGAAGGGGTAGTTGTCCCACCACCGCGGCCGTCCTCATAAGTCGTAAGCCCTTTAAAGACCCGACGGAAGAGGAAGCCGAGGACCTCTCATCCGGAACCCTCCAAGAATTCCCTACGCAATCTGCCACGTCCATCGTGGCGTTTTCTCCGGGAAGTACTACACTGGCACCCCCACACTCGACACCGAGAAGGGCCCATTCGGTCAAAACCATAATCTCTTCAGCGCCAAGCTATCTCCCGTCGCCTCTCTCTCTTACCCTAGGTGATGGTCTTGAGTCACCAAGGTCGGTGGGAACCGGCTCAGCTTAGGAGGAGAGAGCCCTGCACATGAAGGCGGAGATTTCGTTGTGTGTTCTGTTTCCACTATCGAACGTCGATCGCATTTTAGTAATTCCCTCCCTTCCGGTTATCCCTACGTACATGCTGCGTCAAGAAGGGGTGCCCCCGCCGCCCCCGAAGGGAATCCATGCACCGATCCCAGCGAGATTGGCTATCTCCCCGAAAGCTAGCCTCTAGGAGAGCTTCTCCTCTTGCTCGATTGATGAGGAAGAGGACATATAGGTGTTGGTCCCCTACACACCTGTTGATCTGAACGTGTTGGCTCGTCAGCAATTCGGCATGGTCGGAAAGTTGTTGGCTCAATGACCCCCTAGAAGGAGACCGTGTTACGAGTCATCACCAATGCATGAGGTAGGTTGGCATCAGGGTTGGTCGTTGAGGATATCGTCCCAGGGGCGTTTGGTTTATACTTCGAGTCCGATGAGGCTCGTGCATGAGTCTGGGGCAACGAACCCTGGTGCTTTGAGGGCCATCCTCTCCTTCTTGGGGATATTGATGCGATGGTCAGAGATCTCCATGACCTAAATCTCCTACAACTAAGGGTCCATGCTCACAACCTCTTGTCGCTAGTAAGGACGAAGATAACAGGGGAGGCGATTGGAGCCACCTTGGGTGTCTGTGTGGGGGTTCCTTGCGATCAATGGGGACTATGTTGAGGGGGGGGGGGGGGGGGGGGGGTCAAAGTCTGCTTCTAGCACTCTATGGACCGCTCCCTACATCGTACTCTAGTGTTGCAATTCAAGGAGTTTCGGTTCCCTATCCGGGTCTCTCTCACCCACACCAAATTGCCCATATTTTACGGCATTTGTGGGAGGATTAGACATGTGCCTCGGGCATGAAACTGGGAGGTGTCAAGTGTCCCATGTTTTGACACATCGCTTCTGAATTTCCACCGAATTCATAAGAACAAATAATATGCGACAGACTGGACAGCCTAGACAACTCCGGTCTCCCCACATGTTTTTGGGACCTTGATCCCGAACATTATACCTACGGAGCCATTACATCATGGCAATGGCCCAATAGTAACCCCGAATAATATACCTAACGGTACGGAAGGTTGGGGTGTTGATCCAAACTGGAAAAACTTGGTGGTCGGCCAACCCTCGGGAAGCAGAAGGTTGAAGTCTCAGAACTACTCCCGATTGGAAGTGGTAGAATGAAGAGGGGGTCAGTTGGAGAACCTTGGAAATATCAAGCGAGGGCTGGTAAGCAGCCTCGCCAGGAGGAATGAATGGACACCTAGGCTTCAAGGACATGCCTTGGGAGGGGTCATTGATAAAAGTCTTTCCTCCCTCTATTACTGGTGAAGTCAGGTTTGGTTTTCAACCAGACGAAAAGAGTCTTCCCCATAGGATCAAGCAGCGCGTAGGCCTCATCTTGAGCAGTCTTCATCAGTTTCATAGCTTTATTTATGTTTACTTCTATGGATTTTATAAAACCGTGATAGACGATTCCTTGTCTCCGAGTTATTGTTCGGCCATTCGGAAATTTCAACCATGTAATAACTCTTTTAAGTATTGTAATCTCAACCCATCTAGATTTCGTCTTCCGTAAATATTTACATATGAAAACTTCTTTCTTTAGAACTTTTTCTTCTCCTCCTCCTTCTCAGAGCCCGAATTTTGTGCGGTCGACGTTGACCTCCGTGGCTTCGGCCATGGGAGTCAATGTTAGTCTTGCAGCTGTTCCATTTTCTTCCTTCCCCACTTTTCCATCCTCTTCCTTGTCTTAGTTGCTCGTGTTCCGCTACTCTCCTCTATAGATCCAACGATCGTTGTATCAGATCTAGTCGCCTTATAGCCGGATTTGATATCCCTATTACGAGCTTTCTCATATTCGGTGTGAGATCTTCAATTATGTCCTCACCGGTGATTGGACGCTCCCACCTATCTTGGTGGTTGTCTCTCTTTTGGTGGCTTATTTTTCTCCTACAAATCCATTGCCTGGGCTCCTCTTCGTTTCTCTAAAGAGGCTTCGAGCTTGGCCTCTCTCCTAGTAGTCATTGTTCAATAGTGGCCGATGGAGAAGATCACGTTTTCTCCGAGATCTGAGAGATCTGGTGGTAGCCGTCCCCTTGCTCTCCGCCCTTTCGTTTCCAAGTACCCTTCTTTTTGTTTCCTTCCTTTTGATAATTTCGTTCCTCGACCTTAGTGGTAAGGTTGGGACCTCACGTAGAGGTTGTCCACCATGGGGGTTTTGCCTTTGTGCGTTGTTGAAATCTCTTTGGGTTGGGTTTCGTGGGTAAATTTCTAGTTGTGGGGTTGGTGGTGGGTATGTTCTCCGACCTCCCTTAACGGGGTCGCTTCACGGTGTTGGCCAGTGACGGGTTGTCATTTACGGTGACTATGGATCGGGTGTGAGGGTTTTCTGAGGCTTGGTTGTGTGTGGGTTCTCGTAGCGATCGGTGGGGGTCTTTTGGGCATCGTTTCTTTGCCTTGGTTGTGGTTGGAGCTAGTTGCTAGTTGTTGTTCGTGGTAGTACACTATTCTGAACCTGGTTGGGTCGTCTTCGACTTGGCAAAGGAGGCGTTCACTTTTCTGTCTTCTATTTACTCTCTCTTGTTTTTTTTACTTGTTCTTCTTGGTTTAATGGTTGTAAAATTTGGATTTCAGACCATTCTTGTTTTTGTTGTGGCCGTGTTCTTTATGGTAGGGGAATCTGGGTTTTTAGACTTTATTTTCAATTAAGTGCATCATGATTGAGAAATCGAGTTGATAGAACTTGTTTAGTTTCCTTTGCTGGATTGTCGAGGTTCATATTCTTGGAATGCTCTTGTTTGTAATATGTCACTGGTTTAAAGTGCCCTATTTGACATGCTCTAAGTCTATATTTGAAAGGTTCACCTCTTGTCCTCATTCTTCATTTCGAAGACTATGATTTCTATTTCTTAATATAAAAACAACTTAATTTGTCGATAAAAAAGTTGCACCCTACCCACTCTAAAAAGGTTTGAACACATGATCTTAACTAATGAAATGTGAGCCACAATATGAGAGTTCATTTGTAACAAAAATATATTTAAGAACCTTGTAATTTAAAAAAATAGATAATTGTAAAAAAAAAAAGAATAGCATGCTATATTTAAATTTTTGTAGGTTGTACTCTTTATGCAAAATAAATTCCGAATGACGAGTTTATCCTTTAAAAGTAATAAGTAAGAAAATCTAGAATTTTTACTTTTCTTATATTTATCCTTTTTGTACGTTCAAATAAAAACAAAATTCAAGGACATTAAAAATAAAAATGTTTTTTTTCTTGTCATTTTTAAATTTAAAAACTTTAAGAAGAAAATCGTCTTTTAAAAACAAAATTACACAAAGTATAACAAAAAGATAAAATCAGAAAATTATGATTGACAAAAAGTGAATTATCTCAAAATGTTTTTCGCAATTATCCCTTTAAAAAATATGGGCTTGAAGAGGGATGATGGGAGAGAGCCGAGAGTAGTCGGGGATGGATGTTAGTGGAAAGTGATGTACTCATCTTTTATTCACTACCTTAATGGGTATTGGACCTTTTAGTTTTTTGATGTTCGGTTTACTCCTTGTTGGGTTCATGTTGGTTGATTGTTTTGTTTGCTTCATGTCTGAAAAATCTGGGTATAGGATTTTTAGACACATCCTGTTATCGGTTTTGCTTCATGGTGGTTATATCTGGGTATAGGATTGTTAGACCCATCCTAGTTTATGTTTAGGTTACTTACACTGCATGTATGTGCGCTAGGGACCTCGGTTGGGGTTTCCTTTGTTTGTCAGTTTCCTGTGATCTGAGGGGTTTCCCCTTGCATTGTCTTTTATTTTAAAGACTTGGTTTATAAAAAAAAGTTGCTGATAAAAAAACAGTCTCTTTTTTGTCTCCTTATTCTCTTGACCATTTGGTTGTTTTAGCGTAAGTTTGATCTTAACACAAGTCAAGTACGCATCAAGTACTCGAATTTGGTTTAGAGCCTCATGGATTTGCTTTAGAAAATGTTGTCGTGTAACAAGTGGTATCAAAGCTCCGGTTTTGAAAATCAAGGATGTCAAAAGAAATTGTAACTATTAAGGTTAATGAGGTCGCTGCCAAAGTTACCAAGAAGAGATAAATGTCCAAATCTCGAGATGTTGTTGCTGGATTAGAGCCACGTGCGACTCGTTTGGAGGAAACGTTGAAAAGGGGGAAGAATGGATAGAAGGACTGGAAAAGAAGTCCATCAAGCTAGATGAAGGTGATGAGGAACATATGGATATTGAGCCTTCTAACTAAGCACTTCGACCTAGTTAAGGAACAATTGGGAATGTCGGAGACTCTCGTGGAAATTTTTAAAATAAGTTAGCCAAATCAGATGTTTTTTTATCCGCAAAGTAAGGTGTAGCAAGATTAGTTGGTCTTAACCTTATTTATGTAGAAGCAAGGGTACAAATAAATGATTCTTAAGGAACTTTTTCAAGATTGATATATCAAGCATGAACTCTCTTATGTAGAAGAGAGCTCAAGTTAGTGTGACCCTCACCAAAAGAGAAGCCCAGGAAGGACAGGAGAGAAACCCAAAAGGAGTGAAAAAGAAGCCTATTAAAAAATAGGAATAAATAAAAGTAAGGTATCATTGTTGGGACTTGAACCCCGGTCTCTAAGTCCTAAGTTCAAGTGCTTGACCAATTGGACAAGCAAGCTTTAGTGTCGAATTGAAGGTTAAGTGGAACTTGTTTGACCTCTATTTGGTCCATAAATCTTCAAAGACTATATGAAAATTACCAGGGGGAAAAATGTAGATGATGACATTGGAAGAAGAAGTATGTGGTAGGAAAGTGGCTTTCCTTCCACATGATTGACCACAAATCGATTATAGAACTTGTTCACAATACGAGAACATGGCCGTTGCCATTTTCAATAAAGGCATGAAGATATGTGAGATCTTTATTATAAATGTAATTTTAGAAAAGTCTCATTCCCCATGTTGGAGTGATTACACTAATTACTTGAAACACAAGAAACACAACCTAACACTTGAAAAAATGGCTAGTAATTTGTAAACTAAGAAAAAAGAAAATGGAAGAACAAGATGGACCGCTAGTCTCTTCCTTTGAAAAGAGACAATATCGTGGAACCTGGTGAACCTTCTCAATCAATAAGTTCAAACTCAATCCGATAAAAATGCAATCTCATAGACAAGGACCTCCCAGGAAGAAAAACAAGCCCATTAAGCATGCAGGTGTGTTCGACAGGTCGAGAATAATGTGTTATGTCTACGATAAAGTTGGGTAAGGGGCCTACCAATGTTCCCAGTGACAAAGACCTCGGAAGTGACTACTGAAGGAATGAATTATTGATGAAACTGATATCATAGTCGTAGTGGTAGTAGAAGCGAACCTTGAATTCAATCAAATGTCTTTGAAACGCCAAGTAACCCTTCTACGAGTATAAAAAAGACACGTTTGGGCATGTTTTTTTTCTCAAACTATATTTTGATTTTGATTATCATCGGTTTTGAGAGGTGAATAGGGTAACTATATTTTAAAAATCTTGAATTGTTTTCAGCACTTAGAAAATAAAGACACATGTGGTGAAGTCTTCCATATGAGAAAAAATCAACTGCTAAAATCACCGATAATAATAAAAATATTGATAAAACTAACATATGGGAAGACCTTTGCTCTCATCGATATCCTATGTGTCTTCACAATTCATCAAAACCTTATATCCGGAGTGCTGCTCAACAAAGATGGACTTGGGACGATAATAGAAAATGGGGTAACCTACAAATACCTACCCCAAACTTGTAGCGTTTAACTGATATCTATCCTAAAGTTTTTTTTTAACTGATACCTACTCAGATGTTTAGTTATATAACAAATAGCCCAAGCTGTCAGCTAAAATGACGAAAATACCCTCAACTACATTTCTATAATTATTTAAAAAATCCCTTTTGTTATATATATATATATATATATATAATTTAGTTTTATTTAAAAAATCAATTCAATTTTATTTTTAAAAAAAATAGTTAAAAAATCACTACGGGCATTTTCGTCATTTTAGTTGACGACTTGGGCTATTTGTTATATAACTAAACATTTGAGTAGGTATCAATTAAAAAAAACTTTAGGATAGGTATCAGTTAAACGCTACAAGTTTGGGGTAGGTATTTGTAATTTACCCTAGAGAACGATACAATTATATTTTCTATGAATGAAGATTTGTGGGGAAGGGTATTATAAAAATGTTTTGTCATGTTTAATATAGATGAACTTATCATTAATAAATATGTTTCTGCTTCTTCTTATATCATTGAGTATCTTGATAGTTGACAAGACAGATTATGACATGTTAATTTTGGCTCGATTAAACGCCTAAAGAAGATGTTTATTATACCAGCCCTATCTACCTCTAGACTCTCAAAACGAAAAATTTGTGCAAAAAAAAATTCACTAAATAAACCTTGAAAAATCTTTCCTGAATTAATCCATCTCGTCCTGATTAACAGCGCCTATTATCCCTCATCGGATAGATGTGAGGGCCTCATGAATTTAAAGTGTGTTGAAAATCGTATGGTTTGATAGGAGGTGAAGTGATACTTGGTGGTCTCGTCTCTATCTTGGGTATGGTGACTGGTAAGTATCAAACCAGTCACCTGCCTCTAAGTCCATCAATTGGGTAGCGAGGGTGCTTCTCATCCCTCACCTTTCCATTTCATTTTTCATCAGTCCACTAGGTGGGTCTTCGGGACTCGGTTTGTGGGCCTTGGCTCCATTTTCTTCCTAAAAAAGTGTGTGCTTCTCCATTCCTTGTTGATTTTTCTTTCATTCTCCAAGTCATCCCTTGTTGATCGTTTCCTAACTTGGTTGTGCCTCATGGAGAAGAAACTTTCAAATGGTGCTTTATTTTTCCTAACCTCTATTCTTACCCTTGAGCGGTTCTTGGGTCGTCCTAGTGACATTTTGGGCCATGTCTTGGGGCACTAGAGGCTAATGGAGCGAGGAAGTCGGATGTTGCACTGATGGTGGCAACAGCTGGATGCCCTTAACCCTAATAGTTTGGACCCTGTTTGTAACTTGCCTTTTACTAGCTAGGATAGAGGTGTCTTGTTTAGGCTCTGATGTAGTCGTTGTTTCGGTATTGGAGAGCTGAGTCAAGGAATTCTTTTCGTACGGGGTCATATGTCTGCTTTTCGGGGGTGGGGGCTACTCCACTCGCGATCGAGTTTTTCGAGCTAGTTTCTTAGTGGTGGTCTTTGACCTGGATGGTCTTCGCTTACTTTTTTGGGGTACAACCCACTTGCCCCCCCCCCCCTCCCCCTCCCCCCCCCTCCTAGTTGGTCTCCCTGTACCCACATGTGAGGGATCTAATTCCAAATCCCACAATCTAAGCAATGTGCCTCATCCATCCACAATTATACCAATGGTCGGGTAATCTCTCGTAACTGAAATACACCATTACACTCCGTCCCATATCCTTGATCATGAGGAAGAGTTCGCAATAAAAGGGTCGGGCCAGGTTAACTCAGACACGAACTCGTAGAGGACATTCCATCCAGTTCCATGTAAGTGCCTAGTTTATCACCGACAGGAAGAATATGGATCCAAACCCGTAGGGAGGTGTGAGTGTATGGAACTTATTTTAAGTGGATTAGTTGGTCCACCTTTATTAGACTCAACAAGTTTTAGTGGAAATCTCGCGGTTCACATGTCTGCTCTTGTTCCATCTCCTTCTCTGTTAAGAATGATAAAAAATGTGCCTCGATCTCCCATAGATCAAGCCTACATGATGGGTGTTCGTCATAGATCTCGCATGATATTTACCAAGGCCACTAGGTTTTACTTTTGGCTCGTAATAAGAGTGTCGGCAAAGGAGAAACTAAAGGGAGAGTCCATACCCTCGAGGTTTTCCTCTAGGATGACGAGTTTGGACAAGGAAATCCTTTTAAACATATTGTACACACCGTCCATCGTAGGCTCCAGAGTCGTCGTAGCCCTCTTACTTGAAAGCTTTGTTGCACATCGCGACGTCCTAGGTCTTGCATGAGGTGCACCACGTGTGGTGGTCTTGGTCTGTTATTCCCCCTCCTCTAGGGATTCAAGAGAGGGCCACTCTATTGTGGGGTTGGAACTATTGTTGAGGTTGGAAGAGCCGTGAAAGGAGGAGCTTCATGCACTGAGTTAACCTCCTGGCTTCCTCGATTGTGAGCCTACCTTGCATGGCTTTTTTCCCAAGTCCTGAAACTTATGTGCCGCCCTAAAAGGAGGATGAGAGATTATTTCCCCTAAAGGGAGGATGGAAAAGGAATCTCTTCTATAAATAATGGTCGTTGGTTTTGCTCCTCTTCACCAACAATCTGATTCAGTTTTGGTTCTTCTTCTCTGGTGAATTCTTCTGTTCTAGTTGAATCTCTGGCGGTAGCAGTTGCAGCAGAAATGCAAAACATGCATATTCTTCTGTGTGTTTGTGAGTCGTTTTCCGTCCATCCAAACCGGATTCTCCGACGATATTGCTCCATATTTTCCAAGAAGCATGTTGTTGTAGACATCCGAGAGCCCAAAATAATTCTCTGGCGGTAAGCATCTTATCAAAATTTGGCTTCACACATGACGTACCCCAAAAACCCAAACATCAATCTAGATTCTCCGGTGAGTGGGATTACGTCCCCGATTCGCAAAAATACGCATGCGATCGTGAGGAAGATTTTTGGGAGGAAGAGTATGTCTCGTCCCCGATGCATCCAAAACTCTCGGGCTCCACCACTTTCTCGGGGTCAAGCTCTAGAACGAGCCTTAATTCGATACACATCTTGGGAATGAGTTTCCCTCCGCTGATCATACGAGCGAAGGTCCCCTCGAATCCAACTAGACAGTTGCAGGCTGAGCCAACCCAATGAGCACAGATCTATCGTAAGTGGATGTATTTGGAGGAGGAAGACCTCGTGAGTGTATGGTTGAATAACTTAGAGGACTCGATCTACGGGAAGGAGGAAGCGAGGCATCATTTCTAAGAGAGCATTAATTAATAAAGACATTTCCATCATTACCCAGGCTACCAAGGAGGTAGAGTAGACAACAAATAATTGCAAAAAAATATTTGAGTGTGGAGATCAGGAAATTGAAGATGTTTCAGGGTTACTGGTCCAAGTTTAAGCACATCTACCAGAGCGTTCGGTTCAAAGACCAAATCATGGCTGATGTCGAGCATGAGTATTTCGAGAAGTACAAGCATGTGTTCGCATGGAAGCACTGGTGGACCATAATAAGAGAGAATCCTTATTGGAAGAACCATTTTGAGAACGAGTTCTCTAAAACCACCGACGAGTTCCTCTGCACCGCAAACGTCGCACCCCAAGAACATCTTGCCCTGTGACGCCAATGTCTGAGATGGACATTCTTATTTTCGCAATTGATGAGGTCGGGGTGGGGGATTTCCCAGACCCGTACATGGTCGCCAGCCTAAGGGCGGTAAAGGAGAAAAGGGGAAGAGATAAGCCGACGTGACGCTCGACCCGAAGTTCCATCATTGAGAAGAACCATCGAGAGTCATTTGGAGCGTTGGAGTATCTCATACGTAAATTTTCTTACTCCAAGACGTGCATACCTCCAATATGGATGTCGAAGATTTGGCCACCCATAAATTCTTTATCCATGGTATGGCTAAGAGGGTTAATGGGTTTGTGTGATGTATGATACTCTTGATTATGTAATCTGTTTTATGATGTACTTGTAGATCCTGGTTTTTAATTAATGAAGTTTATTTTCATGTTTCAGGGTTTTGGCTATGTTTATAATTGTGTCCCAAAAGGCTAACAACCTCCCCCTCCCCCAAACATTACAGTCGAACCACCACAAATTTAGGAATGAGAAAGAGGAGAAAGTAAAAAAAATCCGTTCAATTCAAATATTTTTGAATTGAATACTAGTTCTCTTGTTCGATTGCATTTTGGCAAATTATCATTACTTCAGACCCGTAATGGACCGAATCGGTTTATTTCCATTGCACCACCCGCAACCATTTTAATTAACAAAAAGTAAGGTGAATTAGACCCTAATTAAACCGATTTGATCTCTTACCACTGTAGATGCACTTAGAGCAACCACAATGGAAATAGGCTGAATCGATCTTTTCCTAATGAAATTGAACTAAATAAATAGCAATTACGAGTCTAATCTGTTTTGGTTTCCATGATGGAAATAGCCCATTTCGGTCTAATCTAGGTCCAAAGATGTGTAAATTATGAAAATGCCATTAACGAAGATAATATTTTTATTCAATTTGAAGTTAGAAATTGTGAATGGATAAAATTATTTGATCAATTTTTTCCTCTTCCTCTTACCTAATGTACGGATGGTTTGTCGGTAATTCTTAGGTGGAATGTTGTTATTAGTGTACGACAAAATTATAAATCTACCGAACACCCTGAAACATCAAAATGAATTTCATTAAACACAAAATAAGGAGTACAAGTTAATCATATGAGGGGGCACATAAAAACAACTTAAACACATCACATCAACCCTAAAATCCTCTTTTCCATGACCTAGAGAAAGAGCCTAAAGGTGGTCACGTCCTCGAGCTTCATGTGCGAGGTGTCCATCGATTCAAGTAAGCAAAACTCTCGTACCAGTGACTCTGACACATCGACTTGCTCTCAATGGTGCTTTTCGATGTTGGCCAAGTTTTTTCCCAACTTCGGGTCGAGAGGCATGTCGACCGGTCCCTTCCCTTGTCTTCCCCCCTCCTCGCCTTTATGGACTTTTGGCCCTCAGGACGGTGTTCGCGGATGGGTCTTCAGCTACCCCTCTCGGCCTCTTTAGTTGCGACTGCGAGAATGTCCATCTCATTCATTGGATTGCTCAGGCCAAGTGTTCTAGGTGTGCGACTCCGTCAGTGCCAATGAATTCCCAGAAGGTCATAGAGAACTTGCTTTCAAAACGATGCATCCAGAAAAGCTTGTCACACACAAGGACCTACCAGTGCTTCCATGCCAACACGTGTTCGTACTTCTCAGCGTGATAATTCTCCGCATTCTCCATGATTCGGTCATCAGATCTACCATATTGGTAAATGTGGTTAAATTTTTACTATCACCCCTGAAACATCTTCACCTTCCTATTGGTGACACTCCAGTGCTTTTTGTAGTTCTTTGATGTATGCTCAGTCGCTGGGGTTTAATGGGTGATGTTGGTTAGCTCCTTTCATATGTTGTCCTAGAATGCATGACTTATTTGGTCGGCCCAGTTATTGAAGTTGTCAAAGTGTTTAAGTCATGTAGATACCTAGGCTTGTTCCTCAAGTCGAGTTCAATTTCGATACATACAAGAACATCCGGTTTCTTCAGCTTGCGACTCTTTTAAGGGAGCAATAAGGATAGGAGAAGTATTTATTGTACACGGGGGAGGCTGGGACGGAGTGTTGTACTAGTGAAGGGACATACTACTCCCACTACCAAGACCGTTCCTCTGTTCGTAAGATTAATATTGAGAATCGGGGACAAAATCCTACTCGCATCAGGGTTGTTGGAATCGACCATCAATGCAGCAGGAGAAACGACGATGAAGTGTAGCTGGCGGTAATGTTGTAACGACAGTGAAGCTTTTCTGTCACGCTAGAGATTTTACTCCCTCACTATACGGTGGATGGCTGGAGTATCTGTACTACAGTGTCGGTGAAGCTTCTCTGTCACGACGTCCATTCTTTTCCCTCGTTTTACGGTGGATGTCTGAAGAATCTGTGTTGCAACATCGAAGTTTTAGAGAGGATTCGCCGAAGTTTCAAAGCTTCAATGTCGATGAATCTTCTGCAACGAAAAGAAAACGCAAAAGAGTTGCAAAATCGGGAAGGTGATGAAGACAAAGGAGAAACGTTGTATATATTTAAAGACCGAAAATTAACTTTCGGCTTTAATGACAACAACTTGGCGACATTTGGCACGCTGCGATTTGTCACTCCACCATTCTGAGGGCTCGACTCTGTCGAATCTGCAGAGTGTCAAAGCCAACAGATTTCTCGATGTCGGTTGGATGTCTTGTAGATTCGATGTGAATGAGACTTGTTTCCAAGGATTCGACACGACTTTTCTGGTATTTCGTTGAAAAAGACTGACATAACTGAAAAAGAAGAGACACCACATTGACTGTATGACTGTAGTTTGGCGCCACATTCCCAAGACTGGCATCTCAATATAGCTCGTCCTCAAGTTTCCTCCTAGGAAAGTTGTTGTGCCCCTAAAATTCATGCCACTTGGGAAAGTTGAAGCAGAAGGATAAGAGCATTAGCTGTTGTACATGAGGGAGGCTGAGACGGAAGTTTGCACTAGCGAAGAGACATACTCCTCCCGCTGCCAAAACCGTTCCTCTGTTTCGTAGGAGTAATGTTGCGAATCGGGGACGAAATATCACTCGCATGTAAAGCCGACTAGAAATTTAGGGTTGCTAGAGTTGGTCATCAATGTAGCAGGAGAAACGACGATGAAGTGTATTCGGCGACTATGTTGCAACGACGGTGTATCTTCTCTATCACGCTAGAGATTTTACACCCTTGTTCTACGGTGGATGGCAAGAAAATTTGTACTGCAATTCTTGTGAAGCTTATTTATCACGATGGAAATTCTGCTCCCTCGTTTTACGGTGGATTTTTGGAGAATCTGTGTTGTAACGCCGAATTTTTATAGTGCATTCGACGATATTTCAGAGCTTCAATGTCGGTGAATCTTCTGCAACAAAAAGTAAATAAGTAGAGTGGCAGAATCAAGAAGGTGATGAAGAAAAAGGGATGTGTAATACGTTGATAGATATTTAAATATCAAAAATTAACTTTCGGCTTTTTTGACAACAACTTTTCAGCGATACTTGGCACGCTGCGATTCGTCAGACTACGATTCTAAGGTCCGACTTTGTGAATCTGTAGAGTGTAACAGTCAAAAGATTACTTGATGACGGTTTGATGGCACACATATTTGATGTGAATGACACTCATTTCCAGGGATTCAATGCGACTTTTTCTAGGATTTCGATAGAAATGATAGACGGAACCGACGAAGAAGATACGTCACTATGATTGTATGACTGGAGTTTGGCATTGCATTCCCAAGACTGACATCTCAATATAGCCCGTCCTCAAGTTGCCTCCTGTGAAAGTTGTTGCGCCCTCGAAGGTCATGCCACTCGGGAAAGTTGATGCGGAAGGATAAGAGCAGTAGTCGTTATACACTAGGGAGGCTAGGATGGAATATTGCACTAGTGAAGGGACATACTCCTCCCGCTGCCAAAACCGTTCCTCTGTTTCGTAGGAGTAATGTTGCGAATAAGGGCCGAAATCCCACTCGCATGTGAAGCCGGTTGGAAATTTAGGGTTGTTGGAGTTGTCCATCGATACAGGAGGATAAACGACGGTGAAGTGTGGTCGGTGGTGATGTTGCAATGATATTGAAACTTCTCTGTTATGCTAGAGATTTTGCTTCCTCGTTCTACGGTGGATGGTTGGAGAATATGTGTTGTAATACCTATGAAGCTTCTCTGTCATGACGGATTTTCTGCTCCCTTAATCTATGGTGGATATCCGGAGAATCTGTGTTGGAACGCCGAAGTTTCAAAGAGGATTCGCCGGAGTTTTAGAGCTTCAACGCCGGTGAATCTTCTGCAACAAAAGGAAGAACAAAAGAGTTGCAGAATCGGGGAGGTGATGAAGACAAAGGAGAAACATTGGAAAATATTTAAAGACCGAAAATTAACTTTCGGCTTTAATGACAACAGCATTTCGACGATACTTGGCAAATTGCGATTCTTTAATCCACGATTCTGAGGGATAGTCCCAGTCGAATCTGTAGAGTGTCAGAGTCGACGTATTCATCAACGTTACTTTGATGGAACGGGGATTCGACGTGAATGAGACTCGTTTCTAAGGATTCGACACGACTTTTTTAGGATTGTGACAAAAATGACTAGCGGAACCGACCAAAAAGATACGCCACTATGACTGCTCTTAAACGTATACTTCGAATCAAAAAATTATATTTATTTCATATGCATTTTTTTACACTCATAAGATCTAGATTTTTCAAACCAATTTACATATAATTAGAAATGGTGATTAAAAATAATTGATTGACAATTATGCTAATGATTTGACAAGTAAAACTCTCTTGCTAATCGAGATCTAAATCCGAGTCCTGGTCGCCTTATCTCTACAACCATGGTGCTCCCTCCCTCTGCTCCCGTCGCCGATACAGTTGACGTCGTTGCTGCTGCAGTCACTACCGGTCCCGTCACGTCGCCACGGTGCAGTCCTTTCTCTAGGAGACCACGTCATCCATTGGAGAGGTTCAAGCCTTAAAAGCTTGGCGTAAGAGAAAGCCAAAGCGACCTCTAGCCGAGACTTCTTTACCGCGTTCTCTCAACCCGGTGGCTACACCGACTCTCTCTCCCTCCATGAAATTGGTGTCCTTCTCCATGGGTGCCTCTGCTTCATTACCTTTACCCGAGCCACGGCGAGGGCGACCGATGAACCCGAAGGGCATTTCTTCGCCCGCAAGCAACTCAGTGGTGGCCCCTCTTCCGTCGTCACAGGTTGTCACCCTCTCTAGACCCCTCCCTGCGTTCCTAACCCTCGAGTTGATCCTCCTCCTCTTCAACGGGATCCAGCCCGAGGAAAAGCGCCAATGACGGACCTCCCACAAACGGCGGTGGAGGCGTTGAGATTGGGTCGCTGTCTCCCCAACTGGGATAGAATCCCACTCATCCCCTCTCTCTTCTTACTATTCCGGTTGGCATGGTTTGTGGCCGAACGGTAGCTCTTTCCTTGGATAATCCCCCATCGCCTCCCACCGTGGCCTTACCGTAGTTGTAGGCTTCAATGGCAGCACTCCAGGATGGGCTCTCATCCTGCTCTATTGAAGACGACAAGGAGGTCGAGGTTGTAGTCTCATCCTCCATGGCTGCCTCCACGATCATCGCCCATCAACAATAGGGGCTGATAGGGAAGTTGTGGACGTTTACACCTCCTCGAAAATATGTCTTGTTTCGTATCATCACCACCGCGTGGGGTCAGGCAGTAGAAGGCCTTGTCGTCAAGGATCTCGGGTCGGGCCTCTTTGGCTTGTACTTCTGGACGGGGGAGGAGCGGTCATGGGTTTGGGGGAATGAGCCCTGGTGCTTCGACGGGCAGCCCCTCTTGCTTGGTGATGTGGACCCCTGTGCCCGGGATCTCCCCGCTCTAGACCGGTTACAGGTATGGGTTCACGCCGGGGGTCTACCGTCGTTGGTCCGGAAGAAGGAAATAGGGGAGTCGATCGGGGGCGCACTAGGGGCTTGTGTGGAGGTACCCTACGACCAATAGGGCATGGTTGGGGAGGTACCGTGTGGGTGCGCTACTGGCACCTTACTAAGCGCCCCCTCAGGAGGAGTTTGGTGCTACGCTTCAAAAAGTTCTCGGATCTCGTCAAGGTCGACCTCACCTACATAAAGCTCCTAAGTTTTTGCTTCAACTGCGAGAGAATGGGGTATTGTTGGGTCTCGAGGTAAGGTTGGAGATGAACCAACTCGCAGCAGAAAATCAATGAAAACCAAGAGACGATTACAACCATGAAACAACTAACAAAAATGGATTCACAAGAGAAAAATTCAGCACTATTTCTTACGAAAACAAGAACACCGGATAACGAATGATTGGCTTGAGTCTCCAAGACGCCTACATATTCATATGAAAATCAAAGCCACGTAATTCTTCTCTTTGAGGACTCAAGAACACAAAATGGAGGTGGGAGCTTGCCATGGCCGAAATTGCAAGGGAGAGGAGGGAGAAGTTGTGTTTCCTATTCTTGTCTTGTGTTTGTTATGTTAAAAAAGATGACTTAAACATAACAAACTCCATCAACTTGTCAAAATAAAAGCATGGGACAAGTATGGTGACAAGTAAGGTGTAAATAGGACAAAATATGGCTAGACAAGATGGGGTTAGGTGGTGAATCACCAACACCTTAATCTATGTCTTGCTTACATAGTACTAATTAATCAAGACTTGATTAATTAGTTCCATAGGCCTTGGTTGCATGGGCCTCTCATGGGCCTCTTGGAACATGGCCCGTGGTCATTCCCAATGAGGTCCCGTGACGTGCTCATCGCCTCCAAGCCTTTCAAACCGGAAATGTCCAACATTATCCGATGTGATCAATCCCAAGACTCCAAGCCTTGTCTCGATCCGTAAAGTTATATTCATCACTTACGAGCACATGACCTAAAACCCAGTTTTGGTCATGTCCCGAGACAACTCCCTTTTGGCCATTCTCCATAAATGTATCGATGAGTTTCACCCTCCGATGTGACCCTTAGGTTTATGCATGTCAATAGATCAACATAAAATCCGATTTTACTTGAATATGTTCATGACTTGATCTATGGCACATATTCATGTTGGGTCGTCCAATATCATGTCCCACATGATAACTATGATCAGACTCCATAATCTCATTCCAATGACTAACAAAACGCAATCCATAAAGAACCATCTTTCATACTAGTTGCTTCTAGTGAAGCTTTATTGACTAGGGACCTATCGAGTGTGATCTATCTCGATCTACGGTTCTATTCGTATTGTGGGCATAGATCAGAGCACACACTGATATATTACTCAAACACATAAGTAATATAAAGCTGCTTTAATTTTATTGCTAAAGATGATATATACATTTTGTAAGAACCACTCCCGGTCAACGCCAGTCAAATCGGCGAAAAACAGGTTGATTTAAAATTTTTGGACAGACACCTAAATGAACCTAAATTTGACCCCGAGGGTCATATCGGACTTGATTTGACCCCTATATCGACCAAAGTGAGTTCTGGGGGACTCAGGGAAACTTTCTGACCAATTTTGGAAAGGTTGACTTTTTGTTTGAAAAGTCAACCGAGCGACGTTTTGGTCCATTCGAGGTTCGTTTTGGATCCAAAAAGCTTAACCTTCATCACAGCGGTCTTAGTTGAGCTGTTTCCTTGTAGCCCGTGAAGTTTCGTAATTTCTTGGAAAATGTGCCCGTTCGGGGCCCGAGACGGCCGAATTTCGCGAATCTGACTGAAAAATATCTAGAAGATATTTTTCAAAAGGGGTGGGACCCACTTGCCACATGTCATACAAGTGGTGGTGTTAGGTAAATTTTGAACAAAACAAAGGAAGACATAGGTGCTAGTTTTGTAATTAAATGATAGATGATTGGTTTTTAAACAAAACAAAAGATGAGGCATGGTGTAGTCTCAGCCACACTTAGAAAAAAAGGAGTTTTAGTGAGAGAAAGTGGAGAGAGGAAAGAGAAGGAGAAAAAGAGAAGAAAGGGTGTAGGGTTTTGCTATTTCCCGACGATCCAACCGGTGGATCGTCTCAACGATCGAAGAATCGAGCTCCCATCGTCATTCCCTACGCTGAGTACCCTTCCGATTTTCGTTTTGGTATGTTTAAAAGTTAAGGTTTAGGTTGAAACGAGTAGTCTATGGATGAGTTGAGGTGTGGGGTTTGTTGAAGGCGTGTTGGAGCGAAAAATGATCGTTTTCCGGTGACCGGAGGCTCAGGGGAGCTCCGGCCACCGTGGGTGGTGGCTGGCCGGACTTGGTGGTGGCTGGTCGGGGCTAGGACCGGCCACCATGGTGGTGAACCGGTCCAAAAACGGCCCAGCCACCCACGGCCCTTGATGGCCGAGTGGGGCCCACATGCTCGGGTCTCGGGTTTTCGTGTTCGGGTGGTTTAGGACGATCCCCAAGTCATTAATCCACACCCGGAACGAATTTTGGAATTAAATTGTAAAAGTTGTAAATGACGGGTTTAGAAACTTTTAACGCGAATTAAATTGCTCGGAAGTCGGAAATTGATTATGTCGATTGCGTTGGAACCCTTGAATTATTCTAAGATAGTAGAAACGAAAACGGGAATTTTCGGAGCCCCGAAAGGGCGTTTTCCAATCCCGGGCAGATTTGCCGGGCCGGGCGAATCGGGCCCATTATTGACAATATCGAGTAATTGGGAAGTTTGGGAGTGATCGACATTACCGGGGTTGCATTTGGGCGTCAAGTGTATTAAAATTCAGTTTATGCCTGCGAACTTAAAAGGTGTTTTAAATTGTGTTCTTATTAGATCGTGCCACCGACCGAGGAAAGGGAAAGCTAGGCGAGTGATCGTGAACACGCCGGAGCTTGGTTGGGAACTATTTGGAAAGCGTACGAGGTAGGGAAAAGTAGCCGGATCTCGTCCCTGGCTAGGGAAAGTTAACAGTAGAAATGCATGTGGCACTTGGGTGTCGTGGGTTAAGTAAGTTTATCGAACAATAGAAAGGCAGGCGACACCGGGTGGTGTCGTATGATACGGGAACGTATCGAACAATAGAAATGCATGTGACACTTACTAGTGTCGTAAGAGCAGTGAGTGTATTGATATTAGAAATATTGGAGGCATTTAGTTATGCCGGAGGGTGATTGTATTGTTGGTATTGGGTGGCCATGAGTGCACGTGGGGTGTTGGACCCGTATTTTTATTGTTGGTGTCTTGGGTGGCCATGAGTGGCCGTGGGGTTGTTGAACCCGTATTTTACTGTTGGTGTGTCTTGGGTGGCCATGAGTGCCCGTGGGGTTGTTGAGCCCGTGAGTTACTGTTGATGTCTTGGATGGCCATGAGTGCCCGTGGGGTTGTTGAACCCGTATTTTACTGTTGGTGTGTCTTGGGTGGCCATGAGTGCCCGTGGGGTTGTTGAACCCGTGTTTTACTGTTGGTGTCTTGGGTGGCCATGAGTGCCCGTGGGGTTGTTGAACCCGTGTTTTACTGTTGGTGTCTTGGGTGGCCATGAGTGCCTATGGGGTGTTAAACTTGTGTTGTTATTGTTTGTTTAACTTTGGTTGTGATTGTGGTTGCCTGAGGTTGGGGGCCCGACAGAGATCGGGGGAAGTTGCGTGGGGGTTGGCTAGCCTTCCGACAGAGATCGGTAAGGTTGAGCATTCCTTGGCTAGCCTTCCGACAGGGATCGGTAAGGTTGAGCATTCTTTGGCGATGAAGGGCGGCTCCCCTTCCGACTAGCTATCGGAAAAGTAGTGTTGTATATATCGCTAACAGGTCGACCGCCTGGCCCGACAGAGATCGGGGGAAGTTGCGTGGGGCAGGCTCAAGCCCGGCCTGTTAGCAACCGGCACTGAGCAGCTGGAGTGCGATCCTTTGTGATCGTGTTTGGATTGCGATCCTTTGTGATCTTGGGTGTTGCGTGGTTATCTTTTGAGTCTTTGGTGGTGGTCGTAACCGATGTGTCGGGTCTACATTACGTGTCCGAGTGTTGAGTTGGTTGGGAAAAGTAACAGTTCGTGTGTCAGTCGAGTTACTTGAGTTGGGGATAGTAGTCCCCGTTGTTTGGTTTATTGTTGGTGTTTCCGGCATTGTCTGCTAGTATGCCTTAGTCAGTCTGGTATCTGTGGTGGTGAGCGAACACTCACCCCTAGCTGCTTTTCCTACAGGTACTGGTCGCGAGACGGACTAGGGGAGCTCTCGAAGCTTGAAGAGCTGGGAGCGGGAGTCCGGGTTTCCTTTTGAGTTTAGCGACGTACGCCATGTCTTTTGTCCGCTTGTTTGGACGTGCTTTTGAGTTGTAAATTATTATCTTGTTTAACTAATTGGTGATTTTAAGCGATTTATTTAAAAGGTTTGAAAATGGTTTTATTGTTTTACCGTTCGCGTTTCGGGTTCGGTTCTACTGAATTCGGGCGTGACAGCTTGGTATCAGAGATCGAGGTTTCACACCTCAGACTGTACGTCAATTAGGTGGGGGGAGTTGAGTCGTTGAAAGTCCCGTCGTGTGTGGGTTGCGCAAGTCGGAAACCGTGTGTAGATCCGTAGTGACATGAGTCCTGTTTTTGTTTTTGTGTATGTGCAGTATTGTTATTACTGGCATACTGGTTGTGTTTTGCTTTGTGAAACGTGTTTAAGCTGTCGCGACTCGACTCAGGGGCGCCCCTGTGGTCGAACGTGACAGTGCGGATATCAAGTGGGGACAATTTAGTTCGGGGACGCCTGGACCGGGTTGTAACTACCTGATGTTAAAAATGAGATTTTATGGTGAAAAGGAGAAAGTTTTAAAATTGGTTGGGTCGGTGGGCGTGAGTTTTAAAATTGGTTGGCTCGGTGGGCGTGAGTTTTAAAATTGGTTGGCTCTGTGGGCGTGTTTTTAAATTTGTTGGCCCGGTGGGCGTGTTTTTAAATTGTTGGCCTGGTGGGCGTGTGTTTTGAAATTGGTTGGCCATGTGGGCGTGTGTTTAAATCTGTTTGCCCGGTGGGCGTGTTTTGAATTTTGGTTGGCCTTGTGGGCTTGTGATTGAGGTTGGGTGACTTGAATTTTTCTGTGAATTGTTGTGCGTGTGGTCGATAATTTTGGTGATCGAGCGTGTGTGACGCTTAAGGTTGATTTTGGGGTTAAAAGGGGTAAAAATCGAGTCTGAAACGAATTTGGGTTTAGGGTTCCTGTCTTGTTCCACCGTCTTGATTGTGTAGTTTGAGTGTTGGTTTTGCGTGGCGGTGTTCATGTTTGTGTTGGTTGTAGAGGTCGTAAGTTTGGTGTTAAAGGGTGAGGTCTTGGGTTCGAGACTCATCAATAACCTACGGTAGTGATACAACGCCTCGGTGTGAGAGTCTCACTACGGAGAGGGGTTAGGGTTGGTGCGCTGCGGCGCCATACGAACTAGGTTTCCCCTATGTGAACGGGTGTTCGAGGTTTCCCTTACGTGAACAGGTGGTTCGAGGTTTCCTTCACGTGAGTGGGTTATTCGAGGTTTTCCTCGCGTGAACGGGTGGTTTGAGGTTTCCTTCACGTGAGTGGGTTATTTGAGGTTCCCTACATGATCGAGTAACTAGGGTATCGAGGTTGTGAGCAATAGTGGCTTGCGGAATTGAGAATAGGATCCCCGTTGAGGTTTCCCTACGTGATCGGGTAATTGGGGTATTGAGGTTGTGAGCAATAGTGAATTGCTGAATTGAGAACATAATCCCCGTCTCGAGGTTTCCCTTACGTGAGAGAGTATTTGAGGTATTAATGGCTTGAGCAATGTGACGTATTGGTATCAGGTTTTGAGGTAGTGGTTTGCCCTGGTTAGATTGGGGACGAGTAGCGAATACTGGTTGGGTTGCGGAACGTTATAACTAAATGCATAGAGAACCGTGTGAGGGTTGTGCTAGACTTTACCGGAGTGACTAATGGAGGGGTTGTTCGGTCTCTGATTTGGGCGTCAGTTTTATTGGATACCGGGGTGTCACACTCGTTTGCTTCGTCGAGTGGTGCTGAGATGTTGGGGCTGAGTTTAGAGCCGTTGAGTCCACCCATGCGTCTGGATACGCCGGTTGGGGGTGATGTGGTGTTGACAAGGGTATGTCATGCCTGCGGAGTTAGAGAAGCGAACTGATACAGGAGGTTCGAGAGAGGGCTCAAGAGCCCTGATGCTGGATCGAGTCCTCACCCCGAGGATTCGGGTATGTTCGGAGTTGTTAGGCACGACGACGGTAGAGGAGCGAGGTCTTAGAGAGACCACGAGGTTCTGTGAGGTTCGGCAGCGACTGAGCTTGTACGTGTATCCGTGGGAAGGGTACTTACGAAATGACAGCCTTTGACGTGATCCTGAGAATGGATTGGCCGGCGAAGTGCCGAGCCAATATCGATTGGTACCGGCGACGAGTGACGGTGTCAACAGGCAACACGAAAGGTTCGTGTATTCTAAGCAGTAAGAGCGGGGTCCTCCTGTCGGCATTGTCCGCGGTGGAAGAACTAACGACTGTGCAGAGCCGCGAGTTACCGCGAGTGGTGTGCGAGTTCCCCGAGGTCCTTCCAGAGGAATTGAGCGGGTTGCCACCAGTTCGGGAGGTGGAGTTCAGGATTGACCTGGTGCCAAGAACGGCAGCGATATCGATGGCGCCTTACAGGTTCGCGTCAGCCGAGTTGACCGAGCTGAAGCGTCAGCTCGAGGAGCTTCGAGAGAAGGGGTTTATCCGGCCGAGCACATCGCCGTAGGGAGCACCAACACTCTTCGTGAAGAAGAAGAAGAAGAAGAAGAGTGGAGAGCTTCGGATGTGTATAGACTACCGGAAGTTGAACCGGGTTTACGGTGAAGAATCGATACCCGATGCCGAGGATAGACGACTTGTTCGACCAGTTGAGAGGGTCGACATGCTTCTCGAAGATCGATCTGCGATCCGGATATTACCAGTTGCGAGTCCGAGAGGGGGACGTCGCAAAGACTGCATTCCGGACACACTATGGGCATTACGAGTTCTTGGTGATGCCTTTTGTACTGACGAACGCACCTGCAGCGTTCATGGATCTGATGAACAGTATATTCCGGTCGTTCTTAGATCAGTTTGTGGTGGTGTTTGTAGAAGACATCGTGATCTACTCACAGAACGAGGCGGCGCATGAGGAACATCTGAGGGGTGTTCTGACCCTGTTGCGCACACATCAGCTATACGCCAACCTGGAGAAGTGCGAGTTTTGGCTCGCTGAGGTGAGAGTCCTCGGTCACGTTGTGTCCCGTGACGGTATATTGGTCGATCCGGTGGAGATCAATGCGGTTTTGAAGTGGGCGCGACCCACGAGCGTTTTCGAGATCCGCAGCTTCTTGGGGCTGGCAGGATATTATCGGCGGTTGGTCCAGGACTTTGCGCGTCTAGCCGCGCCTATGACTCTTTTGACGCGCAAGGGAGTCGGGTTTGTGTGGACAGAGGATTGTGAACGTGCGTTCACGGAGCTGAAGGCTCGTCTGACTACCGGTCTAGTGTTGATAGTGCCAGAGCGCGGGGTCCAGTATGAGGTCTATTGTGACGCGTCCGGGGAAGGACTGGGTTGTGTTCTGATGCGGTTGGGTAGAGTCGTTGCTTGTGGCTCAAGGCAGTTGAAGACACACGAGCGCAACTATCCTACCCATGGCTTGAAATTAGCAGCAGTCGTGTTCGCACTAAAGGGTTGGAGGTATTATCTGTATGGCGGGCGATTTCAGGTGTTCTCGGATCATAAGAGCCTTAAGTACATCTTTTTCCAACGAGACCTGAACATGCGCCAGCGGCGATGGATGGAACTACTGAGGAGTACGACTTTGAGCTACTCTACCATTCGGGTAAGGCGAATGTGAGTGCCGACGCCCTGAGTAGGAAGCCGATGTCGTGTCCTGCTAGCATCTCAGTCCGGGAGTGGGACATGATGGGAGAGCTGGGCACGCTCGGATTGGAGCTAGAAGAGGTTACCGGCGGCGTGGCCACGTGCTTCTTGGTGGCTCAGCCCATCCAGCTTGGCCGGGGGATAGAGGCACAGTCGGTGGATGTCGAGACGACAGAGATCCGGGAGAGAGTTGTCGGCGGGGTTGACGCCGAGGGCTGGGATCGTCGTGCTAATTGGGAGTTAAGGTATCGCGGAGGTTGATTGTATTGTTGGTATTGGGTGGCCATGAGTGCCCGTGGGGTGTTGGACCCGTATTTTTATTGTTGGTGTCTTGGGTGGCCATGAGTGCCCGTGGGGTTGTTGAACCCGTATTTTACTGTTGGTGTGTTTTGGGTGGCCATGAGTGCCCGTGGGGTTGTTGAGCCCGTGAGTTACTGTTGATGTCTTGGGTGGCCATGAGTGCCCGTGGGGTTATTGAACCCGTATTTTACTGTTGGTGTGTCTTGGGTGGCCATGAGTGCCCGTGGGGTTATTGAACCCGTGTTTTACTGTTGGTGTCTTGGGTGGCCATGAGTGCCCGTGGGGTTGTTGAACCCGTGTTTTACTGTTGGTGTCTTGGGTGGCCATGAGTGCCTGTGGGGTGTTAAACTTGTGTTGTTACTGTTTGTTGACTTTGGTTGTGATTGTGGTTGCCTGAGGTTGGGGGCCCGACAGAGATCGGGTTAAGTTGCGTGGGGGTTGGTTAGCCTTCCGACAGAGATCGGTAAGGTTGAGCATTCTTTGGCGATGAAGGGCAGCTCCCCTTCCGACTAGCTATCGGAAAAGTAGTGTTGTATATATCGCTAACAGGTCGACCGCCTGGCCCGACAGAGATCGGGGGAAGTTGCGTGGGGCAGGCTCAAGCCCGGCCGGTTAGCAACCGGCACTGAGCAGCTGGAGTGCGATCCTTTGTGATCTTGTTTGGAGTGCGATCCTTTGTGATCTTGGGTGTTGCGTGGTTATCTTTTGAGTCTTTGGTGGAGGTCGTAACCGATGTGTCGGGTCTACATTACGTGTCCAAGTGTTGAGTTGGTTGGGGAAAGTAACAGTTCGTGTGTCAGTCGAGTTACTTGAGTTGGGGATAGTAGTCCCCGGTGTTTGGTTTGTTGTTGGTGTTTCCGGCATTGTCTGCTAGTATGCCGTAGTCAGTCTGGTATCCGTGGTGGTGAGCGAACGCTCACCCCTAGCTGCTTTTCCTACAGGTACTGGTCGCGAGACGGACTAGGGGAGCTCTCGAAGCTTGAAGAGCTGGGAGCGGGAGTCCGGGTTTCCTTTTGAGTTTAGCGACGTACGCCATGTCTTTTGTCCGCTTGTTTGGACGTGCTTTTGAGTTGTAAATTATTATCTTGTTTAACTAAATGGTGATTTTAAGCGATTTATTTAAAAGGTTTGAAATTGGTTTTATTGTTTTACCGTTCGCGTTTCGGGTTCGGTTCTACTGAATTCGGGGCGTGACACATTTGTACATTTAGGATTGAACTAGGGGCACTAAGACTAACAATCTCCCACTTGCCCTAATTCTAATCTAAACTCTAATATGTCCCCATTAGCTTTACATGTCTAACATGTTTAGGCAGCGACACTACCTTAGTCAAAGGGCTGGCTATGTTATCATTAGTTGCAATATAGGTTATCTTCACTTCACCTCGGTTCAGTATTTCTCTGATTAGGTGGATACGCCGTAGTACATGTTTGGATTTGTTATGCGATCTGGGCTTTTAGCTTGCGCAATGGCCTTTGTGTTGTCGCAAAATGGATTCACCGGGCTGGATGAGTTTTTAATTACACCCAACCATGCCGTGAATTTCCAAATCCACATAGCCTCCTTAGTTGCCTCTGCAGCATCCATGTACTTGGCCACTATCGTAGATTCAACGACGGTATCTTGTTGTACGCTCTCCCAACTAAAGCTCCGTCATTCGGTGCAAACACATATCATGAATGACTTCTAAAGTCATCTGGATTTGTCTTGGAAAATTAGTGTCTACTTATCCTTCGACAACTAGTTCAGCATCATCTTTACCCCGGGTTAGACTGATGTCTACTGGTACAACATAAGGCTTACGAGACGTCCGGTTTCGTACATGTCATGACATATATGATCGATCCTGCCCCAGGCGCTTGGGATTTACATCATCCTTTTCAGCTCATCAGGTGTCTTAGGACACTGAGTCTTGCTGAGATGAATGTCATGACTAATCATATAGAGTCTCGGGTTAACACTCAGCTTGGAATGGTGGATCTAAGATGAAAAAATTTGGTGACCGACTAGATCTCTGGTAGTTGGGTCATTGAAGTTTCAGCGCCCATTCCGCCTGGCCATATAGATATTGGAGTAAATGCTACCGGAGGAGTCAAGAGGACCGATGTTGATACTCCCCGAGATGACCAAGCGAGGGCTGAAAAACAGCCTCGCCAGGAGGAATATTAGGTTCCCCATACTTCAAGGACTGGCTCTGGGAGGCGTTCTTGGTGAAAGCTTTTCCTCCTACTACTGATGCAGTCCCTGGCTAGGTTTCGGAGCAGGACTTCCAGTACCGTTTTTTCATCCCCATCTTTCCTTTCTTCTTATATGGAGCTTTCATATCATCTGTGACGATTCTAGTTATTTAAAGATCAGTGAACATCATGTTTTATATAACATCATGTTCTATATCTGTTCATCCTCGTGAACAGAAAGTATGTTCTTAGTGTTTCTGGATTAATAATATTGCACCTTTTAGTCAAATAAAAAAACGAAAGGGTGATTAGAAAGCCATAGCGTAAGTTTATATTAACCTTCTAACTCATCATAATGAGTTATGACAGTGTCTCAAAGTAGTGCACGTTTTATAAAGGAAATGTTATATTTATTAATCAATTCCAAGCGACAAACATCAATAGTGTAGGATAAATTTTATATAGTCGAGATATAGATTGGTATCTCTGTTTAACACAGGTGTTTCGGCATATTAGGCTAGACAGCGAACTTCTGAAACAACATCTAGAAGTAGAACGGTAACTAGAGAAACGCTTAATTACGTAAAACCAAGGTTCTAAGTACCCATCCGGGTGGTTGTCTTAGCTTACGAGATGATGATCCGAATCACCCTAAGGAACATGACCCTTTTAGATAGGGGCCCTACGAAAGCACTTCAGAGACTGGTACACTGAGGAGAACAGAGTCGTTCGAGGTAGAGAGACTTGACTGCTGTGAACGGGAGTCAGAGAGAATCGTACATCAAAAAAAGTCTCAGAAAAGTGATGAATATATCCTTGCTCACATGAAGGCGGCCTCAAAATCGACTTACATAAATACAGTCACAACACATGAAGTGCGCGTTTTCACATAGTCTAGATTAGCATGATCATATAGTGCTAGTTAGACAAGTTTAGACATTAAATGCATCACTCTAATATCATTCAATACAGTAAAATTAGAATGGAAACAATAATGATTAAGAATTGAAATTAGCAGCCAAATGCTTAATCATGATAATTTGGTGCTCTAAAACGCACGCTATATGATGATAATCTCCACTGTATTTTTAGTGCATGATCCACAATAAATTGCTTATATATACCTATTACAATCCTCTTCTATTACATCTCATACTCACATACTTTTTCCTGACAAAAATCATTTCAGGTACATTCTATAATTTTCATAGCCATAGCCATAGCTTAGTTCTTTGTACGATTAAAAGATTGGATCTTTAACTAATGCTATGTTAGTTACTTGTTTTTTCCTTTGCAAGTTACAAATATTCTCCATATTGATGCAGTTTGAACATGATGAAGACCTCAGTTATGGCCTTTATGTTGATCTTCATCGTAGTTGATCTATCTTTAATCGATACAAACAAGTTCAGCGCAGAGGGGAAGGAGCATACACGCCGACTCCTTACATTTGGAATAAAACCTTGGTATAAAGAGACTAGCATTAAGGATGATTCTGTGGTTGATAACATTAAGGATGATACAAACCCTAGTCATGGCAACTATGGGCGGTCAGATTCTGGATCGTCAGGTGAAAATCATCGTTATTTCCCAAAAGAAACCCAACCATCTCCAAGAGGACTCTGAGCTAGCTTCACTTTGGTACGCTGATGTATAATACTATGTGTGCATGAAACTTGCATGCAAATATGCGTACGTACGCGAGTGTGGTCTCCAATAAGGTAGTGTAATTGTGGCGTGGTTTGTAATAGTGAAGTGCATGCAGCATAATCTAGCCAAAAATAAAGATATAATGGTTAGATTTGATAATGCATGTATCTCTATATGTGTTTTGTGTGGAAAACTAAACGTGTTGAGCTTCTTAATAAAAGATTATGGTTTTTTATGTGTATTTGTACGTATAACTATATATGTGTGGCGAATGCATAGATTAAAGGGATGTGTAATATGTTATTGTGTGATTTATTAAAACCGGTGGATTTTGTGGCCATTGGCCACGGAATTCACCGGTAGTGTACATGTGTTTTATTTTGTTGTTTCTCTTTTTTCGCATGTTTTCTTTATATTTATAGGGGAAACCATGTGCTACCGATTAGTTAATTGACAACATAAATTCCAATCATAAGTAGAGAAGGGAAAAAACGGATTCACACTAATATACTTGTGTCCCACTCCAATGACAAGTATTGTGAACTCACTAAAGAGTTGACAGGTTCTTCAGTTCTCGTATTAAGAGGGGTTATTATTGAAACGCATCCCTTTCGAATACGACATATATTTGAATTGATTAATAAGAGGTATAAAGTATCTAATAATACTAAGTTTAATAAAATTTGAATTGTAGATGTTGGGTTAAGATATAAGAAAGAAAGAAAGAAAGAAAGAAATCAGATATAAGATAATGCTCAGCTTCTTTGGTTGCAAGCAAATAGAGCCTTGTAATATGAATTTGATTCAAAAATGAGAGGTTTAGAGTTGGTGACGTGAGGAGGAAGGAAACATTCCAAGCTCAGAGAAAGTAGTTCAAAATCAAATCTGAGACATGAAGCAAACACATGGGTATTAGGTATATGAACAATTGACCTCTTCCTTCCAACTTGACCCTGTCTTGAACAACCAACCATCTCTGTGTGTCACTGTTCAATATTTATATAAACATGATAAGCCCCAAGTGCTGTCTATCAACCACAAGCAATGGCAAGTGTTGTTGTGGCTCTACTCATGCTCAAACTTTCACTTGGGTTCACTTATGGTACCAACACTCCAACTCCAAGCACCCAATGCATTGAGGAAGACGACCCTTTTGTTCACTTGCACCTCAATCTCTACCAAGACAGCTGCCCGGAGGCTGAAGCCATCATCTTTTCTTGGGTCGAAAAGGCGGTTGCAGAGGATGCAAGGATGGCCGCTTCCCTACTTCGACTTCACTTCCACGACTGCTTTGTCAACGCAAGTCTTCTCTATATGCATTTCATATGTATGCTTGGATTGAAATTCGCTTATAGATGCTTGTTTTGAACAGGGTTGTGATGCTTCGGTCTTGTTGGACGACACTAGCAATGGTTTCGTTGGTGAGAAAACTGCAGCTCCCAACTTGAATTCTCTCCGGGGATTCGAAGTTATCGATGGAATCAAGTCCGACCTCGAGTTCCTTTGCCCGGAGACTGTCTCTTGTGCTGACATTCTAGCAGCAGCTGCTAGAGACTCTGTTGTCCTAGTAAGCTTTAAATGCCTTGCAAATTTGTGTTATCTCTGGTTGGA
Organism: Erodium maritimum; assembly: GCA_963921825.1. Taxonomy (NCBI): domain Eukaryota; kingdom Viridiplantae; phylum Streptophyta; class Magnoliopsida; order Geraniales; family Geraniaceae; genus Erodium; species Erodium maritimum. The sequence continues at coordinate 48,726,457 of OY997591.1, forward strand.
GTATGGATGACCAAAATGACTCATTTTCTTCTGGTAGTCGGGCGGACCGAGCTGGGAAGTGCCTATGGGAAGGAAGGACAGCCTGAGTGCAAGCAAAGCTGCTGCAAACAATAACATTCCTGGCCCCAATTCCACAGTTGCCACTCTGGTTGCCAAGTTCCAGAATGTGGGTCTTACACTCAATGACATGGTCACCCTCTCTGGTATGCTATACATATTAACCAAAGAACCTCTCTTATTCTCTTAATAATGACACAAGTATGGTACTTATCTTTCTAGATTTGAAACCATTCTTCTTTGGCAGGTGCACACACAATGGGAAAAGCTAGATGCACTACCTTTACCTCTCGGCTGCAAGGGACTGAGGGTCCGGATATGAATCTGGACTTCATTGGATCACTCCAACAACTATGCTCAGGCCCTGATGGTAATTCGATCCTAGCACAGCTAGACCTGGCAACTCCGGCAACATTCGATAACCAGTACTATATCAACCTGCTTTCAGGAGAAGGGTTGCTCCCGTCCGACCAGGTTCTGGTCACCGGAAACGACCAAACACGACAACTAGTGGAAACCTATGTGGAGGACCCTTCTGCTTTCTTTGAAGATTTCAAGAAATCTATGCTTAAAATGGGAAGCTTGGGGCTGTCAGACGGGCAGATAAGAAGAAACTGTAGGGCGGTTAATTAAGTTGGGCTCAACACAACTATAGAGCCTTGCAGAACCAGGCCAGGTCAATAAGTTAAAATGTTAAAGCATTAACGAGTACCATCGTAACCAGCATTGTTTAGTTTCACAACTAGCCATCAGTGTAATGTAACCTAAGTATCAAAATATTTTTAAGGTATTTGCTGAGCAGAAAAATACACTAATGGCGCATTACTGGTTCGGGAGAGTTTAGTACGAGGAACTACAAACCTCGTGAACTAAGCTTTTGATACAACAGAAAGTCTTTATACATCTTCATCTGACATTGATGCCCAAGGCCATTATCATGCCTCCTTGCTTGTTTGGTCTATGTCCCATTCTCAGCATTCTGGGTTACCAGCACACTTCAAGTTCCTGGACAGTAATGAACATCACAAGTAAGTAGAGGAATGGAAACAGAAAAAAAAGTCTAGTTAAAGCAAAGAAATCTAATCTATTAGTCAATCATAAAGCACAGATCATGTTGTCCCGGCAAAAATGATATAATGTAGACACTGAATTTCCTTTAATAATGTCAAAACAGACTACATTTTTTTGGAGGAAAAACATTTATGCAACAATGCTGATATTACATAAGATGATGCAGAATAAACCATAAGCATATGATTTAAATAAATTCCCATCGCAAAATCTTTATCCTTTCTATTCAATGTCTCACTCTCAAGAAATTGATGACATTGAAGAGACAGATCCTCAAGTTTTAAGTCATAACTTCTACCCGCCTCCAACTCCATGAGTTGTCAGTGAATATATATATATATATATATTTAATTCCGGTCAAACATCAAATATAACATACAGCCAAAGGAATGATCCGGACCTGCTGGTTTACTCTTCCACATCCACTCCTGGGCAGCCTGAGTGGGCCCCTGCAGTGCACACGAAAGTGAGAACTGAACTATGAGCAGAGAAGAACCTGGGGAAAAAAAAGAGTTGAATGCACTTACCTGTTGGAATCGTGTGGGATCATTGACAGAATTGGGTGGTCCCTGAGTATGGGTATAATTACGCTCCTGCCGGACCAAATTGGGAGGAAAGGAAGGTCATCAAACAAGCAGAGCAATAAGAAGCAAATACTAACTTTTTATGCGTACAGAAACAATCAAGTTATTAAACACTTCCTACTAATCCATCGTAGCCAGTACGAAAATAATATTTTATCAAATGAAAAAACAATTATTTCTACTGACCAATTGATTTCCCAAGAGTATCATGATTGATTTGTAGTTAGGGGAAATTCCTAAAAGTGCCTAAATGAATTGGGTATTGACGAAAAACTGTCCAATGAGCTGCTTACTGAATTGTGCAGTCGTCTGTTAAATTCAGTTACTTTTGGGGGGAAATGACAAAATTGCCCTTACAGTTTAAAAAGACAGTTATACCACTATTAAATTTTCCTAACGCTACCCTTGAATGAAATTATTTACCAAATAACTTTCCAAAGAACAAATTTAAAAAATATTTTAAATTTATATATTAAAATTGTAAAGTAATAGCTTTTAAAAAGGGTTAATTGTCAAAAACTACAGTAAAGTTTTGTCCACAAACAGAAACATGCAAAAACTTTTGTCCACGCTTTGCGGGTGCACTGAAGTTTTGTCAACGCTTTGTGGGTTTAGTGCACCAACAAAGCGTGGACTAAACGTTATGCATGCTTCCGTTTGTGGACAAAACTTTACTGTAGTTTTTGACAATTAACCCTTTAAAAAATCAGTTATGAAAGAAAAAAATATGTTTTTTATAAAGGGTTAATTGTTCAATACTACATTGAAGTTTTGTCCACAAACGGATGCATGCATAAAGTTTTGTCCACGCCTTGTGGGTGCACTGAAGTTTTGTCCACCGACTTTTTTAGAAAAACGTAACAGGGATGTTCAGAATGAATGGTCTGGGCAGTTCTTTGCAGACTCAACAGATTTGTGGGAAATACATAATGGATTATAAAGTTGTGAGGACAATTCATAATGCATTCTATAGTTGTGTGGGCAATTCATAATGCATTCTATAGTTGTGTGGGCAATACGTTTTTCTACAAAAGTCGGTGGACAACTTCAGTGCACCCACAAAGCGTGGACAAAACTTTATGCATGCATCCGTTATTGGACAAAACTTTAATGTAGTTTTGGACAATTAAGCCCTTTATAAAATCTGAATTAGTTTTTACAAAAATCTGAATTAGTTTTACAAAAATCCTAAATTAGTTTTATATAAATTGATGCGAATAAGTAGTTTTTTTATAATATCTGAATTAGCTTTATACAAATCATAAATTAATTTTTATAAAATCTAAATTAGTTTTTTGAAAAATCATATTTAAATAAATAAACTAATAATTTTTACAAAAAATGAAAAATGAGATTCGAGTCGGACGTTCTTCTTACGTTAGGCAGTTTTTGTCCATGCCTGATTTATTTGGGCAGTTTTTAGACATTCTCCTTATATTTATGTAGTGATTCAACTAGAAAGGTACTGAAACAACCAACGGGTTTGGCTGAAGTGTGGTCTACACAGTAAATACTTAAGGCGTAGACAGCAAGATCTAAAAACTACGCATTGGATTTCATTGATCTTTAACTAAACAAGGGTAATTCTTACATAGTGTGGTATCATAATAGAATGTTTCAGGATGTGATATTTACCTGAACATTTTGGTAATTGGTAACTCCAGAGCCTTGGTACTGGAAATTCAGATTACAGTTAGAAGTCACATAATACCATTTTTGGTCATTAACTATGAGGAGAACACTAACCGATGAAGAGAACGGAGGTTGAATCTGTTGATGCTGCTGATGGACTTGTCTATGAAGCTGAGCTTGAGGTTGTGCTTGCTGTGCTTGAGGGTTTTGCTGGGGGGACAGACCTTGAGAATGTATTTGGGACTGGGGCTGTATGGTTGGTTTTTGTTGCTGCTGTTCAAGAAACACTAGCTCCTCAGGTTTCTCCCACTACAGCCCATTAACACATGTTAGGACAATTAAATTGAGTATTGAGTATATTGCACATACATACCACTAAATACAATATCAGTATGCATTTCCTACCTTGCTTTCACCTGTAGCACCATTGTAGTAGTACTTGTATCCATCAGGAGAAGTATGCTCTGTCCAATTAGATTTTACAGGAGCTACAGCCTTTGTTACTACGGGTACAGCATAAGTGACAGATGTAGATGAAGGCGCATCTGTTACTGGTGTAGTAGCAGGATTGCTACCAAATTTCTGTGGTAAAACCCCAGGCCACTGAGAATACAGCAAAAGACAAACAATTTCAATATATAAATCAAATTCGTTGAACAGTCATACATAAGAGGAAGAGTAGACCAAAGTCCACCACATGGGATAAACAGTTAGCTCACAACAGAATATAATAAAGTGATAGATCTAGAATAGATTTGACACTTGATGAGTAGTTCCTGAACCAGGTTTGGCATAGCCAAGGTAAGCCAACAAGGGGAGGATTGAAAAAAACACCCTTTTTCTGAACCTCATGGTGCCAACTGCCAAGCATATAAATTGTTCCAAAGACAACAATCAAAATTGCCAATTATGATCCTCAAGACTGTTACTAGGAAATACCTGCTGTCCAGTAGCCTGAGTACCATGCTGTGATGGTTGCATGAGCTGCAGTTGTTGTTGTATCTGAGAAAATGCCTGCTGAGATGACTGAAAGCTAGCTTGCAATGTTTGTGTCTGCCTAGATATCATCTGAGCTAACTGAGAAGGCGATTGCTGAAAAGGTGGAAGCAGTGGCTGCTGCTTATGTGCAGGCAGCTGCTGTTGATTTGTTGACACAGCATGTGATTGAAAACTGTTATTCAAAGAGGTTGGCATAGCCGCAGAAGATGAGATATTCTGTGGTTGCGAAAGAGATAACTGTCCACCCACACCACTCAACTGTTTTGATGGCAATGGTTGATTGAAGGGTGCTTCACCGGCAGAATGAGGAAGTTGTGGCTGACTAAGCTGGTGTAATGATGTAGAGGAAGTTTGTGTCTGTGAATAAGATGGTGGATTTGATTGAACGGAAGAGGGCAGGTGCTGAGGTGATCGGAAAGGCTTCTGCATTGGTGATATTTGACTGCCAGCAGCAAGGATTTGAGGCAATGGCTGGTTAAAACTCTGTAAAAATAATTTTAAAAATTATTATCCATTTTAAGTCACAGGTAAGAAGATGAAAGCTTGATCTCCAAATACCTGTTGAGATGAAGAAGATGAAACAGCATAACCTGGTAGAGAGCCATCTAAAGTGCCTCCAAGGGTACCACCCTACAATCAAGCATATTAACAGGTTGAGCTTTGCTCCAAAAACTCAAATAAATAAAACATTGTAATGAAGAAACTTCTGAATCCCGCAAGAAGCACACTGGAATAGGAGCTCTCAATTCATGGCACCAAACTTAAACCGAACGAATCCCAATTGAACATGAACACAATTTTAAATTTTCATCCAAGCGGTATCAAGTTTGTGCATGTAAAGATCAAATAGGTAGTTATCAGATTGAAAGTAAGACGTTACTACACAACATGTCCCCTACAAAAAACAATAAGACTTTTCAAAAAGAATCTGTAATGGTCAACAACATTGTTGACAGAACATGTTCATAAAACAGAGAGCTGCTGAAAGAAACAATCTATAAGATAGTTATCTTAAAAGAATGCCTTCTTACCGGATTTACTGACATTGTCATGTCTCCTCCAGTCCTGGGAACAAATTGATTGCCAAAACCACGGGTTCCAGGATTAGGGGGCTGCCCCGGATTCTGTGGACTCATTGGGGGCCAAGGGTTAGGATGAATTCTATCAGCCACAGGGTCACTGAAGTTGGGTGCGGACCTGTTGGGAGTGATCATATATAAGCTAAACATATTAATAATTTGACAGATAAATAAATTCTAGTTAAAACAAAATGATGAGAAGCGATACCCAGTTCCTGGAGCTTGAAATCGAGGGCCAAAGCCTGGACCTCCGAATGCAGGACCACCCCTATAAAAAAAGGAAGTATACAAGTAACAATATGAACACGAGGAATGTCAACAGGCAGTAGCCCTGAACCTAGGATACTCCTAGAGGCTACACTGATATGGAGATGAAGCCATTCAAAAATAAAACTTAAAGCAGTTTCTATGTAAACCTGATTAAATAGTATATTTAACAAAATGAAAGTAATATTCGTATTTACAATCTCTATCTTGCTTACTAAAGAGAATATAACTTCTTACTTCCCCGTAAAGAGATGAAGATGATATCAATAAAAACAAACCTTGAATCTCCAGCCCTAGGCCTCTTGGGGTCAGCAAACCGAACGGTTAATGGTTGATCACAACCCTATTTTCATAAATAAATAAATAAAAATGGGAGTAAGCAAAAAGGATTATGGTATAATGAGGGAAACAAAATAATGTCAGACTAGTATAGTAGCTCACACTCATCGTATAGATTCCATTTAGAGCATTGATTGCTGCCAAGGCCATGTCTTTCTGATAATATTTAACAAACCCACATCCTTCATTATGAATCAAAACAAAATAGCATCAGCCGCATTCAAACATTCTTAAAGATACTTCGACTAGTAAACAAACAAGGAGAGACTACTAAGATGTAGAGCCTGCAATCAATTGATAAATTAAACATGGCAAAAAGCAAAGAAGAATCCACAATAGCAACTATCTCCGTCTAAAATATTAGGAAACAGAAAAAATAAATATGTCATGAGAGAAAATTGTATCCACGTGTATCAATTGTTGAAGAAACATTGCACTTATTTTGTAGATAAAAAACAATAGAATAATATTTCTTCAACTGCCAACTTGTATCCAAAACATCATTGCGTAGCATTTTCATATAAACATTTTAAATTGCATAGATTTCATACAGCATTTTGCAAAAGTAGGTAGAACTACAGAACTCACCACGACTCTGCTTCAATTCATCACGCATGAGGTAGACATCTTCCACTCGACCATATGGTGAAAAAATCTATGAAGGAACAAAGTTCATCACTTTCATCATACTGAAAAATATAAAAAGTACTCAAGTATAATAATAAGTAAACAAATATACAATAACAGATATTATACGCCACAAGATGCAGGGGTGTAAAAATCTTAACAAGCTCTGCAAATTAGGGAAATGTCATATACAGATAACTTGTCACCAGTCCTAGCAAATATAAGGAAATCCTCTTCTTTTTATAGGCAATAGTCACCACAGTAATGGCAATTGAATAAGTGAAATATATGAATCTTTTATGCATAGGTGTGGAAAAATGTATTTGAAGTAGTGATGGAAGGAAATGTAGATGATTTGGCTCCAAAATCAAACAATAGACTGTGCAACATACTTCCTCAACTTCCTTTTCTGAAGCATGCTTGTTCAACGAACCAACAAACAACTTGTACTCAACAGCGCCTGAAAATAAGCGATTCATATAAATAAGGACAAACAACACTATGTTGAGGGAAAGGAAAGGAAGTGTAAGAGGTAACGATAATCTACATCAAGTAGCAACCAACTACAGGCATTGTTAGACAAACATATAACTTAATAGTAATACTAATACACCAATGAATCATGAGCTTTGTATAAGTGTCCTGACATTAATTTTTTTTTAGAAAAAGGTATTGATCACTTGACTTAGGAGACCCCAAGAATCAATGGTATCAATTCAAATGGAAAGCGCCTCACTATAATCTTTTACAAAAGGGTGTTGATTTGGTTCTGCAACTTAATTCCGTTATGTCATAAAAGCCTCTATGGAGCCCAACTTTCAACACCATGCAGCATAGTTGGCCGTAAGGTTAATACGTAAAACTTGGCCAATAGCTGTAACTGGATTGTTTTATCACAAAGCACCCTTCAAGCCCTTATCCTTTTCATACATATCGCCAAGGGCACACGTGTTTTATAAAAACTAAATCATTGATACAAAATTTACAGGTAAAGTTAAGATAAATTGTCAAAGGAATCAAAATCATGGAAATTTACCCAGACGTTCTCGTTCTCCATCAGCATATCTGACTTGGATAGGACCTGTTCCCTGGACATCACACATAAGCATGTAAGCTGCTATAGAAAATGAAGAATAAAATGAAATCAAAGGCAGCAAAACTCACCCCAGGCAGAGTAATTTGATTGTGCAAAGCTCTGATGGCCCTATCAGCTTCTTCCGATGACGCATATTTTATAAAACAACAACCTGCATATATGTAAAGAGATATTATCCTAAGCTCATTAGGTTACTTCGACCTTTCTCGCTGTTTTGCTTATAGGCAGTTGAAGACAAATGTGAATGACAATATAGCATATGTAGAAGAAAATACATCATATAAACAAGCAGAAATGGCAAAAGAAAGATTTACAATGAACTGAAAATCACTAGGGTACAGTGCACTTTATCATTATATATTCCTTAAAACCAAAGAAAAAACAAATCCATACATAAGGCTTTCATGCAATAGAATGTCAGGAAAGCTGAACGAGTGAAAGCATGTAGGACAATGTATCCTTTGTATATTATATTGCATGTGTGACTCAGTAGTGACAGCAATTCTAACACATGCAAAACTAGATGCAACATGGACTGGTAAGAAATGGCTGCTCAGCTGTTTTATCCAACAGACTCAAACATCTCAGATTTGCAGGTTAGAAAGATCTATAAGATTGAATTTCAAACCATGCAAATTTTTAATATAGGAGATCGATAATGGAAAAACTTGAAACTTTGAAACCAGATGTGAGACTGTAGCGAGACTAGGAAATGATTCAACATCATACAACATAAATCACTTCAATGGCTTTATCTTCAAGAAATTAAGATTGTTGACAAGATCGAATGAGAATATGTTCAGAAAGAACGAAACTCAATGATACAAGGAACATGAGGAAAACACACAAGAAATCCCTAAGCCATCATCAACTACTACAAAAGTAACCAGGAAACGGCAAAACCCAAAGCACTGCAAGCTTTCATAGCTTACAACCCCAACCAAATTTAGAGTCAACAAGAAAAATAGTTCACCTGCAGGAGGAGAACAATGACAATCCTCATTCAAAAAAGAATCACAAAAGAAAAAGAGTAATGATATCCATGCTACATTCTCACTTTACATTAGAAGCTCTAGTCAGAATATTATCAAAATGCATACATGCAGTATCAAATAGAACAAAAGCGAAGACCCAAATTCATTCCAGAAATATAGGTTATTTTTCTGAATATAAACACATACAGAGAATAAGAAGGATAATAAGAATCTGTTCATTGGACCACCAAATAATGTCCATGAGTCTAATCTGCTCAGGTAGATAAGGCTATGAACAAAACTGAGGCAGTAGAATCAGGAAAATGAACATTCATGTCCCCGAACATTATATTTGCAAGCATTTATAACTCAAAGTCTATCAACACATGTTATAAGTAACATTCCTAACCTACATGGCTACATATAAGTTCAGCCTCACACAACTAAGAACATCATCAAATAGTCAGAAGTTATACTGAATAACATGCACCCACGTCCTCAACTATACACAAAAATATGGACCTTAATTGCCCTCTGCTAACAGAATCATCAGAGGAGAAAATACAAGGAGAGAAGAATTGCAGTGCAACAAACACAACTAAACAATGCATTCACGGCTCAGTTCCAAAAAGAATGAACAAATTTGGGAATGACACGAGAAATACTCAAGGCAGTGTTACAAAGGGGAAACATCACCACACAGCTGATAGGAAAACAAAAGTCTGCTATGTTGCATCTTCAATGGAAGTAAACAAGTTAATAAGACATCAACTACATGATGCACCATCCAAAAGATAATTCAAATCACAACCGTGAAGAACTGGAAGGATTCACTGCCTTAATAGATGTCATGACCGCAACATCTTTCTTCAGTAGCCGCAGGTCAGAAAAAAAATTCAGGCAAAAAAATAATACTCTTTTCATCTAATATATATTGTTCCATTCCATGACACATGGGGGCGGGTCTACACAACAAGCAAATCAAACACAATTAAGTCTCTCCCCCAAAGAAAAATATTGAAAGAGAAAGAATAATGAGTGGCAGCCATCAACACGTACGAAGGCCCAGTAACAGGGTAACCAGGTATGCTCCAAACAACACAGGGATACTGTTACAAGGAATATAGCATATACCGACCCGTCAAGCAAAAGGAACACCAAGAAATGGACAGCTCTCCAGGTTCCAACATTAGGGATTAAGGTGAACTAACAAGCACGTAGGAATGCAAGCTTTACAGAACTCAGTCCGTAAAGCTAGACTCATCCTCGCAGGAGCAAAAAACAAAATTTGAAGTTCAGGAAACCACACACAAAACAAGACCAATGTGTTCATACAAGTAAGCATCAGTACTACAACCAAACAACATATGAAAAAATATTGCTTATCAACCATAAAACAACCCCACAATTATAATCACTTAATCACCAAGATTAGTTTAGGAAATCACAACAAACCAAAGTCATTACTTGCACATGCAGGCCTCTACAAGTCCACTAAACTCAAACCTTCAAGCACAAAGACCTATCAGCAATGGATCAGCCCTTACAAAGTTGCCACTCAAATTATCTATATCAATTTAGTAGTTACACCAAACCTATAAACTAGAGTTGAACCAGCAACAGCCACAAAGACTTATTATAAATTAAAGAAACTGAACCATACATGTAGTATCATACCAACTATGATCAAAACACTTATTATCATCACATACTAGCCAAAGGCATAATGGGTATCATGTCTCAACAGACACCTCTGCACCATCAGTTACTTCTAAAATTAAACATACATCTGATCTCATTTCCAACAGTCTGGCAATATAACCACACACAAAATGATCATACACAAACGAATTGCAACAGACTGGAATCAGATCGATAGAAAAAAGTGCAACTTAAAGGAAAGAATAAACTGAACCCACTCGCCTGACAAATAAAATTTCTATCGGATCATCACCATTCAAACATACCCATCAACAACATTGGTTCAGATTGTTGTTCTGAAGCATACACAACTCATCTAATTCAATTTCCATTCATAACAAATTATCTAACTAGAGACCCATCTCATATAATCAAATTTAGATGTGATATAGTTTCACCCCCAAGCCATTCATCACCACGATAAGAAGAAGAAACCATAGTTACTCTCCGAAAATACATCACAATTTAAGAACATTCAAACCCACATCCAAAAAAATGTTGCATCCATTCCTGTACAACAGTTGCATTCTTGACATGGAAAAGGCTACAATATGGTAAGACTCCCATTACAAATGAATTGTTTGGTAATGCCCCCCACTGCTGCAGCTATAAATACAAGAGCAGGAGCTGTTTGCTTACAAGTACATAAACTGGTTTTAGTTCGTTTATATGTCTTGCCTTCTTCTTGTTTGGAAGGGCGGACATTAAAGAAAATGTTGCAACCAAAACCAAAAAGCCCGAAACTTGTTGCAAAAACAAACTGAGACGAAAGATGAGCTTACTCTTGCCCCCATCAACCCTCAGAGGACCTGAAAAGAGATACGTGTGGATCACAATTATTTTAAGAAAAGGGATTTTAACATACCTTGTTGTTGTCCTGTTCTCTTATCCTTGATCAAAGCAACCTCTATCACATTTCCATGTTGCTCAAATGAAGGGCGAATCTGACATTAAGTTCAGAAACACACAAATGTAATGCAAGAATATTAGCCCAAGTGGATACCTTTTCACGTCAAAAATATGCTTGCGCAATATCATAAGAATAAATAAGTACAAAAATAAGAAAACCAAATAGAACATCATATGGCTAATAATGCACGAAATAGCTTTCAGCATCCGAAACTAAGAAAGAGGTGAGGGAGGCAAGTTAACATCATTACCATGGCCAGACATATAGACCATAAAAATGAATGTATCTAGCTAAGTAGTACAATGTCAACTCTAAAAGAACAGGCAGATTAAGAAATATATTTCATTTAAAACTTAATTCTTATCAGAATTGTCTGAAATTAAATGCATGCCCTCATTTTATACTTTTAGTAATTAGGTTGGAAGTCAAGGGTAATTCAGATAGGCTAAGTATAGGATTGGGACTGAACCACCCAAAATTGGATAGAGTGAGGACTACTTTAACTTTTAAGGAAAACCAAAGTGAAAAAAAGTGAGGTTTAAGTTGGAGGGATTTAGTATATCAGTAAACTAAAGTTGATTACGTAAATGCTTAAACAGAAGAACTAATTTGCTCAGCATGTCAATACACCACACTCACCTCTTCTTCAGTGGCTGTCCTGGGAACAGATCCAACAAAAAGTTTGGCAAAACTGCCACCATCAGAATTATCTGAAAATTATAAATGAAAATCCATCAATTCTATCTGAGGAAACAATTGCAACACAGTATATCACACACACCTTCTAAACAATTATATCAAGATTCTATGCAATAAGGAAAAGCGGGTTTGGGGTAAGTTTTTTTTTATTGAATCAATATCATATGAGATTCAATAGCCACTAAAATCAACAACCTGCTACATGTACGCAAGTATGCCATATAGTTAAGTAAAATACTTCACCACAGACCGCAATTAAACAAAAAAAACACACATTTAAGAATAACACCGACTACATACAAGGCACGAACCACGAACAAAAGACCCACCTCTTCCAGAGAAACCGAACCCTCTTTTCTGCCCAGAAAGCGGCTGCGGCAGGGGAGGAGACGGAGCAACCTGCTGGATGGGCACAAACCCTCCCAAAGGCCGGAACCCTCCACCGGTGTCACCAAATGGTCGGAACCCTCCGCCTCCGGGAGCTGCAGGAGGGTGTCGCGGAGGACTTTCAAAGGGACGAAGGCCTCCACCAGCGCCACCTGGGGCTCCGATTGGGACGCGGAAGCTGGAGGGGCTGCGGCGGCGGACGGGGGAGCGGGAAGAAGAGGGGGAGGAAGGGCCTTGGGAGAGGCGATAGTGGTGGGAATCTTGGCTGCTCCCATAGCGGTCTCCTCTGTGCCTATCCAGCTTTGACCGTTTGCTCTGAAACCTAATTAGCCCGAGAATTCTAGCAACAAAGAAGAATAGAGATTGGAGACTCCGAGGTGAAGAAGATGAAGATGAGAGAGAGTAACAAAATATAAAGTAAAGCAGGTGAGGTGAGATTTCAGAACAGTTCGTCTTCGTGTCCCAATAAAAACAATATTTCACTATTTACCGCAATTTAAAAGTGGTAAAAATAAAATGTTTAAGTACTCTCTCTACTAGGGTTTCACCCCGCTGTAATGTCAGGATCTTCTCCTGGAGGATTCAAGAACTCCCGGCCTCGATCCGGCGTAAAATCTCCACCATAATGGCGCGCCATCAATACCTCCTCCGTCCCCTTGATCTCCCTTGCTCCTCTGTGCCTAATCCCCTCCCTAAGTCCTCTAGATCCGCCTGTCATCGCCCCAGGGTTGTAATCTCCAGTATCGGTACCAGGGACTCTAACCCCAAATCCATTTACGCAACAGAACACCTCGAGTAACCCTCATCCGAATACCAACTTCCAAGATTTATTCCACCCTAATCCCCAAACTCTCAAACTGTTAATGGGAGTCAGCCACAACCACCCCTCTCTAGCTCCTCGATTCCGACGATGGCCCTATCACAACCGACCCTAAGACCACAATGCTAGATACGCATAAACCCTGGTTCAGATACGATCCACAACCACGATCCGATCGGTGACAGACCAGATTTCCGGATACCAGCCTGGAACTGCCAAGGTATGGGGTCTCGCTTACACAACCAACAACTCAGGCACCTCTTGCGAGACCATAACCCCCACATCTTTTTCATGTCCGAAACCACCCTCTCAGAGAAAAACTGTCGAGATCCTTGGGTATTAGTAATTTCCTCTGTGAGCCAAAATCGGATACGCAACGGGGCTTGGCAATGTTTTGGGTCCAAGGTATAGGAGTGGGGCTTCGGGGAAAATTTTGGTTGTCATTGTATCTCGACACACGTAGGCTGAAACTTACAACATTGTGAAACATAAGTGGAATGTTGTAACTCCTAATGATGATGTGGTGGATAACAATCGTCATAAAATCAAGGGTTAATTACGTTCACCTACCCAGAACTATTGACGTTTAACGGATAAATTCCCCAAACTTTTTTCGTAACGAAAACATAACCCGAACTAACACTTTATAACAACATCCACTTCTCCATCCAATTTTCCACCCATTTTTTGTTCAATGTCGAAATTACCCGTCATTATTATTTAAATTTACACCCTCATACCCTCACTACCCTCAAATCTATTAAATGATTTAATTCTTTTTAAATATGTATCAATATTCTTTAATTTAATTATTCAAAAAAATTTAAAAAAAATTATAAATTTATTATGTTAATTTTAAAGTCTGATTTAAACTATTCCAATTTCTTAAAACTCTAAATTCTTTAATTTATTTTTTTCTTAAATTACTTTTTTATTTAAATTCCTTCAAAATATGATATAAGAACTAATTTCTCTGATGAACACCCAACAAAATAAAAAACATACCAGATTTCATGCATCTGATGTTGTTACTGAGTGTTATTTATGAGTATGTATTCGTTACGAAAAAAGTTTGGAGAATTTATTCGTTAAACGTCAATAATTTGGGATATGTTAACGTAATAAACCCTAAAATCAATAAGGTTGATATGTTCCATAGACTAACTCATGAGTTGAAAATATTTAGTGAGGTAGTCCCTGCATTCACCTCTACTGCAACCATTGCCTCCTCCCCATCTTCTGCTCTTGTTGAATAGACGCAAAGGCCAGGTAGTTGTCAAGAAGCATTAAAGGCTTATAACAATATAACAATTATTGTCAAGGATATTGGGTCGCAATCGCCTCATCCGTCAAAGATGTAGAGTTGAAATTCTTAGTATTACTCACTATCAAAATGACATGTTCACAGGTTTCGTTAAGACGCAAGACAGATCATTGACACTTTAAAGACATTGATGAATAGGTTTGCTGACATTGTTGATGTTACCCGTCTTGATTGTCACAAATGTTCTTATGTGTTTGACATTTTCCCGGGTAATTACAAATCTTATCCAATTAAGAGAAAGAGACACCACCTACCACACTTCAATGACTACATTGACTGTGTAAGAAACAGAAGTTAAAGGTTCAGAAGGTAGTTAATCATCCTAATTGTCACAAGAACACAACGTATGACCTTAAGATAATGGATGAAAAGTTTTGTAGAAAAATCTGAACTAATTAAGTGTTCGAATGGTTCTATCTATGTATCTTGGTTCATCGGATATTCACCCCATTCTTTTGGCTAGAAGGTAGTGTAAGTGAATATGATTTATGCTCAATCCTTCCTATTGTATTTCTGCAACACTTTTCGACACAATCTAATGAACCCTGAGCAAGATCTGATAATGTTGCAGCATATCAGACTATACCAGAGTATGTCATATCTTATCAAAGTATGTTGGTCTATATCAAGTCGTACTAGTCTATACTCGGAATAAAATTTTGATATGAATATAACTAGCTAATATCCATATGTTTACAATATATCGATGAAGGTTGCAACTTGTTGGGAAAGAATGTATAATTGCACAAAAAATGATACAAACAAACAACAAGGGTATTGGACACTTACCTAAATTCATTTATGCAGGCGTGTCAATACAATGTTAAAGCATGCCATTAGGTTGAGTGAGAATGAGAACAATCTAAAATAAACCCTCTTGAGTACAAGATGTCCTAGTTAGGTACCAAGGACATATATTTCCATCTAAACATATAAAATGTATAATAGGTGCTTGTTCATGTGTATACCATGGATTTCAAGGTCATTATTTATGATTGCATCAGCTCTTTCACACTTATGATAAACATGAAAAATTACACTCGATGGATATAAAACACCTTCTTGCACAATCACTTTAGTAACAGTTTGTTGACCTTATAAAGAAATGCCTACAAAATTCTCGGGTCTTCACATGAAAATATTTCTCTACAGAAAAATGTCTTTTAAGGTAAGTTAAGATATTGTAGGATGTTTGTATTTGAGCATCTATTGTTGGTGTTTTAGGTATGAGATGGTCCAAAAACATAGAAAAATGAGATCAAATATTAGTGATTCAAAGAGTGAACCGAATGATAATAGAGGCCATAAAATGAAAGAGAGAAACTGATATGACAACGAAAAGAGAAAAAATGTGAAAAATCATTTATAAGTGATATCTTCAAAAATCGTCAAAACAAGACCGAGAATAAAGCAAAAGACCTCATTAACAAACACATGGGTGCCGCAAGGACTCTCCCCCCTTTTAGGATTTGGTGCGGCGAGATATAAGTGAGATGGCCATCGATGATGGACTTTTCAATGGTTCCTACTGTGCCCCGGAGCATGGATAGGGAGGGGTAGTCAGGTATTATAGTGCTGAAAATAGGGTGAACTCGTCAACATGTATCTTGGCATTGCTCTTTGATCGGGCGCGGAAATGATACCATCTGATCCAATAAATGGGACGACTATCCCTAATAATGGAGGGTGGAGGTCATCTGGTGCTGTGACGACAGATAGAGGGTGTAAGACGGTGACGACGAATGCCTGCGCCTCCTTTCGGCATGAGGTTCTCTCCAACACGCGTTGGCCAGGTGGAGTGGGGATAAGGTCCTAAGGCACCTCAGTGGTTCTTAATAGAGACGGTTCCACGTGGTGGGATAACTTATAGGTCCCTGTCTTGATCTAGTAAGCTTCAAAGTAGCATATATCAAGGTAAACGCTTTTACATGTATGCATGAATTAGTTTTAATTTATACATGTGGATCTAGGTTTTTCTAGGATTACCCGAAAAAATAAATTTTGTTTTCTACCGTGTTAACGTAACACGTAATCATACAGTGGTATCAGAGCCTCTATGTATCACTAATTGTCTATCTTGAATCGCATGGTGTTTGAATGTGGTTGTTCTAAGAAAAATGAAACTGGTTTTTTTTTTTCTTAACCCTAAAAGTCAACTACATAAAACCCTAGATTTTCTTTTGAAATTTTATAAAAATTCAAATATTTGAATAAAATTTGTTCATATTAACTTTCAGCATGGAAGGTTTGAATTTTGATAATGGAATATACTACTCTTTCTAAAGTATATGAGAGCAACTCCAGATAGTATAACTCTTAGAAACACAAGAATGAGTCTTTCAATCCGTCTGAAGTTTAATCCGATAGTTGGATTTAGTGTGACTGTTGATTAAAGGATCATGTTTTACTAACCATGCATATAGAGATACTAGTCAACGTCACATATATCGAAGAGTTTGACATTAAATGACCCACCTTGAGAATACTACATAGAACACAGACATGATTATTTCTCAACTACCAAAGTAGATCTTAGGCCTACAACCATGACATCACCATGCTATCTATATATTGTTGATGCATGCCTTAACATAACCAAACACTACTTCTGACCAGATGTATATTAAGGTTATGCTCATATATGGGTATGCACATATGAGATATATGAGTGGTGGTCATAGGGACTTGTCACTTGTATTCATACAAGTTAGATGTCATTTGGGTCCCTCTTGATGAGTGGAGGATTTTAAAAGAAGCATGACCATACGTGTGATTTGTCACCTACAATCCGAACTCAAGATCAAGATAACAATGGCCTGAATAGAAAAGGGATGATGCTTCTACGCCCTTTTGTTCAATAATAATATCGCCAAAATGATGGAGGATAAGATCTGTCACGCCCCAAATTCAGTAGAACCGAACCCGGAACGCGAACGTTTAAGACAATAAAACATTTTTAAACCTTTTAAATAAATCACTTTAAAACCACCATTTTGTTCATCAAAATAATAATTTACAACTCAAAAGTACGTCCCAACAAGCGGACAAAATACAAGGCGTGCGTCACTAGACTCAAAAGGAAACCCGGACTCCCGCTCCTAGCTCTTCAAGCTTCGAGAGCTCACCTAGTCCGTCCCGCGACCAGTACCTGTAGGAAAAGCAGCTAGGGGTGAGCGTTCGCTCACCACCACAGATAACAGACTGACTACGGCATACTAGCAGACAATGCCGGTAACACCAACAACAAACCCAACACCGGGGACTACTATCCCCAAACTCAAGTAACCCGACTGACACACAAACAGTTACACCCCTCAACCGACTCAACACTCGGACACATAATGTAGACCCGACACAACGATTACGACCTCTTCCAAGGACACAAAAGATAACCACGCAACACCCAAGATCACAAAGGATCGCCTACCAAACAAGATCAACAAGGATCGCACTCCAGCTGCTCAGTAACCCCCTGCCCTTTTCCCAACGCGACGGTTGGATCAGGCGGCCGACATGTCGCACTTTTCCCAACGCGACGGTTGGATCAGGCTGTCGACCTGTCGCACTTTTCCCGACCCCAATCGGATAGGCTGTCGACCTATTGCCCTTTTCCCAACGCGACGGTTGGATCAGGCGGTCGACCTATCGCACTTTTCCCGACACAAAGTCGGATCAGGCTGTCGACCTGTCACACTCACCAACCCCAGGTAACCACAGTAACAATCACAAGCAAAGTTCAACAGCAGCAACAACACCGGCTTAACACTCCACAGGCACTCATGGCCACCCAAGACACCAACAGTAAAACACGGGTTCAACAACCCCACGGGCACTCATGGCCACCCAAGACACCAACGGTAAAACACGGGTTAAACAACCCCACGGGCACTCATGGCCACCCAAGACACCAACGGTAAAACACGGGCTCTCATGGCCACCCAAGGCACAAACATTAAAGTACAGGCTCTCATGGCCACCCAAGACACAACCAGTAAAGTACGGGCTCTCATGGCCACCCAAGACACAACCAGTAAAGTACGGGCTCTCATGGCCACCCAAGACACAAACAGTAAAGTACGGGCTCTCATGGCCACCCAAACACAAATAGTAAAGTACGGGCTCTCATGGCCACCCAAGACACAAACTAAACAATCAACCTCCGGGCATAACCAAATGCCTCCAGTAATTCTAATATCGAAAGTTCACTGTTCCTACGACACTACTAAGTGTCACATGCATTTCTATTGTTCGATACGTTCCCGTATCATACGACACCACCCGGTGTTGCCTACCTTTCTATTATTCGATAAACTTACTTAACCCACGACACCCAAGTGTCACATGCATTTCTACTGTTAATTTTCCCTAGTCATGGCCGAGATCCGGCTACTTTTCCCTACCTCGTATGATTTCCCCAAAAGCTCACAATCAAGCTCCGGCGTGATCTCGATCACTCGCCTAGCTTTCCCTTTCCTCTGTCGGTGGCACGATCTAATAAGAACACAATTTAAAACACTTTTAAGCTCGCAGGCATAAACTGAATTTTATTAAACTTGACGCCCAAATGTAACCCCGACAATGTCGATTACTCCTAAACTTCCCAATTACTCGACATTGTCGATAATGGATCCGGAATGGCCCATTTCGCCCAACTTGGCGAATCTGCCCGGGATCGGGAAAACGTCCCTCGGGGCTCCGAAAATGTCCATTTTCATTTCTACAATTCCTAATTATATTCACTCGTTCCAACGCAACTGGCGGAATCAATTTCCAAATTCTCACGAATTACAAACCCTAATCCCCCATTTCTCAATACAAGATCGATAAATCACAACAGAAAAAAAATACCTAAACGTTTGTTACCGATAAAAGAACTTAAGAAATTACCTTTGATTGTGGAAGCACCAAAATTCCTACATCCCTCGTTGCACAGCCACCAACTAGTCAACTACCCTTTCTCCTTTAAACCAAGCAATGTTGACTTTGCTTACTGTCATCACAACCACATAATTTCTTGAACCCTTTGCACAACCACACACCATAACAACTCAGGAAAGCCAAGGACCCAAGAGATTGATGCTCTTTGCTCCGCCACACAGAGGATCCAACAAAATAGAAATAGGATGGACACTTTGTCTTCTTGCTATCTAAAGCACAACACAAGAACAACCCATGTGAGTTGTGGTTCTCGATCCCGTAGCACTTCAAAAGGTTTGCTCCTCCTTTTATCTTGTTCTTACTGCAAACATGGAACCACAGAAATGAAGTTGATGTTGAGCCTTACCTCTCGATCGATTGATCAACACACGAAGCACAAACGAAGAGGATATCTCCTTTGCTGTTTCACCGTCCAAGACAAAGAACCAAACACTCCAAGCCTTGATTTCTCTCTCTACTTCTTCCCTTTTTTTTGATAATGGCCGAACCCTACTCCTCCCTCTCTCATTGTCTTGTTTCAAAAATACCTAACACCACCACATATTTGACATGTGGCAAGTGGGTCCCACACCTTTTTGGAAAATATCTTCTAGATATTTTCCAGTCAGATTCGCGAAATTCGGCTGTTTCGGGCCCCGAACGGGCACTTTTTCCAAGAAATTACGAAACTTCACGAGCTACAAGGAAACGGCTCAACTAAGACCGCTGCGACGACGACTAAGCTTTTTGGATCCAAAACGGGCCTCGAACGGACCAAAACGTCGCTCGGTTGACTTTTCCTACGAAAAGTCAACATTTCCCAAATTGGTCAGAAAGTTGCCCTGAGTCCCCCCGAACTCACTTTGGTCGATATCGGGTCAACTTAAGTCCGGTATGACCCTCGCGGTCAATTTTAGGTTCATTTAAGGGTCTGTCTAAATTTTTTAAATTTTCCTGTTTTTCGCCGATTTGACTGGCGTTGACCGGAGTGGTTCTTACAAGATCAGTTATGGTAACAGGATTTGATAAAGACAAAATCAAGAGTTCGTATGACTTGGGTAGTTATGGGTCTTATTAGGAGTTACCCATAACTTGTGTTAATTTCCGTCTCACTACCAACGTCATATGAATCCTAAAGGGTCACACACAATAGAGTAAAGACCAAAACGAAGTGAACGTTAAATGTTCGATTAAATAAATCAATAAAGTTATATTTGATATAACAAAACTTGTTTGTTTAATTATTTTCTCATGGAATAAAAGCCATTATTTGTATTTAAATATATTGTCTTGAATAAAACACATAAAATGTCCAATAATATATAAATTAAGGGGCTTGGCCGAACACCCGTATTAAGCTATAAGGGTATTCGGCCAACCCATTAATAAATATATATATATGTATATATATATATATATATATATATATATATATATATATATATATTTGTTTTATTTATCAAATTGGAATTAAGGGAAATCCTAATTATTATAGAAGGTCTAGACTTACAAAGGATTCTAGTTTGGTTCGGTCAAAAAGAAATAAGACACCTCATTTCCTTAGATTTCCTATTTCTACTTGGATTGGTTTAGGGTAAATCAGGTCTTATAAATATAACACAAGAGGGGGCCAAAATTTACAAGCTTGAGAGCTGAAATTTCGGCCACCCCATAAATTGTAAAGAGTGATTCGCTCAAGACTACTAACAAGTCAAGTTGTGGAGTCATCTTTCTCGTGTGGATATCATTAGAGGAAAACAATTTGGTGCGTCAACTAGTCTTTCAAAGGTCCTCGTCTCAAACCAGCAAGCTCCAAAGTATCTTATATCGAGGTAAACGCTTTTACATATATGCATATATTAGTTTTAATTGATACATGTGGATCTAGGCTTTTTAGGAGAACTCGGCAGAATAATTTTTTGTTTTTCGTCGTGTTAATGTAACACATAATTATTTTAATGATATCATAGCCACATCTCCAGATATAACATGAGAAAGCGACAGGGAGAAAAGCACCCCCGCCTCCTTCAATGAGCACTAGAAGGGTTTATAGGTACCACCTTCTCACCGACTATAAGGTGACATTGGTTCCATCAATATTACTAATATGATACTCCCCTACCATATCGGGAGTCACCACTTCCACATTTTTTACGCCCAAATTGATAATCCGAGGGACGACGACAGTTGGTTCCGCGCGGGCTGTTAAGTTCAAATACACACCACTAGTCTTTCAGTTTTGGACAAGCCTAATCGTTGCTTTTAGTTTTCAGTAGTTGTATCGATGGTTCCGAACGCTACCGCAAATATACCATGTAGACACTCTTTCAAGCAAATCGACCAGTTTCTTGTTCCATCCTCCTTAACCGGTAATAGTGTTTATCTGTTTTTAGTCCCACGATGTTCAGACTTCCCCAAATTTATTATGGATTGTGGTTGTTTTTCGGTGGTCATTCTTCGGTCAGTACCTTGCATTTTTCTTTATAATATATATAGGGGGCTCTTAAGTACAAACCTTATTTCGGGTCAGAACGTAGAACCAATCTGGGCCATTGATTACCCAAATCGGATGGCCACCGAAATTCAGGAGGGGTGATGATTGCTTTCCAAATTCAATTACAAGATATGCATTAAATCTGGGTCTTTATATCTGTGATCCAAGGGTCCAGATTGAAAGTTTGTAGTTATGACGAAAGATAATAATTTGTATCTGATAGTAATCCTATATATATATATAGGATTGGTATCAGGTACAAACCCCTCCTTATTGTGCAAACTACGAACCCATGAGAGCCACATGATCCCCCCAAAGTGATGTCAGCAGAGCGCACCAGATGCTGACACGTGGACAATATATATATAAAACACCGCACCTTATTGTGCAAACTACGTACTCACCAGGCGCTGACATGTGGCGCGCACAGTGCTAATAGTTTGGGCGCACAGTGCTGATAGTCCCAAACTATTAGCACCGTGCTGCGCAAACTATCAGCACTGTGCGCGCCACGTGTCAGCACCTGGTGAGTTCGTAGTTTGCACAATAAGGGTGGTTTTTACTGGATAACTACCCTATATATATATATATATTTATTTAACGTTAAAAAATCATCAAGACAAACATAATTTTATAAAAAAAGATTATTTTTGTTGTGAGATGGCATGTGTATGCCATGTGTGGCCAACGCAATGTACATGACACCACTTCTTGCATGCAAATGGTACATGTGGAAATCCCTCGTGTTTTTGGCTCCTATAAATAGATGTACCAACTCCATGTAATAGAACACACATCACATCTTGTAAGACACTCTCAAGATATGAATAAAAATTCTCTGTACCTTATATTTCTTAATCTCAAGTGTTCATTCTTGTTCTCTTGGTGAATAACCCGTAGACATCAACTTCTTGTGTTCTTGTTATTTTGGGCCATCAGTGTCTTGGTGTTGGTTCCATCCAACTTGCCTTGCAATACCGTGTCGGGAAGAGATTTGCGACACATTTGCGAGGACGAGTTTTTGCGATACGTTATCGACATGACTTGCTCTATTGTCCAAGTATCAAAGTTTTATATTAGTGTGAATTTATTTAGACTTGATTCATGTTTATTTAAACAAGTTCACTTACGACTTCTGATCAGTATGCTATGTGTACGCCAATTTATATTGGATCTCGCACATCAGAAATTTGATGTTTATCATACTTGTGTTTTATTGTTAATACTCAAATTTGAGATTTGTTGAAACCGAAGCATTTGGACCTGAAGCTCCAAGATGTAAAACTGCTTATAACATGCAACTTGGCTCAAAAGCCTAAAGCTTGATTTTTTATAATATACGGTTATATGGGTAGTTTTGACTACTCTATGGGTTCGTTCGTCGCATGGTCATTTTGTTGATAAATTTATGAGGTCGCATATTTGTAGCCTGAAGTTTACAAATATGATGTTATGTTGGGCCAAAAGTTCCAAATACTAACGACATGATGTATGTTGGACCAGAAGTTCTAAATACATAGTACACCTACCTGATGTATGTTAGACCAGAAGTTCCAAAAATACAAGCGACCTAAAGTCATATATGATAAAAATCAGATTTGTCATGATAAATTATCCTGACATATGCATCTGCCATCATATTGATAAAGACCTACGAGTAGAGTATTTGACTGATGAAGATCCACTTGAATTATGGGTTAAGGTCAAGGAAAGGTTTGAGCATGTGAAAGCAATAGCCTTCCCTCGAGAATTATATGACTGATCTAATCTTAGGTTGTAGGATTTTAAGTCTGTAAAGGAATATAATTCAATCATGATTAAAATTGTGTCCAAGCTCTAGAGTTGTGGAGAAAAAATAAATGTTGTATTTATGCTTGAAAAAAACCTTCTCCACATTTCACACATGTAATATGCTTTTGTAGCAACAATATCGGGAGCGAAAATTTCAGAAATTCACAGAGCTGATTGCATGTTTACTCGTTGCTGAGAAGATTAACGAGTTATTGATGAAAAATCATCAAACTCTCCCTATTGGAAATGCTCCATTCTCAAAAGTAAATATGAGGAGATATGATAGTAGCTCTGGACCCAGATAAGGATGATGATACTTTCGTGGTCTTGGTCGTAGTTGTGGATGTGGTCGTGGTTATGGTTATGGACATAACAACTTCCTACCTTATGGAAGAGACAACAAGGTGTATCACCAGAGGTGGAACATAAATGATAAACATGAGAAAGGAAAAGGACTACAAAATCAAACTCGGCGAAATAATGAACCAAATGTTACCGATGTAGTGAAATTGATCATTGGTCACATGTTTGTCACATACCAAACCATCGGGAAAAGTTATGTCAAGAATCGATCAAGGAAAAAGAGAAGGTCGTTGAGACAAATTTTATTGATCATGTTAATTCTGTCGATGCTCCGATCAAACTTACATTCTCAGGCTTCTTTAAAGATGATGACATGTATATAAGCCATGACGAAAATATGGCTTGAACTTGTTATATATATATATATATATATATATAGGTCTGGTATCAGGTACAAACATGCCCTTATTATGCAAACTGCGAACGTACGAGAGCCATAGGATCCGCCCAAAGTGACGTCAGCAGAGTGCCCCAGATGCTGACACGTGGGTGCGCGCGCGCAAAGTGCCGATAGTTTACATAGCACAGTGCTGATAGTTTCCATTTGTACTAAACTATCAGCACTGTGCTATGTAAACTATCAGCACTCGCGCGCGCGCGTGGTCAACACGCGCTACTGTGCAGGCAGAGGCGCGCGCGAAGTGGCCACGTGTCAGCATCGCGCGTGCTCTGCTGACGTCACTTTGACCGCATCCTGCGGCTCTCGTGCGTTCGCAGTGTGCACAATAAGAGACGTTTGTACTGGATGGCTACCATATATATATATATATATATATATATATATATATATATATATATATATATATATATATATAGGGAGACAATCACGTGCGAACCTCCCTTACGGTGCGAACCTGCGAACCTCAAATCTGGTTTGCGGAAATAACGAACATGGTTTGCGGAAATAAGCATCCCAGTTTGCGGAAAAAAAGTTTGAAAATACAGCATTTTATCTTGAGAAAATATGGTTTGCGAAAATAGTGTTTCTGGTTTGCGAAATTTTTGTCTGACAATATTCACCGCAAACTGAGAACACTATTTCCGCAAACCAGATACACTAAATAAGCAGGTTCGCACGTTCGCACAGTAAACCATGGTTCGCATATATATATATATATATATATATATATATAGGTACAAACCACCCCTTATTGTGCGAACTACGAACCAATCTGAGCCATATGATCCGCCCAAAGTGATGTCAGCAGAGCGCACCAGATGCTGACACGTGGACAATAAATATATAAAACACCGCGCCTTATTGTGCAAACTACGAACTCACCAGGTGCTGACACGTGGGCGCGCGCGCTGCTGGTGCGCGTGCGCACAGTGCTGACACGTGGACGCACACAGTGCTAATAGTTTGGGCGCACAGTGATGATAGTTTGACACTGTGCTAAACTATCAGCACTGTGCGCCCCACTATTAGAACTGTGCGCGCGTGTGGTCAACATGCACACGCGCACGGGCAGAGGCGCGGCCACGTGTCAGCATCGCGCGCGCTCTGCTGATGTCACTTTGACTGTAAGAACCACTCCCGGTCAACGCCAGTCAAATCGGCGAAAAACAAGAAAATTTAAAATTTTGGGACAAACACCTAAATGAACCTATGTTTGACCCCGAGGGTCATATCGGACTTAAGTTGATCCCGATATCGACCAAAGTGAGTTCTGGGGGACTCAGGGCAACTTTTTGACCAATTTGGGAAGGGTTGACTTTTTTGTCGGAAAAGTCAACCGAGCGACGTTTTGGTCCGTTCGAGGCTCGTTTTGGATCCAAAAAGCTTAGCCGTCGTTACAGCGGTCTTAGTGGAGTCGTTTCCTTGTAGCCCGTGAAAATTCGTAATTTCTTGGAAAATGGGTCCGTTCGGGGCCCGAGACGGCCGAATTTCGCGAATCTGATTGAAAAATATATGCAAAGATATTTTTCTAACTCATGGGACCCACAAGACACTTGTCATAAATGTGGTGGTGGTTGGTTTTTAAATTAAAGAAAAAGAAGTAAGCATGGTAGTTTAGAATTAAGAGGTTGGAGTTGTTAGTTTTTGAACAAAACAAAAGGCAAAGATGAGGGAGTGGTCGGCCATTTAGAAAAAAAAGGAGAGAAGTAGAGAGAGAAGAGAAGAGAAAAAAGAGAGAGAAAGTGTTGGAATTTTGAATATTGTCGACGATCCGACCGTTGGATCGCTTCTTTTCTTGCATAATCGTCATCCCCTCGTCATTCCCTACGGTAAGAACCCGACTTTTCTCGTTTCAACGTGTTTGATTTCTAAGTGTTCGTTTATATTTGGTTAAACGATGAATGGTTGAGGTTTAGGGTTTGTTAGGAACGTTTTGGGGCGAAAAGGAAATTTTTTCGTTGTGGCCGTGTGGGGCCCACTTGGCCGGGCCTCGGGTTTTTCATGTTCGGGTGGTTTAGGACGATCCCCAAGTCGTTAATCCACACCCGGAACGAATTTTGGAATTAAATTGTAAAAGTTGGAAATGACGTGTTTGGAAACTTTAAACGCGAATTAAATTGCTCGGAAGTCGGAAATTGATTCCGTCGATTGCGTTGGAACCCTTGAATTATTCTAAGATCGTAGAAACAAAAACGGGAACTTTCGAAGCCCCGGTAGGGTGTTTTCCAATCCCGGGCAGATTCGTCGGGCCGAGCGAATAGGGCCTTTCCGGGCCCATTATTGACAAGGTCGAGTAATTGGGAAGTTTGGGAGTGATCGACATTGTCGGGGTTGAGTTCGGGCGTCAAATTCATTAAAATTCAGCTTTGTCTGCAAACTTAAAAAGTGTTTTAATTGTGATCTTATTAGATCGTGCCGAGGACCGCGACAAGGGAAAGCTAGGCGAGTGATCGCGAGCACGCCGGAGCTTGGGCGTGGACTTTTGGGAAATCGTTACGAGGTAGGGAAAAGTAGCCGGATCTCGGCCCTGACTAGGGAAAGTTAACAGTAGAAATGCATGTTACACTGTTGGTGTCGTAGGATAAGTGAACCTGTCGAACAATAGAAATTGCATGTGACACTTGGTGGTGTCGTAGGTTAAGTGAATTTATCGAACAATAGAAATGCAGGCGACACCTAGTGGTGTCGTAGGATACTAGAACGTATCGAACAGTAGAGATGCATGTGACACTTGGATGTGTCATAGGATAAGTAAGTTTATCGAACACTAGAAATGCAGGCGACACTTAGTGGTGTCGTATGATATGTGAACGTATCGAACAATAGAAAGGCATGTGACACTTAGTAGTGTCGTAGGATAAGTGAGCTTATCGAACAGTAGAAATACTGGTGGCATTTGGTTGTGCCCGGAGGTTGATTGAATTGTTTGTGATTGTGGGTGGCCATGAGTGCCCGTGGGGAGTTGAACCCGTATTTTACCATTGTGTGTCTTGGGTGGCCATGAGTGCCCGCGGGGAGTTGAATTCGTATTTTACCGTTGCGTGTCTTGGGTGGCCATGAGTGCCGGTGGGGAGTTGAACCCGTATTTTACCGTTGCGTGTCTTGGGTGGTCAGGTGTGCCTTTGGGGTGTTGGACCCGTGTTTTTACTGTTTGTGTGTCGTGGGTGGTCATGTGTGCCTTTGGGGTGTTGAACCCGTGTGTTGCTGTTGGTGTGTCGTGGGTGGCCATGTGTGCCTTTGGGGTGTTGACCCGTGTATTACTGTTGGTGTGTCGTGGGTGGCCATGAGTGCCTTTGGGGTGTTGAACCTTGGGTGTTGATTGTGATTGCCTGAGGTTGGGGGCCCGCCTAACAATAAAGGGGTCCTGTGGTCGCGCGCGTGGGGGTTGGCTAGCCTTCCGACTAACCATCGGTAAAGTTGTGCATTCTTTTGCGACGAGGTTGGGGGCCCGCCTGACAATAAAGGGGTTCTATGGTCGCACGCGTGGGGGTTGGCTAGCCTTCCGACTAACCATCGGTAAAGTTGTGCATTCTTCGGCGATGAAGGGCGGCTCACCTTCCGACTAGCTATCAGAGAAGTATTGCGGAATATATCGCTAACAGGTCGACCGCCTGGCCCGACTGCGTTCGGGGAAAGTTGCGTGGGGCTAGCTCGAGCCCAGCCGGTTAGCAACCGACACTGAGCAGCTGGAGTGCGATCCTTTGTGATCTTGTTTGTCGTGTGCGATCCTTTGTGATCTTGGGTGTTGCGTGATTATTATTCGCATTTTGGGTTGAGGTCGTAACCGTTGTGTCGGGTCTACATTACGCGTCCGGGCTTGAGTTGGTTGGGGAAAGTAATAGTTTTCGTGTGACAATCGGGTTACTTGAGTTTGGGGATAGTAGTCCCCAGTGTTTGGTTTGTTGTTGGTGTTTCCGGCATTTTCTGCTAGTATGTCGTAGTCAGTCTGGTATTCGTGGTGGTGAGCGAACGCTCACCCCTAGCTGCTTTTCCTACAGGTACTGGTCGCGAGACGGACTAGGGGAACTCTCGAAGCTTGAAAAGCTGGGAGCTGGAGTCCGGGTTTTTGGGAGTTTAGCGACGTACATGTTGGTTTTTGTCCGCTTGTTTTGGACGTGTTTTCAGTTGTAAAATATTATTTTGTTTAACTCAAAGTGGTAATTTTAAGCGGTTTATTAAAATGTATGAAAACTGTTTTATTGTTTCACCGTTCGCGTTCCGGGTTCGGTTCTACCGAATTCGGGGCGTGACATTGACCGCATCCTGTGCCTTAGATTGGTTCGTAGTTTGCACAATAAGAATGGTTTTTACTGGATAACTACCCTATATATATGTGTGTGTGTGTATTTTTAGTAATCATTTCAAAGTTTGTAAGCTAAATGCTTTTGTTTTATGAAAGGATATGGATCCCCAATTATGGATTACATGCTTGCAGAAATAATGACGATTTGTGTAAAGTTGATTGTATTACTAGCACAAAATCCTAACAAAAAAAATGTTTTTCTTGTCTAACCTTGGTTGAAGAAAATGTTAACATAATTATATGTACTGGAAACTTGATAGAGGGATCAGGAAGAGCTACCTTGGGATTAAAAAAATGAAACAATGTTGAGTACCAATAATGCTTTATATACAAGTAGATCCAAAAGAAATCTACTTGGCTTTAAGGATATTCGTGACGACATATCATATCGAGACCAAAACTGAAAATGAGACTGAGTTTCTTTGTATCACCTTTGATAAATGTGGTGAAAAGGAATAATTAAAGGTTCAATCATCAGGGTTGTATTGTACAACCATAAGAACAATTGAAACATATGCTACTATGAACCAGAAGTTCATTAATCCATATATTTTTATGCTTTGGCTTAACCGTCTTGGTCATTCGGTGTCACGCCGCAATTTCAGTAAACCGAACTCAGGACGTGAACTTTTAAAACAATAAAACATTTTGAAACCTTTTACATTAAATCACTTTCAGATCACCGTTTGTTCAACAAAATAATATTTACAACTTAAAACACGTCCCAACAAGTGGACAAAAGTATGGTATCCGTCGCTAGACTCAAATAAACTCAGAATCCCGCTCCTATCTCTTCAAGCTTCAGAAGCTCACCTAGTCCAACCTGCGACCAGTACCTGTAGGAAAAGCAGCTAGGGGTGAGCGTTCGCTCACCACCACGGATAACAGACTGACTATGGCATAATCAGCAGACAAAGCCGGTAACAACAACAACCAACTCAACACCGGGGACCACTATCCCCAAACTCAAGTAACCCGACCGACACCCACACACTGATACTTTCCTCAGCCGACTCAACACTCGGACACGTAAAGTAGACCCGACACAACAATCGACGACCTCCTCCAAAGACACGACATACCACCACGCAACACCCAAGATCACAAAGGATCGCACACCAAACAAGATCACAAAGGATCGCACACCAAACAAGATCACAAAGGATCGCACTCTTGTCAGCTGCTCAGTGCCGGTTGCTAACCGGCTGGGCTCGAGCCTGCCCCACGCGCTTTGCCGATCCCTGTCAGGCTCCAGGCGGTCGACCTGTTGGCGATATATACAGCACTGCTTTTCCGATAGCTAGTCGGAAGGGGAGTTGCCCTCTCATCACCTAAAAACGCTCACAACCTCCCGAGACTCGAACTCGGTCAGGCTAGCCAAAGAAAGCTCGCAACTTCCCGAGACTCAAACTCGGTCAAGCCAGCCAAAGAACGCTCGTAACCTCACGAGACTCGAACTCGGTCAGGCCAGCCAAAGAACGCTCGCAACTTACCGATCCCTGTCAGGTAAGCCAGCCAAATTCCACACCATTTCCCGACACGAAGTCGGGTCAGTAACCTCGGGCAAACACAATCACAATCACAAGCAAAGTTCAACAAACAGCAACAAGACCGGTTCAACACTCCACAGGCACTCATGGCACCCAAGACACCAACAGTAAAACACGGACTCAACAACCCCACGGGCACTCACGGCCTCCCAAGACACACCAACAATAACTCACAGGCTCAACAACCCCACGGGCACTCATGGCCACCCAAGACACATCAATAGTAACTCACGGGCTCAACAACCCCACGGGCACTCATGGCCACCAAAGACACACCAACAGTAACTCACGGGCTCAACAACCCCACGGGCACTCACGGCCTCCTAAGACACACCAACAGTAACTCACGAGCTCAACAACCCCACGGGCACTCATGGCCACCAAAGACACACCAACAGTAACTCACGGGCTCAACAACCCCACAGGCACTCACGGCCTCCCAAGACACACCAACAGTAACTCACGGGCTCAACAACCCCACGGGCACTCATGGCCACCAAAGACACACCAACAGTAACTCATGGGCTTAACAACCCCACAGGCACTCACGGCCTCCCAAGACACACCAACAGTAACTCACGGGCTCAACAACCCCACATGCACTCACGCCCTTCCAAGACACACCAACCATAACTCACGGGCTCAACAACCCCACGGGCACTCATGGCCACCCAAGACATAAATTAAACAATCAACCTCCGGGCATGATCATATGCCTCCAGTACTCCTAATACCGATAAGTTCACAATCAACCTCCGGGCATGGTCATATGCCTCAAGTAATTCCAATATCGCTAAGTTCTCTGCTCCTACGACACTACTAAGTGTCACATGCATTTCCAATATTCGCTACGTTCCCGTATCATGCCTTTCTAATATTCAATAAACCTACTTCACCCACGACACCCCGGTGTCACATGCAAATCTACTGTTAACTTTCCCTAGTCAGGGCCGAGATCCGGCTACTTTTCCCTACCTCGTATGCTTTCTCCAAAAGCGCACAATTAACCTCCGGCGTGATCTCGGTCACTCGCCTAGCTCTCCCTTTTCTCGGTCTGCAGCACGATCTAACAAGAACACAATTTTAAACGCTTTTAAGCTTGCAGGCATAAACTGAATTTTAATAAACCCGATGCCCAAAAGTAACCCCGACAATGTCGATCACTTCAAAACTCCCCAATTACTCGACATTGTCGATATTGGACCCGGAAAGGCCCGATTCGCCCGACATGGCGAATCTGCCCGGGTTTTGGAAACGCCCTTCCGGGGCTCCGAAAATTCCCGTTTTCGTTTCTACGGTCTTAGAATAATTCAAGGGTTCCTAGGCACTTGACGAAAACGAATTCCGACTTCCGAGTCATTTAATTAACGTTTAAAGTTTCTAAACCCGTCATTCACAATTTAATTCCAATTTTCGATTCGGTTGTGGATAAATGGTCCGGGGAACGTTCTAAACCACCCGAATACAAAAACCCGATACCCAGGCATGTGGGCCCCACACGGCCATAATGGGAAAATTCCATTTTCTCCCCAAAACGTTCCTAACGAACTCTAAACCTCAACCATTCATCTTTAAACCAATCTTAAACAAAACCCAACCTTAATCAACCCATTTAAACTCAAACCCTAAAATTCAAACGTTCCAAAACGAAAATCGGTTAGATGCTCACCGTAGAGAATGACGATGGGAGCTTGATTCTTCAACCGTTGAGACGATCCGTCAGTCGGATTGTCGGGAAATCACAAAACTCCAACACTTTCTCTCCTTTTTCTCCTTCTCTTCTCTCTCTCCACTTTCTCTCTCTACTTCTCTCATTTTCTTCTAAATGGCCGAGACCTCATGTTGTCTTCCTTTTGTTTTAATTTAAAAAGTAATAAAATAATATTTAAAAAGCAAACTAACCCTCAAGTAGTCAAGTCTTGTTTTGTCCAATAAACCTAACACCACCACATTGGTGACATGTGGCAAGTGGGTTCCATCCCTTTTTGGAAAATATCTTCTAGATATTTTCCAATCAAATTCGCGAAATTCGGACGTTTCGGGCCCCGAACGGGCACTTTTTCCAAGAAATTACGAAACTTCATGGGCTACAAGGAAACGGCTCAACTAAGATCGCTGCGATGACGGCTAAGCTTTTTGGATCCAAAACGGACCTCGAATGGACCAAAACGTCGCTCGGTTGACTTTTCCAGCGAAAAGTCAACATTTCCCAAATTGGTCAGAAAGTTGCCTTGAGTCCCCCGGAACTCACTTTGGTCGATATCGGGGTCAACTTAAGTCTGGTATGACCCTCAGGGTCAATTTTAGGTTCGATTCAGTGTCTGCCTAAATTTTTTAAATTTTCCTGTTTTTCGCAGATTTGACTGTCGTTGACCAGGAGTGGTTATTACATTCGGGATCAACGATGATGCGTAGGATTTCTAAAAACTCATGTGGGGATTCATTAAAAGACCAAAAGATCCTTTTATCCCATGGGATATCTAGTACAATTTGTTTACAAGGAAAATTATTGGTTCGACCATCGCAAACCAAAGTTAATATTGAATCTCAATCCTTCTTGCAAAGAATTCAGGGAGACATATCTGGCCATATTCATCCATCAAGTGGACTATTATGATATTTCATGAACCTAGTACACACATCCATTAGATGGTCTCATGTGTGTTTATTGCCAAAGCGAAACATTGCATTTGCTAAACTGTTAGCACAAATTATTAAATTGAGGGCACATTTCCTTGATCATTCGAGTAAGTCTATTCGTCTTCATAATGCTGGTGAATTCACATCAAGAGAATTTGATGATTATTGCATGTCTTTGAGGATTGACATTGAACATCCCGTTGCACATGTCCATACTCTGAATGGTTTAGTAGAATCTTTTATTAAACGAATACATATAATTGCACGTACATTATTGTTGCAATCACAATTATCAGTTTCTGCTTAGGGACATGCTGCATCTTTAATTCGTGTAAGAACAAGTGTGTATCATCAATATTCTCTTGTACAATTTGTGTGTGGTCATCAACCCAATATATCCCATTTGAGAACTTCTGGTTGTGCTGTGCAAGTTCCTATCGCACTTACTCATCGTACAAAAATGGGACCCCAATGTCGATTGGGGATTTATGTTGGTTTTCATTCACTGTCCATTATCAGTTATCTTGAGCCTTGAACGCATGACTTGTTTACTGCAAGATTTGCAGATTGTCATTTTGACGAGACAAAATTTCCACCTCTAGGTGAGAAAGACAAGCTTTATAAAGTAAGGCATGAACTTTCTTGGAAAATTAATTAATTGTCTCATTTAGACCCACACACATCACAATGTGAAACGGAAGTACATAGATTAATTCATTTGCAAAGTATTGCAAATCAAATGCCTGATGCATTTGCTGACCCATCAAAAGTAGCAAGGTCATATATAGATGCAATCAACGTACCGACTAAAATTGATATTAGTGGTGATACTGCAAAAGCAACAATCAATTCCTCTAGTGCATACTAAAAGCGTGGGAGGCCAGTTGGGACAAATGGTGTTGTTCCTCGAAAACGGAAAAGTCAGACGAATAGAGTATGTGAAAAAAGTCTCACTATTAGAGCCGGTTCCAGAATAACCAATCGTTCCAGAAATGACGAAAGACTCTAATACTCTTGATGAGCTGTAAGAGCAAATAAATGAGGAAATTCATATGAATTTTTCACGCGTAAATGAGACTTGGGGCGAAACTTTGTAATTATTGATGAAGTTTTCACTTTTGCAATGACCAATGATATAATCAACGATTTAGATTTTGATCCACGTAGCATTGACGAGTGTCGTCATTGGCATGATTGGCCAAAATGGGAAGAAACAATACAGGAAAAATTGGCCTCATTGGCAAAACGTCAAGTATTTGAGCCCATTATCAAAATGCCATTAGATGTTCAACCCGTTGGGTACAAATGGGTGTACGTAAGAAAACGAAATGAGAAAATGAAGTCGCCCAATTAAGGCTAGACTTGTGGCCTAGAGATTCTCTCAACGACCAGGAGTCGATTTTTATAAGGCATATTCCACAATGATGGATATGATCACTTTTAGATATTTGACCAGCCTATCAGTCTATGAGAGACTCGATATGTGCTTAATGTACGTTCTCACTACTTACCTGCATGGTACTTTGGACACTGATTCTATATGAAACTACCCGGTGGGTTGAGTTTGCCCGAGACAATCTTTGTTCGGTAAAGTTACAAAAGTCTTTGTATGAACTAAGGCAATCTGGTAGGGTGTTGTATTATCGTCTTAGCGAATACCTTAGTAGAGAGGGATATACAAATGATGTCATATGTCCATGTGTTTTCATTAAGAAAACAACCTCCGGGTTTGTTATTATAGAAGTATACATTGATGACATAAATATGAGTGGGACTACGGAGTAGATCCTCAAAGCTGCAGAGTACTTGAAAAGGGAATTTGAAGTGAAAGACTTGAAGAAGACCCGATATTTTCTTGGCTTGCAGCTCAAGCACTTATCAAGTAGCTTTTTGATCCATCAATATGCATATGTTGAAAAGTTCTTGAAGCGTTTTAGCATGGATAATATTTATCCACTCAGTACTCCAATGGTTGTTCGATCTCTAAATCCAAAAGAAGGATTCATTCCGTCTCAAAGAAGCAAATGAAGAGATACTTGATCTTAAAGTACCATATCTAAATGTTATTGGGGTTTGTTATATTTGGCACAATGTACGTGACCTGATATAGCATTCACAGTAAATGTACTTTCTAGGTTCAATTTAGAACCCACTTGACGATATTGTAACAATATCAAGCATATACTTCATTATCTTAACTGAATTAGATATTTAGGGTTATTGTATTCTAAGTCTAAGGGGAGCGTTGGCCTGGTTGGATATGCAGATGCAGAATATTTATCAGATCCTCACAAAGCTCGCTCCAGACATGATATGTTTTCACCTGCAATGAAACAATCATTTCCTGGCGCTCTACGAAGTACACTTTGGTTGCGACATCCTCGAACCACTCAGAAATTATGGCGTTACATGAAGCTCGTCGAGAATGTGTATTCTTGCGGTCTATTTTCAAGCACGTGTTATACTCAATTGGTTCTCCTCCGCCAAATTCTTCTTCCATTATATATGAAGACAATGCAACTTGTATTGCTCAAGTCAAAAGAGGCTATACCAATGGAGATAGGATCAAGCACATCTCTCCGAAGTTCTTTTATACTTGTGAAGAACAATTAGATAGATGTCAAGCATATTCAATCCTGCGAGAACCTGACTGCTTTATTTCCTAAAGTCTTGTCGACCTCCACCTTTGAGAATCTAGTACATTGAATCGGCGTGCGTCGCTTTAGCAAGCAACCAAAGTAGCCCGTCTGACGTCAAGGGAAGACAAGTTTTGTGCGCTGCACTTTTTTTCCCTTATCCAAATTTTGTCTCACAGGGTTTTCTTGGAAATTGTTTTAACGAGGCAGCACCAAACACAACTTCAAGCACATTTTATGCGTTGCGCTCTTTTCTTTATAGGTTTTGTCCCACCATATTTTCTTGAGGAGATTTTTAATAAGACAACTTCAACTTGAAGCACATTATGATGTCCAAATGGGAGTTTTGTGAGATGGCATGTGTGGACACCACAATGTACATGGTACCACTTCTTGCATGCGGCAATCACTCTTGTATTGTTGGCTCTATAAACAGATGTATCAACTTCATGTAATAGAACACATAACACATCTTGTAAGACACTCTCAACGTATGAATAAAAATTCTTTACCTTTCAATTTTCAATCTTAAGTGTTCTTTCTTGTTTTCTAGGTGATCAACTCATAGATACCAGTCTTTTGTGTTCTTGTTATTTTAGGCCATCAGTATCTTGGTGATGGTTCCATCCAACTCGTATTATAACACTTTGTCGAGAAGAGATTTGCGACACGTTTGTGAGCACGAGTTTTGAGGACAATTTTCAAAATTCTAACAAAATTCCAACATACTTTCTCTCGATACGCTACAAAAAAATAAATGCAAAGGGAAGTGAATCCCGAGATACGCATGAGTTGAATTATCGCGTTAAATAAAAATAAAACGGTTCTTACGTGGAGAAATTAAATTCCATTTATTTCCTTAAACTCTATCCAAATGATCGCCCCTTCCCCGTCCTTGATGTTCCGAAGCAGTATATAAAAATCTGTAAAAGCGACAAATAATTATAGTTTTTGGCAGTTCTCGGTGAGTGTGCTCTGCAGATAATCAGCCGAACAGAGTGAGTTGCAGAGGCCGAGAGAGAGAGAGAGATAGAGCTTTTGGATTCGTATCAGAAAAGAAATGGCGAAACACGAGGAGCTTCCGGTGCCGGTGTTCTCATCACTGGAGCCGGTATACGGAGACGGATCGCAACTAGAAGAAGCGCAACTTCGATTCGATAATTTCAAGTCAAAGTTTCTTCAAGTCTTCGGCGAATCCCCTCACGTCTACGCCAGATCTCCAGGTCACCTTCTCTCTCTCAAACTGCCTTTACTTGCGAAGAAAATCTCTTCACTCGCCGAGAACATTGTGCGATCAATTTTGCCGTTTGAATTTTGAGGCTGGTTTTGAATATGAATGCTTAGTAACTGAATTTTGGTTGATTGAAGGGAGGTTTTCGGTTTGATTCGAACAAATTAACCTGAAATCTACGCCTTCTTAAGTTTGAATCTCGTGACGGAACAGTTTACTCTGTTTCGGTTAGTGAGAATTGTTTGGGATCTCAGTGCCGAGTAGTGTTGACTTTATGCGAGATCGAATCGTTGCTAATCATTCCTCTTTCTCCTTTTCTGGTTATGTGATTTTGAAGGGCTTTGATGAAAATGAAGTAGGATTTTGATTCAACTGTGCATTTCAATACTTTTCATTTCCTGTCATATATTTTAATATTTGAAGTCTATTATTGGGTTTTGGTGCTTCAAGGAGAGTTGTGATTGGAAAATTAACCAGTTTTGCATATTGTTTTCTGGGTGATTTTATTGACAGTTGGAAAGTTGATTATTATTGTTGTTTACAGGTAGGGTAAACTTGATTGGAGAACACATTGACTATGAGGGGTACTCAGTGTTGCCTATGGCTATTCGGCAAGACACAATCATTGCTATCCGGAAGCACCATGCCAATGAGAACGAAAAACTCCTGCGAATTGCTAATGTTAATGAAAAGTATTCCATGTGCACTTATCCTGCTGATCCTCACCAGGTATGTATTTTTTGCCAGCAGATTGAACTGGGATTTTTATTTGTTTTATTTCTCACTAAGATAGCCATGGTTTACTCTGCATCTCATAAGTTGAACTCTCAAAAAGAAAGGGACATAAAAAGTTGAAAAGTTGAAGACAGCTTAAAACGCTTTGGCTCTTATTTTCTACCATCTCATTGTATTTGAAGTTAACAGTTGCTCATCATGAGTTAAAAGAAGTCATAATAACATTTACAGTACCATGTTGTACTTTTTTTCCGACATGGTTTTTGGTTACAGTCCCCTCTACACTTTCGAGCTCAATATTT
The DNA here is from genome assembly GCA_963921825.1 of Erodium maritimum. Lineage (NCBI taxonomy): Eukaryota > Viridiplantae > Streptophyta > Magnoliopsida > Geraniales > Geraniaceae > Erodium > Erodium maritimum. The sequence continues at coordinate 48,764,385 of OY997591.1, forward strand.
GTTGTCCACCCATGTGCATATGTTAACCATGTCCCACTATACTATGGATTATTTATGAAGTTGGTGTCATAATTAGTTAATGTATTATGTACCCCATTTCTTAAAGATGTATGGCCTGAAACACATTGTTTCTTGTGTAGGAAATTGACTTGAAGAATCATAAATGGGGCCATTACTTTATCTGTGGGTAAGAAAAATGATCTGCAATACCTGTCATATCTTGTAGGGGTGCTTTGCTTATTGATGTCTAATGAAATGTCTGGAGCTAGAACTACTGTGGCAGTCTTGAAGTTCATATTCTCAGTTTCTATTTTGAATGATACTTTAAATTCTTATTTCCTGAATATTTATGACAGGTTAATCTATAATCTACATAGTAACCTATAAACTAACTGCTCAACTCCTTGTAGCAGAAACTAATAGTTAGTTGTTCAGGTACAAAGGATTTTATGAATATGCTAAATTAAAAGGAATCAACATGGGTGAACCAGTTGGGCTTGATGTTCTTGTTGATGGAACAGTTCCTACAGGTGACAATACCTCTGATGTTTTATTGGAATTCAGATATTAGCTACATTTTATGTATGCTATAAGAGTTAGTGAATTGATATTCTACCTAATGATATAAAACCTGACCAGCAAATTAATTCTTTCACTGTAGGGTCTGGGCTGTCAAGTTCTGCAGCATTTGTTTGTTCGGCCACCATTGCTATAATGGCTGCTTTTGATATTGGCTTTCCAAAGGTATATAGCCCACATCAACCAAAATAATTAGAGTACATATTCAGTCATAACATCGAAATAATTTGGCAGTACTGCATACATGATGGATCAAGATTACAAATTAGGGTAAATTTCATCTCACTACCCTAAAAATAGTTAAATTGCATCTCACTACCCTAAAATAGTTAAGTGGCACCTCACTACCCTAAAAATTCTTAAATTTCATCTCACTACCCTAAAAATAGTTTGTGGCACCTCACTACCCTAACTATGCATTTTTGTTGCAGTTTAGTACCCGCCGTCAACTTGACATCCATTTTTTGATGGAAAATGGTCATGTGTCTAGCACATGACCCTAACTTTTTTAAAAATGACAAAACTACCCTTTTCTTTCAGCTCCCAAAAATCAGAAAAGGGGCTGAGTAAGAGAAAATGGGGGCTGAAATAAAAGGGTAATTTTGTCATTTTTAACAAAGTTAGGGTCATGTGCCAGGAACATGCCCATTTTCCATCCAAAAATGAATGTCAACTTGACGGCAGGTACTAAACTGCAACAAAAATGTATAGTTAGGGTAGTGAGGTGCCACAAATTATTTTTAGGGTAGTGAGATGAAATTTAAGAATTTTTAGGGTAGTGGGGTGCCACTTAACTATTTTAGGGTAGTGAGATGCAATTTAACTATTTTTAGGGTAGTGAGATGGAATTTACCCTAAAAATTATGAACTTTTCAGACTATTAGGTGCTATTTCTATGCTGCAGGACGGCTCTTCAATTTCAAAATACCTTATGGGTTATTTTTAGTCTTTTTTGTGTGTGTATAAAATGCAGTGATGTTTTGATTAAAGCTGGGCTCTGAACATTAACATAGCATGTTTGAACTATAAGGATTATTTTCTCTTGGGTTTAATTTTATTGATTAAGGTTTGGGTACAGCTTACAAGTGAGCCATTTACTCTTTTCCCGTACCATATTTTTGGAGGGTTAGATATCTAGTTTTGTTTTAGGGTTCTATGGTGACATATATGGTCAAGCTTGTCCCAGATGGGTTAAATATTTTATATACATGGCCAAATTTAATGTTTGTTTTCTCAACAGAAAGAGCTTGCACAACTGACGTGTGAATGTGAGAGACACATCGGGACACAATCAGGTGGAATGGACCAGGTCATACACTTTTGTGCAGCTCTCAATTTGATTCTAGTTTTCCCAACTTGTCTGCCAAGTATTTGAATGGATGAATTCTTTGAGCACACACATTCACTACCACCAAAGGATTTCCTTCCTATTTTTGCTGCTTGTGATATTTTCTTTGATAAACTAAATACACCACATTTTCTCACTCTGAGGAGCGAGTTGAATATTTCTTTGTTTAGCTTTACATCAAAGTTGATAAGTAAGGTGTTTTAGGCTGTCTACATTATCCAGGGGTGATACGATATGATTAATATCCTCTTAAGAACCTTGTAATTATACTTTCAGATAACACACCTGATTGATAGTTTTGTTTATCTAATGCTCTGGACTATTTCTGTGCATGTAAGCCATTAATCTTAACCTATTGTTCATTATTTTCTTTCACTTGCCAGGCAATCTCTGTCATGGCTAAATCAGGATTTGCAGAACTGATTGATTTCAACCCTATTCGTGCTACTGATGTGCAACTTCCAGCTGGTGGGACTTTTGTCATAGCCCATTCTCTAGCAGAGTCTCAGAAAGCAGTTACTGCTGCCACAAATTACAATAATAGAGTTGTTGAATGTCGACTTGCTGCAGTAAGTTTCCCTTCCCTTCGACCATTATTATTGTTTTGCTTGTAAGTTCTAGCACTCTCTTTGTAATTTCCCTAGTTTTTACTCTTACCTAAACTGGCTATTGGTTTCATAAATTTGTGAATAAAACGGAAGTTACCCTTGAAAGAACTTGATACTTATGAGCTAGAAGCTTTTTTTTTCTTCGATCAGAGTTAAAATACTGATTTTGCTAAAGCCTAAAGAGCTATAATTGGAGTTCAGTCTTCCAATAGGAATTTCATGGTGCATGGTCTCTCTCTCTCTCTCTCTCTCTCTCTCTCTCTCTCTCTCTCTCTCTCTCTCTCTCTCTCTCTCTCTCTCTCACTTGATGTAGTAGTAGATATGGACAAATATACTATCTGCCACAAAGGTTCACAATTTTTTGTGTTCAATACGTTTTTGTTCTAATGCAGTTCTGTGTTCTTTTCAGATAGTACTTGGTATAAAGTTAGGAATGAAGCCAACAGATTCTATAGCTGAAGTAAAAACTCTTTCTGATGTTGAGGGTTTATGCATATCATTTGCTGGTAGTTGCAGCTCTTCTGATCCTGTTGTCGCTGTCAAGGTATTTAGCTCTGTATTTTGTCTGCTTATTGTATTTATTTTGTTGCTTAGTAGTGATTTGCCCCGTACCTTAAAATCCCAAGATTTTATTATGAGTTGTTGACTGCACTACTTATTTATGTTCTTTGGATTTTTTGTAGTGTAAGGTTCGTCACTATTGATTCTTTCTTAGCAAGTTAATTTATTGCTCTCATCTCTTCTAGGAATTCTTGCATGAGGAACCATACACTGCTGAGGATATTGAGGAAATCACCCAGGAGCCCTTGACTACGATCTTGAGGGATTCCCCTTCTTCTTTGGATGTACTAAAAATTGCCAAGCACTTTAAGTTGTATCAGGTATTTCTTAAAATTGCTGTAACTGATTTGAATAGAGAATTTGTTGCCGTTCCATTTCTTTTCTTGGGCTTATCTTTCTCATTTGTTAACCTCAGTATGCTATTTTGTGCATGTATGTATTCTCTGGTGCTTTGAATTAATGTTGTATGGCTTACATGCTTACTTATTTATTTATTTATTTATTTATATATTTCATATGTAATATAAACTTCCTTTTGGTGCCACTAGTAAAACTAGCGTAAAGTAATGCATGTATAGCTATTTAATGGTGTGACAATACCAAGGTTCTAAAAGTCGCTAGGCGCTAGTCGGGCGGCTATGGCCTTCGGGAATTAATCGGGGACTAGACGGGGAATAATCGGGGACTAATCGGATTTGTATTTTTTTTAAATTTTTAATAGGTATATTACTATATATAGAAGCAAAATATGAACTTCCTTATATTAAAAATGGTAAAAAATATTTAAAATACCTAAAAAAATAACACCAAACAACTTAGAAATACAACCCCTAATATCACCAACACCTGACAACTCTGGACAACCATCTAATTATTGTAATTTAGTCACTATAATATGCAAAATTGTTCTAGGCGCCAAGTCGGGTCGGCTAGGCACAAAATGGGGCCTAGGCGGGCGCCTAGGCGGCGCCCAGTCGGGATTTTTAGAACATTGGACAATACTATACAGCTAAATATTTGTTTCCATTATAAAACTATTACACGTCAATCTCTTTTTCCATACTGAATCATAGGTTATCCTAATAAGGTAATTGTGGTCAAACTGCTAGATGTACTAAATATTAGTGTTTAATGTTATCGTTGTTACATCATCTGCCTACTTGTTCAAGCCAGTGTCAGTCCTTTTGTCCATCCCTTGTAAGACTAAAAGTATTCTAAACATTGACTGACTGGTGATTTCCAGAGAGCCTCTCATGTGTATTCTGAAGCCAAGCGTGTACATGCTTTCAAGGACACTGTATCATCAAGTTTAAGGTGAGGCATGGCCTCTATTGGCTGAATTTTTTCACCTATTTACATGACATGTTTTCTTTTCATCTCTTTACTGTAAGAGATTAGTAGGGAGCATAATTAAAGTCATTCCTAATTTCAAGCATTATTTTTGCAGCGAGGAGGAAATTCTGAAGAAACTCGGTGATCTTATGAACGAGAGCCACCACAGCTGCAGTGTTTTATATGAGTGCAGGCATGTTGAATTGGTCCCTCTTATATATTTTTGGGTTGATTGTTAAAAGTTACCCTTATTTACTGTCCATGTGCGGAAAACTACCCTAAATACCTATAAGATACCCTATCTTTTGGCCATGGTCGTTTACTGACAATGTTTGGAATATTCCGTTAGACTGGAGGGAAAAGTAGGGACGTAGACAATACAAAAGGGTCGACATTTCGTTGAAAAAACTAACAGACATAAGGGTAGTTTTCGCACGTGTAAAAAACTTAAGGCTAACTTTTGGCAGTTAACCCTATATTTTTTTTATACTAGCAGCCAAAATATGCATAGGTCATGGGTCAATCATATATTCCTTAGTTGTGTTTCCTCGATGTTTTTTTTGGAATAATTGCAAAAAATACCCCGGGGTATTCACTTTTTGTAAAGCCGTAGCCTTTTTCTTTGATAATGGCAAAAAAGTGCTATAAACTCGCCACTTGGTTGCACTGTGTAAATTTGTTTTAAAATGATGATTTTACCCCTGTATTTTTTTTAAATCCATAATTTTACCTTCCTTAATTTTCTTCCTCTTTGTACGGTACAAAGAGATGAAAATTATGATTTTGTTTAGTACTTGTTGTTTTAAGTTTAAAATTTCAAGAAATTGTCATTTTGAAACAGGTTTTTACACGGGGCAACAAAATGGTTAATTCATGGCACTTTTTTGTATCGCATACAACTGAATATCTCAGGGTACTCTTTTGCAAATATCCTTTATTTTCTAACATAATTGTTTTTTATTCATGTTGTGAGTGGATTCCCTTAACACTTTCTTGCCTGGACCATCATGGTGTCAAACGAGAAGCAACTATTTGCTTTTATATTGTCATAATATATAGAGACAATTTCATATCGCTACCCTAAAACATTCTGATTTTCAAATTACATTCTTAGCCTGTATATATTATTCCTTGCTATCCTAACGTTTCAAAATTTTCAAGTTACTCTTTTCCGTCCGATATTTTCAAATCACCACCTGCCGTTCATACCCAAAATTGGACGGAAAAGAGGAACTTAATATTTTTGAAACGTTACGGTACAGAGGAAAAAACTACAGGCTAGGGTGGTGATTTGAAAATCGAAATGTTTTAGGGTAGCGAGCTGAAATTATCCCTAATATATAACATGAACTGTCTTCAAATGGTAGCAGTCTGATATAAACATGTGGTGTGCCCTTGTTCGTATAACCAGTTGCATGGAATTGGAAGAACTTGTGAAGGTCTGCCGGGATAATGGTGCTCTGGGTGCAAGGCTAACAGGGGCAGGGTGGGGTGGTTGTGCAGTAGCTTTGGTGAAAGAAAGCACCGTCCCTCAGTTTATCCTCAACTTAAAGGTCGCTACATTTCTGCTTTAAGATCAAAATATGCATCTTTTTATGGTTCTGATGACAATAACATGACACCTTGTTGAATCTATCAGGAACACTTCTACCAATCGAGGATCGACAAAGGGATAATCAGTAAGAGCGAGCTCGGACTCTACATTTTCGCATCCAAGCCATCGAGTGGTGCAGCTATTTTTAAGTTTTAGTCTGTAGAAAAGAAGTCGTGTATCTGTTCTTTTAAGTTATTAAACCCCTTTCCAGTAAACATATGAACTCGTGTACGGAAGAGTCATTAGATGGGCCATTTTAATAAAGCATGTTATCACAGCTGCCATTGTTGCAAAATTATGTAACTTCAATAAATAACTTAACGATTGTGATTGTGAGTTGATTTTGGCCGAACGATGATGTTGCAAGCTACTTGTTAGTGGTACACGTTTGCTTTCATTTTAAGGAACAGTTAAGTTTTATGCGTACTTTAATCTGTATTTCTTTTAATAGTTTATGAACATCATTTTAAGATTGTTACACTATTGATGTAACTAAGCTTAAAAATAAGAAATGAAACCAGAATCGAAGAGATTTGGATTGAATTTACTAGGAAGGGATTACAATTGCTGAAAAAATGAAGAATGGAAATGTAAACCTTAACCCTAATAGAATCAAAAGACAAATTCCAAATCTGAGATAACCCACACAATGGTAAGGACAACCAACAAATAGTGCGACGCTCCAGACAAAATCATTGATAGAGCTTGGACCACTGAGTTGTGTGCCTCCCACACAACGCTAAGCTCGCGAAGGAAGAAGAAAGAGGCAAGTGCACACCACTAAATGCACCGTTTAACTTAAAACAGAAAACAGAAGAAAAAGATAAAGTTTGTTGCCTTGAAATGCAAGCAAATGCGACAAATGCCCTTCCCTTAAGGATGGCTTGACCTTAAGCCAATGTTGAAGCCACCCACTCAGGAAATTGAGTTCGAATTGTTGCATCATCCTCCCAAGTTGCATCTTATGGCTCATAATGATCTCACTGAATGAGGTATTGAACAACAGCTGTATTGTTCCTCTTGACAATCCTTGTCTGAAGTAAAGCCAATGTGTGGAGTTTGAGATGACCCTCAGGAAGCTGATGAACCAACCTGTTTTTGTTTCCTAACTGCTTCTTCAATAAAGAGACATGAAAGACTTGGATGAATTTGGGAAGAATCAGGGAGTTTCAGCTTACAGGCTACCTTGGGGAAAGCTTCATATTAGACCTTAGATTCACTGAACTATGTCTGTAGGGCTGGAGCCTCAAGTACACCCAATCCCCAACATCAAAACTCCTATCTGATCTGTGCTTGTCAGCATACAGTTTCATTCTGGATCGAGCTTGGATTAACTTGTCTTTCAGCAATTTTGTCAGCTCCTCCCTTGATCTAATAAAACTTTCCACAACAGCCACAGAAGATTGAACTGATCCAAAGTTAACACTTGGAGCTGGGAAACCATATAGTGCCTCAAAGGGGGATATTTTAATGGTAGAATGATAGCTTGAATTGTACTAAAACTCTGCAAGTGGAAGCCATTTGCACCATTTCTCGGGGAACTGATGTGTCACTGCCCTCAAGTATTGTTCCAAACACTGATTTACCCTTTCTGTTTGGGCATTAGTTTGTAGATGGTAAGCAATGGACATGTGCAACTGAACATCTAGTTTCTTAAATAATTGGGATAACGCTGGTTCCAAACCTTTCTGAACGTTTCGTTATCACGTCCTAACCAAGACCAACGTTTCGTTGCAATTCCATACTTAAAAGGTTTGGTTTTTTGCAGAAAGTATAAAAAACTGTGAAAGTTAACAGCACCGTTAGACATCAGAACACGTGCATGTCACATGTACCGTTTCAAATTTAAATATGACCATTTCATCATCGACCTTCTCCCTCGACCTCTGTTACACATCCTAACCATGACTATATAATATTCCACACAAACCATCAAAATCACATTCACAACTCAGTAGTTCTAAATTATTTATGGATTCTAGCTTCTTTTCATGAATTTGCTATGGGTTCAAGCTTCTTTTCATGAATTTCGACGTTGAATCCTTTATGGGTTTGAGCTTATCTTCATAAATTTGCTACTGGGTGTTTGGATATAGAGAAAAGAAAAGAAAAACAGTAAATATGAGAAACATAAAAAATATTTGACTATTAATCCTTAATGGGGTTTGAGCTTTTTTTCATGAATTCGCTTCTAGGTGTTTGGATAGCGAGAAAATGAAAGAAAATGTGCAACATTTTAACCTAACATCCATATAAGCTTCAAGGTCTGAAAATAGAGTATAAAAGACAGTGAGGGAGGTTGAAGAAGAGGGCTTGAGAGCATAAAAGACAATTCGCAGCTAAAACTAACACCATCCACCAACAGTTTTTTATACTTTCTACAAAAAACCAAACCTTTTAAGTTTGGAATTGCAACGAAACGTTGGTCTAGGTTAGGACGAGATAACGAAACGTTCAGAAAGGTTAGTAACCAGCGTTTTCCCTAATAATTCCTTCCAAAATGTGTGAAAAATAGGTGATCTTTATCAGAAAAAATCACAGAAGGCAATCCATGGAGCTTAAAAATGTTATCAAAGAACAATTGAGCAACTTGAGCTGTAGAAAATGGATGAGTAAGAGCAAGGAAATGTGCATACTTACTAAACATGTCCACTACTACCAGGGTTACAGTCTTTGTTGCAGAGTTAGGTAGTCCTTCTACAAAGTCCATGGAGATGTTTGTCCAAGGCTTAGAGGGCACATGAAGGGGTTGCAACAATCCAGCATAAAGAGTGTGATCAGACTTGCAATTCTGACAGACATCACATTGTCTGACAAAATCATAAATGTTCTTCTCTGACAAAATCAAAATCATAAAAGAAGTGTTGTTTAATCCTCTTTATAGTTACTTTAATACCAGAATGTCCTCTAATAGGGGATTCATGCAGACAAGACATGATCTTTGCTCTAACCCCTGCATCACTACCAAGATATATCTTCCCTTCATATAAAATAACTCCATGTCTTATTGCATAAGAAGGTATAGGCTCAGCAACCAAGGAGAGTTGCAACAATAGCCTCTGAGCTTCCACATCATTATCATAGCTAGAGTGTACCTCAACCATCCAAGAAGGGATTACAGTTGACATCTCAGATAATTGAACAAAAGGTAACCTTGAAAGGGCATCAACAACTATGTTTTCCTTGCCCTTTTTAAACTCAATTATGTAATTCAACCCCAACAATTTTGCCAACAATTTGTGTTGGAAAGAAATGGTAAGTTTCTGCTCCAACAAAAAAATCAGACTTTGGTGATTAGTTCTCAAAATAACACTCCCTGAAGCAAAGTAATGCCTCCACTTTTGTATGTGTTAGAGTTTAGTTTATTTCCTGTTTACAAGTATTTCCTATTCTAGTTAAGTTAGGTTTCCTATGTTGTTTAATATTAGTATTTCCTATGTCGCATAGAGTTAAACCCTATATAAATGGGTGCTCTCATTGTATTGAAACATAAAGAATATCAAGTATAATCAATAATACTTTAGAATTTTACATGGTATCAGAGCCAGGTTGATCCTAGGTTAGATTTTCGTGGGTTATGGCTTTGCCCACTCGTTAATATATATTTTAGCGGGTGGGCAAGACATTATTGTTCGGGATCTCTACTGTTCATCCGAGACTATTCACACCGATCACTGTTCATCCGAGACACTGTTCACGACATCACTGTTCATGTGGTTACTGTTCACCGACGACACTGTTCACAGAAATACTGTTCACCGACCGACACTGTTCACAAACGGGAAATTCGGTCCAGACAGTTTTCTTCTGAATTCTTCTGATTTTAGTGTTTTGGTGATTTTCCATTAAAAAAAATCACATATATTTGCACCATCGTCGTGCTTACTTGAAGATGTTTCGCACCGTCGTTACACGACGTAGTTGCTCAAATTTGTTTCGCACCGTCGGCGTAGTTGCTTGAAGTTGTTTCGCACCGTCGACGTAGTTGCTTGAAGTTGTCACGCCCCAATTTCAGTGAACCGAACTCGGGACGCGAACATTTGAAAAACATAAAACACTTGAAACCTGTTTTGAATAAATACTCAGGAATTTCCATTTAGTTATCAAAAATAATAGTATTTACAATACAAAAACGTCCCAACAAGTGGACAAGGTACAATATCCGTCACTAGACTCAACAAAATAAAGACCAGACTCCGCTCCTAGCTCCACAAGCTTCAAGAGCTAACCTAGTCCGTCCGGTGATCAGTACCTGTAGGAAAAGCAGCTAGGGGTGAGCGTTCGCTCACCTCCACGGATAACAGACTGACTATGGCATAATTAGTAGATAAAGCCAGTAACACCAAAACCAAACCCAAAATCGGGAACATAATTTCCAACTCAAGTAACTCAACTGACATACCACCTGATACTTCCTCAATAGACCCAACACTCGATAACGTAACGTAGACCCGACACAACTATCGACGACCTCCTCCAAGGACACGACATAAAGACTACACAACGCCAAACAAGATCACAAAGGATCGCACACCAGCTGCTCAGTAACCAATCTCAATCAGGTCAAGGATCGACCTATCGCAATTCCTCGACACGAAGTCGGATCAGGCTGTCGACCTATCGCAATTCATCGACACCAAGTCGGATCAGGCTGTCGACCTATCGCAATTCATCGACACTAAGTCGGATCAGGCTGTTGACCTATCGCAATTCATCGACGCTAAGTCGGATTAGGCTGTCGACCTATCATACTCACAACTTTAGGTAACCACAATCACAATCACAGGCAAGTTCAACAAACAGGCGCTCAAGGCCACTCAAGACACCTCAACAGTCAAGACTCGGGTTCAACAACCCCACGGGCACTCACGGCCACTCAAGACACACCAACGGTCAAGACTCGGGTTCAACAACCCCACGGCACTCACGGCCACCCCAACACCAACAGTAAAACACGGGCACTCACGGCCAACCAAGACACCAATTAAATAACACGGGCTCTCATGGCCACCCAAGACATAAATTAAACAGTCAACCTCCGGACATGGTCACATGCCTCCAGTAATTCTAATATCGCTAAGTTCTCTGTTCCTACGACACTAGTAAGTGCCACATGCTTTTCTCATAAACTCTACAATCCCGTATCATGCTTTTCTAATATTTAAATAAACCTACTCAACCCACGACACCCCAGTGTCACATGCAATTCTACTGTTAACTTTCCCTAATCAGGGCCGAGATCCGGCTACTTTTCCCTACCTCGTATAAAACTCCAAAAGTGCTCCACTAAGTCTCGATGTGATCCCAGTCACTCGCCGAGCTTTTATTTGCCTCGGTCCGCAGCACGATCTAAAAGAACACAAATTTAAGGCACTTTTAAACTAGTACGAATAAACCGAAATTCAATAAACTTAACGCCCAAACGTAATTCCCACAATGTCGATCACTCCCAAACTTCCCAATTACTCGACATTGTCGATAAAGGACCCGTAAAGGCCCGATTCGCCCGACATGGCGAATTTGCCCGGGTTTTGTAAATGGCCTTCCGGGGCTCCAAAAGCCCCCGTTTTCGTTTCTACTGTCTTAGAATAGTTCAAGGAACCCAATACACTTGACGGAATTGAATTCCGACTTCCGATTCACTTAATTAACGTTTAAAGTTTCTAACACCCGTTAATTACAACTTCTCCAATTTAATTCCAATTTTTGATTCGGTTAAGGATAAATGGTCCGGGGAACGTTTCAAACCTCTCGAACACTAAACCCGATCACCCGAGCACGTGGGCCCCACCGGCCCACTTGGCCGTGGGCCCTAGGGTTCCAATGGGGCTCGGCCACCATGGTGGTGGCCGGCCCTAGCTCCGGCCAGTCACCTCCTATGGTGGCCGGCCACCCCCTATGGTGGCCGGAGCTCCTCCCGAGCTCCCGGTCGCCGGAAAACGTGCAAATACACCTCCAAACACCTCTAAAACGTCTCCAACAAACCCCCAAACTCACTACAACCCTAACTCATAGTTTTACACAAATCCCTAACTTTCAAAAGTTAACAAAACGACGATCGGTTTAGGTCTTACCAACGAGGAAGACGAGGGGAAGACGTTTCCTTCTTGCCTTGAGACGATCCAAGGGTTGGATAAATTCCAAAACCCTAGCTCTTATCCTTCTCTCTTCTTCTCCTTCTCCTTCTCTCTCTAACTCTCTTCTTCTCTTTCTATTTTAAACAACTAACTCAATTTTTCTCCTTTTTTTTCTTTTTAACCACATGTGGCCGGCCATGCCTTGTCCCCTCTAGTTTCCCCCCAAAACTAACACCACCACAATTAGGACAAGTGTCAAGGTGGGTCCCACACCTTTTGGAAAATATCTACTTGATATTTTCCAATCAGATTCGCGAAAATCGGACGTTTCGGGCCTCGAACGAGCACTTTTCCCAAGAAATTACGAAACTTGACGGGCTACAAGGAAACGGCTCAACTAAGACCGCTGCGACGACGGCTAAGCTTTTTGGATCCAAAACGGTCCTTGAATGGACCAAAACGTCGCTCGGTTGACTTTTCCAGTGAAAAGTCAACATTTTCCAAATTGATCAGAAAGTTGCCCTGAGTTCCCCGGAACTCATTTTGGTCGATAACGGGGTCAACTTAAGTCCGGTATGACCCTCGGGGTCAAATTAGATTAGATTAAGTGTCTGTCTTAAAATTTTTAAATTTTCTTGTTTTTCGCAGGTTTGACTGTCGTTGACCGGAAGTGCTTATTACAGAAGTTCTTTCGCACCGTCCTTATGAGGCGTAGTTGCTTGAAATTTTTTGCACCGTCATGTGACGTAGTTGCTTAAAGTTGTTTCGCATTGTCGTTATGCGACTTGCATGAAGATGTTTTGCCCCCACGTGGTGTAATTGCTCGAAGCTGAATCATTCGTCCGTAAAATCAGGGTATGAGCCAATGGCTGCAGATCATCTTAGGCTTTAAAAAGCCGTTATTGGGTATCGTCCCGTTTGTCACCTCCACCCGGTGGTCTCCAGTACATATGCAGATGTCCAGACCTGCTATGGCCCACGTGTAGAAGATCATACCTACACGTGAGGGGGAGTGTTGAAAAAAAAATCTTAGTCTTCGGCAACAACATCATAGTGGTGAAGCAACAACATGAAGAAAATTGAAATTTATTCTTCGTCCACGTGCAAGACTCGTTATCCGATTTGCACGTGAGGGGGAATGTTAGAGTTTAGTTTATTTCCTGTTTACAAGTATTTCCTATTCTAGTTAAGTTAGGTTTCCTATGTTGTTTAATATTAGTATTTCCTATTTCGCATAGAGTTAAACCCTATATAAATGGGTGCTCTCATTGTATTGAAACATAAAGAATATCAAGTATAATCAATAATACTTTAGAATTTTACCGTATGCAAGTGATCACAGCAAGGAGTTCTTTCTCATAAGTGGACATACCCAGATTTTTAAGACCCAAAGCCTTACTCAAGAAGGCTATTGGTCTCCCCTCTTGCATTAATACACCCTCAATACGTCTATAATAGGCATCAGCCTTATTTATGAATGGTAGAGAGAAATCAGGTAATCTTAACACTAGAGTTATAGTCATTGCCTCCTTAAGCTGTTCCAAACTCAACTGAGCTTTAAGAGACCATACAAAGCAATCCTTTCTTAGGAGATTGGTGAGAGGCCTTGCAATAGTACCATAACCCTTGACAAATCTCATGTAATAACCAGTCAACCCCAAGAAACCCCTTAAGGATTTTAGTGCTTTAGGCACATGTCAATCCCTCATAGCTTGAACCTTAGTCGGGTCAATGACAACCCCTTCTACATAAATTATATGGCCTAGATATTCTATATGGTTTCCGCCAAACTCACACTTTAATAGTTTAGCATACAATTGCTGCCCTTGTAATCTAGTAAGTACTGTATGCACATAAACAAGGTGGTCCTCCCAAGACTTACTATAGATTAATATGTCGTCAAAAAACACAAGAACAAATTTTCTGAGGAAGTCATGAAGCACTTGATTCATTACAAATTGAAAAGTAAAAGGTGCATTTGTCAAGTAAAAAGGCATTACCTTAAATTCATAGTGGCCCTCATGTGCTCTGAATGCTGGGAATAGAGAAATTTGGTGATCACAGAACCTTCTTGGGGGAAGTATATTAGGAGTTTCAAATACTATGAGAAAATTCTCCAAAACTTTTTGCAATTCATGGTCTATTTGCACCACTTCAGCACCTACAAACCAGAGTAAATTGACCCAGAAATACAGGCTCATCAGTTTGAACTTCATGTCTGATACTCTGAAATGTGGCCAATAAGCAAGAATTAGATGGTGTAGCTTCATGTAACATAAACTTCTGACGATCCATTATAATGGTGATTGATCTGGCTGCACAATCCAATTCTATTGGAATGACAGTTTGCAGCCAATCAACTCCCAAGACCATGTTAAAATCTCCCAAAGGCATAACTAGGAAATCCCAGACTAAAGTCAGATGATGTATCACCCAAGAGACCTTTGTGCTAGGAGTACAATTCTGAATTTTGCCATTTCCCATCTTAAGAAGCACTCTTGGGCCAGCATAGAGTGTCAGACCCAATCTTGTAGCAGTAGCTTGATCCATAAATGATTTTGGACCTCTTATATCAACCAAGATGGATATTGGGATAGACTTAATCTTCCCTTTCACCTTATTGGATTTAGTCTGATTAATATGGACCATATGACCAAATGATTCATGAGACATGATACACAACTTAGGTTGTAAAAATTCCTCACCAAATTCTACCTCAAGGTGTAGATGTAATAATTCAGGCTCAATATGATCAGAAGTAATCTGATACAACCTATGATTATTTATGTTCCTTTGTATATTTTGCAGTGCAAGTGAAACACAAACTTTTTTGGATTTGTCATCCAAGTTCAGGGGGTGGATTTTTGTAAATGGTGATGCATTTTGGATGTGCCTTTGATAACGAGGCTGCAAATGTTGAGGAACATGTTGTGGTCTAGGCCTGTTGTGATAGGGTGTTGTAGATGAAGAACTAGCCTAAGAAAATTTCACCATAATTTTGTGCTCTTCCATCTTTGCCAAATGCATTGCCTTAGAGAGTGTTCGAGGCTTGTACATTAATACTTCTACCTCATGCTTTGGATCTGTCACGCTCCAAATCCGGTTTTGACCGGACTCGAGACGTGAATTAAAACAATAACAATTTAGAACAAAAATAAAGCCGAATCAGTCTCAAATAACAAGCTTAAACTTCGAAATTTAACCACGAGTCAACTGCTCGGTAAAACGACCAGTAAAAAGGTCTAATAACAGGAAATAGTACGTCGCTAGACACTAGCTAACCCTCGCCAGCTCTCAAGCTCCGAGAATTTTGCTAGTACAAATCCCGCTCAACACCTGAAACACAACAAAGTAAGGGGGTGAGCTTACGCTCAGTAGGAAAAGTAGTTAAGGTTCTGAACCACAATTCATCACCACGGGTAACCGTCCAATTAGGGCATAATAGTGAATCACAACTATTAAAAGTAAAATTAAACAATTACTCCAAAACGACGCTTGACATTCACTCAGGCACAACCCATAAAACAACTCACAATGTACCGAACCCACCACTTTTCGCAACTAGTTCTTGACACTCACCACCTAACAATTCTCAACGAACAACGCCCACGGCTATCTCACAACCGATCACACGTGCGAACTCGCACGACAACACATGAGTCAGGCATAACAGAACCCTAGGTCATCAATACTCTCACAAGACTCAAATCACACTTAAAACGACGCATAAAGCCAATCAACACACACAACAGAATCACCCATAACCTAGTACAACCATTTCCAACCTCCCCGGTTATCACATCCCGTTCCATTTATGTCGTACCAGAACACGAAGCCTCGGTCCCGACACCCAGTTACCGATCACTTTCACAAAGTTATAAACATACTTAGAAATACGCACAAAGCCAACCAACAGGTATAAAGCACACAACGAGACACACACACAGATAGCGTACAACAGTCCAACCTCATTAAATGCATTAAGCCATTTGCACTGAGCCACTTATATCGTACTGGACCACACATCATCAGTCCCGATATCTTCTTCTCACTGAGACTGAGGGTAACATCCTCGACCGGAAATCCCTCAGTCCGATGTATTCCCGTCACACAGACTCGGGGCAATACTCGCCATACGTACTGGACCGGCACTCACTTCGGTCGTACGCCTTCCCGTCACAGAGACTCGGGTATCAATCACGCCATCCTTGGCCTCGATACACTACACCGGAACTATCCCTCGGTGTAAGTACCACTCCGGTCACGCCTTCTCTTGGGACACACAACAAGGACAGAACAAGCCGCACAAAGCCCAAGCGGGTCCCGGTCTATCAACCGGACCGTCTCAACATAGCACAAAGCCGGTCTATCACTCACCCGGTCATATCACAACCAAGAGTTCACGTTTTATCAAACACGACACACTTGCCCACACATAGTCACAACATGCAACACCGAGTATAATCTTATTTAGACTCACACACAGCGGTTATAGCACACATCACGAAATCCTAGGGCTCGACATGTCCCATCTACCAGCACGACAATTTCCCAAATATTGAAGGCATGTAATCTAGTGAATCACATCCTAGATGTTACTAAGACTCGTCCGGTATTTAGTAATTGAAAGCGAGTGTTCTAGTGAATCACATCCTATATGCCAACTATGACCTTTCCGATTATTATTTTTCCCTAATCATGCATGCTAGTAACTTTCGGCAATTAAACTTGTATTCGCTACTTTCCCTACCTCAAGACGATCACAACAGCTGCGTCTCCTAGCTGCTGACGTCCTGGCTTACCTCCGGTCTTCTCCACGATCGAGGTCAAAGCCTGGTTTTAACAAAAAGGGATGGTTATCAGTCCCGGTCCAGTCCGTAATAGTCCTCTAATTTTATTAGTTAAGTCCTTTGATTTAATTAAATTTAAATAATTTAAGCAGTGTTGATAACATGATGGCCATTCATGTCCTTGGCCAATGCAACAGTACCGGAACTCAGAGTAGCCATAACCAAGGAGACTTGTTCTTGGGTAGTCACATTCTCCAGCAACTTCTGCATCGCTCTTGTCCCATGGACATTGAGGCATAAGGTGAGGAATCGAGTCACACTCTTGGTCACCATGAGCACAAACTGGTTCATCTGCTCCTCGGTGACCACCTCCACGAGCTTCTGAACAACATAGTTCCCAAAAGGGTCGATCCTGAGCTCATCAAAATGATGTATAATTTCATAGAAGATCATAACAATCTCTCCCTCAACCTATCCTCTCATCACCAGCTTCAGGAGTGATCTGCACCAGTTTTAATTCTTGGACAGAGCCATAAACATGCCCCTCAAATCCTCAACACAGAGCTCACCACAAAGTTGTTCCTCAGTTCTCACCGGATTGGACCCACCGAATAAATTGGTACGGTACCCAATCCGATCACCGAAAAATGTATTCCAAAACAGCGGTGGCCGGACTCGGAGCTCTGTCGCAGCAAGAGAAGCGGCGGCGTAAGGGTACAAACGGAGGCCGCTCTGCTCTGCTCTGAACGCATACCCTCCAAACCCAGACTCCGACATTGACCAACCACCGATTCCGACCTCCAGCGACGGGTAAGGGGACAATCGAAGGCCGGAAAATGGAGTCAGAAGGGCTCGATCGACACCGGAGAAGAAATGGGTCATATGGGTTCGGTTGGAGACGCGATTGCGGCGGCTGGGAAGTGGGTTTTCTCGATGGCGAGAACCGATTCACAGAACCACCGTCGAAGCCGGCGCCGGTCACACCTGCGGAGTCCAAAGCTGGGTCTAATCTCAAGGCAAACTGTGGTGAAGATGAAGGGGGTTTTCTATTCCGAAGTGACGGTTCTATTTATAAAAGGAAATGAGAGATGGGGTTTCGATTAAGGATGAGAGAAGACCGACATTGAAGAGAAGCTCTGGTATTGTATTTTGATTGAAAAAGGTGGGGAAAAGCCAGAAGAGGCAGCGAGACTGAGGAATAAACTGTACAGTAACTAAGTTTAAGGGGGAAATGGGCTTGGGCTTGGCGAATTGGGCATGGTCTGCTGACCGGGCCTAGTCTGATTGGCCCAAGGCCTGTTTCCTCTCTTGACTCTTTTCTTCCTTTTTTTAATTTACATTATTTTTTTTAAAACGATTCAAAAATCAGTCCGTTCTCCAACCAACGACGGTCCAAACTAAAATTTAAATATTAATAAATTTAACCGGGGCGGTCTTTATAGGATCCAAGGCAACAATATAATTGGAGACAAAGTAGGCTTCAGTGGAGTGAGGTGTCCTACTTAGTACCAAAAATTTAAGTTCCTCAAATTTATCATCATAAGCAGCTAATGAACCATCCTGCTTGAATTTCTTAAACTCAGCCTCAATATCATTATGCCCCACAGATTCAAATTTCAGTGACAATTCATGACAAAACTTGTCCCAAGGAATAATACCTTTGCCCATTGCAAACTCAGCAAACCAATATTTAGCAGATCCAGACAAATGTAAAGAGGCAATTCTGGATTTATGCTCTTCAGGTATTGCACAATATTGAAAGTAGACATTACATTTCTTGATCCAGTTCCTGACACCTTTACCATCAAAATAGAGGAAAAACCAGATTTGATGTGTTGAATGTAAGTTCAGGAATTTGATTTAGGTGGTAAGCAGGAATCATCTTCGGAAATTGGTGAAATGGGTATTGTTGGTGAGAATATGGCGTAAATTGCATAGGGGCTTAGAGACCTTATAAAGATGGTCCGAATCCATTGCCATGTTCGGGAAAAAAATTGTGGAGCTGTATAGGGTTAATTTGTGCATGGATGTAAGCTATGTGGTATTGTGTATGGGTGAAGCATGGTTGTAGGAAAGGTTTCAGGGATGGTTGTGGGTATGGTGGACATGGGTATGGATGACATATATGGGTGAAATGGTGTTTCAAAGGCCAAATTCCTATCCACTGGGTTTTGTTGAGATACCTATGAAGAGGGATCTGAGAAGGGATGTAAGAGCATATTTGTGTCTGAGGGTTGAGGTTGATGTGGTGAGTAGATGAGACATTGTGGCGTAATTGGAATGGAAGGATGTTGGTTACTAAATCTGGGAAGATGAGGGTTTGGTGCTTCCATAACTTGAGGCACTAAGCCTTGTTCCTATGGCATAAGAGTCATGCTCTCCATGCGAGCATGTAGAGCATCGTTGTCCAGTTGAGCACGGCGGTTGGCTGATTTCAGCTCGGCGAGCTCAGCCTAAAACTTCAACGAGCTGATTTCCCTCTCTGTTTCTACTTCTGGAACTGATTCAGCCATCACAGGTTGCGGGATGTAAGGCTTCTGATACCACTTGTTACACTACTGATGTAACTGAAGCTTAAGAATAAGAAATGAGACAGGAATCGAAGAGATTTAGATTGAATTCATAGGGAAAGGATTACAATTGATGAAGAAATGAACAACAGAAATGTAAACCCTAACCCTAATAAAATCAAAACACAAATTCCAAATCTGAGATAACCCATACATACAATGGCAAGGACAACCAACAAATAGCACGACACTCCCGGCAGAATTGTTGATAGAGCTGAGACCACTGAGTTGCATGCCTCCCACGCTAAGTTGAGATCACGAAGGAAGAAGAAGGAGGCACGTGCACACGTGCGTGACTCAACCACTAAATGCACTGTTTAACTTAAAAAAAGATAAAGCTTGTTGCCTTGAAATGCAACCAAACGCGACAATGATAAAAGGATAATTGTTCTGCTTTTTTCATGACTTCACCGCACAATTTAACTTTGTTTTTATACCATCCTCATCTGGGTCTTATGAAGTTTACACATATGTACATCTCTTAGGATTCTGAAAACCTAACGTGTGCTCTTACATTTTTAATTAGGAACGAGTTTCCATATCTTTGAAATGCAAACAAAAGATTAATCTCAATCACTCTGAATTAATCTAACCATAACAATTTAAGACTAGTTAGTTTATAAGAATAAAACTCTTTAACTTTTGTTCATTTATCTGCAGATTATTTTGGTTTTTCCTTAAACTAGTTTATCACCTTGTGTTAATTTTTTAATCAACAAATCTATATATAAATCTCTCACTTTTCAAAGGAGGGAAACATAGAACCAAAAAGAGTATATGAAGATGGTCTAACTACAGACCTAAAAATGAAACCTACAACAACAAACTCGAACGTTAGCATGATAGCTCAACCTCATCACAATCCCAACAAGGGGAGCTATAAACCTGAGCACTGGCCTGAAAGCACAACCTCAACACAAACCCAACACGGGAGTACCAAGGTCTTATAACCGAAATTGACAATCATAAGCACAAGAAAAAAAGACAAAAAAAGTCTAGAACCCGAAACAACCATGAAGCACATAGTAAAATGGGCATACAACCTTAATTTGGCAACTATAAAGCACAAAAAACAAAGTCGTCCACCACTCAAGCCACCCAACACCTTACCCAAACTTGAGGAAAACACCGTATCACATCGCAGGCCAAACTCAAAGAGTTGAAGGGAATCGACATGCTGATGGTCAACACCGCTGATCAGTAGAGATAATCCGGTGAAGAATCACCGAAACTCAAAAACTTAAGAAGTAGAACTCCTAGATTTCCAACAATGGTCATTAGACCATGGACAACCCGTCAAAGGCAAACACCTAAATGAATGACGGGTCCCTACCATCACAGGGCATGGAAACAAAGAAAATCGAGAGAAGCCTAAGTATAGGATATGAGCAGTAATCCAAAAACCCGCAGATAAAGCAGGAGGAAAGCAAGCCTTACCATCCGTGACGAAGATGGACAAGTTCAGATTCACAATGATCAACATAGAAATGCTTACCGCGATAAATATGATACAAACCGCTTGAGAGCCACCCCGAAAAGACCTGTGCCATCCGCAATGACGAAAAACTCATATCCACAACGTATCCATGACCAGGAGGTCAGGAAACACTTTCCACAATAGAATTGGAATTAAACGCCAGAGGAAAGACCGAATCTCTAAAATCGAGTCTGTAATACTCCACCAAGACGACAACAACAACACTAACACCACGAACCGACCCCCCCCAGAACGAAGAACTCCAAGACCAGCTATAACGGGAAATTAAATCCACGCACTAGGGACCAAGAGGGTCAGAAGAGTTGTCCACTACTTCACCACCAAACGGAGAAGTCTACTCGGTGGAGAACACCAAAAATAGAGTATAAATCCTTCCATGAGCTCGGACCAGGTAGTCAACGCCGAGGAGAGAGTCGATTGGGAAGAGAGAAGAGCCGAGACACTACACCAGTACAGACCCAGCAACGGAAAAGGAGAGATGACACTTCAAGAAACGGCCAACAAGATCCGACGAGGGGAACTCCGGTAAGAACCAGAGCTTAAGTGGCCCCGAAAACTCAACCCGACGAGAGGGAACAAGCTGGAGCTGCAACCCACTCGCAGATCTACGGCGGCCCAGGTGGTGACCGGAGTAGAGGACGACCCAGCCACCACCACGAACGGTGAGCCTCCACAACAAGGACCTGGACACCACCGCGACCTTCAAGAGAAGAACCACGACGATCTACTTCCTGAGAGGAGAGGAAACGCATCCCACTTGTAGATCTTCAACTCGACGCCGGAGACATTGAAAAATACAAGGATTGTAGCTTTGCCGGATGAGGGAAGAAGGGAAGAGTAGATCAGGACCTGCAGAACCCACCGGCGACCAAACGACCACTAAGAGCAATAGATTTGGAAGAAAAAAAAAGGTTGTGATGAGTGGGGATGATTATGCGTCAAAACCCTCTTTTTACGTGCGTCAATACACAATCATCAAGCAATAGATAAAACGGTTAAATACCGGTCGATCCCATATGGAGTAGAGGTTAACTAGTATTTTGCTAAAACCTAGGGATGTGGACTGTCACTTCCACATCTCCAAAAAGGAAAATAAAGAGCAGAAAAGTAAAATGTTTGTTTAAGTTTTAGAACATAAAGATAATTATGTATACACTACAACCTAAGACACATAATGTTTGATTCACACAAAGAGTCGGTCACGGGTACAAGTAAATAGGACTTCCAATTAACGCATGGTTTAGTTAACGATGGTGAAATCAAATAATGCTTTCCTTATGGTCTTAGAACACTTAAGTTCCTATGTATGCAGTATCATGAAATCAACCACATACTAGTCACTAGGAGAAAGCACAAGACCATTGCCCGGACCAATATACGAACCACCAATCATCGGAAAGAAATGAAATAAGATGTAGTTCTATGATCTTGAGCAAATCTCGATCAATTATTGAACGAGAGGTCACTACAACGAATGCATGTAACTCTCGCCACCAACTACCACAAGTGATTAGTTGGTACATGAACTCTTGGGTTGATTTTGGGAGATGGATATTTAGATCCATTCACTAATCTCAACCTTAGACTAAGTCGTAGCGCTATTCATACGATAAAACCGACTTGTCGATCAAAATTGTGATTGTTGGTTGGTAGACTCCCTAGAGTAGTCATTGTAGGAAGGTAAAATGCAATCTGGGGTGACGCCACAACCCAAGATGCATAACTGAAATATGTCGTAGTCGCAACCTATGGACTAAATGCGGTTATCTCATGCTAGAGAGATAACCAATATCTTTTACCACCGGGTAGGTGATTATCAGAGTTCTACGATCGACACCGCTATGTAGGAAGAGGGTATGAGAGCAAATTGGGTAGTCCCGCTATCCTACCCGCTAACTAAGTGGAGGTATGCATTGTAGGGATTTAGGAAATGCGTTACCTTGCTTGCGAACGAATACTCTACTTCCGCTTTCATGGTAATCTAAGGTAGCATATCATCCATTAGGCAGATAACTATTAGGGCCCTAGAGTAACCTTGAGTGCCAAGGTTTCCTTTTTGGTCATGATTTTTCAGTCCACTAGTAGTTGGTTTATACTACGATTAGGATTACCTTAAGTGGTTAGTACTAAATTCTCTTTAGATTTCCCATGCTATCTTGAATTGCTTGTCTAGACCGTCATGAAAGTTAGTGATCACACCGCACCACAAGCACAAGTTACTCTTACTTTTATGATTCATTCACCTCACATCTATAAGACTTTTGTTTGTCCATGTGTTTATTTGCTTGCTTCTCCAAGGTGTTTACTCTTTCTCTCTTACCTTCCCCTCATAGCAAGTCTAGGAATCGTGGATCCTCCAACCCCCTTTTCACTTATCGGGCAACTTATGTGAGCGACAAATGTTAATATAAGCTAAACTAGGGTAGTGAAAACTTTAGTTTAAAGTGGGTGTTGATGTGAACGTAAAATACATCTATTTGAGATGTTTTTAGCCCACATTCTTGAGCTTTTCAGTCTCGGGATGGTGAACTTTGATTAGTATTTCTCTTGGTTTTTGCAGTTGATCAATCTCCAGAGAAATCGGGACATTCAGGACGAAATTGAAGTGAATTGGAGCAAAATGCCAAAAGTCATAATGATAAAGCCTCGCCCACCAGACGGTGGCCCATTCCACGACGGACTCACTCACCAGACCGCGAGCCAGGCCGCAGCGGTCTCGCCCATCAGACCGTGAGCCAGGCCCTCCTGATTCTCTATTCTGCTAAAGCCTCGCCCGCAGACCGCGGGCCAGGCCCTCGCCGCGCGACTGAGCCTTTTTCCACTTCGTTTCAGACTCGTTTTTTCAACCCTATTTAAGTCAAAAGTTAGGTTTAGAAGGGGCATGAAATTAAGAAGAGATCACGAAATTAGGGAGAAAAACACACTTTGGAGCTGGGAGAATTTAGAGAGAAGATCGAAAGCAAGAGATTATAACATCAAAGGTTTTGTGTAGATTGGATTCAAAACTTGATATTTGTATTACTCTTATTGTTTAATATGAATTTCAGTGGTTTATTCATCTCCTTTTGTTCTTATTCTTGTGATATGAACTAAACCTCCATTGATATAGGGCTAGGGGAACGATGTGATGAATCGAGTTAACATATTCGTGTGTACATTCGTCAACTAGTATCTAGGAAAGTGTTCATTTAATTCCGTTCGTAATGCTACGTTACCCTGATCACGTATATGTATGATTTAATCTTGTTAACCAACAATTGAGAAATGAGGTTAAGAAGAGGAAAAAGAAATCAGATAGCTTGAGTTTTAATCTAAGCCAGAGTATGATTAGACTGACACGAGTGCAACAACTATAGGAGTAAAACCCGAAAGTTAGAGGAATTCATATATTATAATGCTATATACCGCTCTACACCTAGATTAGAGATAATTAGGTGGACTGAGTATATTATGGTCCTAATACAATCGAGAGATGTTAGGACTACATTGAGAGAATTCCTGTTGCCCTTAGAATAATGTTAGTTGCGAATGTATACCGAATCCTGTTAAGTCATTCATCACACTCAAACCCCGTTAATGTCCTAGATCGCTTTTTTATCTCTGATTTACAATCCATCTGTGATTTTGTGCTCTGTTTTCGGATCATTTATATTCTAAGTACTTGCATGAACTTATTATTTTCTAAAACAAAACCAATCATAGATATAGGGATAGCTTGATCGACGAATTAGTTAACTAAAGTGCTTGCTTAATTGCTCCATTGGGTATAATATCTCAGACTAAACCCCGAATACTACTTGACGACTGGTACGCTTGCCGTGCCATTTAACCCCATTGCTTTCTTGTGGGATAAACTGGTACTTGTATTGGAAAAACTATACTACTTATTGAAACAGTCGTTACAATGATTGAATATTGAGTTATTGTAAAATAAGTACCAAAATAATACACTGAGGAGACTTGTTTTTCGGTGATCCTATTGGACCAAATCATTGATGATGGACTACTCAAGCGAAATACTTCGTCTCATCACACCTCAAACATGTATAAACTAAGGGTTCGATCTAGTTTGGTCAGACCCTTAATGAGATCTAACCGACAATGATCTCTTCATAAGCATAACCTTTTGCTTGGACCCCGACGATAGTCTACTCGACAACATTTGTTGTTGAGAATGTGTCCCAACCATGGTTGTTAGAGTCAGCCCTAGGCGGTGCCTAGGCGCCGACTAGGCGGGAAAAACCTTCTCAGCGCCCCGATTTGGATGGGTCGGGCGGACCAAGGCGACCGACCGAATTTTGGTCGTTTGGGCGGCGGAGAGGCGGGCAAGGCGGCGGCAAGGCGGCTACGACGATAACTCGCCGGAAAAAGGAAAACAGAGAGATAAAAATCAGTTTAACCTTCTTAAACTGAACCCATGGTTTTTTTCTTTCACTTTTTCCTTTTGAATCATGGTGGGTTTGTATCTGAGATGCGATGCTTTTATCTCGTTCCATGAAAATAGAAAAAAGAGATTGGGTTTTGGTTGATTTGAAACAAAATAAGATAGGTTCTGTGTTTTCTTACAATGGAAAAAAGAGAGATTTTGAAATAGAAGATGATGAGGTTGCTGTGTGGCTGTGGATTGTTGTGTGCGTGTATTGACCTTGGGAAGATAATGTTTGAATAGTAATTGCCATGTCTGTGCATGCATGGTATTGATCTGTTTAAATAGGTACAGAAACGGTTACATAATGAACAGACATAATCTATATACAAAGTGGTTTCTATGACATGGATGAAGGTGGTTATTGATGACAAGGATGAGGCTGGTTAACACTCCCCCGCAGCCAAATGAGGAGCATTGCGTACATTTAGTCTGGAACGAAACTTGACAAAGAGAAACTTTGGCAAGCCCTTAGTAAAAATATCAGCATACTGGAATGCGGCAGGGACATGGAGGACACGGACATCCCCGATCTGCACACGTTCACGAACAAAGTGAACATCAAGCTCGACATGCTTCTTGCGTTGGTGTTGCACGGGGTTGCTGGACAAGTACACAACATAGATGTTGTCACAGAACACAAGAGAAGCCCGACGAACAGGAACATGGAGTTCACAGAGGAGGTTCCGAAGCCAAGTTGTTTCGGCGACCGCATTGGCGACAACTCTATATTCAGCCTCGGCACTAGAGCGGGAGACAGTGTGTTGTCGCTTGGAGGACCACGAAACCAAGTTGTTGCCAAGTAAGACACAAAAACCGGATGTAGAGCGACGGGAGTCGGGACACCCGGCCCAATCCGCGTCCGAGTAAGCGGTGATGGAGATGGGAGAAAGAGCCAAATGGAGACCCATAGAGGATGTACCTTTGACGTATCGAAGGACCTGCTTAAGGAATTGTAGATGGGGCTCCCGTGGGTCATGCATGAACAAACATATAGTCTTGTCTTGTGATGCACAAGTATTGGAGAGCGCCAGCCAGTTGTCGATATAGAGATGAATCCGAAATAAGAGGACCAGCAGTAGCACTCAATTTGGGAAAGTATCGACTGGTGTTGTGCATGAGTTGCATGATGACATAGATGCCCTGTCAAGAATGCCACAAGCATACTGTTTTTGTGAGAGGAACAAGCCATTGGAATTCTGAGTAACTTGTATGCCGAGGAAATGGCTGAGAGTGCCAAGATCAGTCATGGCGAACTCGCGGGCTAATGAACCAATTATGTTGCTGAGCAATGTAGCAGAAGAAGCTGTGAGTACAATATCATCAACGTAAAGGAGTAGGTAAGCATAATTAGAGCCCTCATGAAAAATGAAAAGAGACGAATCGCAGGTGCTACTACGAAAGCCTTGAGAAATAATAAATTGTGCAAACCGTTGGTACCAAGCCCTCGAGGCCTGCTTAAGACCATAGAGGGATTTGCGGAGGCGACAGACTTTTTGAGGGGAGGTAGGATCAACAAAACCCGGTGGTTGATGCATGAAGACGGTTTCAACAAGATCGCCATGGAGAAAGGCGTTTTTAACGTCCAATTGATGGATCGGCCATGAGGAAGAGATGGCCAAGCTGAGTACCGTTCGTATAGTCGTGGGTTTAACCACGGGGCTGAATGTCTCGTCGCAATCGACACCTACTTGCTGAGTTTTACCATTAACCACAAGACGTGCCTTGTAACGATGAAGTGTCCCGTCGGCATGAAACTTGTGGTGAAATAACCACATACAACGAATCACTGGGGCGTCAGGAGGTCGTGTGACCAAGTCCCAAGTCCCATTTTCAAGCAAAGCACGATATTCGTCATTCATGGCCACAGACCAGTGTGGATCTTGGAGGGCATGGTGAGGATTTTTGGGTAATGGGGATATATGAGATGTGTGGAGGTTGAGGCGAGATGGGGGACGAAGGACACCATGTTGGGACCTCGTGACCATAGGGTGGCGGTGTGGTGGTGGGGTTGGGGGTGAGGGAGGTGGTGTAGCTGGAAGTGTTTGAGAATTGAGAGGGTGTTCACGTGACGAAGGAGGATAAGGTGATGTGGAGAGTCTATGGGAAATAGATGGTGATATAGTAGGTGTTGGAGTCTGAGTTATTTGTGAGGTTGATGTGTGTCTTATAGGTATTTGTGAGGTGGCTGTGTGTTGTGTAGGATGTTGATTAGGAGTAGGTGAGTCATATGCAAAAGCTTCCTGCATGGAAAGAGGAATGACAGGGGTATCGGGTACTAAAAAGGAATATGTGTTATGGTTAGGAGTAGACATAGATGCATATGGAAATACTGTTTCATCAAATGTTACATGACGAGAAATGAAAATTTTACCTGAGGTTAAATCCAAGCATCTGTACCCGCGGAATTGTGACGGGTAGCCTAGGAAGACACATCGAGAGGAGCGTGGTTCCAGCTTGTGGTGTCTTGTGGCAGAGAGGTTAGGGAAACATAAACAGCCAAAAGAACGAAGATGAGAGTATGTCGGATTTTTGAGGTACAATATGGAAAGTGGTGTTCGGTATTGGAAGGTTTTGGATGGGAGTATATTGTGGAGATAGGTGGCGGTATAGAGAGCCTCGACCCAAAAGTGGGAAGGTAGAGAGGCTTGATGAAGTAGGGGCAAGGTGATTTCATTGAGACGTCGTATCATACGCTCGACTTTTCCGTTTTGTGGAGATGTTTGAGGACAAGAGAATCTAAAATCCAGCCCTTTTGATTTTGTGAGGTGATGAAAGGAAGAGTTGTTGAATTCCCGGCCTAAATCACACTGAAATGTTTTTATAGAAAACCCAAATTGTGTAAGTATATATGTATAAAATTCAGTGAATTTAGAAAAGACCTCGGACTTGAATTTGATTGGAAAAATCCAAACATAATTGGAGAAGTCATCAACAAATAGTAAATAATACTTGTAACCATTTGTGCTTGAAATTGGAGAAGTCCAGAGATCACTATGGATGATATCAAAAGGTAGGAGAGATTGAGACACAGAGTCAGTAAACGGTAGACGTTTATGCTTACTAATTTGACATGAAATACATAACTTAGAGTTAAGTTTATGGGTACAAGAAATAAATTTTGCATGAAGAAGGTGTTGCATGACTTGAGTTCCTGGATGGCCGAGGCGGTTATGCCAGTGATCTGGTGAGGTGGTTACCATGTTGACAGTAGGAGTTGAAGATGTGGATATAGGGAAAAGAGGATATAAGTCACCCGTGCTGTTGCTCCTCATGATGATCTTCCCAGTCTGCAGATCCTTAATGGAAAAACCAGAGGCATCAAATTCGATTGAAACGTTATTTTCTCGTGTAAATTTTCTAACAAAAATGAGGTTCTTGATAATGTGAGGAGTGTGGAGAACATTGTATAGGGATAGGGTCTTGTGTGGTAAGTGAATTGGGGTGTGACCGGATCCGTGGACTGGGATGGACATACCGTTGCCAACATAAATGGAACGAATCATGCTTTGATTGAAAGGAGGAACGAGGTTACCTGAATTGGAAGTAAGATGAGATGTTGCTGCTGAATCCATATACCATTGAGAGTCTGTTGGCAGAGCAAAAGAAGTGGCTGGATATGCATGACTAACTTGCGAAAGTTGAAGATCAGTAGAGTCTGTGAGATGTGCCTCTGCTTGTGCATTTGAAGATGATGATGCATGTTGTTTACGGGGTGGTAGCTCATATTTTTGTTTGGGGGGGAGCCATGGAGCAACCCATCCCTGTTGTGTGGGGAATGGACTTGGTGGTGGCATGTAAGGCCATGATGGAGGCGGCCAATAAGGTGGCTGTCCAGACGGTGGTCGATTTGGGAGCTGATATTGCCATGCACGAGAAGGATTCGGAGAGCTGCGATAGGAAGAACGGGGGTTGGTATTAGAGGACCAATTGTTTCGACGTGGGGAACCGTATTGTCGAGGTCGGAATGGTCTTGTAGAGTTAGGACGAGGATTAGACGGAGTGGTGGTGGTGGTAAATGCTGAGGGTGTTGATGATTCGGTGCGAGCGGACCGACGTTGTTCTTCAAGCTGCAGCATGCTCCTGGCAGTCTCAAATGATGGAAGTGTCTGGTTTATATATGCACCAACAGTGTCATATTCTTGGGGCAAACCCCGCACTAATTGGAGGACCAATCATTGGTCGTTGACTGTGCTTCCGAAGTCATAAAGTTGGTCGGCGAAATCTTTAAGGCGTTGGCAGTAAGTTTCGAGCGATGTTTGGGCCGTGAGAGTTAATGTGTTGAACTCGTGTTCTAGAGAAGCGGCCCGTGATCCTTTGTTATTCTGGAAGTGGTCTTTGAGGCGAGTCCAAGCGGCATAGGCGGTTGAGTCTGATTCTAAGATACGTCCAAGCAAATCGTCGGAGACGGTTCTGTAGATCCATTGTAGGACATGAGCATCAACTTCACACCATGATTCATAATCATCGTCGGTAGTATCTGGTGGTTTGGTGCCATCAATATGGCAAGTTACTTTGTAACCTTTGCAGTGGAGTAGGAAAAGCTTAACCCACTGAGAGTGTGTGACTCGAGTTCCATCCAAAACAGGCACTTTATGCTGAATATTGGAGATGGTAAAAACGGGATGAAGGGTGGTTCTGGTTTTGGGTTGGTCAGTGTTGTTACTGACAGAGGAGTGTTCATTATCTTCGTTGCTCATAGTGAAGAACCATATAGGAAAGCCAAGCAAAAGGAAAGAAAGAAAAAAAACGCAGATGGAGTGATATTTAGGCTCTGATTACCATGTTAGAATAGTAATTGCCATGTCTGTGCATGCATGGTATTGATCTCTTTAAATAGGTACAGAAACGGTTACATAATGAACAGACATAATCTATATACAAAGTGGTTTCTATGACATGGATGGAGGTGGTTATTGATGACAAGGATGAGGCTGGTTAACAGATAAATTTTTGAAAAGTGAAAGGGTTGTTGAGGGACTGGTTCTCTGTCTTTCACGAGGCAATGCATTGATGTTTTTTTTTTATCTTTTTATTTTATTGCAAGAGAGATATAATGACACATTAGTCAAATGGCTGGATATACTAGGGCTGGGCAAATATCCGACCGTCACCGAAAACCGACCGTCACCAGCCGTCCCCATCACTGGAATCACTCGAACCGGTGTTACCGACGACGGTTACGATTAAGAAAATACCAATCTGGCAACAATTTGGGTGTGTACGGTTTTTTATCTTCCAAACCGGTAAAAAAACCGACCGACCGGGTTTAGGTGTGTATATAAAAATATTTATGTTTTGTTTTACTAATTTGATGGTTATAGTATTACAAGAGGTTTAAATTAAATGTTGACAATAGGTATTAGATTAACAGTGTAACAAAGGTAAAATGTAGGAGATTAGTTTACTTTTAATAATAAATTTGCCTATAGACAATCATGTAGTAAGTTGGTTGTTCAAATTAAAATAAATTAAATATTGACACTTATATCAATGAATTTATTTGATTTTAAAGTTCAAAATTTATTTGAATGTAATGAACGTGAATTTAAATCCATAGTTTTTGTTTTTAGAGACCATTAAAGACTTTAAAAAAATGTTTTTCTTGATGTAATAGCTTAATAGCAAATTACTAGTAATAACTGATTGTGTTTTTGTTGTAAATTAGTTTTATTATTCTAGTTATTTCAAAAATTGGTGTTTTTTTTTCTTTCTATTTTGGGCTTTAATTAAAAGCCTAATGGGCCGGTTAAAAAACATAACCGGCCGGTTCCGTGACAGGTGGTTTTTAGGTTTCCTGTTGAAACCCGGTGCGGTGACGGTTATGAATTTCAAGTAACCGGTCCTCCCAGTTCGGGTTACGGATAATGAAAATATTGTCGGGCCCCTGCCGATGCCCACCCCTAAGAGATACCATCAGCAACAATTCAATGACCCATTACAGTTAATAATAAATTAATTACCATTAATGATATTGGTAAAACACCAGTAAGTCAGTAATATTTTTCATCTTTTCAAGAAAATAATATTATTTATTAAAATATATTTATTATAATATTATGTATTGTATATTATATTTATATAATTATTTATTTAATAAAAATAATAGAATCCGCCTAGGCCCCGCCTAGCGCCTAGAGGACCTCGCCGTCCGACTAGCGCCTAGCGCCTTTTACAACCTTGGTCCCAACAACAAGCCCAACAAATAGAGCGAAAGATATAGTCTGAAAAGATAATAAGAATATATAAATGCATAATTCAAATGTCAAGGAGACAATTCAAATGCCAAGGGTTGAATTCAATGAATAATAGTTCAAATTCCAAAGATTTTTTATTGTATCCGACATAATCTAATGCAAGCCGAGTTCATACGATGACAATGAGTTCCGACATGGTCGCATCATATCCTATCAGACCTTATAAAATTGAGGTTAGAGCATCCACCACCATGGGCGAGATGTCGCTGATGAGGAGAAAATGGCGGCGGGGAGCTCGCTGGCGAGGAAGGTAGCCGTTAAGCTCACCGCTGGCACTCCTCGTTGGCGAGGTTGACTGAGCCAGCATCGGTCGCCGCGCCGGCCGTTGGCAATTCCCTCGCTGGCGACACGTGTCTGGTCGCTGGCACCCAATTTTTATTTTTATTTTCCCCCTATAAATAAGACCCTTCACAAATCATTTTTCACCCACATTCATCATCTCTTCTCTCTTTTGCTCCCTCTTACTTCCAAATTTCCATTACAATGTCGTTCGATCTCAACGAATGGGGAAGCATTTATAGGGCGATGACGGACGACGCGATGTCGTAAGAGTTCTTTTCACCGAACCTTTCCCCTAACCCGACGGTCAATTCCTCTCCAATTCTTACCGAGCCCGCCGACGTGGGTCCATCAAAGGGCAAAGGGATGCGTGTCTTGTGAAGCACCGACGAGGACGAGCGGTTAGTTCAAGCTTGGATGCACCACTCGTACGACTCAATTCACGGCAATCAGAAGCATAATCTGAAGTACTGGGGGGCCATCGCTGAAGAACTTGCTGCTACTCGGGGCCGGGATGATCCGTTGAGTTCGGCTAAACAGTGCAAAGACCTCTGGGGTCAGACAAATACCAAAGTGACGAGCTTCTAGGGGCTGTTTGTCAAGAACTGCAGGGACCACAGGAGCGGCCGTTCGGATGATGAAATCATGACTTTGACCGAGGAAAAATATCTCAAGGCGCATGGACATCCATTCATATGGAAACATTGGTGGAAACTTGTGAAGGATGAAAACAAGTGGAATTTATATTATTTTGCCGTTGAGGAGCCCGATGAAGGGACACCGCGTACTCAGTTCGATGTCGAGAAGTCTAGCGACTCGGGGAAGCGCACTCGTGAAGACGCGAAGTTTGAGGGCAATCAGCAGACGACGGGTGCTGATACGGAGTGCCAACCGTCATAACAGAGGCCTATGGGCCAGAAGGCTGCGAGGCTCAGAGGTAAAAAATTTGCATCCTCTAAGGTTGCGGTTGCTGAGCGTGTTCAGATGACCTATTTAGCGGCCAAAGAAGAAAGCACTGCCAGAATCATTGAGATCGCCGCACAACTGAAGCTGAAGGCATGAACCAATTCTATAAGAGTGATGGGGATCACATCTTATCCGATATCACATCCAATAAGAAAACGACGTCAATAAGAACAGAAAACATGGACCAATTCTGTAAGAGTGATGGGGATAACTTCGATTTATATTTTCAGAAAGTATACGATGCTTCCGAAAAAGGTGCTTATAGTTATCAAAAAATGATCATTTTAAAGATGAACATGAGCATAATAACTCATTTTCCGGCCTAAATTCAGACATTTATATATTAAAGATAAAAATAATCATTTCTCGAACGGATAAAGTAGAATTGGTGGAAGTTTCGTCTACCATTTCCAGTTGTATTAATTAGACTGCGAGAAATTTGATGGGTCACTCCTCACTTCCTTATCAATAGCTCCCTCTGCTATTCGTTCGCATCGGATCTGGTGTTTCTTTGCTTCCTCCTCAAGGTATTTACCTTCGATTTCAAATTTTCTGTTTTGGGTTTCGATGTACTCGTATATTCAATTACCTACCTTGGTTTCGACGATGCATTTTGGGGCTTTAAGACGTCTCTGGTCGGTCTTTTCATTTGCTTCTTCTTGTGGGTTTGATTTGATTTTGCAAATTTCGCACTTCTCCCCTCAACTTTTTGCTTTGACCTGACTTTGTTTTCAAGGCTTTCAGGTTCCTTCTCGTCTTGTTTTGAAGCTCTTTTAGCTGTTTCCAACCCACACTGCTGTTTTTGTATGTCTTACACTTTAGATATATGAACTATAATGGGTTTAAAGGTATTGGGTTTTGTGATGATGGGTTGTTGATGCAATCTTTTGTTTGGGTCAATTGCAGGGTATTGACTTATATGTCTCTTGTTGGTTGATTAGTGAAGAGGTATTGTGGACAACAAGTATCACAATTTGCAATTGTTGTGGGTATCTTTGTTTGGGTTGTGAGTTAAATTGGAAAGTGTTTCTTTTTTGCTCCTTAAAGTTAGATCATTTCTAGGGTCAATTTGTTATGATCTCTGATATAAATAGTAAAGAGGCAATTTTGCTATTTGGGTTGACTTTTTAGATAGAGTTTTTTTGGGGGGTTTTGTCATTTGGAGTGTGAGGGTAAAGGAAAGATTGCTATTCTGTTCATGATGGACCATTCACCTCCTGGAGATAAATTTTTTGAAGCTGATCTTGAAAGTGGAGAGACATATAATGAAGACGAGTCGAGCAACAACCCTGGTTCGGGTGCCAAAAACCAACCAACATTGCTGTTTGCTGAGGCACATGGTGGGTTTGCGGACGGGGCAACCAAAGGCGAAAATGGGGTGAGTGTGTGTAGCACTGCCTCCAATGGGGTCTCTACAGAGAATGTCAAGATCAACAAGGATGTGAAGGTTGAGGGTTCAGAGAATTTAAATTCTGTGGAGAAGAAGACAGGGAAGGAGAAGCGTAAAAAGTCAAGTAATAAAAAGCCTCCTAAACCTCCTCAACCTCCAAGGGGTCCATCATTGGATGCGGCTGATAAGAAACTAATAAGAGAGCTTTCTGAACTTGCCTTGCTGAAGCGGGCAAAGGTTGACCGAATGAAGGCCTTGAAGAAGATGAAAGCTGCTAAATTTATATCGCTAAGTGGTAACCTATGGGCCTTGGTGTTTACATTTCTCTTTTGCCTTGTGATACTATTTCAAGGTAACATTTTTGTATTGAACACCATTTTTTCTGTGTTATATTGCTTCCAGATGCAAATACATGACTTTGTGTTAACTAACAATCACTTTCTTCTAATGGGAAAGCGATTCAGACCTCCATACTATTCTGATACAAAATAGATTATGCATTTACTATTTGTTATTTTTTATGATTACCCGTTTATTTTCAACCCTTTTTGTAATTGTCAACTGGGCAGTGAAACACGTTCCTTTTATCATTTGATTTGAGCAGATATTGTACAATGGTAGTATTTATCTTGTGGATATGTTGACTTACATATTAGCGGGCTATGTCCTATTATTGACCCATATACCTCTATCTTAGTTTCATGCTGACTTATAGCTATCTTCAAATTCCCATATTGGTTACTTAAAGCAGGTCGTAGTTAGGAAAATTTTAATTCACCTTTGCTATCTTTTCTCCAACCTGTTTGCCTTTTAGTATATCCAATTCTATTTGGTCACTGTCCTTACTTTTCAATCCAGGTTCTTATCTGTTGTTCTTTTGGTACATAGTTATCTTGCTATCATTCTCCTTATTTATATTTTCCATAGTGTATTGACTTTTTGGTTGCATATGTTTATAATGTAGCATGGTCATTGCAATTTCTTAATGTTCACTTGTGAATAACATCATTTCACTTTTGCATGGAGAGTGGAAGAGTTTAGAAAAGAGATAGTGTTGTTGAGCTGAATAACTTCATAACCTATGCTCTTGTAACCTTGTCTTTTCAGTACTGTCATCAAGAACGAGTCGATCTACGGATTCTGAGTCAGCAGGAATGGAGGGTAGCCTAATATCAGTCCAGTACTATGGAAATCCATCTCCAAATGATTTACATGGACCTGCTTCTGAGTATGTTATTTACTTATTATGTTATGCCTTTTTCTATTTTCACGATAGCTCAATACCCTCTTATCCTTTTCTGTTTTTTACCAGTTCTGTGGAGCAACTTACTGATTCAGATCCACAAGTAAGGCCTCGAAGGTTTAATACATAAAAAAATGGGAAGCTGAGCGTATCCAGGCTATGGTCAACCCTCTATGAAAAGTCAAATTTACCAGTAGATCGTGTAGTCGCACTGCAAGTCATTTTGGACTTGCATTTTTTTTCTTCTGAATCGGGAATTTGTTGCCTAACCGAATGTATATTAGTTAATGAGAATGGGGAGGACGAGTTAAGTTGCAGTACTAAGTTGTATATTGTGTTCTTCAGGCCGTGCCATGTATACAAATACAAGTTTGCTGAGCTGTTGACATCCTTAGCAACTCTCTTGGTGGTTGCTGTTATGCTAAGATTTTGTACATGTTAAGAGTTATCAAAGCATTTACAATCAAACTACAAGTTTCGTGTATTATGACAGCTACAAGCGGAGCAGGAATTTTCAACCCGTAAATTAGTGTCTTTTCGTCTTTAAAAGACGAAAATGTCCTTGACTCTATTTTTTTTTTAAACTTCATAACTACCAAAAGTATTTTTATCAGGGGTAGAAAAAGGGTTGAGTAGATGTGAAAATGTTGTGAAATTTTTCTAAAAGCTCAAGTAGTTGGATGTAAACATTTAAAGTTGTGAGTAATTGAGTGCAAAAGACGTATCACCACATCTATATGCAATTAACTCTATTTTTATAATAGTAAATAACGTAGAAATATTATTATTATTTTTAATATCGCATCAAAAAAACAATGAATGACTAATTATAAAGCGTGACGTTGAGATTTCATTTTCTGAAAATGTTGTAAAATGCTTGTCAATGCGATATATAAAAAAAATCTCTCTCGATGTATGCAATCATTAGTCTATATTGGCTTCTCACTCGATTTTTCAACCGAGTTTTCATAACATTTATTGTAGAAAATATTCTTTTCACAATTACCGCAAACGTGTAAGATCAATGTCAATATATTAAACACATATACTAATTAATACACGAAATCTTTTTTTACGTACCATTTTTGTGCAAAAGCATCGGTATCTTTCTAACGGTCGATCAAATATACAAGTTAAATGTTAAGTATAGTTATTGATTCAAAGAAATGTTTTGTTGCAGATCAAGAATTGCTAAAACAATCGTGTATAAATATCGTTTTGTGTGGAGTAGTAAGAGTGGTATTAGAGTGTTTTGGATGAATTTGTTTGTGAACATTCACATCGTTATCACGAGAGAAACTTCTTTTATGTCGACATTTGTCCGTGAATTGAATGTGTGAAAGGGAAGGCGTCGCGTCGGATATGTTTTCATTTGACTTCAACTGTTGTTGAAAGCACATGTCATGAATTATTTCACAAGTCACATGTGGTCTCACGTGAACTTCTTCCGATTTGATCAAGATTTTGCTTTTGTTTTTCTCTCTTTGAATGATTGGATAGTCAGAGAATGATTAGAAAATAAACACAAAGTAGATTGGAACAAACATAAGTTCATTCCGTAAGTTTCTATTTTGTAGACAGCTGGAAGAATACATGAGTGGCATTTAGGGGTTTAAACTAATTTATGAGAGCACGTACAAGTAAGAAGATGAGTAATTTCTAGATCCTTTCATTTTCTCTCTAAATTTTATGGGGTCTCACATCTTCGTCTCCGGTCGCTATTTTCGGTGGTTGTTCGGGCTTTGGCCTCAGGAGCTGTCGGTAGGGACGTTTTATCTAATCCCAAACTCTCCTCTCTCCTTCTTCATGGCTGTCTCTGAGCCCCATAAAGTTTTCGAGTCCAGTCGTCTTCGTCACCGTCGTGCCCCTGACCCCTCCGCTAACCTCTCGCTCCGTTCCTCGACTTCCTCCGACCACCTGCCCCGCCCCTTGTCAAATCTCCTCCCCATTCGTCTGGATCGGCTTGCCATTGCTTGAGAGGGATCCTCCGACCAAGACGCTCAGTGCAACACCTGGTCAGCTATCGTCGGAAGCTATGGTGAGGAGTTGCGAGTTGCTACCCCAATCTCGACCAGCGCTGGTTTCGTCGGACCATACCGGCCTGGTACGAGGTCTTCGCTTTCTATTCCTTCTAAGGCCGGCCGGAGTGGCGGCCCCCCCATCCAGATGCTTAGAATCCTCTCTCGTTCGTGGGCCTGTATCGTGGTCGTCTGTTCGTGGGCTTGTGTCGCGGCCGCCTTTTCGTGGGCCTTTTTCATGGCTGCCTTCACGTAGGACTTTGTCATGGCGTTCATTCATGTGCTCCACACTCCATCATCCTTTGAAGTATGCTCGGTGTGTCTTTTGGTTTTCACCGCGGTGCCAATCTCCAAGCTTGTTCACTCGTAGCTTTCTGTACCACCAGGACCAGGGATTACCTTCCCATCGATGCCTTCCCTATAACATCGGTGAGGACCCTGACCCGGACCCTAGGGAGTAGGGGCCCAATGGGGGTGAAAATCCGTTGGGCCTAGAAACAAGCGAGTCTTTTCGGCCTCTCCACCGTGATTTGGGACCTGTCATCCAGCAAGCCAAGACAACCACCCTTTGCGGTATTTAGCTCCTCGGCATTGCTGCATCGTGCGTATCTTCAGTTGCAGGTTCTTTTCTACCATACTTTGTAGAAATCTTTTATTTTTAGCTAAATGCGCCAGACCACCTGTCTTGTTTCAAACAGGGGACTCTGACCTTTATCTCGGCTTGTATCGGGTTTTGTCCCTTAACTTTATTGTTGTTTCATTTTGGATATGATTGAATGAAAGCATAAGATTTCCTAAAAAGAAGAGCATGTACAATAAGGTGGAAATAGAGACGACTTAGTAAAAGAGGGTTTAACAATCTTTGAAACACCTCAAATGCTAAGACAAGAACTTGTCTTAAGAGCTGCAACAGGCCCATTTTTAGAGAAAGAAAAGGAAAAACAATGCTTTAATTAGTTAAAATATGTACTCGGTCCATCTTAGGTCAAGTATTTGACTCAAAGATGGTATGTTAGAGGGGTGGCGTGGTCTTATGGTTGAGTCTACCTATAAGCCAAATACTTAACTTAACTATTGTACATGCTCTAACGATTAGTGTGAATTCTATCTATTAAACATTTAGATCAAATCATTACAAGCAAATCCAAATTCAAAGAATGGTTCGTTTAATAAACGTATCAAATTAAAGTATAATATTTTAACTTTTGATAACTTAGCAAATTGATTCGTTTGCCATATTCTATATATTTTTAATATAAACAATGATTTTATTAAATTTTGAATTTTCAGAGAAAAATACAAAGACAAACCCATGCGACTTAGAGAGTGGGTTATCCTTTAAACAAAAACACACGCTAAAGAATATATTTTTAAAATTTATAACTAGACCAACTCAGAAAGCCTCCTTGCTTGTAAACAAGCCTTGGACCAACACACAAATGGCTAGAAAACCCAACACATAAGGACAGAATCCCAAAACACCAAGAGATTAATCATTCCGGAAATCCTACACCACCCACGAATCACCACGCCAACGATCGGATCCAGTCTCTACGCGAGCGTAGGCTTACCAAAATTTGAGAATCTGTACACCTGCACCCGAACAACCCCGACAATCACTGGTGAACACAATCACCCGAGCAACCAAAGAGAAGACACAACCAAAGCCACCCAACAAATCCATTAACAAAACCAAACAACAATTCCCCGGGACCAACACCAGAACTGGTGGAACTACTCACCAACGAAGACACGACAAAGAAGACCAATTAACAACCCATATTCCAAAACCCGTTTCAGCCAGACCGAAAAAAAAAACGAATCATCGCCGGTCAACACTAGAGCAGCGGGAACCCACAACGACAACTTAAACTCATTAGTTTACCTAAATTTTGTCAATGACGCCCTCAATTCGTCGGTTATGGAAACCTAAAATTCAATAAATTTGTCGGTATTGAAGATGTGGCGTGTTTCATTATCGACAAATATTAATTTAGAATGACATTTAAATATCTGTAAATCGTGCATCCAAAGATGCAACCTGTGAAAGAAGCTATAAAACAACAATCACACATAGTCTAAACAATCTTATAATACCAAAAT
Organism: Erodium maritimum; assembly: GCA_963921825.1. Taxonomy (NCBI): domain Eukaryota; kingdom Viridiplantae; phylum Streptophyta; class Magnoliopsida; order Geraniales; family Geraniaceae; genus Erodium; species Erodium maritimum. Next base: position 48,804,024 of record OY997591.1, read on the forward strand.
TTATAATAAATGTTCAATAAACAAACAACAAACAGTCGAACGTAGAAAAAATGTCATGCAAATACTTAAAGTTCCCTTATAGTTGAACAAAAACCTATTCGCTATGAGGGAAGGACAATAATGACCATGGCGCGTTTTCTACATGTAGGATGTAAATACAGCGAGATGGGCCTCAATTGCCTCTCATATCTTCCTTTCCTCTTCCATCATGATCTTTATCGTGTGGTCTTCTTAGCTATCCTCACCTCCATCGCAGCCTACATCTCCCCCTCTCTTGAGCGTTCCTAGCGTCTTGCTCCACGATAATAGAGGTTAGCTCGTCCACCCACTCAAAAGAATCAAATGACGCCCTGGACATAGAAACATCCTTCGTTGTGTGTACCTTCATCCTCCGCCCTACTCCCTCCTGGACTCATCCATTCAGACCATCAAGCTTTTTTCGATCGCATGAATCTCTTGGGTATCAAGCTCTAAGGAAACTGATAGGGAGGATGAGTCCTCACACCCAGACTCTTGCGTGGCAACGCATGTCGGAAAGAGCTCGTCCGTATATTCTCCAACAAGAGTTGAGATACATGGGAATGAAGGTTAAAGTTTACAAAAAAAAAACATTATATCATATATGAACAAGTTGAATAAAAAACATAGGGTAAGTGTGTAAATCATACCCCACGGCGAAGGTTCGACGAGTGTTTATCATTAGGCGGGAATTCCTTCAGTGTAACGTTAGTCTGCGGAGAGAGAGACATGTTTCTCTTGCGGGTTCTCAATTACTTGGTAATGGAGTATGATGACCTACTACTCCAGCACATTCCTTGAGGATGTTCTCTGCCCGAGACGCCTTACTCGCATTTGACTTTTTCTACCACATGCATATGTATTTCAAATATTAGTAACACAAGTAACTGAATTATTACAAAAATACAATACGTAAATAGGAACATGGTCATCACTGTATGTGCATCTAAATTTCAGTGTTTGACAAGACACTGCCACTGATCAAACCAACTCAAGAACTCTTTTGGAATGTCATTATCCCCATTCGGGTTTCCCTTGGCCAACTCCTCTTCTTTATGTTCAAGGTACACCATCTAGCGGTCGTGATTCCAATCTTTGTTACAAGTCTTGGCTTCATAATCTTCCAGTCTCTTACATTCGTCAGTAATCAAAGTTTCATTACCGAAAACTTTTTTCTATCCGTTGGCCAAGCAACTTCCTGATGGGTCACGAGTCAAGCTAAATTGCCTTAATTGCAAATTGATCTCCTCAGATAACAGGTAGAGTAGAGTTTGATAACTATGCAAGATCAAGGTTTTGGCATGGGTAGGATATGTAAACCAATGTGGCTTGATGGGTCACGATTCAAGCTAAATTGCCTTAATTGCAAATTGATCCCCTCAGATAACAGGTAGAGTAGAGTTTGATAACTACGCAAGATCAAGGTTTTGGCATGGGTAGGATATGTAAACCAATGTGGCTTGAATGGGCGAAGGTTGGCACTCCCCATTTCCAACCGACGCCTACGATGGTGTCTCATTCGGTTTGGCGAGGCTGTTAAATAGACCCCACACGAGCTTCGTGGACTCCTGATATGCTTTCGAGAGGGATCCGAGTTGGAACCAGAGAATGTCTGAGGTTGGCATCCCCCTTTTCCTGTGACCCATTGATCCAGATATGTGATTTACTACAATTGGCGCCCCCTGAGTTGTGCCCCCTGAGTTGAGCCATATTCCCAACTATTGTTCTCGTACTGCCTGCAACCAGTCATGTTGGCTTTGTCGAGACACCTCGTGATAGTTCCTCCAAGATAAGGGGGTCAACCACTTTCCTTTCGCTTTCGCATCCCTCATGATCTGTCGAGTGTTCTTCCTAGAACCCCACATGTTCGAGTTTCCACTCCGCCACCAAATTTTGTCGTACACGCGTCCGAGAGGAAAAAAAATAAGGAGACGAAGAACCAGCAGGCTTGCGTCGTTGGAGATGTTGCACTAAAGATACGACCTTGCATCACCGTAGATGTCGCAACAAAGACGGTTAAGTCCTTGTGCCATCAAAAAATCCACACTAGAGGCAACTACAAAACCCTACATCCGTGAGGAAAATAGTCGCATCTGAGACGACCACAAAACCCTAAAATCCATGAGGGAATACTGTTGGTGCATTCTCGCACTAGTATTTTTAAGTAAATACTATATTCATACAGAATAGTGTGACGCCCCGGAGAGGTTCCCACCTTGGGCCCCAAACCGCGACGCTACCTTAGGCCGGACAAGGCCTTAACATTGCCCACCATCCGTAGAAGAGCCTCGGCACAGTCCATCCGGAACAGCCAAGCCCGTCTCGACCCCTCTAGAGGACGCACGAAGAGGACAGGGCCGCTCGGCCCCGCCAAGACCAGGCTTCGGCTCACCTCGATAGGACTGGTATCGCACGAGTGATCCGCGCGCCTCAGCACCCCGTGACACGCGAAGCCAAGGCCCAAGGCCGACTGCGCTTCTTGGCCCGCACGCAGGGGATCTTGCTCCCTCTCCTTGTCGACCCTCTTGCTTCCCTATTTTGGTTCTTCCCTAAATTGAACAAGGGAAGCTACCATATTCCGACCATGCACTTTAAGGAAAATCTTGTTCTCCAAGAATGTATGGCCGGCTATCCCTCTTATAAATAGGGCCTCTAATTATTATATAGGGCATTCAATTCCTTAGCACTGTATTAGAAGTAGGGTCAGATTGCGATACATCGTATCCTTGTAGATAGTAGGGTTATTATCAATAAAACTATCTTCTATTAAATTCTATACGCTCGATCCGTCTTACGAACTATGAAAGAAGTTTTGTGCACGACACTATTGCACGCCGCACGATCTGAAAACCTCCCCGTCTGTGACAATAGGCTGTTGGTGTTAGTTAGATGTACTAATGAGTAACCGCAATTTGTAATTAGGTTGACATGTTTCAGAATTTAAAATTAAATGGTTAATATTTATGTAAATGTATGTTTGATCCGACCGAGTCGGGTCGGGGTGACCATCCGCAGCTGATATAATTTTGAATCAGCAAAATGTTAAAAAATATAAAATTCGAAATATTTTGAAACGTAGGAGAGTAGTACGTGGAGCAAGATGAGAGGTGGGGTGGTTATTGGGAGAGACAAGAAAGTCCAAGGCCACGGGCATTGGTCATCCAACTACACATACACATACACATACACATACATAATACATTACACATATGCTTTTGTCCTAAACGATACATACACACACCCACTTAAATCCACCCAACATTTCACCCCCTCAAAACTACTGGCTCTCCTCCAACCACTTCCGTACAACACTATCTATACCTTCTTTTTGATAACTATCTAAACCCTATCTCTTGTGTGACAAGAATCAGGTGTCGGTTGGACGTAGTTTCGTCAAAAATATCGTATGAGCCGTACCACACTGTAGTTATTTATTCAGATTAAGTCGAAATTTAAACCTCTGATTTGAAAAACTAAACCTTAATCGTTGAGATGTCCCCTGTGAACCTATCTAAACGTCTTTTCACTTCCTTAAAAAATGACATTTGCGGGAAAATGCAAAATAATGGAATAATCTTAGTTTATTATTAAATGAAGTCATAATCATAAGAAACAAGATGATCCTTAACTAATTGATAATTACACACACACAAGCAAATGAAATGATATTACATCTTGAGCAACATCTCAGTAATGGCAGTGGCAATGTCAGCGAAGTTGCGGACGACGTCGTTCATGTCTCGGAGGGGCGAGTCGTCGGTCCAAGAGAGCTTGGCGTCGCAGGCGTCGGCCTGCTTCTTAGCGTCGGCGAGGCCGTCCTCTGCGAAAGCGTAATGGCCATTGGTGAGAGCCTCGATGGCCTGAGGAAGGCTGTACTTCACCACCGGAATGTAAAGCTCGTCGCAGTAGGCCAGCGACTGCTCCAGGCGCGGGTCGGAGCTCCGGGAGATGAGGTCCTTGATGTGGCTCAGAGTGTCGGTGGCCTTGGACAGACACGTGTCGGCCATGGACCCGGCCAGGGACCGGATGTCGGCCGAGCCGGAGATTTGGGGGTCGGACCGGAGGGTGGCTCGGCAGAGGTCGTAGAATGGGGTTTTCTTGCAGGTTTGGTCGATCAAGTCGGCATTGGCACCGCAGAGGACGACGAGGAGACAAACAGAGAACAGCTTCATGTTTATAAGGATGTGTGTGAGTGTGTACTGCTCGTGAACCTGCTTTTATAAGGATTTTGTATGCACTAATGTACCCATTAACCCATAACCCATATAGGTTGGATTGTAAAGGACCATTTGTCTCTCACGAGTGTTTGAATTGGATTTTGTCTATAATTAACATTGGATTCGTTTAGTTAAAAAGCTCAACCCCAACCCAATCTTTGATCATTTATAGGACTAAGTAGTGGGTTCTTGCCTTTAAAACAAAAATCGGGGTACTTCTATCATTTTTGTTATGAGAAAATACTACTTAATTACTCTTTTCCTATCTATATTTTTTTGTATAGAACTGTCACATTTTCTATTGTGTCACACCGGAAAAAGGCCGGAAGGGTTCATACCCTCCTTACAAAGTCTGGAACATTGTCTACTCAGGTTTTGAATCGCCAAAAGTCCGCAGTCTTCTTCAACACAAATACACCTCCGATGGTTTGCATGGATTGTTGTTCGACGCTCCATATTGGGGAGGTCTCGGAGGCGTCCTTGTATCTCGGGATCCCAAACATGACCAACATGCATAGGACCTGAAGCATGCGTTATTTGGCCGATAGGGTGGTACGAGGGGTACGGTTATAAGATGGGAAGCTCTTGTTCCCAGCTGGAAGGAAATTCATGATTAGATCGGTTCTCAATTCTATACACGTGTATGTTATGTTTGTCTTTAAGGTGCCATAAAGTATTACAGATCCAATCCACGTAGCTCTAGCCATATTCTAGTGGACGGGGACGACCATAAAGGAACGATCGATTATCTGGCAGGATTGGTAAAAGCTATGTCGTCCGAAACAGGATGGGGGAATGAGATTTCATCATATGCAAGTATGAACCTTGCACTTCTCGTCAAGCAAGTCTGGAACCTTCTCCACCGTCCAACTTCTTTGGTAACCAAGGTACTCAAGGCAAGTTACTACCCGACTTCAGATTTCACCCAGGCAGGTGAGGGCCGACAATCGAGCTTCACTTGGTCAAGCATTTATGCGGCTAAAAACTTGCTCCTTTCCGGTTTACGAAAAGCTATTGGCTTGGGGAAAGATACTCTGATCTTGGGCCAACCTTGGCTGATGGGACATGTCCCAACTGTCTGTACCACCACTCCGAACCTCGTAGACCACTCAGTAGCTGGCTTGTTTGTTCTAGGCACTAGACAATGAGACGCCCCTCTGATCAGCCAACTCTTTTCATTGGAATATCGGGATGATATCCTTACCATCTCCATATCGACTACTCTATTTACGGATGAATGGTACTGGTTCCCATACTCGAAAGGAAAGTAAACAACCAAAGAGGGATATCGATGCATCCATAACAGTTGGACGTCGTTAAGCGGGTATGGGCCTTCCCCGGCGGGTCTAGATGTGTGGTAGATAACCTCCGTCGCCGATATGTCCCTACATCGTCTACTTGTCCTTTATGCTCTCGCCATGCCGAAATGACCAACCACCTATTCTTTCGTTGCTGTTTTGCAAAATGCTAATGGGATTTATTTGATGAGGGAATGATTATACCATCTTCGGGGTCTTTTAGGGAAGGGTGAGACACTCTTACGAAATGGGCGTCTCTAGAACAGAAGGCGCATATGTTATGTTGGATTTGAGAGTTTTGGAAGACCCTTAATACAAAGGTATGAGGCGATAAGACCCCAGCGACTTTGGGCGTCCATACGACGACACATGCTCATATCACGGTTTGGAAACAAGCTCAAGCGTCTAAGACTCCCTCCAAGCCGCCTCACATCACTCATCAGCCTAAAAAATTCAATCCACCCCCAACGGGATGGACATTCACTAATTTGGATGAAGCAACTTTTGCTGACCCTGAGCAATCGACATGGGGTTCCATTGCCAGATCATCCATAGGCTCAGTTTTGGCAGTATGGAACGGGGTACTGCCAGGACTCTTGGAGTCATTCATGATAGAGGCTTGCGCGATCGCCACAGTTTTGGACTTTTCTAGGATGCACGGTTGGAGTTGGGTCATTATTCGGTCGGATGCTCAGGTGGTGGTTAATATGGTCAACTCATGGGCGCCAGTGATCTCCCCTCTAGGCGTTATTGCATAGGATATTCGAGCTTTGCTCACCCATGTAGAGGGTTCTTACCTCGTTTTCGTTAAAAAGGAAGCGAACAAAACCTCCTATTGGTTAGTCTAGGAGGCTCGTTCATCCCCTGTTCTAATGTGGTCAGGTGGCCCCCTACCTGATGCACTCTCTTGTATCGTGCGTTATGATTAATCAAATATCATTCCTTATGCTAAAATGAATAGATGCATATTTCATTTAACTCCACCTAACGAAATTCTTCGTTTGGAAGACACCCTAACTTTTCCAAAATAACACGTTACTCAATTACGTTCATTTGAGCACAAAAAATAGTCTTGTGCGAAGCACATGATTGTAACTTCTCTAAACATGCTAAAATTTCTCTTACACGTTTTAAACCCTAATTTATATTATTTTCCCTTTCTCATTTTAGAACTTCTTCAAAATCCATACTTACACCACTCCTTCTTTCTTGCTCACCCATCTTCTTCCTCACATACTTTATCTTTGTTCTTCCATCCAAACAACCTAGACTGAATAGTGATGTCGACCTCTCTCTCTCTCTCTCTCTCTCTCTCTCTCTCTCTCTTGTTGTGAGTAGGGGTGTGACTAAATCCTCATACTTCTCCAAACCGAAAATAAACTGATTCGGATGATAACAGACAAAATATGGTCTGGATGTTCCAAATATGGTTCCGGATCTCATAACCAAGACTCGTTGGGTTCCGTGTATTACCCAGACCGCTCTTTTTTTTACTCTATTTTGCATTAAATTGTAATTATATAGTATGTCTATCGATTATTTTCATACATTTAAATTAGTTTTAGTGTATTCATATCTTTAAATTACTTTTAATGTGTATATTATGATAATAAGTAGAAATAGTCACCACATAGTTTATTGATTCATATGTAATTACTAATTTATATAAATCAAGCACCCAACAATTTCTTTATAAATCTGAAAAATGTAACAATTATTTTTGAATTATTTAAAATGTTCAAAATCGTTTTTATAAAAGTGAATGGTTTTTGAAATGTAACCGTTTATAAATTTGAAAGGGTTTTTAAAATGGTCAAAACTGATTTTTTTAAAAGTGAATGGTTTTTGAAAAAAAATGACTTGTTTATAAAATGAAAAATGATTTTAATATGTTCTTTTACAACAGTTTGATATAAGTTGTAATTCATGAACTTTTAAGTTAAAAGTTCATGAATTACAACTAAAATCAAATTGGGCTTAAATGGACAAGTTGGCCTCAAAATAGTAAGCCCATTAATGTCTGGGTAAAATCCAGAACCGGACTAATCTGGTCCATACCCGGAAGGCAAAAAACCCAGTATTTTATAATTAATCCGGACATGAAAAATATTGACCTGGATGATTCGGTCCGGACATTGAAATGAAAAACGGTCCAAGCACGCAGACCGTATACACCCCTAGTTGTGGGTATGTTACTCTGCCACTTGTGCTCTTCAACGTTGCCTTCATCTCCGACAGTCACAGACTCTCATCTCTTTTTATATAGCCCCACATTCGATTCTAAGTCAGGTTTGGTAATTGTGGATTTAGAGATTTTTTTGACATTGATTAATTATTCTAGGGTTTTCAGATCAATGAATGTTGTATTGCATAGCAAATACTGTAATAACCACTTCTGGTCAACGTCAGTCAAACCTGCGAAAAACAGGAAAATTTAAAATTTTTAAGACAGACACTTAACTTAACTTAAATTGACCCCGAGGGTCATGCCGGACTTAAGTTGACCCCGTTATCGACTAAAATGAGTTACGGGGGACTCAGGGCAACTTTCTGGTCATTTTGGGAAAGATTGATTTTTCGCTGGAAAAGTCACCCGAGCGACGTTTTGGTCCATTCGAGGACCGTGTTGGACCCGAAAAGCTTAGCCATCGTCGTAGCGGTCTTAGTTGGGCCGTTTCCTTGAAGCCCGTCCAGTTTAAAATATTTTTGGGAAAAGTGCCCGTTCGGGGCCCGAAACGTCCGTTTTTCGCGAATCTGATTGGAAAATATCAACTAGATATTTTCCAAAAGGTATGGGACCCACCTTGACACTTGTCAAGTATATGGTGGTGTATTTTTGGAGGGAAAAGGTGTGGTTGGAGAGGGTTGGCCGAGTATGGGGTTTTAAGAGGGAAAGTGTTAGTTTTTTATTAGTTTTGTTGTTAGTTTAATTAAATTAGAAATTAGAAGAGAGGTTTTAGAGAGAGAAGGAGAAGGAGAAGAAGAGAGAAGAAGGGAGGTTGAGCTAGGGTTTGTGATCGAGCCCTTGGATCGAGTCAAAGCAAAGAGCAATCCCGTTCCCCTCGTTCTCCTCTACGGTAATACCCGAACCGATTCTCGTTTTGATTATTTTCAAGAGCTAGGGTTTGGTTATAAACTAAGGCTTAGGGTTGTGTAGAGTGTGGGGAGGTGTTGGAGACGTTTTAGAGGTGTTTGGGGGTTTAATTTCACGTTTTCCGGTGACCGGAGGCTCGGGAGGAGCTCCGGCCACCGTGGGTGGTGGCCGGCCGGCCATGTGGTGGCTGGCCGGAGGTGGCAGCAGCCACCACTTGGTGGCCGAGCCCCTCCCTCAAACCCTAGGGTCTCGGCCAAGCCTCTTGGATGGGGCCCACGTGCTCGGTTGCTCGGGTTTTAATGTTCGGGTGGTTTAAAACGTCCCCCGGACCACTTATTCCTAATCGAATCGAAATTTGGAATTAATTTGGAGAAGTTGTAATTAACGGGTTTTGGGAAACTTTAAACGTTAATTAATTGATTTATAAGTCGTAATTCGATTCCGTCAAGTGCGTTGAGTTCCTTGATTTATTCTAAGACCGTAGAAACGAAATTGGGGACTTTTGGAGCCCCGGAAGGCAATTAACCAAAACCGGGCAGATTCGCCATGTCGGGCGAATCTAGCCCTTACGGGTCCTTTTTCGGCAATATCGAATAATTGGGAAGTTTGGGAGTGATCGTCTTTGTCGGGGTTACGTTTGGGCGTTAAGTTTATTAATTTTCGGTTTATTCGTACTAGTTTAAAAGTACTTTGAATTTGTGTTCTTTTAGATCGTGCTACGGACCGAGGCAAGGGAAAGCTCGGCGAGTGACTAGGTCCACTTCGGGTTTTGTTGGAGCGCTTTTGGATCTATATACGAGGTAGGGAAAAGTAGCCGGATCTCGGCCCTGATTAGGGAAAGTTAATAGTAGAATTGCATGTGACACCGGGGTGTCGTGGGTTGAGTAGATTTATTTAATTATTAGAAAAGCATGATACGGGATTGTAGCGTTTAAGAGAAAAGCATGTGACACTTAGTAGTGTCGTAGGAACAGAGAACTTAGCGATAATTGAATTACTGGAGGCATATGACCATGCCCGGAGGTTGTTTGTGAAACTAGTGATTTTAGGACCGTTGGAGGCATCGAGTATGCCGGAGGTTGTCGTGCGTTTTATTTAATTGTTGAGTTTGGGTGGCCTTGAGAGCCCGTATTTAATTGTTGAGTCGGGGTGGCCATGAGAGCCGTGTATTTAATTTGGTGTCTTGAGTGTCAGCGAGTGCCCGTGGGGTTGTTAAACCCGAGTCTTGACTGTTGAGGTGTCTTGAGTGGCCTTGAGTGCCTGTGTGATTGAACTTGCCTGTGATTGTGATTGTGGTTACCTGGGGTGGTGAGTTCTAAAGGTCGACAGCCTGATCCGACTTAGTGTCGATGAATTGCGAGTTCTAAAGGTCGACAGCCTGATCCGACTTAGTGTCGATGAATTGCGAGTTCTAAAGGTCGACAGCCTGATCCGACTTAGTGTCGATGAATTGCGAGTTCTAAAGGTCGACAGCCTGATCCGACTTAGTGTCGATGAATTGCGAGTTTTAAAGGTCGACAGCCTGATCCGACTTAGTGTCGAGGAATTGCGAGTTTGAAAGGTCGACAGCCTGATCCGACTTCGTGTCGAGGAATTGCGATAGGTCGAACCCTGACCTGATTGAGATTGGTTACTGAGCAGCTGGTGTGCGATCCTTTGTGATCTTGTGTGGTGTTGTGTCGTTTCGTTCGAGTCCTTGAGGAGGTCGTCGATAGTTGTGTCGGGTTTACACTGTATCATCGAGTGTCGAGTCTGTTGAGGAAGGTGACGGGTTGTGGGTCAGTTGAGTACTTGAGTTGGGGACTGTAGTCCCGGTGTTGGGTTGGTTTTAGTGTTACTGGCTTTATCTACTAATTATGCCATAGTCAGTCTGTTATCCGTGGAGGTGAGCGAACGCTCACCCCTAGCTGCTTTTCCTACAGGTACTGATCACCGGACGGACTAGGTTAGCTCTTGAAGTCCATGGAGCTTGGAGCGGAGTCTGGTCTTTACTTTTGTTGAGTCTAGTGACGGATGTGTACCTTGTCCACTTGTTGGAACGTTTTTGTATTGTAAATACTATTATTATTTTTGGTAATTAAATGGAAATATCAGAGTTTTATTCAAAACAGGTTTTAAGTGTTCATGTTTTAAATATTCGCGTCCCGAGTTCGGTTCGCTGAAATTGGGGCGTGACAAATACAAAAATATAGTGTCAATGGTTGATGATATGTTGCATTTTTTCCATTTAAGTTTTTGTTTTCCTTTGGGTTGATTGATTTGAGTATCAAATGGATAATGGATCTTCAAGATTAGAGATGAACTAGACAGATATGTGAGAAAATTATTTTTAAAAATGGATGAAAATAAAAATAAAATAGAAAAATGAATTAAATTTAAAGAAACAAAACGAAAAATAAAAAAGAATACTATTAAGGTTGATTATTATTATTAAGAATAATATTAAGGTTATTGTTAATGAAAATAATTAACTAAGAAAATAAGCATTACTGAAAGTAAAAAATAATTAATGAAAAATAAAAGAAAGATCTAATGAAAAATTCAATGAACAATTAATAGAAAACGATAAATATAAGTGGAGAGTTTTGAAAATTAGAAAGTTAATGATGTGTATAATTGACATTTCTTAGTTTTTAGGTTTTAAAGATACAATGATAGAGTTTTGAAAATTTAATTGTTAGTGAGGGGTATTAAAGATTTTTTTACGTCTTTTGGATGAAAAATTAACAACGCTGAGTAAAATGTTATTTTGGGAAGGTTAGGGTATCTTGTAGACAAATAATTTAGTTATGTGTAGATAAGCGAAATTCAGCTTAATAAAGGTAAAATTATTATTTTACTTAACCTTTAACTGCACATGTGGTCACATGCGTAACATAAACGGAATATTCTGTAAAAATTTCTAACAGACGACGATGCACGAAACTTGAGTACACCTACACAGCTTGGACAAAATTTTATGCATGCATCCGTTTGTGGAGAAAACTTTAATGTAGTTTTAGACAATTAACTCATTCATATATGATATATTTCTATTACAACCCCTTCTTTCTAATAAAAAAGTACAAATGCCTAACAATCTATAACTGAAGTATTCAGATGATGAGATTAAAAACATCACTAACTATTATATTTTTATTAAAAAAAATATTTTTGACATTTCACTAATAATAAAGGTCATTTTCCCTTCTTTCTCATCTTTTTACTTAACCCTAATTTTCGTCTCTCTCGCTTCTTACTTCTAGAACTCTTGTTTTTTACACCCCCTCGGTAAAAACACGATTGCAAAAGGTCGGACTCAGGCATTCGTGCTGACTCTCCGGTTTCTGACAGTTCCAAGGAGCCTTCAATGGAAACGGTGTCTCCGACTCTCAAGTCGGGTATAGCGTCTGTTAGTTCCAAAGTTCCTTCGAATTCGGCTCCCACGTGCCCCTCCACGTGTGCTTTTGGCTGTATGGCACGTGGGCTGCCCTATTGTGAGTCTTCCTTGACTCTAGGCCCAAACCGAATTTCGGGGAGTCCATCTGCTTCCTCCTTATTGAACCGGATTGGTGCTCCTGCCTCGCTACTGCTGGCCTACCTCCCCCCCCCCCCCCGACTCGTTCCATGATTTCATTGCTGATCTCAACTCTCCCGGATTTGACAGTTTCTCCCCCCCCCCCCTCCCAAAGGCTTTATCAGGAAAAAGAAGCGCAAGAAGCTTGTTCGTCGCAAGTCTCGTAAATCGGTTACTATTCCTTTGAAAATTAATCTTACTCATTCCTTGCGTAAAAAATCGGAAAGCTAAGCGTTCTTGGGAGCTATGCACAACTTCGGCTTGTGAGGAAGACGTCTATAAGATCTTTCAGAACTCCCCTGATTCCAGGGCTTTTTCGCCCTAGCCTTTGTCGTTCTTGTTGTTCGTTTAGCTCTTTCTCCTATTCCCTCTTGTAATGTATCTTTTGAGGTTTTTGGTTAGAGTATAAAATTGTATTTTTCTTTGATAAAAAAAATATATATGGCAGCGAGGTGGCATCACCATCGATTGCATGTGTGGATTGGGAGGAGGTTGTTTTGCGAAATGACAATGGAAGGGTGTGTTGGAATTGAATTTCGCAAACTGAAAATGAATTGTAGAACAAAACCACAGAGAAAAATTAAGCATGCAATCGGGAATATAAAGCGATACACCAACCGGCGTGACGTGCAGAACGAAGAGGAGAAGCTGAGGCGTGGCACGGAGGTCCACTGACTTTGAACCAAAAGTTCCGGCGTGCCCGAGGTGGCGAGCAGCAGCGGTTGCTCCCCAAGGATCTCTCAGCTCTAATCCAGCAGCGCGCCCACTCGCTCTGCCGGACGTGGAAGCAGCAGGACAGAACAGAACTTCGGGTGTGGTGATGTTTGGAGAGTAACGAAAATGAAAGTAATTTGGCTCTGGAAAATAGTAGTTAAAACGTGAAAACTGAAGTGAACCAGAGACTCCTTTTATAGCTGCAGAACGTGAGGATAAAGAACGCAACATATATACTGATATCCAATCTGTTCCAACGTCTCCACTACTGGGTCAAGACCCACTGAAATTCGGAACCTCTTTAACCTCAACGTTCTGACTCGTTCAAAAATATTTGAATAAATCAAACTAGAAGAATAAAAAGTATTTTGTGTAAAAAGATAGAATTGCCTGCCCCGCAGGGGCTCCACCCGAACCCGAACCTGCGCCCGGCCCGGCCGGTCTCGACCCGGACGGACGGCGGTGGCGGTGCGCGCGAGGCCCGTTCCGGCCCAACTAGCATAGGCAGGCCCAGCTGATGATCTGAACAGGGTTGGGAGACAGGACTTTATTAACACACTTGCAATACCATTTGTTTCCGATGTGGGACTCTTGTTAAAACCAAAAGAGACAAACTTGGCTTTGAAAGCCAATTTATCCAACAATCCCCCACAAATTGGCGAAAAAAGCTTTAAAACAAAACACTTTAAAAAAGGAAGGAAAAAACACCACAAAAATTCTATTACTGGAAGGTGCGGTACTTAAACATCAATATCTTTCGATTTGAATTGATGAATAGTGAAATGTGATAACAACTTACTTAAAGTAAGTGAACAAGTCTTGAACTTACTTAACTTCGGTTGATACGTCACACAACACATATCATGCTTCATATCCCACTGAATCCGCGAAACTATCAACTACGCTATTAAAGGCTATGCGTATACCTTGGTTCTAATGAGTGCTCTAGGAAGACTTTGCCCCAAATCTTTCATAGATGGCGGCCCACCATCACACACACGTAGGTAGCTCATCAAGTGCTTCTCACAAGCACTGTCCCAATTGGGTCTGAAGCTATTAAGGACATAAAGTCAGCAGAATCCATCAAGTACGTCTCAATAGCACCACCAAAACTGGTTATGGATTACAATCTATCAAGTGCGTCTCACAAGCACCACCAACACTGGTTATAGATTATTATCAAGACCTATCAAGTGCGTCTCAAATCACCACCAAACCTGGTTATAGATCATCAAGCACTACAAATGTCATAGGAATGGGAGATGTAGTGCATCAAGACAAGTACGGCTTCATATGACCACTAACATGTGTCATCCGTACTTTCTTGACCTATGGGCTTGAGCCCCATCCCCAACGACATATCTAGGAGAATTCCCCTTGGTTGACACTTGGTAAAGGTATCAGCCAGATTTCTTTCGGACCTAACAAATTCCAAAGAAATCACTCCATCTTTCAGGAGTTGTCTGACGACACCGTGCTTGATACGAATGTGTCTCTTCTTACCATTGTACACATCATTCTTCGCAACGCAAATAGCCGATTGCGAATCACAGTGTAGTGACACAGGCACAACTTGCCTTCCCCACACATGCACTTCTGCTAACAGGTTCCTCAACCAGTCTGCCTCTTGTCCAGCCAGCTCAAGGGCAATGAACTCAGACTCCATGGTGGAACGGGCTATAAAGGTCTACTTCGAAGACTTCCACGATATAGCACCTCCACCCAAAGTGAACACATAGCCACTCGTCGAGTTGATCTCATCATTACCTGAAACCCAGTTTGCATCGCAGTATCCTTCTAAAGCCGTAGGGAAGGTACTATAATGCAGGGACCAACTCATAGTTCCTTTCAGGTACTTCAACAGTCGACTTAGAGCATTCCAATGCTTAGGGCTTGGGTTATGTGTATACCGACTCAACCTGCTTACATTGTAAGCAATGTCTGGTCGAGTGCAGTTCATGAGGAACATCACACTTCCTATAATCTTTGCGTACTCAACTTGTGAAACACTATCACCCAAGTTCTTTATTAAGTGTACGTTCGGATCGTAGGGAGTCTTAGAAGGTATACCGTCAAAGTGATTGAATTTCTTCAACACTTTCTCAACGTAGTGAGACTGACTCAAGGAGATGCCATTGGTGTGTCTTATAATCTTAACACCTAAAATGACATCAGCTTCTCCTAATTCTTCCATCTCAAAATGTGATGACAAGAAGTTCTTGGTAACGTTCACTGCATCGATATTGTCACCCAGAATCAGCATGTCATCGACATAAAGACAGATAATCACACAACCCGATTCTGTCATCTTCGAGTACACACAGGAATCGGAGATGTTCACCTCATATCCGTCAGTCACCAGAGTTCGATTGAACTTCTCATACCATTGTTTAGGTGCTTGTTTCAGACCATACAGAGACTTATTCAGTTTACACACTTTGTTCTCTTGACCAGCGATCACAAACCCCTCGGGTTGAGACATATAGATCTCTTCCTTTAGATCACCATTCAGGAAGGCGGTCTTGACATTCATCTGATGGATTATCAAACCGTGAATGGCTGCTAAAGCGACAAGAGACCTTATCGTTGCAATCTTGGTCACATGAGAATATGTGTCGAAATAATCGACATCTTTCCGTTGTGTAAAACCTCTAACCACGAGTCTCGCCTTGAACCTCTCTATTGTACCATCGGGTCTCAGCTTTCTCTTGAAGATCCACTTACTACTAATGGTTTTGGAACCATTAGGTAAGTCTACTAGATCCCAAGTCTGGTTCGCTACAATAGAATCAAGTTCAGCCTGGATGGCCTCTTTCCAGAGGTTAGCATCAACAGATCTCAAAGCCTCGCCATAGGTCTTTGGATCTTCTTCTAACAGGAAGGCTGAAACAAACTCGTCTGAAACAACACCTTCAGGACCAACTTCGGCTAGAAAAGAGGTGACGTAGTCTTCTCCGAAGCTCTTCTCAATCCTGGGTCTCTTACTTCTCCTTGGTCCCTCAGCTTGACCACGTGAAGTAGAGCTTTCGGCAACCCACCTATCACGAAGCGACGGAAAGGGGATATTGGGTTCAACCGGATCAGCAACGGCGTTCCTCTTCATTGGAAAGATGTGTTCGAAGAACTCATCATCTCTAGCCTCAGAAATTGAGCGGTCATCTAGAGACATGAAGCGATACGCCGCGCTGGTCTGAGCATAACTTATGAACACACAATCATATGTCTTAGATCCGATAGTGGTTCTCTTGGGGTCAATTAAGCCTACCTATGCCAAACACCCCCACACTCTGAGAAACTTTAGGTTGGGAGAATAACCCTTCCATAACTCGTAGGGGGTCTTATCTAGGTTCTTGTGCAACACACAGTTAAGTATGTGACAAGCAGATAAGACGGCTTCCCCCCATATTTCATCAGGAAGGCCTGAACTAAGAAGCATTGCATTCATCATGTTCTTGAGTGTTCGGTTCTTACGTTCAACTACTCCATTTTGTTGAGGCATGTATGGTGCACTAGTTTCATGGATGATACCATTTGATTCACAAACGTCCTTTAAGAAGTTTGAGCCATACTCTCCTCCTCTATCGGATCTCACTCTCTTGATCTTCCTCTCAAGTTGGTTTTCTACCTCATTCTTATACTTGATGAACATCTCTTCTGCTTCATCCTTTGTAGTAAGAAGGTATACTCTCGCGAACCTAGAGCAATCGTCGATGAAGGTAACATAATAATGTTTGCCTCCCTTGCTTCTCGAGTTCTTGAAATCCGCAAGATCAGTGTGGATTAATTCAAGTAGGTTCGCATGCCTTGTTGTGATTGATTTGCAAGGTTTTTTAGCGAATTTTGCCTCTACGCAAACTTCACATTTCGAGAGTTCAGAGGTAGATAACGATGGTATAATAGACATGTCTCTAAGTTGTTTAATTGAAGCAACATTCACATGCCCTAATCTACCATGCCAAAGATCAAGAGACTCGGCAATATAAGCGGAAGCGGAAATTTTATTATTGCTCAAGATTACATGATCGACATTAAAAAGAAAGAGCCCCTCACAATATTACCCCTTCCTTACAAAGTCTTCATTCTTGGAAAAAACCACCGTGTCATTCTCTATGACGGTCTTCAAGCCATCCTTCATCAGCAGCGGTCCAGAGACGAGCTTGCATCGCAGGGTAGGGACACAAAGGGCATTACTGAGAACACGCGTCTTCCCAGATGTCAACTTCAGCATAATCTTCCCACTTCCAGCTATCAGTGCAGTAGAGTCGTTTCCCATATGAACCACTTCACCAGGTGCAGTTGGTTCAAACTCATAAAAGAGCTCCCTCGAGTTGCAGAGATGACGAGTGGAAGCGGAGTCCAACACCCAGTCAACGGTGTTGTGAACCAGCATAGCCTCAGCAACCACAACAGCTACAATGTCGTCATCTTCATCAATGTAGGCCCTTGCACCATTCTTCTTGTGATCTTAACGGTCGCCACGATTCATGCACTAGTAGGCCTTGTGTCCAACTTGACCGCAGACATAGCACATCATGTTCTGCTTCGATTTTTTGATAGCAGATGAAGGCTTCACAAATTTGTTGCGGTTGTTGGGAGGTCCTCGCTTGGGAGCTTCCTTGGACTTCGGCTTCAGCTTGAACCTTGACGGACGAGACGGCCCACCGGACTCCGCAATGTTGGCCTTCACCGACGGAGGTGGCAAAGGTGGGATGACACTCAGAGCATCCTTCAGGCGGTTCGCTTCCTCAATCTTCATGTGGCGAATGAGATCTTGAAGCGTCAGGTCCTTCTCTATGTGCTTCAGGTGGCACAGGTAGTCCTTCCAGTACGGTGGAAACTTCTCCAGCAGCACATGAGCGAGGAATACCTCGTTCATGTCCATCCCTTCGTTGACGATGGCCGCAGACAGGTCCTCGTAAACGTGAACTTGGTCCATGATTGATCGGTTGTCAACCATCTGGAACGCAAGCCACTGGCCTACGACGTACTTCTTGTTCCCGGTGTCGTCAGCCCCGTACTTCTTCTCCAAAGTCTCCCAAATAAATTTGGCAGACTTGTGGCCAGCAAGCAGGTCAAAAAGGGTGTTGGACATAGAGTCCAAGAGTTGGCCACGGGCAACCTTATTGTCCTTAGCATACTTAAGACGTTTGGCCTCATTGTCCCTAACAATTGAGGTCACTAAGGGGGTATATTCACCAGTAACATTAACAGGCACAGGGGGGTCCTCTAGCAGCACATAATCAATTTCATGTTGCTCAAAAAATATAATCAGTTTTTGAGACCAGCGACAGTAATTGGTACCGTCGAGTGGCTCAACACGGGGAAAAGTACGAGCAGCAACAGAAGCAACGGAATTCAGATTAGCATGCATATTATTCTTGTTGTTCATGTTCGTCATTACACAGTTCACGAAATTGCAAAGCTTATAAAACAGATTCGATAATATATGTTACTTATGCTTCAAAATTGTTGGAATTGAATTTCACAAACTGGAAATGAATTGCAGAACAAAACCACAGAGAACAATTAAGCATGCAATTGGGAATATAAAGCGATACACCAACCGGCGTGACGTGCAGAACGAAGAGGAGAAGCTGAGGCGTGGCACGGAGGTTCGCTGACTTTGAAGCAAAAGTTTCGGCGTGCCCGAGGTGGCGAGCAGCAGCGGTTGCTCCCCAAGGATCTCTCAGCTCTGATCCAGCAACGCGCCCACTCGCTCTGCCGGACGTGGAAGCAGCAGGACAGAACAGAACTTCGGGTGTGGTGATGTTTGGAGAGTAACGAAAATGAAAGTAATTTGGCTCTGAAAAATAGTAGTGAAAACGTGAAAACTGAAGTGAACCAGAGCCTCCTTTTATAGCTGCAGAACGTGAGGGTAAAGAGGTAAAAACGCAACATATATTCTGATATCCAATCTGTTCCAACGTCTCCACTACTGGGTTAAGACCCATTGAAATGCGGAACCTCTTTAACCTCAACGTTCTGACTCGTTCAAAAATATTTGAATAAATCAAACCAGAAGAATAAAAAGTATTTTGTGTAAAAAGATAGAATTGCCCGCCCCGTAGGGGCTCCACCCAAACCCGCGCCCGGCTCGACCCGACCTGGACGGCGGCAGCGGTGCGCGCGAGGCCCGTTCTAGCCCAACTAGCATAGGCAGGCCCAGCTGATGATCTGAACTGGGTTGGGAGACAGGACTTTATTAACATACTTGCAATCCCATTTGTTTCCGATGTGGGACTGTTGTTAAAACCAAAAGAGACAAACTTGGCTTTGAAAGCCAATTTACCCAACAGGATGGAGGTTTAATATTTTATTAGGGGGAAGGATGGTGGCTCAGATCTAGCTTTAGCAAATAAATAAAATAACTTACGGTATATGGTTCAAAGCTTTGTGCTTTTCCTTTTGTGAAGAACCATTGTTTTGCTTGAATTCCTATTTAAATTCAGTTTCCAAGTTTTAACAATCGATGTATAAGTATTTTACACTCTTTTTAGAGTGTTTTCTATCATATTTAGTACATTTTTTCCCGTCAAACTTTCCTTTGCTTTCGATATGTTATGTCTTTCTAAGCTTTGTAGAAATTTGGATTAAAGAAGGGTCTGATACAAAGACCGAGCGTCCTTATTTTCCTCTTTTATGCCAATTTCAACCCCCATTTTGAGATTTTTTTCTATTGTGGATCCAACATTTTGTGCCATTTACGTTCAAGCTCCCCGATTCGAAGAACCTTGTATATCAAAATATTGGGAGCTTCTCAATTCGTAGACAAGAGGATGGCAGGGGAGAGCGACAACTTGGATGGATTCGTCTACCTTGAAGAATCTGACTATCAAATTCTTGACCATGGTGAACAACCGATTACTTTGGTCATTACTTTCCTCCTTTGAAATGCAATGCATTGAATCAGAGTTGAAAAGTTTGGTTAGCTTCTAGGCTTTACATCTCCTCTACAACATCTAGTAGAACATTCTAAGGAGGAAGTTGTAGATCTGGCGGGAAAACCTTGATTACAGGATATTTAAAGTCTATTTTCATGGGGTTTTGGCGTACACGATTTCTAGAAGAGGTGCACGCATAAAAAGATGCACAAAAGAGAGCTGAAGATGGTCAACGGATTCTCTCCATTTGAGTTGTTGGTCATAAAAAGCCTTTGCGACATGCAATCAAATGGGTGAGCGCCAATTTGCTGCAATGTTTACTTGGGACTCTAGGATCTGAACAACATGATACAAGTCCTGATTCTAGCGGTATGAGTGGTTGATCATCACCAATTTGGTGCTTCCCTACCGATTTCCAGAACCATATAGGAGACTTGGGGGGTGCATACCTTTTATGGCTCATGGTAGAGGTCAGTAGATGTCCTCTAGACAACCTAGTTCATCATTCGACCCTACTCTACCATTATAAGAGCCACTGGTTTGGGTTCAAGTGATGCATAAAAGCATTTATGATCTTCATAACCAAATGGGAGACCTTACAACTTTCATTCGGGAGCCAATCTTCCTTGTACTACTTGTTTGACGTTTAAACGGGCACATTTCAGGTATGGTTATATATATTTTTTCTTTATCTTTGTGTCTTGCACTAGAGTCTGCGTGTAGTTTGCATTTTAAAAAAACACAACATTTTAAAAAAATGGGTGTTTGTTAGGTTGCATGCTAGATTTTCCGGTCTTCAATGATTAAACTGCTGAATTCATGTTACATATCCCTTAGGTGTAGAGTTTTTACCTTGCATATTAAGCACAATCAATATGAACCATTTAGGAATTATGACTAATAATCTTCCCAATATTCTCTAGGTTATAATAAGAACAAATTTGTTGGCTTTTTTTTTAGCTTGGTAAGCTAAAGTTTAGAACTACTTTGCATACACCCTCATAATGAAATTTTTGAGAAGAACATTACATGCTATCCTTTCTATCCTTAGTCACCTTACTTTGAACCTGAGCCTTTCATTTTTTTACTAAAACATTACATGTATATATGTCGTTTCGTTTCTTAAAATCCTAAATTTTTTAATCATGTATTTTGTTTATCATATGCTTCTTTGAGTGGGACATGTTTGAGAATGAATGTAAGGAAAGAGATGAAGAAGAAAATAATCAAAAGCCTTGGTGGTGTTGTTTCATTCTTCTACTTCTCGGAAAAGAAAAAAAAAAGCAGAAGAATAAATTCACCTCTTCATAAAAATAAAATAAAAGAGAAGTAGAGAACAAGAGCCATGAAAAGAAAAAACAGTAAGAAAAAATAGCAACACAAAAGTTCTGAAAAGAGGTATTCAAAGGAAAAAACAACTCAAGGGATTTGAAATCCAAATGGGGGTTGGAAATGTGTACACTCATTTGTACACGTAATAACTTTTAAGCTTCTTTTCTTATCATTTCCGGACCTTGAGCCAAACCTAATATTACAAGCTTAATATAGTCTTTTTTGAATCCATAATCACTTTATTTCTTTATTATTAGTGGAGAGAATCGTGTGCTAGGTAGCATAAGAATTTCAAAGTTCAAGTACATGTGCTAGGGAGACTTCTATTTTGGAGATGTGAAGAGAAGAATTCATACATAGTCCGTTTTTCTTTTTTTTTGATCAGCAATTTTTGTATTTATTAAAACCAAGTTTTCGAAAAGAAAACCAAAGTCAAGGGATCGTCCCTCCAAAATCAGTTACAAAAACCCACCCAACATAACCATTACCGGTTACTTGCTTGCTAAGCTACCCAAATAACCATGAAATGAACAATGCGAAAAGATAACTTGCACCCCAAGCTAACCCTAAGCCGAAGACTGAAACCCAACAATCCTCTAAAGCCCCCTTTCCACACCCAGATGCAAGACAAACTGGAAAAAAGACCCTTGACAGTACCCAAACCCTGGCCAACAAGACCCATGACAGTACATGTTAACCTTAGTAATCCATCCTTTTCCAAAGGAAATGGGAACAGCAGAGTGAGCCCATCCATGAACCTCAGAATGTGTAAAACATTACCCTCCAAACGCAGCTGCAACAGAAGTTAGTCCAATAGAAACCCAAATTATGATATAAACCAATTGTGAGACCAGAACAGGCACAATCCCCAAATGCAGATTTTTGGCTATCCAAAACTCAGCTGCAAAACCACTGTAACCAGCTTCTTCCTAGCCTTCATAGACCGTTTTTCTATTTTTGTACTTTCATGGGAATGGGGAAAAGGTTGGCATGTACAACTCATAGAAGGACTTGGACTTCAAGGGCATGACCACTCTTCAAACACCAGTTGTTAGGATTTTTGCATATTCATTTTCATTTTCATATTTTTTAATAAAAGGAAGCCCATACTCCTTTTATTGGGGTGGACCCCAAGGTTTGACTAACATTATTTTTATTGTTTTTTCATGTTTTCTGGGAACGACAAAAGTCAAAGTGTGGGCGGTTGTTTCGTATGCATTTTAGACTCTTTTTAGAGTATTTTCTCTCGCATTTAGTACTCTTTTCACCCTGTTCTAATAAGAAATACCTATTTTTTGCTTCATTTTCGGTATTTTGTGTCTTGTTAAGCTTTTGTAGAAATTTGGAACGAAAATGGCCAAAAACAGACGCAAATAGAGCAAGAAGCACTCAATGCCCGACCAGTCATTCGAAAGGTAGAGAATCGGATACACCAATACCCGGTAAGACATCCGATCAGATAGAGACGTCATCGGATACCACAATACCTGACCTGTCATGATTGTGATTCAAGGATGTTAAGGTATTTCTTCTATACATTAGATATGTTGTATACATTGATTAATAGTTGAGACACCGTCCTCAACATCACTCGAATAGCCGGTGAAAGTTGTAGTAATCAACTCTCAATCAATAATAAATTTTCATATGGACGAAGTCGTTGTTCTCATCTACTCCACATAGCAAGGTGGTATCGGTTAAGTTCAACAGGTCTTATCTTGGTTCTTTTAACATACCTTCAAATGATGTTGTGATCTTTGCAAAGCTATGAGCATCAATACGAAAGCCAGCAATGAGAGGTTATCAACTTATTTATTGGTTCCTCGGCCTCGATCCAACTTGATGCCCTTCCTTCTCAGGAAAATTTGTAAAATAAGCTTTATTTGAGTTGCTCTTGCAGATATCACCTTCTTCTTTTTCTAAAAAATGAATTTATATTTTTTCTCTTAACAAAATTCCGATCAGTCTCATATTTGGATTTCATGAAGAGTAAAATTAGAAATCAATTTAAACATATGACTATTTAGCAAAAAAAATCAACTTTGAAGATTAGATAACTAAGGTTTTATATTTTAAAGCTTTTATTATTATTATTATTATTATTATTATTATTATTATTATTATTATTATTATTATTATTATTATTATTATTATTATTATTATTTTCAACTCAATACCCTAACTATTTTTAGTGGCACCTCAATACCCTAGAATGCATTTCTTTTTCACTTTAATACCTACCGCCAACTTTCCATCCAAGACACTTAAAAGGTCCAAAATACCCTTCACTAACATTCAAATTTTCCAAAGCATGCCATTGGTTTTCAAAATTTCTTTTAAAAATAAGTTTTTAATGTCACAAAAAAGCATTCTAGGGTAGTGAGGTGCCACAAAAAAATGCATTCCAAGGTATGAAAGTGAAGAAAAATACATTCTAGGGTAGTGATGTGCCACAAAAAAATTAGGGTATGAAAGTGAAAAAAAAATGCATTCTAGGGTATTGATGTGCCACTAAAAATAGTTAGGGTATTGAGGTGAAAAAAATTAATAGTTAGGGTATTGAGGTGAAAAAAATTAATAGTTAGGGTATTGAAGTGAAAATTAATAGTTAGATTTTAATTTAAAAAATACAGAAAAATCAGTTTTTTTTTAATTCAGTTTTTTTTTCTCAAAAATTCAGATTTTAATTTAAAAAATACATAAAAATCAGTTTATTTTTATAAAAAATACATAAAAATCAGTTTTTATTTTTATTTAATTAATAATTTAGGGAAAATTCCACATCAGTACCCTAAAAGTTTCATTTTCCATTTAGAGTACCCTAACAGTTTTTTGTGTCACCTCAGTACCCTGACTCTTCATTTATTCCAGTTTAGTACCCACCGTTAACTTTCCATCTGATTTTCCATCCACATTAGATAAAATGACCATAATACCCCTCATTAACAATCAAATTTTCAAACTCATGCCATTGAATTTTTTAAATTATTTTTTTACAAAAATCAATTTTTTTAATAAATTCATGTTTTAATTTTAAAAATCACTTTATTTTAAAATTTTAATTTTTCTAAAAATCAGTTTTTTTAATAAGATTTATATTTGATTTGATTTTAATAAATATAATAATTATAACAATTGTTTTGATATTAAATTTCTTTAATTTTTAGGAATTTTATTTGCAAAACAATATCTTCTTCTTCAAATCAATTTTTTACTCACATTTAGGAGATTCAACCAAAATTTACCAAGAACACCAAGATCTTGCTCATCCCATATGTGCATATCCACCATACTATGACCATTCCTTTGCATCCGAGCCTTTCTCTTATACATATGAGCTCTTGAAAACAGCAACTCCTAAAATTGGAATTAAAAAAGAAACAAAAAAAATCACAGTAATTACAGTGACAAATCCATGACTGGAATCACAATCCCTTGCATCTTCATAATCCATGCTCATGAAAAATCGTAAAAATTAATCTAAAAGGACCTTCATCGCAGACCTGGAGAAGCATCGGAATTTGGTCGAAGCTCTCCGGCACCTGAATTCGGTCGATGCTCTCTGGCACCTGAGACTCTTGAGCTTCTTCACACTCTCGAAGCTCTCCGGAGAGTAATTGAGCTCTGTCGTCATGGCCGAGCTTTTCATCGCCATGGCCAAGCTTTTCATTTCCCAAACGCCGAAGCTTGCTGCGGACACGGCGTTGAAGCATGTTGCGGACATGGTCGAGCTCTTCATCGCCATGGTCGTGTGGTTGATCTGAAATGAAGAGAAGGAGAAGGGAGACGAGAGGGAGTGGTGCTCGGGACGGTGCCACCAGATCTGGATGACATAGAACGTGAGAAGAAGGTAGGAGAGAAGAAGAAAAGAAAAGGAAAATGGATTAGGTTTTAAGGAGAATTAAGGGCAGTATGGTCATTTCTTAAAATAGCAGGGTCATGTGCGACATGACTACTTTCCGTCTATAAATGGACGGAAACTTAACTGTAGGTACTAAATTGGAATAAATGAAAATTTAGGGTACTGAGGTGACACAAAAAAACAGTTAGGGTACTCTAAATGAAAAATGAAAGTTTTAGGGTATTGATGTGGAATTATCCCAATATTTTATTATACTTGTTTTTTTTTCTACCCATAACCATTTTTCTCTCTCCTCCTCATCTTTGTCTCTCTCTCAACCAGCCCTAAGAGCATGTACAATGGAAAGGCTCGTATGTGAGGCTCACATGCTGACTGGACAAAATAGTGGGACTCAGGACTCATAATAGTGAGTGTTTTACAATGAGAGGCTTGTATTGTTAGTGGATGCTGACTGGATGCTGAGTGGTTAAGTAATTGCTATTTTGTTGTTTTATTTAATTATTTATCTAAACAGTTTAAATTATATCAAATTTAAACAAATGTGAAAAAATAATTAATGATAATAACAAATAAATTTAACACGAATAAAATGAACTTGAACTTTTATTCATCCCCTTTTAATACAACCCAAAAAAAAACATGTTCAAGAATCATTGTGGTGGTATAAGCGGTGGTGCTTGTTGTTGTCGAAGAGCTTCAAGTTCACCTTCAAGGGTATTCATGACTCTCCCAAGTCGGGCCTTCAACGATGGTGCTCTTCCAACTCGACTTCGGTGAAGTCGGAGGTATCCGTTTACTTCATGGCATTGTAGTTGGCGAAGTATGCTTCCCACTTTTCAGTTAACTGGTATAACAGACGGGTCCTTTCTAGGTTTCCTTCCTGACTTGATCGTTCCAGCTCCGCCATGGCATTTAGCTGGTCTGTGAGTTGGGTCCCCTTCCTCTTCAATGTCGTCTTGCCTTGCGGTCGCGTTTGGCGAGTTGCTTGAGAGGGAGTTGCATCGGCCGTATGGGAGGGGGTATTTCGCTGAGAGGGACCTCACTCCCCTCATTGAGATCGGAAGGTGCCCATTCTGGTTTTTGAGACTCACCAGCAAGAGGTGTGTAATCTTCCCATGTGCTTGTGGGTGGTGTTGAGCTATAATTCCCAGCCTCATTCAAGCGTTGTCGTTATTGGCATTGTTGTCGGTGGACAGTACCCATGGTGCCTTCCTCGGCAGTGAACTTCTCATTTCCCTCAAGCATGGCAACCCAATGATCGAGGTCGAAATTTCTCGGGTGATCCCGCGGTCTTTCTTGTGCCGGGGTATTGACCCACATTTCCTTCACCGCTCCCATGTGGTCCTCATGGTTCCATCCGATGTGGTACTTGCTCTTGGAGATATTCAGATAACCGAGGAACCTCCTTGTCTGCGACTGATTTCTGGCCCAATGTTTCTTGATAGCATTCTACTCGTAGCGGCGGTGTTCTCCGCTCTCGTTGTACTTCCTCGCAACATTGCACCAGAATGTGTTTCCGGATGGGGAGTTTCCCTTAATCGGGTCTCTTTTTGTCGAGATCCAGTAGTCTATGAGGTGTCTATCTGCCTCGATGGTCCATGTCCTCCGTGGCTGTAGTGGTGCTCGAGCTCGTCGTTGGGAAGGTCTGGTAGAGGATGACTGTGATGACATACTTGTGCTGGGACAGGTGGGTAGTGGGAAATCGGGGTAGTTATAGAATTATGGTGGAAGCTGGTAACCTTACGGCGGTGGCGGCTAGTAACGTTGTGGCGGCGTCTGGTACCATTGGTTGTATTGTGGTTGCGATGGGTTGAATTATGGCTGGGCTGTATTGTGGTTGACGAAATTGACCTTGAAAAATAAATAAATTACAAAACATATATTACAAAAGTAATTTCAAAAATTAAATTAAAACAAATAAATTAGAAATAAATTACAAAAATTAATTACAACAAAAAAATAAAAAACAATAAATTAAAGGGGAAATTTCAATATAATACCCTGGCAAATTTTTGTTTGCACTTTCATACCTAAACCAAACATTTAATTTCATTTTGCTACCCAACCGTTAACTTTCTGTTAGTTGGATGGAAAAAGCTAAAAAGACCATAATACCCCTACCTATTACTCAAATTTTCAAACTCATGCCATTAAACTCAGAACTTAAAAATAAGTGAAATGACAATAATACCCTCCATTATTAGTGTATTAAAATGAAATTTTCACTATTTTTAAAATAAAACCAGTTTTTTTTTAAATTCAGTTTTTATTTATGAAAATTATTTTTATTTTCAAAATTTTAGATTTTAATTTAAAAAATACATAAAAATCAGTTTTTTAAAATACATAAAAATAAGTTTTTTAAATTTAATTATTATTTTATTATATTTTTTTTATTTTCATTTTTCTACCCTGATTTTCTCTCTCCTCCTCGTCTTCGTCTCTTTCTCTGGACATACCCATCAGCCATGGATCTCACTGTCACTCAAACAACATATTTGTACCCCCAAAAACACAGATATGATGGCTCACAAGTACCTTAAACTCATACCCTAAAATCAAAAACACATATCCTTCTCTGGTTCGTTTCCTCCTTCGATCTCGTCTCTCCACCGGATCCGGACCCTCGACCTCTCCGTCAACAACCTCTCCGACCCCATCTCGGCCTCCCTCGCCGCCCTCGACAAGCTCTATTGCCTCCGCCTTGAGTGGAATCGCTTCAACGGGACGGTACCGCCGTTGAACCAGTCGTCTCTTTAAAGGTTCAATGTCTCCGGCAACAACCCCGGGCAGACCACGCAACAACATGGCGTTGACTTAGCACAGCCTCGGGAGAAGAAGCACAAGAGCGCCGCCGTGATTTATGTGTTCTCGACGGTGGCACTCGTCCTAATCTGCTCCCTAATGTGTTACGTAATGGGTAGAAAAAAATGAAAAAAATTGAAAAAATGAAAATAAAAAAACAAATATAATAAAATATTAATTAAATTTAAAAAACTGATTTTTATGTATTTTTTAAATTAAAAAATATGAATTTTTGAAAATAAAAATAATGTTCATAAATAAAAAATGATTTTATTTTAAAAATAGTGAAATTTTCATTTTAATACCCTAACAATGGAGAGTATTATTACCATTTCACTTATTTTTAAGTTCTGAGTTCAATGGCATGAGTTTGAAAATTTGAGTAATAGTTAAGGGTATTATGGTCTTTTTAACTTTTTCCATCCAAACTAACAGAAAGTTAACTTAGCACAGCCTCGGGAGAAGAAGCACAAGAGCGCCGCCGTGATTTATGTGTTCTCGACGGTGGCACTCGTCCTAATCTGCTCCCTAATGTGTTACGTAATGGGTAGAAAAAAATGAAAAAAATGAAAATAAAAAAACAAATATAATAAAATATTAATTAAATTTAAAAAAACTGATTTTTATGTATTTTTTAAATTAAAAAATATGAATTTTTGAAAATAAAAATAATGTTCATAAATAAAAAATGATTTTATTTTAAAAATAGTGAAATTTTCATTTTAATACCCTAACAATGGAGAGTATTATTACCATTTCACTTATTTTTAAGTTCTGAGTTCAATGGCATGAGTTTGAAAATTTGAGTAATAGTTAAGGGTATTATGGTCTTTTTAACTTTTTCCATCCAAACTAACAGAAAGTTAACTTAGCACAGCCTCGGGAGAAGAAGCACAAGAGCGCCGCCGTGATTTATGTGTTCTCGACGGTGGCACTCGTCCTAATCTGCTCCCTAATGTGTTACGTAATGGGTAGAAAAAAATGAAAAAAATTGAAAAAATGAAAATAAAAAAACAAATATAATAAAATATTAATTAAATTTAAAAAAACTGATTTTTATGTATTTTTTAAATTAAAAAATATGAATTTTTGAAAATAAAAATAATGTTCATAAATAAAAAATGATTTTATTTTAAAAATAGTGAAATTTTCATTTTAATACCCTAACAATGGAGAGTATTATTACCATTTCACTTATTTTTAAGTTCTGAGTTCAATGGCATGAGTTTGAAAATTTGAGTAATAGTTAAGGGTATTATGGTCTTTTTAACTTTTTCCATCCAAACTAACAGAAAGTTAACGGTTGGGTACCAAAGTGAAATTAAATGTTTGGTTTAGGTATGAAAGTGCAAAAAAAATTTGTCAGGGTAATATACTGAAATTAAATGTTTGGCAGGGTATTATAATGAAATTTTCCCTAAATTAAACGATAGTTTGAAATTACCTGAGCTCGAACCCGGTTGCATATATCGGAGTTCTCACCAGGTTTCGTTAAGATATCGCGGAAATGCCGTGCTAGTTCCTCGGGGGAGAATCCTACATCGTCCGACCTTTGTTGTTCGTCATCCGCTGATTGTGAACGGGTATTTTCGGAGCCCGACATTTTTCACGAGAATATTGGGAATGAAAGAGTAGAATTTTGGAATGGGAGAGTGAAATTGGAGAATGGGTGAGTGAAAAAAATGGGGTTGGGGTATTTATAGGGTAAATAATGAATTAGATTTAATAAATAAAATAAAAAAACTTACCATTTCCGCCCGTTGCCAAACGATCGGATTTTTTTTTTCTACAGGGACATGTGGCAACACGGGAGTGGCTGGCAGCCGGACGCGGGACGCGAGCCACGGGCCTCGACCTGGCCCGCATTTTTGCGGGACGCGTAAAAACCGTCCCACAATGGGACGGCTCACAAAAACGCGAGTCGGACCGATGGGTCGTTCCACTGTATATGCTCTAAGAACATTACTCAAAGCTGTGTCAAAATGGTGTTGTTAAGGTTCTGTGAAGAGAGGGCTTTTTGGGTAACTCAACAACAGGAGCTTTCTTTGCCAAGCACAAGTCCTGAACATTTACCAAACCCAATTCAATGTCTCAATAATCAGGACAGTTTCGGACAAGTTCATACTGTTGGATTAAAATCCATTGGGTGGGCAAATATGTATTAAATGTACATGTTATCACTAAGGTTATATATACATTTTAAAATGATCAATTAAAGTGTGTATCTAATAGGTATCATTAAGTGGTCATGGAACTTATAAGTGTAGATACCAAGTTGTAATTTCCTTTGGTTGAGGGGCCTAATTGAAATTACAAATAGTTGGCCAACTAAGCATTAGTCATCTATAAATATATGGTTATGGTCCCCAATGGAGTACTTGGCATTCCTTCCTCTTTCTTCTCAGCCCCATCTGAGAGTTAGAATTTCATGGAGCAAGTATAATCCATTGGAAGATCCATAGCCTTGTTCTTCTCCATCAAGTAATCTTCTATGGCTTCAAGTAAGTAAAATTTAATTAATTCCGCTGCTTTGATTTTGTGTTCCTATTAGTTCAACAAAGACTCTTAAGGCATGGTTTGGGTTTATGGATTAACCTTTTGGTTGTTGTTATTATTTTGGTTGAGCCATAAATCCATTCCTACAAGTGGTATCAGAGCCAACTTTGTTGAATTAATGGTGAACTTTGTGTTCTTGAAACTCAATTAAGATTGCATGTCATCAATTCATTCTTGCATGTCATTGTATTTGAAGGATCTAAAGGTTTTAAGGTTGAAAGTTTTGATTGATGATAATTTCGATCACTTTTAGGGTACATGCAAGCATCCATGGTTAACGTCTTTGATTTACAAAGATGAAGTCTTTTCAAATGCATGCATAGTAGTTAGCTTGGATGCATGATATACTTGTTAAGTTATGAAACAAACTCTATGGATAATAAATTTTCAAGAAAATTCGGTGTTTCTTAAAGTTAATGACTTGGTTTCATCCAAGTAAAAGTTTAGAAACCATCTCTGTGTAGAGAAAAATTTAAAGAAAATTTGGTGTTTCCAAAAGTTAATGACTTGGTTTCATCCAAGTAAAAGTTTTAAAACCAATCTATTTTATCTATAAAAGGAGGACTGTAGTGTTTTAAAATCGTGTGCTCCACAGAGCCCGGTCGCAATTCACTCGCGTTACTCGCCCGCACTGGCAGTCTCTAATCTCGCGTTTTTCTCAAAATTTCGGCGCAGACACCGGCAGTCTCTAATCTCGCGTTTTGTTCCATTTTGTAGATCGCACACGCAAATTTCCCAAAATTTCGGCGCAGGGGAGAGAATTTCAGGCGCAGGAAAGAATTGGAATTGGAATATAACCGTTTGGTGTTGTTCTTATCTATTCAATTTAGTTTTTTTGTTCTCATCTTTTCATGTTTTTGTTCTTACCTTTTTATTTAGTTTAGTTCTTAGTTTCTCTCTCTTGCAGTTATTTTGTGTATTTATATTTTGCAGCCTCGATCCTGTCGTTCACGTTATTCCTTTTTTCTGGTCAGTAGGATTCTATTTCTCACAATTTTCTCTTCTTCTACACATATGGGGTTGAGAGACTAGATTCAAATCGTTATTTGGGGAAAGAGCATGTGAAGGAGGTGTACTGGAGAGTCTGTACGGGTTTGCTGCGAGCATGTTCGGGCGGTCGAAGATCTCTCAATTGTCTTTTTTGCATCCTACCAGTGTCTTCAATTTGTTTCTCCTTCTCGCCGTTTTTTTCGCAATTGTACAGGGGCATCCGTTCTTATCTCCTAATGAAGTTGATGATGGAAGAATCTTTCGACCAAGTACGATTTTTTTTCAGTTCTGATCATTGCTTTGTTTCCGGATATCAATTGGGTTACTATCAAGTTCTCACTCTTGTGTTTTCTGTATGTGATTGATGAGTACTTTTATCGAGATCAATTGATCGGTTGTGATTTATTGATATTGGATCGATCGAAGAAGGTGATTATATTTGAGGTTCAACTCTGGCCTGTAAATAAATGACAAAAAAGTTCGCTTGATTTTCCAGCAGCAGCTTCCCTACCTCGCTGCGTTGTGTGTTCTGCCGTCTCCGGCATTGTCCTTTGTCCCGATCAAATTCATTATCTCCGTCACAAAATTCATAAAGGTATCGTTTTTTAAAAAATTGAAATGCCTAAATCACTCCTTCACTGCCATTAGATTGTGTGAGCATTTATGTGTTTTTGTGTATAATTAGGTTGATTTTGTTGTATTGTGATTTGAGAATGATTTAGTGTTTTCAATTGAATTGGGAGATTTTTAACAGTGAGTAATTGGAATATATTTTGCTGGGTCGGATCAATCAAACATGTCAAATGGTTCTAGGTCTACTCAATTGGTTGTAAGGACTTTTGGTTCCAATGTAAGTCTCTTTGCCACATCTACTACTAAATATGTACACTGAACTATGTTGCTCCTTCTTTGTTTTAATTATTCTCATATTGGATTTTTGAGGTTACAATTTGGACTATTATTGGATTTGTGAAAATCTGTGTGTGCCTTGAAGTTCATCCTCTGGAATTGAAAACTTTAATTACTGAATTAATGGTATGACTGTTTTTTTTCAATTGTTCTCTTTCTTGACACACACCTGTTGATTTTTTGTGTTTATACAACTTTCTTCTCTTCATGCTTCTGCTGTCAAAACTCCACACGACCATTTGAGGACAAAAATTGGAGTGGAATTGTGAATGTGTGGCTGACGGTGGTGACGTGAGGGTTCTTAGCCCGAACCAGGTGAACCGAGAGGTTTCACCGGACGACTTCAAGGAGGTTCGGAATGTTTGTTAATTTGATTCACTTTTCTTCATCTTCCTCCTTGTGATTTGGGGTTTTATGTTTTGATTTGGTATATTTTCTGGAGCTTTCTTCAATTTCAAGTGAAACCCAATTTGTTTTTTATACTGATTTTCTATTTTCTAATCAATCCATACTCCTGTTTTAAAATGTCAGGTTATTGATTTAAAGATCTCTCTTAGATGTTCATACAATATGTAGTTGTGCAATAATTTTTTATGGTAAAGATTTAAAGCTGCGATGGCAAGTTGTTCGGTTGTGATCGTTAACCACAATGTTTAGTATAGTTTCTGATTCACGATTTTGTTTTGTCTTCTTGAATTTAAAGGTTTCTATAATTTTCAAATATCGCAACTCTGATTGTTAGGTAACTTCAATTTCATATTCTTGATCCCAACACTGTTCAGTAGATTAGCTGATCGGAAGGAATTGTGAGATTTTTAATGGTGCTTGGACATTTAATAGCGAGTGGATTGGGAAGATAGTGTCAGTTTCAATCCCGACTCAGTTATCATCAATTATGGTAGTGACTGAAAGTTGCAAACCGTCACTGGAGTTGATTTTTCCGTTAAGTCGTATTTTATCAATTGAATTACATGTCTCCTTCTACGTTCTGCGATTGGGCATTTTGTGGTGTTTTTTTAAAAAAAATTCTCCAATTCGTATTTGTTGCTTTTTTGTGATCGATTCTGAACATGTATTAAGGGGTTTTGTAATTTGATTTCTTCTGCTTTCGAAGAAGCACTGTCAGAAATGTACTAATCACGACACAGCCTCTATCTCCTAATTTAGGTATGGTGAGAGGCAATTACATGATGATTGTGGAACAGTATCAACCTAGAAGAATAGCCTCTAAGTTTTAGAAACTTAGATTCTGAGGAGGTGTATAATTTGTTTCATACATATTAATTAGTAAGTTTCTTTTTTTTTACTAAATTATAATTTTCAGGGCTGTGGTTTTGGGTGTGTTAGTCTCATCTTTTTTTTATATATTTTGGAATTAGTATTTTTGTTCTTTATACTTCTGTTTTTTTGGGTGATATTTGTGAAATTGTTGAATGTGTTAGTCTAACATACAAGTATGCTTTTGTTTTTTAGACTCACAACTTGCTCAATTAAATTGTTGCTTGCAGTTAAACTTCTATAGCTAGCAAGGCTAAATTGCATGCATTGTACATGACGCAAAGCATCTTATGATCATGTCTTTCATCTCGAAATTCTAATCTAAGTCTAATTTTCAATCACACAACTTTTATTTGGTGTAAATGTATGATTACCAAATGAACAGTGATATCCAAAACAATGAGTTTTTTCAAGAGATCAAAACTACCGGTAGATATCTTATTTTAGTACTGCCATTAAGAATTATCTTATCCATGCCTAATTCTTAATGGCCTAATTAAAATTAAAATTTGGTGTCTTCTATTTCGTTGATGTAATTCCTTGCACACTTTACACATGATGTTTCTTTCCCATTTGATAGTTTTTCATTTGTTTACATTTTATTTCATGAAAGGATCAATTTGGATGGTCATCGATCTAGAGTGAGGCGGTACGCACATGGACTAAGAAAGCTTATAAGAATTGGCCATGGTGAGGTGATAAACTTGTGGTTTGATAAATGATGTTCGCAGTGTTTATATATTTTATCATACAAATGAATAATGCAATGAGAAATAGTGTTTTGAATTTCATACTTGCTGTGACACAAGAAATTTTTAATTGGCATATGTTTCTTTGTATGCATGTTCTTGGAAAAAAAAACACAATCCAACAAAGTGGGTTCTGTTTCTATAAAATGTTTAAAAAGTTGGGACTTTTTTTCTTCTCTTTTGCAGGTCCAGAAGTGCTTCTATGTTTGTCATCAAACTTGAAGGTTGATTGCAAGCAGAAAGAGTTTTTTTGATAGGGACAAGTGTTGTGCTGATGCTTGTGGTTTCTTAGTTCGTATGGAATGGTAGGTTTGGACATGATATTAACAATTTATTTATTTATTTTGTGTTATGAATTTTGATGCTTTATTTATGTTGGGTATTGATGATGGTAGATTCGAATTTGGCCAAATTTCGGCACAGGAAAGAATTGGAATTGGAATATATATCTTTCAGTTTGTTAGTTTTTTGTTCTTATCTTTTCAGTTAGTTTAGATTTGTTCTTATCTTTGATCTAATTCTGTTACCACATTTCCCATGTAAATTACTGAAATTTATTTTAGATTTCTTTTATATTTGATTTTTGATTTAATCTGTTACCACGGTAGTGTTGAGAATCAATACTTTGTATCATAATATTTATTTTAAACTTTTTTTTGGGTGAAAGATAAGATAAAATAAGCATGTTCATTTTTCTAATATGCAATTGCTTATTTGTTTTAAAATCTATTGATGAGAAATCTAAGAGAAGCATAATTTGTTAGAGCTAATGGCTTTTATAATCATGTAGCTGTGGCAGGTTATGGCAAACCTTGGAGAGAAGTAGATTGATGAAGTGGGTGAGATGATCCGAGAAGCAGATACAGATATAAAAGATGCATATCTCTCTTAGAAAGAGTACACCTGCTATTGCTACATAACCAACAACCATAAAAAAAAGAGAAGCCAAAAGCCTTATAGAATTAAAGTGAGCAAAGGTTGGGTTGTTATTGTTGCTAATGTTAAACCTAATTGTACGATAGAAGATTATTGTTGTTGCTAATGTTAAATCTAATCTATTTTATCCATAAAAGGAGGAAGTCAGTGTATTGCAATCGCGTTACTTGCCCGGACTCGCAGGCATCAATCTCGCGTTTTATTCCATTTTATGCGATCGCATGCGCGAATTTGGCAAAATCTCGGCGCAGGAAGAATTGTAATTGGAATATATCGTTTGTTTTTTGTTCTTATCATATCAGTTAGTTTTTTGTTCTTATCTTTTCACTGTCTCTCTTGCGGTTATGTGTGGTTATGCTGTGTATTTATATATGTTCGATTTTTTTTGTGTTTTTCAGATCGAGGTAGTGCAGCCAATGTTCTGCGATTTGTTCTCCTCTGAATTTTGGAAATGTTTCAGGCGTGGAGTAGATGATACTCGGGAGGTTTGATACATGTGAGTTTCTATTTTATTTGTTTCAATCGCAATTTGATCTGTGATTTGTTAGTGTTGGAGGTCTGATGTTTTTTTTTCTGATATTCGTGGTTGGGGAAAACGGGAACAAAAGTTTCGGTATATATTTATTTTTGAATGGCAATATGATTGGTGTTTTTGGTGTCTTCATAGGTTTCTTAATTGCCTCATTTGTTGACTTATTGTGATTTGTTTTTGTTTTGTTCGATAAGAAAAGTTTCCGATTATTTATTTTTTAATTGCAATGTGATTTGTGTTTTTGTTAACCATTGTTGGAAACTCAATCCATTTGATTAGTATGGTTAATTCTACTTTGTTTTTATTTATGTACTGATTTGAGATTTAAATTTGTGCAGGTTTAGTTCTTTTTTCGGCGTTAGTTTCTTCAATTGGTATCAACTACGTCTAAATTGCGCACAACCTGCCCGTGCCAGAAAATGTAGTGAGGCTGGTAAAATCGGTGGGGGGCACTCAGGTGCTATACAACGCAGATCCGAAGGTCCTTAAGGCAATCACCAACCAAAATCACACGCATCACCATCCAAGCCTTCGACGATCGGAATTGTATATATTTCTTGACACGCCTCAGGCTCTTATTGGTAATCTATTTCATTATTTATTTTTGTTTTTGATCAATTATCTTCGATTTCGTTTTTTTGATCAATTTTCTTTAATTTTGTATCCGAGTTCATTGTATTTTCTTTTTTGGGATTTGTAGATCGGTTTTTGTTGGGTAGGCTTTGAAAGACAAAAGGGAAAATTGTTCTCTCTCCAAGAATGGCAAATTTTCTTTTGTTCGATGATTTTGTAAAAATGAAAATGGGAATTAGAAATTGTTTCGTTCCGTCTTCCATATGTGTTTCATATAGTTTTTTAAATTTTGTGATTAGTTGGGGTCGGGATCGGATCTGGGTGTGAGGTTCTATAAATTCATTCACTGGTTTTATTTTCATTTGATTATTACTTCTTTTTTTTTATTGACGGCAACAATAGTGGTTTTGGAAGTGGCTTTGGGTTTTTTGGATTAATCACTCATATTGGTTCATCTATGATTTATATGGATGCACGTGATTAGCTGACCTTTCCTCCTCTTCTTTGTTATCAGCATTGATGATTTTAGTGATTCGATTCCACATTTGTGTTTGATTGCTAGGAAAATGGAGTTTTGTAGTTCAGCAAGTGGGATTTCGTTGCTTTATCTTAACTCCTAAGTTTTGTTTGGTTGTTTTTTTTTATCAGCAATTTTTTGTTATTATTAAACCCAAGCTTTCGAAATGAAAGACATGGACAAGGGACTAGCCCTCAAGAACCATTACAACCACAACACACTGTTGTGTTAACAAACGGTGTCTTGCACCCCAAGCAAACCTATACACTTTTCTAAACAAAATGGACCAGTTCAGTAATACAGTTATCATATCAAACCATTAGCACCACTAACCGCAATATAACAAACACCAATAGTTTTGTTTGGTTGTTGTGAAAATGAAGTCCTGAATTCCCCCTTCTCTGTTTGTTTTACTGGACTTTTGTTTGGTTTATGGGAAAATAAAGTTTTGTGTTTCTGCTTTGTAAGGATTGATTCAGGAAATATTGTGTTTTAAGATTGTTTTGTTCAATTTGTGGAGTACCAGTTGCTGGTATGCCTTTTCTGTTTTCACATGTTTGAATGTAGTAACGGTTTTGTATTGACACTATTTAATCATGCTATGAACTACTAATGGAAAATTATGGAAGGCCTAGATTGTAATTTTTATTACTTGGGTTGTTAACTAATTATTTTGTAATGTGAAAAATTGAAAATTAACAGTGTCATTCTTCTGTATACTTATGTAAGGATTTTCTATTTTCTAATCGTTTGAGATTCCTTCCAATAGGTAGAATAAGTATTTGATAGGATACCATGTGTAATTGTGTATTTTGTTTCTCAAATTTTTATATTAGTTGCGATTTTGTGTATGATTAGGAAACAATTAGACCTTAGTTTGAACATAAGTTATATCTCTGTTGAACCTTTAGTTTTTTGTGTGGATTACGGTCGCAGGCACTTGCTCCAGAGTGTTTTTGTAAGCTCCAAGAGGCTGGTGTTGGGGATGCCAACAGACAGAGAGGATTATTATTGATCATTGTAGTGTGTTTGTAGAGAGTGATTAGAGTTTGGCTTGGCCGTGGAGCGAAACACAAAAACTATCACAAATCATATCTCAACACTTAAACTACTAACTGAATTAACAATAAAACATTTGGGTGGTAACGGTAAAAAGGATTAAAATTTTACTATGTTAGGAGATTGTTTTGCCTTCCCATATTTGCACCAGAATTTACACTTAGACAAATCAGGTTAGATAAGTAATCACATGTCATGTTTTACTTTCACTATTGATTATTTCTTTTAGCTTCTATAGTGGTAACATCATTTGAAGTATATTTGGTTACACTTGAGGGTAATGATATTTTTTTTATGCAGTTATCCTTTTTATTTTTATCATTAATGTTGGGTTCTTTTTGTAGGGAGAGGCTGTCAGTGAGGCTCAATCGCCTACCTCACAGAGCCCACTCACACTACACTCTCCCTACTCGCCCAGACTCACATTTGTTTTCTCGCGTTTTTTCTCACCGTTTTAATCGCACACGACACTATATGTATTTAAATAAGTAATCATATGTCATGCTTTACTTTCACTATTAATTATACCTTTTAGCTTCTATAGTGATAACATCATTTACATGTTTCGCATTGTATGCCAACTTTAAAGTATATTTGCTTACACTTAAGGGTAATGATATTTTTTTTTACAATTATTCTTTTTATTTTTATCACTGATGTTGGGTTTTTTTTTGTAGGGAGGGGATGTTAGTGAGGCCCAATCGTCTACCTCACAGATTAACAACAAAAGATAAGTGAGGCTTGGTGCCATGATTGCTTTGTGAGAAGCTTTTATAACCAAAAAAGAGAAAGAAACATGACGGTCAAAAACCCAAATAGATTAGCACAGAAGAAAAAAGGAACGAAAAGAAATTCATCCAAATGTAAAAATCAAATAATTGAAAATAACGTTTCAAATTTCACGATATTTTGACTTTCGAATACCCAACCTATTTATTAATGTCTCATAACGTTCTGCATTTTTCTTTGACAAATAAGATAGCTGCCGCTCATGTTATATCTTTTAGCTGCTATAGTGGCAACATCATTTGCCTGTTTCGCATTGTATGCCAACTTTGAAGTATATTTGCTTACACTTGAGGGTAATGATATTTTTTATGCAATTATCCTTTTTATTTTTATCACTATGTTGGGTTCTTTTTGTAGGGAGGAGATGTCAGTGAGGCCCAATCGCCTACCTCACAGAGTCCACTCACACTACACTCTCCCTACTCGTCCGGACTCACATTTGTTCTCTCGCATTTGATTATTTCATTAGACTGTTAGTATTTCATTTATTGGTCATGCAATTTTCACTATCTGTGTTCATTCATCAGTTCCCCTTTACTTGAAAATTGTGTTTTGTATCTACCAAATGTTCTCTTTCTTTTTGGATTAATGATGTTCGTTTATTAGTTTATTCAACATTATTGTCTGCTTACTATTGATGTAGGCCCTTGGAGATTATACAAGGGTGGTTAATGACTTTTCAATATTACAGAGAGGTTTTTTTTGTTCTTTGTTTGTTGATTATGGTTTTTTGTTTGTCTTTGCTTCAATTTCTGGTGGCTATGTTTGTGAAATAATTTGCGGGTGTCATAATATTCAAAAGGATTTTACAATAATATATATTTTTTTGGATTCTTATTTTTTTTATTTGCTTTGTTTATACTGAAGTGAGCAATATTTTTGTTTATGTAATGATTTGCATGGAGTTATTGAAATTGAAAATATGGGTTCAGTTTCAGGTAGGAAAGACATGATTCAAGTGAGAAAGGAAATATATGTGTCTATCTATTTATTGTTAATTAGAATATGTAGTATATTTAGTAATGTCTTATAAATTGATCTAAAAGGGATACTTGGTATCGATCAACTCTCTCAAGGTTCTCACAAATTTAGCTTCCCTGCAATAAGTCTAGCTTTAAAAAATACATCAACACAAAGATTTCTACAATATTGTATTTATTTGTACATAGATGTCTTTATTTTGTTTTGTGATAATTAGATTGTGGACCAAAATGTCAGAATTAGTGTTAATCTTATTTTAACACTTTTTTAAAGATCTTATTTTAACACTTTTTAACGATTTTTATTATACTACTTGGTTTCAAATAGTTTAAAAACCTAAATCCGATAAACTTGTGTTTATCAAATGCAAAGACGAACTCCAAAAGTCAGGATTTGTATTACAACTAGCACCGCGCGATAGCGCGGTGCAATCACCTAGTTCTATGTAGAGAAAGTTTTCAAGAAAATTTAATGGCTCCTTAAAGTGTTAAAAAATTTTGAAGTCAATCATGTGCATGGCAAATTTTCAAGAAAATTTGGTGTTTCTTAAAATTGATGACTTGATTTTAATTCAAGTAAAAGTTTTCAAGCCCTCCCTGTGTAAAGAAAAAAAAATTCAATGAAATATGGTGGTTT
This sequence comes from Erodium maritimum, assembly GCA_963921825.1. Classification (NCBI taxonomy): domain Eukaryota; kingdom Viridiplantae; phylum Streptophyta; class Magnoliopsida; order Geraniales; family Geraniaceae; genus Erodium; species Erodium maritimum. The sequence goes on from OY997591.1 coordinate 48,844,306, forward strand.
CTCAAAAGTGATGAGTTGGAATTATTCAAGTAAAGGATTTGAAACCACTTTCAAGAAAATTTGGTGGCTTCTTAAAGTTGATGACATGAGTTTCAAGAAAAAAGGCTTTACTTACTTGATTTAAGTTATTGCTTCTGGTTTTGCATCTTTATTATTATGCATGTGAGTAAGACTGTTATATTTACATTTGTGTTATTTGCTCCTTGTTAAGTTTTAGTTTATGGCATGATTTTATTTTGAAATTGTGCAAAAAATTTGGAAACAATAAAATTCAGATTTTGGTGATGTCTAGTATTTCGTGAATTAATTGAAGCACAATGTCGCCAAAGTGACCTCTTCTGTGTAGATTTTTTTATTGAAATATTAAGATGTTTTTTTTTGTCTTTGTTATCCATGCGTTTATCTAACGGACCCAAAGGTGAGTTGATATTTGGCCGGATTTCAAATGACAACTGTGGTGGTAAATGTGTAGCAATATTAAGGTGCTCTGAGTGAGCAATTCTATGTCAGCATACACTGATATTCCCAAAGGATAGGTGTGTGTTTGACATATATTTCCAATGTTTGATCACTACAACAAGAGTATCGCTGGCTGTTAATGCTGATATTCCCAAAGGATAGGCATTAATGTAGCGCTTGGTATCTTGGGTGGGAGTCACCATTAATTTGATTTATTGTTTACTTAGGATTTTGATGTGGGCTTTTTTTTGTATTGCTTTGTTAAATTTCAGCTAGTTCTTCTGCTGCATCTATATCTGCTAGCATGAATTCGATACCAATGCTTAATGGTGCGAATTTTAAAGATTGGAAAGGACATTTAGAAATAGTGCTTGGTTTCATGGACGTGGACCTTGCGTTAAGGGAAGAACAACCCGCACCTCTCACTGCGGAAAGCACACCTGATGATAAAAGGTATTTTGAGAGGTGGGAGCGTTCAAACCGCATGTGTCTCATGATGATGAAACACACTATTCCGAAAGCCTTTAGAGGGTCAGAATCCGAAGGGATTACTAAGGCTAAGGATTTCCTTGACGAAGTCGAAAAGCGTTTTGCTAAAAACGATAAGGTTGAAATGACTTCACTTCTGACATCTTTGATGAAGATGAAGTATAAGGGTCAAGGAAATGTAAGGGAGCACATTATGGAAATGTACCATATTGTTTCAAGACTTAAAGCATTAAAGATCGAGCTCTCTGAGGAGTTGCTCGTTCTTATGGTTCTTGTATCTCTTCCTGGGCAGTTTAACCAATTAAAATTAGTTATAACTGTCAAAAGGAGAAAGGGACTCTAAACGAGCTCATTTCTCATTGTGTTCAAGAGGAAGAGAGACTAAAACAAGATAAGTTTGAAAGTGCTCATTTGGAAAGCACCTCTAAAGATAAGGGCAAGAAAAATAAAGTTGAGTCTCAAACTCGTAAGGCTCCAATTCAGGCTGCTAAAGGTCCAGTGCAAAAGAAACAGATTCAGGCTGAAAATGTCTGTTACTTTTGTGAGAAACCTGGACATATCAAGAAAGATTGTCCCAAATATCTTGCTTGGCGTGTAAAGAATGGTATGAATCTTTCTTTGGTCTGTTCTGAGGTTAATTTAGCTTCAGTACCTAGAAATACTTGGTGGATGGATTCAGCTGCCACTACTCATATAAGTGTTTCTATGCAGGGTTGCCTGAGCTACCGAAAGCCAAGTGATGGTGAAAGAAACATCTTTGTGGGCGATGGAAAATCGATAGAAGTGGAAGCAATTGGACATTTTAGATAGTTGTTAAGTACTGGTTGTTATTTGGACTTAAAAGACACTTTTGTTGTACCGTCTTGTAGACGAAATTTGGTTTCTGTTCCGGTAATGGACAAATCAGGATATTTTTGTTCCTTTGGAAACAAAAGTTAAGTGTGTCTTTTAATTCAAATGTTATTGGAACCGGTTACTTAAGTGCTTATGACAACCTTTATTTGTTGGAAACAATTGCATCCTTTCATGAAACCTTGCATGTGGAATCACGTGGTACTAAGCGCAAATTAAATAAGGAAACTTCAGCAACATTATGGCACAAGCGTTTGGGTCATATCTCAAAAGGTAGAATGGAACGCCTTGTGTCTGATGGTATTTTAGAACCCCTTGACTTCATGGACTTTGAAGTTTGTATTGATTGCATCAAGGGAAAACAGACCAAAAGAAGGAGATTGGGTGCCAACAAATCTTCGAACGTCTTAGAATTGATTCATACGGATATTTGTGGATCATTCCCTACGGCTTCTTGGAATGGTCAACAATATTTCATATCATTCATAGACGATTACTCACGTTATGGGTACATATATCTCATTCATGAGAAGTCTCAGTCACTGGACGTGTTCAAAGCTTATAAGGCTGAAGTTGAGAATCAACTCGGCAAAAGAATTAAGGAAGTAAGGTCTGATCGTGGTAGTGAATACTACGGTAGAAACGATGGCTCGGGAGAGCAACGTCCAGGACCATTCGTTGAATTCCTAGAGGAATGTGGTATTGTTCCACAGTACACCATGCCTGGGTAGCCTAGCATGAATGGTGTAACTGAAAGAAGGAACAGGACTCTTAAGGAAATGGTGAGGAGTATGATCGCTCATTCCACCTTACCTGAGTCTCTCTAGGGAGAAGCAATAAAGACTGCAGCCTATATTTTAAACAGAGTACCAACTAAAGCAGTTGTAAAAACACCTTATGAGCTTTGGATAGGAAGAAAGCCTAGTCTAAAGCATTTTCACGCCTGGGGATGTCCAGCTGAGGCAGTGGCTTATAGGCCACAAGAAAGAAAATTGGACTCCAAGACTGTGAGCATCTACTTTATTGGTTACTCGGAGCACTCAAGTGGGTATAAGTTTTATGATCCCACATAAAAGAAAAAAATTTAGGCGGGAACTGCAACATTTTTTGAGGAAGTTGAATTTGAGGGGAGTAATAAGGTTAGAGACATTGTCTTTGAGAAGGAATTGAGATCAAACTCGATTCCTACTATCACTTTTGATAATGTTCAGGTTCATACGCCTTTCATTGATCAAGAAGTGAATCTGTAACCTCAACAAGACAATGTATTGAGTGTGTCGTCGTCGCCGTCACGAGTCCAAGTTCGTGTCACGGAATCCGTGCGTGTCCCAGATCTGGACATTTTTTTTTAAAAAAATCTGAGTTTTGGGTTTGAAATCAAAAGAGATTTAGGGCTTTTGGTTTTCAGATCAAACCCATATGATTTAGAGCATTGTTGCAGATTGCAAATTGCTTAGTTAATTTGCATGAACATAAAGAACTTGATGGGTATGAACTTGATTTCCGTGTTCTGGATTTGTTGTTATTGTTGTTGTTCAAATTTTGGATTTTGTTCGTGAAATTCATAATATGAAAATTTTGGGTTCTGCTCATGAAAAAAAATAGAAAATGAGTTGCAGAGATGAACTCATGAGTTAAAGAAATGGTTTTTTTCTTGAGTTGAAGAAGTTGTATCAGTAGTGATGAAAAAATGAGTTGTAGAGAAATAAGTTGCAGAGATGAACTCGTGAGTTAAAAGTGTTTGTTGATTGATTTTTTGTGAATCAAGCCAAAATCAGATCTGGGAAGACGATGGAGGATGAACACGATTTTTTTTTTGTAAATATATAAAATAATTGTTAATCAAAATTTACAAAAATATTTTTTAGAAAAAACATTATTAATAACAACAAATAAAACAGAATCTGTTATGAATATTTGATTGGATGACTACATGGAATATTCTAGATAGGAGTCACAAGACTTTTGTGTGAGTTACAAGACTTTTGTATTTTGGATTCTATCATTTATGTAGTTTGTTAAGGTTATGACTCTATGATTATGAGCCTATAAATAGAGGTCATTGTAAAGGATGAAATCATCAATAATATTCGATTCTCTACTCTCTCCATATTCTCTTGTTTTCTCTAGTTTTTGTTCTTCCATTCACAAGTATCGTTCTTACTTTTATAACACGTTATCAGCACGGATTGCTCTACTATCCAGGTATCAAAAGTTTGTATTATCGTGAATTTATTTGAATTTGATTTATGCTTATTTGTACAAATTCATTTACGTTTTTCAATAAGTATGCTCTGTGATTGCCAATATACATTGGATCTTTCACATCAGGAACTTGATGTTTATTATATACTTGTGTTTTGTTGTTGATACCCGAAAGTGAGATTTGTTGAAATCGAATCATTTGGACCTGAAGTTCCAAGATACAAACCGTGTTTCTTATAACATGCAACTTGGCTTAATGACATGAAACTTGAAAAAAATTATAAATGGTTACATGGGTAGTTTGGCTACTCCATGTATTCTCTCGTCGCATGGTCATTTTGTGAATAAATTTGTGAGGTCGTATATTTGTATCCTGAAGTTTACAAATATGATGGTATGTTGGATCAGAAATTCCAAATACATAGTACCACCAACTTGATGAATGTAGGACCAGAAGTTCCAAATACATGGTCCAACAAATGTTGTGTATTCTCTCACATATATGAATAAGAGTATTACAATTGATGGTTAATGTGACGAATGACACGTTCTTTACTTATATTTTTACTTAGTTGATTATATTGATTTTATAGTTTTACAATGTCGAACCATTTTGAACCCGAAGTTCAAATATTAACGAGAAAAGATTTACAGAACCTGAAGTTTTGATTTAAGACCATGGGTCTTATAACTTACTGAAATTAGTGTGACCCGAAGTTCACATGTACCTAATGATGACAAAACCTGAAGTTTTGGTTCAACGTATAAACTTGAAAGTTAAGCCCGAAGCTTGTAACTTGTGTCCATGACTTGAAGCCTAAAATTTTATATATAGTTATTTTTATTTATTACGAATACCCCATGAGCTTTCTCGGTGTGTGGTTATATACATATTTAATTTCTATATTTGTACATCCCACGAGTTCGTTCATTGTGTAAATCATAATATATACGTATTCATATTTGTGTGAACATTATACAAATTCGATGTGTAACCTGAAGTTTACAGAAGTCATGATATTGTGAACATGAAGTTCTATAATTGTCAAGAAACAAATTTATTGGACACACCATCCAAGTAAACAAGATACATGCAATTACTGGGAAAAAATGTGACATGAAGCTTACATAAAGACTTGAAGTTCTAAATTGGTATCCTTGCAGGATAAATCAAAGAAACTATTTCCACACATCATCATATTATTTATAATCGATGAAAAATATTTTCCTCTACATTACTTCCATCTAGTATACTCTTGAAGTAGCATTACCGAGAACGAAAAGAATCAGACTTAATACATTTATAAGTAATGAATTATTGTTGAAAACAATCAAGTTCGCCATGTTGGCATCACTCCATTACTTAAAGTGAATGTGATAGAATATGGGTAGATCCATACCCAAGCAAGACCAATGCCCCAGACGTGGTCGCGGTCGTAGTCATAGTTATGAGCATAATAATTTCCAATTTCATGAAAAAAATAACATGTACCACCAGAAGTGGAACGAGTATGAAAGGCGCAAGAAAAAATATGACCCATCAAATGAAAACTCATGAACGTGATGGAAGTTATTTCTTAAAATGTAGTTGATATGCATGAAAACCGATACATTAATTTTCTCATATTAAAGGATATGAATCCCATAAGTGATTTATCTAATTACAGATATGATAAAGATATGACCATGGTCGAGGCAAACGTGAACACCATTATGGGTGCTGGAAATATAATAGAGGGCTCCGGAAGAGCTACCTTGTTATTGCAAAATAAAATATTTGGAGTGTCTTGTTTCTAATTTTATTTATTTGTCTTATGAAGAACTATGGACAAAAGTCTATCTAATTATGTTAAAAGCAACGGGAAATATCTGGTGCATCGGATCTTATTGAAGGCTCCAGAAGAGCCAATGTAAAGTTACTAAATGCTAAACAATTTATTATCAATGATGCAATGTTCTCAACCAGATTAGATATTTGCCGAAATGGTTATCACATTGAGACAACAAATGAAAATGACGTTTAATTTTTATACATCACGTCCATGGTCTCGGGGAGAAAAGAAATCGTGGAAAAACTTCCTTCATATAGTTTTGGATCATATTATATTTCATTATACCAATTGAATCCAATATGGTACGTGATTAACCAAAAACCAATGAACCCATCAGATTTTATGATACGGCATGATCATGTAGGCCATCTGGGTTCCACAATGATGCGAAGAAACATAGAAAAGTTCACATGGACATACCCTGAAGAGTAAAAATGTCTTTTTTTTGTCAAAAGATTACCCATGTGTTGCTTGTTTTTAAGGAAAACTTATTACAAGACCATCTCCAATGAAAGTTGAGACTGAATGTCCAACATTTTTAGAAAGAATTAACATATATATATTGGAATTCATGACATGTGATATGTTTACGGCACGATTTGCCGACTATCAATTTGATGAGACAATTTCCCTGCATTAGGGGGAGAAAAAGAAACGTCTGAAAAAGAAAGACAAGAAATTTCATGGAATGCATTGACATTGTCTCATTTTGATCCTCGTACGAATCAATATGAACTAGAAGTTCAGAAAATTATCCTGTAATAACCACTCCCGGTCAACGCCAGTCAAACCTGCGAAAAACAGGAAAATTTAAAAATTTTAAGACTGACAGTTAAGTGAACCTAAAATGACCCCGAGTGTCATACCAGACTTAAGTTGACCCCGTTATTGACCAAAGTGAGTTCCGGGGGACTCAGGGCAACTTTCTGATCAATTTGGGAAATGTTGACTTTTCGCTGGAAAAGTCAACCGAGCGACGTTTTGGTCCATTCGAGGACCGTTTTGGATCCGAAAAGCTTAGCCGTCGTCGCAGCGGTCTTAGTTGAGCCGTTTCCTTATAGCCCGTCAAGTTTCGTAATTTCTTGGGAAAAGTGCCCGTTCGGGGCCCGAAACGTCCGTTTTTCGCAAAACTGATTGGAAAATATCAACTAGATATTTTCCAAAAGGTGTGGGACCCACCTTGACACTTGTCAAGTATATGGTGGTGTTAGTTTTGGGGGGAAAGTGTGTGGTTGTAAGGTGTGGCCGAGTATAAGGTTTTAAAGGAGGAAAAGTTAGTTTTGTTGTTAGTTTATTAAATTAGAAAGAAGGAGAGAGGTTTTAGAGAGAGAAGGAGAAGGAGAAGAAGAGGGAAGAAGGGAGGTTGAGCTAGGGTTTGTGATCGAGCCCTTGGATCGAGTCAAAGCAAAGAGCAATCCCGTTCCCCTCGTTCTCCTCTACGGTAATACCCGAACCGATTCTCGTTTTGGTTATTTTCTTGGAAGCTAGGGTTTGAGTATAAACTAAGGCTTAGGGTTGTGTAGAGTGTGGGGAGGTGTTGGAGACGTTTTAGAGGTGTTTGGGGGTTTAATTTCACGTTTTCCGGTGACCGGAGGCTCGGGAGGAGCTCCGGCCACCGTGGGTGGTGGCCGGCCGGCCATGAGGTGGCTGGCCGGAGCTGGCAGCAGCCACCACATGGTGGCCGAGCCTCCCCTTAAACCCTAGGGTCTCGGCCAAGTAGTGTGGGTGGGGCCCACATGCTCGGGTGCTCGGTTTTCATCGTTCGGGTGGTTTAAAACGTTCCCCGGACCATTTATCCTTAATCGAATCGAAATTTGGAATTAAATTGGAGAAGTTGTAATTAACGGGTTTTGGAAACTTTAAACGTTAATTAATTGACTTAGAAGTCGGAATTCAATTCCGTCAAGTGCGTTGGGTTCCTTGAAATATTCTAAGACCGTAGAAACGAAAACGGGAACTTTTGGAGCCCCGGAAGGCAATTAACCAAAACCCGGGCAGATTCGCCATGTCGGGCGAATCTGGCCTTTACGGGTCCTTTATCGACAATATCGAGTAATTGGGAAGTTTGGGAGTGATCGGCATTGTCGGGGTTACGTTTGGGCGTTAAGTATGTTAATTTTCGGTTTATTCGTACTAGTTTAAAAGTACTTTGAATTTGTGTTCTTTTAGATCGTGCTACGGACCGAGGCAAAGGGAAGCTCGGCGAGTGACTGGGTGTACTTCGGGTGTTGTTGGAGCGCTTTTGGGATTATATACGAGGTAGGGAAAAGTAGCCGGATCTCGGCCCTGACTAGGGAAAGTTAACAGTAGATTTGCATGTGACACCGGGGTGTCGTGGGTTGAGTAGGTTTAATTTAAATACTAGAAAAGCATGATACGGGGTTGTAGCGTTTATCAGAAAAGCATGTTACGGGAACTTAGTAATTATTGAGAAAAGCATGTGACACTTAGTAGTGTCGTAGGAGCAGAGAACTTAGCGTTAATTGTTTTACTGGAGGCATATGACCATGCCCGGAGGTTGATTGTGAAACTGTTGATGTTAGGACTGTTGGAGGCTTGGTTAAGCCGGAGGTTGATTGCTTATTTGGTGTCTTGGGTGGCCTTGAGAGCCCGTATTATTTATTGATTGAGTTTGGGTGGCCTTGAGAGCCCGTATTTTATTATCGAGTTCTGAGTGGCCTTGAGAGCCCGTATTATTTATTGATTGAGTTTGGGTGGCCTTGAGAGCCCGTATTTTATTATCGAGTTTTGAGTGGCCTTGAGAGCCCGTATTATTTATTGATTGAGTTTGGGTGGCCTTGAGAGCCCGTGTATTTAAATTGGTGTCTTGGGTGGCCATGAGAGCCCGTAGTCAATTGTTGGTGCTTTGGGTGGCCTTGAGGGCCCGTGTACTAAGTTTGGTGTCTTTGGCTGGCCTGACCGAGTTAGAGTCTCGGGGGGGGGGGGGGGGGGGGGGGGGGGGGTTGCAAGCTTCCTTTAGCTGGCTTACGAGTTAGAGTCTCGGTAAGTTGCAAGCGTGTCTTATGGTTGGTGTCTTGGGAGGTCGTGAGTGCCTGTGGGGCTGTTGAGTTCGAGTTTTACTGTTGGTGTCTTGGTGGCCATGAGTGCCTGTGAGTGTTGAACTTGTGTTGTTACTAGTTGATGATTTTGCGTGTGATTGTGATTGCGGATCCCGGTAGGTTGCAAGCATTCTTTGGCTGGCCTGACCAAGTTTGAGTATCAACGGGTTGCAAGCATTCTTTGGCTGGCCTGACACGAGTTTGAGTAACACAGGTTGCAAGCATTCTTTGGCTGGCCTGGTCCGAGTTTGAGTAACACAGGTTGCAAGCATTCTTTGGCTGGCCTGGTCCGAGTTTGAGTATCACAGGTTGTAAGCATTCTTTGGCTAGCATGATCCGTGTTCGTGTGAGTGGGAGAGGTTACTGAGCAGCTGGTATGCGATCCTTTGTGATCTTGTTTGGTGTGCGATCCTTTGTGATCTTGTTTGGCGTTGTGTAGTCTTTCTGTCGTGTCCTTGGAGGAGGTCGTCGATAGTTGTGTCGGGTCTACATTGTGTTATCGAGTGTTGAGTCTGTTGAGGAAGGTAACGGGTTGTGGGTCAGTTGGGTACTTGAGTTGGGGACTATAGTCCCAGTGTTGGGTTTGGTTTTAGTGTTACTGGCTTTGTCTGCTAATTATGCCGTAGTCAGTCTGTTATCCGTGGTGGTGAGCGAACGCTCACCCCTAGCTGCTTTTCCTACAGGTATTGTTCGTGGGACGGACTAGGTGAGCTCTTGAAGTTCATGGAGCTTGGAGCGGAGTCTGGTCTTTACTTTTGTTGAGTCTAGTGACGGATGTGTACCTTGTCCACTTGTTGGGACGTTTTTGTATTGTAAATACTACTATTATTTTGGTAAATAAATGGAAATGTCAAAGCTTTTATTCAAAACAGGTTTTTAAGTATTCATGTTTTAAAAGTTCGCGTCCCGAGTTCGATTCGCTGAAATTGGGGCGTGACATATCCACTTACAGAAGGTTGAAAATACATTGCCTGATGCATTTACGGATGTTAAGACTGTGATAAAATCACAGATACCAGTTGCTAATGTTCCTTGTAGAATTAATCTTCCTGGTGAAGAAATGGGAAATATGCTAGCGCTAGCAAATGAGTCTAAAGCACGCAAGAAGTGTGGCAGGCCTATTGGATCCAATTATAAAACCCAAGAAAAGGAAAGGAACAAGTTCGGCAAGTTGGTACATCAAATTATATTACAATTCCCGAAGAAATAAATGTGATAAAAATGAAGAGACGTCTTCAAAAGATAATGAAACACCTGAGAAAGATGACAATGAAGAGATCTCGTTTAACTATGTCATTCCAGGTGAAAGATGGAATATAAAAGAAATTGTTGTGGATAGTATATTTGCACATGCAATTGCATTAGATATTTCAAAAGAAAATGAGGATCATGAACCAAGATCGGTCAGTGAATACCGAGGAAGAAATGATTGGCCGAAATGGAAAAATGTCATTGAGACATAATTGAATTCACTCAATAAACACCAAGTATTCGGACCTGTAGTCCAAACACCTGAAGATGTCAACCCCGTAGGATATAAATGGGTATTTGTGCGCAAAAGAAATGATAAAAACGAGGTCGTAAGATACAAAGCTCGACTCGTTGCACAAGGATTTTCACAACGACCATGAATTGATTATGAAGAGACATATTCACCGGTTATGGATGCAATCACACTCAGATTTTACTTCTTTTTATTTATTTATTTATTGTTTTATTTATTTATTTTATTTTACTTACTTAGTATGAGTCACTTGATAATGACACTTATATAAAAGTCCTTGAAGGATTACAAATGCCTGAAGCATGCATCTCAAAACCTCAAGAAATGTATTCAATAAAGCTCCAAAGATCTTTGTAAGAGCTAAAACAATTTGGTCGAATGTGGTATAATCATCTTAGTGAATACCTTTTGAAAGAAGGATACATCAACAATAAAATATGTCCATGTGTTTTTATTAAACGGATGAAAATCGGATTTTCCATCATCGCGGTTTATGTTGATGATTTGAACATCATTGGAATACATGATAAACTTGTAGAGATGATAAAATACTTGAAAAGTGAATTCGAAATGAAAGACTTGGGAAAAACAAAATTTTGTCTCGGCCTTCAGATTCAACATTTGTCGAAGAGGATTTTTGTTCACCAGTCATCATACATTGAAAAGATTCTTAAAAGATTAAATATGGATAATTCACATCTTTTGAGTTCCCCCATGGTTGTTCGATCACTTGATGTGAAAAAGGATCCATTTCGCCCCCAAGAAGAAGGAGAAGAACTCCTTGGTCCAGAAGTACCATATCTTAGTGCCATTGGGGCACTAATGTATCTTGCTAATTGCACATGTCCTAATATAGCATTTTCTGTTAATTTGCTAGAAAGATTTAGTTCCTCTCCGACTCGAAGACACTGGACTGGTGTTAAACAAATTTTTAGATATCTTCGAGGAACATTAGATATGGGTTATTTTACTCAAAAGACTCGAAGTCTGAATTGATTGGATATGCTGATGCCAGATATTTATCTGATCCCCACAAAGCGCGGTCACAAACTGGATATGTGTCTACATATGGTGACACTGCTATATCTTGGCGCTCAACAAAACAGACACTTACAACCACTTCTTCAAATCACGCTGAATTTATAGCTCTTCATGAAACAAGTCGTGAATGTATATGGCTAAGGTCCTTAATCCATCATATCCGTGAATCATGCGATCTTTCAATAAATAAAGGAAGTCCAACTGTCATATACGAAGATAACACAGCTTGTGTAGCTCAGATCAAAGGAGGCTACATCAAAGGAGATAGAACAAAACACATTTCTCCTAAGTTCTACTTTACTCATGAAATTCAGAAAAAAGGAGATATCGATGTTTGTCAAATTCGATCCTGTGACAATCTTGCAGATTTGTTCACTAAGGCGCTTCCTACAGCTTCCTTTGAAAAGTTGGTCTACAAGATCGGCATGAGAAAACTCCGTGATTTATGAGGAGATGTTGTAATCAGGGGGAGAAATACGTGTTACACTCTTTTTCCCTTGCTTTAGGTTTTATCACAATGGGCTTTCCTAACAAGGTTTTTAATGAGGTAACTACTATACGTATTGTACAAATTATGTACTCTTTTTCCTTTTAGTATTTTTCCCATTGGGTTTTTCCTAGAAAGATTTTAATGAGGCATAATAATATTTGTACATGTCATCCAAAGGGGGAGTGTTATGAATATTTGATTGGATGACTACATGGAATATTCTAGATAGGAGTCACAAGACTTTTGTGTGAGCTACAAGACTTTTGTATTTTGGATTCTATCATTTATGTAGTTTATTAAGGTTATGACTCTATGATTATGAGCCTATAAATAGAGGTCATTGTAAAGGATGAAATCATCAATAATATTCGATTCTCTACTCTCTCCATATTCTCTTGTTCTCTCTAGTTTTTGTTCTTTCATTCACAAGTATCGTTCTTACTTTTATAACAGAATCTGATTTTTTGAAATAAAAGTTGATATTTTAAAAGAAGAAAAACTTATTTTAGCAATTAATGAAATAAAGAAAATAAGAATTTGATGAAAAATGAATTAAAAATAAAATAAAAGAAATATGATTTTTTGAAAATTTGAAAATCAATGGCATTCTTTTGAAAATTTGACTGTTAGTGGGGGGTATAATGAACTTTTTAAGTGTTTGGATGGAAAAATGGATGGAAAATAGACAGAAACTAAAGGCGGGTACTAAGTTGAAACAACATGTTTCATTTGGGTACTGATGTGTCACAAAGTTTGGTCAGGGTACTCGGATGAAAACCAAGTATTTTTAGGGTAGTCGGGTGATATTAACCCTAAATTAAAAAAAAATGACTTTTATGTATTTTTTAGTATTTTTTAAATTAAAATCTGAATTTTTGAAAATAAAAATAATTTTCATAAATAAAAATTGAATTTATAAAAAAAAACTGATTTTTATGTATTTTTTAAAATCAAAATCTGAATTTTTGAAAATAAAAATAATTTTCATAAATAAATACTGAATTTATAAATAAAAAACTGATTTTATTTTAAAATAGTGAAATTTTCATTTTAATACCCTAACAATGGAGGGTATTATTGTCATTTCACTTATTTTTAAGTTCTAAGTTCAATGGTGAGTTTGAAAATTTGAATAATAGTTAGGTGTATTATGATCTTTTTAACTTTTTCCATCCAAACTAACAGAAAGTTAACAATTGGGTACCAAATTGAAATTAAATGTTTGGTTTAGGTATGAAAGTGCAAAAAACTGTTTGGCAGAGTATTATACTAAAATTTTCGCTTTAATTAACTCTAAACACAAGCGGGTGAACATACCCTAAAATAAGGGTCAAGATCCTAAACTAAAATATTAATTACTATTGAAGACATATAAATAGTTATGACCAATTCACAAAACATGCAAAAATCTATAATCAGTTCATAAAAATATATAAATGATATATGATCAATTCATAAGACATATATAATGTAGTCAATTCATAAAGACGTAAATGAAACATAAAGTTCTTCATTTAACACTCTTAAACTTTTGGTAGTGTATTGTTCGTGACCAATACATAAGAATAGGTTTCTACATTTAATCCTTTATGTATATAGCAGCCATGAAAGAGATGTGCGTAAACTCTACCTGCAGGACCATCAAGCATTAGAGGAGCGAGCACAATCATTGATGATAAAGTCTCGGCCACCCTTTACACTAAATCTGTAGAAATGAAGTCCAATAAAGCAACAATCTTCCTCGATCCTTCCTTACTACTAACATCTCTTAATATCTTCATCCACATTGTTCATAATGAAACTGTGCATCCTCACCAGCCAGAGACAAAAACACTCTCCATGCAGTGAAAAAGAAAGTTAAACCCCGGCGCTGAGGTACTCTTCGTTCCCAACAGTGGCCATATAGCCAACGAAGTAGTGAGGCAGATGCTGCGAGTACATATGTATCTTCTCATGGTCGTGGCTGATCTTCCAACACGCTCTCGTCTCCTTCCCGCTTCTTCCCAAGTCAGACCAAACATTCTTGGGCAAGTTAGAAGCTTGGACAATAGAGAACTCTGCAGTCCCAAAAGGGCCTTGATAGTCATAACTATACACATTCTTCTCGAAATCCTCCTGAACAGATTTTGTATCGATGAAGCCATTCCTGCCTGGTTGTAAGCCCCAGTAGAATACTATATTTGGCTCTTCACTATCCCTGTCAGTATACTCTGTTGGATTGGGGTCGAAGAGACCAGTTTCCTCCATCTGTAGTGGGTGTATAAAAGAAAATCAGCAATTATTGAGGGAATGTTATGTGCATAATAAGTATGAAATATGTGGATAATCGTAAAGTTGTTCCATGTGATTATAGGATGTGATGAGACTAGCTGCATGTTATCATGAGATCGATGAGATGTGATCTTCCTTTGTTTTGCTCAGGAGTTTTTACAACGATAGCACCTGCCACATAGAGAGAGAGTGCTTCGTAGGAGTGAGAATGTCTAGAGATGTTGGTGTTTTGTGTTTTTTCTTGCACAACAGTACCTCCCATCCAGCAGGTGCTTGGGGCATTTTTTTAATCATTTGTATAATCTAAATGAGACATGTGTCGCCTGCGGGTTGACTGAGGCAGGAGCAGGGCACTGGGCATCTGTGCCCACAACGCTAGGCCGATGCCGGCCAGTGCTGACACCCATGTGGGCATCACGTTGTACCTGCTCCCATACCAGCATCGATTTGCTCCACCCATTTCCATCATAAGTGAAAAACCTAAACCGAGCAAGACGACGTAGACCTCTATGATAGGAAGTTTCTTTTTTTTTTTGCCACTAAATACAGATGTGTGTGGGTCCCTACATCACTACACAAGCGATACATCCTAAATCTATCAGAATAGCAACAACAAAAAAACCATGTTGATAAAACATGAAGATAATTCCTGAAACGATATCTAATTTATGTGAAAAACACTTACCTTGACAAGAAGACTAGGAAATCGAGACTTAACCCATCCCACCCAGTCTCCCAAATCATCCTGATCAGAGGCAGATAGGTAAATTTTGAGAAATCGAGTATGCCTCTTCATGTATGGATATGGCTCAAATAGGATAGTCCAATCAAAAGCTGACCTCAGAAAATCCTGCAAATATCATCAAAAGTGTCACATATATGCAAACAGATAATGCTTAGCACAGCTGTCTTAAATTACTAATCTGTAGGGCCAACAAGGTAGAGCCTATGATTTGTAGGACGATCTTCCCTGGAAAAACTAGGATATCTAAAATAAGATACCATTGGTCAGTCATGATGTCCAGACTCATTTGGCCATACACTTCTAAAGGGTTTACAGCGCCTAAAGCAAATTCAAATCATGCTTAAGCTATGCATTTTAATGGCTTCAGACAGTTTTTTGGTGTTTATGGATGGAGTACTTAGAGGATACAACAATAGCGGTATACCTTCGCCATATTGTGCCCACGGAGAAACTCTGTCCTGATCTTGGTGAAGGTGCTCCTTGTGATGTTGGAATGACAATACTCATATGGGCGACAAGGCAACTGGATGGGCATGGGCATTAAAGGTCGAGGCTCCATGGCATCTCCAGGTGAAGGTAACATTCCATCTTGAAGGAAAACCGGCTCAGGCCACTGCCAAAAGGCAAATGTCTTAAAGAAGTTTGATAGGAGGGCACTTAAGCTATCGTTTGCAAATTGTTGGCAAACATAACCTGAAAGAACTGCCAAGTGGATTCCTCCCAAAAACCCATTTACCTGCAAGTAAGCAGTAGCTTGAATTCACCACAATGAGAAAAATAAATGAAAACAGATAAAAGGAGCAAGGACATGAAGTTCAAACGGAGTCCAAACAATGGTCCATCTAGTATGATACTTACACAGCCATACACTCCTCGCCTCTTTGCCCAGAGTTTAACACATCGCAAGAGGGACTGGAAAATCTGAAATGCAACAATAAGTCAGTAAAAAGAACATTTTCATCCATTGCATCACTTTAAGTATTCTGGGCCAGAACACAAGAATGTACACACAAAACACATCCAACTTTAACATCTATGATCTACAGCATCTTCACTTTAATGTATTAATTCCCGCATCAAATCCAACCACACAAAGCCTGAGGAACTACGGAAATGAACGTAAAGATGTTCTTGCTTAGCCAACCACCCCTGATGAAGCATGTATACATGCAAAGAGAACATTGCTACCCCAAGTTAAACGGTAAACCATTAATCCGAAACCATTCATTGGTATTACTTAGCTAGCGACCTAATGTATTTTTTGTATATGATTTCCAGAAACCATGGAGACAACATTAAAATATCAAAAGGTAAGATTATACAACCATATAACATAAATTACAATATTAAATTCTTAAATAGAAAATAGTATTAACAAAATAATATGCCATATGCAATGAAAATTGAATATTATAGGGGTTAATTGGTTTTCAATGAGAAAACTTAAAGGTGGTTTTTAAGTTCCATATAAGAAAACTACATAAAAAATAAAATTAGCTACCTCCAAGTTAGGAACAATCTTAAGAATTTGTGTATTAGCACGAGCTCCAGACAAGCTTTTCCAACTGATTTCATCAATATCCTTCACCATTAATGGATTAAGAACATCCACA
Organism: Erodium maritimum; assembly: GCA_963921825.1. NCBI lineage: Eukaryota > Viridiplantae > Streptophyta > Magnoliopsida > Geraniales > Geraniaceae > Erodium > Erodium maritimum. Next base: position 48,860,866 of record OY997591.1, read on the forward strand.
TTCTGCAGTTTGTAAATTATGTTAGTACTCCAGATGATCAACAGGAAATGCAAAAGAAAAGAATAAAAACGTGAATACTGAGTAGAGTAGAACAAAAGGTCAGACATCAGCATTCACAAATAAATGTAACTGTAGTCAATCGAACAAAAGAAAACACCAAATCATCAACTAGGTAAAATAACTTTTTTCATGAATTATAATTGTACTATTTTCACTCACATCAGGAACAGATAATAAGTTAAGCCGAGCATATGGAAGATCAATTGAGATCCCGTCGAACTTGAACCGCATCAAAGGGACTTTCGCATCTTTCACACAGTATATTTCTCCTACCTCTGGCCTGCTTTTAAGTATGTTATGTAGAACGATAAAAAAATCCTCCTGCATAAATTACAACAATTGGTCATTTATGGATGGGCACACCACTTCAAAGATGAAACAGGACAGTATACAAATGTAGAAACTTACTGCCATTGTTGCAAAAAAAGGGCCAATGCATAAAGCATCAATATCTGATTCTGATCCATGAGCCTGAACAAAAAGAAAACAATTAATTAAAAGAACAAAAAGATTTTTTTTTTCTTGAAAGAAAAGGAGTCACTAACATGTTTTAGCAGCAAAGCTAATGACTTAACTGTGAAATCTTTATAAGGCAGGAAATTTCATTTGCCTATCTCCATATTGACAGTAAGTCAAGGGAATTTCATATGACAATGATGTGAAAGGCTTAAGGGCATCAATTTACTTCAAGCAGCATATTTCTAGTACCCATCTTTGTTTTAAATTAGGTAAGAGAAATAGTATTTAAAAATAAATTGCATTTTCCATTGACATATGCAATAGAACTTTTCCTATTCATGATTCAATACTGATATCTATACAGTACCTATATCTACACAACTAAAGTAAAATAACAGTCTTGCTTTCAATGCACAAAACTGTTGATTACTAGTTAACTATGTACCTACCACTATCATATCTATTGTTAGAACATTTGATATCGATCCTATAGTCATTATCATATTTTTTTCATCCATATATAAATATGCAGATATTGATAACAAAGAAAAGACAACTACATAACAATTATCTAGCATGTGCACATAGGATGTATTTTTTCATAAGATGAAATGTTATCAAGTCATTTTCCAACTGACGCAATGCAGTTATTGCTACATACCCGCAGTTAAAATTTGCTAGAGCAACACACACAACACGGAGTCGTGGACAACCATTGTCTAAGCAAAAAAACATATACGTTGTGAAGAATTAATGCAGAAGATACTATTAAATATGTAGATTAAACTAAGACTTACTCCAAGGCCATAGGATCCATACGTCAATATTGTAGCAGATGTGGCTGTAATTTGTTCCCTTGGGAGCCTACGTTGCCAAGCAACCTTCTTAATCCATGAGTACACTATCTATAACATGATGCGAGCCATCAAAATTGTAACATGAAAATTTGCTTAGTCAACTTCACTATTAAAAGTGAATGTTGCTAAGTACTACTTTAAATTTTCCATTCTGCAAGCATCTACCTCAAAGGTAACAAATAATTCATAAAAATTCGAAAACACATCAATAAACACTAGACTGGGAAATAATGTCTCGCAAAGAAGAGCTTAAGTTCCATACATGTGATGCACCAGAAAAAAATTAAAAAAATGATCTATAGGAATAGTGGAAGAACAGTAACACCAATACTCACAAAACATCTTCTTCCTTTCAAAAGATAAGTCACTTTCAGCAGCAAAACTAAAAGTACAAAAAGCAAATCATTTACTTTGAATTTATTTCCAGTCAAAAGTTGTTTTCATTGTGAAAACAAAAACACATCACCCTTTTCTAATTGAATAAAGAAAAAAAACTTAAAATGTATAAGAAGAGAACCCGTTTAAGCTTGTCGATCGCATTCTTCCTCCTCGTATCCTCTTCTGGAGGTGGCGCGATTCCTTGAGTAGCCATGTACTACGCACAACAACAAAGCGAAATCAGAAACAGAAAACAAACAAGAACACGAACATGGAGCAGAAACGAACCGAACCGAACCTGGGGGAGCGACATTGCGGATTCCTGAGACGTTCCGATGAACAACAGAAGGGCAAGAGGATCATGAACCGAACCTGGGGGAGAGTGGCGAAGGCTAGGGCTTATCACCAGAAGCGCCGTCGATGAAATCCCCAATCTCAGTAGCAAGGTTAATCAGCTAGGTGTTAAAAGAGCATGCAAATGTTGTGTTTGGAATGTTGAAATGGAGAGAGGTTAATTTTGAGTCGTTAAGATGGTGACAGTTTAGAGCATACACGGGGCAGGAAGCGCACCCGGGGGATTGAGCACCGAGGTCTGGGGTTAGCACGATGTGGCATGCTTGAAGCACGGACAACGGAGCGCGATCCCGTTGAACGCGAGACCGGGTGCGTTCCGTAATTCTGAGAGTATGTACAACGGGTCGCACCCGCGCCCCACTCCGCGCGCGCCCGGACCGCGTCACGCGGGCCGACCCGCTGTGGAGGCCAAAAAACGCGCGCCCCCGCCCCCCGATACGCGTGCCCCGTCTGCTGCCCGTTGGCCGGTCCCGCTCCCTGCGCGCCGTCGCTGGCGTGGCAGCCTGTGGCTGCGCCACGTGGCCAGACCGTTGGCAACGGTCATGTTGCTAACGGCTATTTTTTTTTAATTCAAAAATCAACTAAAACTAACCCTATAAATACACATCTTCACTCTCATTTTTTCCACACCACTCTATACTTTCACTCTTTCATAATCAATTCCTACTTGCTATTTTTGAAAATTTCCGACGACGAGGTTATGTCCGACGCTGAGGAGATGACGTACGAGGAGCTGGCTCCCCGGATGCCGACGCATGCGGAGATGGCAGCCCAACTGCCGACATATGAGGAGATGGCAGCCCAAATGCGGCCAGTTCAGCGACGATTCCGGCGGATGATGGAGATGCAGATGCAGAGAGTAATGCCAAGGGTCCAGAGGGCCATGCGATTAACAGAAATCGTGCGGAAGCCCACATGCAGTTGATGGCGAACTATTTTGACGAACAACCTCTATATGGCCCTGAAATGTTCAGGCGTCGGTTCCGTATGTGCAGACCACTTTTCCAACGGATTATGAACGCGGTGAAGGCTCACGACCCTTACTTCGTTTCATGGAGGCTCGACGCTGCCTCACGGCCGGGCTTATCAACGGAGCAGAAGTGCATCGCCGCTATACGGATGCTTGCGTATGGGTCCTCGGCCGATTCATTGGACGAAACTCTGCGCATTGGGGTAAGCACCATACTTGAATGTTTACGTAAGTTTTGCAAGGCCGTCATTCAGGTATTCGGAGCCGAGTACGAGCGTACCCCGACACCGGCAGACATGGAACGCTTACTCCGAGAAGGGTACAGCCGAGGGTTTCCCGAAATGGCGGGGAGTCTTGACTATATGCATTGGAAGTGGAAGAACTGCCCAACCGAAGAGCAGGGAGCCCATGGACGGGGAGATCACCACGGGGACAAGACGATTCTGCTTGAAGCTGTAGCGTCCCGTGATTTATGGATTTGGCATGCATTTTTCGGGATGGCTGGATCGATCAACGTCCTCAACCACAGCCACCTATTCCTAGACGCTTACTACGGCCATGATCTAGCTGTGGAGTACGAGATCAACGGGCATCGGTACGACCGACCTTATTACTTGGTGGACGGCATTTACCCATCATACGCACGGTTCGTGAAGACTATTCGGCATCCCTTCGAGCCCAAAGAGAAGTTGTTTGCTAAATGTCAAGAAGGTGCTCGAAAAGATATTGAAAGGGCTTTTGGAGTACTTCAAGCAAGGTGGCACATCATTTCCCGTCCCACTCGGTCTTGGAGCGCAAACTTTTTGGCTGATATCATGCACACTTGCATAATTCTACACAACATGATTGTAGAGGATGAGCGTGACCGGTACGAGTATGGGGAGGAGGAGTTGTTGTGGGCGCAACCTCCAGAAATGCCGAATTGGACACCACCGGAACGATGGCACCACGGAGGGCCATTGGAATACCAGGGACTTGTGGATGCTCAACAAAGTGTCATAGATCCTGAGATCCACCATCAACTACAACAAGATCTTATGGAGCACTTATGGGATCGATTTGGAGCTGGTTTCCATGACGACGAGTAGTCGTTTGTGCTCTTGGAGCTGGTTTTTTGGTGTTGTATGAAAAGGGGTTGAATAAAATTAGAAGTTCATTTATATTCGTGTTGAATTTATTTATTCATTATTGATTGTCAATACTTATTTTTGTTCCAAAATTGTTTAAATTATGACTAAATTAAACGGTTTCTGATAACGAATTAAATAAAACAGGAAAATATCAAATAATGATCCAATCAGCACTGTTCTGCACTCCCAGGGCCTCAGAGGTCCTTTCTGTTGTAGAACACCCCCTTTTCTGCACTCCCACTCCCTGACTTTTGTCCAGTCAGCACAAGGGTCTCAGGGCCAGGGCCTCACGCAGGGTCGTCCTGTTGTACATGCTCTGAAATGGGAATCTTGGGGGTGAGGTGTGGGGGATCGGGCTCGGCCAATCCGGCCACGACACATAACGCTCATTTTGAAAAAAAAAATGACTGTTGCCAAGCAACGGTCAGTAACGGACATTTTTTTTTAAATCAAAATAAATACAAATTTAATTCAAAAAAATTCTCCACCTATAAATACCCCTCACCCCATGCATCCATTCCACAACACCTCTCTCAAAATTCTCTCTACATTTTCTCTCCAATTGTCACATTTTTGTGAGCAAAAATGTCCGACGCCGAACTTCTCGAGGTCGTAGCCGAACTTCGTGCTTGGGAGGAAGGCGAGAGCGCTACAAAAAGCAATGCCACAGATCAACACAGTGAGGCAAAGGATCGAAAGAGGGGAAGGTTCCCGACGAGAGATTGACAGAAGTCGTGGAAAAGGCCAAGACCAACTAATGCAGGATTGTGGAGGATGAACGTGAGAGGTACGAAGTAGGGATGACGAATTGTATTTCGAGCCCCCTCCGGATATACAAAATTGGCCACCACCTTAACGATGGCATCAAGGAGGGTCATTGTCATACCAACATGAGTTGCGTGCCCGAATCAGCGTCAAGAATGATGCGACCCATCGGCAACTCCAACGTGACATTATGGAGTAGGTTTGGAGCGACTTACCGTGGCTCGGACAACGACTCAGATTCGGAAAAATGAGATGCTTTCTTAATAAATTTATATTACCAAAAGCGTTGTAGTTTGTTTTGTTTGATAGTTAATGAAATTTCAAGTTTATTACTTAGTTTTGCATTTTAGTTAACTAATTAATTTATTAATTAATTTTATGTATTTAATTTCAATTTTGTTTAGTATTTAGTTAATTAAATATGAATTTAACAAATTCAGCAACAGTATAATTAATTATTCATTCAGTACTTCTGCAAACTATGATTATCATAAATGCCCCTCTTGATGTGGAACACTCTCATATTTAGGGGGCATATCACAATTCATCCCAGTCAGTACATGGATCCTGCCCATGCACCCTGCATCCTGCCCCCTTTGATGTACATGCTCCCATAAGAGCACCCACGTCCGGATTCACGATTCTGGTGGATTCACGATTCAGGTTCATATAAGACCTTTCACAATGGAGGGGAATTATTGAAAGAGCTTTATTTTTTGCATGTGTTAGAAGGGTGGACCCCGTCTTTTACCAAATTTATTTTTATTCATTTTGATTTTCTTTTTGTAGCTTAAAATTATAAGATTATTTTTTTTACCCTTTCAACCGTTAACCAAAAAACCATTGTCATCTTCACATTAAGTCTTGTTATTTTATGTTTTCCCTCCTTCACGTCTTCAACTAAACTCAAACGAAACCCTACGAAACTCAACTGATCTCCGGTGCTCACTTCATCTCCGTTCTTTTCCGTCGTCATCTCCAAGCTTGAAGTATCAAGTTTCAGTTTTCGTTCTTTTCCATGAGTTACCCATTAAGATAGTAAGTAATCCCTAACCCATCTGGTTTCCCTCCCCTTCATATTCTTGGATAGGTTTAATTGTTGTGTAGATACGTTCATTTTTGGTTTGAATGTATACATTTAGGGGGTTTTAGTCGTTATGATTATATACAGTTTAGGGGATTTCTAGGTCGCAGCTTGTCCTGGCTAGTAATCTGGGAATTATATCCCCCTTGTATGTGTGTTATTAGAATTTTGCAGCTCAATTTCAAATGAATTGTTTTGTGTTTTTGTAATTCCTTGTTTGCACCCTACCAGGCAAGTTTGTCATCCCTAGATTCTAGGTCAAACTCATTTGATGAAGAAGTTGAAAGTTCTAGGTCAACCCCCTCCGAATAAGAAATTCCAAGTTTTGAGGGAGAAAGTTCAAGCTTAAGCCTACAAAATGCAGAAGTAGTACAAATTGAGCTGCCTCGGCTTAAACCTGTTTTGGCCTATAATGAACATTTTGATTGAAGATTTCAGTCAAAAGTCATTTAGGGGCAACTTCAAAGTTCATCAAGGAAGGAATTGAGAGGTTGAATGATAAAAAGATCAACCTGGGTATTCTTCGACGATCTCCATTTGGTCATTTATTGGGCGTCTAACCGAATAGTGACAATTCTTGTCAAATTCCTTGGGCGTGGTTAGTTCGAGAAGTTCAATTGGAGCGGTCGTCCGAGATCTAGTTTTCGGTCCAAGGTAGACCAGTCAAATTATCTTTGAAGGAATACTATTTAATATCAGGGCTGAAGTGTGAAGATTTTATCGAGGAAATTTTTTTAAGAAAACAATTGAAGTTCAAAGTTTTTTCCACCAAACACTTTCCGACTCTAGAAGCTAGTATGGTGACCTTAGAGAAGAAATTGACCGAGTTGGTTGAGGAACAAATACATGTTAGGCCTCAGACGAAGTGTAATTGGGATATCATTAGGGTTTGTTTGTTGTTGATCATCGGGGGAGTACTGATGCCATTGGACAGACGATACCATAAGCTGGATCGAGACTATTTGGCACTAGTAGATAACGTAAAGTTGTTCTACACATACCCTTGGGGTCATCTGTCCTTCAAGTATCTGCTGAAACAAATAAAATCAAAGAAGTTGATAATTAAAGCAAGTGCGGCTGAGAAGAACCCAAGAAATGAGAGTAGTAGACATATACCGGATTTATTCTTCCTCTAACGGTAAGTAAATATTCATTAACACAAACAAAAATATCGTAGTATACATGTTGTCTCTTATTATTTGTATTTTATGTCGTAGGTACTTGCATTTGAATGCATACCATCATTAGCAAGGAAGTTCGCAACAATTCGTCATGAATTCGGCGTAAACTTACCTAGGATTTTAAAATGGAAGACAACGTGGAGTAGAAATCCGTCTTACAGTGCTGTTATGGAAGCACTCTTATAAAGCTCACTGGAGGTTAGGAATTTAATTGCAATTCCACTTTTCATATAAATTTTCACATATTAATTTTAGGGTTATTTACGATAAGGTACCCTTATGTTTCGTCCACGAACGATAAGGTACCCTAATGAATTTTATGTCCGATAAGGTACCCTAATGATTCGTCCACGAACGATTTGGTTTAATGCTGTTAAAAAACTAACAGAATTATATTGAATGACTATTTTGCCCTTCGACATTTCAGTTGACTTTTGACTTAAGAGTGAAATGACCATTATACCCTCAGTTATTATTTTTCCTTAATTTATATTTTCTAATTAATTTTAATTTTCAAAATAAATAAATTATATATTTTTTTTAAAGTTATATTTTTTTTAAATCTGAATTTGTTTTTTTTTCAAAAATCAGTTTTTATTTTTTAAAAATCAGATTTTTATATTTTTAAATCAGATTTTATATTTAATTAGTTTTATTTTTTAATAATTAGTTTTTTTATATATAAATAATTGTTTATTAAAAACATTTTTATATATAAAATCATTTTTATTTTTTTAAAAAATCAATTTTATTTTTTAAAAATATTAATTTTATTTAAAAAAATTCGCAGAACGCTTCTGCGTCTTCTCCGGCAGCTCCGGCGTCTCGTCCCCGGCCACCCCCTCCTCCTGCGTCTCGTCCCAACCTCGACTTCCCTCGACAGAAACCCAACCCAGAAAACCCCCTGCCTCACCTCTACCTTCTTCTTCCTCGATTCGCGACGACCCGACCACGCCGACCTCATCCCGAGCCCTACCGTGCCGTCAACGGGCGAAATCGACAACGGTGAGTTGTCTCCCGACCTTATCCCACCTCCCTCATCTCTTCCCCTCTTGTTTTTGAGCGATTTCGAGATCGATTCATCCGAGCCTTGTCCGAGAAGAGCTCGCCGGAGGTCGGTCGCACCAGATCTGGGTTGGGTTTCTGTCGAGGGAAGTCGAGGTTGGGGAAGACGAGTTCTGGCGATGGCGGACGGTGGGAGGTGGAAGAGGGAGGAGGAGGCGGCGGAGGTGGGGGTGGCCGGGGACGAGGCGCCGGAGGAGGGGGTGGCCGGAGATGACGTCGGAGCTGCCGGAGAAGACGCAGAACAGTTTTGCGATTTTTTTAATAAAATTAATTTTTTTAAAAAATAAAATTGATTTTTTAATTTTTTTTATTTTTAATATTTTTTAAATATTTTTATTATTATTTTAAATAATTTAATTTTTAAATTTTAAAAAAATTAAATTTATTTATTTATTATATTTTATTGTATTATATAATTAAGGGTATAATGGTAATTTTGTCTATCACATTTATAAGCTTAAAATAAGAAAGGGTAAAATCGTCATTTCACACCCCACTTAACTGCAAATGGCTAATTTAGAGGAATATTCCGTTAGTTTTTAACGGAATATGCCAATTTTAAACCAAATCGTTCGTGGACGAATCATTAGGGTACCTTATCGGACACAAAATTCATTAGGGTACCTTATTATTCGTGGACGAAACATTAGGATACCTTATCGTAAATAACCCTTAATTTTATTCGTTTTTTGTGTTCAGGAAATAATAAGTATGTTGGTCCCCACTGAGGAAGAAAAGAACCTGCCTTGGATGATAGAATTCTAAAACCTCGAAGAAGAACATATGAATCCGTTGTTGGACAACATGGTTGAGAAGTTGGAGCAAGGCTATGTAGTTTCATTTCCTCGGGATGAGACCGGCCATGTGGCATCGCCAACGCCAATGCAACCAGAGGTTGATACGTCACACCCACAGTCACATCCACAGTCCGATGATGGACTTTTGAAGGCTGTCATGGAGCAAATTGAGCTGGTAAAGTCACAATTTCTGGAAGTGTAGACTGATCTGAAAAGATCGATGGAAGTGCAGAAGAAACAATTTGATACGATCATGGATGCTCTGTCTATCCAACATGATGCATTCAATCATTCATCAAACGACTTCCATCCATCTTCCGAAGCATTAGTGTCTGGGTAGGACAACCAGAAGAACCAAGATGACATGGCCATTGTAAATCCCGCCTTTTTAAAAGGGTATTGTTTTGCAAACTGAAACGTTGGGGGTAGGAAAGTGCAACAAGTGGTTTTGTTCAAAAAGGAAAATAAAAAAAAGGAAAAAGAAAAAGGGGTTTGAGTTGGGCCAGCCCAGGCACGTGCTTGGGCCGAACCAGTCAAGGCCCAAACCGCACAAGACTGGCCCAACTCCCCTTCGGTCAAAACCCTAAACCTTACTCTTCGTTACTCATTTGACGCGCACGAGTCCCAAGTCATCGTCCTCCTCGCCTCCGTCTCTCTCTCTCGATTTCTCTCTGCTTCACCGAAGCTCGCCAGAGACGTTCTCCACCTCCCGCACCTTCTTCTTCTTCAAATCCCCTCCCACGCGCGGCTTTACTCGTCAGAAGCCCTTCCCCTCCTCTCCTTGTCCTTCTTCCTCTTCGATTCATCGAAACCCAGCAACTCCGTCGTCACCTGAACCTCGTCGCGCCTTCTACGAACCAGATCTTGTACTGGTGAGTCTTTCCCGGCCTCGATCCGTTCTCCCCACTCCTTCTCATTTGTGAATCGAGCGATATGAGCTCGATTTGGCCGAGAGTTGAGCCAGAGAAGCTCGCCGGAGCTCTTAGAGCTCAGATCTGAGATTTGGACGTCGGCGAGCTCTCACGGCGTCAATCCTGCTTGGAAACCTCTGAAACTCGCATCCTCAACATCCCCACGACCTCGTGAGCTTCCTACCACCACCTCGCCATCGAGAACCGCGTTCGAGCGCCGCCGTCGTCGCCGGAGGACCGCCTGAACCCTAGCCGCATCTCTGACGGGCTTGGGACTTGGGCTGTAGCGAGGACAGACCGTGGACCTGGATGAGTCTGGGCCTGGGACGAGACTTGGGCCAGACCCAGGACTCGGGTCTGGACTCGAGCTGGACCTCGGGCCTGGACCTGGTTTAGGCCTCGCGCCTGGACCGGGTCTGAGCTCGGGTCCGGACTAGGGTTGGGTCCGGGTCTGGGTCGGGCTCGGGTCAGGTCCGGGTTGGGTGACTTGGACGGGTCGGATCCGGGCCAGACCAGATTAATTAATTAACTAATAACTTTGACTTAAAATCAGATAATACCTGGACTTTCGGACAACTATCGGACTTCTAAAGGACGTTTGGACAAAATAAATTACTAGACTTAATTTATTAAATTTGAGGACCGTTACGGGTTGGACCGGGACTGATATCGTCCCTTTTGTGTTAAACCAGGCCTTTACCCCGAGCACGGAATACACCGGTGTTGGCCAGGACGTCAGCAGCTAGGAGACGCAGCTGCTGGTTCTTCTAGAGGTAGGGATTACCTCGAAACCCTCTTATTTACAGTTGTTCTAGAAGGCATATAGGGAAACTTAATAATCAGATAAATAACTAGTATGCATGTAGGATGAGAACAACTAGCGTAGTCGATTGAACTGTGAACCTTTACGTTTACTGTCTTGGGAAATTGCCGTGCTGGTAGAATCGGGTCATGTCGTGCCTATAGGATTGATTGCTGATTGTTGGACTTGAGTTGTGATGTCTGAATCGGTTAATGAAGAATTAACATGAAAATGATTAGAATTGACTTGAGAACGCATGATTAGTGATTTGAGTGATTTTTCTCGTTTTGCACGATATGTTGGATTGGGGATGTTGGGGGACGAATACCGGTTAAGCCGGTGGGGTTACCACGTGGAGTGTGGTGTCGGTAAATGATGGTAAGTGCGGAACAGCTGTGAGTGTAATTAAGGGTCGAAGCATATTATTTTCGGAGTAACATGTCGTTGCTATGTGTGGGCAAGTGTGCCTTGATTTTTATGATGTGAATCATTGGTTGTGATATGGTCGGGTGAGTGATAGACCGATGTGATTGTGATTGTGGTGGTGGTGATGTGGTTACCCGTAGTTGTGATTGTGATTGAGATCCTATTTGAGAAAGTGATTGTGACCCTGGTTGTGAGTGTGATTGTGTTTGTTTGATGCGCGGCCGGTAAAGTGTGAGAGATGTACTTCCGTCAGGTGTGTTGTACCTTCCGGCGCGAAATCGGTAAAGTGTTGCGGTTATGGTATTTTGGTTACATGAGAAAGGTGGTTTCCCTACCTTCCGACCGTGAGTCGGTAAAACGCTGTGTCCCGCGAAGAGGTGGTTTCCCTACCTTCCGACTAGCACTCGGTAAAACGATGTGTTGTGTGCCGCGAGGTTCCAGGCCGCGAAGAGGCGATTTCCCTGCCTTCCGTCCATCGGTAAAACGTTGTGTGCCACGATGGGGTCGACCGCCCCTCCTGACTTTGTGGTAAGGGAAAGTTGCGTACGGCTACGTCGGGCCGAGCGAGTTGCTCCCGAGACCGTGCTTTGGCTACGAGATGTGGGGTTATTAATGTTTTGGATTGAACGAGTGTTGCTGTGTCGGTGACATTGAGTGTTGTCCGTGTTATTTGTTGTCTTATTCCGATGTGACGTGTTCCGGAGAGTCTTGTTTCACCCCGATGATATGTGTCCCTTCGAGGATGTTGCCGGGAGGATATCTTGTTTCACCCCGATGATCTGATTCTTTTTGGAGATATTTTCGGGAATCCTGATGATATGTGTTCCTTGTGGGAACGTTTCCGGGAGTCCCGATGATATGTGTCGCATTACGACCGAGGGGTATTTCGGTACGAAGTATTGGTTTGCGTGTGGTTTGGAGTCTTGTGGCTTATATCATCGGTATGTCCGTAACTTTGGGTGTCTTACTTGGTTTTTTCCCTTCGGTGTGTGTCGTAGTCAAATGGTTGGTGTAGAGTTAAGTTGGTATGGTTGACCTAGGAGTGTCAGAGCAAAGAGAGTTTTGACTCTTAAAGTGGCTTAAGTGTCGTGCCGTTATTTCAACCCTTTTTAAATACTTTTAAATATAATAAGGCTTTCTGGTAAATTTGTAATGAGTTGGTTGTGTGGTTTTCCCTACTGAGCGTCAAGCTCACCCCTTTACCGCGTTTTCTACAGGTAGTGGCTTTGACTTGGAGTAGAGGACATCGCAGAGCATGGGGCTAGAGAGGGTCCGTGATTAGATCTATTTATTGTTTGTAGAGACGTACTGTTTACTTTGGACTTATGTTTTTACTGACCGTTGGACTCAAGTTTCAAACTCTGTTGATTTATATTATTCTCTCTTTTTCAGACTTAAATCCCTTCTATATTTGTTATTATTTGATATTCGCTAAGTCACGTCTCGGTTCCGGTCAATATCGGATTTGGGGTGTGACAGCCATGTTCGATGATTTGACAAATGTTCATGTAAACTAAGACAACCAGGATATGAACCAAGAAGGACTGCCTGCTGGAGTTGAAGTTGAAGTGAACCAAGATGGAGAAGAAGAAGTACCTGATGCTAAGGATGTGAATGTGAACCAAGAAAAAGAAGAAGAAGTTCTGATGGAGAGGATGTTAATATTGTAAAAATTGGAGTGGCCGCTGCAGAGGAAGTGAGCCAACAAGAAGAAAAAGAAGTGCCCAATAGAGAGGATCTTGTGAACCAAGGTGTGCCCGATGGAGTTGAAGTGGACCAAGAACAAGAAGTGGCCGCTAAAAAGGAACAGTCTGTTGAAAAGGATGTCCATGAAAAGGAATTGCCCGTTGAAAGTAAGGGAAACCGAGATGTTATCCGAAATGACCATGAGTTGTCCATTGAAATGAAATGTCGGATGTGAACGAAGAGATGAAAATGGAGCTGCTCGTTGAGAAGGAAATGCCAGCTAGAAGAACAAGAACCAAGCGTCTCACACAGAAGCTTGCCACAAAGAAGCTTTCCATAAAGAAGCATGTCACAACAAAGAAGCGAAAGAGAGAACAAAGCATCAAAGTGTCAAAACATGTTATACACGATGATGACAGTGAAGCAACAAAGGCTAAGAAGAAGAGACTTATTGGGAACTTGTTGAAGTTGGACCCTCTTCAAAAACCTGATTCATCCACAACCCAGGTTTATATGGATGTAAGAGCACTACTACGGAGGAAGAACCTACCCGAAAATGACATCCCAAAAACACCTTACGGAGCAGTCAGCAGGTTTTAGTACCATGTTTTAAGCCGGAGTCACGACAAATTGAATGATAGGGTAAGGTGGCATTAATTATTTGCATTGTTTTAAATTTAATTTTATTAGGAATTTAATTCACTTTCATGTATGCAGCACATGGATGATTGCATGTTTGGAATTAGAAAGCGGCAAGCACGTTTCACTAAGCACTATGCACAAGATATTGTGGTGTTGGACACAACATTTTCAGATGTCGTTAAGGAAGACCACGTGACATGGAGTAAAACTGAGAACCCCCAAGTACCAGATCGCTTAATGGAATATGTTAGGGGAGATCATCCGATATTTGGTGGTAAGGCATATGAAGGGTGTGAAAAAATCTATTTTCCTTTGTTGTTAGATGAAAGAGAGAAACATTGGGTTATGGTGGTGGCAAACGTATCTCGTTGCGTTATGGTTTTGTATGATTGTGATAGAAGAGCTGTCTCTAATGGATCTATCTTAGACGGAGTGATGAAACCTTTTTTTGGTGATGATCCCACACATTCTCATAGCTTCCAAGATGTTTCACGGGGAACTACTCCATTCGGGGACAACATGGACGTATGAAAGGCGATCGAATTTGCCTCAACAGGAATTGAGGTATGGAATCTTCTAAACACTTTTCATCTTATATCTGAATATGTTTATATAACTCGTACTTAGTTGTCACTAATTCGCTTTTATTGTGAAGAGGAGACTCAAGTGTTCATGCCTAAAGCAAGGTGAGCTGGAGCTACAAGAATTTCATATCGTCTGCTGTATGAAACAGTGTTATGTCCATGTGTATCATTTGAAGATGTGTGTGAGTATAGCAATCGGGTTCGAGAAGCTACTGGATTACAAAAATGACTGAATAATATGTTACTTTTGAATGGTTAGATGTAATATAAACTGATTCGGGTGACTGATTGAATTTTTAATTGTCGATGTGAACCAACTTTGATGTTAATGTGTTTGATGAATGTTGAATAGATTATCCATTATAATTCTAATTTTTGTTATATTTTGGAGACAAGTGTTTGATTAATGTTGAATGAATTATAATGTTATTTTTTGGAGAAAGTGTTTAATTAACGTTGGATTTAACAGTAACTTGCAAAATAACTTAGATTCACCAAGGGATTTTAGGTTGGGGACTCATTCTGACCAGATTTGGGACGAGTGTAACAATTAATGTGTACACTCATATTATGATAGATTTTAACATATATTTAGGAATTAATGTGTCTGATTTATGGTTGAACCGTATTGTCTTGTCAAATTTATTAAAGTTGGATTACACATTAATGAATGTAAATTGTAAAATATTAGGTAGGGGGCTCATTCTGACTAGATCTGTTTGTCAATCTAGAACAAAAATATCAGGTCGGGTTTGTATTCGGGTGATGATTACATGTGTCAGTCCAAATTTATGGGTGAATAGTTGGGTCTTGTCAAATGTAATTGCACGAACCGACCCACGAAATGATGAGTCCCTTCGAATTACTTCTAATTCAGACTTTTAATAACTTCTTAACCCTACTTGTCATTTCAAATTCAATTTTGTAATGACGAGTTTTACTTTTTGAACTCTATTTAAGAACCGATCTGGAAGACCTGCAATCCATTCCGAATATCATTCTGGTTTTGAAGGCCTTTTTTATTCCTTGTTTCTTTCTTCCATCTGATTGTATCTATGTAAACCCCCCATTCACAACCACCACCACCACATGGCCGTGGACCACCATCACCACCACTACCACGTGAACCACCACCACCATCCCTTGACGCGCCATGGTATTTCGATGACGGAGGGTTTTACCCACCAGATTCTCCCTTCTCCAAGGCAACGACCGTCTTCTTCAGTGAAGATGACGAGGACGAAGAGCTCGGGGCGAAGATGAAAAGAGGATCTGACGATGACTTCCCGCTTGACGAGGAATTTTCCGGCACGGAGGAAGAAGGTGATCCCGATGAGGACCCGGAACTCGACGGGGAAGAGGACGAGGAGAAGGAGGAGGAAGATGCTGCTCCGGAACCAATCCCAGAACTAGACGAAGAAGAAGCCCTGGCCATGGACGAAGACCCCGAGGAAGACGACGACCCACCAGTCCCAGACCTTAATGATGAAGACTGTCACGCCCCAATTTCAGTAAAACCGAACTCGGAACGCGAACATTTAAAACAATAAAACATTTTCAAACCTTTTAAAATAAACACTTTAAAATCACCATTTAGTTAATCAAAATAATATTTACAGCTCAAAAGTACGTCCCAACAAGTGGACAAAATACAAGTGTACGTCGCTAGGCTCAAAAGTAGACCCGGACTCCCGCTCCTAGCTCTTCAAGCTTCGGAAGCTCACCTAGTCCATCCTGCGACCAGTACCTGTAGGAAAAGCAGCTAGGGGTGAGCGTTCGCTCACCACCACGGATAACAGACTGACTGCGTCATACTTAGCAGACAATGCCGGTAACACCAACAACAACCCAAACACCGGGGACTACTATCCCCAACTCAAGTAACCCGAATGACACACGACTATTACGTTCCTCAACCGACTCAACACTCGGACCCGTAGCGTAGACCCGACACAACGATTACGACTTCCTGCAAAGACTCAAGACCACCACGCAACACCCAAGATCACAAAGGATCGCACACCAAACAAGATCACAAAGGATCGCACTCCATCCAGCTGCTCAGTGCCGGTTGCTAACCGGCTGGGCTCGAGCCTGCCCCACGCACTTTACCGATCCCTGTCAGGCCCCAGGCGGTCGACCTGTTGGCGATATATACAACACTACTTTACCGATAGCTAGTCGGAAGGGGAGCTACCCTTCATCGCCTAAGAACGCTCAACCTACCGATCCCTGTCAGGTCAAGCTAGCCAAAGAATGCTCGACTTTACCGATCCCTGTCAGGTAAGCCAGCCAACCTCCACGCAACTTCCCGACACAAATTTGGGTCACTAACCTCAGGCAAACACAATCACAAACAAGGTTCAACAACTAACAACAACACAGGTTCAACACTCCACAGGCACTCATGGCCACCCAAGACACCAACAGTAAAACACGGGCTCAACAACCCCACGGGCACTCATGGCCACCCAAGACACCAACAATAAAATAACACGGGCTCAACAACCCAACGGGCACTCATGGCCACCAAAGACATCAACAATAAAATAACACGGGCTCAACAACCCAACGGGCACTCATGGTCACCCAAGACATCAACAATAAGACACGGGCTCTCATGGCCACCCAAGACACAACCAGTAAAGTACGGGCTCTCATGGTCACCCAAGACACCAACTAAACAAATCAACCTCCGGGCATAACCAAATGCCTCCAGTAATTCTAATATCAACAAGCTCACTTATCCTACGACACTACTAAGTGTCACATGCCTTTCTATTGTTCGATACATTCCTATATCATACGACACCACCCGGTGTCGCCTGCCTTCCTAATATTCGATAAACTTACTTAACCCACGACACCCCGGTGTCACATGCATTTCTACTGTTAACTTTCCCTAATCACGGCCGAGATCCGGCTACTTTTCCATACCCCGTATGCTATCTCCAAAAGCGCACTAACAAGCTCCGGCGTGATCTCGATCACTCGCCTAGCTTTCCCTTTCCTCTGTCTGCGGCACGATCTAATAAGAACACAATTTAAATACTTTTAAGTTCGCAGACATAAACTGGAATTTAATAAACTCGACGCCCAAAAGTAACCTTGACAATGTCGATCACTTCCAAACTTCCCAATTACTCGACATTTTCGATAATGGACCCGGAAAAGCCTGATTCACCCGACATGGCGAATCTGCCCGGGTTTTGAAAACACCCTTCCGGGGCTCCGAAAATTCCCGTTTTCGTTTCTACGGTCTTAGAATAATTCAAGGGTTCCTATGCACTCGACGGAATCAATTTCTGACTTCCGAGTCATTTAATTAGCGTTTAAAGTTTCTAAACCCGTCAATTACAACTTTCACAATTTAATTCCAAATTTCGATCCGGGTGTAGATTAATGACTCGGGGAACATCCTAAACCACCCGAACACGAAACCCGAGCACCCGAGCACGTGGGCCCCACCCGGCCAACCTTGGCCGTGGGTGGCTAAGGCCACCTTGGGCCCGGCTCACCATGGTGGTGGCCGGCCCTAGCTCCGGCCAGCCACCCCATGGCCGGCCGGCCACCACACACGGTGGCCGGAGCTCCCGGTCACCGAAAAACGTTCACTCCTTGCTCCAAAACGTCTCCAAGACGTCTCCAACGATCCCCACACCTCAATAACACAAAAAGCTACTAGTTTTACTCAAACCCTAACTTTCAAACTTAAGCAAATCGAAATTTGGTTAGATGCTCACCGTAGAGAACGTCGACGTGAACTTGAATCTTCTATCGTTGAGACGATCCAATGGCTAGATGAACGAGAAAGGGCCAAACCCTAAAACACCACCTCTCTTTCTCTCCCTTTTTCTCCTTCTCCTTCTCTCTCTAAAACTAACTCCCTTTTCTATTTTTTTTCTTTTTGAATTGTGTTGGCCGAACCCCCCTTTAGGGTCTTCCCTTTGTTTTGCCCCATAAACCTAACACCACCACTTGTTTGACAAGTGGCAAGTGGGTCCCACGCCTTTTTGGAAAAATATCTTCAAGATATTTTCCAATCAGATTCGCGAAATTCGGACGTTTCGGGCCCTGAACGGGCACTTTTCTCAAGAAATTACGAAACTTCACAGGCTACAAGGAAACAGATCAACTAAGACCGTTGTGACGACGACTAAGCTTTTTGGATCCAAAACGGTCCTCGAATGGACCAAAACGTCGCTTGGTTGACTTTTCCAACGAAAAGTCAACATTTCCCAAATTGGTCAGAAAGTTGCCCTGAGTCCCCCGGAACTCACTTTGGTCGATATCGGGGTCAAATTTAGGTTCATTTAAGTGTCTGCTTAAAATTTTTAAATTTTCCTGTTTTTCGCAGATTTGACTGGCGTTGACCTGGAGTGGTTATTACAAAGACGATGTTCGAGAGAGCTGGGCTCCAATGATATGTAAGCCTCACCCTCCACCCGCCCCAAGTGTAAGGAAAGAAGAAGAATAAGAAGTTAGTTATGTTAGTTGGTGGTGTTTTTTTTTATTATCAAGTCAAACTGTTTATGGTTGTAAGTCAACCATCATAAAAAAGTATCTTTTGTTAATTTGACTTGTATGAAGTCAAAAAATTTATTTGTGAAAAACCCATGAAGGTTAATTTCGATGTCTGGCAAATTGTACTCATGTTTCTGAGAATCCACAATTTTGTTCTCCATCTACCTAATATCTGCTAATCTGAAAAATTTATACTAGAGCTAGCATAATAGTCATAGATCTTTAGTTTATTTTATAGTTTATATTTTGGTTGTGGGACTTAATGTACAGATCCAAGGTTTAGTATGGGAAATCTGTTTCAGGTTTGAGTGACAGTCTGGGAAATATTCAGGGTCGGGAAAAACAGAGAGCAAAATGATTTTTTCCAAGAAAATAATTAGTGAAGTCAATATTTGAAAAAATTGAACAGAGAATAAAATCCATTTGGTGACAATAATAATCACAAAGTGTTTCTCAAAATTTATTAATGCTGGATTAAAACAATACAACCACAAAGTGTTCATAACATGACAACGTCTTGAAAATTAACTAATGCTAAAATTAACAAAGTGTTCAGACCAATGCTAAAATGGTTACATCATAATTACATAACAGATGCCATAGCTCATGTTGTCCTTGTATGACCAACTGTACCACATAGTCCACATTTTCTTGGTGCCCGACGACGTGGCTCATTGGCGGATGAGATTCGCTTCATTACTGGTCTACCGCGCTTCAATGTTACCTTTGGAGGGAGAACCTTTATAAATGGTTTGGAGCTATCAGAAAGCCAATCTCGGTTTGCTGGCACAAGATAAAGGTTTTCAAAATAAGCCCTTCTCCACATGTCCAACGAGTAAAATTCAGAGCAGAACTGATAACAATCAATTTTCTTGAATTTGGCAGCTCCTATTGCATGTACACAAGGCAATTTATCCAAGTCGAACGCACGACATTCGCATCGCTTCTCAGATAAATTAACTATGGACACATGTTTCTTACCAATAACCTGAAAATCTGATGCGTTGAGTCGTATCACACTCATTTGTTCAGCAATTCTTGTCCTTCCCCAAATGACTTTCTCTCCATGCCAAGTTAATGTTGTACCTGGAGGTATACATGCAATTAGAAGGCGACGCCTGTTGAACCACTCAGAAACTTTCCCATGCATAGCATCAAGTAATGAAATGATAGGCCACTCTTTTAGCTCTTTCAATATTGAGTTTATCGACTCGACTCCATTTGTTGTCATAATATTGTACTGAGCACCTCTGAAGTGTGCTCTAGCCCACTGATGTAAATCTATATTTGTTTCTTCAAGATACTCGATGGTTGTTGGGAAGTCTTTGCTCATATTTTCGTATAATTTGTTGAAGTCGGATAACCTGTAGGCTTCAACAACCTCTTTGAAACTTTCGACAACCCCCGTCTTATCTTTTGAATGAGTTCTGACATTTCGGCTAAGATGCCACCTACACTTTCCATACTCTACTTTGGGGTAGATCTTCAACCTCTCATTGATGATACTTTGATGCCTATCAGAAAGGATTACCAAGTCATATCCATCTGGTATACATTCATGTAACTTCTAAAAAAACCATGTCCATGAAGTATCATTCTCTAAGTCTACAACTCCTCAAGCAATAGGATATTGCTGATGATGACCATCTTGTGTCGTTGCAATAAGCATTACTCCTTTGAACTGTGTCTTCAAGAAGGTACCATAAACCGAAACAACTTTTCTCATATTCGACCATCCTCGAACACATGTGGCATATGCAATTAATACATATTTGAATCTGCTTTCGCCATCCAACTCTAGATGATTGATTGTGCCTGGATTCTTCTCTACAACCATCTCCAAATAAGCCGGAAGGAGTCCATAACTTTTCTCAGGATCCCCTCTAAGTATAATGTTTGCAAGTCTTCGGTCCTTCCAAGCTTTCCATTATGGTATTTGGGTGCCCGACTCATGATCATTTTTCATAAAGATTTGAATTAATCTTGGAACTGGTGTTAGTTTTTGACCCGCGCAACTTTTCCTTACACATTTAGCAACATATTTAGTACTTTCTTGACGGTGGTGGAGCGTCGTCGATTTCACAGAGAAAAAGTGAGTATTGAAATATCTTCTGATGGAGAACTTCCCTGAAGTTCCAATTTTGGTTGCACGCACTCTCCATCCACAATTCTTATCAACACATTTTGCCACATACATCGTCTTGTTGGATTTGGCAGCACAAAATTCAAACCCAACCTTCACAGCAATATGTATCAAAAGACTTTGAAACTCTTCTTTTGTGTCAAACTATCGCCAATTACTAAATCTGACCCATCTTGGAAACCGATCGATTTTGATTCGACATCAAGCACTTCTGTCGGGTCAAAGTGCTCTACAGGATCATAATGTGGTTTTTCGTCTTCGTCGTCCCTATATTCCATATCATCATCAAAACTGGATTGTTCTGGATACTATTCTTCGTCTTCCATATCTTCCATATCATCATCAAAATTGAATTGATATGCATACTCTTGTTCGTCTTCCACATCCTCAAACAAATCATCATCTAAACTAAACTGTTCTGGAGTAGGATTTGACCCTGCTATTGCTACCTCAATAGTACCCGTACTAGCAGCTCTACGTGGGAGATAAACGTGTTGCCCAACTACACCACTCATCATATCAACGACAACTCTCGTATTTACTAGACTACACATGATGTTCCCAAAGTAATCACCGAGGGCCGGAATCATTTACCTACCACATGTATCTTTCTTAATGGCCTCCACACGCAATATGTTCTTTCAACTCCCAAGTCCACATTCCACAACAAAACCGCGAACAGTTTCATCGTCTTCTAAAATAACAAAATTCATTCCTCTAATATCGATAGGCATGTCCGATACTAAGTAAGTCACTTTAAATTCCATTTCATTTTCATCCACTCCGGTCTTCTCATATAGTTTATCCCATAAACTCTTCTTCAATGATGTATCCGACTCATCAAGAAGGATATTCATAGACTTTGAATTACATGGTATCCAACCGTAAATTATGGTCTCTTCTTTATATTCCTCACCATAAGAAGCATGTATTAGCACTCGAACCATTCCTACAACAATTAGGAACATATAAAGTTAGAATTTACCATAATGGACTTCTACTAATATTTAAAAATTTGTTTTCAAACAATTTAAAACAAAAAGGTCTATGTAAATAAATAAAGGACTTGTAAAACTATTTTAAAACAAAACCAAAAAGACCTCAATAAATACATCGGATAGTTAATAACGGATTGGCACAACATTCTATTATATTAAATATCGGATGACACCCGGATTTAGTTTACATAAAACCAGATCACCAAACCGACCTGCTAAGAGCTCATACCAGAACGTGCCGAACTGGGAGGACTCTCGGTACGATACGATTCTTGAACCACGGAATCGCGAAATGTAGGTCAATACTAGTTCGGAATATGTTTCAAAACCATTCCATGATAATACTAACTACGTTTATACAAACATATTGCGAAAAATCTTAAAATTGTATGCACAAAATACAAATTAAGTCTTTCCAATTACTTACCTCGAGGTAGGGATTTTCTGTGCAGACTTCTTTGACATTCAATTGAGCAGCTCGGACGAGCAATTGAAGAAGAAGAAAAAACAGATAAGAGGACCAGCAATGCACAGGACAATAGCAATCAAAGAAGAAATATGAAAAACGAGGGTGAAGGAGAAGATGAACGAGAGCGAATCCGAGAACAAACCCAATTCAGATGGAGGTGTTGATGTGGATTTGGCGCAAAGAGGAACAAATTGATATTGAGCTGGGCGCTGACATGGATCACAGTCAGGGACGAGTTGGTTGCTGACATGGACCATCCATAAAGGTAAGCTTGGTAATACGAAACTGTCATTAATGAGGAGGCTAGTTTGCTGAGAGATAAAAAATTGAGGGTACATAATTGACACTTACAAAAAAAAAGACTCTTTTAGTAATTGCCCCTTACACAATGTGCTAACTGGCTCAAATAAAGGGAAAAAATGAATTAGATCCCAGTTAGAACGTGATGCGTGGTCTAATCTTTTAGGTGTCAAAATGATAATTAGATCTTGATTAGATTGTGTATCGATGACGTATAACATTTCGCGTGTTTTTATTGAAATGTTGAAGGGAAGAATGTAAAAAAATTGGCCGAAAATAATTGTTCGACTTCCAAGTAAATTACAAATATAAAAAATTCTTTGACTTCACAAGTTCCGCTAATTCCTCTTCCGCTTGTCTAATTTAGTTGTTCTTCGTAGGCACAAATCAAATGGATTGTAGTATGTATTGTTGTAATTCGCTGGTAGAATTTTGTTAGTGTTGTGCGATAAAATGATAAACCTCCTCAACATCCTGAAACGTATATAACGTAAATTAATATTTACAAGGCCAAGTACAAATATCACATTTTGGTATTTTCATAAAACACAGAACAATATATCAGACCAACCCTGAAATCTTCTTTGTCATGCCATGGAGAAAAAGTCAATGGGTTACCAAGTCCTCGGGGTCCATGCTTGAGGTATCCTTGTCCTCGAGTAGGCGAAAATCCCACATGAGGGACTCTTGAGCCAGTACATGTGCGACCGCTCCTTCTCGATGGCCATCAAGATCTCGACTAGTGCGGCATGGGTAGGATTATCGAATATCTCCTTTCCCTTCCCCTTTCGAGTCTTTGTGACATTTAGACCAAGAGGGTGGCGCCCGTGGACTAGTCCTAACCGTGACCCATCGACATCTTAACAGCGGTCGCCAACATGTCTATTTGAGACATTGGGTTCAGGCCGTGTGTTCTTGATGTGCGACGTTCCTCAATCCCGAGAAAATCACCGTTCGCCGTCGATAATTTGTTCTCGAAACGGTGATCCTAGTATGGCTTGTGTCGCAAGAGACTCGACAAGTGCTTCCAAGCAAATACGTGTTCGTATCTCTCCAAGTAGTTCTTCTCTGTATCCTACGTGACTTAGTCATCGAATCTACCAGATTGGTAGATTTGCTTGAATTTGGACAAACAATCTTGGAACATATTAACCTTGCGGTTCATTACCCTCAAATGTTGCTTGCATTTCTTGGCCGACTGATCATCACAACATGTTTCGGTTGTCGCTTGGACGAATCCACGATGGATGGCCTCCTAGAAAGATGTGGTCGTCTGATCCGCCCCTCCTCCGAGTTCTCAGAGTTATTCACCCATGTAGAAACCAAGGTTGCTTCCTTTAGGAGAGTTCATTTTCGGTAACCACGGGCGGGTGCAGGTTGTCAGGCATCGTCTACGCTGGAGGTGGTGGTGGGACACGGATACGGATCCCAACTTGTGGATGTTGTAGTGTAGGGGCTGCCATCCCGGTATAATCCGACCCAATCCTAGTGTACTCCGAGGCCGTCCTAGTGTACCCTAACCCCGTCTCGGTATAGGCCTAGCCACTCCCGCCTTCCAAACTCCTTGGGCCATCGTACGCCATGCCACTGAGGAATGGTGATGCCAAAACCATGTTATCGTTGTAGCGGTTCGCTCAGGGGTTGTCGGTATCGTTGTAGCACTTACATAAGGGATTCCAAACCCATGTTTTATGATATTCTATTTAATTTTTAATTAAATTATTAAAATAATTATTTTAATCTTCATATTATGATATTATATTTTTAAGGGATAATTCCACCTCATACCCTAAATCTTTCATGTTTCATTTAGAGCACCCTAAATCTTTTTGTGTCACCTCAATATCCTAAACTTTCATTAATTCATTTAGAGTACCCTAAATCTTTTTTGTGCCACCTCAATACCCTAAACTTTCATTAATTTCATTTTAGTACCCACTGTCAACTTTCCATCTGATTTTCTATCCAAAACATGTAAAATGACCATGTTAAAGTTAACGGTGGGTACTAAAATGAAATTATTGAAAGTTTAGGGTACTGAGGTGACACAAAAAAGATTTAGGGTACTCTAAATGAATTAATGAAAGTTTAGGGTACTTGTCACGCCCCAAATTCGATTTTGACCGGACTCGAGAGGTGAACTAAAAGTAAATAAGACAATAATAATAAATAGAAATTTACGAATTTAAAACTCCAAAAATTTGTTCCAAGTCAATAATAAAATACTGCGAGTCAACGCTCCAATACCAATAACTGAATACAAGGTTTAGTTCGAAAAAGATAGTACGTCTCTACTAAATAGCTAAATCCCGGAATCTCGAGGAGCTCCAGAGCTCTGAGACGTCCTCTACACCGACTCAACATCGAAACCTGTAAAATAGTAAAAACAGAGGGGGTGAGCTTTCGCTCAGTAGGAAAAAGTAGTAAAGGGAAAGGACTCCCGCTCCGTTACTAGAAATACTCGATCAATAATTCTTACTAAAAACTAAGAGCGTAAATAGAAACCGACTTGAAAACACGATAGAAATAATATTATCAAATTAAATAAACAAACGAGCAACATGACATCATGCTGCTAAGGCCACTACGAATGTTACTCAGATTCAATATCACACAATATAGGACAAGTACCCAGGACAATCCGATCACCACGCACAACTCAACAAATACATCATACCGGAATATGCCCTCGGTCTAGATGCCTTCCCGGACACACAGCATCAGGGTGAAGTTGTCACGCCCCAATTTCAGCGAACCGAACTCGGGACGCGAACTTTTAAAACATGAATACTTAAAACCTGTTTTCAATAAAAGCTTTTACATTTCCATTTACTTCTCAAAAATAATAATAGTATTTACAATACAAAAACGTCCCAACAAGTGGACAAGGTACAACATCCGTCACTAGACTCAACAAAAAAATAAAGACCAGACTCCGCTCCAAGCTCCATGAACTTCAAGAGCTAACCTAGTCCGTCCGGTGAACAGTACCTGTAGGAAAAGCAGCTAGGGGTGAGCGTTCGCTCACCTCCACGGATAACAGACTGACTATGGCATAATTAGTAGATAAAGCCAGTAACACTAAAACCAAACCCAAACTGACCCACAACCCATTACTTTCCTCAACAAACTCAACCCTCGATAACACAATGTAGACCCGACACAACTATCGACGACCTCCTCAAGGACACGACAGAAAGACTACACAACGCCAAACAAGATCACAAAGGATCGCACACCAGCTGCTCAGTAACCAATCTCAATCAGGTCAGGGTTCGACCTATCGCAATTCCTCGACACGAAGTCGGATCAGGCTGTCGAACTTTCAAACTCGCAATTCATCGACACTAAGTCGGATCAGGCTGTCGACCTTTAGAACTCGCAGTTCATTGACACTAAGTCGGATCAGGCTGTCGACCTTTAGAACTCGCAATTCATCGACACTAAGTCGGATCAGGCTGTCGACCTTTAGAACTCACCACCCCAGGTAACCACAATCACAATCACAGGCAAGTTCAATCACACAGGCACTCAAGGCCACTCAAGACACCTCAACAGTCAAGACTCGGGTTCAACAATCCCACGGGCACTCACTGCCACTCAAGACACACCAACAGTCAAGACTCGGGTTCAACAACCTCACGGGCACTCACTGCCACTCAAGACACACCAACAGTCAAGACTCGGGTTCAACAACCCCACGGGCACTCACTGCCACTCAAGACACCTCAACAGTCAAGACTCGGGTTCAACAACCCCACGGGCACTCACTGCCACTCAAGACACCAAATTAAATACACGGGCTCTCATGGCCACCCAAGACACCAAATTAAATACACGGGCTCTCATGGCCACCCAAGACACCAATAAATAACACGGGCTCTCAAGGCCACCCAAACTCAACAATAAATAACGCACAACAACCTCCGGCATACTCGATGCCTCCAACAGTCCTAAAAATCACTAGTTTCACAAACAACCTCCGAGCATGGTCATATGCCTCCAGTAGTTCAATTATCGCTGAGTTCTCTTTTCCTACGACACTACTAAGTGTCACATGCTTTTCTCTTAAACGCTACAATCCCGTATCATGCTTTTCTAATATTTAAATAATTCTACTCAACCCACGACACCCCGGTGTCACATGCAATTCTACTATTAACTTTCCCTAATCAGGGCCGAGATCCGGCTACTTTTCCCTACCTCGTATATAAATCCAAAAGTGTTCCAATAAAACCTGAAGTAACCCAGTCACTCGCCGAGCTTCCCTTTGCCTCGGTCCGCAGCACGATCTAAAAGAACACAATTTTAAAGCACTTTTAAACTATTACGAAAAACTCGAAAATCAATAAACTTAACGCCCAAACGTAACCCCGATAAAGCCGATCACTCCCAAACTTCCCAATTACTCGACATTGTCGATAAAGGACCCGTAAAGGCCAGATTCGCCCGTCATGGCGAATCTGCCCGGGTTTTGTTAATTGCCTTCCGGGGCTCCAAAAGCCCCCGTTTTCGTTTCTACGGTCTTAGAATATTTCAAGGAACCCAACGCACTTGACGGAATTGAATTCCGACTTCTAAGTCAATTTATTAACGTTTAAAGTTTCTAAAACCCGTTAATTACAACTTCTCCAATTTAATTCCAATTTTCGATTCGGTTTAGGGTAAATGGTCCGGGGAACGTCTTAAACCACCCGAACATTAAAACCTGAGCAACCGAGCACATGGCCCCCACCCAAGAGGCTTGGCCGAGACCCCTAGGGTTTGAGGGGGGGCTCGGCCACCATGTGGTGGCTGCTGCCAGCTCCGGCCAGCCACCTCATGGCCGGCCGGCCACCACCCACGGTGGCCGGAGCTCCTGCCGAGCCTCCGGTCACCGGAAAACGTCATTCTTTACCTCCAACCACCTCCAAAACGTCTCCAACTATCCCCCAAACTCACTACAACCCTAACCCTTAGTTTATATTCAAACCCTAGCTTTCAAGAAAATAAACGAAATGACGATCGGTTTAGTGCTTACTCGAGAGGAAGACGAGGGGAAGAGATTTGCTCTTTGCTTTGAATCGATCCAATGGTTGAATATCAAACCCTAGCTCCACTTCCTTTCTTCTCTCTTCTTCTCCTTCTTCTTCTCTCTCTAAAACCTCTCTTCTTTCTAATTTTAAAACAACTAACAACTAACTCCAAATTCCCTTCCCTTTACCCTATGTTCGGCCACCACTCTCCACCACCCATTTCCCCCCCAAAACTAAGACCACCATAATTAGGACATGTGTCAAGGTGGGTCCCACACCTTTTGGAAAATATCTAGTTGATATTTTCCAATCAGTTTCGCGAAAATCGGACGTTTCGGGCCCCGAACGGGCACTTTTCCCAAGAAATTACGAAACTTGGCGGGCTACAAGGAAACGGCTCAACTAAGACCGCTGCGACGACGGCTAAGCCTTTTGGATCCAAAACGGTCCTCGAATGGACCAAAACGTCGCTCGGTTGACTTTTCCAGCGAAAAGTCAACATTTCCCAAATTGATAAGAAAGTTGCCCTGAGTCCCCTGGAACTCATTTTGGTCGATAACGGGGTTATCTTAAGTCCGGTATGACCCTCGGGGTCAATTTAGGTTAAGTTTAGTGTCTGTCTCAAAAAATTTAGATTTTCCTGTTTTTCGCAGGTTTGACTGACGTTGACCAGAAGTGGTTATTACAGAAGTAAATACATCATGCCAGAATACCCATCGGTCTAGATGTCTTCCCGGACACACATCATCGGGGTGAAACACTACATCATACGGGAATGTCCCTCGGTCTAGATGTCTTCCCGGACACACAACATCGGGGTGAAACACTACATCATACCGGAATGTCCATCGGTCTAGATGTCTTCCCGGACATACACCATCGGGTAGAAACACTACATCATACCGGAATGTCCATCGGTCTGGATGTCCTCCCGGAACACACATCGAGGTAAATCTCATCGCACACATACCGGACCGGCATACACCTCGGTCGGGTATCTTCCCGTCACTCGGGGTACAAGTCACACCACACAATACCACACAAACCACACTACACCGACTTATCATACCAACGAAGACTATCGTCACAACTTACCAAGAACACCGTATCAGTCTATCATTCACCCGATCATATCACAGGAAAACATTCATATCACATTCAACACATTCATTCGACCAATCATGTCACAAAACAAACATTCATATCACATAACATAATCCTTAAATTAACCAAGAGTATACCATACGTTGACATTTAAGGACGATTAACCACAATCAAACACAACTAACACACAATCATAAGGCCCGACATGGCCACATGTGGTTCTACAACACGACAATTCCCATAATTGAAAGCGGTTATTCTAGTGAATCACATCTCGAACGAGGCCCAATTCGGGCAGCCCACAGATCCAGAACCCGGCCCGGACCGTGCCCCTCAGAGGCCAGGAACCAGGCCCGGACCGTGCCCCTCAGAGGCCCGGCACCAGGTTTGGACCGTACCCTCAGAGGGCCGGTCTGGGACCCGGACCGTGCCGCTCAGAGGGCCGGTACCGAGCCCGGACCGTGCCGCTCAGAGGGCCGAAACCGAGCCTGAACCGTGCCGCTCAGAGGGCTGGTACCAGGCACGGACCGTGTCGCTCTGAGGGTCGGCCAGAGGCCCTTTCCGTGCCAAATCTGGGCAGACCCAACTCCTTCTTTCCCAACTTCGTTTCCACGAAAATCTACCTCAAAAACTCCATTTCTAACATCATCAAACTCAAAAACAGACATCAAAACCCTCAAACTTCAACACCCATAATGGGTTTCCTCCAAACATCAACAATCAATTTATTTTTAACCAAAATCTTCACTAATCTTCATCAAAACAACCATCTACCAACAACTAATTCAAAACACAACAAGTTCATGCAATTTCAATGAAAACCCATAACCCAAAGTAGATTGAAAGTAGGATTTAAGAGGTTACTTACCTTGAGAATGGAAAGGGGATGAAGATGGAGTGATTTCGGAGATGATTTGAGAAGAAATCCACCAAAAAGCTTCCCTATTTCCACTTTGCTTCTTCTCCAAGCTTTTGAGCTCCTTCCTTATCTCTTTCTTGTGATTTTCGGCCAGCACTAGTGTGTGAGCTGAAATGGGCTTCCAAATGGCTTTAAAACCTAATTTAGTAATAGTCCACAATGCCACTTAGGTCCATTTCTTCTCTTTTGGTTCATATGAGGGCAAATGAGTCATTTAAGGCCCATTTCTTCTCCTCCAAGCCACTATGGACACATGTCCATGTGAGGACCACCTTGTCCTTAGTTACTTCCAGCACACTTAAATTATAACGGTTTGACCTCTAATTAGGCTTAGTTTGACCGAAAGTTGACTTTTTCATAAAAACTGTCATTTGAAAGGAAACGACCCAACTAAGCTAACCGTAACGACGTCTAAGCTTTCTGGGTCCCGGAAAGATCCCGAATGGCTCCCAGAGTCATCGGTTGACTTTTCCGGCCGAAAGTCAACATTCGCAAGAAATCACCAGTTCGACCGGAACCGACTGGGGGCGGTTCTTACAATCTACCCCACTTAACAGAATTTCATCCTCAAAATTTAAAACGGGCGTACCTCAAGGGTCGAACATGCTGGGGTACTTTGCGCGAACCTCATCCTCGCGCTGCCAGGTCGACTCTGCTCCGTGGTGCCGCCACTGCACTTGTACCAGTGGGATAGTCTTGCCACGCAAGACCTGCTCTCGCGTATCCAGAATTCTTACTGGCTGCTCCTCTTACGAGACATCTTCATTTACCTCGATGTTCGTCCACTCAATAACGTGGGAGGGGTCCGCGGTGTACTTCCGCAGTTGGGAAACGTAGAAGAAGTTATGCACGTTCCCAAGTTGCGGTTGAACCGCACTAGCCCCTTCTTCGGGCTCACACTCAGAAACACATGATCACCAACTATAAACTCGAGAGGTCCGCGTCGTCTATCCGAATAACTCTTTTGTCGGCTCTGCGCGGTCTTCAATCGCTCTTGAATCAACGCGACCTTCTCGGTCGTCTCCCGGACAAGCTCCGGGCCAAGCAAACTCATGTCTACTACCTCTGCCCAACACACGGGCGATCTGCACGGCCTACCATACAACGCCTCAAACGGTTCCATCCCGATACTGGCCTGGAAGCTGTTGTTGTAGGCGAACTCGGCTAAAGGTAAGTGATCCTCCCACGACCCTCGGAAGTCCAACACACATGCCCGCAGAATACCCTCTAAGATCTATATCGTGCGCTCTGACTGCCCGTCCGTCTGCGGGTGGTACGTTGTACTAAGCAAGACCTCGGTCCCCAAAGATCTCTACAAGCTCTCCCAGAATCTGGAGGTGAATCGAGGATCCCTGTCGGACACAACAGATACTGGAACCCCGTGAATTCGGATAATCTCTCAAACATATAGGCGACTCAGAGTGTCAATCGTATCGGTCATCCTCGTAGCTAAGAAGTGCGCCGACTTGGTCATTCGGTTGACCACTACCCAAACTGCGTCATGCCCTCTCGGCGACCTTGGTAAGCCACACACGAAGTCCATCGTGACGTGCTCCCACTTCCACTGCGCGATCGGCAATGGCTGTAATAAACTAGCGGGACGCTGATGCTCGGCCTTCACTTGCTGACAAGTAAGGCATCTCGAGACGAACTCCGCAACTACTCTCCGCATCCCGCTCCACCAAAACCGTCGTCTGATGTCCCGATACATCTTGGTGCCACCCAGGTGCACAGCAAGATGGGAGTGATGAGACTCTCTCAACACATCGTCTCGACGACAACGCGACACAAATAGTCCTCCTCGGTAATGTAGACCCAGATCAGTACCCTGCTCCCAGCCCTCAGCGTCAACACCGCTGGTAATCCTCTCCCGGATCTCTGCCGCCTCGGCATCCTCAGCCTGCGCCTCCAGCACTCGTGCAACTAGTGTGGGCTGAGCCACCAACGAACACATAGCCATGCCATCGATGATCTCATCTAGCTCAAGTCCGAACGAGCTCAACTCCTCTATCATGCCCCACTCTCGGACTGATATACCAGTCAGGTAGTGGACCGACTTCCTACTCAGGGCATCGGCGACAACGTTCGCCTTGCCCGGGTGGTAGAGTAGCTCGAAGTCGTACTCCTCAAGCAGCTCCATCCACCGCCTCTGGCGCATGTTCAGGTCGCGCTGGGAGAAGATGTACTTGAGACTCTTGTGATCCGAGAATACCCGGAATCGCTCTCCATACAAGTATTGTCGCCAGCTCTTCAGCGCGAAGACGACTGCTGCCAACTCTAAGTCGTGGGTAGGGTAGTTGCGCTCATGTGTCTTCAACTGTCTAGAGCCATAGCCAACTAGCTTCCCGGACTACATCAATACACACCTCAGTCCCTCACCAGACGCTTCACAATACACATCATATCCGATCCCCCGTTCCGGCACGATCAACACGGGAGCGGTAGTCAAACGAGCCTTCAGCTCGGTAAAGGAGTGCTCACACTCATCAGTCCACAGAAACTCGGCTCCCTTACTTTGAGAATGGAAAGGGGATGAAGATGGAGTGATTTTGGAGATGATTTGAGAAGAAATCCACTAAAAAGTTTTCCTTTTTCCACTTTGCTTCTTCTCCAAGCTTTTGAGCTCCTTCCTTCTCTCCTTCTTGTGATTTTCGGCCAGCACTAGTGTGTGAGCTGATATGGGCTTCCAAATGGCTTTAAAACCTAATTTAGTAAAAGTCCACAATGCTCCTTAGGTCAATTTCTTCTCTTTTGGTTCAGATGAGGGCAAATGGGTCATTTAAGACCCATTTCTTCTCCTCCAAGCCACCATGGATACATTTCCATGTGGGGACCACCTTGTCCTTAGTTACTTCCAGCACACTTAAATTATAACGATTTGACCTCTAATTAGGCTTAGTTTGACCGAAAGTTGACTTTTTCGTAAAAACTGTCATTTGAAAGGAAACGACCCAACTAAGCTAACCGTAACGACGAATAAGCTTTTTGGGTCCCGGAAAGGTCCCGAATGGCTACCGGAGTCATCGGTTGACTATTCCGGCCGAAAGTCAACTTTCGCCAGAAATCACCGGTTCGACCGGAATCGACCGGGGACGGTTCTTACAGTACTGAGGTGACACAAAAAAGATTTAGGGTACTCTAAATTAAATATGAAAGATTTAGGGTATTAAGGTGGAATTAACCCTATTTTAAATTTTTTATTAAATAATTATTTTAATTTTATGATATTATGTTTTTAAATATTATTTAATTTTTTATTTCTTCTAAATACCTTTTTGTAATTTTTATTTATTTCTTAAAAAAAATTAAATTTCATTACTTATTTCAGTAATTAATAAATTTAATTATTTTTTATCTTTTAACAATTCTTAATTTTTTTTATCAGTGAAAAATTTCTTGAGCAATTGTTCTACAAGACTATATAACAAAGCAAGAAAAGATCCTCAAAAAGACCTTTTCCTCAGACCATAACAACTACACAGAGCAAAACAAGAATAGAAAAAACCCAAGCAGGATGCAAACAAAAAAACTACACAGAGTAAACCGGTTGGAGACCGGGACAGGGACATGGGTTAAAGCTTTTTCTGTATTCGGTTCAAGGTAATCCTCGTCCTTCCTACCCTCAGAGTCCTTCTTAAACTGATCGAGCGCCAAAGAACAAAGATCAACTGCCTTTTTCCCAACTTTCTTGCTATAACTACAATTCCCCGAGCAATCTTTTTTCGCAACGTCCACAATAAAACGTCATGAATTAACCCATTTATCAACAGAAGTTTTGGCTCTTGTCTGATATAAAACAATTGGTGGGGCAATAATCTTCGACTGTCCCTTCATTGATCGTCCACGTGTCTTTGGATCAACCACAAAAATTGGGAGTTTTGACAATGCTTCCTTCCAAGGACTACGTTGAATCCCGACAACTGGGTTCGGTTCACCACCCCGAAAATGATCCTCCTCAAATAGACCGTCGTTGTCTTGGGCTACTAAACCCGAGCCCACAACAGACA
Source organism: Erodium maritimum (assembly GCA_963921825.1). Taxonomy (NCBI): domain Eukaryota; kingdom Viridiplantae; phylum Streptophyta; class Magnoliopsida; order Geraniales; family Geraniaceae; genus Erodium; species Erodium maritimum. Next base: position 48,894,496 of record OY997591.1, read on the forward strand.
CCGGGCCTAAATCAGTCCCAATCCGTTTAAAAACACCATCCAAACCTGGGTCCTGGGCCTGCTCGACTGGGCATTTTTTCTACGCCACTATTGTTGGGCCACAATACAACTCTAGGTTTGAGATCACCATAGCATGGGCTTGACTTAAGCCCCTCACTTTAGCGTCTAAACTACATGAGACGACGTCGCATCCATCATCGTTCTCCCGAGACAAGACCAAACAATCAACATCAAACGCAGATTTAGTATTTGTTTCAACGGATGCCCCGAGGATCAAGGGGAACTTGAAAATAAAATCCAGAACCATCGGGACCTCTAAGAATTAGAGATTCCTGGATCTCCGGAGACAGTTGCACAGCGTGCCAAACATCTACTCTCTGATCTGGCGAGAACACGAGCGAACACCCATCCATCCGAACTGCAACAACCATGGCACCATCACCCGTCTCCTCCACACCAGGAACAACCTTCTTAGCTACTAAAATAGAGGAATTCGACCTACTCTGTTTTGTAGGTGCTGAAACAAGGGTAAATGATGAGAAACTTGCGAATCAGATCGAGCTATGCTTTTCCCAGGCCTTGCAGAAGCTACAAACAGCCTATAACCATTGAATATAAACCCATTAAGAACCTCTATCCCCTGATCAGTTGACTCCTTGAGCTTAAACTCCGCAAAACCAAAAAAGCAACCTTTCCGGCTCGGTCTCTTGAGAACGTTTGCTGAATTTACCTCACCAAACATTCCCAGCGAATTCTGGACCCATTCCGACGAGGTATCAAACGGGAGGTTGTAAAGAAACACCTCACGACCTTGCTTCCTGGCCTCACTCTCAACTCTAGTGGGTACAATATCCTCTAGAGCTTGCGTAGAGGACGTTTCCACAGGGTGTGATGTGACCTTCACAAGAGAAGCGTTTCTAACTACTTTACCCTCTAAACCCTGTTGGCGGCCAAAAACGATCCCCGTCGACTTCAGTGGGTTAAGATCATCCTTATGCACAACAATAACGCTTACCGGTTCCACCGGAGCAGACTGACTCCTAGGACGCCTGAGTTTCTTCTTGATTGTAGAAGATCTTGTGGCCTTATGAGCCTATAAATTCATTTTACAACGAACAGTAGCAGCCTGTAAATTCTGGTTACAGCGAACAGTAGAAGCCTTCTTACCCATTGTGGTTTGAGCCCCATTGATAACAGTACAATACTCTACAGAAGGACGTAAAAGACAACAGCTCCGGCCTTGGCTTGATCCTCCGCGAGCTCTTGAGAGATTTTTTCATTGTTAATGATCCTGATGTGTATTTGTTGAACACGAAAAAAGCAACAATTTACACAGCAAACACTCTGTTTCTAGTGGAATTTACACAAAAAACACTCTGTCTCCACAACCACAAGTTTCAGATGGAATTGGGTTTGAATAGAACCCACAACCATAATACACTGAGACTTGCTACAAATAAGAAGAGAACGTCTCCGGTTCACCTGTCATTGTCGAGAACCTTCCAGACGTAAAAGGAGAACCCGAGAACCTGTCGGACGAAAAAGGAGAAACGCGGCGCTACCATTGCTACAACTCGCCGTCCTTCCCTCAATCAGTCCCACCTGCTTCCTCCCCACAACATGCCATAGAGAGACGCGACTCGCATAAAGGAACCCGCGCAGCCGGTGGAACGACTTCTAGTGACGATTGGCGATGACGGCTGAAGGTTACAGAAACAATTCTTAAAATTATTAACACCGTTTCTTTAAAATTAATATTAAAACAAGTGAACAAATGAAGAACATCACAAATAGATCGATTGAGTTTCCAGAACACTATGCACCCTTTTTGAAGATCACTATGAACCCACGAAGAACATCATATTGAACTTCCATAACATACAAAACAACATTGATCAATCTCAATTCACAACATTTTCAAATTGGTCATGAACAAACATTCAGAACTAAAACCTAGAAACCATGGACCGAACATTGAGACCAAACTGACCAGAATAAACGAATCGGAACAAAACAGCATAATCAAATCTAAAAAAAATACAAACAGAACAGCTGAGCACAATCAAAATCCTAAGGACCTGTTGAGAGAAGAGGAAAGAGAGTAGGTCACGTCATTTACCATGAATTTGAATCGAGGGTCTTGCCGGATATGTTGATAGAAGAGGATATAGAGTTTTAGATTTATTCTGACACGTCTTCTTTGGCGAGCACGAGTCGTCTTTTACAGATCTTCCTCTTCCTACAACGTGCCTGACCAGACGCCAACCTCGTCGCTTCCTTACCAGCTTCAACGCCCTCCGCTATAACACCAACCTCTGGCTCTCCCGAATTATCATCATCGACCCCAACCTCGCCAAGAGGTTGATTTTCGCCTTTGTCTTTATCTTTGTACTTGCTCGCCTTCAGAGAGGAAATCGTGGCCAAGCCAAGGATCAGGTCTTTCCCTCCGGCCGGAGACGACCTTGGGATTCACGCGACGGATCTGTTTCACTAGAGAATACGAGGCATGAAATTGAAGAGGTGAAGACGAAGGAATGATTACAGAATATGGATAGGACGCGACGTGAGTAGATAATATATTAGGGAGATGAATATGAATCAATAGTTGTGTTAGTAGGGTTGGATGATGTAGATGAGTAGGGTTAGATTAGATTAGATTAAGTTATATTGGTTTAGATTAGATTAGTTTAAGTTATATTTAAGTGTTTATTTTAAATTATTATTTTTAATAATTATTAATTTAATTTATGAATTGATACTTGTTTTTAATTTTTATTATTTATTATTCAATGAGGGAAAAATCATCATTTCACTCTACACTTAACTACACATGGTGTCACATGACTAACTTAAAGGAATATTCCGTTAGTCTTCTAACGAAATATGCTAAAACCGTCCGTGGACCGAACATAAGGGTACCAAAATGTATTAAAAAAAACATAAGGATACCAAAAGGTCCATGGACCAAACATAAGGGTGCCATAATGTATTTAACCCTACTTTTAATAGACTCTAACTAGGATTAATAAAATATAACCGAAAATAATAAAACCGACAGAACCGACACTAACGACGCAAGGTAATAGCTAGGTGAGAATTTTCAAGCACTAAGGATATTTGGTATTCGAATCTAGGTTAATCGGAAAAAAAGTTGAGTCCAACATATTTTCTCGATTACCACATGATATAAGCAAAAAAAATTCATTTAACTATTGTTGCTCTCTAAAGATTAAAGAAGCTTATAAACAAACTCATGCCGATTGATCCTTTTTACTTGAGACCAAGAAATCATATTCAAAAAATTGTTCATGATCATGGCCTCCGGTCGTTCCTCTCCATTAAGCATCTATATGTCAACGATTGAGAAGCATCTCAATATCCAATGAGTAAATCATTTCCCAAGAGTCTGGACAATACAACTCCATGTGAAAAAAAATGTATAAAGTCAACTCTATAGTTATTATATTTTTTTACATCATGAAACGAATTGTTTGTAATATCTTCTCTTATTACAATAATTTTAGAAGAGTTTCTCTTTCTCTTGACTTGCACATTGGTCAAGTTAGTCTTGATTTCTTGTACAACCTTTATAGTCTATAGTCTATATTGATACCCGAATTTTAATATTGTCAATCCCAATGTGATTCATGCTTCTAGTCCACGAATTCCATGAATTAATCTTTGATGAATAATCCTATTTTTTAGTAAACATTTTAGTACAAAACCAAAACATTCTAGTACTAGTTATTACTATTTGTTATATGTCTCTTCCAATAAAACAACACTTTCTAAGAAGTTGAATTATAAAGTATCAAAGAAATAGGATATATCAATGAACACGTAATGCATTTCTTATATGTTTCTTCACGTTTTTATTTTTTGCTCTAATTAAAAGTCTGTATTCAATATTGAATTTTTTCTTCTCCTAGTTTTGACAGTTTACTTTCCCAAATTGGAGTAAAAGTCAATTAATAATTAGGAGATGTACACATTCCAAAGAAGATGTCAAATTTGTATAAAATGCATTAGATGGGCATAGCCCATGCAAATAACAATTCATTTTGGACAGTAAACTCCAAATTGTTGCACCGGTTTTACGTACCCCAGACAATCAACTCAAATGCATAGACTAGGCATATACAATGCATTGGGGAGAGCAATTATGCATAACCAATCTCTAAATCTACGATTTACCTATCTGTCTTAGGTTTTTAAGGTTTATAAATAGACTTTTAGGGCATTGTATGAGGGATCCATGAAATTATGAGTTAGATAGAGAGTTTTGAGAGCTAGAACTCGAGAGAACAAAAAAAAAATGATCAACACTTGTAGATTGAGATTGGAATTGTATTAACTCTTATCCTTTATCATGAATCAATGTGTCTTCTTCTTCTTCTTCTTCTTCTTCTTCTTCTTCTTCTTCTTCTTCTTCTTCTTTAGACTTCCCTAATCTAGATACTATACTTCATATATTGAATGCTTGTAAGTTGGTGAATATTGAACTAGGTTAGGGTTTGTGATTGATTTATTCTTAATATTTTATCTCTCATGTAGTCTTGATAATTGAATTGATTTAGGATCTAATACTTTAAACAGAATTAGTAAAAATTAATAAGAACAGAAAATAAAATAAAAAAGATAATAAAATACGTATAACACTCATGAAATTTAAAGAAAAAAAGTTAATAATAAATGAAATGAATTTAATGGAAAGTTATAAAAATTTGAAGACAATCACTGACATTTTATCATTTTATGTTTTTAACTAATTAGTGGCACACCTTTGAAAATTTGATGCTTGTTGAGGGGTATTATGAACTTTTTATATTTTTTAGGCTAAAAATTAGTACTGTTTAGTAAAGTGAAAATTGGGAAATTATGGTATTTCATAGACCAAGCATGTAGTTATTTGTATTTAGGTGAAACACAAGTATAGGTAGGTGTAATTAACCTTAGAATATATAAATTTGGGTTCCCGTAGTTTGTACTATTCTTCACTCTATTAGATTTGGTGTTCCTAACATATTCGAGTGACATTCGTCCTAATAAAAGCCCATAGTAGCCTTTTTTAAATATATAATATACCCATGTACATTAAACATAGTTTGTTACTATAAAAAATCAAAATTCAAACAAAAAAACCATAAGTTTTTACAAATATTTTATAATAATTAAAAGTAAAACACAAATAAATAGTGTATACAAGAATGAAACAGACAAGATCTTAACCATGGACGAATCTCCTCTCCTCTCTTTCCCTACTTCCTGTTCTGCTATGATCTCCATTTATGGTCAATATTGTAAGGTAGTAGCCGGACCTTTGTTAGACGTTGCGCCAAGAGGAACTAAAGGAGTTGTGTTGAAAAAGGGACGTCTCAGCGAGAAGAGGAAGAACAAGCCTCTTACTTTGGAAAAGGTGTCTCATGAGGAGCCATCATCAGGTGAGGATAAGAAGCAACAAACTAGGAGCTCTGTCCCGGATCAGGAAGAGGCGTGCCCTGCTGAAACTGTTCCGACAGTGCAAAATAGGGCTTCTCAATCTCTTGTTACAGAGCCTGCGATCGAGGGAGACGCAGTCCATATCTCTGGTTTGAGGGATGGTGCTTCAATCAGAGTGGAGGTGCAGGACGACCCCGTGGATGAAAGACCCGTGGATCCGCCAAAATGGGTGATTCCTAATGAGATCTTTATTTTCAATTTACTGTTTGGAACTACGGACGATTGGGTTTTACAAATTGTCAGACCATTTGGTGAGATCTCGTCTTGCTCGATTGTGAAACATCCGAACAAGAGAGGTAAGCTATTCGGGTTCGTCACTTTCTCGTCGCTGGAAGCCGTAGCCATGGCTGTTAAGACATTCAATGGCTTTAAGTTTAATGGTCATGTTCTGTTTGTGGCGCTGGCGCGTCCCCGATCAATGGGGATTCGTTTTTTGGATCAGAAATTCACTCCTGTGAAAGTTTTGCTTGGAAAACAAAGTGGTTCCGACGGTCATTTGATGGAGGTCGTTATTTTGGCGACTGTACCTGCTATTGATGAATCCTTCTTGATACGTTTATCCTAGGATTCACGGAAGTTTGATTTTTGAATCCCTATTTCGAAGGAATGTGGGATTGTTTCTGATTTCGCTGCAGCTGCAAATCCGACAAATCAGGTCGATGATTCTGCGTCGGATCATTATCGTGATGGGGAAGAAGGACTAAACGTGGACGAGGTCGTCATTCCGGACTCAATTAACGGTGAGGCTCAAGTTTGGGTTGCGTTTGAAGTCCATACTGGTTTGGGTCAGGCTCCTTTAAATGGACAGACTCAATTGGAGATTGGAGATGGCATGCGGGTCATGGTTTTGGGCTCAAGATCAGACGTTCAGACAAAAACTTTTTATTTCTCCTCTAGGGTTTGGTTTGGGTTCCGGTGATTTGGAAGCAACCTGTAATTCTACTGGGGAATAGAGCCCATGGAAGGAGGCTCTTTTCAAGCCTCCGATGTCAATCACTACTACTCAAATCAAGGCCCCACCTACAAAAACGTGGTCGTCCAAAGAAGAGTCAGTAAAAGGAGATTGCTCCTCTGACCGTTGTTTATCAGACTAGAGCTAAAACTTGTGCAGATAAAGGAGGTATTACGGGAATCTTTATTGTGGATATTGCTAAGAAGGATAGCTCCGAGGATTGGAGTTTTTGCTCTAAAGTTGGAAAAAAGGCTTTCGAACTTGCCCCTTTAATACTTAAGCAGTCTTTAGACGTCCTTCAACGTTCTGAGGAGGACGTTGAGGACAATGAGGACGAGGACTATTTTGAACCGTCTTCAGGAAATGCTATAATTCCTTTTTCAGTTTCTAACCGGTTTATGTGTTTGAACTCGGATAGGTCGCAGGCAAGGAGGATGACATGATTTTCTTGTCATCTCCTTGTGTGGTTTTGGTTTTTTTTTCTTTTTTGTATTGCTCTCGAAGCTGTATCGGTCTGAAGAAATGATCTTTTTTTAGGATTGTTTCTTGTTTTCTTCTACTTTCTGGTAGAATGATTGTTTAATAATTTTTAGCTTATAAAAAAAACACAAATAAATAGATTGATGGTGCCATCTTCTTCCTCCCTCGACAATCCCAAGATGGATGAAACTTTCTCGAACTTCCCGAATATGGAATTGTAACGAAAACTTGAACTAAGGGATTGCAGCTGTGCTTGCAAGACTTCAATGGTATACGAAGATGACGTTTCAACCGATAGTAGATACGACTTTTGCATACGAGATCTGTATTTTGGGCGGAAAATTTGCATATCGACATTAAGAGACGTCACCGACTTTACATATCGAGATTTATGTTTTAACCTACCGTTTTTCTTGCGATAAAGGCTTTGGAAGGAAACATATTGAGCATGAGATGCCATCGATTTTGGATCTTCAACTTCCAGATATGATGGAGATTGAGCTCGAGACCAAACTTACACACATCGATATGCTAAGATTAAAGATCAAACCCAAGTACTTATTATTTTTGGCATGTAAGTGTAACTTTGTTTTTGTTTTTCGTACAATTTATAATTTGAAAAAAATATCAACTCGTATGCATGGGCGGATCCAAAAATTTGTTTTAGTGTATGACATCAATAATGATTAAATATAGGAAACGAATTAAAGTCGGTTTAAGAAGTCTTAGAGATTGACCGGTCTCTCAAGGGCCATAACATTCTCATACGAGCTCTGATTTTGGTCCGTAAGATATCAAATCGAAATTTTTTTTGAATATCTACAATTTTCATACATGAATTTCAGCCATAAAAATCAGTACATGAACCCATACGCGTTGTGTAAGTTAAACGGTTAGCCATACACTGTTTGATCTGTAATGGTAAAAAAGCTCTGGACAAAACATACAATCAATTATACGATGTTTATAAGAATGTATGGAACAAATATTCGAGAATACGCCATTCTCTAGAACGTATGCGTATGTTGAACTTATACACTAAGGCTTACATTTTCCTCTTTTTTGTGTACAAAAACTTGTTCAAGTTATATATTCACATTTCACAATTTTGGTGTGAAATGAATAATAGCAGAGGTCCAGTCCAAAACAAAATTTGTTTAAAAATTAAGTATAAAAAATATATTTGCAAAAGAAATTAATAGATTGAAAAATAGACTTACAAGAAACTACAGAAATTTAAAAAAAAAACTTACAACATGTAGGATTGTCCTTCTACAATTTTAAAAGTATAATGAAAACTCACGATAACAAATATATGAATACTATTTAACCAAATATACTAAAACTTTATATTATAATATAAATAAAAAGTATTTAATTCTAATTCTAGCATAATTACATTCTTTTATAGGTAACGGATCCATGAATTATTTATAGGGTAATTTTCACCTCAATACCTTAACCATTAATTTTTTCCACCTCAATATCCTAACTACTTTTAGTGGCACTTCAATACCCTATAATGACATTTTGTGTCACTTTAGTACTTACCGTTAGTTTCAGTCTAGTTTCCATCCATTTTTTCATCCAACAGCTAAAAAGTCCATAATACCCCCACTTACAGTCAAATTTTCAAACTCATATCATTTATTTTCAAAAATTATTTTCATTTATTTATTTTATGAAAATCTGTTTTTAATTTTTAAAAATTAGATTTTATTTTAAAAAATTAAAATTTTATTTTAAAAAATCAATATTTAATTTTAAAATAAGATTTTAATTTTTTTTTAAAATTATATTTAAAAATCATATTTTATTTTTGAAAAATCAGTATTTATTTTAAAAATCAGTTTTTATTTTAAAAAAAAATCAGTTTTTACTTTTATTTTTAAATTTTAGTTTTTATTATAAAAAATCAGATTTTATTATAGAAAAATAAAATTTTAATTTAAAAATATCAGTTTTTACTTTTAAAAATATCAGATTTTACATAAAAAATCAGTTTTTTTAAATTCAGTTTTTATTTAAAAAATAATATAAAAATCAGATTTTGTTTTTAAAATATATTTTATTTATATATATATATCATATTTTTTATATTTTTTAATTTACTTAATTTTTTAATTACTGTTTTTAATCTTTTTTTTGTTTAATTCATATCTTATTAAATTCGTTTTTTTTTCAATTCACTACCCTTCTTCAATTTACCATCTGATTTTTTTTCAAAACCCCAACAAACACCAAGCTCATCTTCCCCATTTTCCCCGGCTTCAAAATCATCAATTTCCCCAAATCAAAAACGAAAACCCCCAAATTACATATCTTCTAAACCCAAAACGATCTTCCAAACCAATTTCGAATCTAAAACTCACAAAATCAATCAAACCCAGCTCATAAAAAATACAAGAAAGGAGAGAGACGAAGGGGTTTGGGGAGAAAATAAAAAACGAGAACCCCCAATTTCGACCCTTGCTAGATTCAGCAGCGTCGACACCGCCTCCACGATCCCCACCCGCCCGTCCTTCACCACCAGCGAGAACAGCAGCGGCACGACGCCGAGCTCGATCACGGTGTCATGCTTGAAGCCGATGATGGACCGGTAGGCCTCGTCGGCGACGAGGAGGCTGTGGAGGGTGGCAGCGCAGGACTGGATGTCAGATTCGGAGGAGGTGGAGCGGTGGTGGGAGAGAGAATGGGGTATTTGGGGTATGAAAGGGAGAGAAGAACAAAGGCATGTGAGAGAAAATTAAATCAGTCTAGGGTTTGAAGAGATAAGGGGTGTTTTGGGTATTTTTAAAAAAAATGGGGTCATGTGCCCGACACATGACCATTTTCCATCCAAAATGGATGGAAAATTGACGGTAGGTATCAAAGTGACGCAAAATGTCATTCTAGGGTATTGAGGTGTCACTAAAAATAGTTAGGGTATTGAGGTGAAAAAAAAATTAATAGTTAGGATATTGCGGTGAAAATTACCCTTATTTATATGAGTGACAACAGTTTTTATTAAAAATAAATAAATACGAAATTGAATAAATTACGGAGCTATATTCGAACATTGAGTTTAAATCAATCACAATATAACAAATAATATAACACGAGATATCATCTACTTTTAAAATATGTGAAAACTAAATACCACTTATAAAAGTTGAGAATAAAATTATGGGAAAATGACACATAACCACCGTTAACTATTACGTTTTTTCGCATCACCCCCCTAACTAATTTTTGTGACATTTAAACCCTCTAACTTTATTTTTTTTCACTTTAGACTAACGTTGTTAACTTTCCATCCAATTAGTGTCAAAAGCCGAAAATACCCTCCACTTATTATCAAATTTTCAAATTGATACCATTGGTTTAGCAAGACCTAAAAACTCTTAAATGTCTAGATTAATCTCTTCTCCTTATATCTCAATTCTATATTGGTCCTCTTTGCGATGTGGTTTTCATACATTCATCTTGAAAAGCTTACACTAATTTGATTCTCTAATAATAGTATATTACTTTCAGACAGTTTTGAATATCATTCTTAGTTAAAACCATTCACACTTGGTATTCTATCTTTTGCTGTTTTTTTTTAAATCTGAATTGAGTCGAGGTAAATCATTTCGAGGAGACAACTCGAAAAGGAAGCAAGATCCTTGTGCACGATAAGGACTTGATACCTGTCTGATAATTCAATTTTCCATCTTTCGGTCACTTTAAATTTCTGAAAAGCTGCAAAATTGCTGCACTCCTTTGAAGATTAACTCTAAGACAGCACCAACATATCACTTCCAATTTCTAAAAAGTTACATTATGCCACTTGATTGAAGATTAATTCTTAGACAACATCAAGAGATGAATATAGAAGTAAGGCAAGAAAGCTTTTCAAGCTACATAAATCCTAAACATGCAATCACATTGCGCCATGAAAGTTTTCATTGCTAGCAATGAGAGAAAACAAGTGGGGAAGAAGGAGGTGAAGAGTGGGCGGCGTGGGGTTGAAATGAAATGGGAAGAGTTTAGGTTAAGTTAGATATAAGTAATGGGTAGTTTAGACATTTTAGGAAAATATAACAGCATGTGTTTTGCACATGATAATTTCCATCTAATTTTGGATGGAAAACGAGTAAAGTGGAAAAAAAAAGTAAAGTTAGAGGGTTTAAATGTCACAAAAAATAGTTAGAGGGGGTGATGCGAAAAAACGTAATAGTTAGCGGTGGTTATGTGTCATTTTCCCTAAAATTATTGAAGAATATCATAGACGTTTGAAGTTTGAAAAGAGTATTTTAAAATAAAATAAGGTTAAATACGCAACGAATCTTTAATTGATCATATTTATTTTGAACGGATTCGAATTTAGACTTATAAGATATTAAATCGAAGATAATTTTGTTAAAATTAATAAGTTAAATTTTAACATAATTATCTTGAAGTACGGTTTTATCTATTAAATTTAGTATGTGTGAATTCTATGAAATTAATTCTGTTAAAAAAATTATCAAAAAAAAATTCTGTTAAAATTAACTCGAAGATAATTCTGTTAAAATTAAAAAGTTAAATTTTAAAATAAAATTATCCCCAAAGCAAAATATTTAGGATGTGGTCCGACGATGTCTGCCTTGAACGAATATTCCCTGAAACAGCGTATGAGGTAAACCCTAGGTGCTCCGACGATGCCGTTTCACTTGCCAATGAATGAGCTGACTTGAGAAACTCAGTGTAGAGCGCCGCAAATACCCTATAAACACAAAGCTACAGAGTCTGTCACCATGACCGTTCGATCTTCTTACACGTCACCTATCCGCGTGAATCCTCCTTTCAACGGTCCAGATCCGTGTTGCAGAGCTACTGGTTGAACGAACGAAGGAGCTTACTCTCTCTCCTCCTCTGTTCCTCAATTTCCCGATTTCGATTTTGACTTTCAATTTCTTCCACCGGAAAAGAAGATTCTTCGACAAGGTTTCGAGCTCCCGGAGATGAAGCTGATGGGAGAAGAAGCAGAATTTGAGGCAGAGAACGAATTTAAGCTTGTAAACGGGAAGAAGCTTCAGCAGGAAGAAAAAGATGTTGTCGAAGGTGAGAGCGAGCCAGAAGACGGCGTAGAAGAAGAGGAAGAAGACGGGGATGACGATGAAGACGACGACGACGACGAAGAGTATGCGGATGAGGAGGATGATGATGATGATGATGTGCAGGAAGTCGTACAGGCTGCTGGAGGGCCTCCGGTTCATTCGGTCGGTGACGAAGACGACGAGGACGATGATGAGGACGAGGACGGCGATGAGGATGGAGACGGAGACAGTGACGACGATGATGATGACGACGACGAAGATGAAGAAGAGGTATAATAACTCTCAACTTTTAGCTTCAAATCTCACCAATTCAATAAATTCTATTTTAATATACTGATTTTTTTACTACGATCCTACCGTATTTGTTTCAGATCTAATATCCATCATTTATTTAGTATCTTTTGCATTTATTGATTATGGATTTTCCTGAACTAAGATGTTTTTACTGTAATTTTATACTTGAAATGTAATTATATCTGTGATTTTTCTACTCTACTTTAGTTGGGATCTTGTCTAGATCTGTATCAAAAGTTCATCCAACTCTGTTTTATTAATCATTTCAAATTCAGTTCATTTAACTATCTTCTTGTTGGTATCTTATCTAGATTTGGTTTGTGTAAAAGGCGAGGATTTTCTTTTCAGACAATATTTGTAGTGGATCTGTTGGCTATTCTACACTCGTATTGATTCTAAAAATCTTTTCCTTCTTGTTGTTAAATTTATGCAGAATAGGTATTAGGTCTTGATGATTGATTGTTGACTGTAAATTCCTTTAAAAACCTTTCCATTTTTTTGGTGATAGTTGATGATTGATTGTTTGTCTTTAGAGTATTCTTTATCTTCCTTTATTGTGAATGTTCACTATAGTTCTTTACAACATTGTCCACCACTTGAGTTACGCCATCGCCATGCTCTTCAAAATAACAGGTTTGCTCAATTCAGTCTGATCTGTTTATAACAAGTTAGTTCTTGGTTTTATTTTATCCTTCTGTGTATGATATTGTTGAATCTCAATTTGTCACGGTATTGGTTTTTCTTCCCGTTTAATAATACCCTTTAGCAGCTAGGCTGCCAGTTGTTGGTGATTCTTGATTTCTCATTATTTGGGCTTTCCACTTTGTATTTAGTCGTTGTATTGTATGAAGCCCTTGCAACATTATTATACCAGTTCTCTGTTTGGGAAATAAACAATTGAAATTTTTAGAGAACTAGTTTCAAATTGAACACTGTATAATTGTCGCTCTTGTCTGCTTGTTTGTTCAAATACCTCCGGTTCTTTCCAAGCTTGTACTACATTGATCTAAGTTTGAAATAACATACAGGAGGATGTGGGAGCCCAGTACCCTCGCCCAGCAGTAGGTCTTGCTGAAGACGAGGAAGATGGCAGTGATTTTGAAGCAGAGAATGGGGAGGATGAGGATGAGGATGAGGAGGGCGATGATGATGGTGGGAAAGTGGAGGCGCCGGCAAAGAGGAAAAGGGTAGGCAAAGATGATTCAGATGAAGATGACGACAGTGGAGATGATGACGAGAGACCATCCAAGAGATGAGGCTCAGACCAATATCCTCTGGTTAAGAGTGGATTCTGATTTCCCTGTGTGTACTATTATTATGGGATATGATAATTCTGCAACCAATAGGGGTTAAAGTTACATGATGTAGTAATCTCCGTAGTGTAAGAACACTGTTTGTAGACTTTGAATTCTCTGTATCATCTTTTAAGCTGATTTGATTATATCTCCACTGCTCTTTCCTTCACCCTATCGAATGATTAAGAGCAGGCACAACGGGTCGCGCCTGCTCCGCGCGCGTTGGGAACGCTGGCTGGTCCGCTGCAGACGCGAAAAATCGCGTTCCCGCTCCCCATTCTCCCGCTCCCGTCTGGCTGGCCGAGCGCGCTGGACGCGCCCTCGCCCGCGCTGGCAGCGTCTGGTGTCGCCACGTGTCCCGACCGTTGGCAACAGACAACTCCAACGGCTATTTTTTTTAATTCAAAAATCAGATAAAATGAACCCTATAAATACCCAACCTCATTGCTCATTTTTGTCAAACCATTATCTACTTTCACTCTTTCATTCTCACTTCTTACTCGCTATTTTTGAAAATGTCCGACAACGAGGTTATGTCCGACGCTGAGGAGATGACGTACGAGGAGCTGGCTTCCCGGATGCCAACGTATGAGGAGATGGCAGCCCAACTGCCGACATATGAGGAGATGGCAGCCCAAATGCAGCCAGTTGAGCGACGATTCCGGCGGATGATGGAGAGGCACATGCAGACAGTAATGCCAAGGGTCCAGAGGGCCATCCGTGGGGAACCAATGCGCCGAGAGATTAACAGAGGTCGTGAGGCAGCCCACATCCAACTGATGGCGAACTATTTTGACGAACAACCCCTATATGGCCCTGACATGTTCAGGCGTCGGTTCCGTATGCGCAAACCGCTTTTCCAACGGATTATGAACGTGATGAAGGCTCATGACGACTACTTCGAACAAAAGCCCGACGCTGCCTCACGGCCGGGGTTATTAACGGAACAGAAGTGCACCGCCGCTATACAGATGCTTGCGTATGGGTCCTCGGCCGATTCATTGGACGAAACTCTGCGCATGGGGGTAAGCACCATACTTGAATGTTTACGTAAGTTTTGCAAGGCCGTCATTGAGGTATTCGGAGCCGAGTATCAGCGTACACCCACAACGGCTGACATGGACCGCTTACTCCGAGAAGGGTACAACCGGAATGGCGGGGAGTCTTGACTGTATGCATTGGAAGTAGAAGAACTGCCCAACCGAAGACCAGGGAGCCCATGGACGGGGAGGTCACCACGGGGAAAAGACGATTATGCTTGAAGTTGTAGCGTCCCGTGATTTATGGATTTGGCATGCATTTTTCGGGATGGTTGGATCGAACAACGACGTCAACGTCCTCAACCACAACCACCTATTCCAAGACGCTTACTACGGCCGTGAGCTGGCTGTGGAGTACTACATCAACGGCCATCGGTACGACCGACCTTATTACTTGGTGGACGACATTTACCCAGCATGGGCACGGTTCGTGAATACTATTCGGCATCCCTTCGAGCCCAAAGAGAAGTTGTTTGCTAGATGCCAAGAAGGTGCTCGGAAAGATATTGAAAGGGCTTTTGGAGTACTTCAAGCAAGGTGGCACATCATCTCCCGTCCCGCTCGTAGTTGGAGCAAACACACTTTGGCTGATATCATGCACACTTGCATAATTCTACACAACATGATTGTAGAGGATGAGCGCGACTGGTACGAGTATGGGGAGGAGGAGTTGTTGTGGGCGCAACCTCCAGAAATGCCGAATTCGACACCATCAGAACCATAGGCAGATGTACATGGTACTCAGGGAGCACGTACCCCCCTCAACTTTCTGAAAAATTGAAAATTTTAGTTATGTTTGTCCAATTATTTCAAGTTTGCCCCTGTAAGCTTCCTTTTTACTTATTTCTTAATTATATTTTATTTAGGCTAAACACATGTTTATTTTTTTAAAACAAGACTGTGTGTATTACTTTTTGAATATATTTTTTATTCTAATTTTTCTTTCCTAACTAGAACTTGTTGAGTCCAAAAACACATTTAAAAAGATTCTGGAAACCATACAAGACCATATACTAATTCCTAATTATTTTGTATTTTTATTTTTGTTTTAGTTTCCTAATTATAATTAGTTCATAAAATTTATTTTTATTTAAAACATTGTTTAAAGTTTAAGACTAAGTCGATTGAAGTTTTAAGTTTGGTTCTCTATAAAATTACTGTAGGCATAGAGAGATATTATTTATATCAATTTACATTACACATATGTATTCAACCGAATATTTTAAAAATCTAAAAGATATTAGTGTTCTTACTGAAAATTGATAGGAAAAAAAAAAGAAATTATATGTGTCAACTAGCATATTTGTTGATTACATTGGCACTGGTCTTATCGGTCGCCACTACAATTGTGGAGAGAGTATTTTCTATTATGAATATCATCAAGACTCGATTGAAAAATCGAACGAAAAAAGAATGGATGAATAATAGCATGACCATATACATCGACAAGTATATTTTTTATTGTATTCGTATTAAAAGTATTTAACAATAATTTCAAAATATAAAATCTCAACGTCAAGTCTTAATAAGTAGTATTTTATCGTTTTTATGCGGTATTAGTTTTCAACGTTAATTTAAATTATTTTAATGTTATTTTATTACATACAAAAAAAATCGGTGCCCCCCTCAATCAAAAAGCTAAATCCGCCACTGACCGGAACGATGGCACCACGGAGGGCCATTGCAATACCAACAACGAGTGGATGCTCAACAAAGTGTCCTAGATCCTGAGATCCACCATCAACTACAACAAGATCTTATGGAGCACTTATGGGATCGATTTGGAGCTGGTTTCCATGACGACGAGTAGTCGTTTGTGCTCTTGGAGCTGTTTTTTTTGGGTTGTATTAAAAGGGGTTGAATAAAATTAGAAGTTCATTTATATTCGTGTTGAATTTATTAATTATTGATTGTCATTAATTATTTATTTCCAAAATTGTTTAAATTATGACTAAATTAAACGGTTTCTGATAACGAATTAAATAAAACAGAAAAATATCAAATAATAATCCAGTCAGCACTGTTCTGCACTCCCTGGACCTCAAGGTCCTTTCTGTTGCAAAACACCCACTTTTCTGCACTCCCACTCCCTGACTTTTGTCCAGTCAGCACAAGTTCTGCACTCCCACTCCCTGACCAAGGTCCTTTCTATAGTTCATGCTAAGTATCTTGAGGTGTATGTCTCAATCTATATACTGTAGTTTGTGCTGAATCTGGATTTGAACTGAGGCATGTGATCTATTTGTGTTTCACTTGGCTAATATTTCGTATAAGAAGAGTGAATTTCTTGGATCAACAGTCATTTCAATTAAACAAAAATTCAAAAACAAAAGAAAAGAGACCTTTCCATCAAAGTATAACTGAAAGTTATACCTACATTGCTACTAGATCAAAGGACAAACCAAAACTCTGGAAATAAGTCAACTCCAATACCAATTCTCAGGTAAATTTGAAGCCACCCTTGGGGACTTCAGATCCAAGGTTAAATCCTGGGTCAGCACCTTCCTGAACATTCTGCTCTTCTTCTTCTTCGACCCAATACCTCTCAAGAACCTTCACAGCCTTCTCGTATATCTCATTGTTGTCATGGCTCTGCAGGTTCTCGATCTTATCCAATCCATCACACTCATCAATCATCTGCGCATAGATATTCACTATGCTGTTGCCCGACTCTTTCTCGGCCTCCCCCATCTTGAGAATGTTCTCAAGGCCCTCGAGGCACACTGTTACAATCCTTGGATCCGGGCACACCAGAAGATCACAAAGTGGTTTTATACATCCTTCATTCACCAAATGCCTGTTACAACAAAGGTAAACAACTTACAAATAAAATACTAATCCCAGTTTTTGTGGTTAGAAGAAGGAACATACTGAATCTGTTCCCGAGAACCCCCAGAAGTGGCATTTGAAATAGCCCATGCAGCCTCCTTCTTGATCTCAAATTCAGCATGTTGAAGTAGTTGTACAAGAGGAGCAATGATGCCTGCTTCCATAACTGCCTGTTGCAAAGAAACTTTTGAGATCAGAGTGTATTCAACTTTCCAGGAAGGGTTTCATAGAAAACCACTCTTAAGCTAAAAAACTAGAAACCACTGGATCTCACCGTCCAGATCAAGATCCAACCATGCAGATCTTCGTGCACGCTTCTGCTCCAAATTAAGAGGGGTGAGGGAACAGAACGGTCGTTTCGCGTCTTTCCAATGATTTTGATAAATATCGGACTATCATCAGTCCGATATCATATCTAATTTTCCGATATTAGCCCATGACGAAACTACCCTCATAGCAATAGTAAAAAAACAACTTACTAACACACTTCTAACCTTATTTAGAAAAATACTACCATGCGTTTTGAAAAAAATCTCAGTTTTCATTTATCAGATGTGTGGTGTAAGATAAGGTTTCTAGTTTTTAGTTTAATGAATGGTTTTTCATTTAACTCGCCCCTCTACTCTCTAAAGCTAAACATTATCCAAAGGTTGTTGAAGTATATACAAACCCACATTGCTAAATATAAGAATAAAGAACTATTTATAAAGGTTAGGGCCACTCCCAACTAACAAGGTTACCTTTTAGTTGTCAATGCCCAACCCAATATAAGTGGCCCGTTTTAAGATTCCACAACATGCATATACATAGAATGACATCGGATAGTTTCTGAGATATGTCACCTGAATTTGGCCTTTATTTCCAGCACTAATATTTGAAATTGTCCAACAGGCTTCTTTCTTGATACTCTTTTTGTACTTCTGTGTGAGTAAGTTGCAAAGACGAGGGAGCCCTCCCTGCTCTATTACAATCTGAAAACAATTTTTACTCGTTAGCATTTTTTTATCTGCAATCAAGACCTTCCTTCAGCCAATGATCCAAGCACTTAACCACTTGGCCAACTAAGCAAGCATACATAATGAACAACCATAAATGTGTGAAATAAATAACAAGTTGATTCAATACAAGAATTTACTGATTTGTGTGTGTATATATATATAGCTTAAAAAACAGCTTGTCTACTGACTCCAACGATCAAAACCTATTTGTAATACTCCTAGGTACATTATATATACCTGAGTCTGAGTATCATCACCCGTGACAATGTTCCCTATAGTACGAAGAGCTGGTACAAGAACTGTTGTTGATGGATGGCTGCAATAAATGAAGTCTCAGTAAGACAAGTATCACACCACAGCTATATGTATATAGTATACCCATGTACCAATTACCATTCTGTAACATGAACTTTTATATATATTTTTACTCTATGCAAATGCCATCTTACAGAAGAAGCTCTATAATTCGTTGGCAAACACCAGCATTGATCACAGCCTGAATTTTGTCATTTGTACCATCTGAAAGATATGAGAGAGCCCAACAGGCATCCGTTAAAACCTCTTCATCACTTGAGTAGATAAGGCGATGAAGAACTGTCAATGCAGGTTTAACCTAAAAAAAGAAGATCAGTAGCACTTTATAACAAAGCATATCACCAGCAATGTAATTACAAACCAAATAAAAGTCATAAATATGTCCTTACTTGATCAAATGGAGCTGGTGGCTTGCCACGGCAAAAGTTGGATAAAGTCCATGTAGCGTTCCTCAGCATAGACAGTTTTGCATGCTCATTCAACTGTGCTAATAACGGCATGAGTGCGCCATGGCTCAGAACAAGATCCCTGCAATTGGTAGAGTCTCCGGCAACATTACCCAATGCCCATACAGCCTGTACAGTAAAATAAAGATCAGAGAATGAATTACGCAATCTACAAACAGTAAAAAGTAACAATCGAATGAAGAAAACATGACTAACCTGTTCTCTAACATCATCAGATGCAGTACTAAGAAGTTGCACAAACTTGGGGACAGCACCATGTTGAATAACAACTTGTGTATGCTCAGATGTCCCCGAGGCGATATTGGTTAATGCCCAGGCAGCCTCAAACTGAAATTAGTCATTTGATAAAATAAGCAAATAGATTGTTGATACACTTAATATAAATTCAAGGTAAGAAAAACTGAAGTGAGCTTTAAGTGTTCATACTTGCAACATCGGCAGATCGTGCCTATCAAGAAACTCCACGAACCTAGGAACAACACCTGCTTTGATGACCTCATCAATGGGAGGACAACGCTCTACAGAATCACAAGAAAGTTAGCAACAACCTACACAGAGAAAACTGACAAGCCATGAAGTTCCAGTTCAAGAACAATGAACACACCAATAGACAATAGCTTTCTGAATTGGCTTGTAGCTTCGAACTGCAAGGAGGGATTATCAGACAATACTCCTTGTACCATTGCAGGTAAAGTTTCCAACTGTGTAATAAACCCAGATAATCAGTATTCTTAAAACCCATATAAATATGTCTAATAATGCATTACATGGCACTAAAACTCTCAAAGGTTTTCGGGGAAAAAAAGAGAAAGCCTTTTGCATTGTCTGGATCAATAATGTGAATTATAACATCAGAGTTCAGTAAGCCCAATCCAACCCAAAAGCTCGACATGCTTATCAAGTGTGGTCAATACTTTGACACTCTCCTCACGTGTAGGACTGGAGGTCTACATATGGACCGGAGACCATTAGGTGGAGGTGACAAACGGACCATGAGCAGAACCAGCTGTGATACCATGTTAAAGCCCAATCCAAACTCGAAATGGAGGCATCAATATACTCATAAGTGGTCAATTTGTCCATATACTTCAACAGATACCAAGACAAAATGCAAGATCTTGGTCCAAAATACATAATTAAACTTGGAGAAGGTATTGATTGCCTAATCAAGCTAAATCAGAACAAACCAATTGAGCTAAGCCACAATGGTCTGCGCAACAAGAGCACAATTCAAAAAAACAAACCAGACCCAGAATCAAACCACCATTGAAAATTGAAGAGAGCAAGAGCAGACCTTCTTGTCGATCCCGGCATTGGCGGGCGAAACGTCATTGAGCGGGAGAAGCAAGCCTTCTCTCCGTTTCTTAAGAAGACTATCTTCGCGCTTGCTCTTTCTGATCTCCACCAAATTGTCCTCTCTTCTCCTCCTAGCTTCGTCGGCGTCGACGCCGGTCTTGTAGAGCTTCTTGCGGACATCAGTCCGAGAATTGGGGCGCAGCGACATTGCTACAGATTGTACGGCGGAGGAGAGAAGAGAGGCAATTGGACAGGTAAAGGACAATAATTGGGAGAAGAATTATGAGAAGCACATGATGTACAGCAATTGGTGTCTCACGCCGCCCATTCCATTACATTCTTGCTTTGTTTGGTGAGCCACCAAGCTATAATATTCATTTCTTTCCTCTTTTGTCCATTATCATTGTTCCAAATTCTTTGATAATTATTTCACTTTTGGGTAAAAACCGCAAACCCCATTTCAAATCTAGCTATACGATTTTATTTTATTTTACAAAAAGACATACATCTTTAAAAGAGTGGAAGGTTATAACTAAACTAGTGTGAGCTACTATCGATCTGTCTTTAGAGTTTCGTCAACTCTTCTCTTCGAAGTCTTGTAATCCGTTTTTCTCTTCTCCAACGACTCTCGTCCAGACTGTTCGTACCGAGACATCTCCTCAACCCATGGCCCTATCATCTAGGTGCACCAAGGGAAGGTCGTCAGTCCACCCATTCCAGATAAAGCTTCCCAACCGTCACTCTCCCACATGAGGTTTGACGTTGATATAGATGTTGTCTCCCACGAGGCCTTGTCGCCTAAGGTTATGCCCCCCCGGCATCGAACCCAACAGTCTTAAATTCGACGCGTTACCAAAAGAAAGGGAGACCTCTCCATCTTCCTCTCTGTCTGTTCTCTCTCATGCCTCCTCACACAACCCACGATTTTCAGTCACCCACATCATCGACACTATGGATACCCTCCGGAACGATCCTACCATCCCTAGGAAATATCGTACTACCGTCAGTCGCTCGCCTGGGTGCTGCATCGACGACCCTTTTCCTACCTCTCCCAGGCGACCTATTGGTGACGTTGGCTTCTCATGCGCTACCGTATTCCCTAGTTGGGGTGGTCCCCTACTACTGTCTCGACGAACATGGCTGACACGACTTGGCGCCCATCCGAGGATCCATACCAGCACTGTGAACGATCTCCACCATGTGACAGACCCTAGACAGGGTTATTTTTGTATTAAATCTTGTACCCAAAACTGAATAAAAGATTCATCTCCAAAATCAATTGGATTCAGGGAAATGAACCGGCGCGATTCGATTTGTAACGAACACCAATCTCCTGATTTCTAACCCCCGATCCTAAGACCCAGTCGATAATTGTGAATGTCTGATAAGAGAAAATTATGGAACAAATAATAAAATGCAGAAAATAAAACAAAGAACCCAAAATTTTACGTGGTTCGACAATATGCCTACATCCACGGTACAACGAGAGACTCATTTATATTAACCGAGAAACGAACCGAGATTACAAATCCCTATTTCTCAATACAAATTATGGGTAATCTACAAGAGTATAAACCGAATCTCTTGTTACCAATAAGAAAAAAAATCAAGAAATTACCTTTGTTGCCTTATCTTTTTTATTTATAAATAACCAAAGTTTTCATACTGAAAACAAGGGAAAGGGTAAACCCCTCAATACAAACCTGAGCATACCTACAAGCACCTCCAACCAGAACCAACAACCCATAAAATGGGTACTAAACAGGTGTAAGAACCCTAATTTTTCTAACATGAAGTACACAACAAGGACATAATGTCCAAACAACAAGGATGGTCTACAATCATATACCAAATGTGACAAGACATGAAGTAAACAAGAGATACAACCCAAGAGCATCGACATCAAGCACGACCTCAAAACAACCCCACAAAGGGAACCCAATACAACCTTAAAACCAGAGAAAAACAGCAAATAAAACCAACCCAAGAACAAACAGGGCCTCAAACCCAACAGAAAAACCTATAAAAGTAAAAAAAAAAACCTAGTCGACAAGCTGCCCCAGCCAAGCATCAAGGGCCAGTACCAGACCACGAGCCGCGCACCAACCTCGAACCAAGAAAAGCCTTGAGCCGCTCACTAGTCAAGGTGATAGGACCCAATAACGACAGAAGAGCCGGACCACCGAGGAGCATCGCCACGGGAAAGGTCACCACCACTAGAGAGACGTCAAAGAACAACAACCTTGAAAGCACCATAACTCGTCCCCAACGCGCCACCAGGAAGCTCCCAAAACCAAACCTCTCCCTCCCCCACACCCAACCAAAATTACCAGAAACGGTAACCCGCCGCCGGCCTACACCGGACGACGAACCAAAAACAAAGGAGACCCAAAACCCAAGCACGACCCACACACAACCATAGAAATACCCACGATCCTAACCCAAATTAGTTCCAACAGAGCACAAAGGCGAAACAACCCACGGAGGACATCGCCGACCATGGGCCCTCGACCACACCACCGCGGACGAGGAGGGGAGACTAAAAAGGAAGGTATCAAAGAGGAAAACCTGGACGTGGAGGAGTGAAGGGCTCGGGAGAACTCAGCTTTGTAAACATGCCACCCATCTCTTTGATCGAAGAAACCCTAGATCCCGACGGCGGCCAACACCAACCGGACAACCAAAGAGGAAAGAGACAACTCCAAGTCTTCAGATTGAAGACAAGTCATCAGGTAGCAGGAGGAAAGGGGGGTAAAAGGTTAGCCTCCTCGTAGATCTGTCGTCCGTATATCAGATCTCGATGAAGCGAGTTCCCGTCAGTGGCCAGCACCAGCTAGACAACAAGCGAAGCTGGGAGACAACTAAAAGTCCTCATCGGTGAGAACAAGGTGCCGGGAAGTAAATCTGACGGACGGAGAAGAAAAGAAGGAAGAAGAAGGGGTTTGAGAAACAAAACGGTTCGAAAGGGAACACGTAGGAAGGAAGGAGAAGAAAGCAAGGTTAAAGAGAGGTTGAAAGTCACCGACGACATCCTACAGAGGACCGTCGCCGGCGACTAGAACGATGAAGCAGAAGAGGGCTGAGAAGGGGCATGAGGTTTTTAGAGAGAACGAGAGAGAAAGTCGCTCTTATGGATTCTTTGTTTACCATATCTTATTTGTGGCTAAAAAATCACCAAATACCCCCTATAATTATTACTCCTATTGATTTCACAGCAATAAAGAGAGCATCTCTTTCCTTTGTTGTTGCATCACTTAAGGAAAAATTAAATGGGACCAAAACTTAGGGGTGGGTATCGCCCGTGGCCCAACAATATTTTCATTATCCATGATCTAAATCGGGAAGACCGATTACATGAAAACCATAATTGGTACTGACACCGGTTTCCAACGAGCAACCTGAAAACCGATCGTCACGAAGCCGGTTGGGTACGGTTTTTAACCGGTCCATTGGGATTTTTTCGGGCATTAATTAAAGCCTAACATAGAAACAAAAACACCAATTTCTGAAACAAATACAACTAAAACAATAAAACCAATTTACAACAAAAATACATGAATAAATAAACAAACCTACCGTTTTTTACAACAATTTAAGAACAGATAAACAAATCTAATGATTAATACAATAATACATGAAAAAATAAACAAATCAAATGCTTTTTTCCATCACAAATCCAAAAGATAAATAAAACCGAAAAATCCACAGAAATGTGTATTAAAAAGCAAAAAAAGATTAAGGAATTGTGAACAAAAAGAAAAATAAGAATAAGTTCGGACATACCATACAAAATTTATAAGGTTAGAATTAGGTGTTTAGCTTTCCAAATTTATGTTAAAGGCTTAAAAAGTATGATATAAAAAGGAGAGTGAGAGAGAGAGACAACATAAATCAGAGAGAATTGGTTTTTTTAACGAAAGGTGCAAATTTCATTAATTAAAATGTGTAATGACAATTAAGTGTATCAGAGACTCTCTGACCACGAATAGAGCAAGAACATTTAAGAATGTTCGCTATTCTTTTCACAGTAGAACCGTCCTCGACGTTTTTGAATTGGCGCCCTATGGGTAAGGCCAGAATACGGGTGGGGGGAACGGGGTACCGGAGATCAGAGACCTCGACGGTAATGATGATGGTGGGAGGAAAAGCATAGACTAGGGACCCCTCTAAGGGCCAGTCCCCGATGTTTAGGCATGGCCTCATTCCCCCCGGCGGGGATTCTTCCCCGCCTGTAACTTACCCCCCCCCCCCCCCATCCAGATGTAGACGACTCCTTCCTCCGCCCTCCAACAACTGCTCTTCCCCCAGCCCGGGTTGCTTGTACTTCCACAGCTCCTCCGTCGCCCATCCCACCACTCTCTAATGATGGGGGATCATTGGTGGACTCAGCAAATAGTTGGTTCCCACAAGCCTTCTACCGGATCTTCGTGTGTACAAAAGCCGAGGTGTGGGAGCAGAACCACCCCTGGAGGCCTGGCCTTTCAAACGGAACACGGGGACCCTAGTTAGGTACCGGGTCCATTGTTAGGCCAGGTCCCCTCCCCCGGGGTGATCCAGCAATAGATATCGAGTCCATTGTCAGCAGGGCCGGAGCGGTATCCTCCAGTGCCCCGTCTAGGGTAGCTCCTTCTCCATCATACGCCCCACGGGGTCGCGGCCGCACCACCGAGACTCGGAAGCCATCTCTCCTACGGATAGGGACAGGAGTAACCCTATCAGGGGGAACCCACACCCTTGTCCGCTGCCAAGTCCAACCTCGACGAGCAGCCTTGGAAGAGGTCTCCACCATGGTCTTCCGCTCCCCATACCGATCGGGAATCGTATATTGACGATGAGTCCTGACCCTCGTGGTCATAGTGTATGCCATGCACTCTGTCACATCCCTAGTTGTACCCCCTCCCGGGGTTCCTGGCGAGGGCCGAGCCCTAGCCCTTGCGGCACCCATCCCATGCAGAAAGAGAGTGGATTGATGTCGCAGCGACACTGGCAGCGGCGGAGCCCTAGGTCGGGCTACATGCGCCCTAGGCACCAGAGCGAGGTCTTGGCGGCGGTGGGCCCTAAGAGGCATACTAGGGTTCGACCCCCGAGGAGAGGACCTGTAACTTGGAGGCGAAGTCACCGAGATGCGCCGCTCCCACCTCCGACGTTCCCCGTGCTGCCTATAAAGAATAGCACCCGGGGGATTAAGGGGCAATCCTCGTAGAACAGAGAACCCCGACGATCCCAGAGATCCAAAACATGGGTCTTGAAGGTCGCCGGTAGAGGAGGCCAGGGCGAGGTATGTGGGACAGAAGAGGGTGGTGGTGGTAGAAACTGCAAATCAGATGGAGGGGGGATTCCAGACGAGTCCAACAGAGGGGGCATGGCGGTCGGAGTAGAAATCACAGGTTTTACAAGAGGGGCGGGGAGAGGGAGAGGCATCGAGGGCTGTGGAAAAGCCAGCCATTCCCACCCATAGTTAAACCTCGCACTAGGCGTGGTATGCGAGGTCAACTGGATGGGATAAGCGAACACAGGGAAGACGAATCAGACAGGCCCAGGCGACACATCAACAACAACGACAGACGGGAGCTCCATAGCGGTGGCGTAGGCTAGGGCTAGGGTAGGTTCTCAATTTGAGAGAGAAGAATGATGTAGAGAGAGAATTGGTAGGTTTTGCTTATGTGTAGTACAATTATTTATCGAAAACAAAAGCTAATATTAAGGTTAGGTAGGTTAATTTTTAAATATGGGTTGAAAGTTATTGGGATAAGCCCACTTTCGCTGCAGTGTCGGTCGGTTAGGTAACCACTGGTTTTTTATTCAAAAATCGATACCCGATGAAATGTTTATCGGTTAGGTAATTCTTTAACCGTAACCGCACATGTGACACCGGTTACGGTGATTCTAGTGCCGGTGCTGGTCGGTTCGATCGATTTTACCGGTGACGGATACTTTTTGCCCAGCCCTACCAAAACTCATGCTTGCTTGTATTTGGTATAACATCCATCAACCAAGAGAGAGATCTGGAGCCCACACAAGATGAAGAGCATTCCCTTACCTCTCACCAAAAGAAAAATAACAACTTTTTCTTCTTGATTTTTCTTATCACCCAAGATTGGAACCCAAAGCCTTCGTTCCTTCTCTGTCTTGTCTTGTAGTAGCCACATACCACACAAGCTATAATTTTTCTCTCATTTTGTCCAAAAAAAAACACAACCGCAACTCACAATTGAGGCAAAATCCTATTTTGTTCCCTTGATTTCCAATAAAACCTAGAAATGTGGAATGGGCTTAAGTGATGTTTAAATGGGCCAAGCTCATGGGCTTTTGGGCCATGACATCTTGAGTAAAAAAACAATCTCCATCTTGGCGATAAAGCTATAAAAGCTCCACCTGTTCTTCGTCCTCCATCGGGTCGTAAAGACCCCACCTCGAAGGGTCCCGCCCCCGTGGGACGTCAACATCTATAAATCTTGATCAAGTTGAGACAATGCTCTAAAATGACCACCGGTACCACTTTCGTCAACATATCAGTTGCATTTTCTTTGGTGTCAACTTTTTCCAACAATACCAGTTTATCCTCAATGATATCTCTAGTAAAATGAAATCTCACATCTATGTGTTTGGTCCTTGAGTGAAATACCAGATTCTTTTCCAAATGGATGGCGCTCCGACTATCACAAAGTATAGTAACATATTTCTGAGCAACACCCAAATCTCGAACCAACTCTCGAAGCCATATAGTCTCTTCACTGCCTTTGTCACTACCATGTACTCTGCTTCTGTCGTAGACAAAGCAACTACGGACTGTAACATGGACCTCCAAGATATATGACCCCTTGTCAATGTTAAATAATAATTGTAGTCGATCGGCGCTTGTCCATATCTCTAGCATAATCTGAGTCAACATACCCCAATACAGTTGAAACTGACAATCTCTCATAAACCAAACCAATATCCAATGTACCCCGAAGATACCTCAAGATCCCCTACATTGTTTTCCAATGTTGCTTTCCCAGGTTCTCCATGAACCGACTAACGACACTAACTGGGTAAGCAATACTAAGACGTGTGCAAAAAGGAGTACTAATCGGTTTTTTCGAATCCATGTCAAAATGAATCATAACCTTCTCCAAGTACTTTCGTTGTGACAATGTCAACCTTCCCCGTTTCTTATCCCGAGTAATCTTCATCCCAAGAATCTTCTTCATCGGACCAAGATCCTTCATCCCAATCTCTGCTTAGTTGTGACTTCAGCTTATCAATTTCTATTATGCTCTTTGCAGCAATGAGCATATCATCAACATAGAATAAGAGGAATACAAAAGATCCATCCTTGAGCTTCTTAATTAATACACAAGGATCAAACTCGCTCCTCGCATACCCCTGCTCAATCATAAAAGTATCAAGCCTCTTTTACCAGTTCCTCGAGGCCTATTTCAACCCATACAATGACTTTTTCAATTTTTATATTTTCCCTTCCTCACCAACAACACCATAACCATCGAGCTGTGACATATATATGTCCTCCTCCAAATCTCCATGCAAGAATGCAGTTTTCACATCAATTTGCTTGAGCTCTAAATCAAACTGTGTAGCCAATGCTAGTAGGACTCGAATAGTAGTGTGCTTTACCACCAAAGACAAAACCTTATTATAGTCCTCACCTTCTTGTTGTGCATATCTCTTAGCCACCAATCTTTCCTTGTACCTTATACCCATACAATTATCCTTGGAATTTGGAATCCCGTCTTTTACTGTAAAGATCCATTTGCACTCAATCGAACTCTTTCCCTTAGGAAGTGTAACAAGTTCCCAAATCTGATTTTTATAAAAAGATGACATCTCCTCATCCATGACGTCCTTCCACTCCTTTTTGCGATCATCGTGCAAATCATGCTTGTATGTGTTAGGAACATCGTAATCGGTAACCAGATAAGCATAAGCTACTCCATGCTCCTAGTCGAATATATAATGTGGACGTCTGACCTTAGGTTCTCTACCTACTGCCAAAGATGGTGTCTCAATCTGCTGAACCTGTTGTTGTGTAAGGGTCTCGTTCCCATCAATAGGAACATCATCAACTATAACTGTCTCATCAGATACCACATCCGAAGAACTACCCGCTTGAGAACTAGAATTAAGAGCTCCAAACTCCACTTGATGATAATCTTCTTTATCTTCATTATAGCTATCAAGATTGAAGTCTTTTGTATTATTTCCCACTTAGTACTAATATTCATGTTGTTATGGACTTATGGTATTCTTACTTGATATGATTCATTCAATAGTTGTTTTTTACCATTCAATTGCAAAACAAGTCTTTTCGAGTATCACTCAAACATAAAGAAAAGTGAAATCAATAGCGTTCATCTAAAAGAAGAAGTTTGACTACAAAATTAGCTTGTCCAACCAATCACAAATTTGAACTTTGAGGCTAAAGAACTATGATTCAATCCTCAACCACGATTTTCTCTCTCGTTTTTATCATCAATTCTTGTTCAACTTCCCCTATCTATCTCTCAATTTTTACGGATCCTCTTTCCCAAGATGCAAGGTCTTGTGACAATATTAAAGAGCCTCTATGATACAGCCCAAATTGAGGATATAACGTCAGTGTCTGAATCCGACAAAATCTTAGCGTTTTTTGCGTCGAAACGACCTCCCGAGCAAGACACATCGCTTTTCCATGACCGAAGACATTTTTCGGCCACCTGAGGTCATTTGGAGGGGAAATATCGTATATTTGGATGTTACTTTTTTTTGTTTTTTTGTTTTAGGGTTTTGAGATTTCCTTTATTCATATTAGTTTCGGTTAGTTTCCTTGCTGTATTAGGACTTTAGGGTTTCGTTTTGCTATATAAGCACATGATGCTTTGATTGTAAATCAGACTTTCAGAATTTAGGGTAAATTACAAATACATATCCCAAACTTCTAGCGTTTAACTGATACCTACCCTAAAGTTTTTTTTAACTGATACGTACTCAGATGTTTAGTTATATAAGAAATATCCCAAGTTGTCAGCTAAAATGACGAAAATGCCCTCAGTGATTTTTTAAATATATATTTTTTAAAATAAAACTGAACTGATTTAATAAATACATATATACCTAACAAAAGTGATTTTTTAAATAATTTTTTAAAATAATTACGGAAGTGTGGTTAAGGGTATTTTCGTCATTTTAGCTGACGGCTTGGCCTATTTGTTATATAACTAAACATCTGAGTAGGTATCAGTTAAACGCTACAAGTTTGGGGTAGGTATTTGTAGTTTACTCGAGAATTTATAAAGAAAAACGAGTTTGAAAACTCATACTATATGTTCGGTATTCTTCATGAATCAACGAATTCGATAAAGAACTCCCTTTCCGCTACGCATTCTACATAAGTTGGTATCAGAGCATGTCCGTTCCAATAAGATGCCGCCCCTACGATGGTACTGATAATACTAAGGACATTGCTGCAGTTCGTCGTGAAAACGATGATCTAAGGCGATAGGTCGAGTAACTATCCCAGCGAATGGATGATATGTTCTGTCGCGATGACATGACTATCACAGACATTGATAATCCTTTCGCCCCAGATACCAGGAATCGTTCTCCAGTTCTTCATGTCCTGGATAATCGATGGGAACAAGGGTTCAAGGTGGATATTCCGCAGTTTGATGGTAGCCTCAAACTTGAGGAGGTCGTGGACTGATTGTTTCAAGTTGAGGAGATTCTTTGATTCAAGGATGTTCTAGAAGATCGTCGAGTTTCTCTTATTGCAATCCACTTGTAGGGTTGTACGTAGGCTTGGTGACAACAATTGAAGCAAACTAGGGTTCGTCATGGTAAAGAGAAGATTCGAAATTGGGGTAAGTTTAAGAAACACATCCGGGTTGCGTTCTTACCCTATAATTTTGACCGGAATTGTACCAACGGTTCCAGAATCTTTATCAGGGATCCCGTTCAGTTGAGGAGTATTCCACTTAATTTTATACTAACCTTTCTTGTATTGATCTCACATATTCCCCTATTCACTTCATGTCTCGTTATATTGGAGGGTTGTGTCTCCAACTACAGGATGTTTTAAATATGTTTGATCCCCTAATAGTCGCTAAAGGACAGCAGCGTGCGTCCCAAGTAGAGAAAAAGCTATATAGGCGTGATACCAATGGCTTTCGGACCCTTGCAGCAGCTAGTGACGTGGGTTCATCCTCACAACCTACTCGTCCGAGCGCCCCACAACTTGTCGTTACACCAGCACGAAGTTTTGCACCCCCACCACAACGTACAGACGGCTTGCGCTGCATCAATTCCGGCGAATTGGGCCATCGTCAAGTAGACTGTCGGAACGAGAAATCTGCCTCTTGTGGCCTATTCACCGAGGTCGATAATCCTGAGTTCGCCTTCCACACTGACTCGGCTCTGGTTTTTGATGAATACGATGATGATTCGGCAGAGGCAGCCACTGAAGAATATGTCTCGGGTGGTGTGGGTCCTCTTTTGGTCCTTCGACATTCCTGCCTAACCCCTCGTGTCCCTGATGATGAGTGGGTACAGAAGCGCCTATTCCGTCCCACGTGCACCATCAATAACAAAGTTTGCACCCTGATCATTGATGGTGGAAGCTATGGGAACGTGGATGCGGAGGTCGCAATGTCCAAGTTTGATCTTCCTACTGAACCACACCCTAAGTGTTATCTCCTCTCCTAGCTCAGCAATAGCACGGATGTTACAGTTTCCAAACGCAATGTGATAATTGTGACCTTTTCAATTGGATATATTTACTGAGATGGTGTTTATTGTGATGTGATGCCAATAGATGCTTGTCACTTCCTACTTGGCCGTCCTTGGCAGTATGATAATTGTGCTATTCATGATGGTCGTGCTAATACATGTTCATTTTTGTTTCGAAGTACGAACATTGTCTTGCTACCATCCAAGCCCATGAGTGACATGGGTCCTGATTCGAGGAAAACGTTATTTCCTTTTTTATTTTAGGTTTTGAGATTTTCTTTATTTGTATTAGGACTTAGGGTTAGTTTCCTTATTGTATTAGGACTTTAAGGTTTTGTTTTGCTATATATGCATATGTTGCTTTGATTGTGACTCAGACTTTGACAATTTATAAAGAAAACCGAGTTTGAAAACTCATATTATCTATTCGATATTCTTCGTAAACCAACGAATTTGATAAAACAAACTCTATTTCCGCTGCCCACTCTGTATCACTCTAGGTATTCAAAATAAAGCTCACCCCATACATGACAATATGCGATAGATGAAAATACAGAACCAAACCTGATGTGCAATGAGACGTAAAGAGAAAAAAAACATGACGTAAGGTTGATCAATTACAGTCGGTAACAACGAATACGGTTAGTGCATTACAAGCTACAACAATTTTGGCGAGCGATACAAGCGTTTGGATGAAGTTACTTTACCCGTGAAAATTGCTAAATGAATGAGGAACATAAATGCCACGACAATAATTGACCTTTCAGTTCTCAGTAAAAATATGCATTTTACTCCTTAATCATGCAATGACTCGTATGGTTTTTATAAACCTAATTTTTTTCCAAGAACATTGATCGTTGAAAAAAAACATGTTTTTGTAATCGATCTTTTGGACCTGACTGAGATTACAGTGAGGTCTCACCAAAGAGAATATCAAGTGAAATATGACATAATTTTTTTTTGAAAGAGAATATGCCATAATTTTGGGATATCAATAGTATTGACAAAGAATTTTTGGTATCATACACAATGACTTGCTGAAAACCAAGCATTCAAGTGCCCGAATTCTCAATCAAGGTTGAAACTGAAACGAGTTACAAAGAAAGACTCATGATTCCCCCAAAAGACAGGAAACACTAATACATATAGCAGTGTTGAAAATGGACATGTAATAATTCGAACAAGATACTAAACCATGGACATGTAACGGATCCACAACCAGACCTGAGTTATGTATATAAACATCATGAGAATAACATTAAGAAATAAACAATTTACAAAGAAGACACAAGAGAAGCATCATCCCTATAACATTCATAACCATATCCACATGTGGAATCGTTAAATAAGTAGCGATACATACGATGAAATACCTATGCACAAGAGTCTTATTAGATGTGCAGTGCGCAGCTTTAATGACAAGAGAAAATGGTGCCCCGAAACGCATGTGCAGAAAACCACAATGGAAGCGTACAACCATTCTTCACAGAGTACATTTCTTTCCATACCCTACTACTCCTATGATAAACCAACACCTGCTTCTGGGTAGCTAAGAAAACGTATTCACCGGTTTGACTTATTGGGAAAATCCCCGGCACCAATCCTCTAATGCATCTAAGACTGATCCTATCCACCATGTGCCACTCTTCCCCATCATATTCCTTCAGAACCCATATTATCATCCAAGCTTCTGATATCTGAATTACTGACAAGTGGCCATCTGACTCCAACAAATAAACCCGGTTTCCCGACCCATAACTCACTTCACCGGGCAGTTGAATTTTCCTCCAGACATCATAGTCCAAATCAAGTGCAAGTATACACGAACAGTTCCCGGTCATCCAATGGAGCGCCCCATTGACAAACACAACTTGGTTCTTGTTCATGTGTGTGAATTGATCATCTTGCAAAGACACAAATTTCCTCCACTTGTTCAACTCCGAATCAAAGACCAAACAAACAAAAGTCCCATCTGGCCTATGACCGAAAAACCTATGGTAACCTGCCAAAACAACATTGAACTTCCTAGACGATAGATCACATGCCAAGCCAACAAGAGTGGCTTCACCGTCTGGATAAAACCGAGTCATCCGTCTCTCTCTATGCTTAGGAAGCAATCTATACTCTCCAGTCATCGGATTGCAAACATAGTAGGTACCCTTATCGGGAATGCTGGAGCAGCACAACAGCCCGTTACAGGACGCCCTAACCTTAACCCTGTCCTTCAAAAAATCCAAGGACAATTCAGACACACCCCTCAACTTATCCACACATATCAAACTTGATTTCGTCTCGGGAGAATGCGAAACCTCAACCAATACCATTGGGTTCTTAACAGCTAATTCGTTGTACAATCGAATCAAATAATTGTCTGAAGACAATCGATACCAAAGCTTACACACAGTCTTAGCCTTAAAGAGGGACTTAACAGGCAACCTCGCAAGAATCTGAAGAACAACCTCATCTGGGAAAATACTCATTTTCCCCTAAATCGATCAACCAATCGATAGCTGCTGCATAAAACTAGAAATTTCCAAATACCCAGATACAATTTCAGATACCCAGTTGCAGAAATAGAGAGAAAGGTATGAGATTTTCTTACCAGATGAAAAGATTGAGATGGGTATCCGATCAAAACCCATTCATTTGACTGGAATCAGGTGAGTTCTCCCGAGGGGGTCTTCAATCAACCATTTGCAGAACAAAAAAAAACACGTCTCAATGCAATTTCTAATGATCCATCTCAACCCTAAGAAAAAGATTTTGAATCACGAGATGTGATTGGCCAGAATGCGATTAAATTTTGTTAAGACGAGAACGAAGACCCGATAGAACACACAAAACCTACGTAATCTGCAAATTGCAACAGAGGATCCCAATAGAATATTGAAAAATGACACCTCTGTACGTACCAGAAATTTCCGATATGCCCCTCGTTGACTCGGAAATAACGAATATGCCAGTAATAGTAGAGAGCTACGGTAAGGGACTCATGGGCCTTATCTAATCCGGAAAGTGGGCCCAACTCAATCAATATGGGCTGGTCCAAGTCCGTGCCAAATGGCCCACTTGGTTGATGCGAGTCTATCCAATCTGGGGCTAATAGCTAATCGTATCCTTTCTTCTCCACACCTTATCTCGCGGTCACACCTCAATCCTCAGAGAAGCCAAACTTTCTGTTTGGATTGCGAGAAAGTTCGAGAGAAAAGAAATGGCGTCTTTGGCTCATCAATACACAGGCCTGAGATGCCCACCTCTTGCTCCCATGAAGCTTTCGAAACCCTTCTTCTCTCGCGCGAAGCAAACCCAGAAGCTCCGTTCCAGCACAGTGCTTGCCAAATGGAAATATGACTTGAGTTGCTCTGCGACAATGGAAATTGGAACCCCTGAGCTTAAAGAGAGGTTCGCTCTCAAGCAGCTCTTCGAGGAAGCCTATGAACGCTGTCGTGTTGAACCCTCCGATGGTGTTCCCTTTACCCAAGAAGACTTCGTCAACAATATTGATAACTTCCAGTTCGCTCCTGACATTGGGTCTAAGGTCAGTCACATTTTGCTTTCTTCGTTTGTTCGTAATTCGGTTCGGAAGTTGTTGATAGGTACGAGCTTGTTTGATGGATTTTAGCTGAATTTTGTGGAATTTAATTAGTTTTGGGTTCATAACGACTTTAAATGTGTTGAAATGGGAGGTGATTTTCGGAGGGTGATGAACTATCAACTATTGTTCAAGGGTATAATGTACCTTTTGTTTTCAACTTTATGAGGAAAGACTATGTTTCATTATATTGAAAACAATTCACAATTCTAATCATATAATGTGTGGTTCTACTTAATAAGCCAAGGGAAGAAGGTGAAGGCACAATTGTTTTTCTGCATTATGTGGTATTTGATATTTTCTTACTTGCATCTTGTTATAGACAACAGACTAGAAGATGATGACCCTTTCTGTGAATTCCCTTCAGGTGATTGGTACAGTTATATTTATCGATAAAGAGGGTGCATATGTTGAAATGAATGCAAAAGGTACAGCAATTTTGCCCCTAGAGGAGGCAAGCATTCACCAACTTGATTCTGTGGAAGAAGCTGGCATAGTTCTCGGTATGAAAGAGGAGTTTGAAATCATTGGGGAAAGTGAAGAAGATGATTCCTTAGTCTTGAGCTTGAAGACGAGCCAGTATAACTTTGCGTGGGAAAGATGTAGACAGCTTCTAGCTGAGGATGTTACCGTCAAGGGACTGGTAAGTATCTGAACATTGCACAAATTTCTTTCTGGTTTAGTAGTCTCTTTTTTGTTAGGGGTGTCTTTTTAAGAACCAAAAGCCAGGCCTTGTCAATTACCTTGCATCTGGGGACCAATTTGATATGAAACTGGGAGGAAATATTGATGTATTACTAAGGATCAAATAATCTTTTATATTCATGGAACTTAAGTAATTGCTTGTTCAAGCCATATCTAAAATCCTCTCTCCTAGTTTCTCATTTCCAATTCAGCCTTCCTTGCAATCTAACTTTAGATGATATTTGCTGTGATGTTGGACTAACTTACTTCTTTTCTTTGAATCATGCATACAGATTGTTAGTGCAAACAAAGGTGGTTTGGCTGTTGTGGTGGAGGGTCTTCGAGGTTTTATTCCCTTTTCACAGATGTCATCGGTTAGTAATTTAACCTGGATTGCTCATTGTTGTAGCCTTTGCTTTGTTGCTATGTAGCTTCTTATTTCATGGTTTGGGATTAAATGAGGGTATGGTCGCTATTTTGTGTCACTTTGTGGCTGCTAAGTTGGGATCTTTCCCTGCTCTATTGGTCAAGTCAAAGTTTTGATAATTGTAGTTTCTCAGTGCATTTGAATATGTATCAGAATGCAGTGGCGGAAGAACTTATTGATATGGAGATTCCATTGAAGTTTGTGGAGGTTGATGAGGAAGAGTCCAGAATTATCTTAAGTAACCGCAAGGCTATGGCTGACAGCCAGGCACAACTAGGAATTGGATCAGTAGTCACTGGAACTGTTCAAAGTCTGAAACCATATGGTGCCTTCATTGACATTGGTGGTATCAATGGTCTTCTTCATGTCAGTCAGATCAGTCATGATCGTGTTTCTGATATTGAGACAGTTCTTCAACCTGGTGATACTCTCAAGGTATGACTATCATATATTTAGCTGGTTTTTGGCTGAGAAATTCTGCTACTATAGAATTACATCCCATGATGTAGGTAATGATTTTGAGCCATGACCGTGAGAGAGGCCGAGTAAGTCTTTCTACAAAGAAGTTAGAACCTACTCCTGGAGACATGATTCGCAATCCAACCCTTGTATTTGAGAAGGTAAGTGATAAAGTTTTGCAAACATTTCTAGAGTTGCAATTGTTACATATTTTTGTAAAATAAAGGCGGTTATTTCGCACAAACACCCTTGTTGTCTTGCTCTTTTCCAAAATAGAATAATTTCATCTGTCATATGCAAAACTTAAACAGTTAATTTATCTGCCTTTGTGATTATGTTGTAACAGGCAGAGGAGATGGCTCAAACATTTAGGCAGAGAATAGCTTTAGCAGAATCTATGGCCCGGGCAGACATGCTTAGGTTCCAGCCTGAGGTACTTTATTTAATATTTGTCTTCAATTTTTATTTCATAAAATAAGTAGATAAAAAAAAGACGGTAAGGGGGAAATGGCAAGACAACTGCGAAATTGGTAGTGATATCATAGCAATAAAAGGTTTATTGTTGATACACGTGTCCATTCTTGTGTGTATCTGATGAAGCTGTGTTCCATGATGTTGCAGAGTGGCCTAACTCTGAGTTCCGATGGGATCCTTGGTGCACTTCCTTCGGAGTTGCCAGAAGAAGGTTTAGACTTGAGTGGTCTTCCCCCAGGTCAAGATTAGTGGCGAAATCTTTGTTCCCTTTCAGGATGATGTGCATTTCAGTTGTAAAATTTGTTCCCTTTCAGGGTCTTGCAAACTTTTGTTCCGTTCTCTGCAGTCCTTTGTACCGAGTGCTTCCCTTGTGTTAATGGGCAAATTCGATCTTCAAATAAAACTTTGAACATATCTGAAGTGTGTAGTCCATGCCACTGTTAAAGTCGGGCCTGATCTCGTCAGTGAAGTAGAAATATGAATGTATGCTTCACACAAATAACTCAACTATGTTTGCTCCATGCCACTCTGTTCATGATTGGAAGATTTCAAACTCTTTCGTAGTGAGACCCTTCGTCCTTTCCCTTCAAATGCAGGTCTTGAACATGGATGAGAATTCATAAATATTTCATATCATGTTAAAGCTCGATTCATTCCAAAAACACAAAGATAGTTATAAAGTGATCATTAACTCTAATTTGGGGGTGGAGATTTCAAGATAATTAGTGATCACTACATCCACTCGTAAAGACGAATCTCAGCTGGAAACTGCCACCAAAAACAATGTCCGTAAGTTCAAAACTTCGCAAACTTGTATTCTAAATATTAGTGTTATATCCAAATAAAAGAGATTCATATGCTAAATACGAAGATTAAAAAAAACTATAACGTGTTACAGTTCGCACCACTATTTTCTTGTACAGGTAAGTAGACAGGATTGATGTAAATCCTGAAGGTGGCTAATTCCCAGGTTTGCCGCCCTTCTTGCCTTTCTTTTGCTTCTGCTTCAATTGAGTGAGGCCTGCAGATGTGATCTTTACATTGCCAATGATGGCAGCAACCAGCTCTGGATCCGTACATGCTTTCATCAATTCCTTCTCTCTGTTTGTTGCTTCTTGCATGTGATTGAACAAGTTCATCGCAGTTTTTGCACCTAACACAAGAAATTAAATAATGAAACCCCTGAACAAGTCCTATTCAATCCACAAACTTCAACCCTATTGAATTGTCAATTACCTTTTCCTCTCTTTGCACTTCCAGGAATGATCTTCACTCGATATTTATATGATTGAACCGCACTGTATGGACCACAGACGGGAATAGCATATAAGAGAATATCAGTAGGCAAAGGATTTCCGGTCAAGTAATCTACGTCGTTTAGTTTCTCCTTCTCTTCTTCTCCGATCTCATGAATGTCATCCTCCTCCATCACTACCTTATCCATCTCACCAAATCCATTCACATGACTTGCCGAATTCTCATCAGCCTGTTCTTTACAATCACGAGAGAGGTGACCAACCTTTTTACATCTGTAACATATTTTTGGAGCATCTTCTGGACCTGTTACATTAAAGGCAACTCAGTTTAGATCATTAGTTTATCAATGATTATAATATAAAAGGCTAAGCATATGGTATACTCAAATTTCATACACATAGCATAATATGTTACGTTCACCTACCCTAACGTATACATGTATTACACATGCACACACTGACGTTTGGAAATTACGGATGCCTACACTAACCTTTACATTCGCTATGTAGGTTAGTGTATGCATCTGTACTTTAACAGATAGGTTAAGAGTAGGTATTTGTTAACATCTTGAAAATATATAAAGGTTAGTGTAGGTATCTGTAATTTTGAAAGGTCAGTGTATGCATCTGAGAACAGAGTATAGATTAGTGTAGGTATTTGTAAATGTCCCTAATATGTTTTTCGGCCATCAGTTGTTGCACTCCAAGGGAGTAAAAAACTCATTTCAGAAGTGCAAATGCTATTGAGTTCCATTAGCAATTACTAAATGTTGGGAAACATACCAGGGACAGGTTGCTTTTCCCTGTCCGCATCATCATCAGGATTTCCGTTTTTCACCTCATTCTTTTGTACTTTACCAGCAGACTGAAAATATACAAACATAGTCAGTTCTAAAACCAAGAGTTCTCCTGGAAGAATAATACCTCCAGGAGATATTTACCATATATACACTCGGTAGTGTGTTTTTAATGTTAGTCAACAGTCTTAAGTTGTTGACAAATGTAATATCGTTCTTGGTCTTTTACCATATGAATAGCAACAACAAAAAAAAATCAGATTGTTGCTTTAACTTCAATATACGAAATGATAATAAGCTGAAAACTTAGCATGGCAACAATTTCATAGGAAAAACATTCCCCATCAAGGCTACAAAATTTGAATGATTGGAGAAAGTTAAGCAGTGATCATATAAAGATGTAGACAAAATAGTAAAGTTTCAGTACTCACAGCCAGTAGAGCCATGCGTATACTTCTTTCCTCCTCATCTTGATCAGCATATTTCTCCTTCATCTTCTTGAGTTTAGCTCTCTGACCACGACTTAACTTACCAACCCCAGGTTTCGTGCTTTGAATACTCTTTTCAGACTGATTGATAGAGCCAGTTTCACTTCTTGCTTCCTTTTCCTGTTCAAAATTTGCATCTCCAACACTACATTTCTGGCCTTTCTTCAGCTTTCTTCTTTCGGCTTTCGAAATGTAAGGTTTTTCTCTAGCACTAGCTTTCTTTTCCTCCTGATTACTTTCTTCCATCAAGTCAACCTCAACAGAATAAGAGTCAAGTCCATAATTTTTACCTGACATTGATGTAGACCCAAGCCCAAGAGCTCTATCAATGAGATCCTCAAGTTGTGGGGTAACTGAACTAACGGTTTCAGGTGCATTTTTAACACCAACATCAGTCACAGTGTTCCGTTCCTCGGGATGAATGTGTGTATTAATGGCTTCGGCATTAAAAGTATCAGGGCCTGAATTTACTGCAGATAAGACTTCTACTCCTACTTTACAATTTTCTGTAGATATTTCAGGAATGTTTTGTGGTTCCTCTTGAACCTTTTCATCTGTCCCTTCTTTCTCTGACTCAGACTCAGGATCTGATTGTTGTTGTGGAGGCCCACTTTCTTCAACAACATTCATGCCTTCCTCCTCACCTCTTACCCTCCTTTCATTTAAATGAGATCCCAAGGAGCTCTCATCCAAACGAAACAACATACCAAATCCCATAATAAGCGGGTGTGGAGGAAGAAAATTCTTCTTCCCACGAATCATGAAACTTCCAACTGTAAGATATTCTCCTGTAGGAGCTGTTTTGCTTACTTGGTGAGGATAAACCCACCATGCACTTGTGACCATCTTTGAATCCCATGCCTGACTATGACATACCTACATCAATTTAAATTTAGTAATGAATTGAAGAATCTGAATTTTGCTTAGATATGCACAATAGAATGAAACAAACATAAAATATGAACATAACTGAAAGATTACTTACTGTAAAACATCCAGCTTGGTTTAACGTGAGGGGAGGTACTGGTTGTTCCGGTTTGTGATTCTTGATTACAGTACTTGAAGCCCCATGCAGGTCTGCATGGATGTATCTGTTTCATAATTGAAATAATATAAGCACATAACTAAATCAAGTTGTACTTTTCCAGCAGCGTATCACAATCTACAGTAAAGTAATGAATTCACAATTTACAAAATAAATAAAGAAGTGCATTGGAATTAAATGATATGTTGAAATAGTCATAGATATCATATGAATACCCATTATATTATTCTCCTTTTGTCAAAGTTGTTTCAACTTTAGGTACTAAAAACATAATAAAAAAACACAGATAGTCCAATACTTTTCATGGGAAATCGGACTGTCATCATGCACAAAGCTCCTGTTTCTTGTTCATGGGCACTACATATATACGAGAAGAGAAATACTAAACATGTTATTCTGGAGAAGTCTCCAGTCCATGGATAACATGCTCCAATCCAAATGGCAAATTTTGAATTTGTTATCTCGCTTTTTAATAAGCAGAGAGCACTGGTAAACACATCGAAGACTGTTGAATTCCCCAGTGAGCATGAGCGACAATCTACCCTCATGGTATTCTCTCTCCTTTTGCCATCTTCCAAACACATTCTGACATTTTTTTTCTATATCTATATGATCCTCGTTTTACTTTTTGCAGTAAGAACACATGAGATGAGAACTTATGCAGTCAATGTCTTCACATGAGAATCTTTCTTTTATATACTCCAGGATAATTTTCCTAGAAATTGCATAGAGAGAAAGAGGGAGCAAATGCTTACAAATCTCCTTTTGACATATAACGTTTGACTATCATTTCGTTTTGTTGAGCATCGCGTCCACTTATAATCAAATAGTTCTCACTGCTGATGAACCAATTGAATTTCTCAAACCAGTGAACCTTGCGGATATGTGAAATTGTAGCAACAGCTTTTTCCTGCACATTAATACAGTACAATTATCTACTTAGTTCCTTAATGATAGACAACTATCTAAGAACTCATCAGTTCAAAGCACAAGCAGTAGCTACAAAGACGAGTTTAACTATATTGAAAGGCACATAAATATGCATTGAAGGCTGTGAGCAAGAGTCTCCCATTCATTTGTAATTGAGGTATTAATTAGATCTCTAGTTAATAGTTCAACTTATGATGCAATCAGTGATTCCAATTACACCGTGCAGTAATCAGGTAAACCAGATTTTGCATTGAAGGTTGTGGCAGTTCTCCAAACAATGCACACATACTCTGAAACTCACAGATTAGGTAACATCTTTATGTTACAAAAAGAAGGCCAGACCATTTTTTTAGGGTTAATTGCTAAAAATTACCTTATAAAT
Organism: Erodium maritimum; assembly: GCA_963921825.1. NCBI lineage: Eukaryota > Viridiplantae > Streptophyta > Magnoliopsida > Geraniales > Geraniaceae > Erodium > Erodium maritimum. The sequence continues at coordinate 48,936,262 of OY997591.1, forward strand.
TGTACAGTGCGAAATACTACCTTATGTATTGTCCATGCTTTTAAACTATCCTATTTTTTTACCACGGTTCTCTGTTAGTTTTTTCATCAAAATTACAACCCTTATGTATTGTCCACATGCGAAAACTAACCTTATGTGTTGTCCACATGCGAAAGAAAACTACCCTGTATTGTCTACGTCCCAAATTGTAACTAAATATTCCAAAATTTGTCAGTAAACGACCATGGTCAAAAGATAGGGTAGTTTAAAAGCATGGACAATACACAAGGTAGTTTATCGCACCTGGACAATTCATAAGGTAGTTTTTAGCAATTAACCTTTTTTTATTAATAAGTCATTATATTTGAAAGATACATGTCATGGACCCTTATAATAACAAAAAGTGCGATAAATAAACTCAACTATCTCGCAATATCAAGCTTGTGATAAGCATGATTAAACTTTCAATACATCTGCATTAATGCCTAGCTTTATAATATTGAAAAGAAATTCTAAATGACTTGTGAACTTCAAGCAGCATTAAGAAAGCTAAACAGAACTATTAAAAACTAATGGCGAAGATACAGAAAATGATAACTAACACGCACTAACTGAATGGTAAAAAATAATTTAGTTACCTGTGAAAGCTGAAGACGAGTCTTTCTCTCAGCAGCTTTAAATGCCTTTTCATGCGCTGTAATAGTCTTTTCCTGCTTTGTTTCCTGTTTCTTCTTCATCTCATACCAACGTCTGGCATTGGCATGTGCTGAAAGTGATAGGTCAACCTCTACCTGGTTTTACAAAGGTAGCAGTGACATTGATAAACATGTATCTCTTCTATTTATTTAGGATAGTCAGTGAGAAAACAGATGTCAACATCAAGCTAACATAAAGAAGAGCATTACAGAACATCATATCACTGTTCCGACAATCATAATATATATCAGTTCATGACAGGCAAACACCAGAACATACTAAAAATACAAATTCCCATGTAAAATGTGTAAGCAATACTGTTTTTTTTTTAAACGTAGCCATGTGTTGAATTTGAACATTATTCACAAAGGCCAAAGACCATCACATCTACAAAACATACTGAGAATGAAACTAAATATCAAATCAATTATGAGGAGTAGAAGGATGTAAAACTAGGTGAAAACGTAACTATTTAGATCTAGAGAGATGCTAAGGAGAAAAAGAAAAGGTTGTACTTAAATAGTACCTTATCCACTGGGAGTGTCTTTTCATCATCGTCCATTTCATCAAGATTGTTGCTCAACAACAATGTCATGCAGTTCTTTTCGAGATAAAGTTTGTCAATGAGACAAGCCACGGGATTCCCAGATTTTTTCTCTTCTTTGACCATACGAGCAAGATCCTCCCAATTCATACCCTTTGCAAGAGCAACACGAACAGCTAATATAGCAGCATCAACATCTTCCAAGTTGTACTCTATCAATTCAGCTGTTTTAACGCATCGGTCAACTTCCTTCTTCAGAGTTATGGCACGATTTTCCTATGGAAAATGATTTAGACGCAATAGATATAAGGGAACAAGCATATATAATAAAATTCAGAGGGAGAAGCAATAAAATATGCGTAATACTTCTGCTGACATTAACAAGTAGACTAGATAGGATGAAAATATTGAGGCAAGTCATGTTGACCCTAGCACTGATATCTTGATTACCCTCAGTGTATATAATGGAGATGTAAAAAATGAAGGGTTCAACTAAATTCATCAGTAAATATGAAACCCAGTGAATCAGATCATGTCAGTAAGAAATTTCACATTCCTACTAGCATGGTTGACCTTGTAGTACAGCCAAAGCCTTTATCTGCACCCCAATAAACAAAAACTTAACATGGTATCAAAGCATATTTGACATCAGTTTGTGCGTATTTTATAATTCCTCCTTTGATCTTTGGAAACACTTATACGCGATGTGTGAAAGTTGACCACATTCCGAGCCCAACAATAAGAAAAAAAAGACTCGCAAGTAAGGGGGGGGGGGGGGGGGGGGGGGGGGTGTTATTATATAGGGAAGTCTGACATTGCCCAAAGAGAAAAAAAATGAAGATGCAAATAAAGACCAAGGTCAAACCCAATAATAAGGTTATCCTTTTAGTGTGGGAAGCCTGTGGCCTATACATAGGCCAAGTGAAAAAAGCTACAGCTAGTATTAAGGACAGCACAAACCTGGTCCAAACGTATTTTATTGAGTTTTTGATTAGCTGAACTCTCTTTTGCCTTTTGCTGTTGTTCAGACCTTTGACTCTCAATTTTGCTGTAAAACTCATCCAAAGCTGCATCAAAGGTATCAAACTTCACATGCTCCCTCGACCTGAATTGGTTCAGTAAAAGGGGACAGAACTCATCATACATCTGCAAATCAAAGTAACATTTTCTAAGAAAACATGCCAGTAGAAATCGGAGAAGAAAAAAAATCACATTATTCAGCACAGGAAAAAGGTAAGGGAAAATAAATCAACTGAATAGTAACCTGGCCAGAGCTTCCTTGTCCCATCCCTGATTTCTGCATTAAAATGTATCCTTCTGGGATTTTATCCCCTGAAATAACATCTTGTAGCCAGTCCTCAAACCTTGCCACAGCTTGGACCAGAAGCTGGATTGTGTTGTCATCCAACTTGCTATCTTTCTGAATCTTCATATTGGGCACCAGACCTCCATCTAATATAATATGCTCAGAAAGTGCAGGTCCATAGCCCAGTGCCTCGCCAAGAACAGTTTTCAACGTGGCTTGTTTGGCACGGGAACCATCACTACCATTTTTACTTGCTTCAGAAGACTTTCCACCTTTGCGCCCACTTTGCTTTTCTTTTGACGTATCAGGTATAGTAGTTCCTCCTTCAGCGTCATTAACAGGTTTATTGTCATCAGGTTCTCTATACGTAAGAGCAGCCTGCAACTTCTCAACAGTAGTACGCTCAAAAAGTCGACATATCTCAATAGGATAGCGGTGGCGAGACATAATAGCAACACCTTTATCATCATCCCTGTTATAGAGAACTTAATGTTATTTAACTAAACTCCGCCTTAATAAAAATGACATACTAAAAATATAGAGTTATTTGTTTCTCCCTTCTAAACAATCAAGATTGTCAAACATAGCTTTAGCCAAAAGTTTATAATAAGATGTTGGCATCGAACAATGGGGCATTAAGAATTAGGGAAAACTATCAATACCTACCCAAAACCATGTCCATTTAATTGATGTTTACTCTAAAGTTTAAAGTTAACTGATGCATACCCTGAAGTTACGACTTGTAACTAAAAACCCCTTCTGTCAGCTAAAATGACGAAAATATCCTCAGTGATAATTTTTCAATAATTTTAAAAATATATATATGAAGTGCTTTTTTAAATAAAAATGAAGTCATTTAATAAGTAAATATATATATATGGGTAAATTACAGATGCATACCCTTAAGTATGGCCGTTTAACCGATGCATACCCTTAAGTTTGAACTTAACCGATGCATACCCTAATGTTTCATTTATTAACAGAAAACCTAATTTATCTTTAAATAAATTTTATTCATTTTTTCTTAATTCTAAATACATGTTTTTAAAATTTCAAATTTTAATTTTAAAAAATATATGAATCAAAAAAATGTTAACTTAACTAATTAGTTATTAATCTAAATTAATTAATCTAATCTAATTAACCTTACCTAATTAACCTAACATAACTACCCTAATTAATCTAATTAGATTCTAATTAGATACTAATCTAAATTAATTAATATAATCTAATTAACTTAACCTAATTAATCTAACATAACTAACGCAGTAACTCACCTTCTCTCTTCCTCGTTCAATCCCCAGTCTCTCTTCCTCTCTCTCAGACCATTCATGTTCAACCTTCAACCCTCAACAAATTACACGACGACTTCGCAGCGACTTCACAACTTCACGGCGATAAGTTCTGTCCGGCGTAGGCGAGGAAGAATCGGCGACTTCGCGACGTTCATGACTTCTCTGGTTGTTCAGATCTGTTGCAGAAAAGGCTCAATCCTCGTCGGAGAGCGGCGGCGCCTCAATCCTCGAGTTCAGATCTATTCTCTTGAAACCAGTTCGGTTCGAGATTGGTTTTTTTGTAATACATATTTTTCTAAAAAAAATTAGATCTGAAATCCTTTCTATCATCTCTTAGTTTGGGTTTTTGTTCATCGTAACCAGAATGATACTTGTTTTTATTTCTAGAAATCGGTTTCAGACCGAGCAAGAAGAAGCCCGGGTTTGTGTTTGTGTTCGTCCTTTCTATCAGATCTGGAGGACATTTGTTTGTATTTCCAGAAATTTTTTATGTTTCCCTTTAGCATCTGGTTTTGGTCGGGGTTGTGTGGGGACCGTTGCCGATGCCGACGAGAATACACCGGAGAAGACGGAGCTCCTCTTTTTTTTTTCAAATGGTTCAATTGGTTTAGGGTTCAAATGGTTCCAATTTGCAGAAATAGAATGGTAAGGATGAACGAGAGGTTGAAGAAGATGGAAATTAGGAAAATAAAAATTGAAAAATAAAAGAGAATAAAGAAAAAAAAGTTAAATTAAAATCTGAAATTGAAAAATAAAAGAGAATAAAGAAAAAAAAATTAATTTAAAATCTGAAATTAATGAGAAAGAAAAAAGAAATAAATAATGAAAACTGATTTTAAAATTAATTTGAAATGTAAAAACTAATTTTGTTAAAATAAAAATATAATTTTATTAAAGTAACAGTTGAGGGCAGTTTGGGTAATTCTGAAAAAAGTAACCGATTTTGGATGGAAAAGTGGACGGAAGGGGTTTTCTGTTAATAAATGAAACGTTAGGGTATGCATCGGTTAAGTTCAAACTTAAGGGTATGCATCGGTTAAACGGCCATACTTAAGGGTATGCATCTGTAATTTACCCTATATATATATAACAAAAGTACTTTCTAAATAAGTTTTTGAACATAATTATTGAAGTGTAGTTGAGGGTATTTTCGTCATTTTAGCTGACGGAGGGGTTCTGAGTTACATTTCGAAACTTAAGGGTATGCATCAGTTAACTTTAAACTTCAGAGTAAACATCAGTTAAATGGGCATGGTTGTGGGTAGGTATTGGAAGTTTTCCCTAAGAATTATGCATAATTATAGATAAAATAAACAACACCACCCGTTTATACTTTATTTAAAGGTAAAAAGCACCCCAGCAAGCTCAACCTCGTCCTCAGGATTACAAGAAAGGGAGAGATAAGAAACCCATATACCAGGAAGAATATTAAGTGGATTACAACAAGCATCTTAATTATGTTGCACAAGATGAATGTACATCAAGGTAATGACCAGCAGGAAACAACAAAAGGTATTCATACAATGCAATAGTTACCAAGATCAAGAGTAATACGAACTATTGAGCTTAACGAATAGCCAACCTGTGTGACCGAAGAAGAGTCAAAACCATAAAATCAGGATCTGTCAGAATAATGTTTCCCTGGGCGTATAGCTCCAATATAACATAGTGGGCATTGGCGCCCAGTCCAAATTGGAAGACGATGATCTGAGGATAAGTTAAGAAAAGATTAGACTACAATAGACATATACGACAAACAAAGATCGAAACTACGTGAAAACAATAAGGCATAGGAACTTCTACAGATAAGAAAATGGTGTGGGCTTATACCCTATCATACCCAAGCTGCCTCACATCCTCTAACCTTCTTGTCCGTATATGCTTCCTTAACTTGAGAGTAAATCCAGAAGGTGTATTACTTTTGTCCCTAAAGGAAGTGGAAAACAATAACAAAGTCAAAAGTAATTCATGTAAGTCGTAGTTTGCTCTCTTTTATTTTATTTTTCCTTCTTAGAACACTTATAGCGGTAGCGTCTCCCAAGTAGTTGTGCTAGAGGAGAGAGTGTGTGTAGCAGCAATGGTGGCCTCTAGCTAAAGGTTAGAGAGTGCCGCATAGGAGAGAATGTTTTTGTTTTCTTTTTCATTGTTGATGTGTATACAAGCGCCATGCGCTTGAGTGGGTGTTGACTCTTCCCCGGTGCCGAGCTTCTCCAATGGTAGCGCCTCCTTCACCACTTTACATAGGGCTGACTTTAGCTCCCCATTGTACACACTCTTACTACGACAGATTGATAAATGCAAGTAGCATAGACAGAAAATAAATCATTTAACTATAATGGGAAGGCTTCATTTCACATTATAAATTCTAATCAAACAATTACATTGTACACTCTTAACCATGCACCATTTTATGAATTATTGGGCAAAAAGAATTAGAATACTAAACTTTCTAGGCAACCAAACAGTTGTTGAGTATGAGCTTGAGGAGAAAAAATGTAGGGAACCTCACCGGACATAATCAGTGGTATGCAACCGAATACCGCTTTCAATCAGCATCAAGACCTTCTCACTCTCGCCGGACTCCGTGACACCGCTACTGTTCATAAGCTTGAACATATACGTCTACACGCAATCCATTATCATTCCAATCGATTCAGCATCAGCAGAAAAATGATCGAAAAATCGGAATCAATTCAATTAATAAGCTAGAAACTGATCAAACGAGACATAAAATATTAGGTACAGGAAAACTAGGGTTAGAGCGAGGATGAAAAAGAAGGGACCTTGGGAGAGAGATCGTAGACATTGGAGCAGCGCATGCCGATTAAACGCCGCAAGCACTTGACCTCGGCGGCGACATCGGCGGTGTTCATGCGAACCTTCACCATCTTTTCGGCTGCTCACACTCAATTCACAATGACTTGTGATTGGGGGTTTAGGACTAAACGGCGAAGAAAGGTGGAGAAGAGAAGGTCAGAGAAAATGTCTAGGCTGTGACCACGGGTGCATTACTAGATTAGCTTTCATCCTTAATTTTGTTTGTTTTAAGAGCAACCACATCGTGCGAACCATGCCCCGTATCATGCACCGCGACTCGCGTAAATGTGGTTCGTGGTTCGCACCATGCATGTTGTGGCGTGCATGATTTGTGAACAACGTGCCACACTCGTGCGCGTCGCTTACTGTTTTCACGATTCGTGATGCGTGATTCGTTGGCGACCAATCCCAGCGTGCCACGTGTCTTCAACGGTCAAAAAAAATCGGGTTGTTGCCAAATGGTCAGATTTCAACGATTTTAATTTTTTATAATTAAAAACAAATAAAATTCAATACAAAAAATATTTTCCCTCCCTATAAATACCCCATTCATCCAAACCACACAACTTCTCTCAAAATTATCTCTACTTTTCCTCTCCAATTCTCCACATTCATTCGATAAAAAATGTCCGCCGACGAGGCTCAAATGAGGGAGGAGCTCGAAGTCGAACGTCTCGAGGTGGAAGCCGAACTTCGTGCTTGGGAGCAACGATTCCGGCGGAGGACCGACAAAATGATGCAGAGAGTTCGTACTCGAATCAGCGTCACAAACGATGCGACCCACCGGCAACTCCGACGAGACCTTATCAAGGGTCAGACGACGACGAATCCTAGTAGTTAGATGAGTTAATAAATTTGATGTACCAAAAGCATTGTATTTTGATGTATGATTCGAGAAGTAATGAAATGTCATGTTTAATTATCCATTTTATTCCATTAATTTTGTTAATATAAAAAAAATTATTTTTGTGTTTTAGTTAATTAATTAATTAATAAATTAGTTTTATGAGTTTTATTTCAAATTTAGTGTGTTAAATATGAATTAAATAAATTCAGCAAAATCATAATTAAATATCCAGTCAGCATCCACTCAGCACTTATATGAACCCCTGACCTCATACATATGATACCCACAATGTGTTGTTTTTTTTAAATCAAGGGTTAGCATCACAATTCATCCTATTCAGCACATGATTGTGAACAGCGGAGGACCCCGAACCCCTGACCTCACGATGTACGTGCTCTTAGAGTATGTACATCGTGGGATCAGGGGTTCGGGGTCAGGGGTTCGTAATCATATGTTGACTAGGATGAATTGTGATGCGAACCCTTGATTTTAAAAGAGCACCACATTGTGGGGATCATATGTATGAGGGCAGGGGTTCATATAAGTGTTAAGTGGATGGTGACTGGATTTTTTTTTTTGATAAGAGAATTTATTGATCCATTGCTTTCTAAGGGCATGAAAACAAGTAAAGAAGTCGCCTTAGCAAGGGATCTTCCCAAAACCGAAACATGCTCAAAAGAGCTACGAACAATGAAAAACAAAAACCAGAAAACAAGCGGGAGAGCATACAACGCCTCCTAGCCTATTTCATATACGGGTCCAAGCAAAAAACCTGGTTCGAAACCGGAACAGGAATTAGAACTTTTCCTGTCAGTTCGGGATTATCCTCGTCCTTACTACCCTCGACGTCTTTCAGCATAAAATGCGGATTGATCTGATCGAGCACCCGAGAACCGAGATTAACTGCCTTTTTGACAACTTTCAAGCTGTAACTCCAATCACCCGAACTATTTTTTTGCGATATCGACCGTAAAGCTTCCGGAATTGCCTCTTTTATCAGTACTGGTTCTGGCTCTTCTCTGATAAAAAACGAATGGAGGAACAATTTTCTTCGGTTGAACTTTTTTGGGCGTCCACGTTTCTTAGGTTCTCCCTATGTGATCGGGGATTTGGTCAAGGCGTCCTTCCAAAGACTAACTTGTGCCCCGGCCACCGAGTTCGTACCGTCAAACGAAAACACCTGCTGTGTGGGTTGACCTGCTGACAAAACGGGCCCCTCCACAACATTGAGTTCACCTGAGCCCACCATCGGGCCCAAATCAATACCAATGCGTTTAAAAACATCTACCAGACTTGGGACCTCGCTAGCCAACTTCTGGCCCTTTTCGGGTAAGCCTATCTCGAAACACCCTCCTGAATGGGCTTGGTTCGATAAATTTGGGCATGTTCAACTGAGCTTGATAGACTAGGCACAACTTCTGGACCTATTGAACTAAGCCTTGCTGGGGCAAGCCCAATAGGCACAGGCCCGTCATCAATCACCCGCACCTCACCCTTCTCTTGAGGCCTAGTAACAGTAAGCCCATCATTAACTCTGACTCGCTTCTTCTCCATTTGCGGGCCGAGCTTCTCTGCTGAAAGGGGAATCGCGACTCCAGGATTGTCGGCGTCGATAGAGGAATCATATCCTGCAATTATGGGTTCCAAATCCCCGGGATCTGATCCATCCCGTGCTTTACTGAATCTCAGATTTGAACTCGAAATCGTGCCCCGAATCGTCGTTGATGGTCGGCGTGCAATAGAATCGTCGACCAGAATCGTGGCCTCATACTCCGACATACCACCATTTTCCGGCGTCTGATTTCATTCCGACTTCTTCTCCGACATCTGAGAACATTCCGGCTTCTTTACCACATCTGATGAGCTTTGTTTCTGTGCAGAAACGCTCTGTTTCGAACCGGAACCAGACCGAACTAAACCAGGACGTGTGAGAGCTACAAGAAGATCATAATCATTGTACCGATACCCATTGAGAGATGAGACTGCTTGATTTGCAGAAACTGGTTTCAAGAACTCAACAAAACCAAAGTACCGCCATTTTCGATTTGGTTTCTTCAAAGCAGAGGCAAACTCAACCTCTCCAAACGTGCTTAGTGAGTTACGGATCCAATCCGACGAGGTGTCGTACAGAAGGTTATACAAAAAAACCAAAGACTGTATGGAGATCGGAGCACCAGCAGCCTTCACCCCATCCTCAACCGTCTTGCCCTTCTTGCCTGCGATATCATCTTGCACCTCATCCTACTTCGCGCCTGCAACCGGACGGACTCGCTTCTGCCTCCTATTGTTGTTCCTAATCTTAGAAGCAACCACCTCCTTCTTGCCCAAATCTGACACAATGTTGACATATGTGGAGTAGAACCCAAGGATTTTGGTACAGAAGGAGGAGAACGAGAGGAGCTCCTCCCCCAAAACTATCCGGCTCTGGCGCGTTGCACTCATGAATTAAAATATCAAAAGATTGTTCAATTTTGATAATACGCTGACTGGATATTTAATTATGGTTTTGCTGAATTTGTTTAATTCATATTTAAAACACTAAAATTGAGATAAAAATCATAAAATTAATTAATTAATTAACTAACTAAAATACAAAATTAATTCATTAACAAAATTAATTGAATAAAATGGATAAGTAAACATGACATTTCATTACTTCCCGAATCGTACATCAAAATACAATGCTTTTGGTACATCAAATTTATTAACTCATCTAACTTGTAAGAACCGCCCCCGGTCAACACCGGTCGAACCGGTGAAATTCGGGAAGAGTTGACTTTCCGCTGAAAAAGTCAACCGATGACTCCGGGAGTCATTCGAGACCTTTCCGGGACCCAAAAAGCTTAGTCGTCATTACGGTTAGCTTAGTTGGGTCATTTCCTTTCAAATAGGTATTTTTGCGAAAAAAAGTCAAATTCGGGTCAAACGGGTTCGAATTAGGGGTTTTATCGGATTAATTGAATTGGGATGAGATAATTGTGAGGGGAGGTGAACCCCACATGGACACATGTCCATAATTGTTGGAGGAGAAGAAAGGGATGAGAAAAATACCCTTTTGTCCCCACTTTTGGACAAAAGAAAGGGAAGGGGGCTAAAGGACAAATTAGACATTTCTACTTTAGGTTAAAGGCCACATGTGAGCCAATTTTCAGCTCATTCACCCCCTTGGCCGAATTTTACTAGAGAGAGAGAGAGAGAGATTGGAGCTCCCATTGAAGAAGAGAAGAAGGTGAAGAAGAAGGCTTGTTTCCCTTGATTTCTACCACAAAACTTCTCCAAATCTTCATATTTCTCATCCCCTCTTCATTTCCTAAGGTGAGCACTCAATAAAACCCTCTTTTGATGAATTCCTAGTTGTGGGTTTTGTAGAAAATGCATGAACTAAGCTTGGGTATTATGGGTTTGAAGTTCTTCATTGTTAAATTGATGGGCTTTGTTGGAAAGTGAAGAATTGTGATGCAAATGGATTGGGTTTTGTTAAATTGATGAAACCCAACCTGGTCTTGAAGTTTTGGAGTTGTTGATGCTAATTTTGAAGTTTTGGAGCTTAACAATGGAGTTTTGAAGGTTTGATTTTGTGGGTTTTTGGTAGAAATGGTTGAAATATTGGTGGATGAGGTTTAGAGCTTGTTAGGAACTTTTTGGGAAAAAAGAGATATTTTTTCGGCGACTGGAGGTCCGCCGGAGCTCCGAACGGTCACCGGAGCTCCGATCACCGAGCGATGTGACCGGCCATGGCCGGAGGAAGAGCCACGGAACTGTGACCGGCCACAACGGTGGCGGTCCGGTTCGGCCGCTCACGGTCCAATTGTGGCCGTGGGGCCCACTTGGCCGGGGTGCGAGTTTGTCGTGTTCGGGTGGTCTTGGGTGACCCCCGGATTGATAATTCACACCCGGAACGAATTATGGAAGTGATTCGTGAAAATTCGGAAATTGTGGTTAGAAACTTTAATTGCGGAACTAGAACGCTCGGACATCGGAAATTGATTCCGCCAAGTGCGTTGGAACACGTGAATTTAATTAGGAATGATAGAAACAAAAATGGAAATTTTCGGAGCCCCGAGGGACGTTTTCTCGATCCTGGGCAGATTCGCCAAGCCGAACGAAATGGGCCATTTCGGGCCCATTTTGACAAGGTTGAGTAATTAGGAAGGTTATCTAGAACCAAACGTATTGGGGAATTAGTTTGGGTGTTATCTCTTTAAATCACCTTTGAATTATTATTAAATCTCGTATTACTTTGTGATCTTAGACGTTGTTCCCGATCGCGGTGGAGGAGGTTACTAGGCGACTCGTGGTTGTTCGTGTTGGATCGCGGTTGAGGTAGGGAAAAGTAGCGAATACCGGTTTAAATGCAGAAAGTTACTAGAATTGCATATAGGATACAAGTAACCGGAATAATTGTAGAATTGCATTTAGGATGTGATTAACTAGCGTAGTCGTTTAAAATATGGAATCACTTGCGGGCCAGGTCGTGCCCGTAGGTCTGGGATTTGCCGTGCTGTAGAACTGCATGAGGGCAATGTCGTGCCCGTAGGATTGTGTGATGGTTACGTTTGTCTGTGATTAATAGCTTTGTAATGTTTGGCATGTGGTATTGTCACGCCCCAAATCCAGTTTTGACCAGACTCGAGACGTGAATTAAAGTACTAATAAAGTACTGATAAAAGCAAATTAAATAACTAGAATCACTGAGTAAAAGTTTAACAATGCGAGTCGAAGTTCAAATCCAAATGACTAAAACATGGTTTAGTTCATAAACATAAAATAAACAGTACGTCTCTACTACATAAACCACCCGAATCCTTAAAGCTCCCGAGCCCTGAGACAACTGTTGGGTTTTTTCCCTAGGCCCTAGGATAATCCGGAGTTGGAAAGATGGAAGGAATAAAATTCATCGTCCTTAAACCAGGTTCGTCTTTATTGGATATTGATATTCACGTTATCCGGCCGTCGGGGAGTGTTGTTAGACGCCAACCTCGATTAGTAGTTAATGAGATTAATTACTACCGGTTTAGCGTTGAACCTATGTGGTCACACACTTACGAGTGACGTTTGATGTTTAAGATCATTTAGTTTATTATGTGATAATTTATTGAAATGATCTAGATGGCATGCTTGTTATATATTCTGCTGACACAGAAATATAATAAATATTGGAGTTCTTGACCGATTGGATCTAGGTTAAGTGGGAGATTGTTGGGTTTTGCCCTAGGCCTAATCGGGTTTAAAGCCCAATTGAGTCTTGGACCCAATATACTTAATAGTATATTAAGAGAAATTTAGGTTTAGAAAAGATGATTCATCTTATTCTCTTGTAGTCTCCTTTTTCTCTTCTCTCCCAAACACAAAAATTGAAGAATCGTTCTTCATCTCCATAGTCGTCTCAAGTAGTTGAAAGCATCAAATCGTTGCTCGGTGTGGATACACTAGAGGCTTCGTATTTTCGGAGCTATATCAGTTTTGTTTAACATATCAAGTAATAGCCTATTAATTTTATCATTGATTCAAATGCAATAGATCGTTTTAGGATCGAATATTTTATTCCGCTGCGAACATATGATGTTTATCGATCCTTCAATAACCTCTAGGTCTACTCATCAACGAAACCTGTAAAAAATAGTAAACACAAAGGGGGTGAGCTTACGCTCAGTAGGAAAAAGTAATAAAGGAAAATGACCCCCGCTTCGTCAACAAAAATTTCCCAAATAGTACTATTACTCAAAAGACAACATAATTAGAGATCAACAGGAATTTCAACACTTAATAGAATATGTAATAACCACTCCCGGTCAACGCCAGTCAAATTTGCGAAAAACAGGAAAATTTAAATTTTTTAGACAGACACTTAAATGAACCTAAATTTGACCACGAGGGTCATACCGGACTTAAGCTGACCCCGTTATCGACCAAAGTGAGTTCCGGGGACTCAGGGAAACTTTCTAACCAATTTGGGAAATGTTGACTTTTCGTTGGAAAAGTCAACCGAGCGACGTTTTGGTCCGTTCGAGGTCCGTTTTGGATCCAAAAAGCTTATCCGTCGTCGCAGCGGTCGTAGTTGGGCCGTTTCCTTGTAACCCATGAAGTTTCGTAATTTCTTGGAAAAAGTGCCCGTTCGGGGCCCGAGACGTTCGAATTTCGCGAATCTGATTGGAAAATATCTAAGAGATATTTCCCAAAAAGGTGTGGGACCCACTTGCCACATGTCAAATATGTGGTGGTGTTAGGTATTTTTGAAACAAGACAAGGATGAGAGGACAAGGGGGGTTCAGCCATTAGTGTAAAAATGGGAGATTTTTGGAGAGAGAAAGAAGCTAGAAGGAAGAAAGAAAATGGGAGAAAAAAAGAAGGCTTGCTAGGGTTTTGTGACGTTTCTCGATCATCAAACCATTGGATCGTCTCAAAGATAGGAGAATCAAGTTCACACCGTCATTCTCTACGGTGAGCATCTAACCGAATTTCGTTTTGTTAAGTTTGGAAGTTAGGGTTTGGTTTGAAACTAGTAGCTTGTGGTGGTGTTGAGGTGTGGGGCTCGTTGGAGACGTTTTGGAGCGAGATTGGGACGTTTTCCAGTGACCGGAGGCTCGGGGGAGCTCCGGCCACCGTGCACGGTGGCTGGCCGGAGCTAGGACCGGCCACCACCATGGTGGACCAGCCCCAAACCGGCGGCCAAAGGGGGTCGGGTGGGGCCCACATGCTCGGGTATTTGGGTTTCGTGTTCGGATGGTTTAGAACGTTCCCCAAGTAATTAATCCACACCCGGATCGAAATTTGGAATTAAATTGTGAAAGTTGTAATTGACGGGTTTAGAAACTTTAAACGCAAATTAAATGACTCGGAAGTCAGAAATTGATTCCGTCGAGTGCATAGGAACCCTTGAATTATTCTAAGACCGTAGAAACGAAAACGGGAATTTTCGGAGCCCCGGAAGTACGTTTTCAAAACCCAGGCAGATTCGCCATGTCGGGCGAATCAGGCTTTTCCGGGTCCATTATCGGCAATGTCGAGTAATCGGGAAGTTTGGGAGTGATCGACATTGTCGGGGTTACTTTTGGACGTCAAGTTTATTAAAATTCAGTTTATGCATGCAAGCTTAAAAGTATTTAAAATTGTGTTCTTGTTAGATCGTGCCGCAGACAGAGGAAAAGGAAAGCTAGGCGAGTGATCAGGATCACGCCAGAGCTTGATTGTGAGCTTTTGGAGAAAGCATACGAGGTAGGGAAAAGTAGCCGGATCTCGGCCCTGACTAGGGAAAGTTAACAGTAGAAATGCATGTGACACTTGGGTGTCGTGGGTTTAGTAAGTTTATCGAATATTAGGAGGGCAGACGACACCGGGTGGTGTCGTATGATACGGGAACGTATCGAACAATAGAAATGCATGTGACACTTAGTAGTGTCGTAGGAGCAGTGAACTTATCGATATTAGAATTACTGGAGGCATTCGGTTATGCCCGGATGTTGATTGTTTAATTTGTGTCTTAGGTGGCCATGAGAGCCCGTACTTTACTGTTTGTGTCTTGGGTGGCCATGAGAGCCCGTACTTTACTGTTTGTGTCTTGGGTGGCCATGAGAGCCCGTACTTTACTGTCTGTGTCTTGGGTGGCCTTGAGTGCCCGTAGGGTTGTTGAACCCGTGTTTTACCGTTGGTATCTTGGGTGGCCATGAGTGCCTGTGGGGTTGTTGAACCCGTGTTTTACCGTTGGTGTCTTGGGTGGCCACGAGTGCCCGTAGGGTTGTTGAGCCCGTGTCTTTACTGTTAGTGTGTCTTGGGTGGCCATGAGTGTCTGTGAAGTGTTAGACCATTATTGTTGCTGTTTGTTGAACTTTGTTTGTGATTGTGATTGTGGTTACTTGAGGCTGGGGGCCCGCTTCATAATAACGGGGGTCCTGTGATCGCACGCGTATGCATGTTCAGACGAGGTAGGGGGGCCGCTTGAGAGAAAAAGGGGTCCTGGCAACGCGTGCGTGGGGGTGACAGGTCAACAGCCTGATCCGAATTTGTGTCGGGAAAAGTGCGATAGGTCGACCGCCTGGCCTGACAGGGATCGGCAAACTGCGTGGGGACTGAGTAGCTGGAGTGTGATCCTTTGCGATCTTGTTTGGTGTGTGATCCTTTGTGATCTCGGGTGTCGTGTGGTTATCTTTTGTGTCTTTAGAGGAAGTCGTAATCGTTGTGTCGGGTCTACATTACGAGTTCGAGTGTTGAGTCGGTTGAGGAAAGTAGTAGTCGTGTGTCAGTCAGGTTACTTGAGTTTGGGGATAGTAGTCCCCGGTGTTTGGGTTGGTGTTGTTGTTACCGGCATGTTCTGCTAAGTATGTCGTAGTCAGTCTGTTATCCGTGGTGGTGAGCAAACGCTCACCCTTAGCTGCTTTTCCTACAGGTACTGGTCGCGGGACATACTAGGTGAGCTTCCGAAGCTTGAAGAGCTAGAAGCGGGAGTCCGGGTTTACTTTTGAGTCTAGCGACGTATGCCTTGTATTTTGTCCGCTTGTTGGGACGTACTTTTGAGTTGTAAATAATCTTTTGTTTAAGTAAATGGTGGTTTTAAAGTGTTTTATTATTCTAAACGTTTGCGTTCCGGGTTCGGTTCTACTGAATTTGGGGCGTGACAGAATAACAACTCAAAAGGAAATCAACAGGGAGACACTTACTCACCAATAGGAACCAACTAAAGAAACACACGAATACCGAAATATATAGATAATTAAAACACAAGGCTCCGATCCACACACCAACACACATACCGTACTGGAATATCCCTCGGCCTAGATATCTTCACGGAACTCACATCATCGGGGTGAAACAAGTCTTCCCGGAACACGTTGCATCAGGTTAAGACAACAATATATCATACCGGAATGTCCCTCGGCCTAGGTCTTCCCGGAACACATAGCATCGGGGTGAAAAAAGTCTTATATATATATATATAAAAGGTATGATATATATATATATATATATCAGGTGCTGACACGTGGCACGCATAGTGAAAACCAGTAAAAACCACCCTTATTGTGAAAAAAGTCCTATATATATATATATATAAAAGGTAGCTATCCAGTAAAAACCACCCTTATTGTGCAAACTACGAACTCACCAGGTGCTGACACGTGGCACGCATAGTGCTGATAGTTTGCGCAACACGGTGCTAATAGTTTGGGACTATTAGCACTGTGCGCCCAAACTATTAGCACTCTGCGCGCCACGTGTCAGCCCCTGGTGAGTTCGTAGTTTGCACAATAAGGTGCGGTGTTTTATATATATATATTGTCCACGTGTCAGCATCTGGTGCGCTCTGCTGACATCACTTTGGGGGGATCATATGGCTCTCATGGGTTCGTAGTTTGCACAATAAGGGGGGGGGGGTTTGTACCTGATACCAATCCTATATATATATATTGTAATAACCACTTCCGGTCAACGCCAGTCAAACCTGCGAAAAACAGGAAAATTAAATTTTTTAAGACAGACACTTAATCTAACCTAATTTGACCCCGAGGGTCATACCGGACTTAAGTTGACCCCGTTATCGACCAAAATGAGTTATGGGGGACTCAGGGCAACTTTCTGATCAATTTGGGAAATGTTGACTTTTCGTTGGAAAAGTCAACCGAGCGACGTTTTGGTCCATTCGAGGACCGTTTTGGATCCTAAAAGCTTAGTCGTCGTCGCAACGGTCTTAGTTGAGCCGTTTCCTTGTAGCCCGCCAAGTTTCGTAATTTCTTGGGAAAAGTGCCCGTTCGGGGCCCGAAACGTCCGTTTTTCGCGAATCTGATTGGAAAATATCAAGTAGATATTTTCCAAAAAGGTGTGGGACCCACCTTGACACTTTTCCAAATTGTGGTGGTGTTAGTTTTGGGGGGAAACTAGAGGGAAGAGAGGGGTGGCCGACCACTTGTGTAAAAAGGAAAAAAAAGAAGGAAAAATGAGTTAGTTTTGAAAAAGAAGAGAGTATTAGAGAGAGAAGGAGAAGAAGAGAGAAAAGAGAGAGAAGTTAGGGTTTGTGGCACTATTCACGTCATCAACCATTGGGTCGTCTCAAGGCAAGGAGCAAACTTCTTCCCCTCGTCTTCCTCGTTGGTAAGACCTAAACCGATCGTCGTTTTGTTAACTTTTGAAACTTAGGGTTTTGTGTAAAACTATGAGTTAGGGTTGTAGTGAGTTTTGGGGTTTGTTGGAGACGTTTTAGAGGTGTTTGGAGGGTTTGGTATGCGGCCCGGCAGGGTTTGGTCGCCGGCACGGTATGTGGCCCGGCAGGGCTCGGTTGCCGGCCCGGAATGCGGCACGGCCCGGGTTGTGTACCGGCCTGGTCCAGTGAGTCGTTTTCAAACTTTTGATGGTCGTGCTTCGGTTGTGGTTCGGTTTGTCGTCGCGTGTTTGGTGCATGTCGGTACGGTCTCTTTGAGGTTTCGCTTACATATTATTATATTTAAAGTATTAATAGCGTGAGCGGTGTGACGTGTTAGTGTTAAGCACACTAGAGTAAGCGTAGATCGGGTGAACGTTAGTGTATTTAAACTTGTGGTTTTTATTTGAGTTCGCAAAATGAACGTTTGCGTGTATCTGTGCAGAGGATACAGACTTATGGCTCGCGGTAGACGCGGACGAGCAGCGGGAACACGGGGTCGGGCGCCCACGCGAGGCCGGCGGGGACGGTCAGCGGGGACACCAGGGAGGGTGCCAACCGTTGAGCCCGTCGACTACGCGGAGGCGTAGGGCACTCCTGTCGGAGAAGACAGGAGAAGCGACGCGGGGCCGTCTACAGGCACCCCCTAGTGTTCCGCCGGTCGCGGACCCTCCAGTTATGACTGCCCTGGATGAGCTGACCAGGACAGTCCAGAGTTTGGTGGCGGTCATCGCCAGCCGAGAGTCGGCTTCACCAGCACCAGAGGCAGCCGCGGTCCCGGTGAGGGCCGTTCAGACAGAGGATTATACATCCCGAGCACTACTAGACTTCCTGAAGCTCGGGATACCTACATTTGTCGGGGAGCTGAACCCCGACCGAGCCGAGAGGTGGCCAGAGCAGGTCACGCGAGACATGGATACATCAGGTATCGAAGATGGCCGTCGCATGGTGTCCTTCGCGGCCCATCAACTGAGAGACAACGCCTACCACTGGTGGGGGCGTGTGAAGGACATGGTCGGATACGACTACTGCATCTTCCAGGAGGTGGTTCTGGCACAGTACTTTCCCGAGTCGGCTCGGCTAGAGCGACATCGGCACTTTTTAGACCTGGAGCAAGGGGGTTGACAGTGGCGGAATACGAGGCCAGATTCACGGCCTTGACCAGATTCGCGTCGGAGATGGTGACTACCGAGCATAACCGTTGCCTGCGGTTCCAGGGGGACTGAGACCGGTGATTCGGGACAAGGTCCTCGCCTTGAGACTGCGGAAGTATACAGATCTCGTGGACACCGCAGCGACGGTGGAGCAGGGGATCCGGGATGCGGCTAGGACCCGCGAGGTTCGACAGCGGCCGACCAGTTTTACAGGGCCGTCAGAGTCACGAGACCCGAGGAGGCAGAGGACCACGGGGTTCTTCCGACCACCACCTCATCAGGGTGGATCGAGACAGTTGGGGTTAGTAGCATCAGTAGGGCCAGTCGCCTCAGAGAGGGGGCCGACATGCTATCTCTGCAGGGAGACTGGCCACTTTCAGCGAGGGTGCAGAGCGAGAGGAGGGAACACGGCACCACCATCGACCAGCCGGACAGGCCAGAGCTCGGGGTCGAGAGCCGACGAGGCCAGCTGTTTCCGGTGCGGCCGGATGGGACACGCTATGGCATGGTGCCGCGAGCAGTTACATCAGCGCAGCGACCGCAGCAGTCGCGGACAGTACAGTCGCCCAGGGGTCGCCCTCGACAGAGTCAACAGCCAAGGTCGTCACAGCCGTCTGCGAGCGCACCGATTCCGAGACAGCAGCAGAGTCACGGGTATTCAGCAGCCAGTGCGCCGGGTCAGAGGCAGCAGGCCTCGCAGGGGAGAGTGTATGTAGTCACCGACTCCAGAGCCCCAGAATCTAGCACGTACCGCGAGACCATCTAGGGTACGTGTTTATTGTATCATTTATGGGCGTTATTCTTATTTGATACAGGGGCGTCGCACTCTTTTATTTCGTCGGGTTGTGCTGAGAGGTTGGGGTTGAGCTTAGAGCCGGTAAGTCCACCCCTATGCCTGGACACCCCAGTTGGGGGTGGTGTATCGTTGACTAGGGTGTGTCGTGCCTGCGAGATTAGAGTCGCAGTCTGTCCTTGCCCTGGTTATCTTCTCGTGTTGGGGATTACGACCTTTGATGTGATCTTGGGAATGGATTGGCTGTCGAGGTACCGAGCCAATATCGATTGCTACAGGCGACGAGTGACAGTGTCAGTGGGTGGTACGAAGGTGACGTGTGTGCTGGGGAGTAAGAGTGGGGTCCTCCTGTCGGCGTTGTCCGCAGAGGAGGAAGTACCGGCTGTGCAGAGCCGAGAGTTGCCGAGAGTGGTATGCGAGTTCCCCGAGGTCTTTCCTGAGGAGTTGAGCGGGTTACCACCGGTTCATGAGGTAGAGTTCGGGATTGACCTAGTGTCGGGGACAGCGGCGATATCGATGGCGCCTTACAGGTTTGCGCCGACAGAGTTGACGGAGCTGAAGCGTCAACTAGAAGAGCTTCAGCAGAAGGGGTTTATCCGTCCGAGTGTATCACCGTGGGGAGCACCAGCACTCTTCGTGAAGAAGAAGAGTGGAGAGCTATAGATGTGTATAGATTACCGGAAGCTGAACCGGGTTACGGTGAAGAACCGATACCCAATGCCGAGGATCTATGATTTGTTCGACCAGTTGAGAGGGGCGACCTACTTCTCGAAGATCGATCTGCGATCTGGTAATTATCAGTTGCGAATCCGTGAGGGGGACGTCGCAAATACTGCATTTTGGACACGCTATGGGCACTACGAGTTCCTGGTGATGCCATTCGGACTGACGAACGCACCTGCAGCGTTCATGGACCTGATGAACAGCATCTTCCGGCCGTACCTAGATCAATTTGTGGTGGTGTTCGTGGACGACATCCTGATATATTCGCAGAACGAGGCGGTGCATAAGTCACATCTGAGGGCTGTTCTGACTCTACTGCGCGAGCATCAGCTATATGCCAACCGGGAGAAGTGCGAGTTCTGGCTCTCTAAGGTGAAATTCCTCGGCCACATCGTGTCCCGTGACGGTATCCTGGTCGATCCGTCTAAGATCGACGCGGTCTCGAAGTGGGCACGGCCCACGAGTGTCTTTGAGATCCGCAGCTTTCTGGGGTTGGCAGACTACTATCGGCGATTCGTACAGGATTTTGCGTGACTAGCCGCGCCGATGAATCTGTTGACGCGAAAGGGAACCGGATTTGTGTGGACGGAGGACTGTGAACGGGCATTCACGGAGTTGAAGACTCGGCTGACTACCGCTCCAGTATTAGTGGTGCCCGAGCGAGGGGTCGGTTATGATGTCTACTGTGATGCGTCTGGAGAGGGACTGGGCTGCGTACTGATGTAGTTGGGCAGGGTTGTGGCTTATGGCTCCAGACAGTTGAAGACGCACGAGCGCAACTACCCTACCTACGACTTGGAGTTAGCATCAGTCGTGTTTGCGCTAAAGAGCTGGCGATATTATCTGTACGGCGAGGGGTTTCAGGTGTTCTCGGATCACAAGAGCCTCAAGTACATATTTTCCCAGCGAGACCTGAACATGCGTCAGCGACGGTGGATGGAACTACTCGAGGAGTACGACTTCGAGCTACACTACCATCCGGGCAAGGCGAACGTGGTCGCCGACGCCTTGAGTAGGAAGTCGGTTCCGAGCCTTGCCAGCATATCAGCCCGAGAGTGGGACATGATGGGGGAGCTGAGCACGTTCGGGCTTGAGCTAGAGGAGATTACGGGCGGCGTGGCCATGTGCTCATTGGTGGCTCAGCCCTCACTGCTTGCCCAAGTGTTGGAGGTGCAGTCGGAGGACGTCGAGGCGTCAGAGATCCGCGAGAGAGTCGTCAGGGGTGACGAGGTGGTGGGCTGGGAGGATAGTACTTATTGGGGGTTGCGGTACCGCGGGGGGCTGTTCGTGCCGGTTAACTGTAGAGACGCCGTGTTACGAGAGGCACATCATTCGCGTCTTACAGTGCACCCGGGGGGCACCAAGATGTACCGTGACCTCAGACAGCACTTTTGGTGGCGCGGGATGAGGAAAGCAGTCGCAGAGTTTGTGTCGAGATGCCTCGTCTGTCAGCAGGTGAAGGCCGAGCATCAGCGTCCAACGGGATTGTTACAGCCACTACCGATCGCTCAGTGGAAGTGGGAGCACATTACTATGGACTTCGTGTGTGGACTACCGAGATCGCCAAAGGGAAACGACGCCGTGTGGGTGATAGTCGACCGGTTGAC
Organism: Erodium maritimum; assembly: GCA_963921825.1. Lineage (NCBI taxonomy): Eukaryota > Viridiplantae > Streptophyta > Magnoliopsida > Geraniales > Geraniaceae > Erodium > Erodium maritimum. The sequence continues at coordinate 48,958,149 of OY997591.1, forward strand.
CAAGTCGGCCAACTTCCTGGCTATGAGGATGACAGACCCGGTCGACAAGTTGAGCAACTTGTATGTTCAGGAGATAGTGCGTCTCCATGCGGTCCCGGTGTATAGTGTCTGACAGGGATCCCCGCTTCACGTCCAGGTTTTGGCCGAGTCTGCAGAAGGCATTGGGGACCGAGGTTCTACTCAGTACGGCACATCATCCCTAGACCGACGGTCAGTCCGAGCGCACTATCCAGATATTGGAGGACATACTACGGGCATGTGTTCTGGATTTCAGGGGATCTTGGGAGACCCACCTGCCGTTAGCCGAGTTCACCTACAACAACAGCTTCCAGGCCAGTATCGGGATGGCACCGTTCGAAGCGTTGTATGGGAGGTCGTGTCGATCGCCAGTGTGTTGGGCAGAGGTGGGGGACAAGAGTCTGCTGGGGCCAAATCTTATCAGAGAGACGACGGAGAAGGTCGCGCTGATACGCGATCGGTTGAGGACCGCGCAGAGTCGGCATAAGAGTTATGCCGACAGGCGACGTCGACCTCTTGAGTTCGCAGTCGGGGATCACGTGTTCCTGAAGGTGAGCCCGAGGAAGGGGCTGGTGCGGTTCAGACGCAGCGGGGGCAAGTTGGCCCCGAGGTACATTGGCCCGTTCGAGATCTTGGGCAGAGTGGGAGCAGTGGCTTATCGTCTGGCGTTGCCACCGCAGCTTGGGAGAGTCCATAACGTCTTCCACGTATCCCAGTTGCGGCAGTACAACGCGGACCCCTCCAACATCATTGAGTGGACTGATATCGAGGTGGTTGACGATGTCTCCTATGAGGAGCAGCCGGTTCGGATCATGGACACACGGGAGCAGGTCCTACGGGGAGGCAAGATTATCCGCTTGGTACAAGTACAGTGGAAACATCACGGGGCGGAGTCGACGTGGGAACGCGAGGACGAGGTTCGCGCGAAGTATCCCGGCCTGTTCGATTCCCGAGGTACGTCTGTTTTAAATTTCGTGGACGAAATTCCTTGAAGGGGGGGTAGACTGTAATAACCACTTCCGGTCAACGCTAGTCAAACTTGCGAAAAACAGGAAAATTTAAAAATTTTAAGACAAACACTTAATCTAACCTAATTTGACCCCGAGGGCCATACCGGACTTAAGTTGACCCCGTTATCGACCAAAATGAGTTCTGGGGGACTCAGGGCAACTTTCTGATCAATTTGGGAAATGTTGACTTTTCGTTGGAAAAGTCAACCGAGCGATGTTTTGGTCCATTCGAGGACCGTTTTGGATCCAAAAAGCTTAGTCGTCGTCGCAACGGTCTTAGTTGAGCCGTTTCCTTGTAGCCCGTCAGGTTTCGTAATTTGTTGGGAAAAGTGCCCGTTCGGGGCCCGAAACGTCCGTTTTTCGCGAATCTGATTGGAAAATATCAAGTAGATATTTTCCGAAAAGGTGTGGGACCCACCTTGACACTTGTCCAAATTGTGGTGGTGTTAGTTTTGGGGGGAAACTAGAGGGAAGAGAGGGGTGGCCGGCCACTTGTGTAAAAAGGAAAAAAAAAAAGGAAAAATGAGTTAGTTTTGAAAAAGAAGAGAGTTTTAGAGAGAGAAGGAGAAGAAGAGAGAAAAGAGAGAGAAGTTAGGGTTTGTGGCACTATTCACGTCATCAACCATTGGATCGTCTCAAGGCAAGGAGCAAACTTCTTCCCCTCGTCTTCCTCGTTGGTAAGACCTAAACCGATCGTCGTTTTGTTAACTTTTGAAAGTTAGGGTTTTGTGTAAAACTATGAGTTAGGGTTGTAGTGAGTTTGGGGGTTTGTTGGAGATGTGTTAGAGGTGTTTGCACGTTTTCCGGCGACCGGGAGCTCGGGAGGAGCTCCGGCCACCATAGGGGGTGGCCGACCACCATAGGAGGTGGCTGGCCGGAGCTAGGGCCGGCCACCACCATGGTGGCCGAGCCCCATTGGAACCCTAGGGCCCACGGCCAAGTGGGCCGGGTGGGGCCCACGTACTCGGGTGCTCGGTTTTAGTGTTCGGGAGGTTTAAAACGTTCCCCGGACCATTTATCCATAACTGAATCGAAATTTGGAATTAAATTAGAGAAGTTGTAATTAACGGGTTTTAGAAACTTTAAACGTTAATTAATTGAATCGGAAGTCGGAATTCGATTCCGTCAAGTGCTTTGTGGTCCTTGAACTATCCTAAGACCGTAGAAACGAAAACGGGGGCTTTTGGAGCCCCGGAAGGCCTTTTACAAAACCCGGGCAGATTCGCCATGTCGGGCGAATCGGGCCTTTACGGGTCCTTTATCGACAATGTCGAGTAATTAGGAAGTTTGGGAGTGATCGACATTGTCGGGGTTACGTTTGGGCGTTAAGTTTATTGAATTTCGGTTTATTCGTACTAGTTTAAAAGTGCCTCAAATTTGTGTTCTTTTAGATCGTGCTGCGGACCGAGGCAAAGGGAATCTCGGCGAGTGACTGGGAGCACATCGAGACTTAGTGGAGCACTTTTGGAGTTTTACACGAGGTAGGGAAAAGTAGCCGGATCTCGGCCCTGATTAGGGAAAGTTAACAGTAGAATTGCATGTGACACCGGGGTGTCGTGGGTTGAGTAGGTTTATTTAAATATTAGAAAAGCTTGATACGGGAATGTAGCGTTATGAGAAAAGCATGTGACACTTAGTAGTGTCGTAGGAACAGAGAACTACGCGATATTAGAACTACTGGAGGCATATGACCATGCCCGGAGGTTGACTGCTTAAATTTATGTTTTGGGTGGCCATGAGAGCCCGTGTTATTTAAATTGGTGTCTTGGGTGGCCATGAGAGCCCGTATTTGATTGTTGGTGTTTTGGGGTGGTCGTGAGTGCCCGTGGGGTTGTTGAACCCGAGTCTTGACTGTTGAGGTGTCTTGAGTGGCCTTGAGTGCCCGTTTGTTGAACTTGCTTGTGTTTGTGGTTGTGTTTGCCCGAGGTTAATGACCCGACTGTGTGTCGGAGAGTGGTGTGGATTTTGGCAGGTTACGAGCATTCTTCGGCTGGCCTGACCAAACTCGAGTCTCGACAGGTTCTGAGCATTCTTTGGCTAGCCTGTTCCGTGTCCGGATCTTGAAAGGTTATGAGCATTCTTTGGCTAGCCTGATCCGTGACTGGGTCTCGGCAGGTTACGAGCATTCTTCGGCTGACCTGATCCGTGTGCGAGTCTCGGCGGGTTCTGAGCATTCTTTGGCTAGTCTGATCCGTGTTCGTGTCTTTGGAGGAGGTCATAAACGGTTGTGTCGGGTTTGCTTTGTGAGTCTGAGGTTGAGTCTGTTGTGGAAGGTAACGGGTCGTGGGTCAGTTGAGTACTTGAGTTGGGGACTGTAGTCCCGGTGTTGGGTTTGGTTTTGGTGTTACTGGCTTTATCTATTAATTATGCCATAGTCAGTCTGTTATCTGTGGTGGTGAGCGAACGCTCAACCCTAGCTGCTTTTCCTACAGGTACTAATTGCCGGACGGACTAGGTTAGCTCTTGAAGCTCGTGGAGCTAGGAGCGGAGTCTGGTCTTTTTTTTTTGAGTCTAGTGACGGATACTGTACCTTGTCCACTTGTTAGAACGTTTGTATTGTAAATATTATTATTTTTTATAACTAAATGGAAATTTCAGAGTTTTATTCAAAACAGGTTTCAAGTGTTTTTGTTTTAAATGTCCGCGTCCCGAGTTCGGTTTACTGAAATTGGGGGCGTGACATATATATATATATAGGGGCACGCTCACATGTTACCCATGCTTAAGTTGTTACTTGTTACCCAAATATAAGCCATTCAATTTTAAAATCTAATGGATGTAAATTTTTAGCCTAAATTATCCAAAAAATAAATAGATTAATTAGCAAAAGGCTAATTTGGTAAATCCATCTCTCTTAATTTTATTATTGTAGAAATTTTTAATCGTATAAATCTGAATATTATAATTTTAATTTTTTTTGAATAATTTATTTTTTATTTTAAAATTCGATAGTTTTTCTATATTTCGTAGTTGCTGTTACATAATATTATATTTAATATTACACATATTTATATCAAATGTTACAAAAAGATAAACGTGTGTTCCAAAATGAAATTTGATGTTACAGATTTTTAAAGTCCATATTACAGATTTTTAGATCCGAAATTACATATTTTTAAAACCAATGTTACAGATTGTTACAAAAACTTCATACTCACAAACATGACAAAATTATACCTTAACAATTACATAAATATACCCTAAAAAATACAGATTCCAAAACTTGACGTTCAGAACTAAAATCTGAGTTACATAATTAATATCATACTTTTACAGAATACACATATAGAGATAACAAAAAATTACACTAACAGTTACAAAAAAAATACCAATAAGGATGACTTCACATTTATCTAAAACCTAAGATACATAATTAATATCATACTATTACACAATACAAATAAAGTGATTACAAAAAATTACACTACCAGTTACAAAAAAATAACAAAACAAAACATTAAAGCAATGAATCTTGTCATGTTCCAGCTGCTTCAGTAGTTGCAGATTCAAAATCAATCAACCTCTGGTTGACTGTAGGATCATGTGCACAATTTTCACACTCCATAAAAAAAGACAATATGCATTGCCTCTCCCACGCCCTAGCCTCAACTGGCTACAATTCTTCCCTCATCAATACTATCATCCTCGGCATAAACAAATAAAATGGACTTTTGTGTGAGATTGAATTCAAAACATTGCAGCAATAATGTTTTCGACGTAATACACTAACCCCATTACAGAACACAATAAAAAAATAAATAATGAAAAAAGAAATCTGAAACAAAACCCCAAGTGCCGGTGAAGACCTGAGATTCTAAGTGACGACAACCAACAACGGATGGCGGCGTGACGGTGACAGATCGGAGCTGTCGAGGTCGATCTCCACGGCGGCGTCTTCTCGGGGCTTGCCGTGCCTCGCCTTTGCAGATCTACTCGGCGCCGGCTCTGCAAATTACAGGAGTGTAGCGGCGGCGGCGGCATGTGCAGATGGTTGTGCTTCCGGCGAGGGAGAAGCTAGGCGGAGGTGCAACGCGGATGTGGTGGTGAGGACGTCGGCGCGATTTTGTTGGCACGAAGAGGTGATGTGTTCTGAAATATCATATGCGTATAGTATGTAAGGGGTAGGTAGGGTTAAGTAAATATTAGATATGAGAAGACAGATATGCCCTTAATATATGTCAAATTACAAAAATAAATTAAAGTTCTAATCATTTACAACTGAATGCCATTGAATTTTTAGCCATTAGATCAACTTAATCCAAACGGTTTAAATTAAGGTAATAAGTAACAATTTAAGCATGGGGTAACACGTGAGCACACTCCTATATATATATAGGGTAGCTATCCAGTAAAAATCATCCTTATTGTGCAAACTACGAACCAATCTAAGCCATAGGATGCAGTCAAAGTGACGTCAGCAGAGCGCGCGCGATGCTGACACGTGGCAGATTCGCGCGCGCCTCTGCCCGCGCGCGTGAGCGTGTTGACCACGCGCGCGCACGGTGCTAATAATTTGGCGCACAGTGCTAATAGTTTAGCACAATGCCAAACTATTAGCACTGTGCGCCCAAACTATTAGCACCGTGCGCGCCACGTGTAAGCACTGTGCGCGCGCACCAGCAGCGCGCGCGCCCACGTGTCAGCACCTGGTGAGTTCGTAGTTTGCACAATAAGGGGTGGTTTGTATTTGATACCAACCCTATATATATATATATATATATATATATATATAGGGGAACAATCAAGTATAAACTCTATCTTAGATCAGAACATAAAACTATTCTACACCATTTAATATAACAAATCAAGGGCTAAGATTTTTGATAAATTCTGATTCCAAAATATGTTCACGCGCATTGTTTGTGGGTATTTTCGGGAAAAAAATAGTGGGAATCGTAAAATACAAGTGGGAAATCGAAATTGGCTGCTATTTTCGTTTTTTTTCACCAAGTTTACTATTTTGATCTTTCCGTTTCGTTTTAACTCCGATTTAATTTTTTCTTGCGCCAATATTTTTATTTTTCCAAGAACTATCTATCAAGTAGCATATTGAATATTTTTTGAAGCAAGAAAAAAAAGATTTACTCAAACAAACAAAAAAATAAACGAAATTAATGTATGTTTTGGAATTTTCAGTTGTATGTGTACGATAAACCTAATGTATGTTTATAGGAGCTAAAACTCAATGTATGTTCTTGCCATTTTCATTTGTATGTGTAGGCTAAACTTAATGTATGTTTTTATGTTTTCGCAACTGCATATGCGTAAGCTAAACTTAATGTATGTTCTTCCCATTTTCATTTGTATGTGTAAGCTGAACAGATTGTATGTTTTTACCATTTTCATCTGTATGTGTAAGTTAACCTTAATGTATGTTTTTTCAAATGCATTTATATGTATACTACCCATAACTTTTCACTTTACAACATAAACATACATTAAGTTTAGGGTACACATACAACTGAAAATTACAAAACATACATTCATTTCGTTTCTTTTTTTTGTTTGATTAAATCGTTTTTTTCTTGCTTGAAAACGTATTCAATATGCTACTTGATAGATAGATCTTGGAAAAATAAAATTATTGGCGCAAGAAAAAATTAAATCGGAGTTGAAACGAAGCGGGAAAGATCAAAATAGTAAACTTGGTGAAAAAAAAGTCGAAATTACCCTCAAATTCGAAATTAAAACCAATTTCAGCATATTTTTATGCGCGTGTAGTTAAAATTGGAAAACAAATCTCACACATCCAATAAAATATTTTAAATGATGAGATTAGTTCTACGTTCTGACAAATTTGTGAGGTTTGTACCTGATTGTTATCCTATATATATATATATATATATATATATATATAGGGTTGGTATCAGGTAAAAACCACCTCTTATTGTGCAAACTACGAACTCACCAGGTGCTGACACGTGGGCGCGCGCGCTGCTGATGCGCGCGCACGGTGCTGACACGTGGCGCACATAGTGCTAATAGTTTGGGCGCACAGTGCTAATAGTTTGGGCGCACAGTGCTAATAGGTTGGCCTATTAGCACTGTGCGCGCCAAACTATTAACACTGTGCGCGCGCGTGGTCAACACGCTCACGCGCGCGGGCAGAGGCGTGCGCGCATCTGCCACGTGTCAACATCGCGCGCGCTCTGCTGACGTCACTTTGACCGCATCCTGTGGCTTAGATTGGTTCGTAGTTTGCACAATAAGGAGGGTTTTTACTGGATAGCCACCCTATATATATATATATATATATATAGGATAACAATCAGGTACAAACTTGTATTTTTCGTCAGAACGTAGAACTATCAATCTGGGCCCTTGGATCGTAGAATTAATGGCCCAGATTTAATGCATATCTTTTAATATCTTTTTAATTAATGCATATCTTGTAATTGATTTCGTAATCAATCACCACCCCCCCTGAATTTCGGTGGCCATTCGATCTGAGTAATCAATGGCCCATATTAGTTCTACGTTCTGACCCGAAATAAGGTTTGTACTTGATTGTTCCCCTATATATATATATATATATATATATATAGAATTGGTATCAGGTAAAAACCACCCCTTATTGTGCAAACTACGAACTCACCAGGTGCTGACACGTGGGCGCGCGCGTTGCTGATGCACGCACACAGTGCTGACACGTGGCGCGCACGGTGCTAATAGGTTGGCCTATTAGCACTGTGCGCGCCAAACTATTAGCACCGTGCGCGCGCGTGGTCAACACGCTCACGCGCGCGGGCAGATGCGCGCGCGCATCTGCCACGTGTCAGCATCACGCGCGCTCTGCTGACGTCACTTTGACCGCATCCTGTGGCTTAGATTGGTTCGTAGTTTGCACAATAAGGAGAGTTTTTACTGGATAGCCACCCTATATATATATATATATATATATATATATATATATATATATATATATTTAATACAAAATGCGATTTGCCGAGATCTCTCCGATATATTGAAATATCTTTATCGATGACCTCGCCGATATTTCACCGCAACCAATAGTTAGAACCTTGGGTCTTGGGAAGGCGGTGATCATCCCAACTATGAGGGATATGCAAGGCGGTCAATGCTCCAGTGCGAGGTCTGGAAGCTCCTCTGAGGAGATAGAGGAGTTGAGGACTCGCATTGTTTAGCAGGAGGTCGTGTTCAAGTAACAACGGGAGGACCAGCTGTAAGAACTGCCCCCCGTCGATCCCGGTCGAACCGGAGGTTTTCGGCGAAAGTTGACTTTTTGCTGGAAAAGTCAACCGATGACTCCGGGAGTCATTCAGAACCTTTCCGGGGCCCAAAAAGCTTAGCCGTCGTTACAGTTAGCTTAGTTGGGCCGTTCCCTTTCAAATGACTGTAATATTGGGAAAAGTCAACCAGGAGTCAACTTCAGTCAAACCTCGAGATTTAATAATTAATGGTGTGCTGAGATAATTTGAATGAGGTGGTCCCCACTATGGACACGTGTCCATAGTGGCTTGGATGAGAAGAAACAAGGTCTAAAGACCATTTTACCCTCAAAAGCTTGGGCATAGAAGGCAAATCAAAGGCTCAAGGAGGTCTGGGAATAAAGAACTTGTCTCTAATGAATATATCTTTATTAGCAAAATGGTGGTGGAGGTTTGCAATTGAGGAGGCAACCCTTTGGAAACAAGTTATTTGTACTAGATATGGTTGGAGCACAAAAGAATGGGATCTCTCCAATTTTTCTGAACTCAATTTCCTAAGTTTTATGAACCAAATTCTGTCCCTAGCTAAAGACTTGAGGTTTGCTGATACCTTTGGAGTGAAAGGGCTTAAATGGACTTTAGGAAATGGGAATAGAATTCACTTCTAGTTGGACTTGTGGTGGGGGAACACAACTTTAAAGGAACTCTTTCCTAGAATCTATCTCATTGCCAACTCTAAAGCAGCCCTCATTGCAGAACTGTGGAATGGAATCACCTGGGATTTGGATCTTGTAAGAGATCCCAGAGGATGGGAAACACAAGAATAGGATTTGCTTTGCTCCATTTTACCTTACTTCCATATCAGAAATGAAGAGGACTCAATTATCTGGGCTGCAGACCCAAATGGTTACTCAGTTAAAAGGCTTTATCATTTTCTAGCTCAGCAAAGTTCCCCCAATCCTGATTGGACCAAGCATCGATGGACTCTTGGGGTGCCCCCAAAAATCTCAGCATTTTGCTGGTTAGCTTGTCTAGAAGCAATCCCATCTAAATGCTTCCTAGACTCAAGAGGTATGGACCTAAATTTTCAACAACTTATCTACCATGCCTGTAATTAGGACTTGGAAGATGCTTCCCATATTATTTTGCATTGTTCCAAGGCTTGGAAAGTTTGGTCTTTAATCCTGTCTTGGTGGGGCTTATCATGGACAATGCCTGGAACTGTTAAACTCTTGATGTCATCTTGGTTCTATATGGTACCCTATAGATTGAAGAAAACTTGGGGAAATCTAGCTAAGATATCTTGTTGGCAATTATGGTTATCAAGGAACTTGTTGGTCTTCCAGAACACTATTGAATCTCCTGAAGAAGTCTTCTGCAAAATTATAAGCACATGTTATAGCTGGGAGTGGCCTTTCTTCAACAAGGATTACTATTTCACCTTTCAATCTTGGATTTCTGATCCCGAAAGCTGTGTAAAGCTTAGGAGCAGGAGGATCTCTCTCTGATTTTTCCAGGCTTGATCCTCTCTTACTTGTTCAGTTGGGGGCTTGGGTTTAGGTTAGGGGTTTGGGTTGTAAGGACTGTCCTTCTTGTTGGGTTTTTTTTTTCTTGTTCTCTCCTTTGCTGACAAGCTCCTTTCTTGTCTAAGAGGCTCTTCATGGGTGTGTGAGGGTAGCACTTTTCTTGGTGGGTTTCTTGGGGTTTGGCCTCCTTGGTCAGGTTAGTCTTAGGTTGTGTTTTGGCTTCTTCTCCTATCTTTTGTTGTAGGTGCTCTACTTCTACTTCCCTGCTTCACTACTGTGGCTGTTTAGATCATCATCCTCTTGTTCTATCCCTATATGCTTGATTGGACTACTTCTCATCTCCACAGCTGCTCAACATCTTCTTGAAGCTGACAATCGCATTCTGATGTTCAACCACCTCGGCTCTGAAGCACCTGCTATAACTTTGGTTGGTCTGCATACAATTGCAGTACCTCTTCCAATCTTCCTGCCTTGGCTTTTTTGGGTTTCTTGAGACTCAATTAACTCTTCAAACCGGTTCTTCCGGTTACTTGTGACCCAAGCTAACTCTTTTCTCATTGTTTTTAAGTTTCTCAATATGGTTAATTCCATCCTCTTGTATTGGTTTGATCTCTTAATCATGAGATGTGTAATTGGTCCACCTAATTCAACCTTTGAATGGGTGAGTTTTAATATATTGCTTGCTTATAAAAAAAAAAGGGCAAATTGGACAATTCAAGGGTAGGTTAAAGCCCTCATTTGAGTCATTTTTCACCCACTTTTCAGTGTTGGCCGAATTTGAGAGCGGAAGGAAGAAGAAAAAGAGCTTAGGAGGCTTGAAGAAGAAGAAAGGAGAAAAAAAAATAGGGTCTTGAGCCCATTTGCTACCCAAAACCTCTCAAAAACTCTTAATTCTTCATCTATTCTCCATCCTCAAGGTAAATCACTCTTCCTTTTTTCGTTTTGGGAGATTTTGGTTCATGGGTTTTGAAGAAATTGATGAACAAGGGTTGGGTTTTTGAGTTTTGATGATGGATGATGATTTATGGAGTGAAAAGGAGATTGGATGTTGGATTTAATTTGGTTTTGTGGAGTTTTGATGAAGACCCTTGTTGGGTTTTGAAGTAGAGACATTCTAGGTACTGTTTTGGAGCTTTAGAAGGTCATCAATGGAGGTTTTGGGGATATTTTTCGTGAAAACCCGAGGCTGGAGGAAGAAGACGGTGAACAGTGTCAGACCCGTCACGGATCTGTGACGGGCACCGTGACGGGAGACGTCACGGCTACGTGAAGGAGACCGTGACGACGTCAGTTACGGCTCCGTGAGGAGAACCGTGACGACCTGGACCACGGATCCGTGGCGGAGCCCATCAAGGACCCGTGATCAGAACCGTGACAGACCTGATTTGACCATTTTGGGTCCTTTTCGTCGAATTTCGAGTAATTGGGACGATTATCTATAACCGGGCCCTCTTAGGGTTAATTGGGAGTGCTTTTCCTCTTTTAACCTTGTCAATTACTCTTAATTCTCGGTTTGTTTTGTGATCCAAGACTTTGGACACGAGCGTGACGGAGGAGGAGGCACTTGGACATCGTGAAGTGGAGGAGGAAGCTAGCCAGGTCGTCAGCACATAGGAGTTGAGAGTTGATTACTTTTGAGGTAGGGAAAGTAGCGAACACCGATGTAATTACGGAAACTTACTAGTATGCTTTTATAATAATAATAACCGGAAAGGTCCTAGTTTGCATATAGGATGTGATTCACTAGAATAACCGCTTTCAATTATGATAATAAATGGAAGAGTCTTAGTTTGCATGTAGGATGTGATTCACTCGAATAATCGCTTTCAATTATGGGAAATTGTCGTGCTGGTAGAATGGCCATGTCGAGCCTTAGGGTTGCATGTTGACTGTGATGCCATGATCTATGATTGAGATGCTTGGTGCGTGTTGTAGTCGTTGATTAGATTGAGAGTCATAATAAGATATACTTGGTGTAGCATGTTGTTGCTATGTTTGGGCATGTGTGCCATGCGTGATATGAGGTGAACTATTGATTGTGATATGATCGGGTGAGTGATAGATCGATATGTGTGTTATGGTGAGTTGGCTCGGTTAGTATACCGTGGTCGAACTATGGCAGTGTAATGCGTGTTATGCTCTTGAGGTGTGTTCAAAGAGGAGGTGTAACCGGCGTGATACCCACACTGAGGGATAGTTCCGGTGTAGGATATCGAGGCCAAGGATGACGTGACTGGTACTGCGATGACTTGTGGTCCGGGACGACGTCCGACCGAGGTGTGTGCCGGTCTGGTACGTATGGTGAGTAATGCCCCGAGTCTGTGTGCCGGGAAGACATATGGCTGAATGTATTTCCGGTCGAGGATGTTACCCCGCGTCTTAGTGACGGGAAGATATCGGGACTGATGCTATGTGTTCCGGTACGATATAAGTGGATGTGTGCATTCGGTGATGTTGGAAACTGCTGTATGGGACATGTGTTTGTTCTGATGTAATTGCTATATTTTGCTGATTGGTTGCGTGCATTGTTTAAGTGTGATTATGGTCTTGTGAGAGTGATGAGTGGTTGGTAACTTCCTGTCACGCCCCAATTTCAGTAAAACCGAACTGGGGACGCGAACATTTTAAATAATAAGCCGTTTGAAACCTGTTTTCATTAAACACTTTAAAATACCAGTTTAGTTCAACACAATAATAATTACAGTTTAAAACACGTCCCAACAAGTGGACAAAAGTACAAGGTATCCGTCACTAGACTCAAAAGACAAAACCCGGACTCCGCTCCTAGCTCCACAAGCTTCGAGAGCTCACCTAGTCCGTCCCACGAACAGTACCTGTAGGAAAAGCAGATAGGGGTGAGCGTTCGCTCACCACCACGGATAACAGACTGACTACGACATAATTAGCAGAAAAGCAGTAACACTAAAACCAAACCCGACACCGGGACTACAGTCCCCAACTGACCCACAACCCGTTACCTTCCTCAACAGACTCAACACTCGATAATACAGTGTAGACCCGACACAACTATCGACGACCTCCTCAAGGACTCGACAGAAAGACTACACAACGCCAAACAAGATCACAAAGGATCGCACACCAGCTGCTCAGTAACCAATCTCAATCAGGTCAGGGTTCGACCTATCGCAATTCCTCAACACGTAGTCGGATCAGGCTGTCGACCTTTCAAACTCGCAATTCATCGACACTAAGTCGGATTAGGCTGTCGACCTTTAGAACTCGCAATTCATCGACACTGAGTCGGATCAGGCTGTCGACCTTTAGAACTCGCAATTCATCGACACTAAGTCGGATCAGGCTGTCGACCTTTAGAACTCACAATTCATCGACACTGAGTCGGATCAGGCTGTCGACCTTTAGAACTCACAACTTCAGGTAACTACAATCACAATCACATGCAAGTTCAAACACACAGGCACTCAAGGCCACTCAAGACACCTCAACAATCAAGACTCGAGTTCAACAACCCCACAGGCACTCACTGCCACTCAAGAAACACCAACGATCAAGACTCGGGTTCAACAACCCCACGGCACTCACTGCCACTCAAGACACACCAATGGTCAAGACTCGGGTTCAACAACCCCACGACACTCACTGCCACTCAAGACACCCCAACGGTCAAGACTCGGGTTCAACAACCCCACGGCACTCACGGACACCCCAAAACATCAACAGTAAGACACAGGCACTCATGGCCACCCAAGACACCAATTTAAATACACGGGCTCTCATGGCCACCCAAGACACCAACAATTAAATACGGGCTCTCATGGCCACCCAAGACACCAATTTAAATACACGGGCTCTCAAGGCCACCCAAGACACCAATTTAAATACACGGGCTCTCATGGCCACCCAAGACACCAACAATTAAATACGGGCTCTCATGGCCACCCAAGACACCAATTTAAATACACGAGCTCTCATGACTACCCAAGACACCAACAATTAAATACGGGCTCTCATGGCCACCCAAGACACCAACTTAAATACACGGCCTCTCAAGGCCACCCAAACTCAACAATAAATAACGCGGGCTCTCAAAGCCACCCAAACTCAACAATAAAAATGCACAACAACCTCCGGCATACTCGATGCCTTCAACAGTCCTAAGATCACTAGTTTCACAAACAACCTCCGGGCATGGTCATATGCCTCCAGTACTCCTAATATCAACAAGTTCACAATCAACCTCCGGGCATGGTCATATGCCTCCAGTAAATCAATTATCGCTAAGTTAGCTGCTCCTACGACACTACTAAGTGTCACATGCTTTTCTCATAACGCTACAATCCCGTAATATGATTTTCTAATAAACGCTACAATCCCGTATCATGCTTTTCTAATAATTAAATAATTCTACCCAACCCACGACACCCCGGTGTCACATGCAATTCTACTGTTAACTTTCCCCAGTCAGGGCCGAGATCCGGCAACTTTTCCCTACCTCGTGCGTGTTCTCCCAAAAGCCAAACCACGAGCTCCGGTGATGATCTCAGTCACAAACCCAGCTTTCCCTTGCCTCGGTCCGTGGCACGATCTAAAGGAACACAAATTAAAGTCACTTAACAACTCGCAGAAACAAACCGAAAACCATTAAACTCGATGCCCAAACTTAACCCCGACAATGTCGATCACTCCCAAATTTCCCAATTACTCGACATTGTCGATAAAGGACCCGTAAAGGCCCGATTCGCCCGACATGGCGAATCTGCCCGGGTTTTGTTAATTGCCTTCCGGGGCTCCGAAAGCCCCCGTTTTCGTTTCTACGGTCTTAGAATAATTCAAGGAACCCAACGCACTTGACGGAATCGAATTCCGACTTCTAAGTCAATTAATTAACGTTTAAAGTTTCCAAAACCCGTTAATTACAACTTCTCCAATTTAATTCCAATTTCCGATTCGGTTAAGGATAAATGGTCCGGGGAACGTTTTATACCACCCGAAACACAAAACCCGATCACCCGAGCATGTGGGCCCCACCAACCCACTTGGCCGAGAGCTCCTAGGGCTCAAGGGGGGTTCGGCCACCATGGTGGTGGCTGGTACCACCTCCGGCCAGCCACCCCATGGCCGGCCGGCCACCACCCACGATGGCCAAAGCTCCTCCCGAGCCTCCGGTCACCGGAAAACGTGCAATTAAAGCACCAACACCTCTAAAACGTCTCCAACAATTACCCCAACACCAAAACCACCTCAAACTAATAGTTTTACCCAAACCCTAACAATTGAAAATCAACAAAACGGGAATCGGTTCGGTGCTTACTCGAGAGGAGAACGAGGGGAACGATGTTGCTCCTTGCCTTGAGACGATCCAAAGGTTCGATCAACTCCAAACCCTAGCTTTCCCTCTCTTCTCTCTTCTTCTTCTTCTTCTTCTTCTCCTTCTCTCTCTAAACCCTCTCTTCCTTTCTAATTTAATTAAACTAACAACAATTTCTATTTTTTCTCTTTTAACACCACATATTCGGCCACCACTCTCCTCCACACCTTTTCCCCCCAAAACTAACACCACCACAAAGTGGACAAGTGTCAAGGTGGGTCCCACACCTTTTGGAAAATATCTACTTGATATTTTCCAATCAGATTCGCGAAAAACGGACGTTTCGGGCCCCGAACGGGCACTTTTCCCAAGAAATTACGAAACTGGACGGGCGACAAGGAAACGGCCCAACTAAGACCGCTACGACGACGGCTAAGCTTTTTGGATCCAAAACGGTCCTCGAATGGACCAAAACGTCGCTCGGTTGACTTTTCCAACGAAAAGTCAACATTTCCCAAATTGATCAGAAAGTTGCCCTGAGTCCCCCGGACCTCACTTTGGTCAATAACGGGGTCAACTTAAGTCTGGTATGACCCTCGGGGTCCAATTCCGGTTCAATTCAGTGTCTGTTGGAAAATTTTAAATTTTCCTGTTTTTCGCAGATTTGACTGGCGTTGACCGGGAGTGGTTATTACACTTCCCGTGGACGTTGTTAGTAGTTATGCTTTGCTAGTATGCCCTAATTGGATGATTACTCTTGGTAGTGAACGGATGTTCATAACCTTAACTACTTTTCCTACTGAGCCAAAGCTCACCCCTTTACCTTGTTGCTTTTCAAGTCTTGAGCGGGACTTGTGCTAGCGGAATTCTCGACGCTTGGGAGCCAGAGAGGGTCTTGTCTAGAGGTCTAGAGACGTACTGCTATTTGAACTAAACTCTTATTTTGATGGTTTTTATGAGCCGTTGACTCTTTTGATCGGATTTATGGATTTCATAACTTTATGTTTAAACTTATCTCATTTCTATTGCTTTATTATTATTGTTTTAAGCTCACGGCTCGAGTCTGGTCAATAAACGGATTTGGGGCGTGACAATTTGGTATCAGAGCCTGGTTTTCATTGAAATTGTTTTTCAAACCTCGGACCGTACGTCAATTAGGTGGGTAGAGTTGGGTCGTTAGGTTGCCGTGTGTCGGTCACGCAAATCGGAGATGCCCTACGCGTAGAAACGAGACGGAGAGAGTCTCAGGTTGGTGGTTGACCGGTCTAAGTACCGTGTGTCTTGGGTGAACCTGTGTGGTTGGTGTCTTTGTTTGAGTTAAACTGTTTTTCCGAGTGTGAACTTGGCTGGGCGAGAAGAGTGAAATTACCGAGACCCGAGGTGTGTGACTGAGGTATTTGGCCGTGTGCTGTAATTGTGTTTAAGTGTTGTGTGCAGGTTGTCACGCATAAGCGGATGGTTAGCTTAATTTACGAACGGGTCATGCCCGATTTTCGGTAGAAACCGAAGTGTATGTACCATCACAATTCGGCTACAAGGGCCACTATAGCCGGATGTGAATGGGGGGATGTCGATTGGTTACAACGTAATTGGGGACGCCTGAACCGGGTTGTAACGACGTGATGTCAACATGAATGTTATGTTAGAAAGAGGACGTGTTAAGATCTTGAAACTAAGTCTTTGTTGTACATTTTGGTATTACTTTGTGGTATGAACTGTAGTCTGTGTGACTTTTGCGTGAAATTGTTGTAGAAGGGTTGACTGTGTGTGACCTCGCTGTTTGACTGTGTGATATGTGTGCACTGCTGTGTGAAATTGGGTGACTATACTATACTGAGTATAATATTACTATGAGTACTAGTGTGGTGGATTGTGTGTGACGTTAGTTACTTTAAGCGCGTTGTTCTTTAAGAGTAAGAAACTGAACATGTGCGTTATCCGTGCATCGAATTTGCGACATGGCACCGACTTACGTTCCGCGAGGCACGAGGAGACGACCCGCTAGAGGCCGAGGACAGCCATCGACCGCCGAGTCGGCAGGGGCGACTAGTGCCCAGGGTGCACCCGCTGAGGGGCACGAGAGGGTTGAGACAGCCCAGGCGGCAGCTCTGGAGGAGCTGACCCGCACTGTTCAGGGATTGGCAGCAGCCTTTTCCTGGAGAGAGGCCACATCTCCGACACCGGAGGCTGTACCTGCTGCCACTACAGCAGCCACTGAGGGACCTAGTCAGGTCGACAGTTACACTGCGCAGGCACTGCGAGACTTCCGCAGCCTGGGCACGCCTGTGTTTTCCGGGGAGCCAGACCCCGAGGCAGCCGAGAGGTGGCTGGAGCGGATCACCTGCAACCTGGACACGTCAGGGGTGTTGAGTGGTAGCCTCCGAGTATCATTCACAACTTTCCATCTGGAGGGAGAGGCCTACCACAGACAACGATTTCTGGAGCAGTATTTCCCACAGTCGGTACTGGATGACCGACGTCAGCAGTTCCTGGAGCTGCGACAGGAGGGACTGTTAGTGTCCGAGTACGAGGCGAGGTTCACCTCCTTGTCTCGTTTTTCTCAGGAGATGGTACAGACTAAGGCTCTCCGTTGCCGACGTTTCGAGGGAGGGCTTCGCCCTGCGATCGCGGACCGAGTCGCTGTTTTGAGGACCCAGGTGTTTTCTGACCTGGTGGAGCAGGCCTTGACCGTGGAGTGACGCTTCTGTGAGACAGCTAGAGCTTGGGAAGTTAGGCCGAGATCGAGTAGCTCCCTGAGGCCATCTGAGTCTCGATATACGAGGAGGCAGAGGACCACAAGATCGTTTCAGTCTCAGACACAGTTGAGAGGACCGCGACAGGCCGGGTCAGTGGCTTCTGTTGGACCTTCATTGTCAGGGCGCACGTGTTACCGATGCGGGCGGCCAGCTCACATGGCTCGAGACTATCCGGAGAGTAGCGGACCAGTAGACCGTCCGGCGGGTAGACCTGAGGAGAGGTCGAGTGCTGGGCCACCGCTATGTCACCAGTGTGGTAGGCCAGGACAGTTCACTTCCAGGTGCCCCGATCAATTTTTGGAGGTGGCGGCCCCGCGACCACAACAGTCGCAGACTGGGCAGTCACCACAGTTCCAGCATCTTAGGCACCGGCGTAGAGAGAACCGCGACAAGATGCGAGTGCACCAGCGTTGAGGTAGTGAGCTGCGCAGCAGGTGGCACTTCCACCACCCCCGAGAGGCAGACCCCCGGCACAACAAGGCCGAGTGTATGTTGTCACCGACTCTCGAGCTGAGAGACATCACTCTGGTCATGAGGCTACTCAAGGTACGTGCTTGCTTTATAATTCATGGGCATCTTTCTTGTTTGATACTAGAGCATCTCATTCTTTCATCTCTTCTTCTTTCGCTAGTATGTTGGGGTTGAGGGTGGAGTCGTTGAGTGGACCTTTATGTCTTGACACCCCGGTTACGGGAGAGGTAGTTTTGAGTACCGTTTATCGTGCATGTGAGATTCGGGTGGCTGATTGCCCTTTTTATGGTGATTTGCTTATGTTGGACATGACGACATTCGACGTGATTCTGGGGATGAACTGGATGACGAGGTATCGGGCGTCGATCGACTGTTATCGTCGGCAAGTGACCGTAGTATCAGGTGACACGATCGTCACTTGCGTCTTGGGCAGTAGGAGCGGAGTACTTCTGTCTGCGTTGACCGTGGGAGATGTGACGTATACCGTGCAAAGTAGAGAGCTACCACGGGTGGTGTGCGAGTTCACGGAGGTCTTTCCGGAGGAGCTGTCGGGATTACCGCCAGCACGCGAGGTGGAGTTTAAGATCGACTTGATCCCGAATACGGCGCCGATATCTATGGCCTCGTATCGGTTTGCACCAACCGAGTTGGTCGAGCTGAAGCGACAACTCGAGGAGCTTCGAGAGAAGGGATTCATCCGACCGAGTGCTTCGCCGTGGGGAGCACCCGCCCTCTTCGTGAAGAAGAAGGGTGGAGCGTTGAGGATGTGCATCGATTACCGGAAGTTGAACCGAGTTACGGTGAAGAACCGTTACCCGATGCCAAGGATCGATGACCTGTTTGATCAGCTGAGAGGAGCGAAGTGCTTCTCGAAGATTGATCTTCGATCAAGGTACTATCAATTGAGGGTTCGGGAGGAGGATGTGGAGAAGACCGCATTTCGGACTCGGTATGGGCACTATGAGTTCCTGGTGATGTGGTTCGGGTTGACGAACGCACCTGCAGCGTTCATGGACTTGATGAATAATATCTTCCGACCCTACTTGGACCAGTTCGTCGTGGTGTTCGTAGACGACATTCTAATTTATTCGCCGAGTGAGGAGGCGCACGTGGAGCACCTGAGGACAATGTTGACATTGTTGCGCACTCACCAGCTGTACGACAACCTGGAGAAATGCGAGTTCTGGCTCGCCAAGGTGAAGTTCCTCGGGCATGTTGTGTCCCGAGAGGGTATACTCGTCAATCCGACGAAGATCGACGCGGTCTCGAAGTGGGCACGGCCCAAGAGTGTCTTCGAGATCCGCAGCTTCCTAGGCTTGGCAGGGTACTATCGACGATTCGTCCGGGACTTCTCACGTCTGGCCGCGCCGATGACTGCCTTGACACGCAAGGGATCGGAGTTTGTGTGGACAGATGAGTGTGATCACTCCTTTGCCGAGCTGAAGGCTCGTTTGACCACCGCACCCGTGTTGATAGTGCCGGAGCGCGGGGTCGGGTATGATATGTATTGTGATGCTTCCGGCGAGGGACTGTGGTGTGTGTTGATGCAGTCCGGGAAGGTAGTTGCATATGGCTCGAGACAGTTGAAGACACATGAGCGCAACTACCCGACCCATGACCTAGAGTTGCAGCAATTGTCTTTGCATTGAAGAGCTGGCGGCAGTATTTGTATGGAGAGCGATTCCGGGTGTTCTCGGATCACAAGAGCCTCAAGTACATCTTCTCCCAGCGCGACTTGAACATGCGCCATAGGCGATGGGTGGAGCTGTTGGAGGAGTACGACTTCGAGTTACTCTACCACCTGGGCAAGGCGAACGTCGTCGCCGATGCCCTGAGTAGGAAGTCGACTCACAGCCTTGCTAGTATATCTGTCCGAGAGTGGGACATGATGGAGGAGTTGAGCACGTTTCGGCTCGAGCTCGATGAGATCACCGATGGCGTGGCCATGTGTTCGTTGGTGGCGCATCCCACACTATTTGCTCGTGTGCTGGAGGCACATGCCGGGGATGCCGAGACGGCGGAGATCCGGGAGAGGATGATCAGAGTGGTGTTGACACCGAGGGCTGGGAGCAGGGTACTGATCTGGGTCTGCGATACCGAGGAGGGCTGTTTGTACCGCGTGGTTGTCGAGATGATGTGTTGAGAGAGTCTCATCACTCCCATCTTGCTGTGCACCCGGGTGGCACCAAGATGTATCGGGATATCCAGCGGCAGTTCTGGTGGAGCGGGATGCGGAGAGCAGTGACAGAGTTCGTTTCGAGATGCCTCACCAGTCAGCAGGTAAAGGCCGAGCATCAGCGTCACGCTGGCTTGCTACAGCTACTACCAATTGCGGAGTGGAAGTGGGAGCACGTCACGATGGACTTCGTGAGTGGCTTACCGAGGTCGTCGAGAGGGCATGATGCATTTTGGGTGGTGGTCGACCGATTGACCAAGTCGGCACACTTCTTGGCCACGAGGATGACGGATACAGTTGATACTTTGAGCCGGTTGTATGTTCGGGAGATCATCCGTCTTCACGGGGTTCCGGTGTCGATTGTGTCCGACAGGGATCCGCGTTTCACCTCTAGATTTTGGGAGAGCTTGCAGAGAGCGTTGGGAACCGAGGCCTTCCTTAGTACATCGTATCACCCACAAACCGACGATCATTTAGAGCGCACTATTCAGATAATAGAGGACATGCTACGAGCTTGTGTGCTGGACTTCCGAGGGTCATGGGAGGACCACTTACCACTAGCGGAGTTTGCCTACAACAACAGATTCCAGGCCAGTATTGGGATTGCACCGTTTGAGGTGTTGTATGGTAAGCCGTGCAGATCGCCCGTGTGTTGGGCAGAGGTGGGAGACCGGAGTCTACTTTGTCCAGAGCTTGTCCAGGAGACGACCGAGAAGGTCGCACTGATTCGGGATCAGTTTAGGACTGCACAGAGTCGCCAGAAGAGTTATGCAGATAGGTGGCGCAGGCCTCTTGTCGGTTGGTGATCATGTGTTGCTGAGGGTGAGCCCAAAGAAGGGCATATTGCGGTTCAACCGTGGCGGAGGCAAGTTGACCCCGCGGTTTATCAGACCTTTCGAGATCTTGAGCAGAGTTGGAGCTATTTCCTATCGCCTTGCATAGCCACTGCAGCTCGGGAACGTGCATAACGTCTTCCATGTATCCCAGCTGCGGAAGTACACTGCGGACCCTTCCCACGTGATTGAGTGGATGGACATCGAGGTAGCTGAAGATTTTTCGTATGAGGAGCAACCAGTTAGGATTCTGGATAGACAAGAGAAGGCCTTGCGTGGCAGGACTATCCCACTGGTACGTGTGCAGTGGAAGCACCACGGAGCAGAGTCGACATGGGAGCGCGAGGATGAGGTTCATGCGAAGTACCCCAGCCTGTTCGACCCTTGAGGTACTACTGTCTTAAATTTCGAGGAAGTAATTCTTTTAAGGGGGTAGATTGTAACAACCGCCCCCGGTCGATCCCGGTCGAACCAGAGGTTTTCGGCGAAAGTTAACTTTTTTTCCGGAAAAGTCAATCGATGACTCCGGGAGTCATTCGGAACCTTTCTGGGGCCCAAAAAGCTTAGTCGTCGTTACGCTTAGCTTAGTTCGGCCGTTCCCTTTCAAATGACTGTAATATTGGGAAAAGTCAACCCAGAGTCAACTTTGGTCAAACCTCGAGATTTAATAATTAATTAATGGTGTGCTGAGATAATTTGAATGAGGTGGTCCCCACTATGGACACATGTCCATAGTGCCTTGGATGAGAAGAAAAAAGGTCTAAAGACCATTTTACCCTCAAAAGCTTGGGCATAGAAGGCAAAGAAGAAATGGGGCATATTGGACAATTCAAGGGTAGGTTAAAGCCCTCATTTGGGTCATTTTTCACCCACTTTTCAGTGTTGGCCGAATTTGAGAGAGGAAGAAAGAAGAAAAAGAGCTTAGGAGGCTTGAAGAAGAAGAAAAGAGAAAAAAAAATAGGGTCTTGAGCCCATTTGCTACCAAAAACCTCTCAAAAACTCTTGATTCTTCATCTATTCTCCATCCTCAAGGTAAATCCCTCTTCCTTTTTCATTTTGGGAGATTTTGGTTCATGGGTTTTGAAGAAATTGATGAACAAGGGTTGGGTTTTTGAGTTTTGATGATGGATGATGATTTATGGAGTGAAAAGGAGATTGGATGTTGGATTTAATTTGGTTTTGTGGAGTTTTGATGAAGACCCTTGTTGGATTTTGAAGTAGAGACGTTCTAGGTACTGTTTTGGAGCTTTAGAAGGTCATCAATGGAGCTTTTGGGGGTATTTTTCGTGAAAACCCGAGGCTGGAGGAAGAAAACGGTGAACAGTGTCAGACCCGTCACGGATCCGTGACGGGCACCGTGACGGGAGACGTCATGGCTCTGTGAGGGAGACCGTGACGACGTCAGTCACGACTCCGTGAGGAGAACCGTGACGGCCTGGACCACGGATCCATGACCAGATCCGTGGCGGAGCCCATCAAGGACTCGTGATCAGAACCGTGACAGACCTGATTTGACCCTTTTGGGTCCTTTTCGTCGAATTTCGAGTAATTGGGACGGTTATCTATAACCGGGCCCTCTTAGGGTTAATTGGGAGTGTTTTTCCTCTTTTAACCTTGTGAATTACTCTTAATTCTCGGTTTGTTTTGTGATCCAAGACTTTGGACCCGAGCGTGACGGAGGAGGCACTTGGACATCGTGAAGTGGAGGATGAAGCTAGCCAGGTCGTCATCAGCTATGAGTTGAGAGTTGATTACTTTTGAGGTAGGGAAAGTAGTGAACACCGATGTAATTACGGAAAGTTACTAGTATGCTTTTATAATAATAATAATCAGAAAGGTCCTAGTTTGCATATAGGATGTGATTCACTAGAATAACCGCTTTCAATTATGATAATAAATGGAAGAGTCTTAGTTTGCATGTAGGATGTGATTCACTCGAATAATCGCTTTCAATTATGGGAAATTGTCGTGCTGGTAGAATGGCCATGTCGAGCCTTAGGGTTGCATGTTGACTGTGATGCCATGATCTATGATTGAGATGCTTGGTGCGTGTTGTAGTCGTTGATTAGATTGAGAGTCATAATAAGATATACTTGGTGTAGCATGTTGTTGCTATGTTTGGGCATGTGTGCCATGCGTGATATGAGGTGAACT
Organism: Erodium maritimum; assembly: GCA_963921825.1. Taxonomy (NCBI): domain Eukaryota; kingdom Viridiplantae; phylum Streptophyta; class Magnoliopsida; order Geraniales; family Geraniaceae; genus Erodium; species Erodium maritimum. The sequence continues at coordinate 48,981,549 of OY997591.1, forward strand.
ATTGATTGTGATATGATCGGGTGAGTGATAGATCGATATGTGTGTTATGGTGAGTTGGCTCGGTTAGTATACCGTGGTCGAACTATGGCAGTGTAATGCGTGTTATGCTCTTGAGGTGTGTTCAAAGAGGAGGTGTAACCGGCGTGATACCCACACTGAGGGATAGTTCCGGTGTAGGATATCGAGGCCAAGGATGACGTGACTGGTACTGCGATGACTTGTGGTCCGGGACGACGTCCGACCGAGGTGTGTGCCGGTCTGGTACGTATGGTGAGTAATGCCCCGAGTCTGTGTGCCGGGAAGACATATGGCTGAATGTATTTCCGGTCGAGGATGTTACCCCGCGTCTTAGTGACGGGAAGATATCGGGACTGATGCTATGTGTTCCGGTACGATATAAGTGGATGTGTGCATTCGGTGATGTTGGAAACTGCTGTATGGGACATGTGTTTGTTCTGATGTAATTGCTATATTTTGCTGATTGGTTGCGTGCATTGTTTAAGTGTGATTATGGTCTTGTGAGAGTGATGAGTGGTTGGTAACTTCCTGTCACGCCCCAATTTCAGTAAAACCGAACTGGGGACGCGAACATTTTAAATAATAAGCCGTTTGAAACCTGTTTTCATTAAACACTTTAAAATACCAGTTTAGTTCAACACAATAATAATTACAGTTTAAAACACGTCCCAACAAGTGGACAAAAGTACAAGGTATCCGTCACTAGACTCAAAAGACAAAACCCGGACTCCGCTCCTAGCTCCACAAGCTTCGAGAGCTCACCTAGTCCGTCCCACGAACAGTACCTGTAGGAAAAGCAGATAGGGGTGAGCGTTCGCTCACCACCACGGATAACAGACTGACTACGACATAATTAGCAGAAAAGCAGTAACACTAAAACCAAACCCGACACCGGGACTACAGTCCCCAACTGACCCACAACCCGTTACCTTCCTCAACAGACTCAACACTCGATAATACAGTGTAGACCCGACACAACTATCGACGACCTCCTCAAGGACTCGACAGAAAGACTACACAACGCCAAACAAGATCACAAAGGATCGCACACCAGCTGCTCAGTAACCAATCTCAATCAGGTCAGGGTTCGACCTATCGCAATTCCTCAACACGTAGTCGGATCAGGCTGTCGACCTTTCAAACTCGCAATTCATCGACACTAAGTCGGATTAGGCTGTCGACCTTTAGAACTCGCAATTCATCGACACTGAGTCGGATCAGGCTGTCGACCTTTAGAACTCGCAATTCATCGACACTAAGTCGGATCAGGCTGTCGACCTTTAGAACTCACAATTCATCGACACTGAGTCGGATCAGGCTGTCGACCTTTAGAACTCACAACTTCAGGTAACTACAATCACAATCACATGCAAGTTCAAACACACAGGCACTCAAGGCCACTCAAGACACCTCAACAATCAAGACTCGAGTTCAACAACCCCACAGGCACTCACTGCCACTCAAGAAACACCAACGATCAAGACTCGGGTTCAACAACCCCACGGCACTCACTGCCACTCAAGACACACCAATGGTCAAGACTCGGGTTCAACAACCCCACGACACTCACTGCCACTCAAGACACCCCAACGGTCAAGACTCGGGTTCAACAACCCCACGGCACTCACGGACACCCCAAAACATCAACAGTAAGACACAGGCACTCATGGCCACCCAAGACACCAATTTAAATACACGGGCTCTCATGGCCACCCAAGACACCAACAATTAAATACGGGCACTCATGGCCACCCAAGACACCAATTTAAATACACGGGCTCCCAAGAATAATCGCTTTCAATTATGATAATAAACGGAAGAGTCTTAGTCTACATGTAGGATGTGATTCACTAGAATACTCGCTTTCTATTATGGGAAATTGTCGTGCTGGTAGAATGGCCATGTCGAGCCTTAGGGTTGCGTGTTGACTGTGATGTCATGATCTATGATTGAGATGCTTGGTGCGTGTTGTAGCCGTTGATTGGATTGAGAGTCATAATAAGATATACTCGGTGTAGCATGTTGTTGCTATGTTTGGGCATGTGTGCCATGCGTGATATGAGGTGAACTATTGATTGTGATATGATCAGGTGAGTGATAAACCGATATGTGTGTTATGGTGAGTTGGCTCGGTTAGTATACCGTGGTCGAACTATGGCAGTTTAATGCGTGTTATGCTATTGAGGTGTGTTCCAAGAGGAGGTGTAACCGGCGTGATACCCACACCGAGGGATAGTTCCAGTGTAGGATATCGAGGCCAAGGATGACGTGACCAGTACCCCGATGACTTGTTGTCCGGGACGACGTCCGGCCGAGGTATGTGCCGGTCCAGTACGTATGGTGAGTAATGCCCCGAGTTTGTGTGCCGGGAAGACATCTGACTGAATGTATTGCCGGTCGAGGATGTTACCCCGCGTCTCAGTGACGTGAAGATATCGGGACTGATGCTGTGTGTTCCAGTACGATATAAGTGGTTGTGTGCATTCGGTGATGTTGGAAACTGCTGTATGGGACACGTGTTTGTTTTGCTATAAGTGCTATGTTTTGCTGATTGGCTGCGTACGTTGTTTACGTGTGATTATCGTCTTGTGAGAGTGATGAGTGGTTGGTAACTTCCCGTGGACGTTGTTAGTAGTTATGCTTTGCTAGTATACCCTAATTGGACGATTACTCGTGGTGGTGAACGGATGTTCATAACCTTAACTACTTTTCCTACTAGCCAAAGCTCACCCCTTTACCTTGTTGCTTTTCAGGTCTTGAGCGGGACTTGTGCTAGCGGAATTCTCGGTGCTTGGGAGCCAGAGAGGGTCTTGTCTAGAGGTCTAGAGACGTACTGTTATTTGAACTAAACTCTTATTTTGATGGTTTTTATGAGCTGTTGACTCTTTTGATCGGATTTATGGATTTCAGAACTTTATGTTTAAACTTATTTCATTTCTATTGCTTTATTTAATTATTGTTTTAAGCTCACGGCTCGAGTCCGGTCAATAACCGGATTTGGGGCATGACATCAGCAAAAAGAGATGGAGCAAAGGCTTGCTGCGCAAGCAGCACAACAACTCTAGTAGTTTGAGCAAATGTTCGTACACTTTACGTCCCAGCAAGTTGTTGTCCCTTTCACAACCACCCCGTCTTCAGAACCACCGACTTTATCCTCCCCATCTTCAGCACAACCGGCTTCCGTACCACCACCTTTGAGCCCCCAACGGTAACATTTTTCAATTAAACATTATTTATTTTACCGTGCTAGATAAAATTGTTTGGTTAAACACTTTATGTGACTTTGGATTGTTGTAGTAGAACAAATAATTGTTTGTTTAATAATTTGTTATTATGTATGCAGAATTTGGTATCTATTATACATGTTTGCACAAGTACAAGGCATAATGCACGATAGGGTGCATCATATATCCATTTTTTTTGGTTCAGGTCGTATGTTGGCCGACGAATACAATACGATCTATTCGTGAGCTAAGTGTACGGCTTAGCCACGAATAAAATCCGTTGGTACAATTGTAAAGTCTACCAACGGATAGAATATGTTGGTAAGGTTGTAAACTTTTGCCACGGATCCAATCCGTGGCTAAGGTTACTCACTTTACCAACAGATACTATCTATGACTAAGGCCATTCACTTTACCTACGGATTGGATCCGTGGCAAAGGAATTTCACCATACCAATGGATAGGTATCTGTGGTTAAGGTTTCAAACTTTACCCACGGATGGTTTCCGTGGCTAAGGTTTCAAACTTTGCCTACGGATTGTATTCGTGGCTAAGGTTACATACTTTTTCAACAAATTGGATATGTAGCTAAGGTCACATACTTTACCAATAGATTGTATCTGTGGCTAAAGTTACGTCCTTACCCACGGATGTTGAGATCCGTCGGTCAAAAACTACACCGACGAGTCTTTGCCGACAGATCTTAGCCGACGGATAGTTCCGTCTACCAAGACCCTTACCGACATATATGGTTACCTAGGCAACAGATACAATCCGTCTGCCAACTACCTTTCAGCAGTAGTGTTCACAAGGTATTATAATGAAATTTTTCCTTTTTTTATCACATGCATGACATGATTTTATCAATTGATCATATGTTTTTATCAATATTGAACAATAGTTTTATCACACCGATATGAAACGCTGATTGTCGATTTTTTTTTGTACTTCAAAATATATTCAACACTGGTTTACATTTATGAAGAAAAAAAATGGATACTTTGATGTTTGAGTTACAATTATGCCCTTACAAGCATGAATGAAAATGTGAAGTGTTATACTTTTTTATAATGACGTGACATTTTAGTAAATGTCAAATCTTATCACTCGATTTGCTTTTCTTTATTCTCAACTTAAAAAAATTCTCATTAGATTTTGACCCATATGTTTTGAGATGTAACATATAAATAATTAAAATTATAATTAATGCATTTTAAAAAGTAATTATCTTAAAGTTATAATTTTATATTTCAAATGAAGAGAAGCATCTCATAAATTAACTTAATGCCTATGTTTTCTTTCCTTCAAATAGTTGAGGTCATCTTAGGTAGAGAAGAAATCAAATAGAAACCCACTCTTCACTTAAAAACTGTGATAACCCATCTAAGCCATCTATTTCATTAATGGATGGATGAGATGAAATTGAGTTATTGACTGCAAAAACACAACACTTTTGGGTAAGTGGTAGGAGCTTTTTAGTAAAACCATCATAAAATATTTTTTTACCGATTTAATCATTCCCGCTTCGTTTGAACTCTGATTGGCTTCAAACTTGCGTCAATATTTTTCTTCAAGGTCTTTCTATCAAGATCAGTGATGAATATATTTTGAAGCACAAATTTTTTTATTTCAGTACTGATTAAAAAAACTTATATATGGATAATTTTTATCAACACTTTACATTGATTTTATCAACACTTTATACTGGTTTTATCAATATTGAACACTAGTTTTATCACCTCATTTTCCAATATTGAACATGATTTTTATCACATCATCACATGTTTTTTATGAACACTGAATACTAGTTTTATCAACACTAAACACTAGGTTTATCACTAAATTACATGTGTTTTATCACATCATCACATGCTTTTTATCAACATTGTACACTAGTTTTATCAACACTAAACTCTAGTTTATGATCATTACTATCAAAATTGAACATGATTTATATCACCATGTCACTTATTTTTTATCACCTCAGTACATGTTTTTTTATATCAATATTTAACACTATTTTGATCACTCTAATATATAACATTTATTGATGAAGATTTATCAATAGTCAACATTATTTTTATTACCCGATATAACTTTTCATTTTCGTGCTTCAAAATATTTTCAATATGCTACTTGATGCATAGCCATTGGAAAAATAAAAATATTGGCGCAAGTTTGAAAATAATCGGAGTCCAAACGAATCGCGAATGATTAAACTAGTGAATTAGTCACACAAAAAATGGACACTTGTCCACATGGAACGATGCTGTTACAATTATGCCCTAACTTGTGTGCCAGAGGATGAAAGTGGCGTGTATTTTGGGTGAGATTGGGGTGATAATGTGGCATCATGATGAATGTTGAATCTTATGTGTATGTTGTTGTGACCTTGTGTCAACATAATAATCTATGTGTTTTGATGATGACAAGTATGCATATATTTATTCAAGATCAAATAACTCTTCCATATGTTTATTTTTTCAAACCAAACTCATTTTACAAAAGTTCTTATATTTTTGATACATGTGATTTTCGGATTTTTTTCAAGACAACAACTTTGGTTGCATTTGAGGTAACTTTGAAAAATCATATCAAATTCATTTCTTTATCAAATTACGATTTCTTTAATGTTTTAGAAACCTCTATGAGTCTACTTTGTAATGAACAAACTAGTTCTTCATTCTCATACTCCATCAGAGAGTAATGGACGGAAAAGTGAGTAGACATCAAATCTGTCAGAACAGGTTATGCTCATTTGAACAAGCAAAGGTCAAAACTGAAATTTCTGGCAGCAAGCATGCTCATCCTCTACTTATGTCCAATGAAGTTGTGCACAAAATTTAAATCTCCAAGGACATTTTCAGACCTTCAATGATGATCAAGGAAGGCTATGGAAGATTCAAAATGTCTACTTTGAAAGGGTTCAAGCCCTACCAATAGGATTCTTGTAAGTATGATCATTAAGATATGTTTTGGCTAGCTCATCACTCAATCTATCTTCCCTTATTCAAAAATCTGATTTCTCTTGATTATATAATCCTTTTTTATTCATTCAAATTGATTTTGAAAAGAGAGAAGTCATCATTTCAATCTTGAAATGTGTTGAGGACATTTCTTGTCAAGATATGCCACTTGACTTTACACTCAAATATTTCTTCCAACAATTCTTTTTTTGAATTATCAAGTGACAAGTTTTTGTCTATAAAAGCCCTTATTTGTTTCTTCATTTTAAGACACAACACTTCTACTCTTTCTCTACAAAAATTCAGCACAAAGTTCTTCTTCATCTTTGAGAGAAAAGTCATCTTGAGAGCTCTATTCTTCTTTGTTCAAGAAATTGTTTTCAAAGTCATGAACTAATAGTTTCAGATTTTTTGATCTTTGAAAAACATAAATTCTTATTGTTACATCTCTTCTTGAACATGTTATGCTCTCTTTGAAAACTATTTTGAAATCCTTTTCTCTCAAAATCATTTTGAGCTAAGCCTTACATATCTTGAAATCATATATAGCTTGCTTGTACTTCATCTTTATATCTTGATTGTAATTGAGGCATTGTGTTTATTTTATATAAGATTAAACACATTGTATTGTTGACTCTTGGTGAGTTGACCTCAATATTTTCTATTGTAATTGGCCTTGTAGGCTAGAAAAAAGGTGTTGTAGTTGGTTGCACGATTTGTTCTTGCAAAGTGTTGTAGTGGTTGCAAGATTTGTTCTTGCTTCTCATTTGATGTTGTAACTTGCAAGATTAGTTCTTGTGAGACTTTGTATCATTTACTATAAGTTAGTAAAAGGCCGAACTCTAAGTGAGTTCTTTAGTGTGGACGTAGCAACTCTAAGGAGAGTTGTGAACCACGTATATCTTGTGTTGACTTTCTCTATCTTGCTATCTTTTCTTGTTGTTTAAATTTCCGAATTTGTTTTTAAGTTGCTATATTTTGTAATCAATCTATTCACCCCCCTCTAGATTGATTCATTGGGATCCAACATATGTGGCTAGAATGAGTTCTCATAATTTTTAAGATAATAAGGGTTTTTAGTAGATTTGTCCTTATCTAGGGTAAATAACAAAATTATCAATTTCCAGAAAAGTAAAGTCACACGACTATCATATGACTTTTTTTTGAAACGGGGCGACGAGGAACTGCACTACTAGTGCAAGCCAAACCATACAAGTAGGACTAAAAGTATTGGGAACAGAATATTGCCCGAGACTTCCATAAGACACCTGACGCTCATGAACCCGTAGAGAGAGTCTAGTTTCCATCCTAGACAATAATAATTATCCCCATGTCCTACCTTGTGTTGGGAAAATAAACAGATAAAAACAGGACATAAAACTAACAAGTGTCCAAAATAATGTAGAATCGAAAATAAGCAGAAACAGGAAAAACAACAGGACCTCATTGGTGTAGATTCACTCCCTCAAGCCCAGGTCAGCAAACTTGGTCCAAGGTCATGAGTGGTAGGCCACCATCCCTCTACCCCTCAAGCCCCAACCAGCCTCATGGGGCCTGATAGGGCTATTTTGCAGCCCACACCATATCCAATCCGTCCTCAGCCTCCTCCTCATCCACCATCAATACTGAGCATGTGGGTTGTCCGTGGACTCTAGGGCCCTCTTCAGTTGGTAGCCCGGATATAAACCTTGGCCACGATTTTTACCACCCAAGACAACCGGTATCGTTCGTCGGACATGGCCGGAGCTGATTCTATTGGGACCATGACCACAACATCCTTGTCCTCGTCGTCTTCCAAAGAGACCCCCCCATTCGATCGAAAATGGCCTTCAGGGGACCACGAGATCCATGTGAGGGGGTAGTGGTGGGTTTGGTCTAACATGTGGTGGTTGTAGCATTACTAGCGGACAAAGGGGATGTCACGCCTCTGATTGATTCTCACGGATCTAGTTCAGGCCGCCTCGACTGAGTAGCCCGATTGTAAGTGTCGGTCGTGACGAGGAGCTCCATTTGGATGCTAGGAGCATATGTGCTCCCATTCTTTCCGACAAGGCTAGGTAGGATGGAGTCCCGAGACAGAAAGGCGGCACATCGCGCATGCAGGGCTCAAGGGAGGCTGGCTTGTCCTTGCACAACTCCGTGTTTGGGCACCCGAGGATGTGAGAGAACGACCTTAGGGTTGCCTGATCTGGAACTCGATAAGGAGGATGAAGAAGATGATCCAGATGACACCATGATGGAGCATCAGAGATGACGGCTGAAGAAGATGAGAGGGAGAAAAACCTTAAGTCTCCAAGACTACTTTTTTTTTTTTACTATTATATGACTTATTTCTTTAAAGATAATGGACATAAATGAATGTTATTTAAATGAAAAAGAAACACGATCATAACAAGTTTTTGCAATTATTCCTTTTTTAGTAAACGGGGTATGTATTCATTTAAGTAAGTAACATGATACAATACCCAGGGCAAGGGATAAACCTGATACAAACCAAGATAATATCCAGCTTTCCCCATTTGGAATCAAATAGGTGATCCAGTGTTCGTGGCTAAGAAAGATAAAGTTCTACACGCAATGGTAGGAGAGAATTGATAACTATAGATACATATAGTAACACGAGTCCAAGAGACTAAATTCTCCGAGAGGAGGTTGCCTTGGGTTGCGCAGAACAACTGGTTATCGCCCCATGGGACATGACCCTCCCAGATAGGGCCATGAGGAAATTGGGAGGTGAAAAGGTTCATCCTCCCAATGGCCCGAAGGTCTATCATAACTCTCGACGAGGTTGTTTACCAGCCTTCGTTGACATGCGCGAGGCATGAACCTGTTGGGCACCCATCCCAGTGTGGTCAATGTCCATCTCCAAAAAAGGCCTCTTCTTGAAGCTAGTTGCATTAGTAGTATGTCGGGACCCTTTTTCCTTGGCCATGGCCTTGAGGGCCTTTTCTTTCCCTGGAATCCGTTTTGTTGGCTGCTTCTTCTCTGGTTCCTTTTTCACCTTGTTTCTGAGGAAGGTCATATGTTCTCCCTGCTTGCACCTAACTAAGATCTCGTACTGGAGAATGTGCTAAAAGGGGTGAACTTGTGGTGGCTCCACCTGTGTTTGAGCCGGCATCCCCATAGGCTGTGTTTCCCCAATCAGAGTCTGTGGTATTCCACCCATTATCAGGTTCCTGTCCGCCCAACCAGTGTTAGGCAAGGGTGCCTTCAGGTTAGGCATAACTGTGGTCTTGACGACCTACGGGGATAGGAAAGATACTACCGATCCCTTCCCGCATTCCGCATCCTTCAATATTACCACTGGTACGAGGTTTCCGATTCCCTGATCGGTGGGCATAACTGTGGTCTTAAAGGCCTCCAAATCTAGTACAAAGTCCCGATCCTTGGGGGCTAGTGGCAGCCGGTCGGAGGGGCTCCCGTGTGTCCTGTGTCCCTATCATAAAATTCGAAGAAAAAATGTTAGCATTCGTAAATATATTTTTAATTACACTTTTCTAATTATTCAATTAATTTATATGTTTTTTGCTCAAATGGTAGGAAAAGTCGAAACAGGCATCAGATGCCAAGAAACATGTCATTACCGTGCACCGAGATGGGTCTTGCCCGATCGCAACCCACGCCGAGACGATCGCGAAGAGCGAACCCTCCAACCCGACCCCGCTCCTGCAAGCCACCCTAAAAGCCTTCCCTCCAACCGAAAAGAAGAAGGCCAACCGCATCAAAGCGGTTAACGCATTTTATTCCAATAACTCCAATATATAGCCATCATTTTTTTTTGTCTAAATCCTGGTTTGTTTATGCTCAGAAAAATATCATTGCTGCGATCCGGGAAGTCCGACAGTCGGCCGACATCTCTTCAACCGTCCACACCCTGGTTCAGGCGGAGGCACTAGCTGCCAAGTTAGGCAAACCGAGGAAGGGCAGCATGCAGGTAGGATGTGGCAAACGAGTCATCCTCTCGACGCCGAGGTCGATGGCGTGTTCCAGCTCGACCTCCGCCGAAGAAAGAGTGCAGGCGCGACTTGAGAAGAAAATGAAGGAGGAGGTTGCGAACCAACTGAGGGAAGAGAAGGAACGGTTGGAGAACCAAATGAGGGAGCAATTGAGGGATGAAAGGAAACAGCTGGCGAACCAAATGAGGGAGCAAATGAAGTAGGAGAAGGAACAGCTGGCCTTGACCACAGCGGCCTGGGAGAAACATATGGCATTAAGGGAAACGGATGTGGCCGAGTCACTCAAGAAGGTAAAAGACACCGTAAGCAACTTCCACGGATCTATCCCGGTATTGCAACAACATATTATTAATCAAGAAGGGCAGACAAAGGACGGGACGGGTATGGACGGGAAGGGTAAGGAAGGGTCGAAGTTTGTATTATGACTGTTTGGACACTGTTGGAGACATTTGATGCATATAACTTTTGGAGACCTTTGATGCGTATAACTTTTGGACTACTGTGTATATATATAACTACGTTTTAGTTATGAATGTGACGACTTGGATGCACGTTTATGCAGGTTTTGCACGTTTGGGTGCACGTTTTATGAATATTTTTTTAAATTTCTACGTTTTTCTTCTACAACGTCCATACATACTACTTCAACACATCTATCCCTTTGGAGAAGTATAGAGGTGGTATTACCTCTAATACGTCAACTAAGGCGTCTTAGAGGTTTTAACACTTTTACAACGTCCACTAAGGCGTCTTAGAGGTTTTAACACTTCTACAACGTCAACTTTGGCGTCTTAGAGGCTTTATTACCTCTAAGACGCCAAAGTTGACGTTGTAGAAGCGTTAAAACCTCTAAGACGCCATATTTGACGTTGCAGAAGTATTAAACCTCTAAGACGTGGTTCATGCCGTCTTAGATGTTTATTTCAGGAAATTCACTAACACGCCCGCCTATGGCGTCTTAGAAGTTTTACCGCTAACTTCTTAGACGCCATAACTAACCTCTAAGACGGCATAGGTTAGTCTTAGAAGTAACAATCCCTTGTAGTGGCATGTGGTACATTCACAACACCCAGGTCATGTGTTGGCATGTCATTCCAGTCCGTACGAAAGATCCCTTCCGATTAGATTGCTGGTGGAGCTCGGAGAGACTCCCCATAGCGCCTTGCAAGTTGGTCCACACGTGGGAGGAAAACAACACAATCTTTATTCATATGGTCGAGACGACCACATCGAAAACAAAAGTAGGGCAACTTTTCATACCTAAGCCGTTTTTTCAGGGGCTTTATATTCGTATCAACCTGTAAAATCAAATGACGGCGAAGCGGCCGTGTAGCATCTATTTCCACTCGGAGCCGTAGAAAGGCATCCCAGCCCCGAGGCTTACTTGGGCTTCTCACGACGTTTGCCATTCGTATTCCACCTCCTTGCCCAGATTCAAGATAATGAAAGCTCTCATCTGGGAGGTCCTGGCTTCGATCGGGATATCAAAAGCACGTACCGATATCTGGAGGGACCGAAAGTAGAGACTTTTCGGCTGAGTTCGCGGCGGTAAGGGCGTAAGCATAAGAACCGTGCCGTAGAAGGCCCATGGCTCTCTAGCCCGAATGTCGTCCATCACCTCTCTAGAGGGGAAGTAGAAGGCGATAATCTTGTCGGTCAGTGGCTGGACTGTCAGATCATGCACGTTCCAAGCATTTGTGATAACAGTATAGAGGGAGCGGGGACTTACATGTTTGTTTGCAAGAAGGCGACCGACAAGCGCAAAATTATAACGAAAATCATCAAGGGTTGAGACTGTGTTGGCCAGAATGGTCAGAATCGCATCATTCTCCTCGTAGAAGTCGTTTCGCCGGCACTGACCCGAGAGAAACCTGTGTGAGCTTTTCTTGAATCCCGTCCCGGTAGGGAAAATACAGGCTAGAATGAGGTTCAGTTAGTGAGATGGTAGCTTGAGGATGAGGGCGTGGGTATTCTCCCAAAGAAGAAGCCCTTGCATGTTGGTTTTGAGTGTCGATTTTGCACAGTGAATGGGTTGCAGTGGTCGGGGGTATAAGCGGTTGTGAAGTCAAGGTCGAGAGGAGCGGCAGTTTAATGGACACTTCATAGATTCGACAAGCGGGATCATCGGAGATATGACTTCATGGTGTGGTAAAGGGGTTAAGGAAGTCAGGACTAGCCGAGTTTAGAGGTGGTCTGAGGAGAAGCAGAGGAAGAAGAGGAGAAAGAAAATGGCTGGAATTGGAGAGAGCTCCAATGAGGTGAAAAGGAGGAGATAGACATCATCACCGCAACTTCGGATAGAGGAAGTATGGGCAAGATGCGACAAGAAGAGAGCATGCGGGGAGGGGAGGGCTCAAGACTTTTTGCACTTATTCTTAAATGTGATATAAGCCGATGTGTGTAAGTGTCGGGCATTAAATGGGACCTAGTTTCTTCCACAAACAGTAAAAGTTATAACATATATACCAAGAAATTGAACTGCATAAGTTCAGTTTTTTTTTTATCAATATATGAAGCTCACAAACAGAATCATATTTACTCTCCTTTATACATTTGCTTCAAAATAAAGATCCAGCCATCAAATCACTTCCTAATTTGCATTGTCTTAATATAAAAAAAGGAAAAAAACTTGGAAACTACCCTCATATTTTACAAGGGACTATCTCGATTTACAGAATCTGTGTAAGCAAAAAGATTGTTTCAAGTATCTGGCATTCATCTTCACAAGAAGCTGAGGCATCCGATGCAGGTAATGCCACATATGTACACAATCTATATCAGCAACTTGGCCACATTTATCTACACACTATTGTTTCTACCTTCAACTTTACCATCTGCAATCTTTACACTTACCACCCCGAGCTTCATTCACCCTTTCTCTAAGCATGAAACAATTTACAGAACCGAGCATTACGCGTGTATAATCCTTATGTGAAGGTAATAGTTTAATCCGGTAGACATGGGAGGATAACAATTTGTCAGGTAAGATCCATCAACTTAAATCAAAACCAGCTTCTGCATTTATGGCATATAGCAACTTCATCTCCAGTTGCTCTTTGCTGTATTCCAAGGCACAGTATATGAATTTGAATACATAGCACAAACAAGATGCAAACATGAAATATAAATGTGTGTGTGCGCAATCCAGATTGTATGGCATTCCCAACCGGGATTCATCCTTGTCCGATAGATACATGGGTTTATCAAAGTAATTATTTTATCAGCAATAACCACCAGCGACCTCACACTTATTATATGAGGTACCCACAACCCTAGGTTGGTTTATCAAAGTAATCCTGATAGATGTTGAGGAAAAATAATGATTTAATTTCGATTGTGTTGTTTATGAACAACGTGCAATTTATTAAAAGGTGAACTTCAGAAAAAGAATCAATGCTTCCCTAGTACAAGCAAAGGGTGCTAGAATATAGACAAACCTTCTATATGGTGGAAGTTTCAAGAGGTTCATACAGGTAGCTGATGTTGGTAATCGGTCAAGAGCTTCCTCATTAGCAGTGCCTGCAGTTCTGTACAAAGAAGCAACAGCTGCAATCAATATCCACATTCACTTTTATAGGATTAAACTTGGTATCACTGTCACCTCTGTATGCAAAACACAGGCTCAAGATTTTTGAATCCAAGCAGCGGTCCTCGAGAGCAGCCAGTAGCGAACCTGGAAAGAACTTATGTTATTGCCCTTCTGAGGTTCAAAGTTAACTTTATCCTACCAATTGAAGCAGAGAACACCTACAACAGTCAAGGGCTCAAATTATAAAAGATATAATGAAACTCACTTGAGAAATTTCTTTTGATTTTCCATCGAAAAACCTTCGAGAACTTCCCAGAACATTTCAATGACACGGTGCTCCTGCCAATACAAAAATAAACTATGTTGGCATTTTCTATGTCATATCTATCAAAGATTTATAGACAGAGAACTTTCTGTACAAAATGGACACGAGACGAGGGGGATGCATGATCTACTATCCACGGCAAGAAGTGAAGAAACCTAATACAACCATAAAAAAATCCCAAACACGTGCATTTCTTCATTCCAGGAGAACCAGCAGCAGTCGGACTATCAAATGACATATATATCCTTGTAGTCAGAGGATCTAGTGGACACAGAAGCTAGTGAGGGGGAAGTGATTGCCGGAGATGGGTTTGTTGGTGTAAGGATTAGTTTATTTGTTTTAGTTTTCTCAAAGTACATTTTTATGTCTGAAACTAAGACAAGGGCACGAGATTCAAGTGTACCCGACCGAATTTAAACTTTAAACAAAAAACACAATGCCAAATTCACATGGACAGGTTTTGTAAGTAGAATCCGATTATGTTTATATCCAAGACATGATTTTTGCAGAATTTACAAAGTAAATAGTGCATCTATGTGTCACAAGTTTAAGGCACACATATGCCTCTGTAACACTGTGCCTTCCATTCAAAAAGCCAAAGAGTATAATACATTAGCAATCCAAAAATAGCAAATAGATTCAGAGGTCTAATGTATAGCCCTTGCTACATAGCACATACTGACATTTTAACAAGGCAAAATAGAATATCCACAGCAAGGTCAACCACCAAAGACAACATTACTACACTGCCTTCCATTCAAAAGGCCGAGCTTAGTACGATACATTAGTAATCCATAAACAGAAAAAAGATTTAGAGATCTAATGCTTAGCCTTAGCTAGAACAAACTGACATTTTAACAAGAAAAAAATCCAAGGCAAGGTCCACCACCAAAGATTCAGTACTAGGTTGTTAAAATTTTCATGGACTGCTACATTTCATGCACCAAAATAAAATTATATATCTTACACTGTGATAGCCACCAGCATAATTTGAATGGGCGCGCAGATCATCAACATCCAAGGATTCCAGTGAACCTGATATGAGAAGCTGTACAAACAGATATGTCAATAGACAAGAATAGATTTTCAACCTAACTCGTGTTATCTGTCTACTAGTAGAATAGGATTGAACTTTACTAGTAACACTTGAATAAGATAATTCAAATGTTAGGGAATGCAAAAATTGTTAATTTCCTAACTTTGATTTGAGATAGGGTGAACTAAAACAAGAATCATATAATCCAACACGTGTAGTGTGGTATGACACGGATTGAAGCAGATAAACACTCACTAACAGCATGTTGAGATGCAAGAGACACACCTTCTACTCAATACAGCAGAGCAATCTACTAACCCAATGACA
Source organism: Erodium maritimum (assembly GCA_963921825.1). Classification (NCBI taxonomy): domain Eukaryota; kingdom Viridiplantae; phylum Streptophyta; class Magnoliopsida; order Geraniales; family Geraniaceae; genus Erodium; species Erodium maritimum. The sequence goes on from OY997591.1 coordinate 48,996,930, forward strand.
ATAAAAAACTAAGGATACATTAATGATAAAATTAAATTTTCGAAGCTATTTCTGAAATTATATTCAGACAGGTTAACATAAAGGTATGACAACCATGCATAATATCACTATAGTGGGAAGATTCAAATTGTTAAGAGCACTTTGCTACATGTACCTGAAGTTCATGCTCATTAAACATGACAATCCAGTCTTTTGGTATAAGTTGTTGAAATCCCCTCATGAAATGAGAACTTTGTTGACGTATCTGAAAGTTAATACCAGTTAATAACGTTGTGACTACACTGAATATTTTCTAAAATAGGAACATCAAAGAACACAAATGGTAGGTACACTACCTGAAAATTCAAACGGTGATTGGCAACAAGATGAATGAAAGTAATGACATTGTCATTTATGACACGTAAATCTTTTCCTCCAGGAAGTAGTTCTTCTTCTGTCTGCTCCCCATATTCGTTATTTACAATTACAAAGTATAGTTCTAACTCTGAGATATCACCTTCAAAATGCTGTAGAACATATAATGAAGGAAGAAAGAGGTGAGTATATAGCACTGAAGCTGTTAACGTGAAACAATTGAGAACACACTCATCCCCTTTTCTTCATAGTTTTCATGTTGATTTTCTTTTTTTATCATGGTCTACTAAGAGTAATGCTACTCAAACCTAAAACCAACAATCAGTCAATTGTGGACAGGAACCTCAGTTATTGCTTGGTTGCTTATATGAATATTCATTGAGATGCTACTCATTTAAGTTTTATTCAGCTACTACCTCTACAACCAAGCAAGGCTTTTACCACATTGAGCATCCTGTGGAGACCCCAAGCAGTGCTGAAATTGCAAACCACACTCCACATCCCACCCATAAAAAGAAAATATAAGCAAACTTTAAAAAAAAAATATGTATAAAGAAAACATCACCTTCAAAAATATGAGATGGCGATATAATTCCGGGTCCAAAGAAGGCAAGTCATTCAAATAGTTATACCTTATCAACCAAAAAACAACATCAGTACAGAAAGGCACAAATAGATTCCACAAGGAGTAAAAACAAGGGATAATCGTCAAAACATGCACTTATGTTTCGTCCACAAACGAAATAGTGCACAATGTTTCGTCCACGTCGTCTGGCTACCCTTATGAATCGTCCACGCACTTCTGTCAGTAAAATTAACAGAATATTCGAATCTGTAGCCTCACGTGCTATCATGTGTTTGTGTCTGAAATTTTTTTTTGACGAAATTGCCCTAACAATCCTCAGCCACTCATTTTTTTGGACGAAATTATTATTTTTGAATTTCAAACCAAAAGGGCAAAATTGTCAATTCAGGTTCTGTTGTTACACTTTTCTAACAGAAGCGCGTGGACGATTCATAAGGGTAGCCAGACGACGTGGACAAAACATTGTGCACTATTTCGTTTGTGGACGAAACATAAGTGCATGTTTTGACAATTATCCCTAAAACCAATGTAGCAATACTGATTACACCATGTTATTATCGTACTTAGTCAAATATTGTGTATTCTTTAACAGCATTAACATGCAATTTTGTATGAATTCCTTCATTTGGGGGGGGGGGGGGGGGGAATTCATTTTTTAAATGAATATTATAATCAATAAATTAAGTTTTGAACTATTTAATTCAGAATTAATTTGTTTATTCAGATTTTATAAAAAAAAAGTTGTTCATTTAGTTCTTCTAAATGAATTCAGATATAACTAATTTATTCAAAAATTATTTTTCAAAATAAACTTTAAGATTTTAAAATATATATGATTTTTATTCAAATTAATTAATTATTCAAAATGAGAGTTTAAATATGTGTAAAAAGGTTATTCAAATTTATAATTTAATTTTTTTGATAATAATTCAGATTTTATTGAAGGGGAAACCTCAAAAATAAGCCCTCAAACGACCTTTGTTAGCATAAACATGCTGTGATGACTTTACTCTCAAAAACATGCTTATACCTTACGTTTATTTTTTTATGTTTCCGTTGCTTTGGATAAAAAAACGAACATGTGCACGACACGTAGTCTTTATATTTAATCTAAATAACAAAATTGTCCTATTCCTCTAATCTAAATATTGGATATGGTCGTACTCAGTGTTCAATTTTTTTTCTCCGAATATCATTTACATAAGAGAAATAGAGAGAATTTCGGTATTTATGACAAATATAAAGACAATCTGCCGAACACATGTTACTTTTCCATCCAATGTAACGGAAAAATAAAAAAAACAATAAACATAAGTAGCTACTTTTTGATAATAAACAAAAGGTATAAACATGTTTTTGAGAAAGAAAAAGTCATCACAACATGTTTGTGCTAACAAAATCGTTCAAAGGCATGTTTTTGAGGTTTTCCCTTTATTTATTTTCAATATATGTATTTGAAATATAATTAAGATTTTTTAAACTGCAAGGGAAAATTCCTCATTTTGCCTACAAAACTAACAAAGTTTAACAGACGACCGTGCACCATTCAATGGGCATCTCGTAGACATTTTGAACATTGGGTAGCTTATGGTGCTTATAGCAAACTGCATGCCAGTAGGAAAATTTGAGAAAGTATGCCCCATAATAACATGAATTTGTTTTCTATGCTAGTATAGTCAAGAACTGGAAATACATGCTTTTCATACTTTTTTGGACATAAATACACTCATTCTAACTTAAACAAAACTCTTAATCCCACACCCTTCTTCACCTATCTTTTGAAAATAAATTCATATTTAATTAATTTATTCAAATATATTTTCAAAAAAAAATATTCAGATTTTATATAAAAAAGTATTTTACTCAATTTTATTAATTACTAAAATCAGGTTTTAATTAATTTATTTTTTGGGATAATTGTCAAAACATGCACTAATGTTTCGTCCACAAACGAAATAGTGCACAATGTTTTGTCCACGTCGTCTGGCTACCCTTATGAATCGTCCACGCACTTCTGTTAGAAAAATTAACGGAATATTCCATTTCTGTTATAGATGTGCAGTTAAAGTATAACTGAAATGACCATTTTACCCTTATCATGAATCTTTTGACTTTTGCATGAAACATTATCATTCTACCCTTTCTAATAAAAAACAAATTAAAAAATTAATTAATAAACAAATAAAAAAAATTATATAATCAGTTTTTTTTTTATAAATTCAGTTTTTATTTATAAAAATTATTTTTATTTTCAAAAATTCCGATTTTAATTTAAAAAGTACATAAAAATCAGTTTTTTATTTAATTATATTTGTTTTATTTATTTTTTTAATTAATTTAATATTATTTTTTTAATTAATTTTTAATTATATAATTAAAGTATTAATTAAATTTTAAAAAAAACTGATTTTTTGTATTTTTTTTAAAAAACTCTGATTTTTATTTATTTTTTAACTTAAAATATGAATTTTTGAATTTCAAACCAAAAGGGCAAAATTGAGGGTATATCAGTTTTTAACTCATTCTTATTTTTGAATTTCAAACCAAAAGGGCAAAATTGTAAATTCAGGTTCCGCTGTTACACTTTTCTAACAGAAGAGCGTGGACGATTCATAAGGGTAGCCAGACGACGGGGACAAAACATTGTCCATTATTTCGTTTGTGGACAAAACATTAGTGCATGTTTGACAATTATCCCTTATTTTATTTTTTTATAAAAAAACAGATTATTTTGATAAATATTTTTTAAAACATAATTCCAATTTCTAATGCTAGTTTTTCAAAAAAAAATATTTTTTTCAATTTTTAAGTCTAATTTGAAAAATAAATTAAAATTTAATTTAATAATCAATAAAAATGAATTAAATATTTTTTTATAAATCTAAAATTACCATTATAAACTTGAATTATCTTTTTTAAAATATTTATCAAAATAATCTGATTTTAATAATTAATAAAAATATATATTTTTATAAAATCTGAATAATTATTTTGAAAATAGATTTGAGTAAAGTAATTAAATATGAATTATTTTCAAAAGATTGGTGAAGAAGATGAGAAGTAGTGGACTGAGATTAGAGCTTTGTTTAAATTAGAATGAGGTTATTTATGTCCTAAAAAATATAATAAAGCAAACATTTCCAATTGTAGACTACATCAGCATAGAAAACAAATTCACGTTAGGGTTAATTGTCCAAAACTACATTAAAGTTTCGTCCACAAACGGATGCATGCATAAAGTTTTGTCCATCGACTGTATTGCCCACACAACTATAGAATGCATTATGAATTGCCCATGCAACTTTAGAATGCATTATGTATTTCCCACAAATCTATTGAGTCCGCGAAGAACTGCCCAGACCATTCATTCTGAACATCTCTGTTACGTTTTTCTAAAAATCGGTGGACAAAACTTCAATGCACCGACAAAGCGTGGACAAAACTTTAATGTAGTTTTGGACAATTAACCCTTCATGTTATTATGGAGCATACTTTCTTAAATTTCCCTATTACAGTATAGGTGATGACTGATTTCACTTGCAAACACGCCATACTTCATAAAACAAAAATGTTTTTTTTCCTAAACTAAAAAAGAGAATTGTGAGACAACATACGAATTGGCCACTGTATTTAACTGGAATAGTTCTATAACATCTTTTACTAATGACACTATATAAAAGCTTTTGGGTTAGGGTAAGTTTTGACATCAGCAATAACAGACCACAATCGTAGCCTTCAAAGAAAAGTGCATATTTGAACTGTAAGAACTAGAAAACAGAAATCTCACTTCTGTTTTAATTTGCTCAAGAAGAATGTTGCAAATGGTATATCAACAAGAATCCCTTCAAACATGGCCTGCAAGAATAAGATAACACAATCCCACATCAAGAAGCACAATTATAGGTTAAGAAAAAAATCTGCTGATCATCTGGGTTACAAATTAGGTGTACATGAGACTGGAACTTTAAAAATAAGGGATAATTGTCTAAAACTACCCTAAAGTTTCGTCCACATACGAGTTGATGCACAAAGTTTTTTCCACGCTGTGTGGCTACCCTGAAGTTTTGTCCACGCTTTTGTGGGTGCATTGAAGTTTTGCCCACACTTTGTGGCTGCATTGAAGTTTTGTCCACGCTTCTATTCAATCCGGGAAGCACTGCCCAGACCATCATTCTGAACATCTCTATTACGTCAAAAATAAAAAAGTCGTGGACAAAACTTCAGGGTAGCCACACACCGTGGACGAAACTTTGTACATCAACTCGTTTGTGGACGAAACTTTGTGCATCAACTCGTTTGTGGACGAAACTTTAGGGTAGTTTTGGACAATTATCCCTAAAAATAATGACTTGACAGATTTGACCAGCGCATGATAGACTGAAAAACATCCACAACTGGCAATATGGTGAGCCAGCTACAACTACAAAAATGTGTTATGTGGACGATCATAGTGAAGAAACCACTTTATATATGGTATGTCATAATAAAACATAAATAATAACAGCTAGAAGCTGGTATCTTACTGTAAACAAATAGCACGGTAAGCAACACTAAGGACATGAGAAGGTACATCTGAAACTGAAACTACAAAAGACACCATACCTTTGAAAGAAGTGTCCCAAGAAAATGAAAAAACTGGAGATGCTGCTCATGTATCATTCCAGATCCAGGATTAGGGAATAGCAAGTGATCAGCGGTTTCCTAGATTTAGCAAGACAAAAGAACGGAAGTATAAGGTAAGGAACATGGGACACAAGCATACACGCACCAAATAATTCTTCTGTTTTAGTCACCACAGAATTATGCATGGAAACACAAAGCATGTACTTTATGCAAAATATAGTTTTTTCTAATCCAACTCAGCCTGATATCCATATAGTTTTTAGTGCAGGATTAAGTACCTAAATGTTCTTTATTGGGGAAGAAAACTCTCCCTGCTTGGGTTTATTCACTTCCCAAACTTGCAACTATATTACCAAGGGGTCCATTATCATGTTCACAACAAACACCTTGCATTAAGAAACTGATGTAAAAACTACTGCAATGAATATTCACCTTAAATAGCCCATACTGCACATCAAAGGCAGCTCGTGCAATGTTCTCCATAAAATCTTTAAAAATTCCACCACCATCAATACCAGCCTCCTCCACTCCAAGTTCATTGACAAATGTCACGCGGATCTACAAGTTAACAACTAAAGTTAATTGGAAATGTTAAAGCCGACCTCTTCTTCTTTAATAATGGAAATAAAGAGAGTGCAAAGAAAATTTTAGAAGAAAAAAATAACCAAATACAAAATGACCGTACAGATAGAAAAGGCATTACCACTCCTCGAAGATCCTCTTCGGATAATGCTCTCATTTGATTGTATGCGTCTTCTAAAATGTGATCCCTCCGTATTTTGAATCGGTTTCTGGTAAAAACAGCATGAGACCCATCCCTTTGCCTTACTGCCGCCAACTGTGACTGAAAAATTTACACAATACTCACTCACAGATAAGTGGTAAAATTGAATATAAAAAAAATATTATGTGCTTCACATAAAAAATGATTAGCAATGATGGCACAGTAGACAAGAAGTCCTATCACTATGCATGACATTATATATAACAACCATGTGCAAATCTTGCACTCTCAAACGACTTACATCAAATATCTTCACCCTGCTTGTAAAGGGTATTAGGAAAGGAGCTTGCTTCAATATGTCATGGGCTCTGGTATTTTCTACAAGCGCCTGCAGAAAGGTGGGAAACGGAGAAAATAAAATAATTCAAAAGCAACCACCAAAAGCACTCTGGAACAAGATACAATTGAGAAGACATAAAGTACTACCTGAGAAATAAAAATATCATTGACTGCATCAGCATGGAAATCACTGGGTGGTGCAAACTGTTGTCTATTATTCCAATCTTGCAGCTAGAATAACAGTTTTACATGACCAAATTAGCAGAGCAAAACAGTATAAAGTAATTTTTATTGTCGGTGACTTCTGGACATCTACTCCCTATGTGTATAATAAGTAAATCTATCTAAACCCCAATACACCGCAGGCACACTGCATGGCTTAGTCAGCATTCATACACCAACTATCCAGTGGGAGGTCTAGATTCTTACAGAATGACCATGAAAAAGCATAGAAGTCTATATGCAATCACAAGAGGCAAAAGGATTTTATCGAATCATAATCAAGATCAGCAACTTATACATGAATGTACCTGTGAGAGGAGATCAGAAGCCACAATGCTAACCCTATGCTGAATGAATTCCACAGGGTTCTTCTTTTGAGCAGAGGTGTTGCTGTGAAGTCTACCCAAATTAGGGGGTGTTTTGGGATCCGTCCATAGGAGCTGCCATAAAGCCTGCAGAATGGAAAGCAACCATACTAGAATTAAGCATCCGGTAAATTAGAATATCTGGCAAAAGGACATCACAAGAATCCACCATATGTGCTGCGGCCATCATCAGATAAAGGGCAAAGGTTTTTCCTCATAATACTTAAAACAGTCAAACAAACTAAAATTTCTTTTAGGAGACAATTAATGAGGTACTGCATATTTTTTCTTCCGATGTTTCATACATAGATTCTTCAACCAGAATATACCTGTCTGAGTATAATAATAAGACACTTCATATCCTTTAATGACAGTGGCTTTTCCTGCTCATAGAACTCCTCATTATCCACTATGGTTAGCATGTGCCTGCAAAGTCACATGAGTTAGGCAATTTCTATATATAGTTGTGCCCACCCAAACAGCCACATATAGATTCAGCATTAAATGGCACACAAACCGAATTAGACACTAAATAGTAGATGAGCACCAAACTAACAATCGATATTACTTGTACACGGGGCAGAAAACAGCCAGTGGTAATAGCCAACCAGGCGCATCTCCTGGAAGATATGGTTGCAGATGTGACATTGAAGACCATTTCTTATTCTCATGGCAGTGTTTTATAAAATTCCAAAGCACTTGAACAAGTTCAGTTCTGTATGCAAGAACGGTCATGATGCGCTCGAGTGGCAAGGTGTTGAACGCGACATGCAGAAAAGCACATGCAGCACCAACAGCTACCGCCTCTCTACCATCTGGTCCATCATTCTGTGCCCTACTGACAAGTGATAGCCCTCCAAACAACACATTTGTCTGTTCCAAAGCAAAAATCGACTCATGCAATTTCAAATTTATGCTTTAAGATTAAGGTGCGAAATTGCTTTAGTAAATGTAAGCATTATTTTAGACAAGACAACACACAACAAAAAGACTTGGCTTACCAACTGCAAAAGAAAACGTGAATCAATGGCATTGGATATTTGTTTTTCCAAATCACTATTTAAAACTAATTCATTTATCTCATCGCTGGCACCCATAGCATCATCACCTAGCGTGGAACCTGAAGTCCACATAGCAGCAAGCTTTAGACACTTTTATCAATTGAAAAGAAAATAGTAGAAGGTACAAATGACTAGATTAAGAAAACTTTAAAAACAAAAGTTAATGAATGTAAGGAAGAAATTTTGGCAAAAGAATCTAACATCATGTACTACAGTTCAAAAAAAAATATCTTAGCTGAAAACATACTTTCTGTGCATGATTTTATTCGAGGCAATGCCTCTAATAACAGGGTTGCAACAGCTGCAAGGTCCTTAGCCTGTCAAGTAGAGAAGAGAAGTCATTTCACTACAAAAGTTCATTGAATAAAATGTTTTAATATACTGAAACTTTAATGCAGTGAATAACTTAACATAGATGTCAACCAATGAAATTAGGGATAATTGTCAAAACATGCACTTATGTTTCGTCCACAAACGAAATAGTGCACAATGTTTCGTCCACGTCGTCTGGCTACCCTTATGAATCGTCCACGAACTTCTGTCAGTAAAATTAACAGAATATTCGAATTTGTAGCCTCACGTGCTATCATGTGCTTGTGTCTGAAATTTTTTTTGGACGAAATTGCCCTAACAATCCTCAGCCACTCATTTTTTTGGACGAAATTCTTATTTTTGAATTTCAAACCAAAATGGCAAAATTGTCAATTCAGGTTTTGCTGTTACACTTTTCTAACATAAGTGCGTGGACGATTCATAAGGGTAGCCAGACGACGTGGACAAAACATTATGCACTATTTCGTTTGTGGACGAAACATAAGTGCATGTTTTGACAATTATCCCATGAAATTAATTTGATGTAAGTTCCATAACTACCTATTGGGGAAATTGCTGGAATGTGCCCTTACGAATTGGGCACGAATGGAAAACTGCCCAATAAAAAATGACTCAAGAGCTACTTATGAATCGTGCATGGCCGACTTTCAAGCTCTGTTAGTTTGGGGTGTAAATTGACAAAATTGCCCTCATAGCTTAATAGACACCACTTCTAAATTATGAAAACATGCCATTGAATAGACCTATTTTAAAAATCACTTTCTAAATTTAAAATATGCTTGAAATTTAGATGCTAAAGCAGTAAAAAAGGAATCAGATTTGATTTTTTAAAATCTGATAAAAATTTAAAATTTTAAAAATTAATTAGATTTGAAAACAAATAATTAATTTGTTATAAAAACATGAATGATAATTATAAATCTAAAATATGAAATACTATATCATATTTTAATTTTTTAACTCAGATTTTAATTTACTAAAAACAAAAATGAAGTCATCCGTCGTCTTCGTCCTATTCCTATCAGTAACTAAGTATTCATGAACTTGTTGCAGAGCACAGCCGGCGAAGGTCAGGATGGTATGAGCCACGGCGTACCATCAGTGGGAGCTCTAGGCTAGGGTTGAGTCATCTTCATTGACTCGTCGAGTTGCAGGTATGGTCGAGCACGAATCCGAATGCAACAACTGGGTTGCAGATCCAGCCAAGTTCGACCTCACTGGGAGTAAGCTATTAAACAGATACAGTTAGGTATCTGGCGTTTGGGGTTCAAGGTTCGGGTTTTCAATGTATGTCGACTCGTCTTCCTCACGTGAACAAGAGGTTGCCAATTTGTCAGAGTGGTTGTATGAGGCAGCAAAGGTGGTCTTGCATTTGTTCGGCGCAATAAAGTTTACCAGTGGAATCTTAGGCATCCCAAATGACGGCCGAATCTGAGTTTCCGACATCAATTTACGCGAGTTGGGATTACAGCGTTGATCTTTGGGAAGTACGGTGACATCCCAACGTTGATGGTTGCTGCTACTGTACAATTTAGGGTAGGTTCAGGGTTGGGGTATCAAAAGAAGTAGTTTAGGGTTTTTGAAAAGAAAAAAATGCCCCATGTGCCTGACACATGATAAAAAAAAGAATATTTTACATCAGTTTTAACAGGATATTCAGTCTTTTTTCATCCATTTTAACGGAATGTAAAATGTTTGGACTGTGTGTACACTTCATAAGGCAGCTCATGGGTCATTTTTTTTCATTTGACAGTTTTATGTCTGTGCCCAATTCATAATGGCACATTTCAATAATTCCCTCTCACCTAGCGCCTGCGGCAGCTCATAAACTCGCTCCTCAGCCCGAGGACAATCAATCTCTCAAATACCGATGTTGACCCCTTTTTTCTTAAATGAAATCAGAAGTTCCAGGTGCACGCCATGTCAATTGTCAAGTATTAATATATAAGGGTTAATTGTAAAAAACTACCCTAAAGTATTGTCCACAAACAAAAAAATACCTAAAGTTTTGTCCACGCTTTTAGGCTAAACTAAAGGTTTGTCCACCGACTTCCATTAGAAAAACTTAACAGGGAGAAACTGTGATGAATGTTCAGAATGAATGGTCTGGGCAGTTCTTCCAGATTCAATAGATTTGTGGACAATACATAATGCATTCTAAAGTTGTGTGGACAATTCATGATGCATTCTACAGTTGTGTGGGCAATACTTTAGGGTGATTTTTGACAATTAACCTGTTACATTTTTTTAACGGAAGTCGGTGGACAAAACTTTAGTGTGGTAGCCTATAAGCGTGGACAAAACTTTAGGTAGTTTTTCGTTTGTGGACAATACTTTAGGGTAGTTTTTGACGATCAACCCAATATATAATCAAACAAGACGTTTTCGTGATAGCACATATATAAATAAAGTCCGTTATACAGCAATAGGATACACATAAAGTAACCAGCTAAATAACTACTTGGCCACAGCTGTTGTTGAAAATTAAAATAATGTATACATCTTTGAGTCCAAACATAAGAACAAACAGCAAACTGTTTTAAAATACGTACCATTTCAAAAGAGCAATCAAGCTGAGATAAAGCAACTCCAGCAACTTCCAATATGTTTCCAAGAAGGCATGCATAACCAGGAAACTCAGCTGATATATCATTAGGTAACAAATCAGCATGATTTTTCACACATATTGCCATCTGATGAACATAATGTTGGCTCAGTTCCCGTGTTGCAAAAATCTGGAAAACAAAATAGACAACAATATTTACATGTAACGACTCTTGATAATAACTTAAACAAAGAACACTTTAATAGACAGGTGGAATGGGAAAAGGCCGTAAGGCCATTCTGGAGAAAGACCAAAAACCAACTCTGCAAAATCCGTAAAATGTTACATGTTTCTTTCTTGCACTTAAATAGTCCACCTTCCATGATGTTAGTCAATTGAGCAATAGTTATATAATTTCCCAAAAAATAAACATCTATACTGATAAAAATAAACAATAGAGAAAGCAGATAAAGGAAAATGTTGAGTTCATAAAAGCAGTGATCTGGTCCCTCATAACTTATGTCACCGTTTCATTTTTGCATATGGTGTTGGGGGAAAATATGAATTTTGAAAAAAAAATGACAGCTAAGTCTCCCTATAGGAGCACCACCCCAGTTTTTTTTATAAAAATTACATATGTTTTCTATTAGATCTTGTTGTCACTTGGTGCAATGCTTCTCTTTACTACTCTGGTGAAGTTCAAAGAAACTTACCTCTTTTAAACAGGGAAAAAGCCGCCACAAGAATGGAACTGTAAGAACCTGGGAACAGAAACTCCACTGTGGATCAGTAATTGGGCAACTGCATGGCTTCTCACCGATATGAGAAACTATGAGGGCAAGGACACGCTCCAAAGAAGAAGTTTGCTTAAGGAAATTATTAGACTTTGCACTTTCCTGCAAACCATATAGCACATGGAGGACTTAGAAAGAGACAGGTAGTCAGACAAAAGGCTAGCATGAAATGACAATTATCTCTGGCAAGACATTAGCAAACACCAAAATTAAAAGCCAAAGTCCCTTCCGGGCATAGCATGTAGTAGAAAAAGGAGCCAAATATCAAGTAGAAATGCTCATAAATGAGCCACTTCGGTTTATTGGTCATGTTACCGCATCAAACAAACAAATCTCACAACAATACAAGACTGAGCCTTAAATCCCGATGATAACAACACTATATTTATTTATTCAAATTATTCTTTTGTTGCACACCTAAAATGCAAAAGGTACAGTTGCACTGTTTGATATGAAAACTTAACTAGAATCCAATATTTCACATCTTAACGTTTCAATCCAACCAGTCCAGCTAATCTGCGTGTATCAGCTTTCACCATCACCCAAATGTGGGCTATCTAGTGAATAGATTAAAAAATGCATCCAATGTTTAATCATGGAAAATGCATATTAATGCTGAAATAAAACTTAGGCACTTAGCTAACATGGCAATAGGATTTGGAGTGTAATGATTGATGGAATAAAAGATCACGTAATTGATGAGATGGCATACCTTGGCAGTAAGAGCAATATCTCTAAACAACGTGAATGCATTTCTTTGCATGAGATGGCTAATTATCTTACAACCCCATGGAAGTATAGGATCTAGTAGAAGAACAACTGCTTCAAGCAAGAGCGTTGTTGGGCCACATTCCTCGGGGGACTTCAGAAGCTGACCCTTCAGTTGATTTCTGTTCAAGCAAGCAACTTAACGTTCACAAAACAATTCCAGAGGAATAAGGATTATATGCATTCGAACTCATGCATACTAGTGATAACTGAATGGTTCAATCATCAGGCACGGAATGTTTTCAAATTGCCAAAGAAGATACAATTATGAAAATACCCATTTTTAAAATTCAAATGGCACTTGAAATCTGACGAGTAGTTAGGACTAAATAAAAGGGAGAAAACCCCACATGATAAGTTTAGGCAACAACATTGGGAGTCAATGTTAGAAGCATGAGTTCTCAGAAGAGTATGATAAATTTAAATCACAGTTATGAGCCTACCTATTTTGGTATACAGCCGAAATACAAGAAAACGCTAGTTGCTTCACTCTGTAGTCTACTAAAGAACGTTTAGAAGAATAGTCCATGCCCCCAAAGAGACTCAAAGTATTTGCTGTGACATATTAAGAGACTGTCAGCATATATTGCTTTAGCTGCAAACAATGATATGACTGAAGAGGAAAGATAGGTTATGATGAAAGTTAAGGTATTAAACAACTTAAAGTTACAGTCCTTGCATACAATCAAATAAAAGTAAGAGGTTGAAGGCAAAGCACGCATGTTAAAATGCTAAGCTACAGACACAAAAGGGAAGAGGGGAATATGGTTCAACAATCAGCCAGGATTCTATAGACAATCTAGTATACCAAGTTGATCAGATAACCAATGAATCGGGCTCATGTTGAACCAAATAGGGCATATTAGTCCAACCCTATCATCAAGGTTCTAAATATCGGTCGCGGTGAAATATCGGTGAAGTCACTGGTAAAGATATTTCAATATGTCGGAGAGATCTCGGCAAATCGCGTTTTGTATTAAATAAATATGTATAATATATATATAATAAAAATATAACTAAATACTATAAAAAAAATATGACAATAATAACATTTAAATATAAATTATATTATTTTTGAATTAATAATATATATATATTAATTAATTAATATGATTTCAGATTTTTAATTTTAATTACTAATAATTAAAAAATATATAAAAAGTTATATTGACTTTAGTCCTTATTCAATTAATCTAACCCAAATAACCCAACAGTTAATTTGTACCATGCCCAAGTTAACTCAGCCCAACTATTGTAAAACCCAGCCCATTAACTAACAACAATAAAATAACTTAAATGTAAGAACCCTAATACTCCACACCCAACCATCAGCAGCTTCTTTTTCTTTTTCTCTCTCCTTTCATCTCTTCTTCTTCTTTCTCTCTCACCCATCTCTTCTTCATGTGGAGCTGCCCATCCCATCTCTTTTTTTCCCTTTAGAATGACCTTTTTGACGAGTTGTCCGAGTCAACTCGGCGAGTTGACCGACTCAACTCGGGTTGACCGAGTTGACCGAGTTTTTCAGCCGAGACAGGTATCTTTCTCGCCCACCCCTTTTCTACCGAGATATCGCCGAGATCTCGCGATATTTAGAACACTGCCTATCATGAATGAGGCCCATGTTTTTTATAGATTAACCGTTCTTTTTTGCGAGGCAGAAAAATATGTAACAGCTGCATTAAAGATGCAAATTGCTAACACCATTAATGAAATGGAGCCATTGGAGAGGAGTCAACAGATATCATAACAAAGATAGTCAAAGGTGTCAGGCCTACTTAAAGTACTGTACCACAAAACAGGGAACAGTGTACAAGACTCTTAATTTCATAAGCTTTGGGCATTTCATAAACAAGTAGGAAATGGATTTCATACTCAAGGAGAGATCAGAAGACCTCAATTATAAAAATATTCAAAATTTATAATAAAGCAAGAGGAACACATAGGAACAGCTGATATGAACACATTTATACTCTCACAGGTTCATATATTGGATTGAAGGGGGTGAACACACTAAGACACATTTACATTTCATAAGGAAATTGCACACAAAAAATCAAACTAGCCTAAAATACAATTCTGAAGTGGCAAAAAAGGTAACATACCACCTCCTCGAACAAACTGCCGCAGCAACCGACATGTCTCCACAAGGACTGAACAATCATCAACATTGTGTGCATTAAAGAAAAAAAGTAGCTGGCGAAGGAAGTCTGATTCTGGACCAAAACAATGCCTGAACGCACAGAAAATGATATCATGTGAAAAATAATTTTCTCCTAGAGGAAATGAACCTAAAGAGGGAGGAGCCCTATGTTGGTTGTTAGTAAGCTATAATGTGATATAACAGAACTACCTGTCAACATTTTGGCACCGTTTCCCATAGGTAACATAGAACTGCTCTCGCACTTTAAAATGTTCAGCTTCCACTATCTTTCTCCCTCTGAAGCATTTCTGTGAATAGTCATTAATTAATACATAGCATGCTTTTCAGTGAATAGTAATTAGTTAGAACTGCTCTCGCACTTTAAGATGTCCCAAGAAAACAATTATGCTTGGACACAGATATTGGTCGCATGTTTTATAAGCTAAATAGGAATGACTAATTGCATAATTAATGCATGTCAATTAAGCATATATGATTGTTTAGATAGACACTACAATAGACTTAATGAAAACCATACTCCTTCCATCACAGTATGACTATCAATTTAATAAGAGAAACATTTAAAGAACTAACAGATGCATTCACTTACCTACACTTAATTTTCCCCAAATACTAGCGTTGCAAAGGAAAAGTCAGTTAATGCATTCCAAAGGGTCTTAGTAATATGTATAGATGTTCAGTATTTAATGATAACGTGACAAAATAAATGTTGGAGTAAAATTATATGGAATTTGACAATTACTTTGGAACAGATAAACATGGATATTGGAAAGTGACAGTGGATTAGGGTGGAGGGATTAACAGAACACGATTTAATCATACAAAGCTTAGGGGTCTTTTAAATTGTTTACGAATTATGATGCGGGGATATAAAGTATAGGGTTAATTGTCAAAAAGTGCACTGAAGTTTTGTCCACAAACGAAAGCATGCATAAACTTTTGCCCACGCTTTGTGGGTGCATTGAAGTTTTGTCCACGCTTTGTGGGTGCACTGAAGTTTTGTCCACCGACTTTTTTTAGAAAAACGTAACAAGGATGTTCCGAATGAATGGTCTGGGCAGTTATTTGCGGACTCTATTGATTTGTGGGCAATACATAATGCATCTAAAGTTGTGTGGGCAATTCATAATGCATTTTATAGTTGTGTGGGCAATTCACAATGCATTCTATAGTTGTGTGGGCAATACGTTTTTCTAAAAAAGTCGGTGGACAAAACTTCAGTGCACTCACAAAGCGTGGACAAAAGTTTATGCATGCTTTCGTTTGTGGACAAAACTTCAGGGCACTTTTTGACAATTAACCCTAAAGTATAATTGAACAACATTACGCATCAGGGTACCCTTACTCACCAACATTACTAAAAGAAAATGGGAAATTGAGGTCAATCTGTAGTTCAACCAAAGCTCAGAGCAAGCTCTTCAATTAATTGGAGGACGTTGCCAGAAAAAAGATAATATACCAATATAATGATGTTCAGCCTCATAGCGCACATTTAAAGCATAGTATTTGAGCATTATGCTTGCTTCACTCAGTGCATTTTGCTTTAATATAACAAGCCTCATGTCCTATGTCACACTTCAAATGACACTGATACTCATTTTTGTTGAATAGCTAGTCTGCACACTAAAATGCTGGTGATTTATGCCATATGATACTTAGCTCAACTGGCTAACCTTGACTGGTCAGGAGTGGCTGCCTAATTCTGAGCAAAAATGCAACCCCTGACTAATAATTAAGGGTTTTGAAATAAAAAAAAGTTCACATAGATTGTCACAATAAACCAAATTCAACAATGATTTTTTTTTCTTTTTCATATTCTTGTTTAACCAAATCTCCCACTGAAACCTGAATAGTGATTGCCGCCGAATTCTGCTGCCGATGCCATAACCGGCGATTCCTCTCCAACCTGGTCTGCTCCAGAAGCTTCTGCCTATCCCTTTCCTTGGAGCTACGACCTCCCAAGTCCACTCGCTTCCGAGTGGAGGGATCGCCGCTGAAGAACATTTCCCCTCCAAATACAACCCAACAGCGCCAAGAAAAGATCGAGGCTCAATGAAATTGTGGCAACGTTTAAAGTACAGAAAGAGCGATGAAGGGTTTCTGGCGATGGCAGGTAATTTATGCCCTACAATCGGTTGGAAATGTAAGGAGGTTTTGCGAACTCAAGGCCACGAGATCGGCGAAGTGAGGAAGGGGAAGAATCGTGTTTGTTTGGAAAGAAGAGGTATGGGAAAATAAAAAAAGGTGCAGTGGAGAGGAAGAAAGTGCTGGGAAAAATTTAATTTGTCTCAAACATTTTTCTCTCTCTTTCGGGTTTCTTTTGGCGACAGAGGAACATAGGAAGTTGAGAAGGAAAGGAACGAAGGACGTGACGTGTCCCTCTTATATATTTTTTTTTATTCTTCGAAAACATTATTTTTAGGGTAAAATTTATTTTACTACCTTAACTTTTGTTTTTTTTTTCATTTCCACACTCTTAACTCTTTTTTGGCATCTTACTACTCTATAATGTAATTTTTTGCACTTTAGTACCCATGCCTTAACGACGTTAGTTTTTGATGGAAATGGACCACACATGGCTACTTACTCGCATGAAAGGTCGATTATGCCATCCATGTCCTTATACCACTTTTCTTTCTCATACACCAGTTCCTCTCACTCTGACTCTCACTCTCACTTTCACACGAGCTTTGCAACTCACCATTGAAGAAAAAGCACATGAGTAAGGAAGTAGTAGATCTGAGGAGCACCACGGTGAAGACGAAGTGGAAGGTTGGGGTTGAAGCTTGGATGTCGATGAAATCGAAGACAATAAGCTCTGGGTTGAAGAACATGAGGACTAACAGAGTGATGTACTGCTATTGTGGAGTTCAAGCAGTCATACGAACCTCGAAGACGAAGGAGAATCTTAGAAGAAAGTTTGCTGGTTGTGGGATGTTCAGGGTAAGATTTCCATTTGATTTTCCAGTTAATTGAAATTCTCTAAAAAAAATTGTTTTGGGGATTTAGGGTTTTTTGAGGTTCGAATGTTTTTTTTTTCATAGCGTGGATGGAAGTGTGGATTCTTTTGTTGGATTGATGAAGAGTCGTGTGAAGTTGGGTAGCTTCCTTTACTTGGACATCAAGAAATTAATTGAAGATGAGAATGGAGTTGGATATGAAGAAAGACCTAGAAATTTCATTATGGTGTTCATGCTTGTAGGAGTGTTTTTGTATTATATTAATACTAGGGGTGGGCACCGCGCGATGCGCAGTGCTTGTCGAGAGCACTAACCTATTATACGAAGATGTTGTAGTTGCACAGTAATGTTAGTCTTAGTGCCCGTAGTTCAATCCTAAATGTCCAAATGTACATATCATCGTTAGCAATAAAATTAAAGTGGCTTTATATTACTTATGTGTTGGAGTAATATATCGACGTGTGCTCTGATCTATGCCTACCATGCGAATAGAACCATAGACCGAGATAGATCACACTCGATGGGTCCCTAGTCAACAAAGCTTCACTAGAAGCGACTAGTATGAAAGATGGCTCTTTATGGCTTACGTTCTGTTAGTCATTGGAATGGGATTCCGGAGTCTGATCATAGATATCATGTGGGACATGATATTGGACGACCCGCCCTGAATATGTGCCATAGATTAAGTCATGAACATATTCAGTGTTGTAGCTTGTCATGTATCCTTAGACTAAGGAGTCTTTGTGATCGCTATGTAGTCAACAACTGAGTTTGACCTGAGCCTAACGTTGTCCGTAACAGGGCTTCCATAACGGCCAGGATTGGCTTGGGGACGGGCTACATGAGTGACACGAAAGACGGCTAAGGGATTTATCCCTCATAATAAGTTATGGGAAAGATATCGGTTCTCGGCCGCTTGATCGAGAGTGACTGGAAGAATAGCATGGCCATGCACATGATACTGGATATCATATCTTCAGTCATCTCACATATCAAGGAACGGTGATTGAGAATAATAAGGATGACGACTCTATGCCTTATCTCAATCAGGATATCGGAGATAAAAGGATAATGACAGGGACGACGGAAAGGTTAGAATCGGCAGGGTCGATTCGTTATGTAGTGTCAGGCAATACTAAAGTCTCGCTAGTTGCCACTTAAATAGGATCAAGTAAAATGGGATTTTACGTTGATCTATTGACATGCATAAACCTAAGGGTCACACCGAAGGATGAAACTCATTGACACATTTATGGAGAATGGCCAAAAGGGAGTTGTCTCGGGACATGACCAAAACTGGGTTTTGGGTCATGTGCCCGTAAGTGAATAGGACTTTACGGATCGAGACAAGGCTTGGAGTCTTGGGATTGATCGCGTTGGATAATGTTGGACATTTCCGGTATGGAAGGCATGGAGGCGATGAGCGAATCACGGGACCTCGTTGGAAATGGCCACGGGCCATGTTCCAAGAGGCCCATGAAAGGCCCATGCAACCAAGGCCCATGGAACTAATTAATCAAGTCTTGATTAATTAGTACTAAGTAAGCAAGACAAGGATTAAGGTGTTGGTGATTCACCACCTAACCCAATCTTGTCTTGCCATACTTTGTCCTATTTACGCCTTACTTGACACCATACTTGTCCCATGCCTTTAGTTGGACAAGTATGGGTTTTGTTATGTTTAAGTCATCTTTTTTCAACATAACAAACACAAGACAAGAATAGGAAACACATTTTCTCTCCCTCTTCCATGGCCATTTCGGGTTTGGCTAGTTTCCACCTCCATTTTTGTGTTCTTGAGTTCTCAAAGAGAAGAACTATGTGGCTTTGATTCCCATGTGGATACGTAGGTGTCTTGGAGACTCAAGCCAATCATTCGTTAACCGGTGTTCTTGTTTTGGTAAGAGATACTGCTGAATTTTTCTCTTGTGAATCCATTCTTTGTTAGTTGTTTCATGGTTTTAATCGTCTCTTGGTTTTTATTGATTTTCCGCTGCGAGTTGGTTCATCTCCAACCCTACCTCGAGACCCAACAGTGGTATCAGAGCTGTGCTACCTTCGGGATTCACAAGACGGTGTTCAAAGTTTCGGTTTTGATTGAAAGTTTCGTTTTTGGCATGTTGTTTTGCTAAATTGTTTGATAACATGTTTTAAATTCTTGTTCATGGATTTAATGCATGTAAAATGAATTTTTGAAAATTATTTCAAATCTGGAAATTTTGAAAAAAAATTGATTTTTCGGGTCTCGGGAGCGGGACTCTCGGGGAGCCGAAACCGGAACCGAACGGGGCTCCGTTGGACGGAGCTAGGCCAAGCATGACCATTGGATGGTTGATATGCCAAGGCTAAACCGTTTTGTTAGTTATGACGAGTTTGGAACCGTCATGACGAACTCGAAGATCAAATGTTCAAAAGTTTCATTTTTGAACGGTTTCGATAAACCGAGCATCAAAAATTTTCGAAACTTGGCTATTAATTAAAACCGGAAAATCACATGATGTTTGATAACATGCTTGTTTGATAACACGATGTGTGATGTGATGTTGGCATGGTGTACATAATAGCCCCGAGCTCGATTTAATTATTTATCGCTTTTCACGGCCTGCGAGCCGTTAGAGTTAGCGTGTAATTATTCTTTCAAGGTGTGGTCGTCGAACCACTTGTTTGTAATATTTATTTATTCCCGACCTGCGAGTCGTGTATTAAATTGTAATTTTTTACTCAAGATGAAGAAAAGGCGAAAAGGTCTTTTGGTGGCTTTTCGGGTGTTGGCATCGGCTTGGAGTCGGTGGAGCTCAAGAAGCTAGTGGGAGTTAGTTTAGGGGGCTATTATGTGCACATTTATCTCTTTATGCTTGGTTTAGTTTATGCATGACTAATTCTATGTGTTTTAGAATTGCATGCTTAACTTTATTTACCGAGCATATCACCTCACATGCAAAGATAAAATTGGAATTTTAATCCTTGTGTGTGAACCCTTAGAACCGTCATTGCATTGGATGTAGTTGACAGGTTCAAAGGAAGAATTACATTGGATGTAATTTGAGGCATCATTGCATTTGGAATGTAGTTGATGTGCTCATCGCATCTAGGATGTGCCAAAGTTTTAAACACAACCGGACAAGTAAAAACGGGTCATGTCCGATACCTCCCAATTCTCAACACCTTACTACCTCCCCGTCCTATGGGTGTCGTGCGCCTTAGCGGAGCATCCATGGGAAAGCGGGGTAGTAGGTTTGGACGACATATGTGGGTGTCGTGCGCCTTAGCGGAGCACTTACATAGTGGCGGGTCATAGTTGAAAATTGGTGGACCCGACTACGATTCTCAGCTAGGGTTGAGCTAGGGTATCAGATAGGGTAAGCCGTGTACTTAAGTACATACCCTAGCCAAGAGTCACATTGGATGTGATTGGACGGGGTCCTACCTACATAGCTCGATTGAGTGGTGAGCCTTCGTTCAGCTTGATCGAGTGAATCAAGGATCTTGGTTTTAGATTCTAAAGGTATAGAATCGATTGTTGGTGTTTAAGCTTGATCTTCATAAAATTTATTCAGTTTACTGATTGAATTTTATCTGTTGTAGATCAAATGGCAAATTCAGCGAACATTAATAGTTTGTCATTAAAAACCATTCTTGACAGGGTCAAACTAAATGGGACAAACTATTTGGACTGGTACAGAATTTTGAGGATAGTCCTCAAGTCTGAACGCAAAGAATATGTCCTTGACAAGGCTATCTCTAAGACCATATCAGAGTTACATGAAGTGTCATTAATTGCTGAGAAGAATATATCAGGGATCTGGGATCCAAGGATATTCTGATGGTCAACAAGGGAATTGGAAGTGGCAAGGGCGGGGCCCATGCGCACTTGGCAGGAAAGATGAGACACATGAGAATGTCTGCTTCTACTGCCAATAGCCTGGTCATTCGAACTGGGATTACAGGAAGTTCACGGCTGATCTGAAGAAGGGCAGTGGGACTGCGCCTTCATCAAATAGCGTGGATGATCTGAAGAAGGGCAGTAGGACTGCGCCTTCATCAGGAAACCTGGATGATCTAAGGAAGGGCGGTGGGACCGTGCCTTCATCTGGTATTAACTCTATAGAGCTACATCTCTCCACTTCCAAAGATTCATGGGTATTAGATACCAGGACTGAATCTCACACATGCACTTATATATGGTGGCTGAAAGTAGGAGAGGTTTGGAAAGCATGAAGTGGACCTCAGAGTTGTGGCAACTGCTGTAGGATCCATGAGTCTTGCTTTGCCAAGAGGCCTTGTCTTAGTACTGTATAATGTATATTGCATACCTACTTTTAGTAGGAATATTATAGCTGTATCCGTGTTTGACAAGGAAGGATATAATGTTAATATTGGAAATTGAGTTTTCACTGTTCTATGCAATGATATGTTTTATACCAGTACTGACTTGGTTGGAGGATTGTACATATTAGATATGGGTAACAATGCCTCAAGTTCTATATATTCCGTTAATACCAAGAGGTCTAAATCCAACGATTTAAACCTAACTCTGTTATGGCACTGCCATTTAGGTCGCATAAACAAGAAGCACCTATCAGCACTTCAGAAGTGCGGACTTTCAGGTTCATTCGAATTCCATTCGATCGATTGGTGCAAGGTTTGTTTGATGGGCAAAATGACTAAAGTGCCCTTTTATCGATCGCGATGAAAGGGCGGGTGAATTATTGGGGCTGATACACTCGAATGTGTGTAGACCAATAAGTTCACTTGCCAGGAGGGGTTTTAGCTACTTTATCACATCTACTGATGATTACAGTAAATATGGTTATGTCTATTCGCTGAGACATAAGTCTGAAGCTTTTGATAAATTCAAAGAGTTTAAGACTAAAGTAGAAAACCAGCTCGACAAAGGTATTAAGGCACTTCGATTGGATTGAGGTGGAAAATACTTGACCACAGAGTTATTAGATCATCTAAAAGAGAATGAGATCCTTTTGGAATGGACTCCTCCTGGGACACTGTAGATGAAAGGTGTAGCCAAACGGAGAAATCGGACATTGTTAGACAATGGTCCGTTCCATTATTAGTTGGACTGATCTCCCAATCTTTTTCTGGGATTATGCTCTAGAGACGACCGCATTCATAGTGAATCGGGCTTCGACGAAGGGTGTGGAAGGGACACCATTTTAAAATGATATGGGATGATGCCCGCTTTGTCCTTCCTAAATATTTGTGGTTGCGAGGCTTATGTGAAACATTTGGTTTCGACTAAGCTCGAACCAAGATCTGAGATATGCACCTTCGTGTGGTATCCCAAAGCAACAAGGGGATACTACTTCTACAATCCCAGTGAGAACATGGTGTTCGTCGCATGGGGTGGGGTCTTTATGGAAAATGAGTTTTGTTTCCAAAGACGTCATTGGGAGGACTGTGCATCTCGAAGAAATTCAGGATGGTACAGATCTGCCTAAACCAATTGGCAGCCCAGTAGAAAGGAGCCAGAGATTGTCGTAGAGTGAGAACCAATTCCTGTTACAATTCCGGAAGGTCCAAGGCGATTTGAAAGGATCAATCTTCCACCTCCAAGATATGGTATCCGGAGGTGACAATGAAGTCATGGTGGATCACGATGATCCAGCCACCTTTCAGGAAGTCATGGATGGGCCCAACTCCGAGTTATGGCTGGGAGCCATGAGGGAGGAAATGCAATCCATGTCGGACAACCGAGTCTGGGAACCGGTTGATCCCATCAATGGTGTGAGGACCATCGGATGCAAATGGATCTTCAAGGTGAAGATGGGCTTGGACGGAAACCCTCTGACCTACAAAGCTCAACTGGTGGCAAAAGGTTATAGGCATGCATTGACTATGAGGAAACCTTCTCCTTAGTGGCTATGGTCAAAATCGATCCAAATTCTTCTTGACATAACTGCGTATTATAATTACGAGATATGGCAAGTGGATGTCAAAACCGCTTTCCTAAATGGAAATTTGACTGAGTACGTTTGTATGTCTCGGCCCAAAGGTTTTGACGATCCGAAGAATAAAGGAAAGATTTATAAGTTGTTGAAATCCATTTATGGATTGAAACGAACTTCTCGGAGTTGGATCCTTCGTCTTGATGAAGCTGTAATTGGATTTGGCTTAATCAAGAACGAGGATGAATCTTGCGTTTATAAGAAGGCTAGTGGGAGCAAGATTACCTTTCTGGTTCTCATTGAAAACGACATCCCAACCTTGCACGAGACTAAAGCTTGGTTGAGGAAGTGTTTTTCAATAAAGGACTTAGGCGATGTTTCTTATATCTTAAGGATTAAGATATGTAGAGATCGCACCAAGAGGGTCTTGGATTTAAGTCAGGGAACCTATGTGAACAAGGCATTGAGTAGGTTCTTAATGCTCGATTCAAAGAAAGGACTCTTACCCACTAGTCATGGCATTCATCTCAGCAAGACTTAGTGTCCTAAGACACCTGATGAGCTGAAAAGGATGATGAGAATCCTATGCGCCTGGGGGTAGGATCGATCATATATGCCATGACATGTATGAGACCAGACGTCTCGTAAGCCTTATGTTGTACCAGTAGACATCATTCTAACCCGGGGGAAATATTATGTTGAACTAGTCGTCGAAGGATGAGTAGACGCTAGTTTTCCAAGACAAATCCAGATGACTTTAGAAGTCAATCAGGATATGTGTTTACGCTGAATGGTAGAGCTTTAGCTGGGAGAGCGTAAAGCAAGACATCATTGCCGAATCTACGACAGAGGCCAAGTACATGGATGCTGCAGAGGCAGCTAAGGAGGCTATGTGGATTTGGAAATTCATGGCAGGGCTGGGTGTAATTAAAAACCCATCCAGCCCGGTGAATCCATCTTGCGACAACACAAGGGCCATTGCGCAAGCTAAAAGCCTAGATGGTATAACAAATCCAAACATGTACTGCGGCGTATCCACCTCATCAGATAAATACTGAACTGAGGTGAAGTGAAGATAACCGATATTGCAACAGATGATAACATAGCCAACCCTTTGACTAAGGCAGTGTCACTGCCTGAACATGTTAGACATGTAAAGTCGATGGGGACATATTGGAGTCTAGATTGGAACTAGGGAAAGTGGGAGATTGTTAGTCTTAGTGCCCGTAGTTCAATCCTAAATGTCCAAATGTACATATCATCGTTAACAATAAAATTAAAGCGGCTTTATATTACTTATGTGTTGGAGTAATATATCGATGTGTGCTCTGATCTATGCCCACCATGCGAATAGAACCATAGATCGAGATAGATCACACTCGATGGGTCCCTAGTCAACAAAGCTTCACTAGAAGCGACTAGTATGAAAGATGGCTCTTTATGGCTTACGTTCTGTTAGTCATTGGAATGGGATTCCGGAGTCTGATCATAGATATCATGTGGGACATGATATTGGACGACCCGCCCTGAATATGTGTCATAGATTAAGTCATGAACATATTCAGTGTTGTAGCTTGTCATGTATCCTTAGACCAAGGAGTCTTTGTGATCGCTATGTAGTCAACAACTGAGTTTGACCTGAGCCTAACGTTGTCCGTAACAGGGCTTCCATAACGGCCATGATTGGCTTGGGGACGGGCTACATGAGTGACACGAAAGACGGCTAAGGGATTTATCCCTAATACTAAGGTATGAGAAAGATATCGGTTCTCGGCCGCTTGATCGAGAGTGACTGGAAGAATAGCATGGCCATGCACATGATACTGGATATCATATCTTCAGTCATCTCACATATCAAGGAACGGTGATTGAGAATAATAAGGATGACGACTCTATGCCTTATTTCAATCAGGATATCGGAGATAAAAGGATAATGACAGGGACGACGGAAAGGTTAGAATCGGCATGGTCGATTCGTTATGTAGTGTCAGGCAATACTAAAGGCTCGTTAGTTGCCACTTAAATAGGATCAAGTAAAATGGGATTTTACGTTGATCTATTGACATGCATAAACCTAAGGGTCACACCGGAGGATGAAACTCATTGACACATTTATGGAGAATGGCCAAACGGGAGTTGTCTCGGGACATGACCAAAACTGGGTTTTGGGTCATGTGCCCGTAAGTGAATAGGACTTTACGGATCGAGACAAGGCTTGGAGTCTTGGGATTGATCGCGTCGGATAATGTTGGACATTTCCGGTATGGAAGGCATGGAGACGATGAGCGAATCACGGGACCTCGTTGGAAATGGCCACAGGCCATGTTCCAAGAGGCCCATGAAAGGCCCATGCAACCAAGGCCCATGGAACTAATTAATCAAGTCTTGATTAATTAGTACTAAGTAAGCAAGACAAGGATTAAAGTGTTGGTGATTCACCACCTAACCCAATCTTGTCTTGCCATACTTTGTCCTATTTACACCTTACTTGACACCATACTTGTCCCATGCCTTTAGTTGGACAAGTATGGGTTTTGTTATGTTTAAGTCATCTTTTTTCAACATAACAAACACAAGCCAAGAATAGGAAACACATTTTCTCTCCCTCTTCCATGGCCATTTCGGGTTGGGCTAGTTTCCACCTCCATTTTTGTGTTCTTGAGTCCTCAAAGAGAAGAACTACGTGGCTTTGATTCCCATGTGGATACGTAGGCGTCTTGGAGACTCAAGCCAATCATTCGTTAACCGGTGTTCTTGTTTTGGTAAGAGATACTGCTGAATTTTTCTCTTGTGAATCCATTCTTTGTTAGTTGTTTCATGGTTTTAATCGTCTCTTGGTTTTTATTGATTTTCCGCTGCGAGTTGGTTCATCTCCAACCCTACCTCGAGACCCAATAAGTAAGATTGTGTGGTCTGATTATAGTGATTATGTTGAATATACAACACAAATGTTACGGTTTATCTATGTAATGGAAACGATGTACTAACCCTTTCCAATAAGAATCAAAGGTGATGATGCATAATAAAAAGTAAAGAAGAACATATTTAAAAGGGTAGGAAAGTGATATAAAGGGTAGGAGTGTTTTTTTTCCGTTCGTAGTAATTTAGGAACAAACACCTAAGCTTCATTGGTCTAATACCATGTTGATTAAAATGAGCAACCACTCTGTGTTCTGTTTGCAGTCAATCAATCAAAATGGACAGAAATTAATAAACATATAGCTGACATATAAGTGTTAAACCATATATAAACAACATACAAGGTGTTTAAGCAACAAAAGCCTATAAAGATAATAAGGAATCAATTTAAATTGCATATCTTCATGTTCCATCACATGGTAGTCCTATTAGTCTCTCTTCCTCTGTCACCTGTGTCCCTTTCTATAGCTTCTTCTACTCCGTCGTCTCTATATCATTATCTTCTTCACTGTCTCCCCCCTCAACCATTCATCATTTTCTCAGACTCTCCGCTTCTTGTCATATCCTCAAGAAAACAAATTCATGCCACTCTCAATTTTCATCATTATATAATCACAAATACATAAGAAATTTGTTATTGCTTATACAAAAAAAACATATTAGCTGTTGATTCACATGTAAGAGATAAGATTGTTTAGTAGTAACTTATAAGACCATGAGAGTTAAAACCGAAAGGACAACTTGGAAGCTCCCCTGCATGTGTGTAAGTGTAACTGTGAAATGGACATCATTTGGCAATGTCCCTCTTATCATATATCTGCAAAACCGCGCAATTTAACAAATTGTCATAGGAAGTCGCTTATATATTTGCAGGCAATATGCATAGGAAGCATTGAGGTCACACATACATTTGAAGCATTTATTTATTTTTTTATATAAAAAATAGCACCTGATCAATAGTATACTTCAAGTTGATCAGTAATGTATTTTACTGAGAGAAGTAGTTTATCAACTTACTATACACACAAGCTTGTCGCATAGTACAAGATGAAGCCTCTGAAGCACAACCAAAAAAATTGTTGATCGAGAAGATGTTGAATAGTTGTAATCAAATAAAACTGTCAAAAGTCGACACTAAAAACGAACAATCAGTCAAGTATCTTCATCATTTTGAACCTTTTAGTTACGGCCTAGACACTCAAACATTAATGGAAGTACAACATGGTTGAATACAACCATCTTGAAGTTACTTTGTTTTTGGTGTGTAGCAAATTTAGATGTACGATCACAAAATAAAGGGTTTCCATGACTAAGAGCTAACTCATAGAATAAGTAACAGTTCAAATAATATCGAATTTTACTTGGTTAAAAAATTCACCTCAAGAATCCAACCAACGTACTTGACATTATTAACATGCTGGTTGACATCCAAATCACTCTAGCGAGGCTGCAAATTTTCTTTTAAAAATTAGGGTCTTCAAAGCTGTGCTATGATTTTGTTTTAAAGATTAGGGTCTTCAAATAAATACCTTTGGTAGGCCTGTTTATTCATTCTGTGCCCCTAGTATCAACATACGTTATACCTAAGCCATTTGTTCTTCTCCTTATACTTCAGCATGAAAACATTGTTGGAAAGAAGACACCTACAAGTACACCACCGACAATTTAATATAATAAATGGATTTATCTATAAAAAAGAAGGTTAAAAGAACTCACAGCTTAAGTAAATGGATTTACTTGGCCATTTTTTCGGTGGAATGGATCATGTGAATATATTCCTTTCAACACTCCTATAGTACATCAGCATATAAATATGATGGTTCTATGCAAATCAACATCTAACCCGAATAAAGTTTTCAAACATACATGTTTAGCAGGGTAGTTATGTGTGTGAGAATTTCTGGGAATGGGCCTGATAGTCTGGTCACATCTATTGAGACTAGATAAAAGCAACAAAAATTAGAAAAATGGGTATCAACAAAATCACAGTACACAATTTAATTAGGACACATGAAAACCATATCCAAATTCAATACCAACCAAGTCAAATCATCTCATCTGATTAATTTCATTTAGCACAATAAATCAATGAGAAAACTACAGCTACAATACACAAAAACACAAGTATTCAGAAGCTAAATGGCTACACAACATCACCATGTATATAAAACTCTTATAATATAATAATGCAATCCATATCTTAATCTTGTTTTAAAAGTAAATGAGTACCCTGATGACCTTCCAGTGGGAGCTGTTGAATGATGACTCCATGGAGAAGGAAACCATTTTGCCAAGCCAAAATCGAATCTGTAACATTAGCAATCTGTATCAAGTTCATGGATACAACTAAACCTCAATTAACTTGTGTAACACAGATCAAGTTATTACATAAACACAAGGCAAGTGTAATGTCTAACTGGCCAATTTTTTATCTGAAAAAATAATATCTATGTTTTCTCAACTATCTGTAAATCAATTTCGCTGGTGATTAATGAACACCCATTAACCCAAACCAGCCAAAATTTTCAATTTTGCTACTTATGATGTTCATGGACCGTATCCTACATACATATAAGGTGAAGAACCATGCAAAATGATAATCTTTTCAGAGGCACAAGGATTTAAATACGAAATCTAAACCTGGTTTCGTCAAATCAATGAATGGCGTAAATCGGCAGAAGCCTATAACAGATGGCATCTTAGATAATTAGCAGGCAATCACTAACGTTAAAAGCCACTATGAGTTGTTTAAGAAAAAATATTAATATGAGAACATCTATATTGTGTTTTTCGATTGCACTCCGCCCACTTAATTTGCTGTCAACACTTTAGTTTCTGTAAACAAAACCAAACACATAGCAGCGCACGAAACCGAAACCTCTCAACAAATTGAACAACACTCCACTTCGAGCTAGATTTAGCAGAGAACTCAAAAAAACAACACATCAATTCACACATAAGAAAAACTATAAACTTTAAAATTATGACATAATAACCAAATCTACACACCCCTAGTTAAGTAAAACTAGAGAAGATGCTG
Organism: Erodium maritimum; assembly: GCA_963921825.1. Taxonomy (NCBI): domain Eukaryota; kingdom Viridiplantae; phylum Streptophyta; class Magnoliopsida; order Geraniales; family Geraniaceae; genus Erodium; species Erodium maritimum. The sequence continues at coordinate 49,026,627 of OY997591.1, forward strand.
AGATGACAATCATCATGCAAAGTTATTGGCATGATTGTCTAATTGGAAGCAATAAGATCAGCTCAGAAAATTCAGCAAGTTATGTATCGAAAATTCCATGTTAATATCATAACATATTGACTACCATTTAACCTCTTATCAAAATTATCTTCAACAACCAAAAACTGTAAGAGTTAGGCAACTACAATAATCATGTATGTTCATGGTTACAACACACGATTATGAACACAATTCAAACAAACACAAAGCGTTCAAAACGAATTCCGGGAGAAAATCAAAACCATAACCCGCCTAAAAATAAATCAAGGTAGGCTAAAAAAACAATAGTAAGGAAAATTAGAAGCTTAGGCGAAGCATAACTCACAGACAAGATAGAGAAGATGTAGAAGCTTTAGGCGATGAGGGTTGCTGGTGCAGACAAAGGTGGAGCACAATTTATACGCGGTCCTCGAATCCAAATCGTAACGGGAAACCTTCAAGGATAGAGTAACAGACATGGCTGAGGACAGAGGAGGAGGAAAATCCGCCGGCAGGAGCACGATGATCCCGGGCAGGGAATGGAGAAATTTATTCGCTTGAAACGGTTCTAGGGTTGAAAACAACAACCAGAGAAGAAACGCGCGTGAGGTCGTGAGGTGGGTAGTCGGGTGAGGTTTTTTTGAGTCCGTTGTCCACGTAAGATTAGGTGTCCACTTGGCAGTAGCTGGGTAAAAAAAACATGACACGTAGGCGCCACGCTAGACGATTCTTGTCTATTATAGTGTATGTGATTAGGCAGTAGATGATGTTCAATGTGATGTAGTATCTTCTGTTTGTGTTGAAGAACCAAATAGTAATGGAAACTGGAGGCTTTTTGGTTATGAATTCATGATTTGAAGTTTCAAATTTTAATGTTTGTCAAAATGCAAATTTGAATATGTTTTTGTTCAATAACCAATTAGTAATGAAAACTGACATGCAAATGGAATGGAAAATAGCATGTAAAGGGAATGAAAATGGAGATGGGTACCAATTTGAAAAAATATTTGTTGTCATATTTTGGCACAACCCATCTATTAAGTTGTTGAGAACTTGTAGATATGAACATGTGAAATGGAAAATGGTATGCAAAGGGAATGGAAATTGGTGTGCAAAGGGTCTGTTAAGGGGGAATGTGTTTTGGGTACCAATCTGAAATATTATGTTTTTGCAATTTTTGGCATGGCCCATCTGTTTCTTTGTTCAAAACCTATAAATATGAAGCTGGAAATTATACCCTAATCATTCACATAAGAAGAAAAATGTAATTACCTAACCACAAAACCCCTAAACCAACAAGGGAACCAAATTGAAATTTATAAACTTGAACTTTGAGTAATGTTGTTCAAAAACCAAAAGGAAAAGTTGTAAAGTCTAACACAAAAAGTTCTATGTTCCCATCATACAAGTGCACAATGACTTTCTATATTAATTACACATTTACCAAGCACAAAAGTCCAAAAATTTCCATCTTTTCATAGAAGCACATCTTCCTACAACTACCCCAAAATAAGGAATTGAAACCCTAAGGAATCCAAGGTAGTGGTGCTGCTGTAGATCCTTGGCTTGAAGCAGCCATGTTTGAAGTTCCTCTTCCCCTTCCACTTCCTTGCACTCTCCTCATGCCTCTTCCTCTTTGTCCAGTGGTTTGTGGGATGACAAATTGGACATCCTCTGTTATTCTTGATCTCGATCCTTGTCCTTGAAGAGGCACAAAAGGGCTCTGCACATGAAGATATGTAAATAGTTGAAGATTGCAATAACGAAAATGAATTGGAAATAGGTAAGGATTTCGGTTTCAACTTCATAATTGAGTGTTCATTCTCATCTTGTTCAACTCAGATTCAGCTAACCCAATTATAGGTCCTCCTTGTGATGTTGTAGGACTGCCAATTTGACTCCCCAAGGTAGATGGTGTGGCTTCTTCAGTATGTTTTCTTCTCTTGGTAAGCCTTTTAATTGCAGCTTGTCTTTTAGCTTCAATCTCATCCTTTGTGCACTCTTGTTCCGTTCTCTTCTTTAAGACCTCCTAAACTTTATCATTCCTCTTGCTCATTAGATATGCTAACTCGTATGGAGTTGTAGTGAAGCCAGATTTCTTACCCTTTCTCTTTTACCTTTCTTTCTTGGAACATATCCATAGAGAGCCTGAAATGGTGTCATCTGAATTGAAGTATGATATGTAGTATTATACCAATACTCTGCACCATTTGATCCATTTCTTTGGAGCTTCATGTGTCATAGATCGAAGATAATTCTCCAAGCACTGATTGACTCTCTTAGTCTGGCCATTAGTTTGTGGATGATATGTTGTAGAAAATTTCAAAGTAACTCGTATCCTCTTACATAACTCCAACCAAAATGTGTTGATGAAGTTCCTATCTCTATCAAACACAATAGTCTCAAGAAGGCCGTATAACTTAACTACAACATCAAAGAATGTGTGAGCCAAGGAAATAGATGTATAAGGATGCTTTAAGATAATGAAATGAGCAGATTTAGACAATCTGTCAACTATAACCCAGATGCAATCCATTCCTTTAGACACATGAAACCCTTCAATAAAATCCATAGAGATATTAGACCAAGCATAGTTGGTATAGGCAAAGGTTGAAGCAAACATGGATAGGAAACAGTCTCAGCCTTATATTTCTAGCATGTGTCACATTGCTGCACAAATTCAGTGATATCCTTAGTCATTTGAGGCCAATAAAAGTAGGACTTGATCCTTTTAAGGGTAGCATTTATCCCATAATGGCTCCCAATACCAGAGTCATGTAAAAAGTTCAAGACCTTTGTTCTAGCCTCATTTCTCTTATCCATATAAACCTTGCCCTTGAAAATCAGCATTCCCTGCCTTAGCTTGTAGTCTGGCATAGAGTCTTGGTTCAGAGCTAATTGCATCAGCAAATCCTCCACTTATTCATCCTGCTCATAATTGAGAACCACATCAGAAATCCATGCATGCAAAATTGTAGTCATTTCAGCATATTCTGCATGATCAACTCTAGAAAGTGGATCTGCCACTGTGTTTTCTTTCCCCTTCCAACACTCAATACTATATGAGAGTCCCATAAGTTTGGCCAGCCATTTTTGTTGGAAAGGAGTAGTCAATTTCTGTTCCAAAAGATATTTTAAACTCTGTTGATCAGTCTTAATAACAAAATGATTGGGAGATAGGTAATGTCTCCACTTTTGGATGCAAGCTACCATGGCCAAAAGCTAGGGATGTCAATTTGACCTAGACCCGACGGGGACCTGGCTGCCCCGACCCGATCGGGGCGGGTTAGGATCGGATTTTTATGCTAGCGGGTCGGGTCCGGGTTTGGCACTCCCTAACCCGTACCCGCCCCGATAGTGTTGATTGAGGCCCAAGTTCATGTAGCCCAAGTATTATTGTCCATATTCACTTTATTGGAAAAAAAATGTTAGTGAGAGGGTTTGATCCCAAGACCTCAAAGTCTTGAGAGAAGAGAATTTTCCAATTTAACTAACACTTCTTGGTGCTATTGTTATGCTAGTAATCTATAAATATAAATAGCAGATTTACATGATAAGAGTTGAGTATATATTTACGTATTAATTTAAATATCGTTTTAAATAGTGATTATGAAAGTAATAATTTTTTTAATTTTATTTCATGATACATTAATTTAATTGTTTGCTTCAATCATAATAGGTTCAATTAATATATGTTAAGCTAGAATCAAATACTTAGGAGAAACATGAAAATGTCTCTTATTATGTTTTTCTCATTTATGTTTATGTTTTAAATTTTAAATATGTGCAAGATAAAATTAATTGACATGATTATCATGTTAATGATCCAAAATTACGTATGTTTAGACAAATTTAAGAATGTTTAGACAAAACCAATGCTTATTATTGTATATATAAATTTTAAATAATTACATAACAAAAAGATACAATAGTTGAGTTGGTAAAGGCTCACTATTATGTGTATTTGGTCTTGTGTTCGAGTCTCATTGTGACACTTTTTGTGTCATTTATTCCTTGGTTTACCCGTGCCTTGCGGGCTGAACGGGGCTAGAGTGAGGGGGATTGGCCTGGACAGCCGTGAAGGAGGCGGGGCGGGTCGGGCTTTCCCCGACCCGATCGGGTTCAAAACGGGTCGGGGAATTTCGGGTCAGACTCGGGTTCGGGTTGTTTGGTTGAGGTCCGGGTCGGGTTCGGGTTTCACAAAACCCGCCCCAAACCCGACCCATTGTCATCCCTACCAAAAGCTCATTCTCATAAGTTGAGTAACATTTGCTTCTAATCCCCAAGGATTTATTCATGTAGGCAATGGGGTGACCTTGTTGCAATAAGACACCACCAATACTATTATCAGATGCATTAGTTTCAATTGTGAACTGCTTAGAAAAATCTGGTAGTTGAAGAACTAGGGTTGTGCTCATTGCCTCCTTGAGGGCTTCAAAACTAGCTTGTGCCTCATTTGACCAAATGAAAGAATTCTTTTTAAGGAGGTTAGATAAAGGCCTAGCCAAAACTCCATAGTTCCTGACAAACTTTCTGTAGTAACATGTCAATCCCCAAAAACACGTCAAGGCCTTCAAATTCTTTGGTGCAGGCCAAACAAGCATGACCTTAATCTCAGGATTTGTAGCAACTCCCTCCCCAGATATAACATGGCCCAAATATTCCACGCTAGAAGTTCCAAAATCACACTCGAACAGTTTTTCATATAGAGTACTCTCTTTCAATTTTTGTAAGACCAACTGCAAGTTAACTAAGTGCTCCTCCCATGTCTTGCTATAAACCAGAATGTCATCAAATAAAACAAGTACAAACTTTCTAAGATAATCTTTTAATACCTTAGTCATAAGTGCCTAAAAGCTTGTTGGGGCATTGATGAGGCCAAAGAGCGTCACTCTGAACTGAAAATGGCCAGAGTGTATCATAAATGTAGTCTTATGCTCTTCCCCCTCCTTCAATCTGATTTGATGGTAACCAGACCTTAAGTCAATCTTGGAGAATACAATGCTACCATGTAGTTCATCCAAGAGTTCATAAATTTTAGGAATTGGAAAATTTTCCTTTATGGTTAAGTCATTCAGCCTTCTGTAGTCAATGCACATGCACCATGTACCATATTTTTTCTTGACTAAGGGGACAAAAAATGAGTAAGGGCTCCTTCTCTTTGTAATAACACCAGAGTCACGCATCTCAGACACCAATTTCTCAATAATATCTTTCTGCTGAAAGCTATGTTTGTAGGGCCTTATGGAAGGAGGGACAGATCCAGGCAGCAAAGGAATTGCATGATCAAACTCCCTCCCTAGGGCAATATTGTAGGCACATGAAACACCTCTTGAAATTTTCCCAACACATACAACAAATCATCCCTAACCTTAGGAGGAGATTCCTTGACATCCAAGTCATAGAGGAGACCCAAATAAAGGTTTTGACCATGTTTAAAGTTGCTCAACAACTCAGGCAATTCAATAAGCATTTCAGAAGGTGGATGTATAGATTCCACAAGGATGATCAAGGCTCCCTCGTGATTTAAAATGACAGACCTTTCATCATAGTCCAATGTGATGGGGGAGACAGTTTTAAGCCAATCAACCCCTAAAACAACATCATAAGCACCTAAAGGGCAACTAAAAATTCCCAAGTAAATGTAGTAGCATCCATACGCCAATTAATAAAACATCTAATACTACACACAAATCTTTTGTTGTTCCCCATTTTGACCAATACAAGAGTAGAAGGGTATAATGTAATACCTAACCTTTTTGCAGTAAGATCATCCAAGAAGGATTTAGTGGCCCCGGAATCAATCAGAATTGACATTGTGATATTAGAACAACCCCCAGGAATTTTAATAGAGGACTGATCTAGCTTCTTGTTGGAGAAAAATAGTTCAATAGTAGAGAAAGAGAAAAGGTTGAGCTCATCCAATTCAGTTATCACAAGCCCTTCAGGATCTTCCTCAGGCAAAGTCTCAAGCTCCTGAGACAAATCAACCTCTTCATCAGGTCTGACAACCATAAATAATCTCTGCTTATTGGGGCACACATGGTCATTTGTGTATCTGGCTGGACAAGTGAAACATAAGACTTTCTTAAATCTGTCATCAAAATCTTGTGGGTTAGCTTTGATGAATTGTGTGGCTCTTGGAGTGGCTTGTGCAAAAGGAGCAGGTGAGACGGATGAAGCAACTGAATTATTGGAGCTTGGGGGATAAGTAATATGTTGTTGCCTTGATCTAAAAGAATTGCCCTGAGCCATCCTTGGATGAAATTGATTCTGCAATAGCTTCATTTTGTATTCTTGATGCCTAGCTAGATACATAGCATGGTTCAATGTTCTTGGCCCCAACAGCTGGACACTAACCCTCAATGTAGGCTTCAGACCCCCTATAAAGTTTTAAATGTAATAATCATTTTGTGGAATGAGGGTTCCTAATCATCATCAAAACTTTAAGCTCACTAAAATCAGCCTCATATTCAACTACAACCCCAGTTTGTTGCAAATTTTTAATTTCTATTTGCATATCCTCATGTCCAAATGACAAATTTCCAATTGACATCATAAAAAATTTGCTCCCACCAGATAATACCTCTACCCAAAGAGTATTCAGCATACCAAAATTCTGCAGGTCCAGAGAAATGAATAGAAGCCAACCTCACCTTCTGATCATCAGGGGTATCACAATAAGAAAAGAAAACTGATGCCTTTATCAGTCATCCTCTCAAATCTGAGCCATTAAAGTTGGGAAATTGGATATTGGAGCTTCTATAATGATGGTTACCATTCTGGTGATGAGTCACTTGAACATATGAGTTCTGGGTTTGGTGGTTGGGATGTGGGGAAGCTCTCACATGGGGGTTTGGTGTATGAGCTTGTGGTGGTGTGTGAGGGCTTTGTAGTGGTGGATAGGATGTGGGGAAGCTCTCACATGGGGGTTTGGTGTATGAGCTTGTGGTGGTGTGTGAGGGCTTTGTAGTGGTGGATGGGATGTGGGGAAGCTCTCACATGGGGGTTTGGTGTATGAGCTTGTGGTGGTGTGTGAGGGCTTTTTAGTAGTGGATGTTGTGGAAACTGAACATTGTAATAAGCATAAGGAGGTATTGGGGAAAAGTAGAGTTGGGATCTGGTTAGGGTCGATAGAGAAATTCTTGTGGTTAAAAGTATGAACACTACTTGCATTTGTGACCAAAGGAGGAAAGTGAATCGAAGTATAGTGTGGGTGGAGTATCTCAGATGCAATCATGGTATGGATAACAGGAGGAACCATGAAAGAAGAAGCTATGGATTTACCTCGAACTCTAGGGTCATGGATCAAGTTTCCATTTCCATCATTGCATAGAGAAGAAGAAATATGAGACACTTGCCTGTTGAACCAGTAAGGACTCCAAGCTCTATCGCATCACTTTCATCTCAGCACGAAGCTCATCCATCGAAGGTTAATGTTGGTGTTAGCCTCAGTGCCCGTAGTCCAGTCGTAAATGTCCAATTGTAAATATCATCGTTGGCAATATAATAAAGCGGTGTTTAATATTACTTAAGTGTTGGAGTAATATGTCGTGTGTGTTTCCGATCTATGCACACCATGCGAATAGAACCATAGATTAGGATGGGTTACACTCGATGAGGTCCCTAGTAAATAGTCTTCGTTGGAAGCTGTTAGAATATTAATATAATTGGGCCTTCAACTATCAGCTTAAGCTTTTAGTTGAGTTGGTCCTCTTACATGGTATCAGAGCTTGACACCTCACGGACCCGGGTTCAAACCCCACTCTCTACAAAAATTCTAATTTATTTCTATTTGTCTAATTTGCCCAAAATAGGCCAGCCCTTATTACTCTTCTCAATGGACTCATCTCCTCTTCTAAATAATTCACCTCCAAACCCGTAAACGGGCTTGTCTGTGAGGGCGCGTGTTAGAATATAAATATAATTGAGCCTTCAACTATCAGCTCGAGTTTTTGGGTTGAATTGGGCTTTAATATGGTATCAGAGCCTGTGTTCCTCACAGACCCGGGTTCAAACCCCACTCTTTACAAAAACACTAATTCTTCTCAATTTATTAAATATGCCCAAAATGGGCCAGCCCTTATATCTCTTCTCAATGGGCTTATCCTCTCTTCTAAATAATTCACCTCCAAACACTGTTAGAATATAAATATAATTGAGCCTTCAACTATCAGCTTGAGCTTTTAGTTGAGTTGGTTCTCTAATATGGTATCAGAGTTGGTTCGGCCCACGACCCATTTATCACCTCCACCCTGTGGTCTCCGGTCCATATGCAGATGTCCAGTCCTGCTATGGCCCACGTGTAGATGTCCAGTCCTACACGTGAGGGGGAGTGTTGAAGTATAAACCCACATCGGGAAAATATAAGGATAAAATGCTACTTATAAAGGCTAAGGCCACACCCAACTAATAAGGTTGACCTTTTAGTTGTGGAAGCCCGAACCGATATAAGTAGCCCGTTAAACAAAATTACATGGTATCAGAGCTTGGCAACTCACGGACCCGGGTTCAAACCCCACTCTCTACAAAAATCATAATTTATTTCTATTTGTCTAATTTGCCCAAAATAGGCCAGCCCTTATTACTCTTCTCAATGGGCTCATCTCCTCTTCTAAATAATTCACCTCCAAACCCGTAAACGGGCTTGTCCGTGAGGGCGCGTGTTAGAATATTAATATAATTGGGCCTTCAACTATCAGCTTAAGCTTTTAGTTGAGTTGGTCCTCTTATAGAAGCGACTAGTATAAAATATGACTCTAGAGGGCTTACGTTCTATTGGTCATAGGAAAGGGTTCCGGAGTCTGATCATAAACATCATGTGAGACATGATGTTGGACGACCCGACCTGAAATGTTCCATAGATTAAGTCATGAACATATTCAGAGTCGTTGCTTGTCAGGTATCCTTAGACCGAGGAGTTTATATGATTGCTATGCAGTAAACAACCAAGTTTGACCTGAAAGCCCAATGTTGCACCGTGACTGAGCTTCCATAACGTCCAGGATTGGCTTGGGGAATGAATGCATGAGTGACATGATAGACGACTAATGGATTTATCCCTCATACTATGATATGAGAAATATTTGGTTCACGGCCGCTTGATCGAGAGTGACTGACAGGAAAGCATGGCCATGCACATGATACTGGTATCATAAGGTCAGTCATCTCATATATCTAGGAACATTGATTGAGAATAATAAGGATGATGGCTATATGCCTTATCTCAATCAGGATATCGGAGATAAGGGATAATGACAAGGACGACGGAAAGGTCAGAATCGACAGGGGGGCGATTCGTTATGTAGGGTCCGACAATACTGAGTCTCGTCAGTCGCCATCTTAGTAAGATCAAATAAAATTGTATTTTACGTTGATCTTACCGACATGCATAGACTTAAGGGTCTCACCGACAGTTTGATACTCGTTAAGAACATGACGAACCTAAGTTGGAGGGAATAGTGTCGGGGATCGCTATAGTGGACCGGCTAGCATATTGGGCTCGGCATGGGATCTCTAAGAAAGGCCCATGGCCAACCCACATAGGCTAGGCCCAATAAGGACTTAATTCATTAGATGACTATTTAGTCTTGTTGACAAAAATTGGGTGGAGCCCAATTTCAACTAAACTAATAAACTAGGTAGTTTATTAGCTCCACCTTGCATCTAGACTTGGACACTTGTCTAATGTTGGGAGTTAAGTGAGTCCACTTAACTAAGCATGCGAGAGAGGTTGGAGAACACAACATGCAAGTGTAGAGAAATAGAGAGAAAAACTTCTTCTTCTTCTTCTTCTTCTTCTTCTTCTTCTTCTTCTTCTTCTTCTTCTTCTTCTTCTTCTTCTTCTTCTTCTTCTTCTTCTTCTTCTTCTTCTTCTTCTTCTTCTTCTTCTTCTTCCTCCTTGGCTAAAACCCCCTACAAGCTTCAAGGTTGTTTGTTCATGTTCTTGAGTCATCAAACTTAAAAACTACGTTGGCTTTGATTCCATCTCGAATACGTAGGCGTCCAAGGGACTCAAGCCGAACCATAGTTGGTGTTATTCTTACATTTTCTCCACCAAAAGTATAAGGTGATGTTCTTGAAACCTTGCTGAATTTTCAGTTTTGTTCTTCATATTTGGTATTGTTAAATTTACTTGATTCATGGTTAATTTCCGCTGCAAATTCTTGTTTCTCTTGTCCACGACATCAAGTTCCAACAGTGGTATCAGAGCATGGCTACCAACGGGAAAACAAGAGTTGAAATTTTCAGTTTTGTTTCTGGAAATTTTGAAGTGCTTGCTGGTTTTTTTTATTATTTAAAGTGCTTAAAAATGCATGTTAGCTTCTTAATTTCATGTTTTGGGATATTTGGATGTATGCTTGATTGATAACATGATTTAATTTCTTGCATGTGGGTTTTATGCATGAAATTGGTGATTTTCGAAATAAAATCAAATATGATTTTTTTGGACAAAGTTTAATTTTCGGGGTCACGAGACAGGGACTCTCGGGGAGCCGATCCTATGACCGGATGAGGCTCTGTTGGACGGAGCTATGCCGAGTCGTGACTATTGGATAGTCGGAACACTGGGGCTAAACCATTTAGGGAATTGCGACGAGTTTGGAACCATCATGATGAACCACAAAATTAAATGTTCGGAAAATTCATTTTTGAAACCAGTTTCGATAAACAATGTAATAATTTTCGAAACTTGGAAGCTAATTGAAATCAATCATATCTCGCTGTTTGATAACACGCTGTATGATGTGATGATTATGCATGGTGCACGCTATGAATCCCCGGGTAGTGTTATTGCTTTTCTCGGACTGCGTGCCGATAGTGTTAGCGTGTAATTATTCTTTTAAAGGTGTGGTCGTCGTACCACTTGTTTGTAATAATTATTATTTCCCGACCTGCGAGTCGTGTATTTTATTGTTACCGTTATTGCCGTCTTGGAGACAAAGGAGCTCAAGAGGCAAGTGGGAGACCACATGAAACGGCTTGGAGTAGATGGACGTCAAGAGGCGAGTGGGAGGCCCACGTCGTCGACTTGAAGTCAAGATTGCTCAAGACCGGGTTGGGAATAATTTAAGGGGCTATGTCGTGCACGTCTTTTGCTTGATGCTTGGTTTAAATTATGCATGGTTGTATTGTTAGAATGCATGCTTAGATTTAAACTTTCAAGCAAATCACCTCACATGCAAAGATAAAATTGGTTTTAATCGTTTGCTTGTGACCCCTTGAACCATCTTTACATTGGATGTAGTAGACGGGTTCGAAGGAAGAATTACATTGGATGTAATTGGAGACGTCATTACATTTGGAATGTAGTTGACGTTCTCATCGCATCAATGATGTGTCAAATGTTCAAACACAACAAGACAAGTAAAAACGGGTCATGTATGATACCTCCCAGTTTATCAACAACTTCCTACTTCCTCGACCTATGGGTGTCGTGCGCCTTAGCGGAGCATCCATAGGAAGGCGTTGTTGTAAGTTTGGTCAGCATATGTGGGTGTCGTGCGCATTAGCGGAACACCTATATAGTGACAGGCCATAGTTGAAAATTAGTGGACCCGACTACGATTCTCAACCAGGGTTGAGCTAGGGTATCAGATAGGGTAAGCCGTGTACTTAAGTACATATCCTAGCCAAGAGTCACATTGGATGTGATCCGATGGAGTCCGGCCTACATAACTGGATTGAGTGGTGAGCCTTCGTTCAGCTCAATCGAGTGAATCAAGGTTCTTGGTTTAAGATTCTATAGGTTTAGAATCGATTGTCGATGTTTGAACTCGATCTTCATAGTTTATTCAGTTTACTAATTAAATTCACTTTGTCGTGTAGATCAAAATGGATGACACATTAGCGAACACCGGTAGTTTGTCACTACAACCCATTCTTGACAGGGTCAAGCTTAATGAGACAAACGACCTGGACTGGGACAGAAACTTGAGGATAGTCCTCAAATTCGAACGCAAGGAATATGTCCTTGACCAGGTTTTTCCCTAAGGAGCCAGCTAATAACGCTACAAGGGTTGTCAAGGATGCATACCTAAAGCACCTAAGCGATGCCATTGATGTAGCGTGTATTATGCCGGGCTGCATGGAGCCTAATCTCCAGGATTAGCTCATGGAGTACTCTGAGGATCCCTATACTTTGATGGGGGTCATCAGGGATATGTTCAAGGAGAGGGCCCGTATTGAAATGTACAATGTCCTCAACGAACTTCTCTCGTGCAAAATGTCAGCAGGGAGCTCCGTGGGTCCTCATGTCTTGACAATGAAGGGGCATCTCGATCACCTTAATAGACTGGGTCTTAAGATTGAAAACGAGATGGCAGCGGATGTGGTTCTGCGTTCCCTTCCTCGTGCATATGGTGGGTTCGTCATGAACTACCATGCTGGTAACTGCTGAAAAGAACGTAAGGGATCAGGGATCCAAGGACGTTCTGATGGTCAGACAGGGAAACATTTTCAAGAGGGAAACTGTGAGAGGCAAGGGGAAGGCCCCTATGCACTTGGCAGGAAAGATGAGAATTCCGAAGTGTCCTAACCCTCCTAGGACCGGGGAGTCCCCAAGGAAAGGGAAGGAGGTCGAGAATGTCTTCTTCTACTGTCAATAGCCTGATAATTAGAAGAAAGATTGCAGAAAGTTTCTAGATGATCTGAAAAAGGGAAGTGGGATTGCGCCTTCGTCAGGTATTTACTTTATAGAGCTTAATCTCGCTACTTCCAAAGATTCATGGGTATTGGATACTGGGGCTGAATCTCACATTTGCACTAATGTGCAGTGGCTGGAAGGTAGCAGGATAATGAAGAAGGACGAGGTGGACCTCAGAGTGGGCAACAAGACCAAAGTTGTGGCGACTGCTGTAGGATCCATTAGTCTTCTTTTGCCAAGTGGACTAGCTTTTATTTTGAAAGATGTATATTGCGTACCTACTTTTAGTAGAAATCTTGTATCTATTTCTTCGTTGGATAAGGAGGGATACAATTTTGATGTTGGAAATGGAGTTTTCAATATTTTAGGCAATGATATATTCTATGCTAGTGCCAAAATGGTTGGAGGATTGTACGTATTGGATACGGATAACAATGCCTCATGCTCTATATTTAATGTAAATACCAAGAGGTCTACGATGGAGGACTTAGACCTGACTCTGTTATGGCACTATCGTTTGGGCCACATAAACGAGAAACGCGTATCACCACTACACAAGTGCAGACTTCTTAGTCCATTCGAATTCCATTCGATTGATAGATGCGAATCGTGTTTGATGGGCAAACTGACTAAAGCGCCCTTCATCGACCGCGGTGAAAGAGCGGGTGACTTGTTGGGGTTGATACACTCGGATGTGTGTGGACCAATGAGTGCACTTGCCAGGAGTGGTTTTAGCTACTTCATCACTTTTACTGATGATTTCAGTAGATTTGGTTATGTCTATTTGATGAGACATAAGTCTGAGGCTTTTGATAAATTCAAAGAGTACAAGACTGAAGTAGAAAACCAGCTCGGGAAAATTATTAAGGCTCTTCGATTGGATCGAGGAGGAGAATACTTAACTACAGAGTTTTTAGATCATCTAACAGAAAGTGGGATCCTTTCAGAATGGACTCCTCCCGGAACACCACAATTGAATGGTGTGTCAGAACGGAGGAATCAGACCCTATTGGATATGGTCTGGTCCATGATCAGTGGGACTGATATCTCAATCTCTTTCTGGGGGTTTGCTCTGGAGACGGTCGCATTCATTTTGAATTAGGCTCCTACGAAGGTTGTGGAAGGGACACCATTTGAGAAATGGCACGGGAGGAAGCCCATTTTGTCCTTCCTGAAGATTTGGTGTTGCGAGGCTTATGTGAAGCGGCTAGTTCACATAAGCTCGAACCAAGATCTGAGAAATGCACCTTCGTGGGGTATCCCAAGGAAACAAGGGGATACTACTTCTACAAACCCAACGAGAACAAGATGTTCGTTGCTCGGGGTGGGGTCCTTATGGAAAAGGAGTTCAATTCTAAAGACGTCAGTGGGAGGGTTGTACATCTCGAAGAGGTTCAAGATGGTATAGGTGCCTCAGAACCATTCGACAACCCAGTAGAGGAGCCTTAAGTGGTCGTAGAGCAAAGACCAGTTTCTGCAACGACTCTTGAGGGTCCAAGGCGATCTGAAAGGGTTAGTCGTCCACCCCCGAAATATGGTTTCTTTGTGTCTGGGGGTGACGGTGAACTTTTGGTCGATCACGATGATCCAACGACGTTTCAGGAAGTCGTGGACGGGCCCGACTCATAGTTATGACTGGGAGCCATGAGGGAGGAAATGCAATCCATGTCGGATAACCAAGTCTCGGAACTGGTTGATCTCATCGATGGTGTGAGGGCCATCGGATGAAAATCGATCTTCAAAGTGAAGATGGACATGGATGGCAACCCTCACACCTATAAAGTCGACTGGTGGCAAAAGGTTATAGGCAAATCCAGGGGATTGACTATGAAGAAACCTTCTCCCCAGTGGCTATGGTCAAATCTATCCGCATTCTTCTTGCCATAACTGCGTATCATGATTACGAGATATGGCAAATGGATATCAAAACCGCTTTCTTGAACTGAAGTTTATCGGAGGACGTTTATATGTCTCAACCCGAAGGTTTTGTCGATCCGAAGAATAAGGGAAAGATTTTTAAGTTGTTGAAATCCATTTATGGATTGAAACAAGCTTCTCGGAGTTGGAATCTTCGTTTTGATGAAACTGTAATTGGATTCGGCTTTGTCAAGAACGAAGATGAGCCTTGCGTTTACAATAAGGCAAGGGGGAGTAAGATTACCTTTCTGGTGCTGTATGTCGATGACATACTACTTATCGGAAACGACGCCCCTACTTTAAACGAGACAAAAGCTTGGCTAGGGACGTGTTTCACGATGAAGGACTTAGGTGAGGCTGCTTATATCTTAGGGATTAAGTGTTAGTCTTAGTGCCCGTAGTTCAATCCTAAATGTCCAAATGTATATATCATCGTTAGCAATAAAATTAAAGCGACTTTATATTACTTATGTGTTGGAGTAATATATCGATGTGTGCTCTGATCTATGCCCACCATGCGAATAGAACCATAGATAGAGATAGATCACACTCGATGGGTCCCTAGTCAACAAAGCTTCACTAGAAGCGACTAGTATGAAAGATGGCTCTTTATGGCTTACGTTCTGTTAGTCATTGGAATGGGATTCCGGAGTCTGATCATAGATATCATGTGGGACATGATATTGGACGACCCGCCCTGAATATGTGCCATAGATTAAGTCATGAACATATTCAGTGTTGTAGCTTGTCATGTATCCTTAGACCAAGGAGTCTTTGTGATCGCTATGTAGTCAACAACTGAGTTTGACCTGAGCCTAACGTTGTCCGTAACAGGGCTTCCATAACGGCCAGGATTGGCTTGGGGACGGGCTACATGAGTGACACGAAAGACGGCTAAGGGATTTATCCCTCATACTAAGGTATGGGAAAGATATCGGTTCTCGGCCACTTGATCGAGAGTGACTGGAAGAATAGCATGGCCATGCACATGATACTGGGTATCATATCTTCAGTCATCTCACATATCAAGGAACGGTGATTGAGAATAATAAGGATGACGGCTCTATGCCTTATCTCAATCAGGATATCGGAGATAAAAGGATAATGACAGGGACGACGGAAAGGTTAGAATCGACAGGGTCGATTCGTTATGTAATGTCGGGCAATACTAAAGTCTCGTTAGTTGCCACTTAAATAGGATCAAGTAAAATGGGATTTTATGTTGATCTATTGACATGCATAAACCTAAGGGTCACACCGGAGGATGAAACTCATTGACACATTTATGGAGAATGGCCAAAAGGGAGTTGTCTCGGGACATGACCAAAACTGGGTTTTGGGTCATGTGCCCGTAAGTGAATAGGACTTTACGGATCGAGACAAGGCTTGGAGTCTTGGGATTGATCGCGTCGGATAATGTTGGACATTTCCGGTATGGAAGGCTTGGAGGCGATGAGCGAATCACGGGACCTCGTTGGAAATGGCCACGGGCCATGTTCCAAGAGGCCCATGAAAGGCCCATGCAACCAAGGCCCATGGAACTAATTAATCAAGTCTTGATTAATTAGTACTAAGTAAGCAAGACAAGGATTAAGGTGTTGGTGATTCACCACCTAACCCAATCTTGTCTTGCCATACTTTGTCCTATTTACACCTTACTTGACACCATACTTGTCCCATGCCTTTAGTTGGACAAGTATGGGTTTTGTTATGTTTAAGTCATCTTTTTTCAACATAACAAACACAAGACAAGAATAGGAAACACATTTTCTCTCCCTCTTCCATGGCCATTTCGGGTTTGGCTAGTTTCCTCCTCCATTTTTGTGTTCTTGAGTCCTCAAAGAGAAGAACTACGTGGCTTTGATTCCCATGTGGATACGTAGGCGTCTTGGAGACTCAAGCCAATCATTCGTTACCCGGTGTTCTTGTTTTGGTAAGAACTAGTGCTGAATTTTTCTCTTGTGAATCCATTCTTTGTTAGTTGTTTCATGGTTTTAATCGTCTCTTGGTTTTCCTTGATTTTCCGCTGCGAGTTGGTTCATCTCCAACCCTACCTCGAGACCCAACATTAAGATATATAGAGATTGCACCAAGAGGGTCTTGGGATTAAGTTAAAGCACCTATGTGAACAAAGTATTGAGCAGGTTCCTAATGCTAGTTTCCAAGAAAGGACTCTTGCCTGCACGTCATGGTGTTCACCTCAACAAGACTCAGTGTCCTAAGACACCTGATGAGCTGAAAAGAATGAGTCGGATCCCTTACGCATCGATGGTAGGATCGATCTTGTATGCCACGATATGCACGACACCGGATGTCTCGCTTACCTTAAGCTGTACCAGCATACATCAATCTAACCCTGGCGAGGAACATTGGGTAGCGGTTAAAGAGATCCTCAAATATTTGAGAAGGACTAAGGACGCGTTCCTAGTGTACGGGGGAAAAGATGAGTCTGAACTAGTCATTAATGGGTATGTTGACGCTAGTTTCCAAACAGATCCAGATGACTTTAGAAGTCAGTCAGGATATGTGTTTACGCTGAATGGCAGAGCTTTCAGTTGGAAGAGCGTGAAGCAAGATACCGTCGCTGACTCCACGACAATGGCCGAGTACATAGCGGCTGTAGAGGCAGCCAAGGAGGCTGTATGGATTAGGAAGTTCACGGTAGGGTTGGGTGTAATTTAAAAGCCACCCAACCCGGTGAACCTATTTTGCGACAACACAAGGGCCATTGCTCAAGTTAAAGAGCCCAGATCGCATAACAAATCCAAACATGTACTACGGCGATATCACCTGATCAGAGAGATTCTGAACAGAGGTGATGTGAAGATCATATATATTGCAGCAGATGATAACATAGCCGACCCGTTGACCAAATCGCTCTCGTTACCCAAGCATGAAAGGCATGTAAGGTCAATGGGATTACATTGGAGTTTAGATTGGAGCTAGGGTAAGTGGAGATTGTTAGCCTCAGTGCCCGTAGTCCAATCGTAAATGTCCAATTGTAAATATCATCGTTGGCAATATAATAAAGCAGCTTTTAATATTACTTAAGTGTTGGAGTAATATGTCATGTGTGTTTTCGATCTATGCCTACCATGCGAATAGAACCATAAATCAGGATGGATTACACTCGATGAGGTCCCTAGTCAATAGTCTTCGCTGGAAGCGACTAGTATGAAATATGACTCTTGATGGCTTACGTTCTATTGGTCATAGGAAAGGGTTCCGAAGTCTGATCATAGACATCATGTGGGACATGATGTTGGATGACCCGACCTGAATATGTTCCATAGATTAAGTCATGAACATATTCAGAGTCGTTCCTTGTCAGGTATCCTTAGACCGAGGAGTTTATATGATTGCTATGTAGTAAACAACCAAGTTTGACCTGAAAGCCCAATGTTGCATCGTGATTGGGCTTCCATAACGGCCAAGATTGGCTAGGGGAATGATTGCATGAGTGACATGATAGCCAGCTAAGGGATTTATCCCTCATACCGCGGTATGGGAAAGATATCTGGTTCACGGCCGCTTGATCGAGAGTGACTGACAGGAAAGCATGGCCATGCACATGATACTGGGTATCATAAGGTCAGTCATCTCATATATCAAGGAACATTGATTGAGAATAATAAGGATGACGGCTCTATGCCTTATCTCAATCAGGGTATCGGAGATAAGGGATAATGACAAGGACGTCGGAAAGGTCAAAATCGACAGGGGGCGATTCCTTATGCAGGGTCCGATAATACTAAGTCTCTTCAGTCGCCATCTTAGTAAGATCAAGTAAAATTGGATTTTACGTTGATCTTACCGACATGCATAGACCTAAGGGTCACATCGATAGTTTAATACTCGTTAAGAACATGACAAACCTAAGTTGGAGGGAATAGTGGCAGGGATCGCTATGGTGGACCGGCTAGCATATTGTGCTCGACATGGGCTCTCTAGGAGAGGTCCATGGCCAGCCCACATAGGCTAGGCCCAACAAGGACTTAAGTCATTAGATGACTATTTAGTCTTGTTGACCAAAATTGGGTGGGACCCAATTTCCACTAAACTAATAAACTAGGTAGTTTATTAGCTCCACCTTGCATCTAGACTTGGACACTTGTCTAATGTTGGGAGTTAAGTGAGTCCACTTAACTAAGCATGCAAGAGAGGTTGGAGAACACAATATGCAAGTGTAGAGAAATAGAGAGAAAAACTTCTTCTTCTTCTTCTTCTTCTTCTTCTTCTTCTTCTTCTTCTTCTTCTTCTTCTTCTTCTTCTTCTTCTTCTTCTTCTTCTTCTTCTTCTTCTTCTTCTTCTTCTTCTTCTTCTTCTTCTTCTTCTTCTTCTTCTTCTTCTTCTTCTTCGCCGAAACCCCCTCCAAGATTCAAGGTTGTTTGTTCATGTTCTTGAGTCATCAACCTTAAGAACTACGTTGGCTTTGATTTCATCTCGGATACGTAGGCGTCTAAGGGACTCAAGCCGAACCATAGTTGGTGTTATTCTTCCATTTTCTCCACCAAAACTATAAGGTGATGTTCTTGAAACCTTGCTGAATTCTCAGCTTTGTTCTTCATGTTTGGTAGTGTTAAATTTACTTGATTCGTGATTAATTTCCGCTGCAAATTCTTGTTTCTCTTGTCCACGACATCAAGTTCCAACAGTTGGGACTCAATCTGGGTCAGATTTTCATCCATAATTGTCTACATGTGCTAGGAAAGTGTCTCTGATACCACTATTAAGCGTAGAACTAGAAATATTAGGAAGGATTCAAGCAAAAGTAGAAGTGGATTGATCATTGCAGCAACGATTCATAGAGGAACACCGTTAATCGGCTTTTTTATACTTCGCTAAGCTAAGAATTGGACAAAACATTCAACAAGGAACCTTAGTTCATAACTAGCTATTTATATCAGCCTAAGGCTCGATGGTGAGTTGGCTGGCCTTGTCCTTGTCCACGATCTCAGCTGCTGCAGCTCTGGACCATGGATTTAAAACACGTGGAGCTCTTCTGTTGCTGCTGCTATTAATTCAAAACGCTGCGTTTTAACTGAATGACTTATTCAAATTCAAACGGTAACTTGAGAGTGAAGGTACTGTTAAAAGTTGATCCAAATTCAAGCTAGTTTGTGACTTGGTTACCAAGCAACCAAATTTAGGGAATTGTCTTGGCTTGAATAGCAAGTAATCAATTTAGGGAATTTATGCCCTGTTTCCCAAATTGGGTCTTAATTGTGTAGAGATTTTTATTTCCCTATTTTGTATGAAGTATCTCTACACTTCTCCTATAAATACCACCTGTAAGCTGCCATGAGGGATAAAGTTGAATCAGTGTAAATCCCCGGCGTTGTGTAAACATTCTCCCTATAGTGAAGTTTTGCTGGTTGGCGCCCGTGGTTTTTTCCTCTCCGTTGTTTGGGGGGGTTTTCCACGTTATATCGTTGTGTTCTCCGTTTTTGGTTTTGATCTCTATTTCGTTTTATTGCCTATCGTTTTATAACAAGTGGTATCAGAGCCTGGTTACTCAATCTAGGTTTTTTTTTCCTGACGATATGGCATCATTGAAATTCGATCTACCGTTGTTGGACTACACCACACGATTTTCTCTGTGGCAAGTAAAGATGCGGGCTGTTCTAGCTCATCCTGACCTTGATGATGTGCTAGATGGATTCAACAAGAAGGATCCGAAGACGTGGACCGATGAGGAGAAGCGTAAGGATCGTAAAGCTCTATCTCTGATTCATCTTCATCCATCAAATAATATTTTGCAGGAAGTACTGCTGGAGAAAACTGCAGCAGCGCTTTGGCTCAAACTGGAATCGATCTGGATGTCCAAGGATCTGACCAGTAAGTTGCACGTGAAGATGAAGTTGTTCACGCACAAGCTACAAGATGGTGGTTCTCTACTCGATCACCTAGCGGTCTTTAAGGAGATCGTTTCTGATTTGCAGTCCATGGAGGTAAAGTATGATGATGAAGATCTAGGTCTACTACTCTTATGTTCATTGCCTAGTTCTTTTGCAAATTTCCGAGATACCATATTATTGAGCCGCGATGAACTAACTCTTGCGGAAGTTTATGAGGCCCTTCAACAGAGGGAAAAGTTGAAACTTATGGTACAGGGAGAAGGATCATCATCCTCCAAGGGAGAAGCTCTGCAGGTACGTGGGATGACCGAGCAGAGGAACAACAACTATGGAAATAAAAAATAAGAGCAATAACGGGAGAGGCTATTCTAAGTCCAAAGGAGGTGACAAGTTCTGCAAGTATTGTAAGAAAACCAATCACACCATTGAAGATTGTTATAAGCTTCAGAATAAGGAGAAAAGAAACGGTACGTACAAACCGAAAAACAATTCTGATGGTGATGGTAAGGCCTCCGTTGTTTCCAACGATAATTCTGATAGTGATTGCCTAGTTGTGTTTGCTGGTTGTGTTTCTGCTTATGATGAATGGATTCTTGATACTGCATGTTCATTTCATATCTGTTGTAACAAAGACTGGTTCAGTTCTTATAAGTCTTTGCAAAGTGGAGATGTGGTGCGTATGGGAGATGACAACCCACGTGAGATTGTGGGCATAGGCTCCGTTAAGTTCAAGATGCATGACGGCATGATACACACATTGACAGATGTGAGACACGTACCAACCATGGCGAGAAACCTCATCTCTCTCAATACTCTTGACGATGAAGGGTACAAGTACTCCGGCTCACAGAAAATTCTAAAGGTATCAAAAGGCTCTCTCGTTCACATGATAGGTGATATGAATTCTACAAGATTATATGTTCTTAGAGGTAGCACTTTAAATGGTTCTGCTACTGCTGCTGTTATTTCTGACGAACCTAGTAAAACTAATTTGTGGCACAAACGCCTTGGACATATGAGTGAACAAGGCATGGCAGAGTTGATCAAGAGAGATTTACTTGACGACTGCAATATGAGTAAGTTGGAGTTTTGTGAGCACTGCATTTTTGGTAAGCACAAGAGAGTTAAATTCAATGCTTCCGTTCATACCACTAAAGGGATATTAGATTATGTGCATGCTGATGTGTGGGGTCCTTCCCGTAAAACTTTTCTTGGTGGTGCAAATTACATGCTTACTATTATTGATGATTACTCTAGAAAACTGTGGCCTTATTTTCTAAAACATAAATCTGATGTGTTTGATGCTTTTAAGAAGTTGAGAGTTATGGTGGAGAAACAAACCGAGAAGAAGGTAAAAGCGCTTCGTACTGACAATGGCATGGAGTTTTGTTTAAATGATTTTGACAACTATTGTAGCAATGAAGGCATTGTAAGGCACCACACCATCTCGTCCACGCCTCAACAGAATGGTGTGGCTGAGCGCATGAACCGAACCATCATCTCTAAGGCTCGGTGCATGCTTTCTAATGCTCGTATGAGCAGACGTTTTTGGGCTGAAGCAACCTCCACCGCCTGCTACTTAATAAACAGGTCTCCAAGCATTCCACTTGATAAGAAAACTCCTATTGAGGTATGGTCTGGTTCACCTGCTGATTATTCATTATTGAGAGTTTTTGGTTGCACTGCTTATGCACACGTTGATAATGGAAAGTTAGAGCCTAGAGTTGTCAAGTGTGTGTTTCTTGGTTATGGCTCAGGAGTAAAGGCGTATAAGTTATGGAATCCTGAAACTAAGAGAATTTTGTTGAGCCGGAATGTTGTTTTTAATGAGGTTGTCATGTTCAATGATAGTTCCTCTATAGATGCCTCTGATGTTCTTGATGTTACAAATTTTTCTGATGATGAGCAACAGAGGATAAGCGTGCAGGTTGAGCACCTGAACGACAAAGGAAATGAGGTTGATGAAAATAATGAAAATGATGACATTGATGTTTAGCTTACACCGCCTGTTTTGCAGCAAACAAATAACTCTATTGCTGTTGATAGACCGAGGAGAAACAAAGGTCCTCGCCCTCGTTTAATTGAACAATGTAACATTGTTCATTATGTTTTGAGTTGTGTTGAACAGGTGGAGCATGATTATAATAGTCCTGGTGATATGATGAAGCCAGTTCCTGTTGCTAAGTTTGAGCTTTGCTCAAGCTTAGTTGGTATAACTATTTAGCCCTAGTGGCTGTTTGCCGCCGAAAATATTTTTTCTTTGTTCGTTCAGGGAGTTGTCTACCGCTTTATGCTACAAGGAGGAATTTGTCTAAAGGTGGAGTTTGTTAAAAGTTGATCCAAATTCAAGCTAGTTTGTGACTTGGTTACCAAGCAACCAAATTTAGGGAATTGTCTTGGCTTGAATAGCAAGTAATCAATTTAGGGAATTTATGCCCTGTTTCCCAAATTGGGTCTTAATTGTGTAGAGATTTTTATTTCCCTATTTTGTATAAAGTATCTCTACACCTCCTATAAATACCACCTGTAAACTGCCATGAGGGATAAAGTTGAATCAGTGTAAATCCCCGGCGTTGTGTAAACATTCTCCCTATAGTGAAGTTTTGCTGGTTGGCGCCCGTGGTTTTTTCCTCTCCGTTGTTTGGGGGGGTTTTCCACGTTATATCGTTGTGTTCTCCGTTTTTGGTTTTGATCTCTATTTCGTTTTATTGCCTATCGTTTTATAACAGGTACCACTGATGGTGAAGGCAATTGTAATGACAGTAAATGAGGAATCTAGATGTATGCAGGCTGTTATTTGTTTGTGGCTATGTTTATGTTGGGCTCAACAACCCCATTTGACATATTTACAAAACCGATGTTGACAAGGAATCTTAATTATATATGGATTGAAACGGGAAACCTGGAGACATATAAGCAACCAAAGCCGAAAAAGCAACGATAGGCAACAAAGCTGAAAGAGCCGGAAGAGGTGAGTTTCTTATCTTTCTAAACTCGTGTGATTTGCTCACAACCTATGGAAAACAGAAAGGGAAGATTAGTGATTTGCTCACAACCTAAGGAAAACAAAAAGCAAAGGTTAGAAATAGAAGAAAAATCAGTTACCGAGGACCTTGTCTCCGACATCGTTAGCCGATTGCCGGCCAAAGATGTTATGCGCTTCACCTGCGTTTCCAAATCATGGCGTTCCTTGATTCGTACCGACCCTTGCTTCCACCGCATTCAGGCTCAACGCAACGCTCCGCAGAAACCCTTTTTGTGGATTGAGATAATCTTAGAGGCAAAGACCGGTCCCAATTATTGGTCATACCATAATTATTGGGTCGATTTAGAGTCTATACAAGGTTATAGCCATGAGATCAAAAGTCTATTCGATTTAGAGTCTATGGAAGGGCATAGCATCAACAATCCATTCCACGATGATGAACGTCCCCGTAGGGACAATCAAGTATTAGGTTCGTGTCACGGTCTGCTTCTCCATCAACAGCAACCTAGTCTGAAGATGGCCGTGTCCAACACAACAACGAAGAAACACGTCATGTTACCTTCAAACCCGACCGGTGATGTAAACGTTGTGTTTTGCGGATTTGGGTACGATCGCCTGCACGATTGCTACAAGGTGGTCACCAAAGTTCGGCAACACCTCGAGCTCATGGTTTACGACCTTAACAAGGATGCGTGGAAGAGCTTACGATTCAGTGCGTGGTGGAGATCACGGTACGGTGAGTTAGATGGCATTGTTGATAGGTTGGATACCCGGGATGATGCTGACCGTGAATTGAATGTCTCCTGGAATCGTTACTCAGTGGAATGTGTCGACGGTGGTGTGTATTGGTGCGTCGATATTCGCCGATTATCGAGGCAGATGGTGACGATTGTATGTTTTCTTCTTGCGGAAGAGGAGTTTCATGTGGTCGAGCCGCCAGATCTTGGCGAGGTTATGTACTACCCGAATATAACTGTTTTGGACGAGCGTTTGTGTTTGGTATGTCAAGGGTTGGATACAAGGCATGAGGTATGGAGTTTGGACTACGAGGATAATGCTAAGAGACAATGGCGGTGGACTAAATTGTTCGTGATATCGGACCCCTATGTTATGTTATCGCGCAACGTGACCTCCAGGGACGCCCTGATTCCAGTGTGTTTTTCAGCTTGCAGGAATAAAATCCTGATCTGTGTGGGTTCTGACCAGTTGTTTTGGTATGACCTGGAGAAGAAAGAGTTCTGCAAGTTTAGTAATCTCATAGATTGTCTTATGGTTAGTCCTTGTGTTTCGAGGATGGGGGATTTGGGTTTTTTGTTGAAGAACACGATTGGATGATCACTATTGTTTAAATATATGTACTTCTCTGGTTTATGATATCAGGTTGTTTTGTGTGAGTTTCAAATCTATGCTCACCGTAGGGTCATATATGTTGTTCTAAGCTCACCAGTGATGCAATTGACATCACTATCATGAACAGATTAAAATCCTCCAAACACTCTATAAACATTTTCAGTGTAATGATATCGTCCTCCTCCGGATCTCCGTGGCAGCGATCAAAGCTCGAGAGCCAGTCGGAGATGGAGGGTCCCTTGAAATGCACCGGTCATATTTACTTCTTTCTTCTTAATTTGTATGCTTGTGGTATTTAAAAAAGAAAATCGATGTTAATGTCATGAGTATGGTAGCGGGATAACTTTGTTTCCTAACCTTTACAAACGTTTCATTATCAGATCCTAACCCAGACTAACGTTTGGTCTCAATTCCTAACATAATAGGTTTAAAATTTCTCAGAAACTATAAAAAGTCGTCTAAACTCACGATTCCGTCAACTCATCCAAGCATTATCATTGTTGGCGTACATTACCCATGGTGCCTTCGTCGACGTTGAACTTATCCTCGTTCTCAAGCAACCAAACCCAATGCTCGACGAGTTGACGGAATCATGAGTTTGGACGGCTTTTTATAGTTTCTGTGAAATTCCAAACCTATCATGTTAGGAATTGAGACCAAACGTTGGCCTGGGTTAGGATCTGATAATGAAACGTTTGTAAATGTTAGGAAACAAAGTTTTCCCATATAGTAGCTGTTTTTGAGTTTGGGACTCGAGTTATGAGATACTGTGTTTTTGATTTCCACGGATGTTAATGGCGGATGTCCGCGGGTGTTAATGTCGTGAGTACAACATGTGCTGAGTTTTGGATGTCCTTGGTGGGTGGAATGCTTAGAATGGTTGAGATGCTGAAAAGAAAAAAACTAAATTTTAAATTAGAATTGAAAACCATATTGGATCAAAACATTACATATTAAATATTTCATACGAATTTAACCTCTCGTTAACATCTGACTTCACCTCGACCCTCTTGTGCGTATATATTTCTTCAATCCCCTTCCTCTTGTGCTCATAATTTTCTCGATTCATTGTTTTTGATAGAAGAAAATTAATTGTTTTGGGTGGAAGAAATTTCAAAAATTTAGAATGGAGGTGAAGGAAGAATCATAGTGGGAGAAAAAAATCAAAGGACGAGATTATAATAAATTGTTCAGATCAAAATTTTAATCAATGAAAAATATTACATTTTACACGAAACCATTGGCTGCCTCGTGACTCTGAACTCGATATCTGACAATGACATCAATATCTCTCGTCGTCGTCCACCTATAATCGACACTCGACACCAGTATCTGGTGGTGCTTAAGGTTCCTTTTTACTCTCTAACTTCATGCATGTGTTTTTAGGATCCTTTCACCATTCTTGGTCTTGGCCCAGTGAGGCCGACATGACAATCACTCCCACAAATGTCCATCCCGTTACGAACACAAGCCCAAATGATACTACAGCAATGAAAACACAAACAACACAAGTGATAATAACGTAAATGATCTAAACCATCTCCACTTACTCGTATCAAGCAACAAGCACAAACTATTAGAGGACCAACTTAACTAAAAGCTCAAGCTGATAGTTGAAGGCTCAATTACATATATCTAACACGTGCCCTCACGGACAAGCCCATTTGTGGGCTTGGAGGTGGATCTGAGGATAGCCCATTAGGAGGTAGGTAGGAAGCCCGATGAGAAGATTTTAGGAGGATAGCCCATTAAGAGATAGTTGGAGAGCACATTGGGAGGAGATTTGAAGATAGCCCATTAAGAGATAGTAGGGGAGCCCATTAAGAGGAGATTTGAAGATACCTCATGTAGAAGGAGTATAAGGGCTGGGCCATTATGGGTAAATTTGATAAATAGACAAGAAATTAGAATTTTTGTAAAGAGTGGGGTTTGAACCCGGGTCCGTGAGGTAGTGAGCTCTGATACCATATTGTAGGACCAACTCAAATAAAAGCTCAAGCTGATAGATATATGTAATTGAGCCTTCAATTATCATCTTGAGCTTCTAGTTGAGTTGATCCTCTAATATGGTATCAGAGCTGGTTTGGCCCACAACCTGTTTGTCGCCTCCACCCTGTGGTCTCCGGCCCATATGCAGATGTTCAGTCCTGCTATGGCCCACGTGTAGATGTCCAGTCCTACATGTGAGGGGGAGTGTTGAAGTGTGAGTCACACATTGAAAGTGTGTGGATAAATTGACCCATTGATATACATCTTGATGCCTCCACCAATCAGTTCGAGCTTTTGGGTTGGATTGAGCTTATGGTATCAGAGCTTGTTACCTCACGGACCCGGGTTCAAACCCCACTCTCCACAAAAAAATTCTTCTCAATTTATCAAATTTGTCCTAAATGGGCCAACCCTTATATCTCTCTTCTGGATGAGCTTATCTCCTCTTCTATATAATTCACCTCTAAACCCGTAAACGGCTTCCTCCGTGAGGGCACGTGTTAGAATATAACTATAATTAGGCATTCAACAATCAGCTTGAGCTTTTAGTTGAAGGCTCAATTACATATATCTAACACAAACAACACAAAGAAGTGATAATAACATTAAAAATATTACTATCATAAATAATATATATAAAAAAATGATTAGCGTATTACATAGGATTGGTTTACATTCCATATTTTAAATTTTTTTTATCAAACGTTTTCATTTTTTTTGATAAGCGAGTAAAATTTTCATTATATGCGAGGGTTGAATAATGAAAAACAAATTATTAAACCATAGAGGTCGATTATGAAAAAACCAAAACAATAATGCAAAGAACACGATTGCTTGCACCACACGGAAACACAAACAAAGAAATGAAAACGAAATGTTGTAGGAGACAGATGCATTCAGACCCAACAAGACCCCGGACTTCGTTGCCAGGGCACAAACAAAGTTCCTAACCGAATCAAACCTATTGATCTGAAAAGGCCATAAGATATACTCTACAGCTTAAAAAATGTTGCCTCAATAAATTCCAGAACATTTGCATAAACCAGAGCATTTCGTCTTAACCACTACACCCAAAACGCAACGTATGCAACCCGAAGCCACTTCAGCCACCATCTCTTCAGCCACAAGCTCTCCCAACAGAGCAAAACTAGTTTTGTAGAGGAAGAATGAACAAATAAATCACCCAGATCGATATATCCTCATCCAAAACTCCCAAGTAAAACTACAATGCAAGAATATGTGGTCTGCATCCTCAAAAACAAGTTTGCATGACTTGCAAAGCATTTTAGACAAAGATATACGACAACCTCGATCTTCCAAAAAGACCATGGAAGTTATTGCTTGATTCACAATTAACAACACTAGCATAACATATTTTTGTGGCCAACCTTTGATCTAGAGGAAACACGACCAATGAGGAGAAGAAGGACTAGAAGTCTCTAAAAGAGAATACATAATGTTGGGCTTAAAGTGTGAAGCCTTAGACCAAACCAACGAATCTTCCACCCCATGACAAATAGGAAAAACACTTAGAAGATGCAGCAAATAGCGAGCCTCTCTATCCTCCCAAACAACACTCGCGCTGGAAAACCAAGGACCAAAAACCCTGAGCACATAAATCATTGATCTTCTTATTCTTTGAAATAGAGATGGAATAGAGACGAGGGAAGTGAGAGCTTAATGGCCGATCACCAAGCCAAACATCCTCCAAAAAACCAAACTCTACAACTATCGCTAACCTTCCAATGAAAACTTTGATTACCAAATAAACAAGAGAACTCCAGATTCAATGATATAGAGACAATGTAAGAAATAACCGAGGTTGAGTTAGGCTTATCAACATCCGTTAAATCCCATTCGTCTAAACTCTACCCAAACCGTTCACATATAAAGCGCTTCTAGAAAGAATCCCGCTCGTTTGCGAAAAGTCAGAACCACTTTGCAAGAAGGCTATCATTGACTTGTTCCAGTCTTCTTATACCTAAACCACCAAGGGAACGTGGTCTGTAGACAGATCTCCACGCCACCCTATTCAATACTCGACGAGCCACATAGCCAGACCAAAGAAAGCGATGTTGCCAAGTTTCCAACTCCATAATCACTGCTTTAGGAACTTCAAATAGAGTCATATAAAATATCAGGAGGGTATTTCATCAACACCAGGCATCCAGCCATATTCAACAGCTTTGTTTTTCCAAATAGCCAATGAGGATTTGAAGTTTTTAACAATCGAGTCCCAATTGAAAACCCAAGAAACGAATTGGCAATTGAACAACCTCACAAAGAAAAATCTCCTGAACAATCTCCTTAGACAACGAAAAACCATTAAAAAGAACTTCTTTAGACTTAAAATAGTTGATCTTGAGGACAGAAATAAGTTGGTACATATCGAGTGTCACGCCCCAAATCCGGTGTTGACCAGACTCGAGACGTGAACTAAAATAATAACAATTAATAATGAAACTCTACATCGTACCGGAATACCCATCGGTTTAAATGTCTTCCCGAACACACAGCATCAGGGAAAAGCTCTACATCGTACCGGACTACCGATCGGTCTAGATGTCTTCCCGGACACACAGCATCGGGGTGAAACTCTACATCGTCCAACTTACCAAGAATACCGTATCGGTCTATCATTCACCTGATCATATCACAAGACAACAATCATATCACATTCATCTCATTCATTCAACCAATCATATCACAAAACACACATTCATATTGCATTCATCATGACTCACATGGTTCACTATGATTCTTTAACTAAGACTGTATTATGTAACGACATTTAAAGACGAACAATCATGATCAAACACAACCAACACGCAATCCTAAGGCTCGACGTGGCCATTCTACCAGCACGACAATTTCCCAAAATATTGAAAGCGGTTAACTAGTGAATCACATCCTATATGCATACTAAGACTCTTCCGGTTATTATCTGTAAAGACCGGCTAAATTAAAAGGAAGTAAAATATTAATTTTATTGTATTGCAATGTCGTGGGTGGAAATCGGGTGGGAAGATTGGATCGACTTCAAAAAACAAAGAAGAAAAAGAAAGAGAAAACAACAAAAATAATATAAAAGGGTTTGGGCTGGACCGGCGGGCCAGGCCCGATCCAGACCCGGCCCAAGGCCCGGCTCCTTAAAACCCTTTTTTTAGGGTTCGGTCAGATCCTCCCTCACAAACTCGCCCAGCTCCTCACCCAAATCGCATCTGCTCATCCCCGACCCGTCTCTCACTCTCCACTTCTCTCGCCTCTTCTCCCCAGACCACGGCACCGCGGCCCGCCTCTTCCGCCGAGTCCTTGCCGACCGTCCGACGCCGTTTCCCTCATCTCCGACCTCGACCTCGCACGCAGCAATCTCTAACCCTCTCTTCCGCTTCCCCGCTCAGCCCGAGTTGCCGACCACACCCTCGCCACGAACCCGTCGCCGGTACCGCTCCTCAAATCCGAGCTCTCGTGCCCGAGATGCTCCCTCTCTAACTCCCTTCTTCTCCGTTCAACGCCGAGCCTCCACCGCCGCCGTCGTTCTCTCTACCGGACTCACATCCGTTCAGATCTGCTCCATCTCGCAATTCCCTACGGTGAGGCCTCGGTCGCCGGCGTTTCTGCCGGTAACCGCTCGGATTCTGACCTGAAAACTCCTCTTCCTTCTTTATTTTTCCCGAGAAATCTGTGGATCTGGACCTTGTGTTGAGACAGAAATTCAAGGAAGCTTAACGAAGGGAAAAGAATTTGTTGTTAAAACGAAAAAAAAATAGATTAATAGAAAAAAGGATTTGAAATAAAAGGATTAAAACTAGTTTTGATATAAGACGATAATTTGGACTGTGGAACGAACCTGGATCGAATAAACTGGACTGTGAATCGGACCTAGAACGGGACAAAGTGGAACGCTGAATCGGGTGTCTCGGGAATCGCGTCTCGAAACTCGTGCATCGGGAATCATGCCTCGAAACTCGTGCATCAGGAAACGTGCTTCGGGAAACGTGCATCGTGTTCTGTGCTCGGGGCTCGGGTACTCGAGCCCGTTTCGTCGTTTAAGCCCGCTTTTATCCCGTTCAAGTTTAAAAGGCAACGTATTGAATTTACCTTGGGCCTTACCTGATCTGATCGTAAGTTTGAACTGTTAAAAACCCAAACTGGACTCCGCCCGAGAAGACGGAGTTGGCCCAATCGTCAGTAGCTAGGAGACGCAGCTGTTGGTTCGTCATTGAGGTAGGGAAAAGCCGTAAACTCCACTCCTGATTTAAATAACGCTAATAGCATGCCTACATGATAATTAATAATCGGAAAGGTCCTAGATTGCATATAGGATGAGATTCACCAGAATAACCGTATTTCGATTATAACAACAACCGGACGTGTAATAACCACTTCTGGTCAACGTCAGTCAAACCTGCGAAAAACAGGAAAATTTAAAAATTTTAAGACAGACACTTAACTTAACTTAAATTGACCCCGAGGGTCATGCCGGACTTAAGTTGACCCCGTTATCGACTAAAATGAGTTACGGGGGACTCAGGGCAACTTCCTGGTCATTTTGGGAAAGATTGATTTTTCGCTGGAAAAGTCACCCGAGCGACGTTTTGGTCCATTCGAGGACCGTTTTGGACCCGAAAAGCTTAGCCGTCGTCGTAGCGGTCTTAGTTGGGCCGTTTCCTTGAAGCCCGTCCAGTTTAAATTTTTTTTGGGAAAAGTGCCCGTTCGGGGCCCGAAACGTCCGTTTTTCGCGAATCTGATTGGAAAATATCAACTAGATATTTTCCAAAAGGTTGGGACCCACCTTGACACTTGTCAATTAAATGGTGGTGTAATTTTTGGAGGGAAAAGGTGTGGTTGGGAAGAGTTGGCCGAGTATGAGGTTTTAAAGGAGGAAAATTAGTTTTGTTGTTAGTTTAATTAAATTAGAAATTAGAAGAGAGGTTTTAGAGAGAGAAGGAGAAGGAGAAGAAGAGAGAAGAAGGGAGGTTGAGCTAGGGTTTGTGATCGAGCCCTTGGATCGAGTCAAAGCAAAGAGCAATCCCGTTCCCCTCGTTCTCCTCTACGGTAATACCCGAACCGATTCTCGTTTCGTTTATTTTCTTGAAAGCTAGGGTTTAAGTTTTAAACTAATACTTAGGGTTGTGTAGAGTTTGGGAGGTGTTGGAGACGTTTTAGAGGTGTTTGGGGGTGTAAGGGCACGTTTTCCGATGACCGGAGGCTCGGGAGGAGCTCCGGCCACCGTGGGTGGTGGCCGGCCGGCCATGTGGTGGCTGGCCGGAGGTGGCAGCAGCCACCACTTGGTGGCCGAGCCCCTCCCTCAAACCCTAGGGTCTCGGCCAAGCCTCTTGGGTGGGGCCCACGTGCTCGGTTGCTCGGGTTTTAATGTTCGGGTGGTTTAAAACGTCCCCCGGACCACTTTTTCCTAATCGAATCGAAATTTGGAATTAATTTGGAGAAGTTGTAATTAACGGGTTTCGGGAAACTTTAAACGTTAATTAATTGACTTAGAAGTCGGAATTCAATTCCGTCAAGTGCGTTGGGTTCCTTGAAATATTCTAAGACCGTAGAAACGAAAACGGGGACTTTTGGAGCCCCGGAAGGCAATTAACCAAAACCGGGCAGATTCGCCATGTCGGGCGAATCTGGCCCTTACGGGTCCTTTATCGGCAATATCGAGTATTTGGGAAGTTTGGGAGTGATCGGCATTGTCGGGGTTACGTTTGGGCATTAAGTTTATTAATTTTCGGTTTACTCGTACTAGTTTAAAAGTACTTTAAATTTGTGTTCTTTTAGATCGTGCTACGGACCGAGGCAAGGGGAAGCTCGGCGAGTGACTGAGTGTGCTTCGGGTGTTGTTGGAGCGCTTTTGGGATTGTATACGAGGTAGGGAAAAGTAGCCGGATCTCGGCCCTGATTAGGGAAAGTTAATAGTAGAATTGCATGTGACACCGGGGTGTCGTGGGTTGAGTAGATTTATTTAATTATTAGAAAAGCATGATACGGGATTGTAGCGTTTAAGAGAAAAGCATGTGACACTTAATAGTGTCGTAGGAACAGAGAACTTAGCGATAATTGAATTACTGGAGGCATATGACCATGCCCGGAGGTTGTTTGTGAAACTAGTGATTTTAGGACCGTTGGAGGCATCGAGTATGCCGGAGGTTGTCGTGCGTTTTATTTAATTATTGAGTTTGGGTGGCCTTGAGATCCCGTATTTAATTGTTGAGTTTGGGTGGCCTTGAGAGCCCGTATTTAATTGTTGAGTTTGGGTGGCCTTGAGAGCCCGTATTTAATTGTTGAGTCGGGGTGGCCATGAGAGCCGTGTATTTAATTTGGTGACTTGAGTGGCAGCGAGTGCCCGTGGGGTTGTTGAACTCGAGTCTTGACTGTTGAGGTGTCTTGAGTGGCCTTGAGTGCCTGTGTGATTGAACTTGCCTGTGATTGTGATTGTGGTTACCTGGGGTGACGAGTTCTAAAGGTCGACAGCCTGATCCGACTTAGTGTCGATGAATTGCGAGTTCTAAAGGTCGACAGCCTGATCCGACTTAGTGTCGATGAATTGCGAGTTTTAAAGGTCGACAGCCTGATCCGACTTAGTGTCGAGGAATTGCGAGTTTGAAAGGTCGACAGCCTGATCCGACTTCGTGTCGAGGAATTGCGATAGGTCGAACCCTGACCTGATTGAGATTGGTTACTGAGCAGCTGGTGTGCGATCCTTTGTGATCTTGTTTGGTGTTGTGTCGTTTCGTTCGAGTCCTTGAGGAGGTCGTCGATAGTTGTGTCGGGTCTACACTGTTTTTATCGAGTGTCGAGCCTGTTGAGGAAGGTGACGGGTTGTGGGTCTGTTGAGTACTTGAGTTGGGGACTGTAGTCCCGGCGTTGGGTTTGGTTTTAGTGTTACTGGCTTTTTCTGCTAATTATGCCATAGTCAGTCTGTTATCCGTGGAGGTGAGCGAACGCTCACCCCTAGCTGCTTTTCCTACAGGTACTGATCACCGGACGGACTAGGTTAGCTCTTGAAGTTCATGGAGCTTGGAGCGGAGTCTGGTCTTTACTTTTGTTGAGTCTAGTGACGGATGTTGTACCTTGTCCACTTGTTGGGACGTTTTTGTATTGTAAATACTATTATTTTGAGAAGTAAATGGAAATGTCAAAGCTTTTATTGAAAACAGGTTTCAAGTGTTCATGTTTTTAAAAGTTCGCGCCCGAGTTCGGTTCGCTGAAATTGGGGCGTGACAGGACGAGTCTTAGTATGCATATAGGATGCGATTCACTAGTTAACTGCTTTCAATACTTGGGAAATTGTCGTGCTGGTAGATTGGCCGCGATGAGCCTTAGGATTGTTTGTGTTTGCCTCACATGTCGTGCTTGCTTAGTATTTAGGTTAGGACATGAGTCTAACGAAACTAGATCAATTGTAATGTTGAATGTATGCTTGAATGAATGCTGAATGAATGCTTGAATGAATGCTTGAATGAATGCTTGAATGAATGCTTGAATGTAATTGATTGTGCCAAATGGTATGATCGGGTGAGTGATAGACCGATGATCGTGGTTGGTAAGTAAGCAGGTAAGCTTGGTTGCTAGTATGAGTTGTGTGTTGTGCCCTGTCGGGAATTGAGTGCCTTTGTTGTTTACTTACAGAGTGAGTATTTTGATCTGTTATGTTAAGTTGTGGTTTCACCCCGATAATTCGTGATATTATTGTCCTTCCCGATGCTTCGTGTTCCGGAAGGACTGACTCCATCCCGATACTTCGTCATATTATTGTCCTTCCCGATGCTTCGTATTCCGGAAAGACTGGGTTCACCCCGATACTTCGTGATATTATTGTCCTTCCCGATGCTCCATGTTCCGGAAGGACTGGTTCCACCCCAACGCTTCGTGATACAAGAAGACTGAGCCGATGATGTTCCGACACTATACTTGATTGTCTTATTCTGATTTTACGTGTTCCAGAGAAATTCACTTTGTCCCATTGAATTATGGTCCATAGGGACATTTTCAGGGACTTCCGAGAACGTGCGTTCCTAGGGAACTTTTCCGGAAATCCCGATGATTGTGTTTCCCTCCGGATCGAGGGGCTTACTGATATGATGTACTATTCTGTGTACGGATCAGAGTCTTAGAATTTAATGTTAAGTATTTCAGTATTGTGTACTGCTTTATTAATCATTGTGATGAAATTGTTTATTCTTATTGATATCCTCGAGCTTTATCTTGGTTAAAGTATTACAGGCATTATTTCCGTTGTTTTCCTTGAGGGTTATCTTCTTAAAGGCTTGGACTTTTATTGATCTATACTTATATCATCTTTCGACAAATCCTCCTAGCTTTCAATTATGTTCAATTGCACTAATTGATTTTATACTTAAACGGAGTATTTTACTTTATTGTTTTTCCTTACTGAGCGTAAGCTCATCCCCCTATTTGTTTACTGTTGCACATGTTTCTCTGCTGAGTAGACTTAGAGGTTGACCCAAGGCCTGGGGTACCTTGAGGATCCGGGTGGTTAATGTTGTAGACAACATACCTCTTATTTTTTGTACTAAACATCGTTTTAAACTGTTTCGTTTCGAACGGCCGACTTATGTATTATTTATCGGAATTTCCATTTGGAACTTAAAGTTTTACGAGTTATTTTTCGTTAAATTTCACTTAAATTATCATTTGTTTGTTATTCCTAGTTCACGTCTCGAGTCCGGTCAAAACCAGATTTGGGGCGTGACAATTTGGTATCAGAGCCTGGTTTTCATTTGAACTTGTTTTCAAAACCTCGGACCGTACGTCAATTAGGTGGGTAGAGTTAGGTGGTCTAAGTCGTAGTACTCAGTGACGCAAGTCGGAAATATCCGATGCGTAGAGTTGGAAAGACAAGAGTCTAAATTACTTAAGCGCTTTATTTAAGTAGTTGTCTTACCTTCTTATGTTATGTTGTTTGCTTGCTTGAATTGTACCCTTAGTCGATGTTATGTTGTGAACCTTAGCTAATCTATGATACTGATGAGTTGATGTTGAGTTTGAAATTGAGATTTAGTTTGAAATTGAGAGTGAGTTGAAATTGAGATTGAGGTTGAGATTGAGGTCGAATGAACGAGCGATGCTCGGGTCGATTATAACATGTTGGTTAAATAATTGTTGAATGAGTTGTCGCTTTGGTCGGCCGTTAATTGATGGTAAAATTGGAAAGGTTGAATTGATCGGGTAGTAATAAGATATTTACTAAGACTCGCGTGGGGTCCTTACGATGTTTAAAGATGGTGTGCATTCGATATGTTTTGTGTGTTCAATCTGTGTAGAACTCTGTGTACATGTTGTTATCTAAATGTCCCGCTTAAGCAGGTGGTTAGTGGAACTTACGAACGGGTCATGCCAAACACTCTGTAAAACTGAAGTGTTTGCACTATCACGGGTTGACTCAGGGGCGCCACTGTAGTCGAGCGTGATAGGGGGATGTCAAGTGGTTACAACGAGATTCGGGGACGCCTGAATCAGGTTGTAACGACGCGAGATCGACATGAATGTTGTGATAGAAAGGTAAAGTGTTGAGAACACGTGGAAAGGAACTAATGCAAGAACTTGCAAAATTGGTTGTGTTGTGATTGTACCCCCCCCCCCCCCCCTTATATGGGAAGACACCCGACTTAGGTGTATGTCGGTCCGGTATGTTACTTGTGTGTGACTTGTTCGAAACTGTGCCTCCTGCGGGAGTTGTTTGAATTGTGTGAACTGACTTTGTGGGGCGCACGAGTGTGCAGGCTTCTCTGCTTTTGTGAAGTATTTTATATATGACTTTACTAATACTAGTATACCGTTAGTCCGAGTATGACCCTTGTGAAGCACGTGTGAACGTTTTGCTTTAAGTAAGCCGCTTAATTCGAATTCTGAGAAATTGAGCATGTGCGTTATCCACGCGGGGAATATACGACATAACACCTGCTTACGTACCGAGAGGCACCAGGAGTCGCCCAGCTAGAGGCCGAGGGCATCCATCTGCCATCGATTAGGCAGCGGCATCGAACGCCCAGGGTACTACTTCTGCGGAGCACCAGAGAGAGAGACTGCAGCACCGGCACCTAAGACCATGCCCGCTGCCACTGCAGCTGCTGTTGATAGGCCGAGTTAGTCCGACAGTTACACGGCACGGGCTTTTAGAGTTTTTCCGTAGACTGGGCACGCCAGTCTTTTCCGGGAAGCCAGACCCCGAGGCAGCCGAGAGGTGGCTGGAACATATCACCCACAATGGATTACGTCAGAGATTGCCGACAAACACGTGTGGACCTTTTTACAGCGTTCCAGCTGATGGGAGATGCATACCTAAGGTAGGAACGCGAGGAAGTATGAGTTGGAGATAATTTTCAGTCATTCAGAGAACAATTCCTAGAGCGGTACTTCCCATGTCCTGCCTGGTAGGGTGAGACAGGACGGGTCGGTGACGTCGGCCGGACCTTCCACATCGGAGCGACCGCCAGTATGTTACTTTTGCCACCAGTCAGGCCATCGGCGCCGAGATTGTCCGAGGGACGGCACGCGCCAAGGCCGTACTGGCGACCAGGTCGGACACTTGACGAGAAAATGCCCGTCTCAGGTAGAGAGCGGATATATTACTATTGCGGCAGACTGGGACACATCTCCAGCGGGAGCACCAGTTCAGAGACAGCAGCCGAGGGCCCCACAGCAGCAGATTCTTCCACTACCACCGAGAGGAGGACCTCCGACTCAGTAGGGCCGAGTGTACGTGATTGCTGGGCCCCGAGTTGAAGGACTTGTTTCCGATCATGAGATCGCTTAGAGTATTCGTTTACAAGTTAAATCTTGGACACCGTGCTCTCTGTCACTTGAGTTTTACGCTTGTTGGTTTTGTTTCGTCGTTGTTTTGTGGGAACAGAACTTTCAAACTGTTAAGCCACCCGTATCTTAACGCGCCGACTGGAGGTTGGGTAGTCCCGACTAGTGTCGGTGTGAGTTGAAAGTGGAGTAACAGACCGTCTCGTTCTTAAAACTTCGTCGTAATGAAAGTTTCCTTTTCCGTTTCGAACGTGTTGATCGAGCTTTAAGAATCGAGTTGTAGAATATCAGACGTTCATCGAGGACTATCAACAACGATTGCCCGAGCAGTGAGGGGCTGCAGCAATGAAAGTAAACAGTCCCTACCAGTCACAGGAGATGACCGAGTAACGATAAGATCAGAGTGACGCAGCGGAAGCGTGGTGGGCCCATAACCCACATGCGTTGCAATCTCCATCTTCTCCTCCCCCCGCTGGACGATTTAAGTCATAAGATTCGAACCTTCGAGACGACCCTTTTGTCTTGACACCCGGTTAACGAGCGAAGTGTTGGACGAGTGTGTGCTGTACGTGAGAGATTAGATTAGAGTGTGTTCCCGACGTTCTTCCCAGAGGGACCGATCGAATTGCCGCCAGTTCACGAAGTCAGCATCAGAATTGACCTGAGACCAGAGACGACGCCGACATCCTTGGACCATGCAGATTCGCGCCAGCAGAGTAAACCGCACCGAAACTCAGCCCGAAGAGCCAGAAAGACGAAGGAACTGTCCGAGCGCATCGCCGAGAAGAATGCAACACGCTTCAAGAAGGAGAGGTGCGGAGCGCTAAGGAGGCATGAAGACCACCGAAGGCTGGACCGCATCAAGACGAAGACCCGACACTCAGTACCGACGCGACAAGTTCAGGAGAAGATGGTCAACAACGACGACACCAAAGATCGGAGCATGTCGCGGATCAAGGAGAGAGTTCGAGCCGCGCAGCAGCAAGAAGACGTGTTCGAGAGTCACATCATTCGTGCCGCATGGTACAGTCGAACAAACATCGAGAAATACAGTGACATCAAGCGACATCCCCAGCAGAGCAGAATACGGAGAACGCGAACCGAGTAACAAGACATATCTTTTCCGACAAGGGAAGGATGAACGCCAACGTTCCGCGAAGACTAGTGCAACCGCTAAGTTTACACCAGAAAAGTGAGAACAACTCGCGTATGGATCCGGAAACCGTTAGCCGAGTGCGACTACCACAAACTTCCAGTCCAGTAACAAGATGGCACCGAACGAAGCATTGTTTTGGTAGGTCGGGTCTTGTGCCGTGTAGGGCACGGTAGGAATTAAGAGTTGACCAGTGACGGGTCTTCAATTGCTCGAAAGAAGTTTGAAGAAATTCGCGCAAGGTACCCCAAAGACCGTTCGAATTCGCGAGAGTTCGATACTTGTTGGGTACCCAATAATGTGGTGACTTGGTTGAAACGATTTATAAGTTGATTGATCGGTAGTGTGTTAACAAGTGATACGTTAGGGGGAATATCACGGGTTGATAACCTTCGTTGATCGATCTTGGGTGTTGTTCTTATGTCGAGTGTGGTTATCGTAACGATTGGGTTGTGTCTCGAGGGACGCCTACTTTCGACTAAGTGCCAGTAAGAGGTTCTATAGTTCCCTGTTATTGTCTGTCGTTCGCCCGACTAGATGTCAATAAAGCACGTGGTTTTACTGAACTGTGCACCGGTTATGAGAAACTTTGTGTTGGTGAAGGCATTGGTGTGTTAATCCCTTGCCTTGGTTTTAATTGGTCGTAACATGACCATGCTTGGGCTCCGGTGTGACTTTCCCTGTAGTGATTGTTGAAGAGGAAATGGAAGGTTTCGTCTACGTGTGGTTCCAACTTTGTCCGACTTTCAGAGTGTTTTGGCACGACACTTATACCGACGGGAAATTCCGGTATGGGATGTCTAGACCGATGTCGTGTGTTCCGGTGTGATACCTATACCGACCGAAAATTCCAGTATGGGGTATCTAAACCGAGGTTGTCTGTGGCGGTAAGATATTTATACTGATGCAGGATCCCAGTATAGGATATCTACACCGTTACCTGGTTTTCCTTAGTGATTTTAGGTGCGTTCAGGCTTGTTGTTTTTACTCGGTAATTCCTTGAGTCTTTATTTGGTTGGTTACACGTTGAAATTGTAATCTGTTGAGCAAGGTTGTTTGTCACCGCCAAGCATGGCGTTTGAGTAACTAGCGTGATCTAGTGAAGCACGATTAAGTGAAGATCGCGTTGATTCGGGAACGGTTAAAGACCGTGTAGAACTGACAGAAGAGTTATACAAATGAAAGGCGCATGCCTCTTGAGTTTCAGTTGGTGACCATATGTTTATGAGGGTGAGTCTAAAGAAGGGCCCAGTGCGGTTCAACCGTAACGGAGGCAAGTTGGCCTCGCAGCTGATCAGACCTTTTGAGGTTTTGAGCAGAATTGGAGCGCGTTCGCTTTAAATTTCGAGGACGAAATTCTTTTAAGGGGGGAAGACTGTAAAGACCGGCTAAATTGTTAGGAAGTAAAATATTAATTTTATCGTATTTCAATGTCGTGGGTGGAAATCGAGTGGGAAGATTGGATCGACTTCAAAAAACAAAGAAGGAAAAGAAAGAGAAAAGAAAAACAAAAAAAATAATATAAAAGGGTTTGGGCTGGACCGGGCGGGCCAGGCCCGATCCAGACTCGGCCCAAGGCCCGGCTCCTC
This sequence comes from Erodium maritimum, assembly GCA_963921825.1. Lineage (NCBI taxonomy): Eukaryota > Viridiplantae > Streptophyta > Magnoliopsida > Geraniales > Geraniaceae > Erodium > Erodium maritimum. Next base: position 49,066,915 of record OY997591.1, read on the forward strand.
AAAACCATTTTTTTTAGGGTTCGATCAGATCCACCCTCACAAACTCGCGTAGCTCCTCACCCAAATCGCGTCTGCTCATCCCCGACCCATCTCTCACTCTCCACTTCTCTCGCCTCCTCTCCCTAGACCACCGCACCGCCGCCCGCCTCTTCCGCCGAGTCCTCGCCGATTGTCCGTCGCCGTTTGCCTCATCTCCGACCTCGACATCGCACACAACTATCTCTGACCCTCTCTTCCGCTTCCCCGCTCAGCCCGAGTCGCCGGCCACGCCCTCGCCACGAACCCGTCGCCGGTACCGCTCCTCAATTCCGAGCTCTCGTGCCCGAGCTCCTCCCTCTCTAACTCCCTTCTTCTCCGTTCAACGCCGAGCCTCCACCGCCGCCGTCGTTATCTCTACCGGCCTCACATCCGTTCAGATCTGCTCCAGCTCGCAATTCTCTACGGTGAGGCCTCGGTCGCCGGCATTTCTGCCGGTGACCGCTCAAATTCTGACCTGAAAACTCCTCTTCCTTCTTTATTTTTCCCGAGAAATCTGTGGATCTGGACCTTGTGTTGAGACAGAAATTCAAGGAAGCTAAACGAAAGGAAAAGAATTTGTTGTTAAAACGAAAAAAAAACAGATTAATAGAAAAAAGGATTTGAAATAAAAGGATTAAAACCAGTTTTGATGTAAGACGATAATTTGGTCTGTGGAACGAACCTGGATCGAATAAACTGGACTGTGAATCGGACCCAGAACGGGACAAAGTGGAACGCTGAATCGGGTGTCTCAGGAATCGTGTCTCGAAACTTGTGCCTCGGGACTCGTGCCACGAAACCCGTGCCTCGAATCCCGTGCATCAGGAACCGTGCTTCGGGAAACGTGCATCGTGTTCTATGCTCGGTGCTCGGGTACTCGAGCCCGATTCGTCGTTTAAGCCCGCTTTTATCCCGTTCAAGTTTAAAAGGCAACATATTGAATTTACCTTGGGCCTTACCTGATCTGATCGTAAGTTTGAACTGTTAAAAACCCAGACTGGACTCCGCCCGAGAAATTGGACTTCGCCCGAGAAGACGGAGTTGGCCAGGTCGTCAGCAGCTAGGAGACACAGTTGTTGGTTCGTCATTGAGGTACGGAAAAGCCGTAAACTCCACTCCTGATTTAAATAACGCTAATAGCATGCCTACATGATAATTAATAATCGGAAAGGTCTAGATTGCATATAGGATTAGATTCACCAGAATAACCGTATTTCGATTATAACAACAACCGGGCGAGTCTTAGTATGCATATAGGATGCGATTCACTAGTTAACCGCTTTCAATACTTGGGAAATTCGATTGACTTTTCCGTTTTGGGCCCCGGAAAGGTCCCGAATGACTCCCGGAGTCATCGGTTGACTTTTCCGGCAAAAAGTCAACTTTTGCCGAAAACCTCTGATTCGACCGGGGTTGACCGGGGGCGGTTCTTACATCGAGAGTGTTCTTAAGGATTCAAAAATGAGTCTATGTTATTGAAACAAAAAGCAGAGTATCATTTGCGAATTGTAAATGAGAAATCAAGAAGTTGTCTCGTACCACTCTCACACCACCAAAATCTCATGCAATAATACCCTAGTTTAGGATGTGGTGCAAACCTTCAGCTGTCAATAAGAAAACAAGTGGAGGATAAGGGGCACCCTTTCCTTAGACCATTAGAAATACTAAAATCGGAGCTCGGCGAGCCATTAACAAGCACTGACAAAGTTTCTTGAAAACAGGCATCCAACCATCCTCTCCAACGAGACCCCAACCTCATAGAGTGTAGCACATCATCAATGTAGTCCCATCAAAGCTTATCATAAGATTTTTCGAAATCAAGTTTAAGAAGAAGGACCTCTTATTTATTTTGTTTGACAAGTTGCAGCACCTTAGAGGCAATGAGAACACCACCTACAAATTGACAACCCGCTACAAACCTACTCTACACATCATTAATAAGGTCTGGAAGTACACTTTTTAAACGATTAGCAAGTACTTTTGCAAGAATTTTATAAGGCACATAAATTAAGCTAATAAGTCATAACTCCGACATTGTCTTAGGATTTCAAACTTTAAGAGTAAGAGTCAAGAAGGTAGTATGCAGACCTTTCCTTGCTACTCCTAAGCCATGGAAAGTTTGAACAAACTCTATCACATCAGCGGCAACAATCTCCCAACAAGATTGAAAGAATTTAAGGCAAATCCATACGGCCCAAGGGATTTTTCACTGCCAAAGTCCAAGACAGCCTGATAGATTCTAACTTTTTTGAAAGCAGCTTCCAAAAAAAAAGATTCTAAGAAGCAGACACTTTGGAGAAAGGAACAGAAGGGAGATCTAATAACGGATGAGATGGCTTAGTAAACCGTTCCTTCAAATGCAAGGCAGCATGCTCCTGAATCTCCTTAGGCTCGGTGAGCACAAGAGTGCCATTACGAATAACAGTAATTCGATTGCAAGAACCTCTGAAATTAGCTACTCTACGATAATATTTGGAGCATGTATCACCTTCATTTAAACGACGCTGTCGAGATTTTTGACACCAAACCCTAGCTAGGATTTTTTGCTTCCCAATGAGCTCCACTTTAAGCAAGGATCATGAATGCTTTCTGCATCACAGAGGTTTCTTATGTCTAAAACTCTATCAAGAGTCTCAATCTCCTTAGACAACGAAAGAACCTGCTAATATGCCCTGCCAAATACCTCTATACTCCAAATTCTCAAATCATCTAGCAGACTTTTAAGCTTAAACAAAAGCTGATAGCCATGAGAACCACTGTAATTATAAGAGTTCCAGAAACCATGAATCGTCTCAGATAAATTAAACGAGTTCAACCACACATTCATGAATTTAAAGGCTTCGGACCCCGATTTACAACTTTAGATTCAAGGAGAATCGGTCGATGATCAGATAGTCCACGTTCCAACCCCTTTGGGAAACATTCTAAAAAACAACCAAGAAATCAAAGGACAATAAAAAAAGATCAAAGCGCGTGGCCTTTGAACCTGACTCATACCAAGTGAATTTCCCCCCTTCCGATCTCAGATCGGTTAGAAATCCAAAAAAACGAGAGCTATCCATTTCTGAAAACACTATTTCGACGTTCATCAACTAGAAGAATAAAGTTACAGTCTCCCCCCATACACACTACTTCAGATGATCGAGGACTGAAGGAGCTGATTTCATTCTAGAGGGCATATATGCCAGGCTCATTAGTAGGAGCATATACATTAATCAACCGTAAAGGGATACTTGACGCTCCCCAAGTACCAATCCAGATGATAGCGTTTTTTAGAGGAAAACACTCAGAACATTGGAAAACATTGGGCTTCCAAACAGATAACAAGGCACTAGAAGCTCCCTTAGCGGGATAAAAAGCATGTTTCCAATCCCCTATAAACCCACAGCTTCGGATAAAAGAGGAAGATAAAGAATCGATTTTTGTTTCTTGAAGGAAAACGAAATCACGGCGCTCTCATCTGATTTTACAACTGATACTCCGTGTTTTCTGGACAAATTTTGTTCCTCTCACATTCCAAGATAAAAACTTCATCTCCTCAATTTAAAGTTAGAGGAGGAGGAACAATCTCAAAGCTTCCAAATCCTCATCGTCACAAACATCCTCATAGTTGCCATCCTCGTCTGCCCTCTAAATTCAGATGTTCAGGTATCTCTAAGTCTAGATTATTGAATTGATCAATGGAAAAATCGTCAGACTTTAGAGTTTTGAGACCCACCTACTTCACATACTCCTAATCTCTTTTACGCGAGTCACGTTCTCGACTACGGGGATTGTTATGGGAATGAATTGGGCCCTGATACGAAAATGTAGCCTTTGGCTTCTTATGTCTCTTCTTAGATTCAAAGGAGGAGGGAAACTTGAGCTACCCGCAAGATATTTTCCAATATATTATTTTCTGAAAGTTGTTGGGTTTGGGTCACGTGAGGCTTGTGTGAAGATAAGGGCAAACTTAATCCTTTATCCGCACCATTCGAAACTGAGAGATTTGTAGTAGAATTCAAATTCAAAAATCTTGATTTGGACTTATCCTCTAGATCCACCTAATCTTCTAAGCTGGCCTAATCTTTATCCGAAGAAGTCTCCTGTAAGTTAATAGTCAGAAAAAGCAACTCCGGGATATCCAAGATATTCACATCTGAGACATGAACAGGGAAACTAAAGTTTCCCAACTTAAGCTTTATATCGATAGAAGAGACTTTTGAATATGATGAAGTAGAGTCTGGATTTTATCAAACAAATATGATGAAGAATTGTTCCCAAAAATTTTCCAACGGACATGGCGGTCTCCTTTGACCACCCTTTGAATGGAAACAATCACTAGAAAAAACGTCCCAAAGTAACAAAAACACCTGAATTACTGACGAGTTCAAACCAAGGTTTCAATGGAGACCAATTTTCCTCTTCCAAAGCATCCCTAAGAGCTAGATTAGTGAATGTATGAAGGAAAATGCGATGGCCAAAAGATCGTAGGACTATATCTTCCAACCCTAAAGACCTTAACAAAGTTTGGTAATGATTAGTATTCCAATTGTTGTGAGCCATATCTAGGACACTTGAAAGAGCCATCACATGAGAACCATTTTCCGATGCACCAACAACTACAAATTCAGTTTGTGGCTGGACTAACTGCACTTTTAGGATCCATTTGTAAACTATTTTTGGATGTTTAATCCGAGCTTTGTGATTTGTAGGTCTTCCAAAATCCATCAATAATTTATAACCATTTTGGAACGTTTCAAGAAAGGACTAATAACTTCCAAAGCCTTCACAAAGCCAAAAAAATTTCCCATTGCGATTTGATCTTTTGCAAACAAAACAAGATTCAATATCTTCTGGATTAAACAATTGCCTCAACTAAGTTTCATTTCTGCCCAGTGGGATCCGAAGCCAAAGAAGAAGGAATGCTTGAGGATCCTGAGCACTTGTACTCGAAAACTCAACGACTGAAATATTATTTCCGACTGAACAATTGAGGACGATCGGATAGCAGTATGAGAACTTCCACTAAGGACAACAAGGACAGATTGTGGTCTATGTCTAGCTAGTTTCACCTGCCCTATGCCTTCCTCTAAAGCCGCCGCCTTTCCTTTTACCTCCTTCCTCTGCATGCCCTCAACTATGAATCCACGAAAGGGAATCTTTCAACAACATAGGACATAAGAACTGAGTAAATAGAATCTCCGACGGGACCATTCCAGCGATGATCCGTCATTAAGCTAGAGAGAGTAGATGCCCTAATTATTAAAGACAACCACTAAGCAACTTCTTTAGCTTCTTGTTTTCACGTTTTCATTATTACTACGATAAAAAGTATCTCTCTTGCTATGAACGATCAGATATTCATTTGATGTGGTTGAATGAACTCGTCTTAAATATTATGACCATAGTTTACAATAGACAATGTTTTGTTCACGACTTTTATAATTAAAACTTGTGTTTGGTGTATTATTACTTTTTCTTGGGAAAACACTATCTAATTCTGTCACATTTTCCTTTTCATCGAGATTGGTGGTCGGATTTTTTAAAATGTCTATACTGATAATTAGGGGTGCTCAAAACTACCTGGTATCCGGCGACCCGTCCGACCCCGGCCGTCACCAGACCCGCCGGCGACTTGACCGCCGGATCCCGGCCCGGACATCGGTAGCTGAACCCCTTTTCCGACTAATTCCGGGTGGGTGGCCGGTGAAGACAAGTCTTCTGCTGGAAATACCCGGCCCGCCCGGTGGTATCATATGTGTTGGGCTGGTATCAAATAAAAAAGGCCCAGGGTGGTTTTATCTGAGTTGGGCCGCTCAAATAGAATAGCCCAGTGTAGATGGAGATATACACAACTTAGGGTTGTTTTTTAGCAAAGCGCAGCAACAACCTGGAGAAAAGGGAAAGAAGACGTACGACACGGGTAAATGGGTTTTCTGAAGATCTTGTGATTTTTTTTCTCCTCAATCTTCTAAACACACTTCTTCTATTCTATTAGGTTTGTAATTGTTTGTTAAACTTCATACGTTTCCTAATTATAAAGAAATTTGAAAACGTGCTGAGATTTAAACTCCTAAAGGGAACGATAAGTTCTGTAATAAAGATGAAAAGAAACGCATTATTATGTTCGATTTAATTTTCTCTCACAAACCATTCCACAACTTTGTAATGGGATTAGATATAGAAGACTCTAACTATCCCCAAATCTAGCTATGATATCCTTCCTGCCAAGGCCAATGAAACTCCATTATAAAAGAAAAAAACTCCAATTTTTCACCTTTAACTATACTGAAATTTTAAAAAATTGTCATTGGGCCTATATATTTCAGTCCATGAAGACATGAACAGATCAGACCCGCCTAAAACCTGCTGACCCGCTCGCCCACCCGACCCCAAAAACCTGAAACGTCCGTATAAGACTGGATCCGGGTCCGGTTGGCTTCATCCCATTCCGGCTAGAACCGGGCGGGCCCGGGTATTGGGCTACCGGGCCGGATATCCACCCGTTGAGCACCCCTACTGATAACAATAGGATAGTGAAAATAATCCCAAACTCTAGCAATAATTTAATAAGACAATATTTGTCATGTTAATTAGAAATAGAAATAAAAGATAATGAAAAAAACAAGAAAAATAATAATAATATTTTAGAAGTGGCATGTGTATGTCACATGTGGCCACCACAATTCACATGCCACCACTACTTGTATGTTTGTAGTATATGTAGCATTTGATCAGGGCCGGCCCTTTCAATACGGTGGCCTTAGGCAAAAGAATAAAATGGGGCCTTCTAATGTAAAGAAGACAGCAACTTTTTCGTATTTAAACAACTTTATCTATACTACGTTTCAAAAAAATCTTTATCGGGGGAAGCCTTACTTCAATAATCATCTAATATAAGTATAGTATAGTAATTCACCTACGATTAAATATTTCGAATATAAAAAAATCATATCCCAATATACGTTGTACAATTTATAATACACTAAACAACTTCATTCATAACAATCTCTCGTTTTCGATCTCCTTCTTTCTCCTTGTCTAAAGCTTGATACATGTTGCTCCCGTTGTGTAAATGTTTCTTATGTGATAACTGAAAATCAATTTTAGCATTTAATAGATTCATTATGTGAGCATATTAAAACACTATCAGTTTTACAGTAGAAACATACAAAAATATATGACTATTTGCGGTGTGTCCATATCAAAAAAACTTTAAGAACAGTTCTTACATTTTATGAAAACATAGGTTTGGTTGAAAATGGAATTAAAAACATGCTATAAAAAGAAAAAAAAAAGTGTTAAATTTAACAATCTTATGTTGAATAAGTTTTATTAGTTAACTGTTTTTTAACAGTCTTGTGTATTCTATATTTTAGGGATAATTGTCAAAACATGCACTAGTGTTTCGTCCACAATCGAAATAGTGCACAATGTTTTGTCCACGTCGTCTGACTACCCTTATGAATCGTCCACGCACTTCTGTTAGAAAAGTGTAACAGCAAAACCTGAATTGACAATTTTGCCCTTTTGGTTCGAAATTCAAAAATAAGAATGAGGTAAAAGACTGATATACCTTCAATTTTGCCCTTTTGGTTTGAAATTCAAAAATTCCTATTTTAATTTAAAAAAAAATCAGAGTTATTTAAAAAAAATACAAAAAATCAGTTTTTTTGTTAAATTTAATTAATTTTTTAATTATTTTTTTTATTTTTTATTTTTTCCACCCAAATATAATTAAATAATAATGAAATAAAAAAATGATTTCTATGTATTTTTTTTAAAAAGTTATTCTTATGTATTTTTTAAATTAAAATCTGAAATTTTGAAAATAAAAATAATTTTTATAAATAAAAACTGAATTTATATAGAAAAAAAAAACAGATTTCTATGTATTTTTTTAAATTAAAATCTGAATTTTTGAAAATAAAAATAATTTTTGTAATTAAAAACTGAATTAATAAAAAAACTGATTTTATAAAAAAAGTTATTTTATTTGTCTATTTATTTATTTTTTAATTTGTTTTTTATTAGAAAGGGTAGAATGGTAATGTCTCATGCAAAAGTCAAAAGGAAAAGTCAAAAGATTCATGATAAGGGTAAAATGGTCATTTCAATTATACTTTAACTGCACATGTATAACAGAAATGGAATATTTCATTAATTTTTCTAACAGAAGTGCGTGGACTATTCATAAGGGTAGCCAGACGACGTGGACAAAACATTGTGCACTATTTCGTTTGTGGACGAAACATTAGTGCATGTTTTGACAATTATCCCTATATTTTATACATACAGTTAATTTTTTCACTTTTATCTATGATGCTTATAGCATTCTTAGCACAATTAAATCAAAACTTTTAACAAAATAATATGTTCATTGTGCTAACAATTATATGTTTTTAAGAAACAAAATCTTTTGCATCCTAGAACAAACGTTTTGCATTTGTATTGAGAGAAACAAAATAAAAATAGTAAAAACTTAATTGGTAATTCACTAACCTTGGATGGTATACACTCTCTTTTCCCTTTTGTTTCATCTCTGTTCTTCGATGACATGGAGGAAATAATTTTTTATTTGTTGTTGTCTCCCTTCTCCACATACAACAACGAAAAATAGTAACAAAAAGTGGACTTTTTGAGAAGGAAGAAGAGTTCATATACTGTAGATAGAAATCACTGCAAATTTTTTTGTGTTGAATCTAAACCTAAAATATCATTCATATTTATACTTGATTTGGGAGAAGGATAAAAGCTTCGGATATAAGATTAGGAAGAGTGATGAGAAGAACAGATGTATTTGGGAACTAGAAATTTAATTGGGAAGAGAAACAATTATGATTGTGTTTTGGGAAGAGGAAACAATGTTTTGGGAATAATAAATTCGGCTGAAATGTTATTGCAGAAATATAGCTATTAATGCTTCGTTAGATTTTTTTGGGGCTTATTGATATGCCCGTATGATGTTAGAAATTTAGGGCCTTTTTTTGGTGGAGGCCTTAGGCCTTTGCCTAACTCGCCAAGTGGGGGGGCGGGCTTGCATTTGATCATGTGTTTTTGGTTCCTATAAATAGAGGTGCCAACCCTTTGTATTTGACACACTCTACTCTCCAATTTTCAAGTCTTCTTTCTTGTTTTCTCGGTAACCAACCCGTAGACACCAAACTTTGTATTACTCTGAGCTATTGGTGTCTTGGTGTTGGTTCAATCCAAACTCGATCTTAATAATACGAGTTCTACGACATGTTTTCAGCATGACTTGTTCTACCGTCCGGGTATAGAAAGGTTTGACCTTATTCATACTTGAGTCATGTTTGTTTATACATGTCCAATGTATGGCTTCCTCATAAGTATGCTCTGCGGTCGCCAATTTATATTGGATCTTTCACATTAGAAATTTGATGATTATTGTATACTTATGTTGTATTCAAACTTTGAACTTTGAGTTTTGATAGATATGATCACTTTCAGTCTTTGAAGGACTTGATATGTGCATGATGGACGTTGTCACTGCTTACCTATATAGTACTTTGGACACTGATATCTATATGAAACTCCGTGATGGGTTGAGATTGCCTGAAGAAATTATAGATATCACCAAAGATATGTGTTCTATTAAGTTATAGAAGTCTCTGTATGGACTAAAGTAATCTAGTAGGATGTGGTACCGTCGCCTTAACAAGTACCTTATCAGAGAAGGCTATAAGAATGATGTCATATGTCCATGTGTGTTCATAAACAAAACAACCTCCAGGTTTGTTATTATAGTAGTATATGTTGATGTTGTAATTTGATTGGGACTCCTGAAGAGATCCTCAAAGTTGCTGAGTACTTGAAAAGGGAATTCGAAATGAAAGATTTGGGTAAAACTAGACATTGTCTCGGCCTGCAGCTCGAGCACTTGTCTGATGGCATTTTGATCCATCAATCTGCATATGTTGAAAAGCTCCTGACGCGCTTTAGCATGGATAATGCTCATCCACTCAGTACTACAATGGCCGTCCGATCTTTAGATCCCAAGAAGGATCCATTCCATCCCAAAGAAGCAGAAGAAGAGATACTTGGTCATGCAGTACCATATCTAAATGCTATTGGGGGTTTGTTATATTTGGCACAGTGTACACGACCTGATATAGTGTTCGCAGTGAATGTACTTGTCAAGTTCAGTTCATGAACCCACTCGACGACATTGGAATGGTATCAAACATATATTTCGTTATCTGAGCGGAACTAGAGATTTAGGGCTACTATATTCTAAGTCCACAGGGACCGTGGCCTGGTTGGATATGTAGATGTAGGATATTTATCAGATCATCACAAAGCTCGACCCCAGACATGATATGTTTTCACCAGCAGTGAAACAGCAATTTCTGGGCGCTCTACGAAGCAGACTTTGGTTGCGACATCCTCGAACCACTCGGAAGTTGTGGCGCTACATGAAGCTAGCCGAGAATGTGTACCCTTGTGATCCATTATCAAGCATGTGTTATGCTCAATTGACATTCCTCCGCCAAGCTCTCCTTCCGTTATATATGAAGAAAATGCAACTTGTATTGCTCAAGTAAGAGGAGGCTATATCAAGGGAGTTAGGATCAAACACATCTCTCTGAAGTTCTTTTCCACTCATGAGCTCCAGAAGAGTAATGAGATAGATGTCAAGCAGATTTGGTCATGCGAAAATCTTGTTGATTTATTTACTAAAGCCTTACCAAATTCTACCTTTGAGAAGCTATTACACAGGATCGGCATGCGTCGCCTTAGCAAGCAACAAAAGTAGCTTGCTTAAAGTCAAGGGGAGACAAGTTTTTGTGCGCTGCACTCTTTTTCGCTTATCCAAGTTTTGTCCCATATCGTTTTCTTGGAAATTTTTTTAACGAGGCAGCATCAAGCGCAGCTTTGAGCACACCTTGTGCGTTACCTTACAGGTTTTCTCCCACCGGGTTTTTCTAGGAGGTTTTTAACGAGACAACCTGAACTTGAAGCACATTGTGGTGTCCAAGGGGAAGTGTTTTGGAAGTGACATGTGTATGCCACATGTGGCCACCACAATTCACATGCCACTGCTACTTGCATGTTAGTAGTATATGTGGCATTTGCTCATGTGTTCTTGGTTCCTACAAATAGAGGACCCAACCCCTTGTATTTGACACACTCAACAACACTACAACGACACAATTAAATACTATATTGTAAGAAGCTCTCAAGAAATAAAAAGTTTTCTCTACTCTCACATTTTCAAGTGTTCTTTCTTGTTTACTCGGTAACCAACACGTAGACACCAACATTTGTATTACTCTGAGCCATTGGTGTCTTGGCATTTGCTCCATCCAAACTCGATCTTAATAACACGAGTTTTACGAAAAATAAGCACATAAGCACTAATAATAAAATCTTCTTAGAAAATTTATAAATTGAGAGGTGGCATTTGCTCCATCCATACATTCGGAAGGGACTGGGTTTCGTATAACTAAAAGTATTAGTTATTTAAAAAAATGAAACTTTTTTTACCAGCAATGAAATTATTAGATAAAATGAGACTAGATCGGGTTAGATGTAATAGTATAATAATTAGAAAATAACGATGTCCAGTTTTGTGGATGACATGTGATCAATCACCATTGTGGTTATCTTGAGAGTTCGAGTTTGGATCGCCGAAAATATTTGAACTCATGTTGGAAAAAAGACGACGCATTGTCCACAAAACAAACGATCATTCCTATTATAGTCTACTCAGATGCCATACAACACTTCCCTATAGTGCCATATAACTGACCATAAGAATTTATGCTGAAGTTCATTTCTCATATAGATGGAGGATGTTCAAGATGTCTAACCGGGTTCTTTTGTTTTATTAGCAAAGCGAGTTTAGTTTAAAAACCTCTTTCGAGATGAAAGAGGAGGTAGTTACAAGGGAACCCACAATATAGGCTTGCACACCCCCAACACTTGTGTAGCACTAGCTCCGGGTTCTTTTTTTTTTTTGATCAACAAATTTTAAAATTTTATAACCATAGCCTTTGAAGTAAAGGACTAAGGCAAGGGAAACCCTCCAAATACAATTACACCAAGGAACCAAAATGGCCCCAAACACTTACTTGTGTTGAAAGCTTCCTAAAGATTTAAATCCACCCCCCCCCCCCCCCCCCCCCAACTTGGGTCACACGGTACCCATTCAAAACACCCAACAAAGCAACTCTACAAGTGTATAACTAGAAATAAATCAAACCACCAACACTAATCCAAGATCCCCAAATCAGGTACCCGAAAGAAGCCAAAAATCAGTACCAAACTGCTGCTGCAAGCACCTCAGCACCAAGTTTTGCAGCAAACTCCCCTCAGCACACCAATGCCAGCAAACACTTCTGCACTCCCTAACAACCCCACCAACAGCACATACCGTATCAAAGAACCACAAAAACCAAACCAAACCTACCAGAGTTCCCCCAGAACCAAACAAGAAAAGGAAGAAGTCAAGGGAAGACAAACCAGAAAGAGAAAAACAACTCTCATAGCAATTGCAGTTGCAAACACATACATTAGTGCACGGTTAACAATTTGTATTTTTGCTTGTACATGTTTTTTTTTCTTCAAAACATATTCAACATGCTACTTGATAGATAGATCTTGAAAAAAGAAAGTTTTTGGCGCAAGAAAAAATTAAATCGGAGTTGAAACGAAGCGGGAAAGATCAAAATAAGAAACTTGGTGAAAAAAAAAAATCAGCCATGCGAATATCGCAAACCTTGGGCATTCTACGATTCCAAAGTTGGGATTAATTCGTATTTCGTATCTAAAGATTGGTTTGTACCTAAAAGCTCTCCTATATATATATATATAAGATAAACTTTACACCAACTAAAACATGTATATATATATAGTCTAAAAATATCATATCATCCTCAAAAACAATATAAATAAATATGACTTAACAAAAAATATCAATAAGGTGATTTGGACTAAAGACATAACACTTGATTAAAGTGTCCACAACCAACTCAACTAGCATAATTTAATAGTAATGTTTAGTTTGTAAAGTATAAATACTGGTATATCATGGAAGTATTTCAAAACAACCATTTTAATGTCCCACAGTTATGGGTTCATCGTCCTACTTTATATTTTAATGATAATCGTTATGTTCTTCTAAAAAAAATATTAATAAATTTGATAAAATGTTAGATCATCAACCTTTTGTTTTGGATATAAATGAATATCATAAAGTGTATTGTTTGTTTTAATTTAGGGATAAATGAATTGGTTTTATGATCATAGTCATTATTGATAAAAATGTTTTTTGTCAGTTTGATTTAACTGTGAAGAACTGATGATATGGGGTATGTCACTTGAATTCCAAGGGAACCCTAGATTTGGCCGGCGGCCAGACTACAACCAGTAGCGACGATGGTGATTCAAAGGTCATGCAGAGGAATGTAGGTTTTCATATTCTCTGTGGTTTATATACATGGAATTCAATTTTCTCCGTATCTCGCTCTTGGTTCATGTTGTTGAGATCATCACCACCGCGATAATCACCATCATCGTCTCTTTCCGCTTCAGCGCCATGCCCAAGCCTAAAGCTCCTAAAAGCCCTAGATTTCCTACACCGTCAAGCACATCAGCAAAACCATTCGAGGTAAAAAGAGTTGCAGAAATTCAATTCAATTTTTGTCGATTTTTTTTTCCTGATTTACGCACAGTTGGGGATTGCGTGCTGATGTGGAAATGGTAGCCTATGGAACCGTCGTATGTGGCGAAGACACCTAGAATTGAGTAGGACGCGCGCGGCAGGATCATGCGTGTCCAGGTCCACCGGTCAAAGGAGACGATCAGGAGAGTACGCTCGTTTCATGCATTTTACCTCTGTTATTATTGGTATTCTATTGATCGTTCAGCCATGTATTTTTGATATTATTTTGTATGTATTGTGTTCTCAGTAGTGTAACCTATTGTTGCGAGTCGAATTGTTGGTGTGTCTAATTGTGTTTGGTGTAACCTTGGTTTCGTTTGTTGCTTTCAGGTTTCACTGTTGCTGAATTGTGTTGTTCCTGGTTTGGCTGCGTCTGTATGTGTTTGTGAAGTCTTTTTTTTTTGATCAGCGATTTTTTTTTGTTTAAAAATTTTGTCTTCGAAATGAAGACAAAATCAAAGCCATGCCTCAGATATACAACAACAAGACAAATAAAGACAACTAGGGGATGTGTTTGTGAAGTTAGATGTCGTTGTGCATATGTGATACATTTTTTTTTCACCGTGTTTTGATAGTAGGATATAATTCATGCCATGTGATTTCCAGATATATGTGGAAGTTTTTATGTTTTGTGGTCTACATTTATTGCATGCTTCAAAATGGAAGGTGCATGAATCACTAAGATTGATATACACTAAAACATTCATGGAAAGTGCTCTTTGTTCATGTCTTATAGGCAAAAGGTGCAGGTTTTGTGTTTAGGCTTTTTGACAGTATCAATAGCAATCTCAAAGCACATCTCCGAGGCTACAAGATGATGGTGTTAGTGGGAACTTTGAATAGGTAGTGATTTAATTTAATTAAAGGCCTTGGAGAATCTATAAAATAAAATGTCCAATAACAATCTCCTAATATTGGAAAAAAGCTCTCTAGCTATAGTGCCGGTCCTCAATCTACAGTGCTATTTCTCCTTGTTCTTCGTTTCTACTGTCCCTTGTTTGTCGATTCGAAGACTTGATCTTTATCTCCTTCCTACCTTAACTACCTTCTCCATCTCCTTCTTGAGGCGCGGTGTAGTGTCCAGGATGGTCACCGCCCTGATGGCCATCGGACCACCGTTGTCCTTAGTCCTCGCCTCCTCTGTTTTCATATAGCTGGACTGATAAAGGCTTTTGAATCTCTAAGCAAGATTTTTCCTGCAAGCTGCTCTTCATCCTCTGATCTTTCTATCCTCAATGGCGCTCACCGTTGAAGAACTAAGTGGTGATCATACCCAGGCGCACCAAGCTGGAGTAGAAACCAGGAACTTCTCAGTTGGAAAGAGGAAAAAGCTAATCAAAAAAAGGTTTGCTAGGAGGGAAGAGGGATATGCTTCTTCATCTTCTGATAAAACGCAAGAGTACTCCCTTGGTGGCCATACCAAACTGCTTGATTGGCAAAAGATGTTTTATGATAAGTATTTCAAACCTATCTCCTTAGATACTGATCAAACTCCCTCTTTGAGCAATAGAGGGTTGTTAGGAGCCTCTGACAATGTCAGGAACACTACAAACTTAGCATGGAAACAAAAAATGCCTCAAGCCCCTCCTGATTCTTCATAAATGGGCTATCCACCCCTGGTTTTGAGAATGTGCAGAGTATCAAGGCTCAGAAGAAAAGGAAATTGCATCAAACTTATCAAGGGAAAAGCTCAAAGCCAAGAGAGGTTGTGAAGAAAGTTTATCATACAACTTTTGTTTGCAATCTTCCTCCTTCTGTTGATGCAAATTGGCTTTCCATTGAATTTGGATCTCTGGTGGGATTCTGTAAGGCCCTAAAAGCTTCAAAGCCAAACAAGAGGGGGAAAGATTATGGCTTTATCTATTTCAGTTGTCACAAATCTTTAGAAGAAGACATCCTTGCTTTAAATGGATCTCTTTACAATGGCTATAGGCTATTTGTTTCTAAAGCCTGGGACAGGAATAAATCCTCTTCAAAAAAAATGTATAACCATCCATTTGAAAATTCTAACTTCCTAACCTTTGATGATTTTGTGCACAAAGGCTCTATAGTCATTGTCAATGCAAGAATTATACATAGAGCTCATTTAGTTGTGATCCATGTCAATATGACAGTGGATGGTTTTCCGAGAGAGATGGCTTTGCAGGGAGTGTTTGAAATACAGTTAAAAGCTCTGGGAAATAAGACTGTTTTGGTATACTGCCCAGATGAGAAGTTTGATGATGAGCTAATGAAAGAGGAAGGTGTTGATGGAAGTTGTTTAAACACTTGGTTAATTTTTCTGCCTGGTTTTGAAAGTTTATGCAACAAGGGAGGTAAATTCTCATGGGTTGCAATACATGGAGTGCCTTTCAGTGGATGGTGTGAAGAGACCTTTCAAGCTGTAGTGGCTGAATTTGGTCCTATTGTGTTTACATATCCTCTCTCCAAAGCTGGATCTTATGTGGATATAGCCTATGTGCTTATACACTCTCTTAAACTCTCATCATTTGCTGAGGAAGTGGAAATCTCTCTAGGCAATATGTCTTATAAGGTGCTGATCAATACAATTGCTTTTGACCAAGTCCCTTCTTTTGCTGTAAAAGGTCCTCCTTGTGTTAGCTCTGAGGATTTTGAGGATCTTATGTCTTCTGAGTTCACTATATCTCCCTCTCAAGAATTTACAACACCAATTACTCCTGACAATTCCAAAGATGAACAATTATAGGCTGATGAGAATTCTGATCATTCCTTACCTGCTCATAAAGGGACTGATGATGTTTTAGTGGCAATTGAATGTGGCTCTTTGGAAGTTAGAGAAGATTCTCAGGCTCCATTATGTCCACCAACAAACATTCCTCTGCAGGTGTTAAATGCTCAGATACAAGAGCAAGACAATTCTGAGGCAGTTAGACAAGGACCTCTCAGCCTTGACTCCCTAAATCAACTGGTGGTACAATACACATTAGAGCTTCTAGAAATTCAAACGAAGGCTGTATCTGGGCTGGTGCATTGCTCCTCTGATCATGGTATTGTTGATACTGAAGGCCTACTCACTTCAGTACCTGTTGCTAATTTGGAGAGGTCGATATCTACAGTACATGTTGAAAATTTGGAGACTTCTATTCAAATACTTGAGTTGGTTCAAACTAGCCACATCAGCCAGCCATCTAGTCCTATCAATTCTGTTGCTTCAGCAACTGTAGACCAAATCCTCTTTGACAGCTCCTTACAACCTCTGGATAATGATATTAGCAATAGTGGTAAAGGCATTATTTTGGTCCCCACCTTGCTAAATACTCCTATTATATTGCAAAAAAGGACTGAAGCTGATGAGCATTTATTATTGGGAGAGGCTCAAGAAGAAGATACAAGCTCCCCATACAACCCTCTATCCCAGGCACCAAACATCACTGACATTCAAAGGGATATTTGCCTCTTACACTCTCAATCATCTTATTTTCCAAGGTTAGATGGTCTGAACAGTGGAAATGTTACTATGAGCATATCTTCTCTCCAAGACCAGTTGGAGCAAACTCAAGTCCCTGAAGTAACAGATTTTTCTGGTATCAGCAATCCTACTCCAAAAGTAATATCCAAGATCACCACTAAGAGGAAAAAAACATCAGAGGAGCCACTCCTCACTCCTACAACACTAGATAAAAGCTCACTGCTCCTGGCCTAAAGCAAAAATCTCTTGAGTTGAATATTAAGGGCACTCCAGTTTCTATAGGCAAGAAGAAGACTTTCTTGGATGCAAATACTCTAGCTAAGAAAGCTTAGGGCTATGGCAAGGCCATTGGTCTCAAGGCTGGTGTTTCTAATCAGGTTATTCTAAACCAAATAAATGATCTAGAGGATTACAAAAAATCATTCTATATATTTTGATGGAGGATCTGAGGATGAGTTTGTTGATTTAGATAAAGACTCAGACCCTGATTTACTAGTGGTCAAAGGTGCCAATGGTCTTGGTTCCTCCTAAACTCTATGAAATTCTTCTCATGGAATGTGAGAGGGATCTCCTCTCAGAAGAGATGAGATGTTTCAGTACCTTTTTGAGCAAGCAAGCCCCTAGCTTCATCATGATTCAAGATTCAAAAATGGATCACATGCCTGCTAATTTTCTTAGATCCTATGGCCTTTCTTGGGGATGGGAATCTTGCCATTCTGATGCTGTGGGAACTTGTGGTGGTTTGATCTGAATGTGAAAAAAAAAGAGATATCTCCTTCTCCCATTATATAGAGGAAGAAGGTTCCCTTTTCTAGCTTAGCAGTGTCCTCTCTAGCCAAAATTTATGTTGCATTATTAATGTAATAACCACTCCCGGTCAACGCCAGTCAAATCTGCGAAAAACAGGAAAATTAAAAAATTTCAGCAGACACTTGGTTGAACCTAAATTTGACCCCAAGGGTCATACCAGACTTAAGTTGACCCCGTTATTGACCAAAGTGAGTTCCGGGGGACTCAGGGCAACTTTCTGATCAATTTGGGAAATGTTGACTTTTCGTTGGAAAAGTCAACCGAGCGAGGTTTTGGTCCATTCGAGGACCGTTTTGGATCCAAAAAGCTTAGCCGTCGTCGCAACAGTCTTAGTTGGGCCGTTTCCTTGTAGCCCGCGAAGTTTCGTAATTTCTTGGAAAAAGTGCCCGTTCGGGGCCCGAAACGTCCGATTTTCGCGAATCTGATTGGAAAATATCTTCTAGATATTTTCCCAAAAAGGTATGGGACCCACCTTGCCACTTGTCAAGCAAGTGGTGGTGTTAGGTGTGGGACAAGACAAAAAAGACTACTTTAGGTGTTAGTTTGTAATTAAGTATTAGTTTGATGTTTTTTTTAAATAAAACAAAAGGGAAGAAGATGACTACACGTCCATACATTGTAAAAAAAAGAAAAGAAAATGGAAAAAGAGAGTTGGTTTTTAGAGAGAGAAGGAGAAGGAGAAGAAGAGAGAAAAGAGAAGGAGTTGGGGTTTGTGGTCACAATTCACGAGCATCGAGCCATGGGTTTGTCTCAACGATAGTAGATTCGAGTTCACATCGTCTTCCTCTACGGTAAGAATCTAACCGATTTTCATTTTGGAACGTTTGAATTTTAGGGTTTGAGTTTAAACGGTTTGATTAAGGTTGGGTTTTGTTTAAGATTGGTTTAAAGATGAATGGTTGAGGTTTGGGGTTCGTTAGGAACGTTTTGGGGCGAAAAAGAAATTTTCCTAATTGTGGTCGGGTGGGGCCCACGTGCCCGAGTATCGGTTTTTCGTGTTCGGGTGGTTTAGGACGATCCCCAAGTAGTTAATCCACACCCGGATCGGAATTTGGAATTAAATTGTGAAAGTTGGAATTTCGGGTTTAGAAACTTTAAACGTTAATTAAATGACTCGGAAGTCGGAATTCGATTCCGTCAAGTGCATTGGGACCCTTGAATTATTCTAAGACCGTAGAAACGAAAACGGGAATTTTTGGAGCCCCAGAACAACATTTCCGGAAACCCGGGTAGATTCGCCATGTCGGGCGAATCGGGCCTTTGCGGGTCCTTTATCGACAATGTCGAGTAATTGGGAAGTTTGGGAGTGATCGAAATTGTCGGGGTTACGTTTGGGCGTTAAGTTTACTGAACTTCAGTTTATTCCTGCGAGTTTAAAAGTGCCTTAAATTTGTGTTCTTCTAGATCGTGCCGCGGACCGAGGGAAAGGGAAGCTAGGCGAGTGACTGAGATCACGCCGGAGCTTGTTGGTTGGCTTTTGGAGAACATGCACGAGGTAGGGAAAAATAGCCGGATCTCGGCCCTGACTAGGGAAAGTTAACAGTAGACTTTCATGTGACACTTGGGTGTCGTGGGTTAAGTAGGTTATCGAATATTAGAAATGCATGTGACACTTGGGGTGTCGTGGGTTAAGTAGGCTATCGAAGGTCGGAAATGCATGTGACACTTAGTAGTGTCGTAGGAGCAGAGAACTTATCGATGTTAGAATTACTGGAGGCATATGACCATGCCCGGAGGTTGATTGTGAACTTATCGATATTAGGAGTACTGGAGGCATATGACCATGCCCGGAGGTTGATTGTGAAACTGTTGATATTAGGACTGTTGGAGGCATTGGTTATGCCGGAGGTTTTTTGTGTTTTTTGTGTCTTGGGTGGCCATGAGAGCCGTGTTTTACTGTTGTGTCTTGGGTGGCCATGAGAGCCTGTGTTTTACTGTTGGTGTCTTGGGTGGCCATGAGAGCCGGTAGGGTTGTTAAACCCGTGTCTTTATTGTCGGTGTGTCTTGGGTGGCCATGAGTGCCCGTGGGGTTATTGAACCCGTGTCTTTACTGTCGTTGTGTCTTGGGAGGCCGTGAGTGCTCGTGGGGTTTTTGAACCCGTGTCTTTACTGTTGGTGTGTCTTGGGAGGCCGTGAGTGCCTGTGGGGTTGTTGAGCCCATGAGTTACTGTTGGTGTGTCTTGGGAGGCCGTGAGTTCCAGTGGGGTTGTTGAGCCCGTGAGTTACTGTTGGTGGTTTTGAGAGGCCGTGAGTGCCCGTGGGGTTGTTGAGCCTGTGAGTTACTGTCGGTGGTTTTGAGAGGCCGTGAGTGCCCGTAGGGTTGTTGAGCCCGTGAGTTACTATTGGTGTATCTTGGGAGGCCGTGAGTGCCTGTGGGGTTATTGAGTCCGTGTTTTACGGTTGGTGTCTCGTGTGGCCATGAGTGCCCGTGGAGTGTTGAACCTGTGTTGTTGTTGTTTGTTGAACTTGCTTGTGATTGTGATTGTGGTTACCTGAGGTTGGGGGCCCGCTTCATGAAACGGGGGTCCACGAGCACACGCGTCTGCATGTTCAGACGGGGTAGGGGGCCCGCCCGACAACAAAGGGGTCTTGGCCGCGCGTGTGTGGTTTGGGGTTGTGAGTGTGATAGGTCGACAGCCTGATCCGACTTTGTGTCGATGAATTACGATAGGTCGACAGCCTGATCCGACTTTGTGTCGATGAATTGCGATAGGTCGACAACCTGATCCGACTTTGTGTCGAGGAATTGCGATAGGTCGACCGCCTGACCTGATTGAGATTGGTAAAGGGCGTGACGGAGGTTACTGAGCAGCTGGTATGCGATCCTTTGTGATCTTGTTTGGTGTGCGATCCTTTGTGATCTTGGGTTTGCGTGGTGGTCTTTTGAGTCCTTGGAAGATGTCGTGATCGTTGTGTTGGGTCTACATTACGAGTCCGAGTGTTGAGTCTGTTGAGGAAGTAACGGGTTGTGTGTAAGTTAAGTTACTTGAGTTTGGGGATGGTATTCCCGGTGTTGGGTCTAATTTTGGTGTTACCGGCATTGTCTACTAAGTATGTCGTAGTCAGTCTGTTATCTGTGGTGGTGAGCGAACGCTCACCCCTAGCTGCTTTTCCTACAGGTACTGATCACAGGATGGACTAGGTGAGCTCTCGAAGCTTGTGGAGCTAGGAGCGGAGTCCGGGTCTTATCTTTTGAGTCTAGTGACGGATACCTTGTACTTGTCCAATTGTTGGGACGTTTTTGAATTGTAAATATTATTTTGGTTTAATTAAATGGAAATTTCAAGGGTTTATTCAAAACAGGTTTCAAATGTTTTATAATTTTAAATGGTCGCGTCCCGAGTTCGGCTTACTGAAATTGAGGCGTGACAGCTTGGTATCGGAGCTCGAGGTTTCACACCTCGGACTGTACGTCAATTAGGTGGGGAGAGTCGAGTCGGTAAAGTCCCGTCGTGCGTTGGGTACGCAGGTCGGAACCGTGTGTAGACCCGTTGTGTTCTGAGTCCTGTTTGTGTTTGTGTGTATGTGCAGTACGGGGTTACTGGCATGCTGTTTGTGTATTGTTGCGTGAAACGTTTTTAAGCTGTCGCGACTCGACTCAGGGGCGCCCCTGTAGTCGAACGTGACGGTGCTGATATCAAGTCGGTACAACGTAGTTCGGGGATGCCTGGACCTGGTTGTAACTACGTGATGTCAAGTATGAGGTTTTAAAATGAAAAAGGAGAAAGTTTTAAAATTGATTGGCCCGGTGGGCGTGTTTGATTTTGATGGGCCCGGTGGGCGTGTTTGATTTTGATTGGCCCTGAGGGCGTGTTTGATCTTGATTGGCCATGTGGGCGTGTGTGTGTGGGTTGATTGGTCCGGTGGGTGTGTTTTGATTTTGATTGGCCCGGTGGGCAAAGTTTGACTTGGGTTGGCCTGGTGGGCGGGTGTCGTCGTCGTTTTTGTTGTTGTTGTTCGGCCGGGTTGGCTTATGATTGAGGTTGGAAGACTTGTGTTTGGTCTTAAATTGTTGTGCGTGTGTTGTTAAATTGTTGGTTGAGTGTGTGTGTCGTCCAAGGTTTCTCTTTGAGGCTATTTTAGGGTTAAAACGGGGTAAGGTTCGAGTTGAAGCGAATTTGGAAAACAGGTCTACGCGAGCGTCACGGATCCGTGACGGACCAGAGCGATTTGGCGAATTTTAGGCCTTCGTCACAGCTCCGTGACCCCAACCGTGACGGGGTCTGTCACGGATCCGTGATCCCTGTCTGTTCTACCGTCTTGTTTGTGCAGATCGAGTATTGGTTTGCGTGGCGGTGTTGAGTTGGTGTTGGTGGTAGAGGTTGAAATTTTCGGTGTTAAAGGATGAGGTTTTGGGTTCGAGACTCATCGATAACCTACGGTAGTGGTACAACGTCTCGGTGTGAGAGTCACCCCACGGAGAGGGGTTAGGGTTGGTGCACTGTGGCGCCACACGGACTAGGTTTCCCCTAGGTGAACGGGTGTTCGAGGTTTCCCTCGCGTGAACGGGTGGTTTGAGGTTTCCTTCACGTGAGTGGATTCTTTGAGGTTCCCTACATGATCGAGTAACTAGGGTATCAAGGGTGTGAGCAATAGTGGATTGCTGAGTGGAAAGTAGGATCCCCGTTGAGGTTTCTCTACGTGATCGGGTAATTGGGATATTGAGGTTGTAAGCAATAGTAGTTGCTAAGTTGAGAACATAATCCCCGTTTCGAGGTTTCCCTTACATAAGAGAGTATTTGAGGTGTTAATGACTTGAGCAGTGTGACGGGTTAGTAGTAGGTTTTGGGGTGGTGTTTTGCCCTGGCTAGATTGGTAAGTCTTTGGTGCTTTACTAGTATGCCATAATCGAACGGGTGTCCGTGAAGGTGAGCATAACGCTCATCCCCTTTACTACTTTTCCTGCAAGGGACGAGTAGCGAACACTGGTTTGGTTGCGGAAAGTTATAAGTAAATGCATAGAGGACCGGGTGAGGGTTTGTGCTAGACTTTACCAGAGTAACTAATGGAGTGGTTTTTCGGTCTCTGCTTTGAGCGTCATTTATGTTGGATACCAGGGCGTCACACTCGTTTGTGTCGTCGAGTTGTGCTGAGAGGTTGGGGCTGAGTTTAGAGCCGTTGAGTCCACCCCTGTGTCTGGACACGCCGGTTGGTGGTGGTGTGGAGTTGACTAGAGTCTTTCGTGCCTGCGAAGTCAGAGAAGTGAACCGACACAGGAGGTTCGAGAGAGGGCTCAAGAACCCTGAAGCTGGATCGAGTCCTCAACCCGAGGAGTCGGGTATGGTCGGAGTTGGTAGGCACGACGACGGTAGAGGAGCGAGGTCTTAGAGAGACCGCGAGGTTCCGTGAGGTTCGGCAGCGACTGAGTTGGTGCGTGTGTCCGCGGGAAGGATACTTACGGAAGGACAACCTTTAACGTAATCTTTGGAATGGATTGGCTGGTGAAGTGCCGAGCCAATACTGACTGTTACTGGCGACGAGCGATTTCAGGTGTTCTCGGATTCATAAGAGCTTTAAGTACATCTCTTCCCAACGAGACCTGAATACGCGCCGACGACGATGGATGGGACTACTCGAGGAGTACGACTTTGAGCTACACTACCATCCGGGTAAGGCGAACGTGGTTGCCGACGCCCTGAGTAGGAAGTCGGTCCCGAGTCTTACTAGCATATCAGTCTGAGAGTGGGACATGATATGGGAACTGGGCACGCTCGGGTTGGAGCAAGAAGAGGTTACTGGCGGCGTGGCCATGTACTTCTTGGTGACTCAGCCCACCCGGCTTGGCCGGGGGATAGAGGCAGCAGTCGGTGGATGTCGAGACGACGGAGATCCAGGAGAGAGTTGCCGGCGGTGTTGAAGCCGAGGGATGGGATCGTCGTGCTAATTGGGATTTACGGTATCGTGGAGGTTTGTAGTGGAGCGGGATACGGAGAGCGGTTGCGGAGTTAGTATCGCGGTGCCTCACGTGTCAAAAGGTGAGAGCCTAACAACAGCGTCCCGCTGGATTATTGCAGCCATTGCCGGTTGCACAGTGGAAATGGGGGCACGTCACGATGGGTGTCGTGAGCGGTTAGCCGAGTTCGCCTACAACAACAGCTTTCAGGTCAGTATCATGATGGCACCGTTCGAAGCGTTGTATGGTAGGCCGGGTCGATCGCCCGTGTGTTGGGCAGAAGTGAGGAATAAGAGTTTACTGGGTCTAGAACTGGACCGAGAGACAGCTGAGTCGGTCGTGCCGAAGCGCGAGCGGTTGAAGACGACGCCGACCTCTCGAGTCAGCAATCAGTGGCCAAGTATCCCTAGAGATGAGTCCGAAGGGTGGACTGATGCGTTTCAACCGCGGCGGAGGCGGGTTAGCCCCGCGGTGTATCGGGCCTTTCGAGGTCTTGAGTACGTCATTGAGTGGGCAGATGTCGAGGTAACGGGTGATGTCTCGTTTGAGGAGAAACCAATTTGGGGAATGGATACACGGGAGCAGTTCTTGCGCGGAAAGGTTATCCGTTTAGAATAGGTGTAGTGACGGCACCACGAGTTCGAGGCCGAGTCGAATTGGGAACGCGAGGACGAGGTTCGACTTTGTGTCGATGAATTGCGATAGGTCGACAGCCTGATCCGACTTTGTGTCGAGGAATTGCGATAGGTCGACCGCCTGACCTGATTGAGATTGGTAAAGGGCGTGAGGGAGGTTACTGAGCAGCTGGTATGCGATCCTTTGTGATCTTGTTTGGTGTGCGATCATTTGTGATCTTGGGTTTGCGTGGTGGTCTTTTGAGTCCTTGGAAGAGGTCGTGATCGTTGTGTTGGGTCTACATTACGAGTCCGAGTGTTGAGTCTGTTGAAGAAGTAACGGGTTGTGTGTCAGTTAAGTTACTTGAGTTTGGGGATGGTATTCCCGGTGTTGGGTCTAGTTTTGGTGTTACCGGCATTGTCTGCTAAGTATGCCGTAGTCAGTCTGTTATCCGTGGTGGTGAGCGAACTCTCACCCCTAGCTGCTTTTCCTACAGGTACTGATCACAGGATGGACTAGGTGAGCTCTCGAAGCTTGTGGAGCTAGGAGCGGAGTCCGAGTCTTATCTTTTGAGTCTAGTGACGGATACCTTGTACTTGTCCAATTGTTGGGACGTTTTTGAATTGTAAATATTATTTTGGTTTAATTAAATGGAAATTTCAAGGGTTTATTCAAAACAGGTTTCAAATGTTTTATAATTTTAAATGTTCGCGTCCCGAGTTCGGCTTACTGAAATTGGGGTGTGACAATTAATGTTTATGCCCCTACTTCATCTCATGGAAGAGAGACACTATGGCTCAAACCGGAGGTCATGATAAAGGCCCTACCTTCAGCTACTCTCATCTTGATAGGAGGAGACTTCAACACTGTCATCTCCATTCAAGAGAGATCCTCACAAAGAGCTGGGGGGGTCTGACATGCAGAACTTTCAACAATTTATTATGAATTTGGGACTTATCAATCTCCCTCTAAATGGAGGCAAATTCACTTGGTTTGGGCAGCAATGAAGAGCTTCCAGAATATACAGATTCCTCATTTCTCAAGAGTTCATGGAAAAATTCAATTCTCTTACACATGTTTGCCTCTCCAGATCAATCTCAGATCACAGGCCTATAGTACTTTTTGACAATGTGATAGATTGGGGGCCTAGGCCTTTCAATTTCCTAAATATTTGGACTGAAGACCCTAGATTTCTTGAAGTTGTGGAAAATTTTTGGGCTTCTTATCAAATCTTTGGCCAACCTTATTATGTATTATTGATGAAGCTTAAGCTTTTGAAAGCTGATCTTAAAGTCTGGAATGCTCAAGTGTTTGGCCATTTAGAAACACTCATAGCTCAGCTAAATAAGGCAATTGATGATCTGGGTTCTCTGGTGGAAATAAGGCATCTCCTTCCTCAAGAATGTTCTAAGAGAGGTGAGCTAATTCAGAAGTATAAATTGTTATCAAAACTATGGAGTCAAAAGGCCAGGAAAAAGTGGTTTGATGATGGGGACAAGGGCTCTAAATATTTTCATAGAGTGGCAAATTACAAGGCAGCTACAAAAGCATAAGTCATATCTGGTATAAAGATTAGTTGCTTTCATCTCCACCAGAAATCAAACTTGCTGCAGCTGAACATTTTGCCCCCAGATTCTCTGAAGGTCCAATTTCAAATGTTTATCTACATGATTTACCTTTTCAGACACTAACTCCGCAACAAGCTCAATGGCTTGAGAGACCTTTCTCAAAAGATGAAACCTTCCAAGCAATCATGGCTTGTAGTGCTGAAAAAGCAATAGGGCCAGATGGTTTCACTCTCAAGTTTTTTCAAGTATGCTGGCCTATAATCAAAGAAGATCTGATGGAATTCCTTCATTTCTTCTACCATACTGGCCAACTGGTAAAAGGCCTGAACTCTTCTTTTCTGACTCTGATTCCAAAAAATGAGGCTCCTCTAACATTTGATGACTATAGGCCAATAAGCTTGATGGGAGGCTCTTATAAAATTCTGTCCAAACTGTTATCTACAAGGCTCAAACATGTTATAAACTTCTTGGTGGGGGAGGAACAGACCGGCTTAATTCAGAGCATGCAAATTATAGATAGAATCCTAATTGCCTCAGAGGTTGTTGGTTTTCTAAAGACAAGCAAGCAGAAAGCTATTATTTTCAAGGCTGATTTTGAAAAGTCTTTTGATAATGCCAACTGGAATTATTTACTCAAAGTACTGACTAGAATGGGCTTTGGCTCTCTATGGAGGCTCTGGATACTTTCTTGCTTAAATGCATATGTCTCAGTGTTGATCAATGGCTCCCCCAATCTTGATTTTATTTTGGCTGGAGGGCTTAGGCAAAGGTGTGCTTTATCTCCTCTCCTGTTTGCTCTAGTAGTAGAAGGCCTCAACCAAGTAATGAAAGCTGGGCTATCTCAAGACCTCTTCAAAGGTATAAAATTTCAAAATAATGGTCCAACCATTTCACATCTGCAATTTGCAGATGATACTATATTCTTCATCAAACCTACAGAATCAGGTGCCTTGTGCCTCAAATTTGCCTCAAATATGTTGAATATAGCTTCTGGTTTATCAGTTAACTATGATAAATCATCAGCTATTTTCTTCAATTTGGAAGAGGAAGAGAGTCAGGCCATCTTAGTGATTTTGAGATGCTTAGAAGAAAAATTGCCTACCAAATATCTAGGCTTTCCATTAGGGGCAAATCCAAGGAAAATTAAAACCTGGGATTCAATAATAGGCAATTTCAAAGCTTCTCTAGGACTCTGGCAAGCCAAGCTGCTATCACTAGGAGGAAGAATCACATTTATTAAGTCTATTCTAAGTGCTCTGCCATTGTATTTCTTCTCCATAATAAAAGCTCCCAAAGGTGTATTGAGACAAATGGAATCCTGGCAAAGAAGGTTTCTGTGGCATGGATCCTCCAAAGCAAGAACCTTCTGCAAAGTCAAGTGGAACAATGTCGGCAAAGCAAAAATTGAAGGGGGCCTTGGCATAAAAAAATTGGCTAAAATGAATCTAGCTCTCCTTGACAAGTGGTGGTGGAGATTTGCTCTGGACTAAAACTCACTTTGGAAGAGGGTAATCTGCAGTAAATATGGCTGGTCTACATCTGAATGGGACCTATCTACTTTTCCTGAAATTGGATCTTCAAGTTTTATGAGCCAAATTTTAGCTATCAATGCTGATCCTAACTTTCAAAACTCACTCTGAACGGACCAAAACGTCGCTCGGTTGACTTTTCCAGCAAAAAGTCAACCTTTCCCAAATTGGCCAGAAAGTTGCCCTGAGTCCCCCGGAACTCACTTTGGTCGATATCGGGGTCAACTTAAGTCTGGTATGACCCTCGGGGTCAAATTTAGTTTCATTTAAGTGTCTGTCCCAAAATTTTAAATTATCCTGTTTTTCGCCGATTTGACTGGCGTTGACCGGGAGTGATTCTTACATTATTAAAATTTTCCAGGTTGATATGATAGTTTGGATGTTCAAGGCAAAAAGTCCCTTGAACTTGTATTTTTGTCGTTTCTCGACATTTTATATCAAATTGCAACCAAAGTGTCCTTTCTCGACATTTTGTATCAAATTGCAACCAAAGTGTCGTTTCTCTAATTATTATATTTTGATTAGTTAAAAAAGAGGAGTTTATGTAACATTGTTGCACTGTTATTTGAAACCAAAGTGTTAACATATGTGGGTTAAAATGTAAGAGCATCTGTAGTGGGGGTGATTTGTCGGTGAATGATAAGGACAAATGGTGGGAAGAAGGGGGATTTTTGGCAGTTTCGGTTTTTCTCTCTCCTCTGAGGTGCAGGTATCTGCGTCCGACGAATTGGATTAGCATGGATCCGTCGGGCTAATCGCCTCCTGTGGGCGAATCCGGCTGCAGATGCTCTAATGGTTGATATTGTTGTTCTACTATGAACTATTGTTATTATTATTACAAGGGATACGTACCCTGAAGTATTCATTTTTTGCAACTTGTATCCTTCTTCGTTGTTAAATGCAAAAAAGTACCCTGAAATTGTCTTTATTTTCAAATTGTATAAAAATGAAGACTTTACCATTACAATTTAGATTTAAATAATAATAAGTACAAAAAATCCAAATTTCCATGCCCCACAACGCAGATTTTATTGATTGTAATGGTTAGAATGTAATGGTTAATTTTATTGTTCTACTATGAACGATTGTTATTATTATTTTCTTAAGTTGAATGAAGTGATAAATGTATTAGACTGTGCATTAAGAAAAGAAAAAAATATAAGGTTTTATGTGGAAGCAAAAATTAAAAGGGAAATCAGCACACTTTCGGTTAAGATAACAGTCATGAACAAAAGACAAGTTCTGTTGATATGCATTTGGTTTGGATTTTCAATTCTAATACGGTATTTGTGTGTACTGAAACTGTGGTCATTTGCAAGGCATGTTTTCGTGAACAATTAGACTTTTGGATGCCGGAATAAAGCCAGATTAAGTTCTTCGTCTCTTACTCTTGTAACTAATGTACCTTAGTTATGCGAGCTTTGTGGTTTGGTGAAGTGTTTCTTCTCTTTTTCAGATTTGAAGAAACAAGAGTTTGCAAAACGGTACTATACTACCACAATGGTTAATCTACGACTTAATATATTTTCTTAATCACCTCATTAGATTTAAGTTCTTAAACATACTTTCATCTTGAATTCTTGATGCAGTTATTTAAAAAGGGAAGAAGCTACTAAGGATTTGCAAAAGGCCATTGAGGTATATATATTCAATTATGCACCCCCTTTCCGTTTCTTACTTTCTTTTCTTCTTTCTTATCTTTTGTTCTGTTACCTTTTTCTAGTTTCTCATAGTGTATTTTGTTTACCATCGCAGAGCGGAAATAAAGAAGACATTGAGAAATTCAGCAAGCGCACTGTGAATGTAGGTTTTATTTTCGTGCCATCAAAGTACCCCGTGGTATTCATTTTTTGCAATTATCCCAAGTTTTAATTATATCCATTGGACCCATATGCCCCTCAACAAAATCGATAATTGAATCATGATTTTGATAACCATTTTTTATAATTTGTGATTTCATTTCATTAGAAATCATTGTTTTGATCAGTTGTATCTTGTGACCTTATCTTTTGGAGAGCCGATGTTTTAATCTCTAAACGTGCAGATGCTCCATGTTTTGGAATAAAGGTTTTTTGACATGACACGTGCATCTTTAGTTCGATTGGCTTTATAGTTTCACATTCATTTAGTTTGAGTTTGCCCACTCTGATATCTATCTACTAATGAGTTTGATTGGTTGATGATTATATAGCTGATTCGTATACCTTTATCGATTTTAAATGTATTTTCTTACATAGGCTTATGGAGTTATATGAATAACTATGTTGAAAACCATTTACATAATGCTTGCTTGGGCTTTGGCATTGAGTTAATTATTATTACTAGGTGTGGACACCGCGCGATGCGCGGTGGATGGTGTAAGGATCGGTATATGAGATATAACAGTTGGAGTTGGATATGTAATGTTTTGTTCTATAGGCGGCCAGGTAATAGGTGTAAATCCAATCTTACTGGTTTTACAGCTGTTGTACTGTTCAATTTACAATTGGCGATCAGGAATAAACCACACAACCATAATCTGACTAAGGGAAAACTTGCAGAGTGTAATAAAAATGTGAGGTATGTCAAATAATATCTGGCTTTATACAACTCTATAACTACACAGAGTATGCATAAGGGAAAAATTATGATTTCAAGTAATATAAACCGAATCAAACTTGTCAAGGTTTGAGAATTATGCTAATGTAGATAAGTTCTCACTGAAAATGAACTGGGAAAATCCAAATGCTTCTCCTACTTTGCTTGGTGATGAGAAGAAATAAAGCGCACAACAAAATTGATGGAGTTGATCTTGTCTGCTTCGTGACCAGAGATATCAAACCCAGACTCTTCTTCAAGGGTCATCACAAGCTCCACAGCAAGATCACTCTGAAGACTAACGCTTGGTGTAACCTGCAATAACAAACAAAGTAGATATTATGACATCTCAATATCAAATGCAGAGGGAAATCACCAATCAATACATAAAACCCAACAAGTCACATTCGCATAGAAACCGTAAAATCTCAACAAATCCCACCATTCTCAAACGTGAGCATACGCTATTCTGAGAAGTAAATTGAATTTGAAACAAAAGAAAACTAATCGATCGGCTTGTATGAGAATATTGAATTCATCTCTTATGAGTTGTTTATCCTAACCTATTGGGACATGCAAGCCACAAAATATATATAAACCATCTAGAAAGTAAACCAAGTTGAACCGTAAGTTCAAATCCAAATATTTATTCTTCACCATGATTGCCATGTCTTTTGCAACATCTTCATCTCATTTTCTAACTGGGAAACAAGTAATTGATAAGATAAACAAAAACCCAAATAATTTATTCAACTTATTTGAACGAAAAAAAGAATCAATTCAACGAAGTAACCCAGTTAAACTAAAGGAAGGAGGAAACTTTGCTACATGATGTTCCTATCAAGCAGATGCAGCTTTGCTACACGATGTTCCTATCAAGCAGATGCAGCTTTGCTACACGATGTTCCTATCAAGCAAGGGTCTGTCTAAACCAGTGTTTTGGGACATCAAATGAAATGAAACTGAAATAGATGAATTCAAATTGCAAAAGAGGAAATGAACCCAAGTCCTGGATTGCTAGACAACAGGGGCTTATTCACAATTGCAAGTGATCCTCTTGGCTGTTCAATTCTTCCTTCATAATTTTCAGAACCAAACAACATAGAAAAGCTAGGCAAATACATAAATAACATTATAGCAAAAATAAGACATCATCAAAACAAAAACAAAAACAGTACACTATAGAAGAACTATGCAAATATATAATTAGGATTTTACCCAAAATAAACCATCACAAAACTTTAAAAAAAAAAATCGGATTGCCGTAAAAGGTCACATCAGCAAAAACACCAGAAATGCTGACATATATATAATTAGAACGTCTAATCTTAGTAATTATCATTAATTTTATCTGCTACCCACCAGTGCCCGTGCTCAAAGACATTTATAACAATATAATGTAAATTCAACAACAATTGAAGAAACAGGGAACCCGTTGGATGGATGAAGAAGATAACCATCCACTCGTAATTTTCTATTTAACAAAATCAACGAATAAAAGATATATCTTAAAAATATGACAAAGAAATTGTTACTCAAAGAAAGACCTTAGAACAAAAAAAAAGGACTAATTTTGTATTACCTTGATTCAATTTTTCAGAATTTAAGCAACTTTATCTCCTCTTTCCTTCTGGACAACCTACAGTTACAACGCAAATAAAAAACCCATCAAGGTAATTTTCAGAAACACTTTGCTATAAACCTACGGTTATACAGCTTATGTCGAGTAACACAATGGTATGGAATTAACTTCTGTTGGTAATAGAGTCCACACATACTTTGCTGGAAAGATAAACTTTCTACACTTAGAAAGCATAGAAATCATCAGAAAGAGAAGTGGCAACAGATTGATGTATGGGTTGATGAGTCGTAAATAAGAAAATTAGATAATGTCATGTTTCAATGGTCATAATTTTCAGAAACACTCAAAAGCATATATATATCTACTATGTACATAATCTCCTGATCTAATTAGTATAATCTTTACAATAATATATGCATTTCGACCTTGTTCTTGTGTAGAAAGAAAACATCAATAAGATAGCAAGAAGGGCAATTAGATTCTAATGGTCAAATTTTCAACTTAAATCCCAAATAAGTTTCATCTATGAATCATCTCATTTAAAACCCACTAATACATAACAAAAACAAAACCAACCCTCAAACATGAAATAGGAAAACACTTAACCTTTGAATATGAACCAATGCCATAGATCTTTCCTAATTCAAGATCATGGATGTTGAAATTCGGGCCCCAAATGCAAAACTTTTAGATTGCCAAGGATGTTGAGCACCACCATTAGACGAACTGCCATGCATTCTCAATTTGGCATCAAAATCCTTCTCCATTGCCAACATCTCCTGTTTTCTGTCAGATAATTTTCGCAAGTCAAACATTAACCAAAGCTGCAAGTCTTTTTTCCAAGTAAACTTAAGATTACAAATAGTTTAGCATGACGTTTTTGCTATTAAAAAAGGTAACACAAGTAAATTTCTTTAACAAAATGAAGATCAAATGAATCAATACTCTTACTTATACATCAATTTTCTTCATAAATTAGTGTTAAGATAAAGTTTCCATAATAAAATGAAGATTAAACGAAACAATAATCTTACTCTGACATCTAAAATCACAATTGCATAGCATCACTAACAATAATCTAAAATTGATGACAAGTTGAGCCTGTGAGAGGAAATTGGATTCTTACTCTTCCGCACTTTCAGCTCTGCAGTATTCCCTGAACTGTCTACACTCAGCCTTCACCTTTTTGGCTCCAATGCTGAACGAATCCAATAATAAATTATTAGTAACAAATTAATGTTGTGCCTATCCAGGATAACCTACTTAATTCTCAACAATCATCTTTTAAATTCCATGTTATCTTAGCACTAATCATCCACATTAAAGAAATCAAACTTCTTCATATAATACTCCATGTGACATCAAAAGCACCAATGCTTCTTTACAACTGGTTGTATCTAGTTTTCACAAGATTTCTTCAAATCTAGACAATCAAAACAGGGATAAGAACTCTAAATCCAAGCCACAAAGCGCAAAACTAAATTTTTTATTGCTTAGAAGACTTAAAAGGTTCAAAGGGAAATTTTGTAGCCTAATATAGGCTCATAAATCATTGGATTGATTTTTGACATAATTTACACCGCCACTTACTATAAAAACATAAATTGTTTCAGCATTGTAAAATCCCTGATTGAAAACATCTATAATATGATATACAAATTGGAAAACAAATAGACCAAGGATACTAAAAGGAGAAATTATACAACCATTTGATTCAAGTTCATATCAATATCCGATAGTGATCCCTCAACCATTGTCATTGCTTTCCCATCTCAGTTCTCATAGGCCATATCTTCATCTGAATCTAGCGTGCTACCATCACAAGCTAAGGGGAAAAAAGTATCGGAGTTCCGAGTCAGTAAATTCAGAGCTCACAAGGTGGTAAAAGTAAAGGCATACGTGCACTTTATAAAAACGATCTTCCTAGCTTTCTCTACCCGAGTTTATGTGATTTCTTATTCTATTTACTTCTCATACATGATCTTGAGATCGTGCTTCAAAGCACTGTCATTCGTAACATTTTCATGATTTTTTTCCTGAACGTAAGGCCAATCCATCATGGACAAAAATGAGCAATTAAATTAAGTTATATGTTAATATCCTTGAATGGCAATATCAAATCAACATTTTCAAATTACATTCTTATACAAGGAGCTTGCTGATTTCTTACCTAACGCACTCTTGTATGGATAAGGAGGAATAAATACGCCTTTGTACTTCTCGAAAAGGCGATCATGTAACCAAACAAAATCACTGTAACGTCTAATCAAAATCTTCTCTGGCCCTTGGTATTCAGGGAGGTTTTTCTGCAAAAAAATAAAAGACAGGCAACATAAGACTTGTAGTGTTTAGATCACCAACACAAGATTTTGAAGTGAAGATAAGCACACAAAGCTCTCTCTGCAGTATGATACAGTTCACAAATTTAGAACACAATGTGTCAAAATTTCAATCTCCCACCAAAACTTCCAACCCTGCTTTTGTCACAAGCACATTGTAGTCAACATGGAGCAAAAAGGAACTCTTTGCTATAAAGTCCATTACACCTTTTCTCAGTCAGCAGTAACGACAAGTATTAGATTGGAACTATAGACCTCAAATCATTTTCCTAATTGGTTAATGTGGTTTTTAAAATGCGTGCCGGTTATGAAATAGCTGAAAATTAATAATTCTAAGATCTTTACTACTCTTCAACAACTAAACATAATCACTACACAAGACCAACCCATACCTAATTCTAAAAATCAGATGAACAATAGAAAAAGAAAATGAAACAAGAAAGAAAAGAAAAACGAAGTACCTTCGTGACGACATGGTAGGAGATGTAAGATTGGACGCCATTGCCGAAACTAATCCGCCCACTGCTCCGATGCTTTCTTCTCGTCGGCCTTTTTCTCCGCCGGCTTCTCCTCGGGCTTCTTGTCTCCACCGCCGGCGGCGGCGGATTTAGGTTGGGGAGAGATGAGCTCCGCCTTCTTCTTCATCTTTTGCTCCAGCCTCTCAATGACCTTGGCCGGATCTGCTTTCCCGACCACCGTCAATTTCTTCCCCTCACAATCGGTTTTCACTTGCTTCACACCTGAAATTCGAAATCACCGCTCAAAATTTAGCCTAAATTCTCAGACAAGCGATCTACGATTCCGAGGATATGCGATTCAATTTACAGAGAATGGTTTGATACTTTTGGTGAGTGAGACGAAGGTTGAAGATTGGGGAATTTATAGATATGTCTAGAAGAGCGAGGCCGCCCATTGATGAGGGCGATGCTTCGCCTCTCTGTCAGTGCTAGGCCGTAACGGACAAACAAGAAGAACGCAAAGGGTTTGTAACGCCTAAACTCAAAAGTGAAATCCAGAAACGAACCCAACGGGTGAAAGTGGAA
The DNA here is from genome assembly GCA_963921825.1 of Erodium maritimum. Taxonomy (NCBI): domain Eukaryota; kingdom Viridiplantae; phylum Streptophyta; class Magnoliopsida; order Geraniales; family Geraniaceae; genus Erodium; species Erodium maritimum. The sequence goes on from OY997591.1 coordinate 49,101,988, forward strand.
GGAAAGGAAAATAATGGGAGGAAATTGTGCCAGCATGGCTTGCCAGGTGGCTAATTTCACTCCTATTACCTTAAGTAAGATTTTTTAATTAGGAGAGAGAAAGGAGTGTATTCCCTGGAACTTGGGGTATTCATTTTAGGGTCTTGCGGGTTCAATTAGGACCTAGGAGGTCTTCTATATCAGAACATGAAGTAGAAAGGCAACCTATTCCCCATTTGATGACCGGAACAAGCAAGGTAATTGGATTTATACATGAAAGAGCCTACTAATATTTCTTTTTCCTTTCCGATGCTTTGAAGTTTCACCATGAAACTGTTCATCAACAACCCGAATACATGTATATCTAACTAAAACTGCAATTTATTTATCTTTGTTCTTTTTTAGCACAAATGTGATTTTGTCTGTTTTATGTTCTGAATCAGTGTTTTTGTCGTGTACTTATGTTTGATTTGTTTTATGTTTTGTTGCAGTGTTGTGTCTATCAGCAGAATCATTGTTGTCTATCAGCAGAATCATTGTTAAGATGTTCAAGAAAGAAAAAGAAATTATTAAAAGTTTCTAGCTTTGCGTACCGAAACTTTCAAGTGTGGGATTTCGGTTTGAAATCATGGTTGTTCATGATATGCAATTTTTTTTATCCCCAAACCCCCACAACACTTAGGTCTGCAAATAAAATTCCACTTGACTTTACGCAGAACCTTTTTAGAAATTGTTTCATTCCATAAAAATCTCCTCTGCCACTTCTCCATTTCCCTGATCACTCCTTTTGGCCTGGTACAAAGACATGTAATAAAGAGGCAAAGAGGAAAAGGAGGATTTAATTAGTGTGATCCTACCTCCAAAGGATCTGTTTTTAGCTTGCTAAAGGGTTAACTTGTTTTTGAATTTTCTGATGACAGGTTCCCAAGTCTTTTTATTCTTAGGATTGGATCTCAACTGAAACCCCAGATAATCAAAAGGAAGAGACATAGCTTGACAACCCAACACATTTGTGACATCTTGAATGGAAATAATGGAAGCATTTAATAGTAGGACCTTGGACTTTGGAAGTTGATTTTGAGGCCAGTTGCTTGCTGGAGGACATTTAAAGTGTGTTTGAGATGAAGAGCTTCTTGAAGTCCAGCCTTGATAAAAATAAGTGTATCATCAGCAAACTGGAGATGTGATATCTGAGGGCCCTGATCATTGCATTTAACCCCAGAAAACATTTCAGATTGAATGCCTTTGGTCATGAGTTGGTGTAAACATTCAGCAAATAATGCAAAAAGTAGTGGAGACAAAGAGCAACCCTGTCTTAAACCTTTGGTGAGAGGAAAATCTTCTGAGGGAGAACCATTTATTAAAACAGATGAATGTGCATTGATACAAACAGATATCTAGGAGATCCATCTGTCTCCAAAGCCCATCTTCCTAAGGATAATAAAAAGAGCCTCCCAATTAACATTGTCATATGCCTTTTCAAAATCCACTTTAAGAACAATCACCTCTTGTTTTGACAATTTGATAGAATTTATAAGCTCAGAGGCTATAAGAATCCCATCCATGATTTGTCTACCAGCTATGAACCCTGATTGAGTATTATGAACCAAATCATCCATCACCCCCTTGAGTCTAGCTGCTAGAACCTTAGAAATGATCTTGTAGCTACTACAGATGAGACTAATTGGTCTATATTCTTCAAAGGTTATGGGGTGGAAGTTTTAGGGATAAGAGTAATGAATGTAGAGTTCAAACCTCTACCAAGAAGTCCACCATCAATCTCATTAAGTCAGGTTTTAGAAAATCCCAGCATGTTTGATAGAATTTCATTGTGAACCCCATCAGGTCCAAGGGCCTTCTCCCCATTGCAGGCCTTGATAGAAGAAAGCACCTCAAACTCAGTGAAAGGTTGTTCCAATCCTTGAGCTTGGAGAGAGTTAATAGCATTGAAAGGTAGAGAGGTAAGATCAATTATGATAGGAGCATTGCAAGTGAATCTCTTAGCAAAATGAGATTTAGCAGCACACTTAATATCTTTGGGAGTAGACCAAGTAATACCCCCTTCACAAATCTGAGTGATCAATTTTCTAGCATGATTAAAGTTGGCCACCAAATGAAAAAACTTTGTGCATTTGTCACCCTCCTTGGTCCACTGAATTCTTGCCTTCTTGCACCAAATCCTGGCCAGTAGTTTTAGTTTCTGAATAAGCCTTGCATTGTTGAGAGCCCTATCAGCTATATCAGAAGGAAGTAAGTCCCTAGAATCAACCAGAAGATCCAATCTGTTGATCTCCAATCTCAGGTCAGAAATCTCTTTGTCAATCCAGCCAAATTTATTGCAGTTTCACTCCTTTAAAAACCCCTTAAGTTCTTTGAGTTTAAACCAGAAGACAAAAGAGGGAGAGCCTTGAACCTGTATGTTAGACCAGAACACCAAAACATCCTTGTACAAGTCAGGATGTTTAACGAATTTAAAAGGTTTTGGTCCCCAATTAGTGGAAGGGTTGCTCAGGAAGAGAGGTTTATGATCTGATAGACATCTATTCAAGCAAGACTGAGTAAGGTTTTTGAAGACTGATAATAATTGAGGAGTGATTTAGAAACCTATCCAACCTAGAGGTCACAGAACCTGTCCCAAACCAGGTGTATTTGCCTCCAATTAATTGCATATCAATAATCCCCGAATTAGACAGAAAAGCATTGAAGTCTCTGAGGCTTATCCTAGAGAAAATAGAACCAGTTTTCTCAATAGGGGTGAGAATGGCATTGAAGTCCCCAGCTACCAGAAATGAGTCAAAACACATGTTGATTTTAGAGTCAATGTCCACCCATAAAATAGATCTCTCAACAATATCACAGGGAGCATACACATTGATGATGGAGATATCCAAATGAGATTCCACAAATTTTCCAGACCAATAAATCACATGATCATCCATATGTGAATCCAATAAATCAAATATATCCTTGTTCCATAAGGTCATGACCCCTCCAGAATTCCCAATAGCAGGTAAGAAAAGACACTCCCACATCTGAGAAAAACCACAACTTGCAAGAAAATGAGGGGGTAGCACACATAACTTTGTCTCCTGTATAAGGACCATATCCAGATTTTGCTTGTAGCACACGCTTCTAAGGGTTCTTCTCTTCTGTCTAGAAGTAGCCCCTCTCATATTCCATGATATGATCCTCATGGTGAGGATAATCTCTGTGTAGGAATAGAGGTACCTTTGTCCTCTACTTCCTCCAAATCACATAATTCATCCTTAGTTGTTATTTCCAATTCTACTACTGGATTGACATCAAGCTCCGGGTTGTCAAAGTGTTCTGCAACAAGTTCATCAGCAACTAAAGCATTTAAGCCCAATGCTTTGCAAAAATCCCAAGCCCCTTCTCCCCCAGATTTACAAATAGGTTGTGGCACATATAACACAGGAGGAACAGTGGTTGGTTTTGAGGTAATTGGGAGCACCTTTGATTTCGATCTTGTGTTATAAGCTACCACATTTGGAACACTCTTCTTGTGAGACGTTTTACCCCTGGGGTTAATACTAACAGGTGTGGAAAGTGACTGATCCAAAATTAACTCAGGATTATTTGAAATAATCCTTCCCTCCAAATTTGAAATTTGAATAATTGGGTTTAGGGTTTGTGGCCCCAAATCTTGTGATAGAGGATTGTAGTCCCTTCCCTCATTAATGCTCTCGTTAATCAATGTGACTTGTGGTCCTAGCTTTGTAGGTACCATCCCATCTTCACTAGTGATTGCAACTGTAGCTGTCTAAAAAGGAGGAGTGGTGGCCGGAATAGTAACAAGTGCAACTGAATTTTCCTCCCCAAATGTATCTGGTGCCAAGAGGGCATCTTTAAAGGACAAAGGCAATGGGGAATGAGAAGTAGGACTCTGCACAACGATCTTACCTGTGATGGTAGGGAAATCACAAATCTTTAGACTCTCAGACTGTTTTTCCAAGGGAAGTGCATCATTAATGCCCAAGTTCTTCAATGCAATTAATTCCTCAGATGTTGGAACTTTGTTTGTAGCAGGAATAAGAGGTGTGGAACATGATGGAGATTCGTCAGTTGATAGAGTGATATTGAATTCACTAGACATAACATCAGAGGAATTAGAAGTATCATAAGTATCAGAATCCACCACTCTATGTGTTTCTAAGAGAAAAAGGTACCACTGAGATGTCCACAGAGCATGCCATAACATTGAACTCCTTCTGTTCAATACTCAATCCAGTTTCTCTATAAACTTTGAGATATTCTTCAGCATGGATCAAAATATAAGCTGCATCAAAATTCTCCCCAATTAAGGAAAAAGGGTGTGTGTAAACATAGGTTCCAAGGCCCTCAGAAATTGCTCTGAAATTCTCCTCGCACCATCCCAATATTGGGACTCCGTAGATAGCAACCCAACTGAATTTCCCCCCTGCACCGCAGAGATCATCCTGTCCTTTGATCAAAGTACACCATGATAGTAGCCAACCATCCTCATCTTTCAAGATCTCCTCTCCCAATAGGACATCAGAGAAGTATATTAAAACCACCCTATTGCCTAGAGATTTGATGATGATATCCCCACCTTTTTCAGCTTTGAAGAAAGCTTTCAGAGCTTGTAGAGAGCAATCCTTGTGTAATAAGGCCAAATGGCCCCTCTGTATCCAATCCCTATATTCTTCAACCACTTTACCAATTACCCAATTCTGGTGGTTTGAAGGATCATTAGCAGGAATCGTTTCCGGAATGCTAATGCTTTTTTCCATCCATCCCATCGAAGATCTTGTATTGTTCTGTCTCTGTACTTCAGACCAGGCCTGCACAACGAAAAGCTTGTATCATTTGAGGAAATAACCGTTGAAGATTTGTAAACTTCTTAACATGGCTTGTCTGGTCTTGAAAGTTACAAAACCAAACCACCTTCCTCTAGTGTTTGGCCTGAAAGGAGTCTCAGCCTTTAAAATCTCACCACACTCTAAGAAGAGATTTTGAAGCTAAGTAGAAGTCGTGTTTGGTGGTAAGTTATGAACAAAAGCTTTGTATCCACTGCTTGGTTCTCCCACAACAGGATCTGTATCTTGATCTGGTAAGACTAATTGAGGACCAGAAATTATAAACTTGAGCCTCGATGGTTGTCCTCCCTTTCTACCCAAATTTTCAAAATCCGGTGGTGGTCCAATGGATGAATTAGAGCTCACCATTGAGTAAATAGTAGGTTCAGAATGTAACAAGCAAAGTAGTACAATAGAAGTTCCACAACAGTAGGAAGAAGATGAAGAAGAAAAGTATGATGGTGAAACAGAAAACAAGGAAGAATCGGTGCATACCTCTCTATTAGAGGACCAACTCAACTAAAAGCTCAAGTTGATAGTTGAATGCCCAATTATAGTTATATTCTAACACGCGCCCTCACGGACTAGCCCGTTTACAAGTTTGGAGGTGAAATATTTAGAAGAGAGAGATGAGCCCATTGAGAAGAGTGATAAGGGCTAGCCCATTTTGGACAAATTTGATAAATAGAGAATAAATTAGAATTTTTTGTAGAGAGTGGGATTTGAACCCGGGTCCGTGAGGTGCCAAGCTCTGATACCATATTAGAGGACCAACTCAACTAAAAACTCAAGCTGATAGTTGAAGGCCCAATTATAGTTATATTCTAACACTCTCGATGGTTTGATGGCAGGTTAAGAGTCCATCATGAACACTACATCGGAGAGTAAGAACAAGGATGGAAAAGAAGGAAGGTGTTCTTCATTTTCTTCAGCATGAACAGTGTCCGAGCTAGAGAGCGTTTTCACACGGGCCGTATAATGTTGTAAATTATTCATTATTATGACTCACATTTATGATGCAGCATATGGATGTTATTGTATAGATTTGACGCAATCTGTGGCCTTCAGACATTTTTATTGTTATTGTTATATTTATGTTCGAGAGAAAAAAAAATTAACTGCCCATCCACGTTTCTTATCTCTTTATATGTTTCGAAGATTGTTACAATATCTTTTGAATTCTTTTGAAAAAATTACTAATTAGTTGACTCGAAAGTCGCATGTTTCTCGTTCAACACGGCAATCTCAACAATCAGAAGAGAACTAGGCGTGATTACAACAGGATTATCCAAAGATTAATTAATTATTTTGCTTATAAAAAAGACTAATCATGATTTTCATACCAACAAATCATTGAAAAAGACAACAAGAAAGTAGAAAGCCTTCAGTGGGATTTGTCAGATCAGCCATTAACGTTAACGTCGCATGAAATGACAACATCTAAATCAATGTACTATTTTATTAAGTTATGTCGAAGACAAAGTTGGTTAGTTTAATCATGCTTGTGGGTGTTGACGAGGATCTTGCTCAGCTCCCTTATCCTCTTCTTTTTAGCATGAACAACAGAAAGAACCTTGGTTAAGAAGTGGGAATACAGAACTTGTGTTGACTGGACAAAAGTGAGGGAATGGGAGTGCAGAAAAGTGGGTGTTTTGCAACAGAAAGGACCTTGAGGTCCTGGGAGTGCAGAACAGTGCTGACTGGATTATTATTTGATATTTTCCTGTTTTATTTAATTCGTTATCAGAAACCGTTTAAATTATTTATAATTTAAACAATTTTTGAAATAAAATAAGTAATGACAATCAATAATTAATAAATAAATTCAACACGAATATAAATGAACTTCTAATTTTATTAAACCCCTTTTAATACAACCCACAAAAAACCAGCTCCAAGAGCACAAACGACTACTCGTCGTCATGGAAACCAGCTCCAAATCGACCCCATAAGTGCTCCATAAGATCATTTTGTAGTTGATGGTGGATCTCGGGATTTAGGACACTTTGTTGAGCATCCATAAGTCCCTGGTATTCCAATGGCCCTCCGTGGTGCCATCGTTCCGGTGATGTCCAATTCGGCATTTCTGGAGGTTGCGCGTACAACAACTCCTCATCCCCATACTCGTACCGGTCGCGCTCATCCTCTACAATCATGTTGTGTAGAATTATGCAAGTGTGCATGATATCAGCCAAAGTGTGTTTGCTCCAACTACGAGCGGGACGGGAGATGATGTGCCACCTTGCTTGAAGTACTCCAAAAGCCCTTTCAATATCTTTCCGAGCACCTTCTTGGCATCTATTAAACAACTTCTCTTTGGGCTCGAAGGGATGCCGAATAGTCTTCACGAACCGTGCCCATGCTGGGTAAATGCCGTCCACCAAGTAATAAGGTCGGTCGTACCGATGGCCGTCGATGTAGTACTTCACAGCTAGCTCACGGCCGTAGTAAGCGTCTTGGAATAGGTGGCTGTTGTTGAGGACGTTGATGTCGTTGTTCGATCCAGTCATCCCGAAAAATGCATGCCAAATCCATAAATCACGGGACGCTACAACTTCAAGCATAATCGTCTTTTCCCCGTGGTGACCTCCCCGTCCATGGGCTCCCTGTTCTTCGGTTGAGCAGTTCTTCCACTTCCAATGCATACAGTGAAGACTCCCCGCCATTCCAGGAAACCCTCGGTTGTAACCTTCTCGGAGTAAGCGCTCCAAGTCAGCCGGCGTGGGTGTACGCTGATACTCGGCTCCGAATAATTTAATGACGGCCTTGCAAAACTTACGTAAACATTCAAGTATAGTGCTTACCCCCATGCGCAGAGTTTCGTCCAATGAATCGGCCGAGGACCCATACGCAAGCATTCGTATAGCGGCAGTGCACTTCTGTTCCGTTGATAACCCCGGCCGTGAGGCAGCGGCGGGCCTCTGTTCGAAGTAGTCGTCGTGAGCCTTCACCGCGTTCATAATCCGTAGGAAAAGTGGTTTGCACATACGGAACCGACGCCTGAACATGTCAGGGCCATATATGGGTTGTTCGTCAAAATAGTTCGCCATCAATTGGATGTGGACTGCCGAACGACCTCTGTTAATCTCTCGGCGCATTGGTTCCCCACGGATGGCCCTCTGGATCCTTGGCATTACTGTCTGCATCTGCCTCTCCATCATCCGCCGGAATCGTCGCTCAACTGGCTGCATTTGGGCTGCCATCTCCTCATATGTCGGCAGTTGGGCTGCCATCTCCTCATACGTCGGCATCCGGGAAGCCAGCTCCTCGTACGTCATCTCCTCAGCGTCGGACATAACCTCGTCGTCGGACATTTTCAAAAATAGCGAGTAGGAAGTGAGAATGAAAGAGTGAAAGTAGAGAATGGTTTGACAAAAATGAGGAATGAGGTTGGGTATTTATAGGGTTCATTTTATCTTATTTTTGAATTTAAAAAAAAGAAGAGCTGTTGGAGATGACCGTTGCCAACGGTCGGGACACGTGGCGGCACCGGACGCTACCAGCGCAGGCGAGGGCGCGAGGGCGCGTCTAGCGCGCTCGGCCAGCCAGACGGGAGCGGGAGCGACCCGTTGTGCCTGCTCTTATGCTTCTAACCCTTTCCTGACTGAGCAGGGTTCAGCCCCTGCCCCCTAAAATTTATGTACTGCACATCAGAGGGGTTTGTATGGAGGGTTTGATTTTCAGAAATGTTGACTGTGTAATTAATTAATCTTTTACTTGAATCTGTTAACGTTATTTTTAAATCAACAACTACTAAATAAAATAGAAATAAAATTCATAAATAGAAATAAAAGTTCATTAATAAAATGCAAAATTAAAAAAATACATAACTTAAAAAAATATATAATTCAAATTGACAATTCATTTGGTCGATAAGCTTTTGCAGTGATGAATTGTTTGATGACCGTTACTAATACCATATATATTTTTATCGCATCGTCGTCAGACATTTTTTTTCGCAACAGGAAAATGATTTTTAAAATAAAAAATTGATTTTTAATTTTCAAAACTGATTATTAAATTTTAAAATTGAGTTTTTATATTAAAAATGATTTTTAAATTTTAATACTAATTCAAAATTATTACCTAATACTACGACTCTAAATAATTACCTAATTAATACATATATAAACTGATTTCTAATTATCTAACTAGTAAACAAAATTAATTTTATTACCTAATTAATGACCTAATTACCATATATAAAATTATACATTGATTGTTAAAATTTGTTTATTACCTAATTAATTATTATCTAATTAATACAAAATTGATCACTAATTAATACCATTAATACTAATTATATTCTAATTAATACTACTAATCTATTCTAATTAATAATACTAACTGGTCCTTAGACGGGGTAAAAAAAGTCGATAACTCTCTCTCTTCCATGGTTGTCGGTCGTCGGATTTTTACCGGTGATACTGTGGAGCCTTTGCCATTCTGCTCTTTTGGAGCTGTGTTGGTATCCTTATACAGAGATTATCGTGACATATTTGCAAGGAATTCCGATGGAAAAACAGAAGAGAAGAAAAGGGTTGCGAACAAGAAGGTGTCTTCTTCTCCCAAGGTCAGCAGTGGTGTTTGTCCGGCAAAGAAGGCCACGTTGAAGAAGGGATCGGGCAAGGTAGCTCGGGCCGAAAAGGCTTTGGCCAAGGAGAATGTCGCGACAGAGCCATGCCTTTCTCGTTCTGGTTCAGAGCAGCCACGAGAGTCTGACAATCTGCGACCGAAACCTGGGTCGATCAACAATCAACAGGGATCTGGGCAGGTGGGCGACGTAGAGGGAGTATGTGGTGAAACGCGGACGGTGGTGCAAGAGGGTGAATCAGTAGATGGCGTTACTGTGATGCCGGTGACCGGTGAGGAAAAAGGGTGTAAGGTTTTTATTTACAACATCCCCTTTGATACATCGTCGGATTGGAACTGGAACTCGCTGGGAGTCTTTGGTGAAGTACTTTCCGTCAAGGTTTTGAAGAAACCAAACCGGAAGGGAAGATATTTCGGTTTCGCAGTTTTTAAACTCAAAGAGTCGGCTCTACAGGCTATAGGGACGCTCAATGGTTTCAAGCTGAACGATTATATTCTGATGGTAGCACTTGCTCGGCCGGAATCAGATCAAAACGAGTTGGGACGTGCAGAGCGTACCGCCTCTGTTTCACTGCCCCCAAAACAGAGCATCAGAAATTCCAACGTTCCAGGTTTGGAGGAGTCGGATCGCGATGGTCCCTCAGTTACCGAGCCTGTAATTCAGTTTGGGATTGCTGGGAATGGTTTTAAGGCCGTTTTAACGTCGGAACGGAGACCGGAGGACTTTCTTCTCCGGTAAGCTTCGCCGGTCGGTGTTGGCTCTGCGCAGACGTGCGCAGATCCTGTAAGGTCGATCCAGGCGGAGAGATCCTCGGGTTTGAATCCTAATCCCGGTATTTCTGCGTCTGTTGATGATTCATTTCCAAACCGTGCGCGATCTCTTCCGGTGATTCAGGCATGCGACGTTGACGAGGGACGCGATGGTGTTTCAATTGGACCGCCCTAGTGGAAGTCTGTTATAGGGCTGGATCTTTTTGCTTCCGGGCCTGGTGTAGTTAACGGGCCAACTGGTTTTGTTGGCCCAGTTGAACAGCAGCAAGTCAACCCAAACTTGTCTGAGGTGTTTTCTCGCATTGGTATCGACTTAGGTCCGTTAGATGCTGCGGAAAAACAGGTTGTGCAACCTCAGGGTGGAGAACCATCTAGGGAGTTTGAATATCAGGGTAGCCCGTAGAAGGATGCCTTAGAAAAACCGATCTCTAAGGTTGAGCTGAAAAAACGTGGACGTCCAAAGAAAGGTCATTCGAAGGTGATCGCTCAACCAGTGGTTGTGTATCAGCAAGAGTCAGGGCTGCCGATAAATTGGGACGTTTCACGGTGAACGTTTCCAAAAAAGATGATTTGGGTAATTGGAGCCATAGCTCGACTGTTTGTAGAAAAGCAATCGAGCGTGGTTCCTTGATACTAAGTCAGTACATGCAGGGCTCCGAGGTTGGGAACGAGGAGCACTTGGACTTGAGTACAAATCAACATTTAGCACTAGTTCCGGTCACTAACCGGTTTTCTTGTTTGAATCCGATTAGTTATTAGGCAAGGTGTTTTTCTGTTCTGTTTCTGTTTTTGTTTTCCTGGTTTGTTTGTTGCTCGTTGTAGCTGTTTTGGTTTGGGAAAGGTCCTTTCGGATCTGCTCTTGATATGTGTCTATTCTCTATATACCATATCCTAAATAAACTTTTCGCTTATCAAAAAAAAAAAATAATAATACTAAAAAAAAAATCAACAGCGTTTCTTCAACCTCTCGACTGCTGCGTTTTTTTTTGTTTTTTTTTTCAAGGCAGGTGTCACGCGGAGATTTGCTGTCGGAGAATCATCGGGGCTCGGGGCTGCGGGGTAGAAATCATCCCCGCGCCTCGCCCTCCGCACCCGGTTCGACGTGGACTTGCCCCCCACCCCGCTTGCCCCTCCAGCCCTTCTCTCCACATCGTGCGCGAACCCGGGGCCGAACCCTTCTCTTACTGCTCTGGCTCCTGCCTCGCCATCAAGCATCGCACCGATGTGGGTGCTCTAAAATAGCATGATAATTTTGAAATGTTTTTTTTTGATCGATAAAACAAATTGTTTAATTGGAACTTCTTTTGAGGTAAAAACGAAGTTACAAAAATTAGATGTATTTTTACAAAAGAATCCCCAAATCGATCATATGCCGACTTTAAGTGAGAGAACAAAAAACTAAATCAATAAAGTCATCGAACCAAAAATTTAACACAAAGAAAAACACCACAAAGAAAACCAATCTGATGAAGTTCCAACCGAGGGAACTTGTTTGTGGCCCAAGCAACCACAAAGATTCAAACTTGAAGATGGCTAAACTTGCATGAGATTTAAGAGCTGTAGATCTGGCTGATTCAAGAGCTGCAGACTTCGCTGGTAATTAAGAACCTGCACCTTGGGCAAGATATCTGAGTAGTGAGCCAATGAAAAACAGGGAATGGAGCTTTCTTACGCTCCAAGCAACAACCGAGATCCAAACAACAAACGTGATCCAAGCTTGCAGAGGCCCATGCTTGCATGAAAACCCACCAGCAGTAGAGAGAGTAGGACTATATTTAGGAAGAAGTAGAACTAGGATTAACTGAACCTGTGTAGTTCGAGAGGAGGATGAAGAGCAACACAGAGAAAGGCCAAAGGAAGAGATATACCTACTAAAAACAAGAGGGGATTTAATGTTTTTTCCTAGAAACTTCTCGTAGAGAATGCCCAAGCCACTTTCTTTCCCTTCTTTTTGTTCCATGTTGTTGACTCTTTACAGTGATTACTGTGATTTAATCATTGGAGTTGATCATAAGGGAGAAGTGAAGATCAAGCATTCATCGTTTCAGCAAGCTTCTAAGGCCTCCACGCCTCCGGTTGGTAAAACGATATCTCGAGCTCGACGGTCGCGTTGGAAAAGGCTTCACAAGATTGTAAAGAAGTCCGTAGCCGCTTCTTCGGTTGTGTTTGAGAAAGGCTTGCAGGATTTGTTGGTAGGGAGAAAGGTTGCGTCTATTGTGATTGAGGACAATTCACATGAGGTCGAGGAGAGTCCTTCGTCGCGGGTCGTGGAGATATCCGTGGCTGTGGTCCTAGAAGTGAAGAAGACCTCTAAAGGAGTTGATCCTATGGCTGTTCTTGGTAAGACTACATATGGTAAGGTTGACCGACGCCGACGTCGTTCCGGTGAGACGTTCATCGTCAATAATACTGAACTCTATATTCATAATCTTCCATTTACTGCAACGGAGGAATGGGTTCGGGGGATGTTTTCCCCTTTTGGAGAAATCGTTTCTGTCTCTGTTTCAAAGAGGCTAAATGGTCAGGTACTTTTGTTTAGGTTTCTTCGTTTTTCTTCTCAAACATCTGCAACCATGGCTATAGAGACGGAAGGTGAGTTTTGGGGCTGTCTCGGTTCATCAGTTGGATGATACTTCTATTCAGATTGAGTAGGATAATTTTCAGGTGCGACTAGCATTTCCGGATTCTGGTGAGTTGTCCCATCGAGTTTTTGAGTTGCTTTCCGGTGATCCGGGAGGGATTATTGCTTCTGTGATACTCGTGATCTTGACCCCGAAGCTTTTGATTTCAAATCATGAGGATCGGCAGCAGAATCGGAGGTTTAAGACGGTAACGATTTGGTTCCCATTTCTTCGAGCTTCTCACAGGTTTTGTTTTGTGGGCCTTTGGATCCGGTTGGGCTTGATTATGGGGCTGTCGGGCATGTTCTAATTGGATAAGAGATTGGGCCAGTTTGGGAGGCTCTTTTAGATCCAGGTCCGGCCCAATTGAATGGGCATGTTGCGGTAGGACCGATGGTAAATGCAGGTGTTGAAGCTATCTCGGTTTTGGATGGTGCGTTGGCCATTGCGCATGGTCAAACTGTTGAGTCTCCGTGGAAGGATTATTTGCTTCATAAGTGGGCTCGAATGGGTCATGCTATGCATAAGCCTTCACAAGGAACTTTCACTGTTCATAATAGTCCGGGAACTCGTTCTTTTAGTCGTGAACGTGCTGCTCAAAACGTCTTGTCCGCTGTGGAGATATAGAACCCGAGTCGCAATGAAGCTTTATTTCGTAAGGGTTATGGTTGTTGGCTCTTTGATTGTGTTTTTTTCAAAGGGTTATGCCCTTTAGCTTCATTGTGGGAGTTCTTTTTGTAATCGTTTTCATGGTCTTTCACCATCAGATGCTTCCCTTTCCGAACATTTCTTATCTTTAATAAAAACCTGAGCTGATAAAAAAACAAGAGGGGAGGCAAAACACTCGACCTAAGAGTAAACTACCCTCAACACTTAAAGTTGAAAGAGGGAGGAAGAAGGGAAATAAGAACCCATACTCAGAGGTCCAGAGAGGACATAGAACAACCACACAAAGAAAAACTACCAACCCTTACCAAACGCACAACACTCTCTCAAAACCGTTCCCAAACCCTCACCCAAATTCCAACCCAAAAGGATGAATTAGGTTTAGAAAAAACCAAAGAAAACCATTTCTTGGTAACCACGCAAGTACTAGATGAAGAGAACCTTGCTTTCATTAGAAGCAAAAATGGAGAAACCAAAATATCTCCTGCAGACTCAAACCAGATTGAAGATTATCGACAATAAAGCACCCCAAAACTGCCTCAACACCTAACAAAAGTCTCTGACTGAGCAGACTTTGAGCAACAAGATAATGGTGATTCTTTCCAGCATTGGAAGGAAAAATATATCCCAGAGCTTTGAAAATTGACAACTGCCCAACTGTAAGCTTGATTGTTAATTTTTTTTGAAGATTTCAGGAGCCGTGAGGTTGATTCCATTAAATTGAAGAATATTTCTAGATAACCAAATCTATCAACAACAGATCTAAGCCAATTTTTTCCATGGAGATTTCCTGATGCCATAGACTAGAGATGACCAGGAAGACAGAAGAGTCTTAAGATTACCAAGAGTGGCCCAAATCAATCCCCACCAATAAAGCACCAGAGACTATACTTGTAAAGACCTGGAACATTGGAAAAGAGCATGTGGACAATCTTCAAAGTCCCAACTATAAACCTGATAGATCAGTTTCTGGAATGAGAGGGTCATTCCTCTTGTTTCAAGGAAGCATTTTGATGGAATATCTTCATGACATGCTAGCCAACAAAAGGAAGTTATCTTGGGAGGAATTCCTAGAAGCCATATGTGCTTAGACCAACTGAATTCTTCTAGAGAGTTATTGCCTTGTTGCTGAAGTAAAGTGTATGTTCTTCTGGCTGGAAAACATTTTGGTTCTCCAGTCCATAACAGGGTGTCTCGATGGACCTGAAAATGCACCCCATTAAGTATATACTGAAGAGCCATCCAATCTTGCTCACCCCTTCCTCTTGGGGATCTCCTTAAATTCAGATCCCATGAGGAAATGGTCCTCGCCTCAAAAACAAGTAATATTTTGGACTGAGAGAATTGATATAATCTAGGACACAATAGCTTGAAGGGTAGTTCTCCTGACCATATATCCTCCCAAAATAGTATCCTCTGCCCATTGCCTAGTTTCCAAGAAAGACCTTTGAGTCTAAAGAGATCAGCAAATCTTGGATCAGAGTTTAGAGACAAGATATGATGAATGAAGCTCCATGGACCTATTTAACTAAAGTTCGAAAAGTCACATTCTAATGGATTCCAGCCATATTTTTTTTTATAGATTATCAATTTCCATAAGGAGTCTCTGTAAAGAGCAAATCTCCACCACCACTTGGAGAGAAGGGAGATATTCATAAGAGTGAGATTTTTAATTTTAAACCCTCCCTCTTCCTTACTTTTACAAATTGTGTTCCAACTAACTTCGCAGAAAGTATTAGCATTTGGTTTCCCATGCCATAGAAACTTCGTTTGCCACCTCTTCATAGATCTAATTACACCTTTGGATTGGATCCAAAGAGGAAAACCCAAGTAATTAAAATGGAGTATGCTTATGAACAACCAAGTAGTGATATAAGCTCCAAAGATTCAGCCTCAGAGAGATTAAAATGAATTAATACTGATTTTGTATAGTTCACTACTAATCCAGATGAAAGATAGAACATGTAAAATGAATACTTCAAACAGGGAAAATTTCTACCATCTGCCTTTATGAAGAATATGGAGTCATCAACAAATTGCAGATGAGATACCTCAGGACCATCCAACCTCATTTGAATGCCTCTCAGAAGATCAGCCCGAACAGATGCTCTCATAATCTGATTTAGCCCATCTCCTACTATAACAAATACAAGAGGAGAGATGGAGCAACCTTGCCTAATCCCCTTACTTAGTTGAAAATTAGGGGAAGGGGATCCATTAATTAGAACTGAGACATATGCTTTAAAGCAAGACATCATCCAAATTTTCTATTGAGTCCCAAAACCCATTTTTGTTATCACATGCATCACATAAATAAAAATTACATTATCAAAGGTCTTCTTAAAATAAGCTTTGAATATGAAGGCCTTTAACTTTAAGACCTTTAGGAAACGAACAAGCTCTGAAGCCATAAAAGTTCCATCAGATATATGTCTTCCAGTTATAAATGCAAACTGCTCCTCCCCTATCAAGGTGTTGACGACTGATTTGAGCTTTAGAGAAAGGAGCTTAAATAGGATTTTTTAAGGACCCCCCATCAGACTTATTGGTCTAAAGTCATCAAAGGTTAGAGGTGCTGAGGTTTTACAGATAAAGGCAATGAAGGAGGAATTCAGACTCTTTCCTAATTGACCTGATTGATGAAAGAATGTGAGGAAGTTCATAATATCATCATTATTGATTGGCCAACAAATCTGAAAAAAGTGAAGGTTGAAGCCATCAAGGCCAAGAGCTTTATCTCCATTGCAGGCCATCACTGCTTGCAAAACATCTTCTTCTAAAAACGGTCCTCTTAACCACTAGGCTTGATATCTTGGGAAATAGACTTGAAAGGAAAGTGCATAAGGCTAATATCTTTAGTTGAAGCAGCAGAGAACCTCTTTAGAAAATGCTCAGTTACAACACATCTAATCTCACGTGGCTTAGATAACATCCTATCATCGATAAAATTTGAGAATTTTTTTCTTTAGAGCCTTTGAAGTTTGCAATCATGTGAAAGTACTTAACCCCTTTTCCCCATCATGAAACCATTTTTTTTCTGGACTTTTAACTCCAAAGTTTTTATTGTAGTTTGAATTTTTTTGATAAAGGCAATTTTGAAGGAACCTCTATCAGAGCATTCCTTAGAAGTCAATTCCCTAGTTTCAGCCATAGAACCTAGCTAATGAATAGCTTTAGTTAGGGTAGCAATTTGTATGTCTAGCAGGCCAAAAACCTCATAATTCAAAGTCTTGAGATCAGTCTTGAGAAAAGTAAGCATTTTCCACAGAATAAAATGAGGAAGTCCTTCCACCTCATAGGAGGACCAGAATTTTTGAACTACTAAAAGGAATCTTCTATCCTCAACCCAAATGCTTAAGAACTTAAAGGATTTTGGACACTAGTCCACCAAGTTGTCATATAAGATGAGAGGCATGTGGTCAGAAATGATCCTAGGAAGACAGGATTGAGAGATGGATTTGAACTTTTCTAGCAGTTCAGGTGATATAGAAAACATGTCTATTCTATAAGCCCTAGAGCCAGGACCAAGCCATGTAAATTTCCCTCCTTCAAGAGGGAGATCAATCAAACTGAGATTGGAGACTAAATCTTGAAAATGAGCCATATCTGAACCCTCACTTCTTTGATTTGATCTTTCATCCGAATTTAGAATAGCATTAAAGTTACCTCCCAATATAAATAGATACTCTTCTTGTAAGACCTCCAACTTATCAAATATTTCCTTCTAGAGGGCTTTTCTACCAGAGTTTGAGTTTGGAGCATAGATATTAATAATGCATCATTGGCAATCTGGTTGATCTTACCTAACTAGATAATGGCTCCTTTAAACTTCTTAATATCAAATACTGAGAATTGATTTGCTTTCCATAAACATAATAGACCTCCTGAGCATCCTGAAGCATCAATGACTGAGTGTTCCCAATCTACTGATAAGCCACAATTTTTAAGAAAGGGTAAACTACAAATACCTACCCCAAACTTGTAGCGTTTAACTGATACATACCATAAAGTCTTTTTTTGTAACTGATACATACTCAGATGTTTAGTTCTTTAACAGATAGCCCAAGCAGACAAGTAAAATGACGAAAATGCCCTGAAGTGATTTTTTAAATATTTTTTTAAAAAAACTGAAGTGATTTAATAAGTACATATATATACCTAACAAAAGTGATTTTTTAAATATTTTTTAAAGTAATTACCGAAATGTAGTTGAGGGCATTTTCGTCATTTTACCTGTTTGCTTGGGCTATCTGTTAAAAAACTAAACATCTGAGTAGGTATCATTTACAAAAAAGACTTTATGGTATGCATCAGTTAAACGCTACAAGTTTGGGGTTGGTATTTGTAGTTTACCCTTTAAGAAAAGAGGAAGGGAAAGGAACCAATTTTGTTTCCTGAATAAGAATAAAACTAGGACATTGCTTGAACACCAAGTTACTAAGAATTCTTCTCTTTTTATTTGAGGAGATACCTCTCACATTCCATGAGAGGATTTTCATTGATAAATCAGTTGGAGGAGAGAATGTTGGCGAGGTTGTTGCTCACCAATGGGTCTATATCTGAATCTTTGTCCAGATCCACAAAGTCTTCCTCAGACCCTGCCTCCAAATCTACACATGTATTAAGTTGATCTTCTAGAGAATGAATATGATGTAGCAGAATGTCTTCTGAGACTCTTGCTGTTAGACCAATAGCCTTGCCAAATCCCCATGCCCTTTTTCCCTCTAAAGCTTCATTCATAAACTGTGGAATTAACAAGTTATGGAGCATATTGCAAACTTGCTACTAGCTCTATAAAGGATGGCACCGTGTCAACCAAGAGGACTGGCCATCCGGCTGTGAAGATCTCCAAATCTGGTGGTCATTCGCGTCCCCCTCAGAGGAAGAAAAAGAAACAAGCTTGACCGGTCAAAGAGCCTGTTGATACGGGGTTAGGGAAGACGGTTGTGGGTTCAGAAGCTGGTGGTTCGTTGCCTGTTACGGTGGTGCGAAGTAATGCACCAACTGCTATAAAAGGTAACAAAATGTTCCTCTATAACCTGCCGTATGGTACGTCTTTAGAATGGGTCAGGAATACGTTTTCCCCATTTGGAGAGATCACGTCCGCTTCTGTCATCTCTAGACCGAATCGGGAAGGGTGTTTTTTTGGTTTCATCGATTTCGTCTCTCCAACAGCTGTTGCACAAGCGATCGAGAGTTATAACAGTTTCAAGTATAATGGTTTTATTCTGCTCGTATCTATCGCACGACCGGCCAAACCAAAAGGAATTGTTGCGAAGAAGTCTTCGGCAACTTTTCGTTATTGGGCTGGTAGGGGTACTGCTTCGACTTTGACCGTCCCGGCTCAGGTGGAGACGCTTCCGGTTGGGTCTCATTTGCTGGAGACTAAATCGGTGGCGTTGATCGATGGCGAATCCGTTACACGGCGTACATCTCTAGAGAATCTCAGTACGAATCCGGATTCAAATTCTCAAGATTTGAATTCGATTCGGCTTGATTCTAACGATTCGATTGAGATTGTTTCGGATATTGCAAATTCAGTTGCAGAAGATCGCGTTGTTTCGGATATCGCGACTTCAGTTGCAGGAGATCGCGATTGTGGAGGAGACGCAGCTTTGGTGAATCAAGAGTTTGGGCCAGTTGTTGTTCCTGTTGGGCCTTTGTCAGATTTGCCAACAATAACTGGGTTGGACTCGGAAGGGGCTTTTGGGCTTTGCTTGAGCCCAAAGCTGCCTAGTCCAGAGACAGGTTTAAGGGGTGGTATTGGGCTGGCTATTACGGGCCAGCTTAGTACAAACCCACAAAAGTCAGTTTCTAACTTGGGTACCGGATTTGTCGGGTCTTCTATCGGGATTGGCTCGTTCAAGCCTCTTGAGTCAAGTGAGAATCGTGTAGCGGGTCATCATCAAGTGGCTCTGAGCGATCCATCTGGAAGTCAACAGAGTAGCCCGTGGAAGGAGGTTCTTCTCCAACCTCCGAAAGTTAAACCCCCGAATAAGGGTCGCCTCTCGAAGCTGGAGCCGCCTAGAGTTTCGAATCGGCAAAGTCGGTCCCCCAAGTTTTTAGGGGATTATTACACTCTTGAAATCAAAGCTCGTTCTTTGGATCGTGAGAGAATGCCGACCTCGGTGGGTGGGAAGCAGTTTTTTCAATCTCGGTCGACTCAAGTAGCTCAGCCTGCGCCCGCTCAAGCAAAGGCTTTTGATGATTCGAATTTGACTTCGGAAGGTGAGGAGTGGGTATCTGATGAGGATTAAGTGCTCGTTTTTTTTGTTTTCGGGTTGTGTACCCGCAGCTCCCGCTGAGAGCTCCTCTGTTATGGTTGTCTTTTGGTCCGATCCTACTTGGATCAGATTTTTTCTAATAAAATTTTTCGAGCTTTTACAAAAAAAATAAATTGTGGAATTAGTTTCTTACCAGGTTTAAATGAGAGGGGGGAAGCCTTCTTGTCCTCCTTGAGTTTGGATCTAGTGACATAGGAGTGAATAGGTTTTGTTTTGGATGATTTCTTCTTCTTCTTGGCTTTTGGAGCTGTTGAAGGATGGTGTTTTGTTGAGTCAGAAGAGAGGCCCATGAAGTCTGCCACTTAAGAAATTCGTTGATGTAATAAATTAGGATGCAAAGGGGATGTTGGAGTATTAGTTTGTACATCCTCTAATTATTCTCTACTTAATAAAATGTCCAAGCCCTATGGTCCCCTTGAAAGAGACTGAGTAGAGAATAAACTACCTTCCTTTTGTATGTCAGATCCTATGAAATCAGTTTCCAAGATTTGATTACCTTGACCCAACCTAGCATTAAATGCTAACCACCCTTTGTACTTTGCAATGGAGGAGTGGTTGAATTTGGTTGAGAATTATCTAGTTTAGTCAGACTCTTAATAGATAAACAAACATCAGTAGAAATAGGTTCACTAACCAGGGAAGGTGAAATTGAAGAACTGACTAACTGAATAATTTGAGCTAAAAGAGGTGAGGAAATTCGAACATTTTGAGTTCCCTCCTTACTCTGAACAAAGACGGTAGAGATCATATTTGGCGCTCCAAAGAAAGGAGTAGGCTCTTTTGACTAAATTTGAGCCGAGGACTGAATAGGCAGATCCATTTCCTCAAAAGTATCTTGAACAAACATCTGATCAAGCTGTAATTGATCTTGTTGATTAGAGTGAATAGGAGAAGTGAATGGGGGTGTTTGGAACCTCTATCTCAAAACCATTTGAAATAAGTTCTGTATCTTCTACACCATCCTCAGAGCTTGTTGCAATAACTTCAGGATCAATTGTAGTGTTTTCAATAAATTCATCTCCCGATTGAGAATGTTCACCCGCACCATTTTCAAATAAATACTCTTCATCCCCCTCATTTGGAAATAAATGCTCATCTCCTGGCTGAGAATTATCTTCCTCATCATTTTGGAGTGAGATCTCTTTATCCTCACCATTTTGAAGTAAATGCTCATGATTAGGATCCTTTACTAAATGAGCCACACAATCATTTTGAGTATATAGACCCATAGATGGAGAGATGAGAAGATCCAAATCTAAATATGAGCTTGTTGTGTGAGGGCCTGAGGGTGATTGAATTGGAAGTAAAACTAATATATGGATAGAGGAAACCAATACTTGGCATGTGGCTTGTCAAAGAGTGATTTGAACTTCCTTAGACATGGGTTTGAGTGACTTGGTGTGAACCAAAACATAAGCTATATCCATTTCTGTTCCAACTTTGGAGATTGGATGAGAATAGATGATATTTCCAAAGTCAATAGCGGTTGTCTGGAAGGTTTCCTCACGCCACCCATGAAAGGGTATCCCTTGTAAAGCTAACCAAACAAACCTCCCACCCTTCAAACATAATTTGGCACTTGTAGGGATACAAGTCACCCAATATTGGATCCAAACTCCCCCATCCCTCATTAGTTCTTTATGGAAAAGATCATTAGGACAATGAACTAGCATTACTTTATTTCCCAAGGCCTTAAAAATAGATTTCAGACACACCTTGCAGAGCTATTTCTCTCTGTATTGCCTCCACTGTGAGATTTAAGTGAGATATAACCAGATGGGAATATGGAAGCATCCTAGAGTGAGATAAGACTCTCGAACCTTTATACATATACTCTTCATAGGTTTTTGTATGGATGCATTCCCCTGCTCTTTTGAGAGATGTAGTGGTTACAAGTCTTAAGGAAAAAGGATGAGAAGGCTCTTTTAGATTTACAACCTTCCTTCCAATTTCAAATTGAACAAGCTCAGGTTGATGAGGCAGCAGATTTCTTAGGTCTGAGAAAAGCTTCTCCTCCTCCCAATTTCAAGGCTAGCCATAAGAAGAAGAAGGGAGTAAAAAATACTCCACCATATGTCTAGAGTACTAGATCAAAAAACAAATTTGCAGGCTCATGCATAGCTGCTGAGGCAATTCACCCTCCTGCTCATCTCAAAAAAAGAAATTTCTTAGAAGAAGATACATTTGCAAAAAAGGCTTGGGGACTTGGAAAAGCTATAGGATTGAAAGCAAGTGTTGCTGATCATATCATCCTAAATAAAATAACTGATCTTGAAGACCTCAATAATCATTCAGTGGACTTTGAAGGGGGATCTGAAGATGAATTTATAGATTTGGAAAATGAGTCTGACACTGAGATTAAGTTGGACAAAGGTTCCACTCTTAATTCCAAAGAAGCATGAAATTCCTCTCATGGAATTTGAGAGGTCTCTCCTCTCAGCAAAAGAGGAGAAGTATAAGTTCCTTGATATCCAAGCAAAATCCTTCTTTTATACTCATTCAAGAAACCAAACTTGATACATTCCCTCCCAACTTTCTCAGAAGCATTGGTCTTTCTTGGGGCTGGGATTCTTGTCACAAAAATGCTGTAGATACTTCTGGGGGCTTAATCTCCTTATGGAAGACAAGTGTTTTTTCTTCCATCCATTCTGAGGAAAAAAAAGGTTTCCTAATCTGGCATGGCAAAATGGTTACTTGCAATACACAATGCTGCTTCATCAATGTTTATGCTCCATCTTCAGTTGTAGAAAGGAAAGCTCTTTGGGTTGAATTGGAAATCCTGATCAAGGCCCTCCCCTCAAATATTCTCCTTCTATTGGGTGGTGATTTCAATGTGGTCTGCTCACAGCTTGAAAGAACTTCTCAGAGATCTCCTGGTTCAGATATGAGACTATTACAAGAGTTTATTTTAAACTGTGGTCTAATTAATCTCCCTCTAAATGGTGGCAAATATACTTGGTTTGGCCATGAATCTAGAGCATCTAGAATAGACAGGTTCCTTATTTCCCAAGACCTACTGGCTAAGTTCAACAATTTAACACAAGAGTGTCTCCCCAGGTCAATCTCAGATCATAGGCCCTTGATTCTCTTTGATAATCTATTGGATTGGTGTCCTAGACCTTTTAAGTTCTTAAATGTATGGACTGAAGACCCCAGATTCTTTGAAGCTGTACAAGGTTTTTGGTCTTCATATCAAATTATTGGCCAACCTCATTATGTGCTATGGATGAAGCTTAAGTTGTTGAGAGCTGATCTAAAAATTTGGAACTTGGAAATATTTGGTCATCTTGAAACTCTTATATCAGACCTGACAACCTCCATTGACAAACTTGATGCCATTGTGGAATCTAGGTCTCTTACCTCAGAAGAATCTTCAAAAAGAGGGGAAATGAAGGCTGTTCTAATTCAGAAGTATAAGCAGCTATAAAAGCTTTGGAGCCAAAAGGCTAGAAAAAAAATGATTTGATGATGGGGATAAAGGCTCTAAATATTATCATAGAGTGGCTAATTTTAATGGAGCTGGGAAGAAAATCAACCAGATTTGGTATAAGGATTCAATGCTTTCCTCCCCTAAAGACATAAAAGTGGCAGCTGCTGATCATTTTGCTCTAAGGTTCACTGCTGATAAAATTCAGATGTCTCTTTAGATGATCTACCTTTCTCCAGTCTCACTCTAGATCAAGCTAATTGGTTGGAAGCTCATTTCTCTGAGGAAGAAATCCGTCAGGCAGTTATGGCTTGCAGTGCAGAGAAAGCAACTAGCCCTGATGGTTTTACCTTGAAATTTTTTCAAATTTGTTGGTCAATTATAAAAGAAGACTTACTGAATTTTCTCTTCAGTTTTTATCACAGAGGCCAGTCAGGCAAAGGCCTGAATTCTTCATTTATCACCTTGATTCCAAAAACCAAAGCCCCTTTGACATTTGATGACTATAGGCCTATAAGCCTTATGGGTGGAGCCTACAAAATACTATCCAAACTCCTTTCTTGCAGACTCAAACAGGTGATCAGCTACATTGTAGGGGAGGAACAATCTGGTTTTATTCAAGATAGACAGATCATAGATGGAATTCTTATAGCCTCTGAAGTTGTGGATTACATCAAAACAACAAAACTAAAGGCCATAATATTCAAAGCTGATTTTGAGAAAGCCTTTGACAAGGTAAGATGGTCCTATCTCATGAAAGTATTGAGCAGGATGGGGTTTAGTAGAAAGTGGAGATTTTGGATAAGCTCTTGCCTCAGAGCCAATGTCTCAATTCTAATTAATGGCTCTCCAAGCCCTGACTTCCAATTATCAAGAGGACTAAGACAAGGCTGCGCTCTTTCACCCGTATTGTTTGTAATTGCTGCAGAAGGTTTAAATCAGATTATAAAAGCAAGTCTTCACCATGGTCTCTTTCAAGGCATCCTTTTTAATCAAACAGGTCCAGTAGTCTCACATCTACAATTTGCAGATGATACCATCTTTTTTATTCAAGCTTCAGATGAGGGTACTAAGTGTCTTAAGCTAGCTCTATCAATGTTCAAAGTTGCTTCTAGTTTAGCAGTAAATTATGATAAATCTATAGCCATTCTTATGAATGTGGATGAAGATGAGGGGCATGACATATTGCATGCCTTGGACTGTGCTTCTGGAAAGCTTCCCTTTATGCATCTTGGGTTCCCTTTAGGTGCAAATCCAAAAAGGATCAAAACTTGGGACAAGATTGTACAAAAGTTCAAAAATTCCTTAAGCTTATGGGAGGCAAAGCTTCTTTCTCTAGGGGGGAGAATCACACTCATAAAATCAACCCTAAGTGCACTCCCACTATATTACTTCTTAGTCATAAAAGCTCCAAAGAAAGTCTTGAAAGAAATGGAGTCTTGGCAAAGGAGGTTCCTATGGCATGGTACTTCCTCATCTAGAGGCCTTTGCAAAGTGAAATGGAACAATGTTTATAGATCAAAGAAAGCTGGAGGCCTTGGCATTAAAAATTTGAGCAGGATGAATTTAGCCCTTCTTGCTAAATGGTGGTGGAGGTTTGCCCTTGATGTGGATTATCTCTAGAAAAGGTCATTTGTAGTAAATATGGCTGGAATGTTACTGATTGGGACCTCTCCTCATTCTCTGAAATTGGAAGCTCTAGTTTTATGCAGCATATTTTGGCAATCAATGATGATCCAACATTCCATCATCTTTTTGATCTCAGAGGCTTGTCCTGGAAAATTGGTAAGGGTGATAGAGCCTCTTTCTGGTTAGACATTTGGTGGGGGGAAGTCTCTTTCAAAGATATGTTTCCTAGACTCTTTCTCTTATCTATGAACAAAAAATTGTTGGTGTCTCATGCCTGTTTTGAGGGACAGTGGGAGCTGGCTTTTAGAAGATCTCCTAGAGGGAGGGCTGAATCAGATCTATTATCTCTAAACCTGATTCTTTCTAGTGTCACTCTATCTAATCAACCTGATTTATTGACTTGGGTGGGTGATCCAAAAGGATTCACAGTCAAAAGAATGTATCAACTCTTGGACAACCAAACTTCTTCTGCTTCTTTGGTTAATTCTTGGACTAGTACTCTCTGGATCACTGGCATTCCCCCCATAATCTCTGCTTTTTGCTGGCTTGCTTGCCTTGAGGCCATTCCCACAAGATGCTTTTTGGATGCTAGAGGGATGAACTTGTCACTACAATGACTGCTCTGTCCTGTTTGTAATAATGATCTGGAGGATACATCACATACATTGCTGCATTGTAATACAGCTTGGAAAACATGGGGCTCATTCTATCCTGGTAGGGAATTACTTGGGCTATTTCTTTTAGCATCAAGCTCCTTTTCTCTTCTTGGAGGTATATGGTTCCAGCTCAGTATAAATTATCTTGGACAAACATCCTTCTGATAACTTGTTGGCAGGTTTGGTTAGCCAGAAATCAAGCCATTTTTGAGGATACATTCTCCACTCCTGAGGAGATATTTGCTAAAATTCAGAACCAATCTTATTCCTGGGAGTGGGCAAACTTCAAAAAAGATAGACATTATTTCTCTTTTAATTCTTGGGCCTTCTATCCTAAATCCTGTCTGCCCTCAAGAAAGGCTCCTTTGGTATTATCTTCTTACTGGAGGACAATTTATTGTTGGATTTTGTCTTGTCTGTTCTGAGCGTTTTAATGGTTCTCTACCCTTTTGGTTTGTTTGGATCTGGTTCTTTTTGGGTGGGGTTGGGGTTGGGAGGGTTGGTTTGGGTACTGTGTGAGTTTGGTAAGGCTCTTCTTAGTTCTTTTTGTTTTGCTTTTGTGTGGAGGTTTCTTTCCTTCCCTTCTTCTCCCCTCCTTTTACTCTTGTCTGAGGGTATTTTTAGGTGGTTTGTGAGTGCTTTTTCTTTTTTTCTCTGTTGTTTGCAGTGGTTTGGTTTTGTTTTTCTCTTGCAGGCTGATCCCCCCTTTGCCTCTATCTTCTGAAATCTTTTTGGTGCAAGGTCTTCAGTGTGACTACTACAATCCTTGGCAGATGTACTCTTTGGCTGATTGCTTCTGTTGTTGATCATTTTTGGGTCTGCAAAATTTTGCAACTTATCTGATCTATATTTTCACCTACAATCCTCTCCTGTTGCTGCTTCATTTGGCTCAATTCTACATTTGGTTGCTGCTGTTCTCTTCATAGTTGCCTTGGTTGCTGCTCAAGATCACCAAGTCCTCATCTTTCAGTTCAATCTCAGCACATTCTCAGCTCCAGTATGCAGCATTATATAATTTTGCTGCTAGTTGGAGAAGTTCTTCTCAGTTTTAAAAGACTCCTACCAGCTATGTCAGCTCTTTGGCATGAGCTGCAAGTCATATTTAGAAGCTGTTCTTGCCTTGTGTGGCAAGTTATCTCTTCCTTGTCACTCAAGTTTCCTAGTTGTTGGTTATTCCTTTATGTTTTGTGTGGGTAACATTGGGTAGCCTTTTGCATTTCGTTGTTTTCCCCCTGTTGTAAAATCTTTGCTGATTGTTTGGGTGGGTAGCTTCATTGGCTCTTCTCTTTTACACGTTTGTAACTCCTCTTTTTCCTCAAAGAGGTTTATTTAATATATGTTTTGCCGATCAAAAAAAAAGGATTGGGAAGGGATCTATCCCCAAGTTTTGTAACAAAGAGTTTATATCTCTAGAATGTAGCTCCATTGAAGTTTTGAATAACTGCTTCCAGATTGTGCAAATAATCAAAATAGAAGAATCCATACCAGTTACCTTTCCTATTTGGTTTTTGAGCAACCAAATCTTTGCAATAACCAGGAGCCACCTAAAAGATATTATGAAGCCATGAAACATGAGAGGCAGGTGGTATAATATTTACAACACGTTTAAATCTCATGTCTGTAGTTACCCGTTTCATCTTTTTTTTGGATCATTGATTATAGTTTAGTTTGAAATTTCAAATTGAACTTTTAATATAGTACAAATCAAAATTTCAATTTGGTCATATATTCTCACTAATTAGAAGATTTAGAAGTGTTATCGTTTAGTATGGTTTTAAAATATACGTAGCGAAGATCATGGTGTATTGGAAGCTGAATCATCATTCGATTAAATCTGTCGACGTTTTCGTTGTATTGAATTTGTTGGAGGATTGTAATGTTAATTCATTTGTCAAAATACATTTTCATTAACAAATGGGATAAACTCATGAAAAATCGTCTTTATTTTTTTCTACTTTAAATACTCTAATAAAAATCTATAAACTTCTAGGTGCCACTGAACTTGAACCAGATTATAGAAATATTTGGTCACACTCACATACTTATCTTGCCATTATAAACTCGAAATTTCCTCTACAATATAAGGATAATTGAAAGAAAAAACACCCTAAGATAGTCATTTGTACTCTTCTTATTTAGTAGTTGCAAAAAAATTATATTAACCTTGTTCCTTTTTGCACTTTATATAAAAATGGTAATCTTTCACTTGAAATTTATATTTTTGAAAATAATAAGTGAAAGCAAAAAATACAAATTCTTATATCCTAGTTTTCACTCTTGGTACATGTACAAGATCCTGAAATTTATTGGGTATGAAAACTATGATTTTATGTTCTTTAATATCATTTTCAAATTATCACTCCAAGAGTAAAATTAATATTTTAAAATATATTTACAAAATATATAAATGAAAGACAAATTTATGGCATTTTTTTCACTACCGTCAAAACAGTTATAAATTTAAAAAATAAATACTTTGAAAATATGTTTTTACAATTAAATGTATACCTATATGAATAGTTAAGCCCAAAAAGAAACAAGAGATTGTTCTTGTGGATGTAACATCTCTCTCGTGTAATCGAGAGCACATCCTAGCCTTAGCCGTCTAGTTTGTCTCGGACAATGGTGCTTTTTAGTCATGCCTTGGCCGCTTACAATGCTGACCCTACTGCTGCTCTTGTTGCCGACTTTGTCATGGCGTCTCCGGTGCAACCTTCTCTCTCGAAGACCCCGTCTTCTCCTATAGTGTCGCATCCCTTAAAGAACAGCGTAGGAGGAAGCCCCAAAAAACCCTAGTCGAGCTTCCTTCAGAACCTCCGTCTAACTCGGTACTTCTCTCGGTGCTTACCCTTTCCACGGAAATTGTGCCCTTCTCCATGGGAGCTTCTTCTTCACCCATATCGAGAAACCGCGCCGGGTTCAACCTATTAGGGTTAAGATGATTGCTTCTCCCACAAGCATCCAACCATAGCCCTTCCTCCGCTGCCTCTGACCAGCACATTCCTTGTTCCGCCTCCTCCATCTGCTCATGCTCTCCTGCTTGAGGATGGGCCTCCATCATCCCCTCCACTTCAACGTGACCCGGCGCGTGGAAAGATCTGGTTGAGGAGCTTCCGAGGACGGAAGCAGAAGCTTTGGAGTTAGGGAAGTTGCTCCCTAACAGGGAGAGGATCCCGCTCATCCCTTACATTCTCACATTACCGGTCGATTTGGCTCTTGGCCGGCCGACCATCTCCTCGGAGAAGCCCACTTCTCCCACGGAGTCGGTCTTGCAGGAACTTAACGCTTCTCTAGCATCATTGCAGGACATGATTTCTTCCTGCTCCCTTGAAAAAGATGATAAGGTGGAGGTCCCATAGTCGCCTGTCAACTTCGTTGTCATTGCACGACAATAGTTTGGGTTGG
The DNA here is from genome assembly GCA_963921825.1 of Erodium maritimum. Classification (NCBI taxonomy): domain Eukaryota; kingdom Viridiplantae; phylum Streptophyta; class Magnoliopsida; order Geraniales; family Geraniaceae; genus Erodium; species Erodium maritimum. The sequence goes on from OY997591.1 coordinate 49,130,857, forward strand.
CGGGAAAGGTTTGGGCACCAAAGCCTCCCCAAAAGGATATTCTCCTTTGGATCATCACTATTGCTTGGGGTGTTCGACGGAGGGCCTCGTGGTCAAGGATCTTGGCCCGAGCTTGTTTGGTATGTACTTCAAGACGGTAGACGCTCGAGACTTTGTTCTGGATAACAAACCCTGGTGCTTTGACGGGCGTCATATCCTGCTCGGAGACTTGGATCCCCATGTCCATAACGTTACGACATGGGACCGTCCACAACTTTGGGTCCATGCCCGGGGCCTCCTGCCCTTGGTCTGGACGAAGGTGATAGGGATCGGTGGCGCTCTGTGGGTCTGTGTAGTAGTCCCCTATGACCAATGAGTGATGTTCTGGGGAGGTACTGTAAAGGTGCTCTACTGGCCCCTTATTGAGCGCACTCTCAGTCGGGGTCTCCTTATGCGATTCAAAGAATTTCTAGACCCAGTAAGGATCGAGCTCACATACTCCAAGCTTCCTAACTTCTATTCCAAATGTGGGTTGATCAGTCATGTTGTGCGGGACTGTGCTGGGTACACCGAGATACGATACTTCCATTCTGGAGTATCACAAGGCCAAGCCCTATGCAACGCACTGAACGGAGACCCCAGCGTAAAGCACCATGTCGGCTAGAGAGTATGTTTCCCCAAGCAGTATATCTTAGGGTTCCTCGTCTCGAGGAGGGAGCGTGTCAGTTTCCCCCAGCACTGTATCTGACCATACAGGGTCTCAAGTCAGCACCCAGACCGGAAAGGTGGACCTCGGCTAGGAAAATTTGGTGACCAGCCAGATCTCTAGTGCCAGGGTCACTAAAGTTTCAGCACCTATTCCGCCTGGGCATAGAGATAGTTAAGGAGCTGCTACCGGGGGAGTGAAGAGGATTGATGCTGAGGGCTGGCAAGCAGCTCTGCCAAGAGGAATGTTAGCCTCATCAAGCTTTAGGGACTGGCTCTGGGATGGGCCGCTAGCGGAAGCCTTGCCTCCTACTACTGATGTAGTCCACACTCGTGATTTGGAGCAGGACTTCCAGTACCATCTTCTTAGCCCCCACCTTTCCTTCCTGCCTTTATGGTGTTTCAACACCGTCTGTAACTGTTCAAGTACTTCAAATAACTACGAACACTTTGTTCTATGTCTGTTCTTTCCTAGTGTGATCTTGTTCCTTTTAGGCAAAAAATATATATGAAAAGTTAAGCCCTAATGTCTTGCTACCTCTGTAGCCATTCACTACCCAAGCTCCTCCAATATTGACCCATAAAGATGATGCTACTGAACTTTGTCATTGCCTACTTCATGTTGGTCATCAAATTGTCAACTAACCCTCAAATTGACTTACCTAGAAAATATTTGTGATGTTGTATTGGATCTAACCAACATCTACCTCATATCAAATCTTGTTTGTTCAACTATTTGATTTGCAACTAGTCAGAATAGTTCATAAATTGAATCAATTAATAGGATTTCGTTTACGTATAAAATATATGAAGGATTCAAGAGTGTGAACAAAATGCTCTCTGAAGGTGAGTTAAGTGGAGCGTCGACAATTCTACTTTGTGGGTCGCCGAAAAAGTAGGAGCATCCTCTACAAAGCATTTACAACTGGAAATCTCAGGATATCAAGAAGATTCTCGGACCTCTTCTAAAGATTGGCGGCACATCAGAGAAAACAATGAAGGCACCAACTTTTTGTACCAAAATCAACTATATTTAAGAAAAAGAAAGGGATGGGAATTAGAGACAACTCAAATCCACAGTTGAGCACAAGAAGCCATCACAATCTCTGGCACAAGCATCCTCATCCATGGTTTGTCCTCCTCCGGGCTTCGAGGATGGTTACAGGTTCCAGCCAAATGGATATGTTGGGTCTTGATGGAGGGTATGAACACATACTTGCAGCGGAAATAACTCGAGACCATGTCATAGAACACTACCAAATATTAGATACACAAGAGAATAAACAATATGGATGTTTCCTTACCAACTAGTTCAAGAAAAGGAAGAGAACACCAAAGAAACGATGATCGGCTTGAGTCTCAAAGACGCCTACGTATCCAATTGGAATCAAAGCCACATAGTTCTTCTTTAGATGACTCAAGAACACAACAAGAGGGGGGAAAAGTGCCAAACTCGAAATTGTAGTGTGAGAGGGAGAGAAGTTGTGTTTCTATTCTTTTCTTGTGATTTGTTGTAGGAAAAAGATGACTTAAACCATCAACAACCATCAAGGACAAGTAAGGTGTGAAGCATGGTGTGAAGTAAGACAAGCATGGTGCTAAGTATGGCAAGACAAGATGGGTTAGGTGGTGAATCACCAACACCTTAATCCTTGTCTTGCTTACTTAGTACTAATTAATCAAGACTTGATTAATTAGTTCCATGGGCCTTGGTTGCATGGGCCTTTCATGGGCCTCTTGGAACATGGCCCATGGCCATTCCCAACGAGGTCCCGTGACGTGCTCATCGCCTCCAAGCCTTCCATACCGGAAATGTCCAACATTATCCAACGCGATCAATCCCAAGACTCCAAGCCTTGTCTTGATCCGTAATGTCCTATTCACTTACGGGCACATGACCCAAAACCCAGTTTTGGTCATGTCCCGAGACAACTCTCTTTTGGCCATTCTCCATAAATGTGTCAATGAGTTTCATCCTTCGGTGTGACCCTTAGGTCTATGCATGTCGATAGATCAACGTAAAATCCCATTTTACTTGATCCTATATAAGTGGCAACTAACGAGACTTTAGTATTGCCTGACACTACATAGCGAATCGAACCAATCGATTCTAACCTTTCCGTCGTCCCTGTCATTATCCTTTTATCTCTGATATCCTGATTGAGATAAGGCATAGAGCCGTCATCCTTATTATTCTCAATCACTGTTCCTTGATATGTGAGATGACTGAATATATGATACCTAGTATCATGTGCATGGCCATGCTATTCTTTCAGTCACTCTCGATCAAGCGGCCGAGAACCGATATCTTTCCCATACCTCAGTATGAGGGATAAATCCCTTAGCCGTCTTTCGTGTCACTCATGCAACCCGTCCCCAAGCCAATCCTGGCCGTTATGGAAGCCCTGTTACGGACAACGTTAGGCTCATGTCAAACTTAGTTGTTGACTGCATAGTGATCACAAAGACTCCTTGGTCTAAGGATACATGACAAGCTACGACACTGAATATGTTAATGACTCAATCTATGGCACATATTCAGGGCGGGTCGTCCAATATCATGTCCCACATGATATCTATGATCAGACTCCGGAATCCCATTCCAATGACTAACAGAACGTAAGCCATGAAGAGCCATCTTTCATACTAGTCGCTTCTAGTGAAGCTTTATTGACTAGGGACCCATCGAGTGTGATCCATCTCGATCTATGGTTCTATTCGCATGGTGGGCATAGATCAGAAATCACATCGATATATTACTCCAACACATAAGTAATAGAAAGCCGCTTTAATCTTATTGCTAATGATGATATATACATTTGGACATTTATGATTGAACTACGGGCACTAAGACTAACAATCTCCCACTTGCCCTAATTCTAATCTAAACTCCAATCTATTCCCATTGACCTTACATGCCTCTCATGTTTAGGCAACGATAGTGCCTTAGTCAACTGGTCGGCTATGTTATCATCAGTTGCAATATAGGTGATCTTCACATCGCCTCGGTTCAGTACTCTCTGATGAGGTGATATCGCCGCAGTACATGTTTGGATTTGTTATGCGATCTGGGCTCTTTAGCTTGCGCAATAGCCCTGTGTTGTCGCAAAATAGGTTCACCGGGCTGGATGGGTTTTTGATTACACCCAACCCTGCCGTGAACTTCCTAATCCACACAGCCTCCTTGGCCGCCTCTGCAGCCGCTATGTACTCGGCCTCTGTCGTGGAGTCAGCGACGGTGTCTTGCTTCACGCTCTTCCAGCTGAAAGCTCCGCCATTCAGCGTGAACACATATGCTGACTGACTTCTAAAGTCATCTGGATCTGTCTGGAAACTAGCGTCTACATATCCATTAACAACTAGTTCAGAATCATCTTTTCCCCCGTACACTAGAAACGCATCCTTAGTTCTTCTCAAATATTTGAGAATCGCTTTGACCGCTATCCAGTGTTCCTCACCAGGGTTAGACTGATGTCTGCTGGTACAACTCAAGGCATATGAGACATCCGATCTCGTGCATATCATGGAATACATGATCGATCCTACCGCCGAAGCGTATGGGATTCGCATCATTCTTTTCAGCTCATCAGGTGTCTTAGGACACTGAGTCTTGCTGAGATGAACGCCATGACGTGCGGGTAAGGGTCCTTTCTTGGAATCAAGCATTGAGAACCTACTCAATACCTTATTCACATAGGTGCTTTGACTTAAACCCAAGACCCTCTTGGTGCGATCTCTATATATCTTAATCCCTAAGATATAAGCAGCATCGCCTAAGTCCTTCATTGAGAAACACTTCCCTAACCAAGCTTTAGTCTCGTGCAAGGTTGGGATGTCGTTTGCAATGAGTAGTATGTCATCGACATACAACACCAGAAAGGTAATCATACCCCCATTTGCCTTCTTGTAAACGCAAGGTTCATCTTCATTCTTGATAAAGCCAAATCCAATTACAGCTTCATCAAAACGAAGGTTCCAACTCCGAGAAGCTTGTTTCAATCCATAAATGGATTTCAACAACTTACAAATCTTTCCCTTATTCTTCGGATCGACAAAACCTTCGGGTTGAGACATATAAACGTCCTCCGACAAATTTCCGTTTAGGAAAGCGGTTTTGACATCCATTTGCCATATCTCGTAATCGTGATATGCAGCTATGGCAAGAAGAATTCGGATAGATTTGACCATAGCCACTGGGGAAAAGGTTTCCTCATAGTCAATCCCTTGGATCTGCCTATAACCTTTCGCCACCAGTCGGGCTTTGTAGGTCTGAGGGTTGCCTTCCATGTCCATCTTCACCTTGAAGATCCATTTGCATCCGATGGTTCTTACACCACCGATGGGATCAACCAGTTCCCAGACTTGGTTGTCCGACATGGATTGCATTTCCTCCCTCATGGCTCCCAGCCATAACTCAGAGTCGGGTCCGTCCACAGCTTCCTGAAATGTAGCTGGATCATCGTGATCCACCACAAGCTCACCGTCACCTCCAGACACAAAGTAACCATATCTCGGAGGTGGACGACTAACCCTTTCAGATCGCCTTGGACCTTCTGGAATTGTTGCAGGAACTGGTCCTTGCTCTACGACCATCTCAGGCTCTTCTACAGGGTTGTCCAGTGGATCAGTTGGATCTGTACCACCCTGAATTTCTTCTAGATGTACAGCCCTCCCACTGACGTCTTTGGAAATAAACTCCCTTTCCATAAAGACCCCACCCCGAGCGACGAACACCGTGTTCTCGCTGGGTTTGTAGAAGTAGTACCCCATTGTTTCTTTGGGATACCCAACGAAGGTGCATTTATCAGATCTTGGTTCGAGCTTAGTCGGAACTAAACGTTTCACATAAGCCTCGCAACCCCAAATCTTCAGGAAGGACAAAACGGGCTTTCTCCCGCGCCATTTCTCAAATGGTGTCCCTTCCACAGCCTTCGTCGGAGCCCGATTCAAAATGAATGCGGCCGTCTCCAGAGCATAACCCCAGAAAGAGATTGGGAGATCAGTCCCACTAATCATGGACCGGACCATATCCAATAAAGTCCGATTTCTCTGTTCGGACACACCATTCAATTGTGGTGTTCCGGGAGGAGTCCATTCCGAAAGGATCCCACTTTCTGCTAGATGATCTAAAAACTCTGTGGTCAAGTATTCTCCACCTCGATCTGATCGAAGTGCTTTAATACTTTTCCCGAGCTGGTTTTCTACTTCAGTCTTAAACTCTTTGAATTTATCAAAAGCTTCAGACTTATGTCTCATCAAATAGACATAACCATATCTACTGAAGTCGTCAGTAAATGTGATAAAATAGCTAAAACCCCTCTTGGCAAGTGTGCTCATTGGTCCACACACATCCGAGTGTATTAGCCCCAATAAGTCACCCGCCCTTTCACCGCGACCGATGAAGGGCGCTTTAGTCAGTTTTCCCATCAAACAAGATTCGCATCTATCAATCGAATGAAATTCGAATGGACTAAGAAGTCCATACTTGTGAAGTGTTGATATGCATTTCTCGTTTATGTGGCCTAAACGACAATGCCATAAAAGAGTTTGGTCTAAATCATTGGACTTAGACCTCTTGGTATTTACATTATATATAGAGCTTGAGGCATTGTTATCCATATCCAATATGTACAATCCTCCAACCATTTTGGCGCTAGCATAAAATATATCATTGCATAAAATATTGAAAATCTCATTTCCAACATCAAAATTGTATCCTTCCTTGTCCAACAAAGAAATAGATACAATATTCCTACTGAAAGTAGGTACACAATATACATTGTTCAAAACAAAAACTAGCCCACTTGGCAAAAGAAGACTTATGGATCCTACAGCAGTCGCCACAACTCTAGTCTTGTTGCCCACTCTGAGGTCCACCTCGTCCTTCTTCAAGCTTCTCCTACCTTCCAGCCACTGCACATTAGTACAAATGTGAGATTCAGCCCCGGTATCCAATACCCATGAATCTTTGGAAGTAGTGAGATTTAGCTCTATAAAGAAAATACCTGATGAAGGCACAGTCCCACCGCCCTTCTTCAGATCATCCAGAAACTTCCTGCAATCTTTCTTCCAGTGACCAGGCTGTTGACAGTAGAAGCAGACATTCTCGACATCCTTCCCCTTCCTTGAGGACTCCCCGGTCCTAGGAGGGTTAGGACGCTTCGGATGCCTCATCTTTCCCGCCAAGTGCATAGGGGCCTTGCCCTTACCACTAACAGTTCCCTTATTCTTGAAACTCTTTCCCTGTCTGACCATCAGAACATCCTTGGATCCCTGATCCTTGACGTTCTTTTCAGCAGTTACCAACATTCCATGCAACTCTGAAATGGTCTTGTCCATATCGTGCATATGATAGTTCATGACGAACGTAGCATATGAACGAGGAAGGGAACACAGAACCACATCCGCTGCCATCTCGTTCTCTATCTTAAGACCCAGTCGATTAAGATGTTCGAGATGCCCCTTCATCTTTAGGACATGAGGACCCACGGAGACTCCTGCTGACATTTTGCAGGAGAGAAGTTCATTAAGGACATTGTATCTCACGATACGTGCCCTTTCCTTGAACATACCCTTTATGATCCCCATCATAGTATAGGGGTCATCAGAGTACTCCATGAACTGGTCTTGGAGATCAGACTCCATGCAGCCCAGCATAATACATGCCACATCTATAGAATCGCTAAGGTGCTTTTGGTATGCATCCTTAACGGCCCTAATGGCATTATTAGCTGGCTCCTCAGGGATAGCCTGGTCTAGGACATATTCTTTGCGCTCGAATTTGAGGACTATCCTCAAGTTTCTGTCCCAGTCCAAGTAGTTTGTCCCACTTAGCTTGATCCTATCAAGAATGGTTTTTAGTGACAAACTACTATTGTTCGCTGAAGTACTTGCCATTTGATCTACACGACAAACAAAATATAATCAGTAAACTGAATAAATTTTATGAAGATCAAGTTCAAACACCAACCAATTGATTCTAAACCTTTAGAACCTAAAACCAAGATCCTTGATTCACCCGATTAAGCTGAACTAATGCTCACCACTTAATCGAGCTATGTAGGTAGGTCTCCATCCAATCACATCCAATGTGACTCTTGGCTAGGGTATGTACTCATGTACACGGCTTACCCTATCTAATACCCTAGCTCAACCTCAGGCTGAGAATCGTAGTCGGGTCCACCAATTTTCAACTATGGCCCGTCACTATGTGGGTGCTCCGCTAATGCGCACGACACCTACACATGTCGTCCAAACCTACTACCCCGCTTTCCCATGGATGCTCCGCTAATGCGCACGACACCCATAGGACGGGGAGGTAGTAAGGTGTTGATAATTGGGAGGTATCGGACATGACCCGTTTTTACTTGTCCGGTTGTGTTTTAAACTTTTGGCACATCCTAGATGCGATGAGCACATCAACTACATTCCAAATGTAATGATGCCTCCAATTACATCCAATGTAATTCTTCCTTCGAACCTGTCAACTACATCCAATGTAATGACGATTCTAAGGGCTCACAGACAATGATTAAAACCAATTTTATCTTTGCATGTGAGGTGATATGCTCGGTAAATTAAGTTAAGCATGCAATTCTAAAACACATAGAAATGATCATGCAAAAACTAAACCAAGCATAAAGCGTTAAATATGTACATAATAGCCCACTAAACTAACTCCCACTAGCTTCTTGAGCTCCACCGACTCCAAGCCGATGTCAAAACCCGAGAAGCCACCAAAGGACCTTTTCGCCCTTTCTTCGTCTTGAGTAAAATATTACAATTTAATACACGACTCGCAGGTCGGGAATTAATAAATATTACAAATAAGTGGTACGACGACCACACCTCGAAAAAATAATTACACGCTAACTCTAACGGCTCGCAGGCCGTGAAAAGCGATAAATAATTAAATCAAACTCGGGGCTATTATGTACACCATGCCAACATCACATCACACATCGTGTTATCAAACAAGCATGTTATCAAACATCATGTGATTTTCCGGTTTTAATTAATTGCCAAGTTTCGAAATTTTTTGATACTCGGTTTATCGAAACCGTTCAAAATTGAAACTTTTGAACATTTGATTTTTGAGTTCATCAAGACGGTTCCAAACTCGTCATGACTAACAAAACGGTTTAGCTCGGCATATTGACCATCCAATGGTCATGCTTGGCCTAGCTCCGTCCAACGGAGCCCCGTTCGGTCCCGGTTTCGGCTCCCCGCGAGTCCCGCTCCCGAGCCCGAAAAATCAAATTTTTTTCAAAAATTCCAGATTTGATAAACTTTTCAAAAATTCATTTTTCATGCATTAAACCCATAAACAAGAATTTAAAACATGTTATCAAACAATTTAGCAAATTAACATGCAAAACCGAAACTAGCAAGCAAAACCGAAAGTTCTCTTGTGAATCCCGAAGGTAGCACGGCTCTGATACCACTGTTGGGTCTCGATGGAGGGTATGAACACATACTTGCAGCGGAAATAACTCGAGACCATGTCATAGAACACTACCAAATATTAGATACACAAGAGAATAAACAATATGGATGTTTCCTTACCAACTAGTTCAAGAAAAGGAAGAGAACACCAAAGAAACGATGATCGGCTTGAGTCTCCAAGACGCCTACGTATCCAATTGGAATCAAAGCCACGTAGTTCTTCTTTAGATGACTCAAGAACACAACAAGAGGGGGGAAAAGTGCCAAACTCGAAATTGTAGTGTGAGAGGGAGAGAAGTTGTGTTTCTATTCTTTTCTTGTGATTTGTTGTAGGAAAAAGATGACTTAAACCATCAACAACCATCAAGGACAAGTAAGGTGTGAAGCATGGTGTGAAGTAAGACAAGCATGGTGTTAAGTATGGCAAGACAAGATGGGTTAGGTGGTGAATCACCAACACCTTAATCCTTGTCTTGCTTACTTAGTACTAATTAATCAAGACTTGATTAATTAGTTCCATGGGCCTTGGTTGCATGGGCCTTTCATGGGCCTCTTGGAACATGGCCCATGGCCATTCCCAACGAGGTCCCGTGACGTGCTCATCGCCTCCAAGCCTTCCATACCGGAAATGTCCAACATTATCCAACGCGATCAATCCCAAGACTCCAAGCCTTGTCTTGATCCGTAATGTCCTATTCACTTACGGGCACATGACCCAAAACCCAGTTTTGGTCATGTCCCGAGACAACTCTCTTTTGGCCATTCTCCATAAATGTGTCAATGAGTTTCATCCTTCGGTGTGACCCTTAGGTCTATGCATGTCGATAGATCAACGTAAAATCCCATTTTACTTGATCCTATATAAGTGGCAACTAACGAGACTTTAGTATTGCCTGACACTACATAGCGAATCGAACCAATCGATTCTAACCTTTCCGTCGTCCCTGTCATTATCCTTTTATCTCCGATATCCTGATTGAGATAAGGCATAGAGCCGTCATCCTTATTATTCTCAATCACTGTTCCTTGATATGTGAGATGACTGAATATATGATACCTAGTATCATGTGCATGGCCATGCTATTCTTTCAGTCACTCTCGATCAAGCGGCCGAGAACCAATATCTTTCCCATACCTCAGTATGAGGGATAAATCCCTTAGCCGTCTTTCGTGTCACTCATGCAACCCGTGCCCAAGCCAATCCTGGCCGTTATGGAAGCCCTGTTACGGACAACGTTAGGCTCAGGTCAAACTTAGTTGTTGACTGCATAGTGATCACAAAGACTCCTTGGTCTAAGGATACATGACAAGCTATGACACTGAATATGTTAATGACTCAATCTATGGCACATATTCAGGGCGGGTCGTCCAATATCATGTCCCACATGATATCTATGATCAGACTCCGGAATCCCATTCCAATGACTAACAGAACGTAAGCCATGAAGAGCCATCTTTCATACTAGTCGCTTCTAGTGAAGCTTTATTGACTAGGGACCCATCGAGTGTGATCCATCTCGATCTATGGTTCTATTCGCATGGTGGGCATAGATCAGAAATCACATCGATATATTACTCCAACACATAAGTAATAGAAAGCCGCTTTAATCTTATTGCTAATGATGATATATACATTTGGACATTTATGATTGAACTACGGGCACTAAGACTAACAGGATAAATAAGACCTATGCACGCAGTAAAGCCAAGAGAGTTGGAAGCAAATGTTGGGTTTTCCCTAGGCCCAATTGGGTTTCAAGCCCAATTGAGTCTTGGACCCAATAATTAAAAGTATATAAAGAGATAATTAGGGTTAAGAGACATAATTTTTCAGATTATTCTCTGCAGCCACTTTTTCTATTCTCTCCCAAACAACCAAAAGAAGAATCTTTCTTCTCCATAGCCGTCTTAATCGTTGAAAGCATCAAAGATCATTACTCGGTGTGGATACACTAGAGGCTTCGTAGTTTCGGGGCTAAATCAATTTCGGTCTACAAATCAAGTAAGTGATTTTTTTTATAATAGGGTAATCAAATTAGAACAAATATGTTACTGTTCATTTTCTCTCTAGAGAAACAGTGATTCATCATGTTCTTCATTCAAGTTCTTCAGTAGATCTCCATGTTCTTCACTCAACATCTTCATACATCCTGATCCCTTTCTTCATCAGCTCACATCCTTCTCATCTTCCTCGGTCATCTCTTGGTGTAGTGTCCAAGGTGGAACTCCACATCCATCGGACCACCAAAGGTTCTTGGTTCTTTACTTTCTCTCACACAGCTGCTGTACACCATGCCTTCTCTATCATTACAAGAGCTCAGTGGAGACTTGCCTGCAATAATTAAACATCCTCACATTCAGCCTCAGATCAACAATGGTAACAAAGGCAAAGGTTCAAGCTTTCAAACTCCATCTCCTACACACACAGATAAGACTCAACAGTATTCAGTTGGAGGTTGTACAAAACAATTGGATGGCCAGAAAATGTTTTATGATAGAAATTTTAGGCCTATCTCCTCTGGAAAAGATTCAACTCCCTCCTATGGTAGTATACATCTGGGCAGGGAAGAGTTATACAATGCTTCTCCAATAGTGGGTAATCTTAATGCTAAAGACTTCTCTGGTGAAAGGCGAAATGAAGAAGGATCTTCATCAATGGGCTACCCTCCTCCAGGTTTTGAAAAGGTCCTTCACCCTCCTATTAATCTAAAGAAGCAGGTCCTCCTACCCTCCTATACATCAAATTTCACAGCCTTTGTTCTCAACATTCCCCCAAAAGCCAACAATGAATGGTTGGATGCAATCTTTGGCAATTGTAAAGGCTTCCTTAAATCTATGGTGGGATATAAAGCTAATGCCAGAGGCAATTGGTATGGGTTTGTCTACTTCTAATCCAAAGCAGATTTAGCACAAGTAGTGTTTGAATTCAATGTATAAAAAATCAGAAATCAAACCTTATTTGTGACTGAAGCCTGGTCTAAAAATAGGTCTGACAATAAGATATATTCCAAACCAGCTTCCCAGGGTCTTATTTACCAAGAAAAAACCTATGAAGAATTCAAGCATCAAGGTTCAATAGTTTGCACAAAACAAAAATTCTGGGAGGGAGCTCATCTTGCCTTGACACATTTAAATCTTTCTGTGGAGGCAATAATGAGAGAGATAGCTCTAGAAGGAATCTGTGAAGTTCAACTCAAAGACCTAGGCAATAAGGTCATCCTGGTCTCCTGCCCTGATCCTCAGTTTGATAAACATATGTTCTATGATGATGGAGCTAGGTTACAACAATGATTAACTTTCATCCATGGGAAAGAGGCACTAAACTAACCTGGTTAGCCCTTCAAGGAATACCCTATCAAGGTTGGTGTGTGGAGACTTACCAAGCAGCTGTGGAAAACTATGGAAAGGTGGTATACTCTCATCCTATCTCAGACCAAGATCTTCACATTCATACTGCCTTTGTGCTAGTTCATACTCTTTATCTAAAAGCTATTTCAAAAGAGGTGAATATCACTCTGGGAAGAAAAAATTATACAGTACTAATTACTTCAGTGCAAGCTAGTGATATTCCTGCTATTTAGAGTCCTGAATTCACAAATCCATTCAATGAGGCCTCTACATCAGAGCATTCAAAACCTGCTGATACAGACTCTCCCTATGTCAGTAATTATTCAAAAGAGCTACATTCAATGAATGATGAGAGTCAAGAACTTTCTCCTTCCCTTTCTCAGCCTAATAATATTGAGGAGGGTTCTTTGGGCAAGCATTTACTATGTAATGATGAATCGGAGCTGAATCTGGTGGATCCAATTATTACCAGTCCAAGAATGGATCAAGAAGTTGGTAATAGGCTTTCTGTCATAAATGAAGCCTTGGAATCTGAAAGGGAATTAATTGCTTCAGAATTGATTGAATCTTCAGTTATTGCTATTTCTAGTACAAATCTGGATTTGATGGAGGATCAGTGGTTGTTTGTGAAAGATACATTTGATCGTGAAGAAAGGAATTTAGAGGACATCAATGTATTTGAAAGAGAAGCTATGGGTTGGGAAAATAATACCCAGAAGATTACCAATTGCTTAATTGCTACGGTGCCTGTTTCTAAGTCTCACTCTCAGTTACCAAAAGTGGAATCTCAACTACCCACAACCTTCTCTCCTCTTCAGTCACAGGTTTATCCCTCTAATCAACAATTAGTGAAAACTAATCTAGTTCATCTAACTGTTGACAAGACTTTGGCAGCTAATAAGTTAATAAAAGACACTTCAATAGCATGGGTATTGGAAGAACATTTAATGAAGCAAAAGGCTTTATTAATTATGGACCCTACTCAAGAGAAAAGTACACCTTTTACAGCTGCTTCTGATTTGGGAATAGACTTAACCCTCCCTCTCTCATCATTAGAGGGGCCCCAAGGACTGGATTTGTAATAAGCACTCCCGGTCAACGCCAGTCAAACCTGCGAAAAACAATAAAATTTAAAATTTTTGAGCAGACACTGAATTGAACTGAAATTGGACCCCGAGGGTCATACCGGACTTAAGTTGACCCCGTTATCGACCAAAGTGAGTTCCGGGGAACTCAGGGCAACTTTCTGATCAATTTGGGAAATTTTGACTTTTCGCTGGAAAAGTCAACCGAGCGACGTTTTGGTCCATTTGAGGACCGTTTTGGATCCAAAAAGCTTAGCCGTCATTGCAGCGGTCTTAGTTGAGCCGTTTCCTTGTAGCCCGCCAAGTTTCGTGATTTCTTGGGAAAAGTGCCCGTTCGGGGCCCGAAACGTCCGTTTTTCGCGAATCTGATTGGAAAATATCAACTAGATATTTTCCAAAAGGTGTGGGACCCACCTTGACACTTGTCAATTATATGGTGGTGTAAATTTTGGGGGGAAAAGGTGTGGATGGGAGTGTTGGCCGACCATATGGGTTAAAGGAGAGAAAAGTGGTGTTTTGTTGTTAGCTGTTTTAAATTAGAAAGAAGAAGAGAGAGGTTAGAGAGAGGAGAAGAAGAAGAAGAAGAGAGAAGGAGTAAGGGTTAGGGTTTGGAGGAAAATCAAGCCCTTGGATCGTCTTGAAGCAAAGAGCAATCCCGTTCCCCTCATCCTCCTCTACGGTAATACCCAAACCGATTCTCATTTTGATTATTTTGGAAAGCTAGGGTTTTGTTAAAACGAATGACTTAGGGTTGTGTGGAGGTTGGGGAGGTGTTGGAGACGTTTTAGAGGTGTTTGGGGGTTTAATTTCACGTTTTCCGGTGACCGGAGGCTCGGGAGGAGCTCCGGCCACCGTGGGTGGTGGCCGGCCGGCCATGAGGTGGCTGGCCGGAGCTGGCAGCAACCACCACATGGTGGCCGAGCCTCCCCTTGAGCCCTAGGAGCTCTCGGCCAAGTGGGTTGGTGGGGCCCACGTGCTCGGGTGCTCGGGTTTTATCGTTCGGGTGGTTTAAAACGTTCCCCGGACCATTTACCCTTAATCGAATCGAAATTTGGAATTAAATTGGAGAAGTTGTAATTTATCGGGTTTAGAAACTTTAAACGTCATTTAATTGACTCGGGAGTCGGAATTCGATTCGGGCAAGTACATTGGATTCCTTGAACTATTCTAAGACCGTAGAAACGAAAACGGGGGCTTTTGGAGCCCCGGAAGGCAATTAGCAAAACCCGGGCAGATTCGCCATGTCGGGCGAATCGGGCCTTTATGGGTCCTTTATCGACAATGTCGGGTAATTGGGAAGTTTGGGAGTGATCGACATTGTCGGGGTTAAGTTTGGGCATCGAGTTTAATGGTTTTCAGTTTATTCCTGCGAGTAGTTAAGTGCCTTTAAACTTGTGTTCTTTTAGATCGTGCCGCGGACCGAGGCAAGGGAAAGCTGGGTGAGTGACTGAGATCATCACCGGAGCTCGTGGTTTGGCTTTTGGGAGAACACGCACGAGGTAGGGAAAAGTAGCCGGATCTCGGCCCTGACTAGGGAAAGTTAACAGTAGAATTGCATGTGACACCGGGGTGTCGTGGGTTAAGTGGGCTTATTTAAATATTAGAAAAGCATGATGCGGGATTGTAGCGTTTATTAGAAAAGCATGTTACGGGAACTTAGTAATTATTGGAAAGGCATGTGACACTTAGTAGTGTCGTAGGAGCAGAGAACTTAGCGATAATTGTTTTACTGGAGGCATATGACCATGCCCGGAGGTTGATTGTGAAACTGTTGATATTAGGACTGTTGGAGGCTTGGGTTAAGCCGGAGGTTGATTGTTTATTTTGGCGTCTTGGGTGGCCTTGAGAGCACGTGTTTTATTGTTGAGTCTTGGGTGGCCATGAGAGCCCGTGTTATTATTCGTGTTTGGGTGGCCATGAGAGCCCGTACTTTACTGTTGGTGTTTTAGCTGGCTTACGAGTTAGAGTCTCGGTAAGTTGCAAGCGTGTTTTATTGTTGAGTTTTGGGTGGCCATGAGTGCCCGTGGGGTTGTTGAACCCGTGTCTTTACCTTTGGAGTTTTGGGTGGCCTTGAGAGCCCGTGTACTAAGGTTGCTGTCTTTGGCTGGCCTAACCGAGTTAGAGTCTCGAGGGGGTTGCAAGCCTTCTTTATCTGGCTTACGAGTTAGAGTCTCGGTAAGTTGCAAGCGTGTCTTATGGTTGGTGTCTTGGGAGGCCGTGAGTGCCTGTGGGGCTGTTGAGTCCGTGTCTTACGGTTGGTGTGTCTTGGGAGGCCGTGAGTGCCTGTGGGGTTGTTGAGTCCGAGTTTTACTGTTGGTGTCTTGGTGGCCATGAGTGCCTGTGAGTGTTGATTCTGGGTTGTTACTGGTTGTTGAACTTGCTTGTGATTGTGATTGTGATTGTGTTTGTGTTTGTGGTTACCGGAGGTTGGGGGCCCGCTTCCTGAAACGGGGGTCCACGACCACACGCGTCTGCATGTTCAAACGGGGTAGGGGGCCCGCCCGCCAATAAAGGGGTCCTGGCCGCGCGTTTGTGGTTTGGGTTTATTTGCATACCTTGGCTGGCTTATGGGTTAAAGTCCCAGTAAGTTGCAGCATTTTCCGGCTGGCTTATAGGTTAGTGTCCCAGTAAGTTGCAGTATTTTCCGGCTGGCTTATGTGTTAGAGTCCCGGTAAGTTGCAGCATTCTTGGGTTGGCCTGACCGGGTTAGAGTCCCGGGAGGGCGTTCTTGGCAGCTGGTTTGCAATCCTTTGTGATCTTGTTTGGTGTGCGATCCTTCGTGATCTTGTTTGGGGTGATCCCTTGTGATGCTGTTTGGTGTTGAGTAACTTTCTTTTGAGTCCTTGGAAGAGGTTGTCAATGGTTGTGTCGGGTCTGCTTTACGTGTCAGGGTGTCGAGTTGGTCAGGGAAGGCAATAGTGGGTGTATGTCCAGTTAGAGTACTTGGGTTGGGGATGGTGTTCCCCGGTGTTGAGTTGTTGTTGGTGTTACTTGTTTTGTCTGCTATTTATGCCGTAGTCAGTCTGCTATCCGTGGTGGTGAGCGAACGCTCACCCCTAGCTGCTTTTCCTACAGGTACTGTTCGTGGGACGGGCTAGGTGAGCTCTCGAAGCTTGTGGAGCTAGGAGCGGAGTCCGGGTTTTGTCTTTTGAGTCTAGTGACGGATACCTTGTACTTTTGTCCACGTGTTGGGACGTATTTTTTTTAAACTGTAATTATTATTTTGTTGAACACAAATGGTACTTTTAAAGTGTTTAATGAAAACAGGTTTCAAGTGTTTTTATGTTTTTAAAACATTCGCGTCCCGAGTTCGATTTACTGAAATTGGGGCGTGACAGCTTGGTATCAGAGCTCGAGGTTTCATACCTCGGACTGTACGTCAATTAGGTGGGGAGAGTCGAGTCGGTAGAGTCCCGTCGTACGTTGGGTACGCAGGTCCGGAACCGTGTGTAGACCCGTGGTGTTGTGAGTCCTGCTTGTGTTTGTGTGTGCGTGCAGTGTTTTCTTGCTGGCTTGCTGATTGTTGTTGCTGTGTGAAATGTTTTTAAGCTGTCGCGGGTCGACTCAGGAGCGCTCCTGTAGTCGAACGTGACGGTGCTGATATCAAGTCGGTACAACGTAGTTCGGGGACGCCTAGACCGGGTTGTAACCACATGATGTCAAGTTTGAGGTTTTTAAAAATGAAGTGGAGAAATCTTTTAAAATTTGATTGTTTTGATGTTGTTTGACGCCGTGAGCGTTGTGTTTGACTTTGATTGGCCCTGTGGGCGTATTGTGATTGATGTTGGTGTGCCCGATGGGCGCTGTTTGACCTTGGTTGGCCCGGTGGGCGGGTGTCGTCGTTGTTGTGTTGTTGTTGGCCTTGTCGGTTTGTGTTTTGGTTGAGGTTGGGGAGACTTGTGTTTGGTCTTGTTTGGGTGTACGTGTGTTGGTGAATGGTGGGTCGAGCGTGTGTGTAGTTTAAGGCGTTTTTTTGGGATAAAACGGGGTAAGGTTCGGGTCTGAAACAAGGGAAAAAAGGCCCAGTAGCGTCGCGAGGGCCTGGGCCGCGGTCTGGTGGCTAGGGCTTTAGCAAAACAGAGGGTCAGGAGGGCCTGGAGGGCGGCCTAGTGGCCGAGGCCTCCGCGGCCTGGAGGGCGGCCTGGTGGCCGAGGCCTTCGCGGCCTGGGGGGCGGCCTGGTGGCCGAGGCTTTAGCAGATCAGAGAAATCCGAGGCTTTATCTTTTGTTTCGTTGTGCGGTTAGGCTTGTCGTTGCGTGAATTGGTGCGCGTTTTTGCGATCTATTTGAGGTCTCCTTACGTATTATTTTTTTAACTGAAGTACTAATAGTGTGAGAAATGGTGTATGCTCAGCTGAGAGCGTGTTTTCCCGTCTTGAGGTTTCCCTACGTGATCGGGTATTTGGGTGATTGAGGTTGTGAACCATAGTGATTGCTGAATTGAGGAAGTGTTTCCCGTGTCGAGATTTATCTTACATGAGCGAGTACTTGAGGTGTTGTTAGCGTGAGCAGTGTGACGTTTGGCATCACGTTCTGAGGTAGTGGTTTGCCCTGGTTAGATCGATAAGTCTGTAGTGCTTTACTAGTATGCCATAATCGAACAAGTGTCCGTGGAGGTGAGCATAACGCTCATCCCCTTTACTACTTTTCCCGCAAGGGACGAGTAGCGAACACTGGTTTGGTTGCGGAAAGTTACAAGTAATGCCTAGAGGACCGTGTGAGGATTACACTAGACCTTACCAGGGTGACTAATGGAGTGGGTGTTCGGTTTCCGTTTTGGGCGTCAGTTTCATTGACTCGTTTGTTCGCCGAGTTGTGCTGAGAGGCTGGGGCTGAGTTTAGAGCTGTTGAGTCCACCCCTGCGTCGTGACACGCCGGTTGGTGGTGGGGTGGTGTTGACTAGGGTCTGTCGTGCCTGCGGAGTTAGAGAAGCGAACCGGTACAGGAGGTTCGAGAGAGGGATCAAGAACCCCGATGCTGGATCGAGCCCTCACCCCGAGGACCGGGTAGGTTCGGAGTTGGTGGGCACGACGACGGTAGTGGAGCGAGGTCTTAGAGAGACCGCGAGGGTCTGTGAGGTTTAGCAGCGACTGAGCTTGTACGTGTATCCGTGGGAAGGATACCCACGAAATGACCGCCTTGACGTGATCCTGGGAATGGATTGGCGAGCGAAGTACCAAGTCATTATCGACTGTTACAGGCGACGAGTGACGGTGTCAACAGGCAACACGAAAGGTTCGTGTATTCTGGGCAGTAGGAGCGGAGTTTTTTCCTGTCGGCTTGTCTGCAGTAAAGGAAGTATCGGCCGAGCAGAGCCGAGAATTACCGCGAGTGGCGTGCGAGTTCCCCGAGGTCTTCCCTAAGGAATTGAGCGGGTTGCCACCAGTTCGTGAGGTGGAGTTCGGGATTGACCTGGTGCCGGGAACGGCAGCGATATCGATGGCGCCTTACAGGTTCGCGCCAGCCGAGTTGACCGAGCTGAAGAGTCAGCTCGAGGAACTTCGGGAGAAGGGGCTTATTCGTCCGAGCACATCGCCGTGGGGTGCGCCAGCACTCTTCATGAAGAAGAAGAGTGGAGAGCTTCGGATGTGCATGGACTACCGGAAACTGAACCGGGTTACGGTGAATGACCGATACCCGATGCCGAAAATTGATGACCTTTTCTACCAGTTGAGAGGGTCGACGTATTTCTCGAAGATCGACCTGCGATCCGGATACTACCAGTTGCGAGTCCGAGAGGGGGACGTCGCAAGGACTGCATCTCGGACATGCTATGAACATTACGAGTTCTGGGTGATGACTCTGAACTACCGAACGCACCTGCCGCGCTCTTGGACCTGATGAACAGTATAGTCCGGCTGTTCTTAAATCAGTTTGTGGTGGTGTCTTGTGGACGACCAGGATCCGGGAGATAGTCGACGGCAGTACGGACGCCGAGGGTTGGGATCGTTGTACTAATTGGGAGTTACGGTATCGTGGAGGTTTGTACATACCGCGTGGCGGCGGAGGCGACGAGCTACGAGAGTCGCATCATTCGCGTCTAACAGTGCACGTGAATAGCACTAAGAGGAGCGCGACATCAGGTGGCATGTCAAGTGGAGCGGGATGTAGAGAGCGGTCGCGAAGTTAGTATCGCGATGCCTCGCCCGTCGGCAGGTGAGAGCCGAACAACAGCGTCCCGCTGGATTATTGCAGCCACCGCCGGTTGCACGGTGGAAGTGGGGGGCACGTCACGATGGGTTTCATGAGTGATTGGCCGAGTTTGCCTACAACAACAGCTTTCAGGCCAGTATCATGATGGCACCGTTCGAAGCATTGTGTGATAGGCCGTGTCGGTCGCCCGTGTGCTGGGCAGAAGTGAGAAATAAGAGGTTACTGGGTCTAGAACTGGATCGAGAGACAGCTGAGTTGGTCGTGCCAAAGCGTGAGCGGTTGAAGTTCGTGCAGAGTCAGCAGGAGCTATGTTGACTGACGGCGCCGACCTCTCGAGTCAGCAATCAGTGGTCATGTATCCCAGGAGGTGAGCCCGAAAGATGGACTAATGCGTCTCAACCGCGGCAGAGGCGGGTTAGCCCCGCGGTGTATCGGGCCTTTCGAGGTCTTGAGTACGTCATTGAATGGGCAGATGTCGAGGTAACGGGTGATGTCTCGTGTAAGGAGAAACCGATGCGGAAAAGGGATCCACGAGAGCAGGTCCTACGCGGAAAGGTTATCCGCTTAGAGCTGGTGTTGTGGCGACACCACGAGGCCGAGTCGACTTGGGAACGCGAGGACGAGGTTCGAGCGAAGTACCCCGACCGGTTCGACTCCTGACGTGCGTTGTTCTAAATTTCGGGGACGAAATTCCTTTAAGGGGGGTAGATTATAATAACCACTCCCAGTCAACGCCAGTCAAACCTGCGAAAAAAAGAAAATTTAAAATTTTTGAGCAGACACTGAATTGAACCGAAATTGGAACCCGAGGGTCATACCGGACTTAAGTTGACCCCGTTATCGACCAAAGTGAGTTCCGGGGAACTCAGGGCAACTTTCTGATCAATTTGGGAAATTTTGACTTTTCGCTGGAAAAGTCAACCGAGCGACGTTTTGGTCCATTCGAGGACCGTTTTGGATCCAAAAAGCTTAGCCGTCGTCGCAGCGGTCTTAGTTGGGCCGTTTCTTTGTAGCCCGCCAAGTTTCGTGATTTCTTGGGAAAAGCGCCCGTTCGGGGCCCGAAACGTCCGTTTTTCGCGAATCTGATTGGAAAATATCAACTAGATATTTTCCAAAAGGTGTGGGACCCACCTTGACACTTGTCAATTATATGGTGGTGTAAATTTTGGGGGGAAAAGGTGTGGATGGGAGTGTTGGCCGACCATATGGGTTAAAGGAGAGAAAAGTGGTGTTTTGTTGTTAGTTGTTTTAAATTAGAAAGAAGAAGAGAGAGGTTAGAGAGAGGAGAAAAAGAAGAAGAAGAGAGAAGGAGTAAGGGTTAGGGTTTGGAGGAAAATCAAGCCCTTGGATCGTCTTGAAGCAAAGAGCAATCCTGTTCCCCTCATCCTCCTCTACGGTAATACCCAAACCGATTCTCGTTTTGATTATTTTGGAAAGCTAGGGTTTTGTTAAAACGAATGACTTAGGGTTGTGTGGAGGTTGGGGAGGTGTTGGAGACGTTTTAGAGGTGTTTGGGGGTTTAATTTCACGTTATCCGATGACCAGAGGCTCGGGAGGAGCTCCGGCCACCGTGGGTGGTGGCCGGCCGGCCATGAGGTGGCTGGCCGGAGCTGGCAGCAGCCACCACATGGTGGCCGAGCCTCCCCTTGAGCACTAGGAGCTCTCGGCCAAGTGGGTTGGTGGGGCCCACGTGCTCGGGTGCTCGGGTTTTATCGTTCGGGTGGTTTAAAACGTTCCCCGGACCATTTACCCTTAATCGAATCGAAATTTGGAATTAAATTGGAGAAGTTGTAATTTATCGGGTTTAGAAACTTTAAACGTCATTTAATTGACTCGGGAGTCGGAATTCGATTCGGGCAAGTACATTGGGTTCCTTGAACTATTCTAAGACCGTAGAAACGAAAACGGGGGCTTTTGGAGCCCCGGAAGGCAATTAGCAAAACCCGGGCAGATTCGCCATGTCGGGCGAATCGGGCCTTTATGGGTCCTTTATCGACAATGTCGGGTAATTGGGAAGTTTGGGAGTGATCGACATTGTCGGGGTTAAGTTTGGGCATCGAGTTTAATGGTTTTCAGTTTATTCCTGCGAGTAGTTAAGTGCCTTTAAACTTGTGTTCTTTTAGATCGTGCCGCGGACCGAGGCAAGGGAAAGCTGGGTGAGTGACTGAGATCATCACCGGAGCTCGTGGTTTGGCTTTTGGGAGAACACGCACGAGGTAGGGAAAAGTAGCCGGATCTCGGCCCTGACTAGGGAAAGTTAACAGTAGAATTGCATGTGACACCGGGGTGTCGTGGGTTAAGTGGGCTTATTTAAATATTAGAAAAGCATGATGCGGGATTGTAGCGTTTATTAGAAAAGCATGTTACGGGAACTTAGTAATTATTGGAAAGGCATGTGACACTTAGTAGTGTCGTAGGAGCAGAGAACTTAGCGATAATTGTTTTACTGGAGGCATATGACCATGCCCGGAGGTTGATTGTGAAACTGTTGATATTAGGACTGTTGGAGGCTTGGGTTAAGCCGGAGGTTGATTGTTTATTTTGGCGTCTTGGGTGGCCTTGAGAGCCCGTGTTTTATTGTTGAGTCTTGGGTGGCCATGAGAGCCCGTGTTATTATTCGTGTTTGGGTGGCCATGAGAGCCCGTACTTTACTGTTGGTGTTTTAGCTGGCTTACGAGTTAGAGTCTCGGTAAGTTGCAAGCGTGTTTTATTGTTGAGTTTTGGGTGGCCATGAGTGCCCGTGGGGTTGTTGAACCCGTGTCTTTACCTTTGGAGTTTTGGGTGGCCTTGAGAGCCCGTGTACTAAGGTTGCTGTCTTTGGCTGGCCTAACCGAGTTAGAGTCTCGAGGGGGTTGCAAGCCTTCTTTATCTGGCTTACGAGTTAGAGTCTCGGTAAGTTGCAAGCGTGTCTTATGGTTGGTGTCTTGGGAGGCCGTGAGTGCCTGTGGGGCTGTTGAGTCCGTGTCTTACGGTTGGTGTGTCTTGGGAGGCCGTGAGTGCCTGTGGGGTTGTTGAGTCCGAGTTTTACTGTTGGTGTCTTGGTGGCCATGAGTGCCTGTGAGTGTTGATTCTGGGTTGTTACTGGTTGTTGAACTTGATTGTGATTGTGTTTGTGTTTGTGGTTACCGGAGGTTGGGGGCCCGCTTCCTGAAACGGGGGTCCACGACCACACGCGTCTGCATGTTCAGACGGGGTAGGGGGTGTTAGTCTTTGTGCCCATAGTTCAATCCTAAATGTCCAAATGTATATATCATCGTTAGCAATAAAATTAAAGCGTCTTTATATTACTTATGTGTTGGAGTAATATATCGATGTGTGCTCTGATATATGCCCACCATGCGAATAGAACCATAGATCGAGATAGATCACACTCGATGAGTGACACGAAAGGCGGCTAAGGGATTTATCCCTCATACTGAGGTATGGGAAAGATATCGGTTCTCGGCCGCTTGATCGAGAGTGACTGAAAGAATAGCATGGCCATGCACATGGTACTGGGTATCATATCTTCAGTCATCTCACATATCAAGGAACGGTGATTGAGAATAATAAGGATGACGGCTCTATGCCTTATCTCAATCAGGATATCGGAGATAAAAGGATAATGACAGGGATGACGGAAAGGTTAGAATCGACAGGGTCGATTCGTTATGCAGTGTCAGGCAATACTAAAGTCTCGTTAGTTGCCACTTAAATAGGATCAAGTAGAATGGGATTTTACGTTGATCTATTGACATGCATAAACCTAAGGGTCACACCGGAGGATGAAACTCATTGACACATTTATGGAGAATGGCCAAAAGGGAGTTGTCTCGGGACATGACCAAAATTGGGTTTTGGGTCATGTGCCCGTACGTGAATAGGACTTTACGGATCGAGACAAGGCTTGGAGTCTTGGGATTGATCGCGTCGGATAATGTTGGACATTTCCGGTATGGAAGGCTAAGGAGGCGATGAGCGAATCACGGGACCTCGTTAGAAATGGCCACGGGCCATGTTCCAAGAGGCCCATGAAAGGCCCATGCAACCAAGGCCCATGGAACTAATTAATCAAGTCTTGATTAATTAGTACTAAGTAAGCAAGACAAGGATTAAGGTGTTGGTGATTCACCACCTAACCCAATCTTGTCTTGCCATACTTTGTCCTATTTACACCTTACTTGACACCATACTTGTCCTATGCCTTTAGTTGGACAAGTATGGGTTTTGTTATGTTTAAGTCATCTTTTTTCAACATAACAAACACAAGACAAGAATAGGAAACACATTTTCTCTCCCTCTTCCATGGCCATTTCGGGTTTGGCTAGTTTCCACCTCCATTTTTGTGTTCTTGAGTCCTCAAAGAGAAGAACTACTTGGCTTTGATTCCCATGTGGATACGTAGGCGTCTTGGAGACTCAAGACAATCATTCGTTAACCGGTGTTCTTGTTTTGGTAAGAGATAGTGCTGAATTTTTCTCTTGTGAATCCATTCTTTGTTCGTTGTTTCATGGTTTTAATCGTCTCTTGGTTTTTATTGATTTTCCGCTGCGAGTTGGTTCATCTCCAACCCTACCTCGAGACCCAACAGTGGTATCAGAGCCGTGCTACCTTCGGGATTCACAAGACGGTGTTCAAAGTTTCGGTTTTGCTTGAAAGTTTCGTTTTTGGCATGTTGTTTTAAACACAACCGGACAAGTAAAAACGGGTCATGTCCGATACCTCCCAATTCTCAACACCTTACTACCTCCCCGTCCTATGGGTGTCGTGCGCCTTAGCGGAGCATCCATGGGAAAGCGGGGTAGTAGGTTTGGACGACATATGTGGGTGTCGTGCGCCTTAGCGGAGCACCTACATAGTGGCGGGTCATAGTTGAAAATTGGTGGGCCCGACTACGATTCTCAGCTAGGGTTGAGCTAGGGTATCAGATAGGGTAAGCCGTGTACTTAAGTACATACCCTAGCCAAGAGTCACATTGGATGTGATTGGACGGGGTCCTACCTACATAGCTCGATTGAGTGGTGAGCCTTCGTTCAGCTTGATCGAGTGAATCAAGGATCTTGGTTTTAGATTCTAAATGTATAGAATCGATTGTTGGTGTTTAAGCTTGATCTTCATAAAATTTATTCAGTTTACTGATTGAATTTTATCTGTTGTAGATCAAATGGCAAATTCAGCGAACATTAATAGTTTGTCATTAAAAACCATTCTTGACAGGGTCAAACTAAATGGGACAAACTATATGGACTGGTACAGAATTTTGAGGATAGTCCTCAAGTCTGAACGCAAAGAATATGTCCTTGACAAGGCTGTCTCTAAGACCATATCAGAGTTATATGAAGTGTCATTAACTGCTGAGAAGAATATATCAGGGATCTAGGATCCAAGGATATTCTGATGGTCAACAAGGGAATTGGAAGTGGCAAGGGCGGGGCCCATGCGCACTTGGTAGGAAAGATGAGACACATGAGAATGTCTGCTTCTACTGCCAATAGCCTGGTCATTGGAACCGGGATTACAGGAAGTTCACGGCTGATCTGAAGAAGGGCAGTAGGACTGCGCCTTCATCAGGAAACCTGGATGATCTAAGGAAGGGCGGTGGGACCGTGCCTTCATCCGATATTAACTCCATAGAGCTACATCTCTCCACTTCCAAAGATTCATGGGTATTAGATACCAGGACTGAATCTCACACATGCACTTATATATGGTGGCTGAAAGTAGGAGAGGTTTGGAAAGCACGAAGTGGACCTCAGAGTTGTGGCAACTGCTGTAGGATCCATGAGTCTTGCTTTGCCAAAAGGCCTTGTCTTAGTACCGTATAATGTATATTGCATACCTACTTTTAGTAGGAATATTATATCTGTATCCGTGTTTGACAAGGAAGGATATAATGTTAATATGTACATATTAGATATGGGTAATAATGCCTCAAGTTCTATATATTCCGTTAATACCAAGAAGTCTAAATCCAACGATTTAAACCTAACTCTGTTAAGGCACTGTCATTTAGGTCGCATAAACAAGAAGCACCTATCAGCACTTCAGAAGTGCGGACTTTCAGGTTCATTCGAATTCCATTCGATCGATAGGTGCAAGGTTTGTTTGATGGGCAAAATGACTAAAGTGCCCTTTTATCGATCGCGATGAAAGGGCGGGTGAATTATTGGGGCTGATACACTCGAATGTGTGTAGACCAATAAGTTGACTTGTCAGGAGGGGTTTTAGCTACTTTATCACATTTACTGATGATTACAGTAAATATGGTTATGTCTATTCGCTGAGACATAAGTCTGAAGCTTTTGATAAATTCAAAGAGTTTAAGACTAAAGTAGAAAACCAGCTCGACGAAGGTATTAAGGCACTTCGATTGGATCGAGGTGGAAAATACTTGACCACAGAGTTATTAGATCATCTAAAAGAGAATGAGATCCTTTTGGAATGGACTCCTCCTGGGACACTGTAGATGAAAGGTGTAGCCAAACGGAGAAATCGGACATTGTTAGACAATGATCCATTCCATTATTAGTTGGACTGATCTCCCAATCTCTTTCTGGGATTATGCTCTAGAGACGACCGCATTCACAGTGAATCGGGCTTCGACGAAGGGTGTGGAAGGGATACTATTTTAAAATGGTACGGGATGATGCCCGCTTTGTCCTTCCTAAAGATTTGTGGTTGCGAGGCTTATGTGAAACATTTGGTTTCGACTAACCTCGAACCAAGATCTGAGATATGCACCTTCGTGTGGTATCCCAAAGCAACAAGGGGATACTACTTCTACAATCCCAGTGAGAACATGGTGTTCGTCGCATGGGGTGGGGTCTTTATGGAAAAGGAGTTTTGTTTCCAAAGACGTCATTGGGAGGACTGTGCATCTTGAAGAAATTCAGGATGGTACAGATCTGTGTAAACCAATTGGCAACCCAGTAAAAAGGAGCCAGAGATTGTCGTAGAGTAAGAACCAATTCCTATTACAATTCCGGAAGGTCCAAGGCGATTTGAAAGGATCAATCTTCCACCTCCAAGATATGGTATCCGGAGGTGACAATGAAGTCATGGTGGATCACGATGATCCAGCCACCTTTCAGGAAGTCGTGGATGGGCCCAACTCCGAGTTATGGCTGGGAGCCATGAGGGAGGAAATGCAATCCATGTCGGACAACCGAGTCTGGGAACCGGTTGATCCCATCAATGGTGTGAGGACCATCGGATGCAAATGGATCTTCAAGGTGAAGATGGACATGGACGGCAACCCTCTGACCTACAAAGCTCAACTGGTGGCGAAAGGCTATAGGCATGGATTGACTATGAGGAAACCTTCTCCTTAGTGGCTATGGTCAAAATCGATCCAAATTCTTCTTGACATAACTGCGTATTATAATTACGAGATATGGCAAGTGGATGTCAAAACCGCTTTCCTAAATGGAAATTTGACTGAGTACGTTTGTATGTCTCGGCCCAAAGGTTTTGACGATCCGAAGAATAAAGGAAAGATTTATAAGTTGTTGAAATCCATTTATGGATTGAAACGAACTTCTCGGAGTTGGATCCTTCATTTTGATGAAGCTGTAATTGGATTTGGCTTAATCAAGAACGAGGATGAATCTTGCGTTTATAAGAAGGCTAGTGGGAGCAAGATTACCTTTCTGGTTCTCATTGAAAATGACATCCCAACCTTGCACGAGACTAAAGCTTGGTTGAGGAAGTGTTTTTCAATAAATGACTTAGGCAATGCTTGTTATATCTTAGGGATTAAGATATGTAGAGATCGCACCAAGAGGGTCTTGGATTTAAGTCAGGGAACCTATGTGAACAAGGCATTGAGTAGGTTCTTAATGCTCGATTCAAAGAAAGTACTCTTACCCACTAGTCAAGGCATTTATCTCAGCAAGACTCGGTGTCCTAAGACAGCTGATGAGCTGAAAATGATGATGAGAATCCTATGCGCCTAGGGGCATGATGGATCATATATGCCATGACATGTATGAGACCGGACGTCTCGCAAACCTTATGTTGTACCAGTAGACATCATTCTAACCCAGGGGAAAGATGATGCTGAACTAGTCGTCGAAGGATGAGTAGACGCTAGTTTTCCAAGACAAATCCAGACGACTTTAGAAGTCAGTCAGGATATGTGTTTACGCTGAATGGCAGAGCTTTAGCTGGGAGAGCGTAAAGCAAGATACCATTGCCGAATCTACGACAGAGGCCAAGTACATGGATGCTGCAGAGGCAGCTAAGGAGGCTATGTGGATTTGGAAATTCATGGCAGGGCTGGGTGTAATTAAAAACCCATCCAGCCCGGTGAATCCATTTTGCGACAACACAAGGGCCATTGCGCAAGGTAAAAGCCCAGATCGCATAACAAATCCAAACATGTACTGCGGCGTATCCACCTCATCAGAGAAATACTGAACTGAGGTGAAGTGAAGATAACATATATTGCAACAGATGATAACATAGCCAACCCTTTGACTAAGGCAGTGTCACTGCCTGAACATGTTAGACA
This sequence comes from Erodium maritimum, assembly GCA_963921825.1. Lineage (NCBI taxonomy): Eukaryota > Viridiplantae > Streptophyta > Magnoliopsida > Geraniales > Geraniaceae > Erodium > Erodium maritimum. The sequence goes on from OY997591.1 coordinate 49,159,062, forward strand.
TGTAAAGTCGATGGGGACATATTGGAGTTTAGATTGGAACTAAGGCAAGTGGGAGATTGTTAGTCTTAGTGCCCATAGTTCAATCCTAAAATGTATATATCATCGTTAGCAATAAAATTAAAGCGACTTTATATTACTTATGTGTTGGAGTAATATATCGATGTGTGCTCTGATCTATGCCCACCATGCGAATAGAACCATAGATCGAGATAGATCACACTCGATGGGTCCCTAGTCAACAAAGCTTCACTAGAAGCGACTAGTATGAAAGATGGCTCTTTATGGCTTACCTTCTGTTAGTCATTGGAATGGGATTCCGGAGTCTGATCATAGATATCATGTGGGACATGATATTGGACGACCCGCCCTGAATATGTGCCATAGATTAAGTCATGAAAATATTCAGTGTCGAAGCTTGTCATGTATCCTTAGACCAAGGAGTCTTTGTGATCGCTATGTAGTCAACAACTGAGTTTGACCTAAGCCCAACGTTGTCCGTAACAGGGCTTCCATAACAGCCAGGATTGGCTTAGGGACGGGCTACATGAGTGACACGAAAGGCGGCTAAGGGATTTATCCCTCATACTGAGGTATGGGAAAGATATCGGTTCTCGGCCGCTTGATCGAGAGTGACTGAAAGAATAGCATGGCCATGCACATGATACTGGGTATCATATCTTCAGTCATCTCACATATCAAGGAACGGCTATTGAGAATAATAAGGATGACGACTCTATGCCTTATCTCAATCAGGATATCGGACATAAAAGGATAATGACAGGGATGACGGAAAGGTTAGAATCGACAGGGTCGATTCGTTATGCAGTGTCAGGCAATACTAAAGTCTCGTTAGTTGCCACTTAAATAGGATCAAGTAGAATGAGATTTTACGTTGATCTATTGACATGCATAAACCTAAGGGTCACACCGGAGGATGAAACTCATTGACACATTGATGGAGAATGGCCAAAAGGGAGTTGTCTCGGGACATGACCAAAACTGGGTTTTGGGTCATGTGCCCGTACGTGAATAGGACTTTACGGATCGAGACAAGGCTTGGAGTCTTGGGATTGATCGCGTCGGATAATGTTGGACATTTCCGGTATGGAAGGCTAAGGAGGCGATGAGCGAATCACGGGACCTCGTTAGAAATGGCCACGGGCCATGTTCCAAGAGGCCCATGAAAGGCCCATGCAACCAAGGCCCATGAAACTAATTAATCAAGTCTTGATTAATTAGTACTAAGTAAGCAAGACAAGGATTAAGGTGTTGGTGATTCACCACCTAACCCAATCTTGTCTTTCCATACTTTGTCCTATTTACACCTTACTTGACACCATACTTGTCCTATGCCTTTAGGTAGACAAGTATGGGTTTTGTTATGTTTAAGTCATCTTTTTTCAACATAACAAACACAAGACAAGAATAGGAAACACATTTTCTCTCCCTCTTCCATGGCCATTTCGGGTTTGGCTAGTTTCCACCTCCATTTTTGTGTTCTTGAGTCCTCAAAGAGAAGAACTACGTGGCTTTGATTCCCATGTGGATACGTAGGCGTCTTGGAGACTCAAGCCAATCATTCGTTAACCGGTGTTCTTGTTTTGGTAAGAGATAGTGCTGAATTTTTCTCTTGTGAATCCATTCTTTGTTAGTTGTTTCATGGTTTTAATCGTCTCTTGTTTTTTATTGATTTTCCGCTGCGAGTTGGTTCATCTCCAACCCTACCTCGAGACCCAACAGGGGGCCCGCCCGCCAATAAAGGGGTCCTAGCCGCGCGTGTGTGATTTGGGTTTATGAGCATACCTTGGTTGGCTTATGGGTTAAAGTCCCAGTAAGTTGCAGCATTTTCCGGCTGGCTTATGGGTTAGAGTCCCAGTAAGTTGCAGCATTTTCCGGCTGGCTTATGTGTTAGAGTCCCGGTAAGTTGCAGCATTCTTGGGTTGGCCTGACCGGGTTAGAGTCCCGGGAGGGCGTTCTTGGCAGCTGGTTTGCGATCCTTTGTGATCTTGTTTGGTGTGCGATCCTTCGTGATCTTGTTTGGGGTGATCCCTTGTGATGCTATTTGGTGTTGAGTAACTTTCTTTTGAGTCCTTGGAAGAGGTCGTCAATGGTTGTGTCGGGTCTACTTTACGTGTCAGGGTGTCGAGTTGGTCAGGGAAGGCAACAGTGGGTGTATGTCCAGTTAGAGTACTTGGGTTGGGGATGGTGTTCCCCGGTGTTGAGTTGTTGTTGGTGTTACTTGTTTAGTCTGCTATTTATGCCGTAGTCAGTCTGCTATTCGTGGTGGTGAGCGAACGCTCACCCCTAGCTGCTTTTCCTACAGGTACTGTTCGTGGGACGGACTAGGTGAGCTCTCGAAGCTTGTGGAGCTAGGAGCGGAGTCCGGGTTTTGTCTTTTGAGTCTAGTGACGGATACCTTGTACTTTTGTCCACGTGTTGGGACGTATTTTTTTTAAACTGTAATTATTATTTTGTTGAACACAAATGGTACTTTTAAAGTGTTTAATGAAAACAGGTTTCAAGTGTTTTTATGTTTTTAAAACGTTCGCGTCCCGAGTTTGATTTACTGAAATTGGGGCGTGACAGGATTTTTTGGAAATTGGTCAAGAAAACTGCTCTAAACCTACTTCTCCTTTACAGTCTCCCCAGGTAAAGGAAGTCTCAGATGTCCTCTGTTTGAATCCTACACCACTTAAAGACACTCCAAAAATCAAATTAGGGGGGAAGAAAAAATCACAAAAATTACAACCTAGATCTTATGGGACTAGATTTAAAGTGAAAGAGAAGGAGGTTGGCAATTCTCAGAGAGAGTCTCAAAGGACAATTTTTTTAAATGAAGGTTCAGAGGCAAAGAGGGCTTGGGGGTTTGGAAAATCAGTTGGGCTGAAGTCCAAACTAGATGATGATACTACAATACAAATGCTAGAAGGGTTGGATGATTATAATCATTTCAAGGAATTGGAAGAGCTAAATGAGGAAGAGGCTGATACTGGTTCTGTAATGGGGGATAATCCCATTCATCTTTCTTCTCCTTAATTCATCATGTTGTTCCTCTCATGGAATGTGAGAGGAATCTCCTCTAATCAAAAGAGGAGAAATCTCAGTGTCTTGATACACAAGCAAAGTCCAGATTACATACTTCTACAAGAATCCAAACTACAAAAAATGCTATAGACTCAGATGGAGCAGCAGGAGGTTTCATTTCCATGTGGAAAAAAATCTGAATTCACATTATCTGCTATAAAACCTATCCAAGGAGCTCTATTTTGGTTTGGTCAGAGTTCCCTTCTCCAGAAACCCTACTGTATTGTTAATATATATGCTTCCACTAATGCTCACACCAGAGCTGAGTTATGGAGGAATATTGCTTCAGAACTCTCTGATCAATCCCCATAAACTCTTTTGATCCTAGGGGGGGATTTTAATGCTATCCTATCTTCTGAAGACAGATCAAGTCAGAAAAGAGGAGGATCTTCAATGGCTAATTTTCAAAGATTACTAGACAATTTGGGTTTAATTGATCTCCCTCTACAAGGAGGGAAATATACTTGGTTTGGTCATGGATCTACAGCCTCTAGAATGGATAGATTCCTTGTCTCAAGTGATCTAATTTCTCTCATACCCTCATTAACTCAAGTCTGCCTTCCAAGATCCATATCAGATCATCGTCCTTTGATACTACACAACAAAAATCTAGACCGGGGCCCAAGACCATTTAAATGTCTTAATATTTGGTTGGATGATCCTAGATTCCTTCCTGCTATCTCTACATTCTGGTCCAGCTATATTATTTCTGGCTCTCCTCATTATATCCTGTGGATTAAACTTAAACTTCTCAGAGCTGATATCAAGAAATGGAATCTGGAGGTGTTTGGTCTTCTAGAAACTCAGATTCAACATCTGACCTTAGCCATCAATGAGCTGGACAATCTAGTGGAAGTCAGGGTTCTAGCTTCTAAGGAATGCTCTGAAAGGGGGGCTCTTAAAGCTGAACTCATCAGGAAATACAAGTTGTTGGCCAAACTATGGAGTCAAAAATCCAGAAGAAAATGGTTTGATGATGGTGACAAATGTTCTAGCTACTTTCACATAATTGCAAACTATAATGGGAGTAAGAAAGTATTATCCATTATTTGTTTTGAGGGGAATACTCTAACTGATCCTGACCATATCAAAGTAGCAGCATCTCAACACTTCCAAAATTGTTTTACCAATCTCAACTCAGACATCATTGAGCTTCAAGATCTCCCTTTCAATGTAATTTCAGCACAAGAAAAGGATTGGCTTGAGAGCCCATTCCTTGAGACTGAGGTCCTACAGGCTCTATTAGCCTGTAATGGATACAAAGCCCCAGGCCCTGATGGCTTCACAATAAGGTTTTTTCAAGCTGCCTGCGACATAATCAAAGAAGACTTTATGCTATTCCTACATGAATTCTATAATTCTGGCCAATTGGGCAAAGGAATTAATTCCTCATTCCTAGTCCTTATTCCTAAAAGTTCCTCCCCCATTGACCTTTAATGATTTCAGGCCAATCAGCCTTATGGGAGGTCCCTACAAAATCCTCTCAAAATTGCTTTCCACAAGACTCAAAGTGGTTGTGAACAATTTAGTGGGGGATGAGCAATCTGGGTTTCTAGCTGGGAGACAGATTATTGATGGGATACTAATAGCTTCAGAAGTGGTCAATTATATCAAAAAATCAAAATCCAAGGCACTTATATTCAATGCAGATTTCCAAAAAGCTTTTGATAGTGTTAGCTGATGCTATGTGATGCAAATTCTAACCAAAATGGGATTTTGGATTAAATGGAGATTATGGATGATATCATGCTTCAGAGCCTACATGTCTTTTCTATTAATGGATCTCCTAACAAAGACTTCCAAATGTCTAGAGGACTAAGACAAGGATGTTCACTTTCTCCTCCCATATTTGTCCTAGTAGCAGAAGGGTTAAATCAGATTATGAAAGCAGGGATCTCCAACAATTTATTTCAAGGAATTAAATCATCTACTACAGGGCCTATTATTACAGTTTGCTGATGATTCAATTTTTTTCATCCAAGCTATTCCAGACCATGTCAGATGCCTCAAATATGCCCTTTCCATGTTTTATTCAGCTTCAGGCTTAGCAGTTAATTATGACAAATCTCAGCTCATTCCTATGAATCTATCTGAATGAGAAGAATTGATTATTTCCTCAATTATTCACTGCCCTATAGTCTCTCTACCCATAGTATATTTGGGATTCCCCTTAGGTGCTAATACAAACAGAATTCATGGGAAACAATTGTCCAAAAATTCAAGAAATCATTGGGGCTATGGCAAGCAAAACATCTATCCTTGGGGGGGGGGGAATCACTTTGATTAAATCTACTCTGGGAGCACTTCCTCTATACTACTTTTCTGTTCTTAGAGCCCCAAAAGGGGTTATCAGAAAAATGGAGAGATGACAAAGAAAATTTCTTTGGCATGGTAAACTCACAGGTCAAGGTTGTTGCAAAATTGCCTAGGGGAAGGTATGTAAATCTAAAAAAGAGGGAGGGCTGGGTATTAGAAAGCTTTCAAGTATGAATGTGTCCTTGCTAGCAAAATGGTGGTGGAGATATGCTTTAGAGAAGAATGCTCTATGGAAATTAGTCATACCTGGTAAATTTGGATGGGGGTCTAATGATTGGGATCTACCCAAGTTTTCGGAAGTGGGATCATCTATTTTTATATCTCATATTCTAAATTTATTCAAGGAACCTAGATTTGAAGAATTATTTGGTTCTAAAGGTCTTCACTGGAAAGTTGGTAAGGGGGACAAAGTTTATTTCTGGCTGGATGCTTGGTTGGGGGATACAGCTCTAAAGCATTTATTCCCTAAGCTATATTATCTCTCTCAATCAAAAAATATGCTGGTCTCAGAAGCCTGGGATGGCTTAGCTTGGGATTTAGATTTCATTAGATCCCCAAGGGGCAGAGCTGAGCAAGACTGGGCAACACTTACATTAATCCTAAATGGAATCAGACTTTCTGATCTTATAGATGTTCTCATTTGGGCATGGGACCCTAAAGGTTTTACAGTCAGGAAATTGTACTCAATACTAGAGCATCAAGGAACACAATCCTCCTCCATATCTGAATGGAGCAATTTGCCCTAGATCCCTGGTCTCCCCCCTAAGATAACTGCATTCTCTTGGCTGGCTTGCCATCAAGCAATACAGTCTAAATGTTTTCTAGAGGAAAGAGGTCTTACACTATCATTACAGGAATTGCTATGTCCTATTTGCCTTGGGGATCTAGAGGATGCCAATCATATTCTACTTCACTGCTCAAGAGCTTGGCAGGTATGGAATTTAATAGCTAATTGGCGGGGGGTTCATCTAGTCATTTCTAGTTCAGTGCAAACACAATTGATCACTTGGCCTATCTTGCAAAAGAGGAAATACAAGATTACTTGGCTACAAATTTTCCAACTCACCTTTTGGCAATTATGGCTAGCCAGAAATGCCAAGTTCTTCAAGGGAGAAAGTTCTTCTGCTGAGGAAATCTTCCATAAAATTCTGCAGCAATCTTATAGTTGGGAATGGACCTGCTTTCACAAATCAAGAAAATATTTCACAATCATTAATTGGAAAAATGCTCCCAAAGCTTGTTTAGACTGGAAGTTACTTACCTGATTCTTGGGGTTGGGGGTTCTGGGTTGGGCTATGGGTGGCGGTGAGTGTTGTGAGTGGTGAGGCTCTTCCTTTACGTTTGGGGGTTCTTGAATGTGGGTTGTCTGCTGCTGCTTCGTCTCTCTGTGAGTGGGTAGCTTTTTTCTAGCTTTGAGAGTTTTGGCTTGCTTCTTCGTGCAGGTTCTCTGGAGATCTTCTCCCTCCCTGTAGGGTTCCTCCTTGGTCGCTTGTCTGGTTCTTTTTCGTCCTTCCGACGTCTCTTTTCTTCAAAACTGAAGCTCTGATTGGATCTATCAGTCAATCCTCCCTGTATGCCGGCCGTGGTATAGACGCTCTTCCCAATTCCGGCTCCGGAGTCGGATGATTGCCCAATTCCTCTCATCACGTTCACTCATCCTTTCTATCTTCACAAGACTTCAGACTCAGGGCTTTTGGTAGTAAGGTTTCATAAGACTACCCTCATGTTTTGTTCACTGCAATAGGAGCCTCTTCATTCAAGGATCAGTACTGGCATCTACTACCCTTTAGTTTACTAGGGTAATGGAGGATTCACTTTCATGTCTTGTACTCATTATCATTGTATCTTTCATATCGGGTTTGGTTTTTGTGTTCGATCTGTAGTCGGATCGCAATTTTACTCCCTTTTAACCTCTAAAGAGGTTTTAATTTAATTTCGCTTTGCCGATCAAAAAAAGTAAGTGATTTTATTATTTTAACGATGATTTAGATGCAATAGATTTGTTTTTGGATCGAACGATTTATTTCCGCTGCGAAGATATGATGTTTTTCGATCTTTCAATTAGTATCAGAGCCTTGGATTTTTTTTGCATTTGAATCATATGTGAAATTGGATTTGTTGTTGATATGTTTTTACCCGTATACGATGATCACGTAATATCATTATTTGATTGGTTTTTACATGCTTTTTATTGGACAAAACCTAGCCGTAAACCTCAATTAGTTGTATTAATACGTGATAGCACTGAACATATCAACAATATAAACTGTGAATTGCATGTGGTTTGATCATAGGCTACGCATATCATGCATAGCTCTGTACTGCTTTATGTATGTGCTTCTATCTCAAAAATAATGGTATGATATTGATGTATGGAATTTATGGGTGTATTAGAAGCATGGTTAGCTTTATTCTATGTATATTTTATTGTTGATTGATGTGTATGAGTACACATGTTTTATGTATGATATACACATATTTAAGTCTTAAATGCCTAATGGATTTAAGATTAACCTTCTGCTTCTATTACCCATGACACACATATATTGATACATAAAGTTTTGAGAAACGATCGATTGTATTAAAATTGTTTTAATACGAATAAATCTTTAATATTGAGTTTTAATTGATAAAGTATGAGATATTTTGTCATCGGCATTTTCATCCAAGTAGATAAATAATTGTTATTCGTTTAAAAGGAAAGACCTGACTACTAGGGGACTTGTAGTTCGGATTTTTTTTATATTTTATTTTTGTTTACAAGGTATGACCTGACTACCAAGGGACTTGTAGTTCAAAGATAAATATATATATTCCTCTTATTTGCATACGATGCAGGTACATAGAAATTTATTTAATGTTTGTACTTATAGTCTGGACTATCCAGAGGGTATAACTTTAATTAATTTTCAAGAGGAAGTAATTTTGTCTATTGCATGTGATGTGTGAGTGAAGAAAAATTATTTGATGTTACACTTATAGTCTGGACTACCTAGAGGGTGTAATATTAACTAGTTTTCTGTCACTAGGAAGGATAAACTCAAATATACTAATAGGACCGACCTGACAACCAGGTGACTATGTAGTATATAGCCTGTTGTGGTTTTATGTGATAAAATCAAGAAAAACTTTAATTATGTGTGAGAAACGACTTGACAACCAAGGGGCTCATTCATGTCTTAAAGTTTGTATTATCATTTTGATGAATCGTATGTCTTAGTGATGTATGTTTGTGCTATTGTTGTTTTCCTTTACAGTTACTTTCTGAAATGGCTACTATCTCACTGCGTGGCATACTTGATGCTAACAAGTTGTCTGGTAACAATTTTGATGACTGGTACCGGAACTTGAGAATTGTTCTCATGCATGAAAAACTTATCGATGTGATCGATAACCCCATGATGGAAGCTCCCGCTGAGGGAGTGACTGATGTAGTTGCATTAGATGCATATTCGAAGTAACAGGAACGAAGTACTACTACTCAGTACATCATTTTGGCTTCCATGAGTCTTGATCTTCAGAGGAAACATGAGACTATGAATCCACCACATATCATAGAGCATCTTAAGAAGATGTATGGGTCTCAAATTAGGACTGCAAGATATCAGATATCTAAGTCCTTGTTCAAATCTGAACTGAAACCCAAGGAACCAGTTCACACCCATGTTCTAAAGATGATTGATCTTGTAGAACGGCTTGAGAAGCAAGGTTGCACACTTGGTAAGGAGTTATCGCAGGATTTGATCTTGCAATCTCTTGATGACACTTTTTCACCGTTCATTGTTAATTATAACATGAACAAGATGGATTGTGATCTTCATGAATTGCTCAATTTGTTGATCGATTTTGAGAATCAAATCACATCTGGGAAGGTGAAAGTGTCAGGATCTGTGAATCTGATCAGTAGCTCTTCTAAGGGCAAGTGGAAAAATGTGAGGAAATCTAAGAAAAATCCACTTGGGCAAAAGAATTATGTTTTGAACAAATTCAAGAAAATGAAGTTGAGCACTGGTCAGGAGGATGCTGAATGTTTCTTCTACAAGAAGAAAGGACATTGGAGGAGGAACTATCAAGAGTATTTGACTACTCTGAAGGACAAGAAACAAGGTAATGCATTAATGAAAAATGTTTTCATGATTTCTTTGACATCTATTGATGCTTCAAAATGGGTATTGGATACCGGAAGTGGTTTTAACATCTGCAATATGTTGCAGGGGCTAAAAATCAATAGGAGGTTGAAGAAAGGAGAGGTCAACATACAAGTTGGAAATAAAGCAAGTGTTGCTGCCCTAGTTGTAGGGACTATAACTCTTGTAATGCCTACTGGAGAGACTTTATTGTTGGAGGATTGTTATTACATTCCTACGTTTCTTTGAAACATAATTTCTGTTTCATATTTGGTTGAACATGGATTTCGTTTGGATATTCGTGATAATCATTGTTCTATATTTCATGGTGATGAATTATATGTCGATGTTTACAAACAATATGGTCTTTACGTCTTACCTGAATTAGTTACTTGTCCTACTATGACTATCTCTGGCCAAAAGAGGAAGAGAAATAATCAAGTAAATCAAAGTTACCTTTAGCATTGTAGGCTTGGTCATATCGGTGAGAAAAGAATAAACAAGTTGCATAAGACGGGGTGTCACGCCCCAATTTCAGTAAACCAAACTCAGGACGCAAACGTTTAGAACAATAAAAATTTTTGAAACCTTTTACATAAATCACTTTAAAATCACCATTTGTTCATCAAAAATAATCATTTACAACTTAAAGGTACGTCCCAACAAATGGACAAAAGCAAGGTATACGTCGCTAGACTCAAAAGTAAACCCAGAATCCCGCTCCTAGCTCTTCAAGCTTCGGAAGCTCACCTAGTCCAACCTGCGACCGGTACCTGTAGGAAAAGCAGCTAGGGGCGAGCGTTCGCTCACCACCACGGATAACAGACTGACTACGGCATACTTAGCAGACAATGCCGGTAACACCAACAACAACCCAAACACCGGGGATCACTATCCCCAACTCAAGTAACCCGACCGACACACACGCACTGTTACTTTCCTCAACCGACTCAACACTCGGACACGAAATGTAGACCCGACCCAACGATTGCCGACCTCCTCCAAAGACACGACAGACAACCACGCAACACCCAAGATCACAAAGGATCGCACACCAAACAAGATCACAAAGGATCACACGCCAGCTGCTCAGTAACCTCTCTCTCTCTCTCGCTCTTTACCGATCCCTGTCAGGTCAGGCGGTTGACCTGTCGCGCAACTTCTCCCGATCTCAGTCAGGAGGCTAGCCCACAACCTCTCCCCTACCCCCGATCTCAGTCTTGAGGCTAGCCACACCCACGCGCACCTTCTCCCGATCCCAGTCGTGAGGCTAGCCAAAAACCTCTCCCCTATCCCCGATCTCAGTCGGGTGGCTAGCCACACCTCACCCAACTTCCCTGACACAAAGTCGGGTCTCCAACCTCAGGTAACCACAATCACAATCACAAGCAAATTTCAACAAACAGCAACAACCCAGGTTCAACACTCCACAGGCACTCATGGCCACCCAAGACACCAACTGTAAAACACGGACTCAACAACCCCACGGGCACTCACGGCCACCCAAGACACACCGACAATAACTCACGGGCTCAACAACCCCACGGGCACTCACGGCCTCCCAAGACACACCAACAGTAAAACACGGGCTCTCATGGCCACCCAAGACACAACAGTAAAGTACGGGCTCTCATGGCCACCCAAGACTCCAACAGTAAAACACGGGCTCTCATGGCCACCCAAGACTCCAACAGTAAAACACGGGCTCTCATGGCCACCCAAGACATAAGCTAAACAATCAACCTCTGGGCATGGTCATATGCCTCCAATAATTCTAATATCGTTAAGTTCACTGCTCCTACGATACTACTAAGTGTCACATGCATTTCTAATGTTCGCTACGTTCCCGTATCATACGACACTACCCGGTGTCACCTGCCTTCCTAATATTCGATAAACCTACATAACCCACGACACCCCGGTGTCACATGCAATTCTACTGTTAACTTTCTCTAATCAGGGCCGAGATCCAGCTACTTTTCCCTACCTCGTATGATTTCTCCAAAAGCGCACTAACAAGCTCCGGCGTGATCTCGATCACTCGCCTAGCTTTCCCTTTCCTCGGTCTGCAGCACGATCTAATAAGAACACAATTTAAATACCTTTAGGTTCGCAGACATAAACCAAAATTTAATAAACTTGACGCCCGAAAGTAACCCTGACAATGTCGATCACTCCCAAACTCCCCAATTACTCGACATTGTCGATATTGGACCCGGAAAAGCCCGATTCGCCCGACATGGCGAATCTGCCCGGGTTTTGGAAACGCCCTTCCGTGGTCCGAAAATTCCCGTTTTCGTTTCTACGGTCTTAGAATAATTCAAGGGTTCCTAGGCACTCGACGGAATCGAATTCCGACTTCTGAGTCATTTAATTAGCGTTTAAAGTTTCTAAACCCGTCAATTACAACTTTCACAATTTAATTCCAAATTTCGATCCGGTTGTAGATTAATGGTTCGGGGAACGTCCTAAACCACCCGAACACGAAACCCGAGCACCCGAGCACGTGGGACGCACCCGGCCACCCTTGCCCGTGGGTGGCTAGGGCTCAAATGGGCCCGGCCCACCATGGTGGTGGCCGGCACTAGCTCCGGCCAGCCACCCCATGGCTGGCCGGCCACCCCCTATGGTGGCCGAAGCTCCCCCCGAGCTCCCGGTCACCGGAAAACGTCCCTCTTCACCTTAAAACGTCTCCAACGATCCCCCATCCTCAATACAACCCTAAACTACTAGTTTTAAACCAAAACCTAATTTTAGAACTTGACAAAACGAAGATCGGTTTGGTGCTTACCGTAGAGGAAGACGGTGTGAGTTCGATTCTCCTAACTTTGAGACGATCAAAGGGTTGGATGATCGGGAATTGTAGCACAAAACCTGGCTCCTTCTCTTTTCTCTCTTCTTCTCCTTCTCCTTCTTTCTCTAAACTCTCTTCTCTTTTTTTCTATTTTTTTTCTCTTTCTAAAAGGTGTGGCCGAACCCTTTATGTCCTCATCCTTCCTTTTCTCCCCAAAACCTAACACCACCACCACTTGTTTGACAAGTGGCAAGGTCGGTCCCACACCTTTTTGGGGGAATATCTAGAAGATATTTTCCAATCAGATTCGCGAAATTCGGACGTTTCGGGCCCTGAACGGGCACTTTTTCCAAGAAATTACGAAACTTCACGGGCTACATGGAAACGGCTCAAATAAGACCTTTGCGACGACGGCTAAGCTTTTTGGATCCAAAACGGTCCTCGAATGGACCAAAACGTCGCTTGGTTGACTTTTCAAGCGAAAAGTCAACATTTCCCAAACTGATCAGAAAGTTGCCCTGAGTCCCCCGGAACTCACTTTGGTCGATATCGAGGTCAACTTAAGTCCGGTATGACCCTCGGGGTCAATTCTAGGTTCAATTAAGTGTCTGTCTTAAAAATTTTAAATTTTCCTGTTTTTCGCAGGTTTGACTGGCGTTGACCGGGAGTGGTTATAACAATCTACCCCCCCCCCCCCCTAAAGGAATTTCGTCCGCGAAATTTAAAACAGACGTACCTCGGGAGTCGATCAAGTCGGGGTACTTCGCGTGAACCTCGTCTTCGCGTTCCCAAGTCCACTCATCCCCGTGATGCCTCCACTGCACCCGTACTAGGCTGATAATCTTGCCACGCAAGACCTGCTCCCGTGTGTCCATGATCCAAACCGGCTGCTCCTAATAGGAGACATCGTCAGCCACCTCGATATCTGTCCACTCAATGACGTGGGAGGGGTCCGCATTGTACTGCCGCAACTGGGACACGTGGAAGACGTTATGAACTCTCCCAAGTTGCGGTGGTAACGCTAGACGATAAGCCACTGCTCCCACTCTGCTCAAGATCTCGGACGGGCCAATGTACCGCGGGGATAACTTGCCCCCGCTACGTCTTAACCGTACCAGCCCCTTCCTCGGGCTCACCTTCAGGAACACGTGATCCCCGACTGCAAACTCAAGAGGTCGACGCCATCTATCGGCGTAGATCTTCTGCCGACTCTGTGCGGTCTTCAACCGCTCGTGTATCAATGCGACCTTCTCTGTCGTCTCTCTGACAAGATCTGGCCCCAGCAGACTCTTGTCCCCCACCTCTGCCCAACACACTGGCGATCGACACGACCTCCCATACAACGCTTCGAACGGTGCCATCCCAATACTGGCCTGGTAGCGGGGATCCCTATTAGACACTATCGACACAGGGACCACATGGAGACGCACTATCTCCAGAATGTACAGGCTGCTCAACTTGTCGACCGGATCAGTCATCCTCATAGCCAGGAAATGGGCCGACTACTACCCATACGGGGTCATGTCCCTTAGGCGATCTCGGTAGTCCACACATGAAGTCCATCGTGATATGCTCCCACTTCCACTGGGCAATCGGCAGTGGCTGCAACAATCCTGCGGGACGCTGATGCTCGGCCTTCACCTGCTGACAGACGAGACATCTCGACACAAACTCTGCGACTGCTCTCCGCATCCCGCGCCACCAGAAGTGCCGCCTGACATCGCGGTACATCTTGGTGCCCCTCGGGTGCACTATAATACGCGAATGATGTGACTCTCGCAACACGTCGTCTCTATAGTTTCCCGGCATGAACAACCCTCCTCGATACTGTAACCCCCAATCAGCACTAAATTCCCAGCCTGTCACTTCGTCACCTCAGACGAACCTCTCTCGGATCTCTAGCATCTCGACGTCCTCCGACTGCGCCTCCAACACTCAGGCAAGTAGTGAGGGCGGAGCCACTAATGAGCACATGGCCATGTAACCAGTAATCTCCTCTAGCTCAAGCCCGAACGTGCTCAGTTCCCCCATCATGTCCCACTCTCGGACTGATATGCTAGCAAGAATCAGAACCGACTTCCTACTCAAGGCATCGGCGACCACGTTTGCCTTACCCGGATGGTAGTGTAGCTCAAAGTCGTACTCCTCAAGCATCTCCATCCATCGCCGCTGGCGCATGTTCAGGTCTCGCTGGGAAAAGATATACTGGAGGCTCTTGTGATCCGAGAACACCTGAAACCCTCGCCATACAGATAATACCGCCAGCCCTTTAGCGCGAACACGACTGCTGCTAGCTCCAAGTTGTGGGTAGGATAGTTGCGCTCGTGTGTCTTCAACTGCCTGGAGCCATAAGCGACAACTCTACCCAACTGCATCAGTACGCAGCCCAGTCCTTCCCCGGACGCATCACAGTAGACCTCATACCCGATCACTCGCTCTGGCACTACCAACACTAGAGCGGTAGTCAGACGAGTCTTCAACTCCGTGAATGCACGCTCACAATCCTCTGTCCACACAAACCCGACTCCCTTGCGCGTCAACAGAGTCATCGGCGCGGCTAGTCGCGCAAAGTCTTGGACAAATCGCCTATAATAGCCCGCCAACCCCAGAAAGCTACGGATCTCGAAGACACTCGTGGGCCGTGCCCACTTCGAAACCGCGTCGGTCTTCGACGGATCGACAAGTATACCGTCACGGGACACGATGTGACCGAGTAATTTCACCTTAGCGAGCAAGAACTCGCACTTCTCCAGGTTGGCATATAGTTGATGCTTGCGCAGTAGAGTCAGAATAGTCCTCAGATGTACCTCATGTACAGCCTCGCTCTGCGAATAGATCAGGATGTCGTCTATGAACACCACCACAAACTGATCTAAGTACGGCCGGAATATACTGTTCATCAGATCCATGAACGTTGCAGGTGCGTTCGTCAGCCAGAACGGCATCACCAAGAACTCGTAATGGCCATAGCGTGTCCGGAATACAGTCTTTGCGACGTCCCCCTCTCGGACTCGCAATTGGTAATATCCGGATCGCAGGTCGATCTTCGAGAAACATGTTGACCCTCTCAACTGGTCGAACAAGTCATCGATCCTCGGCATCGGGTATCGGTTCTTCACCGTAACCCGGTTCAGCTTCCGGTAATCTATACACATCCGAAGCTCTCCACTCTTCTTCTTCACGAAGAGTGCTGGTGCTCCCCACGGCGATACGCTCGAACGGATAAATCCCTTCTCCTGAAGCTCCTCGAGCTGACGCTTCAGCTCAATCAACTCTGCCGGCGCAAACCTGTAAGGCGCCATCGATATCGCTGCCGTTCCCGGCACCAGGTCAGTCCCGAACTCCACCTTACGCTCCGGTGGCAACCCGCTCAACTCCTCAGGAAAGACATAAGGGAACTCGCATACCACTCACGGTAACTCTCAGCTCTGCACATCCGATACTTCCTCCACTGCGGACAACGCCGACAGGAGGATCCCGCTCTTACTACCCAGAATGCACGTCACCTTCGTACTGCCTACTGACACTGTCACTCGTCGCCTGTAGCAGTCGATATTGGCTCGGTACTTTGCCAGCCAATCCATTCCCAAGATCACGTCAAAAGTCGTCAATCCCAGTTCGAGAAGGTCACCAGGGCAAGGACAATCTGCGACTCTAATTTCGCAGGCACGACAGACCCTAGTCAATGATACTCCACCCCCAACTGGGGTGTCTAGGAAAAGGGGTGGACTCAACGGCTCTAAGTTTAACCCCAACCTCTCCGCACAACTCAACGAAATAAACGAGTGCGACGCCGCGGTATCAAATAAGAATAACGCCCATAAATGATACAATAAACACGTACCCTGAATGGTCTCGCGGTATGTAGTAGATCCTGGGGCCCGGGAGTCGGTAACTGCGTACACTCGTCCCAGTGACGCCTGCTGCCTCTGACCCGGCGCACTGACTGCTGTATACCCAGATCTCTGCTGCTGTCTCGGAACCGGCGCACTCGTTGACGGCTGCGAAAACCTCGACTGCTGACTTTGACGAGGGCGACCCCTGGGTGACTGTACCGTACGCGACTGATGCGGTCGCTGCGCTGACGTTGCCCTCAACGACTCACGACACCATGCAATAGTGTGTCAAACCCGGCCGCACCGGAAACAGCCGGTCTCGTCGGCTCTCGACTCCGTGCCCTGGCCCGTCCTGCTGGTCGCTGGTAGCGTCGCGATGTTAGTCTTATTGCCCGTAGTTCAATCATAAATGTCCAAATGTATATATCATCATTAGCAATGAGATTAAAGCGGCTTTATATTACTTATGTGTTGGAGTAATATATCGATGTGATTTCAGATCTATGCCCACCATGCGAATAGAACCATATATCGAGATGGATCACACTCGATGGGTCCCTAGTCAATAAAGCTTCACTAGAAGCGACTAGTATGAAAGATGGCTCTTCATGACTTACGTTCTGTTAGTCATTGGAATGGGATTCCGGAGTCTGATCATAGATATCATGTGGGACATGATATTGGATGACCCGCCCTGAATATGTGCCATAGATTGAGTCATGAACATATTCAGTGTCGTAGCTTGTCATGTATCCTTGGACCAAGGAGTCTTTGTGATCACTATGCAGTCAACAACTAAGTTTGACCTGAGCCTAACGTTGTCCGTAATAGGGCTTCCATAACAGCCAGGATTGGATTGGGGACGGGTTGCATGAGTGACACGAAAGACGGCTAAGGGATTTATCCCTCATACTGAGGTATGGGAAAGATATCGGTTCTCGTCCGTTTGATCGATAGTGATTGAAAGAATAACATGGCCATGCACATGATACTAGGTATCATATATTCAGTCATCTCACATATCAAGGAACAGTGATTGAGAATAATAAGGATGACGGCTCTATGCCTTATCTCAATCAGGATATCGGAGATAAAAGGATAATGACAGGAACGACGGAAAGGTTAGAATCGATTGGTTCGATTCGCTATGTAGTGTCAGGAAATACTAAAGTCTCGTTAGTTGCCACTTATATAGGATCAAGTAAAATGGGATTTTACGTTGATCTATCGACATGCATAAATCTAAGGGTCACACCGAAGGATGAAACTCATTGACACATTTATGGAGAATGGCCAAAAGAGAGTTGTCTCGGGACATGACCAAAACTGGGTTTTGGGTAATGTGCCCGTAAGTGAATAGGACATTACGGATCAAGACAAGGCTTGGAGTCTTGCGATTGATCGCGTTGGATAATGTTGGACATTTTCCGGTATGGAAGGCTTGGAGGCGATAAGCACGTCAGGGGACCTCATTCGGAATGGCCATGGGCCATGTTCCAAGAGGCCCATGAAAGTCCCATGCAACCAAGGCCCATGGAACTAATTAATCAAGTCTTGATTAATTAGTATTAAGTAAGCAAGACAAGGATTAAGGTGTTGGTGATTCACCACCTAACCCATCTTGTCTTGCCATACTTAGCACCATACTTGTGTTACTTCACACCATGCTTCACTCCTTACTTGTCCTTGATGGTTGTTGATGGTTTAAGTCATCTTTTTCCTACAACAAATCACAAGACAAGAATAGAAACACAACTTCTCTCCCTCTCACACTACAATTTCGAGTTTGGCACATTTCCTCCCTCTTGTTGTGTTCTTGAGTCATCTAAAGAAAAACTACGTGGCTTTGATTCCAATTGGATACGTAGGCGTCTTGGAGACTCAAGCCGATCATCGTTTCTTAGGTGTTCTCTTCCTTTTTCTTGAACTAGTTGGTAAGGAAACATCCATATTGTTTATTCTCTTGTGTATCTAATATTTGGTAGTGTTCTATGACATGGTCTCGAGTTATTTCCGCTGCAAGTATGTGCTCATACCCTCCATCGAGACCCAACAGTGGTATCAGAGTCGTGCTACCTTCGGGATTCACAAGAGAACTTTCGGTTTTGCTTGCTAGTTTTGGTTTTGCATGTTAATTTGCTAAATTGTTTGATAACTTGTTTTAAATTCTTGTTTATGGGTTTAATGCATGAAAACTGAATTTTCGAAAAGTTTATCAAATCTGAAATTTTTGAAAAAAATTTGATTTTTCGGGTCTCGGGAGCGGTACTCTCGGGGAACCGAAACCGGGACCGAACGGGGCTCCGTTGGACGGAGCTAGGCCAAGCATGACCATTGGATGGTCAATATGCCGAGCTAAACCATTTTGTTAGTCATGACGAGTTTGGAACCGTCTTGACGAACTCAAAAATCAAATGTTCAAAAGTTTCAATTTTGAACGGTTTCGATAAACCGAGTATCAAAAAATTTCGAAACTTGGCAATTAATTAAACCGGAAAATCACATGATGTTTGATAACATGCTTGTTTGATAACACGATGTGTGATGTGATGTTGGCATGGTGTACATAATAGCCCCGAGTTCGATTTAATTATTTATCGCTTTTCACGGCCTGCGAGCCGTTAGAGTTAGCGTGTAATTATTTTTTTTTTGATGTGTGGTCGTCGTACCAATTATTTGTAATATTTATTAATTCCCGACCTGCGAGTCGTGTATTAAATTTTAATATTTTACTCAAGACGAAGAAAGGGCGAAAAGGTCATTTGGGGGTTTCTCGGGTTTTGACATCGGCTTGGAGTCGGTGGAGCTCAAGAAGCTAGTGGGAGTTAGTTTAGGGGGCTATTATCTACATATTTAACGCTTTATGCTTGGTTTAGTTTTTGCATGATCATTTCTATGTGTTTTAGAATTGCACGCTTAACTTAATTTACCGAGCATATCACCTCACATGCAAAGATAAAATTGGTTTTAATCATTGTCTGTGAGCCCTTAGAATCGTCATTACATTGGATGTACTTGACTGGTTCGAAGGAAGAATTAAATTGGATGTAATTGGAGGCATCATTACATTTGGAATGTAGTTGATGTGCTCATCGCATCTAGGATGTGCCAAAAGTTTAAAACACAACCGGACAAGTAAAAACGGGTCATGTCCGATACCTCCCAATTATCAACACCTTACTACCTCCCCGTCCTATGGGTGTCGTGCGCATTAGCGGAGCATCCATGGGAAAGCCGGGTAGTAGGTTTGGACGACATGTGTAGGTGTCGTGCGCATTAACGGAGCACCCACATAGTGACGGGCCATAGTTGAAAATTGGTGGACCCGACTACGATTCTCAGCCTGAGGTTGAGCTAGGGTATCAGATAGGGTAAGCCGTGTACATGAGTACATACCCTAGCCAAGAGTCAGATTGGATGTGATTGGATGAAGTCCTACCTACATAGCTCGATTAAGTGGTGAGCATTAGTTCAGCTTAATCGGGTGAATCAAGGATCTTGGTTTTAGATTCTAAAGATTTAGAATCAATTGGTTGGTGTTTGAACTTGATCTTCATAAAATTTATTCAGTTTACTAATTATATTTTGTTTGTCGTGTAGATCAAATGGCAAGTACTTCAGCGAACAATAGTAGTTTGTCACTAAAAACCATTCTTGATAGGATCAAGCTAAGTGGGACAAACTACTTGGACTGGGCCAGAAACTTGAGGATAGTCCTCAAATTCGAGCGCAAAGAATATGTCCTAGACCAGGCTATCCCTGAGAAGCCAGCTAATAATGCCATTAGGGCCGTTAAGGATGCATACCAAAAGCACCTTAGCGATTCTATAGATGTGGCATGTATTATGCTGGGCTGCATGGAGTCTGATCTCCAAGACCAGTTCATGGAGTACTCTGATGACCCCTATACTATGATGGGGATCATAAAGGGTATGTTCAAGGAAAGGGCACGCATCGTGAGATACAATGTCCTTAATGAACTTCTCTCCTGCAAAATGTCAGCAGGAGTCTCCGTGTGTCCTCATGTCCTAAAAATGAAGGTGCATCTCGAACATCTTAATCGACTGGGTCTTAAGATAGAGAACAATATGGCAGCGGATGTGGTTCTGCGTTCCCTTCCTCGTTCATATGCTACGTTCGTCATGAACTATCATATGCACGATATGGACAAGACCATTTCAGAGTTGCATGGAATGTTGGTAACTGCTGAAAAGAACGTCAAGGATCAGGGATCCAAGGATGTTCTGATGGTCAGACAGGGAAACAGTTTCAAGAATAAGGGAACTGTTAGTGGTAAGGGCAAGGCCCCTATGCACTTGGCAGGAAAGATGAGGCATCCGAAGCTTCCTAACCCTCCTAGGACCGGGGAGTCCTCAAGGAAGGGGAAGGAGGTCGAGAATGTCTGCTTCTACTGTCAACAGCCTGGTCACTGGAAGAAAGATTGCAGGAAGTTTCTGGATGATCTGAAGAAGGGCGGTGGGACTGCGCCTTCATCAAGTATTTTCTTTATAGAGCTAAATCTCACTACTTCCAAAGATTCATGGGTATTGGATACCGGGGCTGAATCTCACATTTGTACTAATGTGCAGTTGCTGGAAGGTAGGAGAAGCTTGAAGAAGGACGAGGTGGACCTCAGAGTGGGCAACAAGACTAGAGTTGTGGCGACTGCTGTAGGATCCATAAGTCTTCTTTTGCCAAGTGGGCTAGTTTTTGTTTTGAACAATGTATATTGTGTACCTACTTTTAGTAGGAGTATTGTATCTATTTCTTTGTTGGACAAGGAATGATACAATTTTGATGTTGGAAATTGGATTTTCAATATTTTATGAAATGATATATTTTATGCTAGCGCCAAAATGGTTGGAGGATTGTACATATTGGATATGGATAACAATGCCTCAAGCTCTATATATAATGTAAATACCAAGAGGTCTAAGTCCAATGATTTAGACCAAACTTTGTTATGGCACTGTCGTTTAGGCCACATAAACGAGAAACACATATCAACACTTCACAAGTATGGACTTCTTAGTCCATTCGAATTTCATTCGATTGATAGATGCGAATCTTGTTTGATGGGAAAACTGACTAAAGCGCCCTTCATCGGTCGCGGTGAAAGGGCGGGTGACTCGGATGTGTGTGGACCAATGAGCACACTTGCCAGGAGGGGTTTTAGCTACTTTATCACATTTACTGACGACTTCAGTAGATATGGTTATGTCTATTTAATGAGACATAAGTCTGAAGCTTTTGATAAATTCAAAGAGTTTAAGACTGAAGTAGAAAACCAGCTCGGGAAAAGTATTAAAGCACTTCGATCAGATCGAGGTGGAGAATACTTGACCACAGAGTTTTTAGATCATCTAGCAGAAAGTGGGATCCTTTCGGAATGGACTCCTCCCGGAACACCACAATTGAATGGTGTGTCCGAACGGAGAAATCGAACTTTATTGGATATGGTCCGGTCCATGATTAGTGGGACTAATCTCCCAATCTCTTTCTGGGGTTATGCTCTGGAGACGACCACATTCATTTTGAATCGGGCTCCGACGAAGGTTGTGGAAGGGACACCATTTGAGAAATGGCGCGGGAGAAAGCCCGTTTTGTCCTTCCTAAAGGTTTGGGGTTGCGAGGCTTATGTGAAACGTTTAGTTCCGACTAAGCTCGAACCAAGATCTGATAAATGCACATTCGTTGGGTATCCCAAAGAAACAATGGGGTACTACTTCTACAAACCCAGCGAGAACACGGTGTTCGTCGCTCGGGGTGGGGTCTTTATGGAAAGGGAGTTTATTTCCAAAGACGTCAGTGGGAGGGCTGTACATCTAGAAGAAATTCAAGGTGGTACAGATCCAACTGATCCACTGGACAACCCTGTAGAAGAGCCTGAGATGGTCGTAGAGCAAGGACCAGTTCCTGCAACAATTCCAGAAGGTCCAAGGTGATCTGAAAGGGTTAGTCGTCCACCTCCGAGATATGGTTACTTTGTGTCTGGAGGTGACGGTGAGCTTGTGGTGGATCACGATGATCCAGCTACATTTCAGGAAGCTGTGGACGTACCCGACTCTGAGTTATGGCTGGGAGCCATGAGGGAGGAAATGCAATCCATGTCGGACAACCAAGTCTGGGAACTGGTTGATCCCATCGGTGGTGTAAGAACCATCGGATGCAAATGTATCTTTAAGGTGAAGATGGACATGGAAGGAAACCCTCAGACCTACAAAGCCCGACTGGTGGCGAAAGGTTATAGGCAGATCCAAGGGATTGACTATGAGGAAACCTTTTCCCCAGTGGCTATGGTCAAATCTATCCGAATTCTTCTTGCCATAGCTACATATCACGATTACGAGATATGGCAAATGGATGTCAAAACCGCTTTCCTAAACGGAAATTTGTCGGAGGACGTTTATATGTCTCAACTCGAAGGTTTTGTCGATCCGAAGAATAAGGGAAAGATTTGTAAGTTGTTGAAATCCATTTATGGATTGAAACAAGCTTCTCGGAGTTGGAACCTTCGTTTTGATGAAGCTGTAATTGGATTTGGCTTTATAAAGAATGAAGATGAACCTTGCGTTTACAAGAAGGCAAATGGGGGTAAGATTACCTTTCTGGTGTTGTATGTCGATGACATACTACTCATTGGAAACGACATCCCAAACTTGCACTAGACTAAAGCTTGGTTAGGGAAGTGTTTTTCAATGAAAGACTTAGGCGATGCCGCTTATATCTTAGGGATTAAGATATATAGAGATCGCACCAAGAGGGTCTTGGGTTTAAGTCAAAGCACCTATGTGAACAAGGTATTGAGTAGGTTCTCAATGCTTGATTCCAAGAAAGGACTCTTACCCGCACGTCATGGCGTTCATCTTAGCAAGACTCAGTGTCCTAAGACACCTGATGAGCTGAAAAGGATGATGCGAATCCCATACGCTTCGGCGGTAGGATCGATCATGTATTCCATGATATGCACGAGACCGGATGTCTCATATGCCTTGAGTTGTACCAGCAGACATCAGTCTAACCCTGGTGAGGAACACTGGATAGCGGTCAAAGTGATTCTCAAATATTTGAGAAGAACTAAGGACGCGTTTCTAGTGTACGGGGGAAAAGATGACTCTGAACTAGTTGTTAATGGATATGTAGACGGTAGTTTCCAGACAGATCCAGATGACTTTAGAAGTCAGTCAGGATATGTGTTCACGCTGAATGGCGGAGCTTTCAGCTGGAAGAGCGTGAAGCAAGACACCGTCGCTGACTCCACGACAAAGGCCGAGTACATAGCGGCTGTAGAGGCGGCTGTGTGGATTAGGAAGTTCACGGCAGGATTGGGTGTAATCAAAAACCCATCCAGCCCGGTGAACCTATTTTGCGACAACACAGGGGCTATTGCGCAAGCTAAAGAGCCCAGATCGCATAACAAATCCAAACATGTACTGCGGTGATATCACCTCATCAGAGAGATACTGAACCGAGACGATGTGAAGATCACCTATATTTCAACTGATGATAACATAGCCGACCCGTTGACTAAGGCACTATCGTTGCCTAAACATGAGAGGCATGTAAGGTCAATGGGAATAGATTGGAGTTTAGATTGGAACTAGGGCAAGTGGGAGATTGTTAGTCTTAGTGCACGTAGTTCAATCATAAATGTCCAAATGTATATATCATCATTAGCAATGAGATTAAAGCGGCTTTATATTACTTATGTGTTGGAGTAATATATCGATGTGATTTCTGATCTATGCCCACCATGCGAATAGAACCATAGATCGAGATGGATCACTCTCGATGGGTCCCTAGTCAATAAAGCTTCACTAGAAGCGACTAGTATGAAAGATGGCTCTTCATGGCTTACGTTGTATTAGTCATTGGAATGGGATTCTGGAGTCTGATCATAGATATCATGTGGGACATGATATTGGACGACCCGCCCTGAATATGTGCCATAGATTGAGTCATGAACATATTCAATGTCGTAGCTTGTCATGTATCCTTAGACCAAGAAGTCTTTGTGATCACTATGCAGTCAACAACTAAGTTTGACTTGAGCCTAACGTTGTCCGTAACAGGGCTTCCATAACGGCCAGGATTGGGACATGATATTGGACGACCCGCCCTGAATATGTGCCATAGATTGAGTCATGAACATATTCAATGTCGTAGCTTGTCATGTATCCTTAGACCAAGGAGTCTTTGTGATCACTATGCAGTCAACAACTAAGTTTGACCTGAGCCTAACGTTGTTCGTAACAGGGCTTCCATAACGACCAGGATTGGCTTGGGGATGGGTTGCATGAGTGACACAAAAGACGGCTAAGGGATTTATCCCTCATACTAAGGTATGGGAAAGATATCGGTTCTCGGCCGCTTGATCGAGAGTGACTGAAAGAATAGCATGGCCATGCACATGATACTAGGTATCATATATTCAGTCATCTCACATATCAAGGAACAATGATTGAGAATAATAAGGATGACGGCTCTATGCCTTATCTCAATCAGGATATCGGAGATAAAAGGATAATGACAGGGATGACAGAAAGGTTAGAATCGATTGGTTCGATTCGCTATGTAGTGTCAGACAATACTAAAGTCTCGTTAGTTGTCACTTATATAGGATCAAGTAAAATGGGATTTTACGTTGATCAATCGACATGCATAAACCTAAGGGTCACACCGAAGGATGAAACTCATTGACACATTTATGGAGAATAGCCAAAAGAGAGTTGTCTCGGGACATGGCCAAAACTGGGTTTTGGGTAATGTGCCCGTAAGTGAATAGGACATTACGGATCAAGACAAGGCTTGGAGTCTTGGGATTGATCGCGTTGGATAATGTTGGACATTTCCGGTATGGAAGGCTTGGAGGCGATGAGCACGTCCTGGGACCTCGTTGGGAATGGCCATGGGCCATGTTCCAAGAGGCCCATGAAAGGCCCATGCAACCAAGGCACATGGAACTAATTAATCAAGTCTTGATTAATTAGTACTAAGTAAGCAAGACAAGGATTAAGGTGTTGGTGATTCACCACCTAACCCATCTTGTCTTTCCATACTTAGCACCATACTTGTCTTACTTCACACCATGCTTCACACCTTAGTTGTCCTTGATGGTTGTTGATGGTTTAAGTCATCTTTTTCCTACAACAAATCACAAGACAAGAATAGAAACACAACTTCTCTACCTCTCACACTACAATTTCGAGTTTGGCACATTTCCTCCCTCTTGTTGTGTTCTTGAGTCATCTAAAGAAGAACTATGTGGCTTTGATTCCAATTGGATACGTAGGCGTCTTGGAGACTCAAGCCGATCATCGTTTCTTTGGTGTTCTCTTCCTTTTTCCTGAACTAGTTGGTAAGGAAACATCCATATTGTTTATTTTCTTGTGTATCTAATATTTGGTAGTGTTCTATGACATGGTCTCGAGTTATTTCCGCTGCAAGTATGTGTTCATACCCTCCATCGAGACCCAACACGCGGGCCCTCCTTCCATCGGACACTCTCGATGAAAGTGGCCTCGCTGCCCGCAGGTAAAGCATGTCGGTGCCCTCTCTGACGCGACTGGCCCCACTGACGCCACCGACCCCAGCTGTCTCGCTCCACCCTGATGAGCCTGTGGTCGGAAGAACCCCGTGGTCCTCTATCTCCTCGGGTCTCGTGACTCGGACGGCCCTGCAAAGCTGGTCGGCCGCTGTCGAACCTCACGGGTCCTGGCCGCATCCCGGATACCCTGCTCCACCGTCGCTGCAGTGTCCACGAGCTCGGAGTACTCCCGCAACCTCAAGGCGAGAACCTTATCCCGAATCACCGTCCTCAGTCCCCCATCGAACAGCAGGCAACGGTTCTGCTCTGTCGCCACCATCTCTGGCGCGAATCTGGTCAGGGCCGTGAATCTGGCCTCGTATTTTGCCATTGACATCCCCTCCTACTGCAGGTCCAGAAACTGCCGATGACGGTCCAACCGAGCCGACTCGGGGAAATACTGTGCCAGAAAGATCGTCCGGAAGATGTCGTAGTCGTGCCCGACTCTGTCCCTCACACACCGCCACCAGTGGTAGGCGTTGTCCCTCAGCTGATGAGCTGCAAAGGACACTCTGCGGCGGCCATCCTCGATACCTGATGTGTCCAGGTCCCGCGTGACCTACTCTAGCCACCTCTCGGCTAGGTCGGGGTTCGGCTCCCCAACAAATGTGGGTATGCCTAGCTTCAGGAAGTCCAGTAGGGTCCGGGCCGTATGGTCCTCTGCCTGAACGGGCCTCACTG
Organism: Erodium maritimum; assembly: GCA_963921825.1. Taxonomy (NCBI): domain Eukaryota; kingdom Viridiplantae; phylum Streptophyta; class Magnoliopsida; order Geraniales; family Geraniaceae; genus Erodium; species Erodium maritimum. The sequence goes on from OY997591.1 coordinate 49,185,486, forward strand.
GGACCGCTGCTGCCTCCGGAGCTGGCGATGCCGACTCTCGACTGGCGATGATCGCCACCAAACTCTGTACTGTCCTGGTCAGCTCATCCAGGGCGGTCGTAGTGGGAGGGTCTGCGGCCGGCGGGACGCTGGGCGTGCCCGTAGATGGTCCCGCGTCACTCCTCCAGTCCTCTCCGACAGGAGTACCCTGGGCCTCTGCGTACTCAGCGGGCTCCACGGTGGGCATCCGTCTTGATGTCCCTGCTGAACGTCCCCGCCTGCCTCGCGCGGGCGCCCGTCCCCGTGTCACGGCTGATCGTCCACGTCTGCCACGAGCCATGTGTCGGTATCCTCCGCACGGATACACGCAAACGTTTAGTTTGCGAACTTATATAACGACAACATGCTAAAAAAAACTAGCGTTCACAAGGTCTATGCCTACTCTAGCGTACACGTTACTAACGTCACACCGCTCACGCTATTAATAATTTAATCATAATAATACGTTAAGGAAAAGCTCAAACGACCGCATAACGACTCACAAACCAAATCAAGTCACTCAACCTCAACCACAAGCCAACACGGCCAAACCACAACAACACACGCCCACCGGGCCAACCAAAGTCACACACGCCCACAGGGCCAACCAATTTAAAAACTTTCTCCACTTCATTAAAAACCTCATTTCTTGACATCAGGTAGTTACAACCCGGTCCAGGCGTCCCCGAACTACATTGTACCCACTTGATATCAACATCGTCACGCTCGACTACAGGGGCGCCCCTGAGTCGAGTCACGACAGTTTAAAAATGTTTCACGCAACAACACACAAACAGTATGCCAGTAACCCCGTACTGCACATACACAAAAACACAAACAGGACTCAAAACACAACGGGTGTACACACGGTTCCGACCTGCGTACCCAACGCACGACGGGACTTTACTGACTCGATTTTCCCACCTAATTGACGTACAGTCCGAGTTGTGAAACCTCGAGCTCTGATACCAAGCTGTCACGCCCAAATTTCAGTAAACCGAATCAGGACGCGAACGTTTAGAACAATAAAACATTTTGAAACCTTTTACATAAATCACTTTAAAATCACCATTTGTTCATCAAAAATAATCATTTACAACTTAAAGGTACGTCCCAACAAATAGACAAAAGCAAGTATACGTCGCTAGACTCAAAAGTAAACCCAGAATCCCGCTCCTAGCTCTTCAAGCTTCGGTAGCTCACCTAGTCCAACCTGCGACCGGTACCTGTAGGAAAAGCAGCTAAGGGTGAGCGTTCGCTCACCACCACGGATAACAGACTGACTACGACATACTTAGCAGACAATGCCGGTAACACCAACAACAAACCAAACACCGGGGATCACTATCCCCAACTCAAGTAACCCGACCGACACACACGCACTGTTACTTTCCTCAACCGACTCAACACTCGGACACGAAATGTAGACCCGACCCAACGATTGACGACCTCCTACAAAGACACGACAGACAACCACGCAACAACCAAGATCACAAAGGATCGCACACCAAACAAGATCACAAAGGATCGCACGCCAGCTGCTCAGTAACCTTTCTCTCTCGCCCTTTACCGATCCCTGTCAGGTCAGGCGGTCGACCTGTCGCGCAACTTCTCCCTATCTCAATCGGGAGGCTAGCCCACAACCTCTCCCCTACACCCGATCTCAGTCGGGAGGCTAGCCACAGCCACACGCACATTCTCCCGATCCCAGTCGGGAGGCTAGCCCACAACCTCTCCCCTACCCCCGATCTCAGTCGGGTGGCTAGCCACACCTCACGCAACTTCCCCGACACAAAGTCGGGTCTCCAACCTCAGGTAACCACAATCACAATCACAAGCAAAGTTTAACAAACAACAACAACCCAGGTTCAACACTCCACAGGCACTCATGGCCACCCAAGACACCAACTGTAAAACACGGACTCAACAACCCCACGGGCACTCACGGCCACCCAAGACACACCGACAATAACTCATGGGCTCAACAACCCCACGGGCACTCACGGCCTCCCAAGACACACCAACAGTAAAACACGGGCTCTCATGGACACCCAAGACACAACAGTAAAGTACGGGCTCTCATGGCCACCCAAGACTCCAATAGTAAAACACGGGCTCTTATGGCGACCCAAGACTCCAACAGTAAAACACGGGCTCTCATGGCCACCCAAGACATAAGCTAAACAATCAACCTCCAGGCATGGTCATATGCCTCCAGTAATTCTAATATCGATAAGTTCACTGCTCCTACGACACTACTAAGTGTCACATGCATTTCTAATGTTCGCTACGTTCCCGTATCATACGACACTACCCGGTGTCACCTGCCTTCCTAATATTCGATAAACCTACTTAACCCACGACACCCCTGTGTCACATGCAATTCTACTGTTAACTTTCCCTAATCAGGGCCGAGATCCGGCTACTTTTCCCTACCTCGTATGATTTCTCCAAAAGCGCACTAATAAGCTCCGGCGTGATCTCGATCACTCGCCTAGCTTTCCCTTTCCTCGGTCTGCAACACGATCTAATAAGAACACAATTTAAATACCTTTAAGTTCGCAGACATAAACCGGAATTTAATAAACTTGACGCCCAAAAGTAACCCTGACAATGCCGATCACTCCCAAACTCCCCAATTACTCGACATTGTCGATATTGGACCCGGAAAAGCCCGATTCGCCCGACATGGCGAATCTGCCCGGGTTTTGGAAACGCCCTTCCGGGGCTCTGAAAATTCCCGTTTTCGTTTCTACGGTCTTAGAATAATTCAAGGGTTCCTAGGCACTCGACGGAATCAAATTCCGACTTCCGAGTCATTTAACTAGCGTTTAAAGTTTCTAAAACCGTCAATTACAACTTTCACAATTTAATTCCAAATTTCGATCCGGTTGTAGATTAATGATTCGGGGAACGTCCTAAACCACCCGAACACGAAACCCGAGCACGTGGGCCCCACCCGGACACCCTTGGCCGTGGGTGGCTAGGGCTCAAATAGACCCAGCCCACCATGGTGGTGGCCGGCCCTAGCTCCGGCCAGCCACCCCATGGCCGGCCGGCCACCCCCTATGGTGCTCGGAGCTCCCCCCGAGCTCCCGGTACCGGAAAACGTCCCTCTTCACCCCAAAACGTCTTCAACGATCCCCCATCCTCAATACAACCCTAAACTACTAGTTTAAACCAAAACCTAATTTTAGAACTTGACCAAACGAAGATCGGTTTGGTGCTTACCGTCGAGGAAGACGGTGTGAGTTCGATTCTCCTAACTTTGAGACGATCAAAGGGTTTGATGATCGGGAATAGTAACACAAACCCTAGCTCCTTCTCTTTTCTCTCTTCTTCTCCTTCTCCTTCTCTCTCTAAACTCTCTTCTCTTTTTTTCTATTTTTTTTTCTCTTTCTAAAACGTGTGGCCGAACCCCTTATGTCCTCAACCTTCCTTTTCCCCCCAAAACCTAAGACCACCACTTGTTTGACAAGTGGCAAGGTGGGTCCCACACCATTTTGGAAAGATATCTAGAAGATATTTTCCAATCAGATTTGCGAAATTCGGAAGTTTCGGGCCCCGAACGGGCACTTTTTCCAAGAAATTACGAAACTTGAAGGGCTACATGGAAACGGCTCAACTAAGACCGCTGCGACGACGGCTAAGCTTTTTGGATCCCAAACTGATCAGAAAGTTGCCCTGAGTCCCCCGGAACTCACTTTGGTCGATATCGGGGTCAACTTAAGTCCGGTATGACCCTCGGGGTCAATTCTAGGTTCAATTAAGTGTCTGTCTTAAATTTTTTAAATTTTCCTGTTTTTCGCATGTTTGACTGGCGTTGACCGGGAGTGGTTATTACACGGGGTGTCTTGGGCAATATGATTATGAATCATACGATACTTGTGAATCTTGTCTCGTTGGAAAAATGACAAAATCTCCTTTTAATGGAACTGGAGAAAGAGCCAGTGAAATTTTGGGACTCATACATAGTGATGTATGTGGACCAATGAAAGTTGAAGCAAAAGGTGGATATTCTTACTTTATCACCTTCACTGACGATATATCGAGATATGGTTTCGTATATCTCATGAGACATAAGTCGGAGTCTTTTGGAATGTTCAAAAGGTTTAGAAGTGAAGTTGAGAAACAAACCAGTAAGAATATCAAGGCACTGAGATCTGAACGTAGGGGTGAGTATCTCACAGATGATTTTATTGATTATTTATCACAAGATGGAATCCTATCACAATGGAATCCTCCTGGGACACCGCAACACAACGGTGTTTCTGAGAGGCGAAATCGTACCTTATTAGATATGGTACGATCGATGATGGGGTTCACAGATCTTCCTATCTTCCTCTGGGGGTATGCTTTAGAAGCTACTACATATTTGTTAAATAAGGTTCCCACTAAGGCAGTTGCTGAAACACCATATGAGATATGGAAAGGACGGAAAGGCAGCCTTAAACATTTGAGGGTTTGGGGTTGTCCAGCCTATGTTAAGCGACTGCAATCAAACAAGCTTGAGGCTAAGTCTACCAAATGCAGATTTGTTGGTTATCCCAAGGAGACTATGGGATACTATTTCTACCATCCTTCTGAACACAAAGTGTTTGTGGCTAGGAACGCGACCTTTTTAGAAATATAGTTCCTTCATGCTGGAAAAACTGGAGTAGAAATAGATCTTGATGAAATACAAGATAGCAATGAGTCAGCACCGACTCAAGAGCATGAGATGCATATTGAGCAACCTTTTCTTGATGTCTTACAGTTTCCACCGAGGGTTCCAACCTCAAACGTTGAGGTAAATGATTTGGTAAATGAACCAGTTCAGGAACAAGGGCAACAACAGAATCAAGAAGTACAAGAGCCTCCTAGAAGATCAATTAGAGAACGTCGTGCACCAAATAGGATGAATCTATTAGTGTGCAATAATGAGGATAATCATATTGATGATGACATTATTATTGAAGACGATCCTAAGAGTTATCAAGAAGCGATGGCTAGTCCAGACCATGAGAAATGGCTTGCTGCCATGGAATCCGAAATGGAGTCAATGAAAATCAATAAACTGTGGACTTTAGTTGATGACTCTAATGACTTAAAACCTATTGGGTGTAAATGGGGTTTTAAGAGAAAGATTGGAGCGGATGGTAAGGTTGAGACCTTTAAAGCCCGTTTGGTTGCTAAGGGTTATAATCAAAAGGAAGGTATTGATTATGAAGAAAAGTTCTCCACTGTTGCAATGCTCAAATCTATTCGGATTTTTCTAGCTATTACTGCATACTATGATTATGAGATTTGGCAAATGGATGTGAAAACGGCTTTCCTTAATGGTGAGCTCAAGGAGGATGTCTATATGACTCAACCTGAAGGTTTCACATTGTCATCTGCTCCTAGTAAAGTATGTAAGCTACAACGATCCATTTATGGATTAAAGCAAGCTTCTTGTAGTTGGAACATTCATTTTCACACGACAATCGAAAAGTTCGATTTTGTGCGTTGTGAAGAGGAGCCATGTGTGTACAAAAAGGTTAGTGGGAGCATAGTTATTTTCCTATTGTTGTATGTAAATGACATATTGCTAATAGGAAATGATGTGCCAGCCATGCAAGAAACAAAGGTTTGGCTATCTGAAAACTTCTCCATGAAAGATATGGGAGAAGCGACTTATATTCTTGGAATAAAGGTCTATAGAGATAGATCAAGGAAGTTTCTTGGAATCTCTCAATCTACGTACATTGATACTATCTTAAGGAAGTATCACATGGATAATTCCAAAAAGGGTTACTTGTCTATTGGAACTGGAGTTTCTCTTTCTAGGGAGGATAGTCCTAAGACCCTAGAGGAAAGAGATCGCATGAATAGAATCTCATATGCTAACGCAGTGGGAGCTATCATGTATACCATGACATGTACAAGACCGGATGTTGCCTATGCGCTAGGAGTAGTGTCACGCCCCAATTTCAGTAAACCGATCTCGGGACGCGAACATTTTTAAAACATGAATACTGAAAACCTGTTTTGAATAAAGCTTTGACAATTCCACTTATTTTCCAAAATAATGGTAGTATTTACAATACAAAAAACGTCCCAACAAGTGGACAAAAGTACACGGTATCCGTCACTAGACTCAAAAGACAAAACCCGGACTCCGCTCCTAGCTCCACAAGCTTCGAGAGCTTACCTAGTCCGTCCCACGAACAGTACCTGTAGGAAAAGCAGCTAGGGGTGAGCGTTCGCTCACCACCACGGATAACAGACTGACTACGGCATAATTAGCAGACAAAGCCTATAACACCCACAACAGACCCAACTCCGGGGATCACCGCCCCCAACTCAAGTATTCCGACTGACAAACGCCGACGGTGACCTTCCTCGAACGACTCAACACTCAACCACGTAAGCAGACCCGACACAACAATTGACGACCTCTCCCAAGGACTCAAACGACAACCACACAACACCAAACAGATCACAAGGGATCGCACACCAAACAAAATCACAAAGGATCGCATACCAGCTGCTCAGTAACCTCTCCCACTCACACGAACACGGATCATGCTAGCCAAAGAATGCTTACAACCTGTGATACTCAAACTCGGACCAGGCCAGCCAAAGAATGCTTGCAACCTGTGTTACTCAAACTCGGACCAGGCCAGCCAAAGAATGCTTGCAACCTGTGTTACTCAAACTCGTGTCAGGCCAGCCAAAGAATGCTTGCAACCCGTTGATACTCAAACTTGGTCAGGCCAGCCAAAGAATGCTTGCAACCTACCGGGATCCGCAATCACAATCACACGCAAATTCATCAACCAGTAACAACACAAGTTCAACACTCACAGGCACTCATGGCCACCAAGACACCAACAGTAAAACTCGAACTCAACAGCCCCACAGGCACTCACGGCCTCCCAAGACACACCGATAGTAAGACACGGACTCAACAATCCCACAGGCACTCACGGCCTCCCAAGACACCAACCATAAGGAACGCTTGCAACTTACCGAGACTCTAACTCGTAAGCCAGCTAAAGGAAGCTTGCAACCCCCCCGAGACTCTAACTCGGTCAGGCCAGCCAAAGACACCAACCTTAGTACACGGGCCCTCAAGGCCACCCAAAACACCAACAATTGACTACGGGCTCTCATGGCCACCCAAGACACCAATTCAAATACACGGGCTCTCAAGGCCACCCAAACTCAATCAATAAATAATACGGGCTCTCAAGGCCACCCAAAACTCGATAATAAAATACGAGCTCTCAAGGCCACCCAAACTCAATCAATAAATAATACGGGCTCTCAAGGCCACCCAAACTCAATAATAAAATACGGGCTCTCATGGCCACCCAGGACACCAAATAAGCAATCAACCTCCGGCTTAACCAAGCCGCCAACAGTCCTAACATCAACAGTTTCACAATCAACCTCCGGGCATGGTCATATGCCTCCAGTACTCCTAATATCGATAAGTTCACAAACAACCTCCGGGCATGGTCATATGCCTCCAGTAAAACAATTAACGCTAAGTTCTCTGCTCCTACGACACTACTAAGTGTCACATGCTTTTCTCAATAATTACTAAGTTCCCGTAACATGCTTTTCTGATAAACGCTACAACCCCGTAACATGCTTTTCTAGTATTTAAATTAAACCTACTCAACCCACGACACCCCGGTGTCACATGCAAATCTACTGTTAACTTTCCCTAGTCAGGGCCGAGATCCGGCTACTTTTCCCTACCTCAACTGAAGAGCAACCGCTACGCTTCCTAGCTGCTGACGTTCTGGCTCGCTAACTCCGAGCTTCACTTCGATCGAAGCCGGACGCTAAAGAGGACACGAAAGCCATAAATTAACAACGGTTCCACCGCTAAATTAAAGGTTACTATTAAACCAGTCTAGACCCGACAATTGTCCATTAAACTCGAGCGGGCTAAAAGCGGGGTCACGGTGAATCGGGTTTGAGTACCCGAGCACCGAAACCGGTGCATGCGAGGCACGGTCCCAATGCACAAATCCCGAGGTCCGATTCAGCGGTCCGCTTTTGTTCCTTTTTAAACCCAAATAGCATTCCATTCTACCCAGAATTCCAGATTCGTTCCCAATTCCGATTACCAACCGTTTAGTCAGAACAGAACGGTTTTTGTTTTAAATCAAATTCCCTTTTTAAATTCAAATCTATTTCCGTTCCGATCTTTGTTTTTGAACAACCGCCCCTAAATCCCGTTTACAAATTTGATTCTCAACTCCTCGATTTTAAACCGTTTTTAAAACCGAAACGCTTTTAAATTCCTTTTCCATTTTACAACCCTTTTCTTTTCCATTTAAACTGTTTTCTTTTCCTTTTCTTAAGACTGATTTTTCAATTTAATACCCTTTTCTTTTCAAATTCTTGATTTTGATTCCATTTCAATCCAACCCACAAATCCACGTTTTCAGTCCCACAACACAAAATTAACTTTTAAATCCAAACTCGTTTAATGTTTAATTTTCTTTTAACAAGTTTCTCGGTTCAAGTCCGTTTCGAACAACCCAACAGATACAAGGATTTGTTCCAACAAAACCCATATTCAACAGAAAAAAGAAAACGGGAAAAAGGGTTCGGTTTCGAACCGGTCGGCCGCCGGCGAGGGCGGCGTCGGCCGGGGCCTAACCGTAGAGAAAGGGACGGTGGCGTGGCCGAATTCGGCGGGACACGGCGACTTCGCGCCCGTGTCAGATCTGGACGGACGGTGGGGTCTCGACGGAGCTACGGTGCTCCCGGTTCTGCAAGTCCTTCCGGTGGCGGGGCAGCACCGGCGTGGACGATCGAGGGAGAGGAAGAGACGGGCTTGGTGGTGGCGCGGTGGCTGGACGGAGACGAGGAGGGGCTCGGTGGCCGGACTCGGGAGCGGTGGCGCCGTGGCTGGACGGAGACGAGGAGGGGCTCGGTGGCCGGACTCGGGAGCGGTGGCGCCGTGGCTGGACGGAGACGGCCGAGAGGTGAGGGAGGAGGTCGGACGGGGTTCGAAGAAGACGGAGAGGAAGGAGTGAGGGAGGACGGGGTTGGGAGGTCGGAGACGCGTGGGGACGAGGGTGGGAGTAGCTGGCCGGAGGAGTCGCCGGCGAGGGCGGCGTGGTCGTGGGGCCAGAGGAGGGAGGTCGGCGTGGGGGCTGCGAAGAAGAAGGGAGGAACAAAAAAATGGGGCTGACAAACCCTAGTTTCGGCTTATATAGCCCGGGCTTGGGCCGGGTCAGCACTTGGGCCGGTTCTGACTCGGGCCGGGTCAGTCCGGTCCAGCCCAATTTTTTTTTTTTTTTTTTTTTTTTTTTTACAACACCACTTATTGCGCAAACCTAACCCGACGATTCTAATTACAAAAGAAAACCCCTTTTTAAGAAAGCGGGTTTTACAAGTAGCAAGTAGGTACCAAGGGAATCCGGGTGAGGCACATTGGAAAGTTGTCAAAACTATTCTTAAGTACTTGAGAAGAACTAAAGACCAATTCCTCATATATGGAGATAATGAGCTTAAATTGTTAGGCCATACCGATGCAAGTTTTGCATCAGATAAGGATGATAGCAAATCTACTTCTGGTTATGTCTTTACCTTCAATGGTGGAGCAGTGAGTTGGAAGAGTTCCAAACAAGCTACAGTAGTTGATTCAGTAACCGAAGCAGAATACATAGCTGCATGTGACGCTGCTAAGGAAGCTGTATGGATAAACAAGTTCTTAACTGAGCTTGGTGTGGTTCCTTTAGCAAAGGAAAGCGTTCCTTTATTTTGTGACAATACGGGAGCTATTGCACAAGCCAAAGAGCCGAGAGCACATCAAAAATCCAAACACGTTCTTCAGAAGTTTCATCTAATTAGAGAAATAGTTGAACGTGGAGACGTTCAAATTCTGAAGGTGGAAGGAAAAGAGAGCATTGCAGATCCTTTCACTAAAGCACTTGGTTCAAAGGAGTTTGACAAGCATAAATGGAATATAGGATTGAGGTTCATGAATGGTTGGCTTTAGATTAAATGCTAATCTTTATGCAACATTATTATTAGCACATTTTTGAACTATGGATTGTGATTAATTGAGATTAATGCAATGTTTTATTTTATTGTTATCATATATGAATATTTGTTGAAATTGTGATATGATAAGTCCTTGATTAAACTGTTATACTTGTCATCATAATGGGGATTATGATAATGAGAGTCATGTATTATAGAGTTTTATCTAAAAGTGTTCTTGGTCATAGGATCATCATACTAGGACCACGATAATCCGGATAGACCAATATATGTATAATTGTACTCATTGGATGAGTATTAATGGATGTTGTTCATTAAGTTATAATATAAATGATGCATATAGTGGATATGATCATTGAACTGACCAAACGTGAGATTTCCAAATGGTTGATTTTACCTATACTGTCAATGTGGAAATTTTCTTAAGGAGAAAATGTATATTGTTTTATCCTTTGACCTGAGATCACCATAGTGGTTAATAGAATGCTTGTTATACTTTGATATCGAACACCTAGTGTGTAAAAAATGCTAGTTGAAACGTCATTGAGTATAATTGTGTACCTATATAATCAATGGCGAGTCAAGAGGGGATCCATCAACTCAAGGTACTGAGTTTGAACTTTATGTTGTTATGAATCTTATGGTTGGAAAAGATCCTTGGCCAAGGCAGAAGAATGATTTAAGAAATGAGTTTCTTAAAGTCATTCAACAACCAATAACGATCAACATGAAACATAGTGGTTATCTATTAGGGTTTGACAGTCAAACCATACCCTAGGATAATCCGGAGTTAGAAAGATGGAAGGAAAACAATTCATTATCCTTAAACCAGGTTCGTCTTTATTGGATATTGATATTCACGTTATCCGGCCGTCGAGGAGTGTTGTTAGACGCCAACCTCGATTAGTAGTTAATGAGATTAATTACTACCGGTTTAGCGTTAAACCTATGTGGTCACACACTTACGAGTGACGTTTGATGTTTAAGATCATTTAATTTATTATGAGATAATTTATTGAAATGATCTAGATGGCATATTTGTTATACCTTCTGCTAACACAGAAGTGTAATAAATATTTGAGTTCTTGACGGATTGGATCTAGGTCAAGTGGGAGATTGTTGGGTTTGCCCTAGGCCCAATCGGGTTTCAAGCCCAATTGAGTCTTGGACCCAATAATTAAAAGTATATAAAGAGATAATTAGGGTTAAGAGACATAATTTTTCAGATTATTCTCTGCAGCCACTTTTTCTATTCTCTCCCAAACAACCAAAAGAAGAATCGTTCTTCTCCATAGCCGTCTCAATCGTTGAAAGCATCAAAGATCGTTACTCGGTGTGGATACACTAGCGGCTTCGTAGTTTCGGGGCTAAATCAATTTCGGTCTACAAATCAAGTAAGTGATTTTATTATTTTAACGATGATTTGTTTTTGGATCGAACGATTTATTTCCGCTGCGGAGATATGATGTTTTTCTATCCTTCAGCAAAAGGGAAGGAGGCTTTGGTCTCTAAGAGGAAATATACCCAAACAAAAGATTTTGTAGCATATGTTCACAACGTTCCAATCAGAGCTTCACAAAAGCGGTAATCTAATCTCTTTTAAAAAAAATAGGAGGGATCAAAAGGGTTCATGTAGCTTCAAAGACAAGCAGGCTGCACAAAAGGTACGATTTCTGCTACTTTCATCAATACTCTCATCTACAAGAGGCCATCTTTCTCTTCAACGGTTATACAATCAATTGATTCAAACTTTATGTTACTGAAGCATGGAACAAACATAGCACAACTCTAGCCTCTCCTCCTCATAAGAAAACAACATTTACTCAGGCTCATTCTTCACATGATACTGATATACAACCTTTCAAGATCCAAGGTTTTGTTGTTACATCTCAAGATCTTTTTCTGCAGAGCCACCTTGCTATAGCTCATAAAAAGTTTAGTACTCAAAGTATCATGAGAGATATAACTAGGGATGGAGTGTGTGAGGTTCATGTCAAAGATCTGGGAAACATGACACTTCTCCTTTATTTCCTTGATCCTGAAACAAACAAAGAACTCATGAAAAATGATGGAGCTTGGCTAAATAACTGGCTCTCTTTCCTTCTTGGAAAACAAGCTCTCTGCAAACTTGGAGGGACATTTATTTTGGTGGCAGTGCATGGTATTCCTTTTCACGGTTAGTATGATGTTATTTCCTCTGAACATGCATCTTCCTCTCAAGACAATAGTTCTAGTGACTCGGATCCTTTTGTCTCTCCATCATCAGAGAAGGAATTAGGATAATCATCATCTCAGATAGGAAACTCTATTTCATCTGAGGATGGAAGGAATTAATTGCTACAAGTCTGGTTGAAATTAATGACCAAGTCAATGCAAGTGTTGGGGATGAAGTTAATGCATCCCAAATTGTATCTACAGGAAACCCATTTAGTGAAGCAAATCTTGTTTTAGAAAATAATGTCGTTCCAACAACTCATATACTAGTCTCACCCACGGTGGTTACATCTCAACAGTTATTGAATCTACATAATCTAGTAGTAAATGATACGTATGAATAGCCATAAATGGTTAGAGAAGATGAACAAGGAATTTTAAATACTTCGAATATGAGTTCCAAACTGCCTACTTTGGTCCTCCATGATTGCTTAGAGGAATATCCTCAAGATGCAACCAATTCAATTGCTCAGCAACCGATTTTGTCCCCTCCCAAAGAAGCAAGTACAATGACACATCAGAGTTAATGCTTGGAGTCGCTCAAAATAATCTCTCTCCACATTCAGATGAGAGAATGGCATCGGAAAAGGCTCAATTAAATGCTCCAGACCTGCAAGAAGGATTATCAGGTCTTATGTCAACTCTAGCTCAGATTCAAGGCTTGGAGGGAATTTGCAGTGACAATTATAGCCTTAAAATTGACCTCAAGCTCTGACATAAGAGGCCTCTGATATTTTGGGAGCCAAAAATTCAAACACCCCCCCAGTAAATCAAAGAAAGGAAAAGGTAAAAGGTCTAAACCCTCAATCTCTCCTCACAACTATGCAACAAGATCCAAATGTAAAGATGGGTTTGTAAAACCAAAAAGTTTTATTTCCATAGGGAAACTCAATGAAACCGAAAGAGCTTGGAGTTTTGGGAAGGTTGTTGGGTTATCTACTAATTGTAGTGAAGATTTAATACTCTGACAACTTGCCTCTCTGGATGATGAAAGAAATGTAGGTGTTGATCTGGAATTGGAAAGTAATGATGAGTTCCTTGATCTTTCTAAAGACTCTGATTTTGATATGGTTGTGAGCAATAAGCTCACTCCATTTCCTTTGGATTAATCCACTTATTATGAAGATCCTCTCATGGAACTTGAGAGGACTGTCTTCCTCACAAAAATGGAAGAAGACCTTGGTGATGTGATCCTCAAGCAACAACCCAATATGGTACTACTTCAAACCCCTCCTCTCAATTTTATCAAATCTTGTGGCATGCATTGTGGTTAGGAAATGGATTTCATACCTTCATTTGACCTCTCTGGTGGGCTTATTATGTGCTGGAGATCCTCATATTTTCAAGTGACCAGGGTGAAGAAAATAAATGGAGCCATGATATGGTTAGACTTCATTAAGGCTTCTAGGCTCCTTTTTGGATCACAAACATTTATGCTCCTTGCACTAGAAGATGGAAGAGGGATCTTTGGTTAGAACTGATATCTGAGATCAATTTATTAAATCTATTGCCACTATTAGTCATAGTTTGGGACTTTAACACAATATTATCCTCTGAAGAAAGATCAAACTCAAGAGCTAAATCTACAGACATATCTAACTTCCAAGGTTTGATTGATACCCTTGCTCTTATAGACTTGCCTTTATTTGAAGGAAAGTTCACATGGTTTGGTATAAGGTCTATAGCATCCAAGATAGACATATTTCTTGATTCCTCAGATTTCCTATCAAATTTTAGCAAACTCACACAACAATTTCTACCCAGGTGCATTTCAGATCATAAAGCTCTAATCCTATTTGATGATCAGGTTGATTAGCGGACAAGACCTTTTAAGTTCCTCAATATTTGGTTAGAAGATGGGATGTTTTATAATGCATTCCAACAGTTCTGGTCTTCTTTTCATGTCTCTAGACAACCCCACCTTAGTATTTGGCTACAATTCAAGCTATTAAAAGAAAAGTTAAAAAAGGAACAACCAAGTCTATGGTCATCTTGATACTGATATAGAACAGCTCAGGAAAAATCTTGACAAGATGGATGCTATTGTAGAAAAAAAAGAAATCTCTCTCCTTCTGAATGCAATGAGAGAGGGTATATGAGAGAAGAATTGAAACAAAAGACCGAACTCTTGGCCAAATTATGGAGTTAAAAGGACTGGAAAAAGCGGTTTCATAAAGGTGATCCTACCAACTATTTTCATAAAGTGGTAAATTTCCAAGGGACCAGGATGAAAATCATGCAAATTATTGTGAATGATGAGATGGTTGAAGACCCTATTTTAATTAAATCAGTTGTAGCCTCTCACTTTAGTTCCAGGTTCTCCGAGTCTATCATAAATCACCTGAACATTGAACACCTTCAGTTCAAATCTCTATCCCAATCCCATGTTGTACATTTAAAGAGAACTTTCTCTGAAGTACAAGTACTTAAATGGCTTGCTCAGGTGACAAAGTAATTGGTCTTGATGGATACACAATCAAATTCTGTCGGGTTTGTTGGAGAATAATCAAGGAGGATCTACTAAATTTCATAACACATTTTCACATGTCAAGTCATCTAACACTTATTCCAAAATGTGATTCTCCCGTAACCTTTGATGATTATAGGGCCATTAGTTTAATGGGTGGATCTTATAAGATCTTATCAAAGCTACTGGCTACAAGGCTAAAAAGTGTGTTAAGTTATCTTGTGGGGTTTGAGAAAACTGGATTCATATCAAGGAGGCATATACTTAATGGAGTCTAAGTTGCTAATGAGGTGGTGCACAAGATCAAAAAATAAAAAAATCAAGGCCTTAATATTTAAAGTATATTATGAGAAGGCATTTGACAATGTTCATTGGATAATGAAATTATTGGCTAGGATGGGCTTTGGGAGCTTATGGAGGCTCTGGATGATTTCATGCTTCAATGCCCATGTATCTGTGCTTATAAATGGATCCACATCCACTGATTTCAAAATTCATAGAGGTTTATGGTAAGGTTGTGCCTTATCTCCACTAGTGTTTGCTTTGTTTGCTGAAGGCTTGAACCAAATTATGAAGGCATGCTTGGTACATGATCAGTTTCAGGGAATCACATTAGGAACAAATGATCCAACCATTTCTCATTTGCAATTCGCAGATGACACAATCTTCTTTATCAAGGCATTAGTAGAAGGTGCCTCCAATTTGAAAAATGCTCTCAAAATGTTGAGATTATTTACAGGCCTCAAAGCCAACTTCAAAAAATTCACCATAATCCTCATGAATCTCTCCCAAGAGGAAAGTCAACAATATTCAAATATCCTTTCCCGCTCAACTGAGACATTACCACTCTCTTATCTAGGCTTCTCATTAGGAGTCAATCCTAAAAGACTAAGATGGACATGGATGGCAACCCCCAGACCTATAAAGCCCGACTGGTGGCAAAAGGTTATAGGCAAGTCCAAGGGATTGACTATGAAGAAACCTTCTCCCTAGTGGCTATGGTCTAATCTATCCGTTTTTTTCTTGTTATAGATGCGTATCATGATTACGAGATATGACAAATGGATGCCAAAACCGCTTTCTTAAACGGAAGTATATCGGAGGACGTTTATATGTCTCAACCCGAAGGTTTTTTTGGATCCGAAGAATAAGGGTGTCACACCCCAAATTCTGTAAAACCGAACCCGGAACGCGAACGTTTAATTTAATAAAACCTTTTCAAACCTTTTGAATAAATCGCTTTAAAACCATCAATTTGTAAAACAAAAATATTAATTTACAACTCAAAGTACGTCCCAACAAGCGGACAAAATACAAGGCGTACGTCGCTAGACTCAAAAAGGAAACCCGGACTCCCGCTCCTAGCTCTTCAAGCTTCGAGAGTTCACCTAGTCCGTCCCGCGACCAATACCTGTAGGAAAAGCAGCTAGGGGTGAGCGTTCGCTCACCACCACGGATAACAGACTGACTACGGCATACTTAGCAGACAATGCCGGTAACACCAACACCAAACCCAACACCGGGGACTACTATCCCCAAACTCAAGTAACCCGACTGACACACAAACCGTCACTTTCCTCAACCTACTCAACACTCGGACACGTAATGTAGACCCGACACAACGATTGACGACTTCCTCCAAAGACACGACAGATAACCACGCAACACCCAAGATCACTAAGGATCGCACACCAAACAAGATCACAAAGGATCGCACTCCAGCTGCTCAGTAACCCCCTTACGCCCTTTACCGATCCCTGTCAGGCCAGGCGGTTGACCTGTCATACTTTTCCCGACACAAAGTCGGATCAGGCTGTCGACCTGTCACCCAAAACCACGCACGCGCGACCACGACCCATTTCCTCACGGGCGGGCCCCCTACCCCATCTGAACAAGCAGACGCGTGCGCTCGAGGACCCCCGTTTCATGAAGCGGGCCCCCAACCTCAGGTAACCACAATCACAATCACAACCAAAGTTCAACAAACAGCAACAACACCGGTCCAACACTTCACAGGCACTCATGGCCACCCAAGACACACCAACAGTAAAGACACGGGCACTCACGGCCACCCACAACACCAACGGTAAAACACGGGCTCAACAACCCCACGGGCACTCACGGCCACCCAAGACACACCAACGGTAAAACACGGGATCTCATGGCCACCCAAGACACTAACAGTAAAACACGGGCTCTCATGGCCACCCAAGACACAACAGTAAAGTACGGGCTCTCATGGCCACCCAAGACACAAACAGTAAAGTACGGGCTCTCATGGCCACCCAAGACACAACTACACAATCAACCTCCGGGCATAACCAATGCCTCCAGCAGTTGTAATATCAACAGGCTCACAATCAACCTCCGGGCATAAGCAAATGCCTCCAGTAGTTCTAATATCGAAAGTTCACTGCTCCTACGACACTACTAAGTGTCACATGCATATCAATTGTTCGATACGTTCCCGTATCATACGACACCATCCGGTGTCGCCTGCCTTTCTAATAGTCGATAAACTTACTTAACCCATGACACCCCAGTGTCACATGCATTTCTACTGTTAACTTTCCCTAATCAGGGCCGAGATCCGGCTACTTTTCCCTACCTCGTATGCTTTCTCCAAAAGCTCACAAACAAGCCCCGGCGTGATCTCGATCACTCTCCTAGCTTTCCCTTCCCTCTGTCGGTGGCACGATCTAATAAGAACACAATTTTTAAACACTTTTAAGCTTGCAGGCAGAAACTGAATTTTAATGAATTTGAAGCCCAAACTCAACCCCGACAATGTCGATCACTCCGAAACTTCCAAATTTCTCGACGTTGTCAATAATGGGCTCGGAAAAGCCCGATTCGCACGACATGGCGAATCTGCTCGGGTTTTGAAAACGCCCTTCCGGGGATCCGAAAATTCCCGTTTTCATTTCTACGATCTTAGAATTATTCAAGGGTTCCTATGCACTCGACGGAATCAATATCCGACTTCCGAGTAATTTAATTCGCGTTTAAAGTTTCTAAACCCGTTAATTACAAGTTTCAGAATTTAATTCCAAATTTCGATCCGGGTGTAGATTAATGACTCGGGGAACGTCCTAAACCACCCGAACACGAAAACCCAAACACCCGAGCATGTGGGCCCCGCCCGACCCCCTTTGGCCGTGGGTGGCTAGGGCCGGTTTGGGGCCGGTCCACCAAGGTGGTGGCTGGTCCTAACTCCGGCCAGCCACCCTATAAAACCGGCCAGCCACCATACACGGTGGCCGGAGCTCCCCCGAGCCTCCGGTCACCGGAAAGCGTTCATCTCTTCGCTCCAAAACACCTCCAACAGACCCCACACCTCAACTCATCCATATTCAACCCATTTCAATCCAAACCCTAACTTTTAAATTTAACAAAACGAGAATCGGTTAGGTGCTCACCGTAGAGAACGTCGATGTGAGCTCGATTCTTTCATCGTTGAGACGATCCACCGGTTTGATCGACGGGAAAAGTAAAAACTTCCAACACCTCCTTCTCTTTTCTCTTCTTCTTCTAACTCCCCTTTCTCTCTCCAAAACTCCATTTTTTCCAAATATGGCCGACCATCACCATGCCTCTCATCTTTGTATTTTTTCAAAAAAACAACACTTTCCATAATTACAAAACTAACCCTCAAGTCCCATCTTTTGTTTTGTCCAATAAGCCTAACACCACCACATTGGTGACATGTGGCAAGTGGGTCCCATAACTTTTGGAAAATATCTTCTAGATATTCTTAAGTCAGATTCGCAAAATTCGGCCGTCTCGGGCCCCGAACGGGCACTTTTTCCAAGAAATTACGAAACTTTATGGGCTACAAGGAAACGGCTCAACTAAGACCGCTGCGATGAAGGCTAATCTTTTTGGATCCAAAACGGTCCTCGAATGGGCCAAAACGTCGCTCGGTTGACTTTTCCAGCGAAAAGTCAACATTTCCCAAATTGGTCAGAAAGTTGCCCTGAGTCCCCCGGAACTCACTTTGGTCGATATCGGGGTCAACTCAAGTCCGGTATGACCCTCGCGGTCAAATTTAGGTTCATTTAAGTGTTTGTCTAAATTTTTAAAATTTTCCTGTTTTTCGCATATTTGATTGGCGTTGACCGGGAGTGGTTCTTACAATCTACCCCCCCCCCCCCCCCTTAAAGAAATTTCGCCCGTTAAAATTTAAAACAGACGTACCTCAAGTGTCGAACAAATCAGGGTACTTCGCGCGAACCTCGTCCTCGCGCTCCCAAGTCGACTCAGCCTCGTGGTGCCGCCATTGCACCCTCTCTAAGCGCATAACCTTTCCGCGCAGGACCTGCTCTCGTGGATGCATTTCCCAAATCGGTTTCTCCTTATACGAGACATCACCCGTTACCTCGACATCTGCCCACTCGATGACGTACTCAAGACCTTGAAAGGCCCGATACACCGCGGGGCTAACCTGCCTTTGCCGCGGTTGGAACGCACCAGTCCACCTTTCGGACTCACCTCCAGGGATACATGGTCACCGACTGCAGACTCGAGAGGTCGGCGCCGTCAGTCAGCATAGCTCCTGCCGACTCTGCGCGGTCTTTAATCGCTCACGCTTTGGCACGACAAACTCAGCTGTCTCTCGGACCAGTTCTAGACCCAGTAAACTCTTATTCCTCACTTCTGCCCAGTACACAGGCGATTGACACGGCCTCCCATACAAACGCTTCGAACGGTGCCATCATGATACTGGCCTGAAAGCTGTTGTTGTAGGCGAACTCGGCTAACCGCTCACGAAATCCGTCGTGACATGCCCCCATTTCCACTCTGCAACTGGCAGTGGCTGCAATAACCCAGCGGGATGCTGATGTTCGGCTCTCACCTGCTGACAAGTGAGGCACCACGATACAAACTCTGCAACCGCTCCCTGCATCCCACTCCACTAGATCTGTCGCCTGATGTCGCGCTCCTCTTAGTGCTACCCACGTGCACTGTCAGACGCGAATAATGCGACTCTCGCAGCTCGTCGCCTCCACCGTTACTCGGTACGAACAAACCTCCGCGATACCGTAACTCCCAATTAGCACGACGATCCCAACCCTCGGCGTCAACCCCACCGGCACTCTCTCCCGGATCTCTGTCGTCTCGACATCCACCAACTGTGCCTCTATCCCCCGGCCAAGCCGGGTGGGCTGAGCCACCAAGAAGCACGCGGCCACGCCGTCGGTAACCTCTTCTAGCTCCAACCCGAGCATGCCCAGCTCTCCCATCATGTCCCCATTCCCGGACTGAGATGCTAGCAGGACACGGCGTCGGCACTCACATTCGCCTTACCCAAATGGTAGAGTAGCTCAAAGTCGTACTCCTCAGTAGTTTCATCCTTCGCCGCTGGCGCATGTTCAGGTATCGTTTGGGAAAAGATGTACCTAAGGCTCTTGTGACCCGAGAACACCTGAAATCTCTCGCCATACCGATAATACCGCTAGTCTTTCAGCCCGAACACTAATGCTGCTAATTCCAGGTCATGGGTAGGATAGTTGCGCTTGTGCGTCTTCAAGTGCCTGGAGCCATAAGCAACAACTCTACCCAACTGCATCAGTACGCAGCCCAGTCCTTCCCCGGACGCGTCACAATAGACCTCATACCCGAACCTGCGCTCTGGCACTATCAACACTGGAGCGGTAGTCATACGAGCCTTCAGCTCCGTGAACGCATGTTCACAATCCTCTGTCCACACAAACCTGACTCCCTTGCGCGTCAAACGAATCATAGGCGCGGCTAGTCGCTCAAAGTCCTGGACAAACCGCCGATTAATATCCTGTCAGCCCCAAGAAGCTGCAGATCTCGAAGACGCTCGTGGGAAGCGCCCACTTCAAAACCACGTCGATCTTCACCGGATCGACCAATATACAGTCACGGGACACAATGTGACCGAGGAATCTCACCTCAGCGAACTAAAACTCGCACTTCTCCAGGTTGGCGTATAACTGATGTGTGCGCAACAGGGTCAGAACACCCCTCAGATGTTCCTCATGCGCCACCTTGTTCTGCGAGTAGATCAAGATGTCGTCTACAAACACCACCACAAATTGATCTAAGAACGACCGGAATATAATGTTCATCAGATCCATGAACGCTGCAGGTGCGTTCGTCAGTCCCAAATGGCATCACCAAGAACTCGTAATGCCCATAGCGTGTCCGGAATGCAGTATTTGCGCGTCCCCCTCTCGGACTCGCAACTGGTAATATCCGGATCGCAGATCGATCTTCGAGGAGCACGTCGACCCTCTCAACTAGTCGAACAAGTCGTCAATCCTCGGCATCGGGTATCGGTTCTTCACCGTAACCCGGTTCAGCTTCCGGTAGTCGATGCACATCTGAAGCTCTCCACTCTTCTTCTTCACGAAGAGTGCTGGCGCTCCCCACGGCGATGTGCTCGGTCGGATAAACCCCTTATCCCGAAATTCCTCGAGCTGACGCTTCAGCTCGGTCAACTCGGCTGGCGCGAACCTGTAAGGCGCCATCGATATCGCTGCCGTTACCGGCACCAGGTCAATCCCGAACTCCACCTCACGAACTGGTGGCAACCCGCTCAATTCCTCCGGAAGGACCTCGGGGAACTCGCACACCACTCGCTGTAACTCACGGCTCTGCACGACCGATACTTCCTCCACTGCGGACAAAGTCGACAGGAGAACTCCGCTCTTACTGCCCAGAATACACGAACCTTTCGCGTTGCCTGTTGACACCGTCACTCGTCGTCAGTAACAGTCGATATTGGCTCGGCACTTCGCCGGCCAATCCATTCTCAGGATCACGTCAAAGGCTGTCATTTCGTAAGTATCCTTCCCACGGATACACGCACAAGCTCAGTCGCTGCCGAACCTCACGGAACCTCGCGGTCTCTTTAAGACCTCGCTCCTCTACCGTCGTCGTGCCTACTAACTCCGAACATACCCGAATCCTCGGGGTGAGGACTCGATCCAGCATCAGGGCTCTTGAGTCCTCTCTCGAACCTCCTGAATCAGTTCGCTTCTCTAACTTCGCAGGCACGACAGACCCTAGTCAACACCATATCACCCCCAACCGGCGTGTCCAGCCGCCGGGGTGTACTCAACGGCTCTAAACTCAGCCCCAATATCACAGCACAACTCGACGAAGCAAACGAGTGTGACGCCCCGGTATACGATAAAACTGAAGCCCAAATCAGAGACCGAACAAACCCTCCATTAGTCACACCCATAGGGTATAGCACAACCCTCACACGATCCTCTATGCATTCACTTATAACTTTCCGCAACCAAACCAGTGTTCGCTACTCGTCCCCTCCTGGAAAAGTAGTAAAGGGGATGAGCGTTCTGCTCACCTCCACGGACATCCGTTCGATTATGGCATACTAGTAAAGCACTAACGACTTACCAATCTAACCAGGGCCAACTACAACCTCAAAACCTGATACCAAAACGTCACACTGCTCAAGCCATCAATACCTCAAATACTCGATCACGTAAGGAAAACCTCGAATATGGATCATATTCTAACCTCAGCAAACCACTGTTTCTCACAACCTCGATACCCCAATTACTCGATCATGTAGGGAACCTCAAATAACCCACTCACGTGAAGGAAACCTCAAACCACCCGTTCACGCGAGGGAAACCTCAAACACCCGTTCACATAGGGGAAACCTAGTTCGTATGGCGCCGCAGCGCATCAATCTTAACCCCCCTCCGTATGGTGAGACTCTCACACCGAGGCGCTGTATCACTACCGTAGGTCCTTGGTGAGTCTCGAACCCAAGACCTCATCCTTTAACACCGAACTTACGACCTCTACAACCAGCACAACTGTGAACACAGCGACGCAAAACCAACACTCAAACTTCACAATCAAGACGGTGGAACAAGACAGGAATCTCAGATCCGTGACAGACCCCGCCACGGTTGGGGACACGGAGCTGTGACGAAGGCCCTCAAATTGCCAAAACGCGCTGCTCCGTCACGGATTCGTGACAGGGTCCGTGACACTCGCGCAGGCTTGATTTCCAAAATCGTTTCAACTCGAACCTTACCCCGTTTTGACCCTAAAAATAGACTTAAACGACACACACGCTTGACCACCAATTTAACAACACACGCACAACAATTCAAAGACAAAACGCACGTCACCCAACCTCAATCAAAAGCCGACAAGGCCAACCAAATCAAAAACACGCCCACCGGACCAACAAATTTCAAAACACGCCCACCGGGCCAACCAAATCAAAGCACGCCCACCGGGCCAACCAAAATCAAAGACACGCCCACCGGGCCAACAAGTTTCAAAACGCGCCCCCCGGGCCAACCAATTTTAAAACTTTCTCCTTTTCACCATAAAATTTCATTTTGACATAAGGCAGTTACAACCCGGTCCAGGCGTCCCCGAACTACATTGTACCCATTTGATATCAGCACCGCCACGCTCGACTACAGGGGCGCCCCTGAGTCGAGTCGCGACAGCTTAAAAACGTTTCACGCAGCAACACACAAATAGTATGCCAGTAATAACCGTACTGCACATACACACAAACACAAACAGGACTCAAAACACTACAGGTCTACACACGGTTCCCGACTTGCGTACCCAACGCACGACGGGACTTTACTAACTCGACTCTCCCCACCTAATTGACGTATAGTCCGAGGTGTGAAACCTCGAGCTCTGATACCAAGCTGTCACGCCCCAAATTCAGTAAAACCGAACCCGGAACGTGAACGTTTAATTTAATAAAACCTTTTCAAACCTTTTGAATAAATCGCTTTAAAACCATCAATTTGTAAAACAAAAATATTAATTTACAACTCAAAGTACGTCCCAACAAGCGGACAAAATACATGGCGTACGTCGCTAGACTCAAAAAGGAAACCCGGACTCCCGCTTCTAGCTCTTCAAGCTTCGAGAGTTCACCTAGTCCGTCCCGCGACCAGTACCTGTAGGAAAAGCAGCTAGGGGTGAGCGTTCGCTCACCACCACAGATAACAGACTAACTACGGCATACTTAGCAGACAATGTCGGTAACACCAACACCAAACCCAACACCGGGGACTACTATCCCCAAAGTCAAGTAACCCGTTTAACACACAAACCGTCACTTTCCTCAACCTACTCAACACTCGGACACGTAATGTAGACCCGACACAACGATTGACGACTTCCTCCAAAGACACGACAGATAACCACGCAACACCCAAGATCACTAAGGATCGCACACCAAACAAGATCACAAAGGATCGCACTCCAGCTGCTCAGTAACCCCCTCACGCCCTTTACCGATCCCTGTCAGGCCAAGCGGTCGACCTGTCGAAGTTTTCCCGACACAAAGTCAGATCAGGATGTCGACTACCCCTTTCCTCACGGGCGGGCCCCCTACCCCGTCTGAACATACAGACGCGTGCGCTCGAGGACCCCCGTTTCATGAAGCGGGCCCCCAACCTCAGGTAACCACAATCACAATCACAGCCAAAGTTCAACAACACCGGTCCAACACTTCACAGGCACTCATGTCCACCCAAGACACACCAACAGTAAAGACACAGGCTCAACAACCCCACGGGCACTCACGGCCACCCATAACACCAATGGTAAAACACGGGCTCAACAACCCCACAGGCACTCACGGCCACCCAAGACACACCAACGGTAAAACACGGGCTCAACAACCCCACGGGCACTCACGGCCACCCAAGACACACCAACGGTAAAACACGGGCTCAACAACCCCACGGGCACTCACGGCCACCCAAGACACACCAACGGTACCACACGGGCTCTCATGGCCACCCAAGACACCAACAGTAAAACACGGGCTCTCATAGCCACCCAAGACACAACAGTAAAGTACGGGCTCTCATGGCCACCCAAGACATAAACAGTAAAGTACGGGCTCTCATGGCCACCCAAGACATAACTACACAATCAACCTCTGGGCATAATCAATGCCTCCAGCAGTTCTAATATCAACAGGCTCACAATCAACCTCTGGGCATAACCAAATGCCTCCAGTAGTTCTAATATCGAAAGTTCACTGCTCCTACGACACTACTAAGTGTCACATGCATTTCTATTGTTCGATACGTTCCCGTATCATACGACACCACCCGGTGTCGCCTGCCTTTCTAATAGTCGATAAACTTACTTAACCCACGACACCCTAGTGTCACATGCATTTCTACTGCTAACTTTCCCTAATCAGGGCCGAGATCCGGCTACTTTTCCCTACCTCGTATGCTTTCTCCAAAAGCTCACAAACAAGCTCCGGCGTGATCTCGATCACTCGCCTAGCTTTACCTTCTCTCTATCGGTGGCACGATCTAATAAGAACACAATTTTTAAACACTTTTAAGCTTGTAGGCAGAAACTGAATTTTAATGAATTTGACACCCAAACTGAACCCCGACAATGTCGATCACTCCCAAACTTCCCAATTTCTCGACATTGTCAATAATGGGCTCGGAAAAGCCCGATTCGCCCGACATGACGAATCTGCCCGGGTTTTGAAAACGTCCTTCCAGGGCTCCGAAAATTCCCGTTTTCATTTCTACGATCTTAGAATAATTCAAGGGTTCCTATGCACTCGGCGGAATCAATTTCCGACTTTCGAGTAATTTAATGCGCGTTTAAAGTTTCTAAACCAGTTAATTACAACTTTCAGAATTTAATTCCAAATTTCGATCCGGGTGTAGATTAATTACTCGGGGAACGTCCTAAACCACCCGAACACGAAAAGCCGAACACCCGACCATGTGGGCCCCACCCGACCCCCTTTGGCCGTGGGTGGCTAGGGCCGGTTTGGGGCCGGTCCACCAAGGTGGTGGCTTCAATTTCCGACTTCCGAGTAATTTAATTCGCGTTTAAAGTTTCTAAACCCGTTAATTACAACTTTCACAATTTAATTCCAAATTTCGATCCGGGTGTAGATTAGTGACTCGGGGAACGTCCTAAACCACCCGAACACGAAAACCCGAACACCCGAGCATGTGGGCCCCACCCGACCCCCTTTGGCCGTGGGTGGCTAGGGCCGGTTTGGGGCCGGTCCACCAAGGTGGTGGCTGGTCCTAACTCCGGCCAGCCACCCTATAAAACCGGCCAGCCACCATACACGGTGGCCGGAGCTCCCCCGAGCCTCCGGTCACCGGAAAACGTTCATCACTTCGCTCCAAAACACCTCCAACAAACCCCACACCTCAACTCATCCATATTCAACCCATTTCAATCCAAACCCTAACTTTTAAATTTAACAAACGAGAATCGGTTAGGTGCTCACCGTAGAGAACATCGATGTGAGCTCGATTCTTTCATCGTTGAGACGATCCACCGGTTTGATCGACGAGAAAAATCAAAACTTCCAACACCTCCTTCTCTTATCTCTTCTTCTTCTAACTCCCATTTCTCTCTCCAAAACTCCATTTTTTCCAAATATGGCCTACCATTACCATGCCTCTCATCTTTGTATTTTTTCAAAAAAACAACACTTTCCATAATTACAAAACTAACCCTCAAGTCCCATCTTTTGTTTTGTCCAATAAACCTAACACCACCACATTGGTGACATGTGGCAAGTGGGTCCCATACCTTTTGGAAAATATCTTCTGGATATTTTTCAGTCAGATTCGCGAAATTCGGCCGTCTCGGGCCCCGAACGGGCACTTTTTCCAAGAAATTACGAAACTTTACGGGCTACAAGGAAAAGACTCAACTAAGACCGCTGCGATGAAGGCTAATATTTTTGGATCCAAAACGGTCCTCGAATGGACCAAAACGTCGCTCGGTTGACTTTTCCAACGAAAAGTCAACATTTCCCAAATTGGTCAGAAAATTTCCCTGAGTCCCTCGGAACTCACTTTGATCGATATCGGGGTCAACTTAAGTCCGGTATGACCCTCGGGGTTAAATTTAGGTTCATTTAAGTGTCTGTCTAAAAATTTTAAATTTTCCTGTTTTTCGCAGATTTGATTGGCGTTGACCGGGAGTGGTTCTTACAAAGGGAATGATTTGTAAGTTGTTGAAATCGATTTATGGTTTGAAACAAGCTTCTCGGAGTTGGAACCTTTGTTTTGATGAAGCTATAATTGGATTCGGCTTTATCAAGAACGAAGATTAGCCTTGCGTTTACAAGAAGGCAAACGGGAGTAAGATTACCTATCTGGTGTGGTATGTCGATGACATACTACTAATCGGAAACGACATCCCTACCTTAAACGAGACCAAATATTGGTTAGGGACGCGTTTCTCGATGAAGAACTCAGGCGAGGATGCTTGTATATCTTAGGGATTAAGATATATAGAGATCGCACCAAGAGGATCTTGGGATTAAGTCAAAGCACCTATGTGAACAAAGTATTGAGGTGGTTCTCAATGCTAGATTCCTCGAAAGGACTCCTACATGCACGTCATGATGTTCATCTCAACAAGACTTAGTGTCCTAAGACACATGATGAGCTGAAGAGAATGAGTAGAATCCCTTACCTGTCGGCGGTGGGATCGATCATGTATGCCATAATATGTACGAGACCAGATGTCTCATTTGCCTTAAGCTGTACCAAAAGACATCAATCTAACCCTGGTGAAGAGCACTGGGTAGCGGTCAAAGAAATTCTCACATATTTAAGAAGAACTAAAGACACGTTCCTAGTGTACGGGGGAAAGAATAATTCTGAACTAGTTGTTAATGCGTATGTTAACGCTAGTTTCCAGAAAAATTTAGATGACTTTAGAAGTCAGTCGGGATTTGTGTTAACGTTGAATGGCAGAGCCTTCTGCTGACTCCATGATAGAGGTCGAGTACATAACGGCTGTAGAGGCAGCCAAGGAGGTTGTATGGATTGGGAAGTTCATGGCAGGGTTAAGTGCAATTAAAAACCCTTCCAGCCTTGTGAACCTATTTTGCGACAACACTAGGGCCATTGCTCAAGCTAAATAGCCCAGATCGCATAACAAATCCAAACATGTACTGCGGCGATATCACCTCATCAGAGAAATACTGAACCGAGGCGATGTGAAGATCACGTATATTGCAACAGATGATAACATAGCCGACCCTTTGACCAAAGCGCTCTCATTGCCTAAGCACGAAAGGCATGCAAGGTCAATGGTAATAGATCGGAGTTTAGATTGGAACTAGGGAAAGTGGGAGATTGTTAGTCTTAGTGCCCGTAGTCCAATCGTAAATGTCGTAAATGTCCAAATGTAAATATCATAGTTGGAAATATAATAAAGCGACTTTTAATATTACTTAAGTGTTGGAGTAATATGTCGTGTGTGTTTCCGATCTATGCCCACCATGCGAATAGAAGCATATATCAGGGCGGATCACACTTGATGAGGTCCCTAGTCAATAGTCTTCGCTAGAAGCCACTAGTATGAAACATGACTCTTGATGGCTTATGTTCTATTGGTCATTGGAAAGAGTTCATGAGTCTGATCATAGACATCATGTTGGACATGATGTTAGACGACCCGACCTGAATATGTTCCATAGATAAGTCATGAACATGTTCAGAGTCGTAGCTTGTCAGGCATCCTTAGACCGAGGAGTCTATATGATTACTATGCAGTAAACAACCAAGTTTGACCTGAAAGCCCAACTTTGCACCGTGACTGGGCTTCCATAACAGCCAGGATTGGCTTGGGGAATGACTGCAAGAGTGACATTATAGACGGCCAAGGGATTTATCCCTCATACTATGGTATGAGAAAGATATCTAGTTCACG
Organism: Erodium maritimum; assembly: GCA_963921825.1. Taxonomy (NCBI): domain Eukaryota; kingdom Viridiplantae; phylum Streptophyta; class Magnoliopsida; order Geraniales; family Geraniaceae; genus Erodium; species Erodium maritimum. The sequence goes on from OY997591.1 coordinate 49,213,903, forward strand.
GTCGCTTGATCGAGAGTGTCTGACAGGAAAAGCATGGCCATGCACATGATACAGGGTATCATAAGTTCAGACATCTCACATACCGAGGAACAATGATTGAGAATAATAAGGATGACGGCTCTATGCCTTATCTCAATCAGGATATCGAAGATAAAAGGATAATCACAAGGACGGCGGAAAGGTCAGAATCGACTAAGTCGATTTGTTATGCAGGGTCCGACAATATTGAGTCTCGTCAGTCGCCATATTAGTAAGATGAAGTAAAATTGGATTTTACGTTGATCTTACCGACATGCATAGACCTAAGTGTCACACCGACAATTTGATAGTCAATAAGAGTATGACAGACTTGAGTTGGAGGGAGATATGGCGGGGATCGCCATAGTGGACCGGCTAGCATGATGGGCTTAGCATTAGCTCTCTTGGAGAGGCCCATGCCCGGCACGCATAGGCTAAGCCCAACAAGAAACTAAAGTCATTAGATGACCAATTAGTCTTGTTGACCAAAATTAGGTGGGACCCAATTTTCACTAAACTAATAAACTTGGATAGTTTATTAGCTCCACCTTGCACCTAGACTTGGACACTTGTCTAGTGTTAGAAGCTAAGTGATTTGACTAAATGCACTTAACTCAAAAAGCAAGAGGTGCTGGGAGATCATTACAAGCAAGTGTAGAGAAAGAGAGAGAACAACTTCATCTTCTTCTCCTACCTTGGCCGAACCCCCCCTCCAAGCTTCAAGGTTGTTTGTGCATGTTCTTGAGTGCTCGAACTCAAGAACTACGTTGGCTTTGATTCCATATCGGATACGTAGGCATCCAAGGGACTCAAGCCGAACCATAGTTGGTGTTATTCTTATATTTTCTCCATCAAAACAACAAGGTGATGTTCTTGAACCCTTGCTGATTTTTTCAGTTTTGTTCTTCATATTTGGTAGAGTTGTTGTCATCGATTCGTGGTTAATTTCTGCTGCAATTCTTTTTCTTCTTGTCCACGACTTCGAGTTCCAACAATAGATCCCCCATCGGACCGCGTGGTCTTCGAGGTAGAGGACTGTTAGTCTTAGTGCTCGTGGTTCAATCCTAAATGTCCAAATGTATATATCATCGTTAGCAATAAAATTAAAACAACTTTATATTACTTATGTGTTGGAGTAATATATCGATGTGCGCTCTGATCTATGCCCACAATGCGAATAGAACCATATATTGAGATAGATCACACTCGATGGGTCCCTAGTCAACAAAGCTTCACTAGAAGCGACTAGTATGAAAGATGGCTCTTTATGGCTTATGTTCCATTAATCATTGGAATGAGATTCTGGAGTCTGATCATAGATATCATGTGGGACATGATATTGGACGACCCGACATGAATATGCGCCATAGATCAAGTCAGGAACATATTCATTGTCGTAGCTTGTCATGTATCCTTAGACCAAGGAGTCTTTGTGATCGCTATGCAGTAAACAACTGAGTTTGACCTGAACTTAACGCTGTCCGTAACAAGGCTTCCATAACAGAAAGGATTAGCTTGGCGACATATTGCATGAGTGACACAAAAGACGGCTAAGGGATTTATCCCTCATACTGCGGTATGGGAAAGATATCGGTTCTCAGACGCTTTATCGAGAGTGACTAAAAGAATAGCATGGCCATGCACATGATACTGGGTATCATATATTCAGTCATCTCACATATCAAGGAACAATGATTGAGAACAATAAGGATGACGACTCTATGCCTTATCTCAATCAGGATATCAAAGATAAAAGGATAATGACAGGGACGACAGAAAGGTTAGAATCGACAAGGTCGATTCGTTATGCAGTGTCAGGCAATACTAAAGTCTTGTTAGTTTCCACTTATATAGGATCGAGTAAAATGGGATTTTACGTTGATTTGTTGACATGCATAAATCTAAGGGTCACACCGGAGGATGAAATTCATTAAGACATTTATGGAGAATGGCCAAAAGGGAGTTGTCTCGAGACATGACCAAAACTGGGTTTTGGGTCATGTTCCCGTAAGTGAATAGGACTTTACGGATCGATACAAGGCTTGGAGTCTTAGGATTGATCACGTCGGATAATGTTGGACATTTCCGGTATGAATGGCATGGAGGCGATGAGCACGTCATGGGACCTCATTGGGAATGGCCACGGGCCATGTTCCAAGAGGCCTATGAGAGGCCCATGCAACCAAGGCCCATTGAACTAATTAATCAAGTCTTGATTAATTAGTACTAAGTAAGCAAGAGAATTAGTAAGGTGTTTGTGATTTACCACCTAACCCCATCTTGTCTAGCCATACTTCACACCATACTTGTCCTATTTACATAATGCATCACACCATGCTTTTCCAATACTATTGTTTATTATGTTGATGGAATTTAATTGGTTTGAGTCATCCTTTTTCAACATAACAAACACAATACACAAATTGTTAGCAACTTTTTTCTCTCCCTTCTCCTATAATTTCGGGGTTGGCTTGGTTTCTCTCCATTTTTGGTGTTCTTGAGTCCTTGTATGAAGAACTACGTGGCTTTGATTCCGAAGTGGATACGTAGGCGTCTTGAAGACTCAAGCCAATCATCCTTTCCTTTTTGTTCTCTTCTCTTATTGTGTTCTTGAACAATTGTCAGAAATGATGATTTCATTTTGTTTTGTGAATCTAATCGTAGTAGTTTTTCCTTGCAGGGTCTCAGGTTTTATTTGCTTCTGCTGTGAATATGCGTTCATACCCTCCATCGAGACCCAACACAGACTGCACCAAGAGCGACGTGACGAGGCCAGCAGGGACAATAACAGCAACGACGTCAGGTGTGTCGTCGGCGCGAGCAGAGGGTGGGAGCACCATAGTCGCAGAGATAGGGCAACTAAGGCTAGGGTTTAGCTCTCAATTAGAGAGAGAGTATGACCATACAAAACTTAGCCTGGTACTACTCTATGTACCAGTAGCACGAGTCTATCAATGTTTTATTTATTTATCTTCTAAATATAATTTAATGAGATACAATAATGAATTAAAATATGTGGCTCCGGATCTCTAATTTCGGTCTGTAGGGTTCAACATCTTCTCTATCTTATTACACCTCCTATAATTTTACCGTCCAACTGTTACATCGACCTTCTCGAGGACCCACCGCCCGCCAACCTAGGCACCACTCACTTGACCAGACCAGCGTCGCCACGTGCTCTGTTTGCCATCTCGAGTCCCAAGGATATTCCGACTGTCACCATCATTGTGCCGCTCCCCACCCAAGTGTAACCCACTTTACCGGTGTCATGCCACCAACCCCGCCTCGAGGTTCTATGAAACCAGTCTAGTCGAAGAAGAAGGGACACCGTCCACCTCTTGCCTTGCCTTGCTCCCAACCGATCCCACCTGTTGCTGCTCCTCCTTCCTCCACCTGGCCGGTGTCGGTCATGATTGTTCCCATCGTGCCTTTATTGGCCACGATTGATCTGGTAATCACGATCCCCTGCGTTAGTGCATCCGAGGTGTGTCAACCCGATGCCACGGGTACCTTAGGTATACCGGGTTTCCTCCACAAGACCTTGTGCTCATACTCGTCCCTCCATCATTGACCTGACAAACCATACCCACCACTGGTGAAATTGAACATGGCATGGTGTACCGCTCTCACCTGGGAGGGACTGGGAGGGAACATGGAAGCATTATTCTTGGCTCTCGGCATGATGATGATGGCTCCATTACTAAAGAGCTCAGCCTGACCACTATACCCAGTCAATCGCCTTGCCAACTGGGCAGGACTACCTAAGGAATTTATAGAGACACTCTTACAGGAGGGACAACACGGTATCGGAGACACCTCTCTCCTAAACCAATTCGTGAACATCCAACGAAGGCCATCTCCACCAGTACATGCTGATCCTGACAGGAAATGAATGTTAAGGGCCTCCCAGCTACTATATTGGACGACCAAGCTCTAACGGTCCGAACCAATAGGTCGGAGGACAGGGATTACAACCCAAGATCTTCTTCCTACCACTTCAGCACGTCCGTGGTACTGGAAGCACATGTGTCTCTTCTTGGTACCATCGCCTAAAACCCCATAGGCCACAGGGCCAAGTGAAGCTAATGCAACACAAGATGTTCTGCCTAACCAAGAGGAGCTTCTCACTTGCTCCAAGAAACAATATGTGCCAAGGGGTGGGCTCCCCGTCCCCAGACAAGGACAACAACTTACCAAGAGATTTTCCAAGCGAGGATTGTAAAGAAGCCTTACACAAGACAATGTGAGGGAAATCGAGCATCGAGGTGTGTCTAGGGATGCACATATTTGCGTACCAACGTCGGTACAAGTCCAACAACCCCTTCCCCCATCATCTAGTCTTCTCCTTAGATGCATGTTATCCCCTCAAACGATCCAAATCATTCTTCACATGTATTTTCAAGTCGAGTCAGATAATGAGTACTATACGCTACAATTGAGTAGATATCTTTGTGGAGCCTATCTACCACTAGTTTGTCTCTAGAATAACCGGATATTGTGTTACAGGGTTAGCGTCTGGTACCTACGGGTCAATACTCCAATCTAACCCTTTTATTTCGTTTCCTTCATATTACAGTTTCTTTCGTATTTTTGTTTCTATGGTTTACTTTCGTAACCTCTATTTGATAATCAATAAAGTATACCATATGCTGAAAAAGAGAAATATATGGCATGTTATCATGCTAACATGGGTGTTGCTATTATGTTTTAGGGATAACTCCGAATCCAAACGGTGTGGGAAAGCTGTATTTCACGTCGTAATTGTGACTCACCTTTTGTCACACGTCCAATACCAAAGGTGGTGTCATTTTACAAAACATGAAAAATGACACCAAAAAAGTGGTACAACGTTCGCATTCGATGGGTTTTCCTCTTAATTTTTGTATAATTTGCATTGATCAGTGCACTACAAGAGGTAGATGGTATAAATTTACCAAAAAAAAAAACACTTTTTTTTGTGTCATTTTTCATGTTTTGTAAAAAAAACCACCTTTTGTATAGGACATGTGACAAAAAGTGACCTTTGGTATGGGACATGTAACAAAAAAGGTGAGTCACAGTTAGGACGTGAAACACATCTTTCCCACACCGTTTGGATTCGGAGTTATCCCTATGTTTTATTTTGGAAGAAGTATACATAATCTCGCTTGACTACGCACCTTTTTCAAATTACCATAGTTAATTAAAAATATTTTGTTTGTGGTATCCTAAATTGTTTTTTCCACTTTACTATGACGCAGTTAACTTTCCATACAATAAATGTGAAAATTCTAAAATACCCCTTATATTATCTAAAATTTTGAAACCATGTAATTATTCATTCAAAAGATAAAATAGTTAAATTTTCAAATTGACCTTTATTAATCTTCAAATTTTCACAATTTACCATTAAAATCAATAGTTTTTTAACTAATAATTTTTCTTCTCCTCAGGCCGGCGAGCAGTTTTGATTTGTTTCAGTCGATCCCGTATCTGGTGATGACTCCGTGATCTAAGGGATATCGACACCAAAATATCCACATTCAAATGGGTTTCCTTTTTCGAACTCTGCAGATTTGGGATCCTTATCGCCGCTGATCACGGACGTCCCAAATTTATCTCCGGGCGCGATTGTATCTCAGAAGGAATCATGTGGTGTTATCGGGCCTGGAGGGTTGGGTGCTGATTTGGGTTAATCTGGTCTTGTTGGGACGGACCCTTGCAGAACAGGTTTGGCTACTAATTTGTCAGGTGTGGGGCTGCATCAAGGTGGTTTTGGGCTTGAGTTGGGTGGATTTTCTGAGTTACATCCATCCGGAAAGTCCAACCGTTGGCCCATGAAGAACCAACTTTAGCATCCGTTTTCAGTCGCATTGGGAATGATATTGGCTCGGTACCTGACGATCTTGGTGAACCGACTTTGGAAGTTGGTTTTCAGGGAAGTCCTTGGAAGGAGGCCTTGGAGAAACCGATTTCTATGGCCGAGCCGAAGCAACGTGGACGGCCAAAGAAGGGCCACTCAAAGGTGAGTGCACAACCAAACGTTGTTTATCAGACAAGAGCTAGGACCTCTGCTGATAAAGGGGTTATAATGAAGCGTTTCTTGGTGGACGTTGTCAAAAAAGATAGCACGGGAAATTGGAGTTTTAGTTCGAAAGTTGGACATAAAGCTGTTGATCTTTGTGCTTTGGCGCTCGAGAAGGACGCCGAAGGTGGTCAAGACAAGGATTTTGTGGACCCAACTCCAGTTCTTTCTTTAACCCCTGTTTCGGTTTCTAACCGGTTTACATGTTTGAACCCAGATAGGAAGTAGACACTTTTGTCTTTCCTATTCTCTGTCTGCTCTTTTGAGCTGTATTGGTATGAGGAAAAGTTCCTTTTGGATCTTTTCTTTCTTTTGTTCTATATTCATGTAGAACACTTGCTTAATAAAATTCTTAGCCTATCAAAAAAAAAATCTTGAATTCATATGTTATGTTTATATTGTTTTTTAAAATTAATTTTTTAATATTAATTAAAAAAAACCTTTGATTTTCCAAATGTCTTGAATTTCACTATTTTAATTTTACAGTTATATTTTCTTTATAGTTCTTAAATTTTTATTTTCTATAAAATTGTACATTCTCTGGATTTTTACTTCATCATTTCTTAGTCTATAAATATTAAATAGAAACCATTTTTGGTCGTTTTATTAAAAAAAGTATGTAAAAACCCATTTAGTGCAACAAAAAAAAATATTAGCGTGCAATAATATTAATAGAAAATAAACATTAGCAAACCAATAATGAGACTAGTTGCAATATTCCTCCGCATGGAGAGTTCTACTACGGTTTCTACTAAGACTTCAATCAAGTCGCAGCTAGCCATAGCGTCTTTGGGCTTACCCCGTCACTAGTGACGTGTCCTCCAGTCTTGTACCGGTCTCATCCTTCAACCCTTATGGTGGAAAACTGGTTTCTCTCCTCGGCACTAATTGACCCCATTATTGTCGTCGCCGTGAAGCATGTGACCGCTGCCACCACCACCTCTACCGGCCATAACTCCACCACAAACCTAGTCACCACCTTGTCCTCCACTTATGCACCCTCTTCGATCTCTCTCTCGATTATGGGTTAGGCTAATTGATTTTGGTCTTTTTTTATTTTGTCTATTTTCTTTTTTGCAAGGTCAAAGACTAATGAGCAGAGATTCAAGGATTCTTACCACAAGGGAACCTAAATCACGTATATCCTCCCATAGGATCAAACATCGTTTAGCCACCATCTTTAGTAGTTGTCGATAGTATCAGATTTTAGTTTGCACTCAAGATATTCTTGTCTCTCCAGTTGGGACGATCATCTTGGATATTTGACATTTGCTTCGGCAAAAATAGGGTATATCTCTCGAGTTTGATAAAGGACCGAAATGTAGCATCTCATTGGCTAGCCAAGGAGGCTCGTTTTATGTATGTTCTTCTGTGGTCAAGGAACTTGCTCCTTGATGCACTTCATTGTATCGTTCTTTCAGATAATTAATACAAATTACACATTTAGCTAAAAATAAATAAATATTAGCGTATGAAAATAAGAATTTTGGTACCATCTTCAGTTTCACTATAATATGTGAACTGTTTAGTTCTCTTTGTTCCATATTGCAGTTGGTTATTATTTTAGAAGCAGAATAAACCAGAAACATTCAAAAGTAGTAGAGAACATGTAGTTTTTTTTCAGCGAAGCACCACAAACAAAAATGATCCAAACAGTACAAATAGAGCAGACTATATAGCAAGAGTCAAACAACATAACTAAAGAAACGAGATCATGTGACCTTAATGGGATTAGAAGCCCCACCGTTATAGTGAGTGCTCAAGACTACCTCTATCTTCCTGAAACTTTTTTCAGCTGAACCTTTGTAGCGAACACCAATACCCTCATCAAACCTCATCATAGTGTGGGTAATACTCTCTCGTACGTCCATCAACCAATGAGAAAGAGAAACCCGAATAGATATCAAGCTTAGGAAGGCCATCACCAAAGTCAACCTAGAGAGGCGGTGGGGACAAATCTGGGACAGGAACGAGAGCCTGATACAGCCCACCATAGAGGTCTGTGACAAAAACCATGTCTGAATCAGGACCATCCAAAGCCATATATGCCCACATTTTCTACTTGTTACCTAAAGCAAGAGACAAAGAAGCAACAACACCAACAAAATAGGGGCTAACCTGCCTGACCAAGGAGTAGGGATGGCAACGGGGCGGGGACCCCGCGCCCCGTCCCCGCCCCACTTCCTCGCGCCCTGCCCCACCCCGCCCCGCACCCCGCACACCGCATTGACCCTGCGTTGACCCCGCCCCACGGGGAAACGGGGATTCCCCGCCCCATTTTCTCCCCGAAAAAAATACACATTTTTATATCACACAATTCTTAATCCATAATTTTAGACAACACGCATATAAAACAAAAATCACACGACTTCCGTGTCTCATAATGTGCATATTCGAACTAAGTCTTCTATCTTTTAGATATAAAGTATAAATAAGCAAAAATTACCGTTTGACGTTTTTGAACTAAGTTTTCTATTTTTAGCTATAAAATTTAAATAAGTAAATATCATATGTAAAAACAGTATATTATGTGTTATTCAAAAAAAATTTAATTATTAATATATATATTTTAAATTAATAGAGCGGGGATCCCTGCGGGGCACAGGGCGGGGCTCCCCGCGGGGCGGGGAGTTCTTGCCCCGCCCCCGCCAAAATCCCCGTTTACAGCCTCGTATAAAAAATCTCCGCCCCGAACCTGCCCCGTACGGGGCGGGGACGTCGGGTCCCCGTCGGGATCGGGGCGTTTTGCCATCCCTACCAAGGAGGATGGATGAGCACCAACCCTGGTAAATAGATGTAGAGTCGACGTGCTCGCTCGGAGGGTAGAACTCGAAGGACTATTCCTCCTAGCGTCCCTGGACCAAGAAACTAGCACCCTAGACTAGAGAACGTAAGGGATGATATCAGAGAACGTGGGCTCAAGTAGCACATCAGCACAAAAGCCTGGACCACTAGTGGCAAACGGTCGTCTACCCGTCGAAACATCAAGGACGTGAACAAGCGCCAAGGCTCTACACGACTGAGACAAAGCTTAAGAGCAGGGGTGGACGATGATGAGAATATTGAGCTTCCCAACTATCTCTAAAATGGAGTAGTGATTCCAACACACGATGAGAAGGCTGATAATGTCGACCCAAAGAATTTGCACTCCGAACATAACCCTTTGAGCACGATTGGAGAAGGAGCAGAACCAAGGGCATAACGCCTTCCAATCGTTAGGAAACATAAAGGCCCGGGATCCTAAATCAAGAATATCAATTACTGATATTTCTATCAATCGGGAACTAGTACAAATGGTACGAGTTGTGACCAAGGTACTAGTAATTCCAATCACACTAAAAGTCGAAAGAAACCCAAACCTAAGAGCCAACGATAGAGTACACGTGTCTGGGTCGGGCTGAGAAGCAGCATCCCTCAAAGTACTAGACCTAGGATTTTCCGTCATAAGCTAAACATGCTCTAACACTCTAGGAACCTCGAGGGCGGACGAAGGTTGGTGCTTCTCCCGTTCAACTTTCTTGTACATGTATTTTCTATAAAACATTCTCCTGTTTTTCAGGCATTACAATATCACATGGAACAAGAAAAACATGTATATACATATATTGTTATTGGAGATAACATGATTTTGAGTAACTAAGATTACACTCAGAAAAGAAAAAAGATTAGATTTGAATTTGACATTAAATCCAGTTGTGCACCCCAGACACACTCCGTTGCTCGATCTCAAGCGATTGGCCTTGGCGAGGCTTCTTGTCATCTTCCAAGAGAGCCATCACCGCCGATGGAGGGGTGGAGGTTTCCATCCTTGCCTTAGGTAGTTGAATTTGACCTTACTCCTGCGAGTTGGCCCGTTGCCCAAGGTGTGGACCTGAGTTGAGGAGGCTTGCAAGTTTCTGGAGTGGAACAAGAACAGCTTACAGTTAGCAGAAGTACTTGTGTTGCCCCGACATCGATTTTCCGCACTACCGTGGAGGCTGGGTGGGGATCAAAACGAAAGGATACGTGCTTTTGAATCTAAGTGAGTGTCGGGGAGGTATGAAGGAAGTCTTTTGCTAGAACGATGGATGGTGGTCTTAGTGGTCCAAAGCCCGGTGGAGTGTCAGGCTGAGTTGGGGGCAAGGTGAGCTTCCATAGCCTAAATCCTGGTGGGAGACCAAGGTGTGCTCGGAGCCTGGGCGAATTGGGTCCGAACTCTCTCTGTGGATCCCTCATCCTAAATTGGGGGTATCCTCTTTCATCAGGGAGATCATAATGAGGGTCGTCGGGATTCCTAGGCTTGTCAGTTGGGGCACGCAATTTCTTGGTGCTTGATGCAACCATAATGGAAATAGAAGCACGTGAACCTCTCATATTATAGGCTTTATCGGAACGATGCCATGTGCCCAAGGATCAATAGGCGATATGAGCGGCTTAGTGGCGGGGCTAGGTCCTTTTAGAAGCGTACCTTGAGAGTTACTCCCTAAGATAGGCCCACAACATCCGTTTGAACATCCATAAAACTCCTGAGCACCTCGCATACCTGGAAACCTGATGTGGCTGTGAGGCCGTCAAAGGGAAGGTTGGAGAGTCGATCCCACATCAGGATGCAGGAGAATGGGAGGGTGGCCGAATTGATGTGCGACCGAATATCATCTGGGACAAGGGGCGGTCTCTTGGAGGACCAAGGTACCCCCTTCAGATCCGGAATTTCATTGATTGAGAGGTGAAGTAAAAAGTAGAGATCCCCCACCCGATATATTTGATAACAAGGCCTTCATGGTACCAGACCTTCATCATCAGGCCCTCCATGGAAAACCGATCATATTGTCGAGACATGAATAGTATGTGTGCCAGGCCAAACACCGTGTGGACTCTGGATTGCTCCTCCCTCGGGTCACGCGGGATGTAGATGACCCTTTCCTCCTCCACATCCATGGATTTCATCAAATCTCTCTTGGAGGGCAAGTAGGTCCTCCATTGGAGTTAGGAATGTTCTCAAGGAATATCCAAAAGATAGGTTGGATGTGGCGGGAGCTCCGGTGGTGTGGGCTCTTGACCCAAGCTGATCCGTAGTCGGAGCAGCCATCAAGGTTGTCGAGACAAGGTCCGTCGGTGTCTCCATGAGATGGAAAATAGAGACAGTGTCAGTAGAGGTCATATCTTCCAACGTCACCACGGGGCGAGGAATAGAAACAGAGGCGGTCGGTGTCTTCACTGGGAGATGACGGAGAGGCATAGGAGAAGGCCGATAAGTCTTCTTTTGTGGTCGTGATAGCTTGATAAAGCCTGCGGGTAGAGCTGTGGGCATGACCCGAGCCATCTCGGGCACTAGATTGGCGTAGGGGACAGGATTTAGGTGCATACATGTGGTCACGTGACCGGGTGCACATTTCTCGGGAGTCTCAACAATAGTGTAGACAAAAAGCGCTATTAGAGTGGAGCAAGAGGGAGCCTTAATCAGGAGAGGTATTCCTATAGTAAGTACAGTAAGTCTTTACAAGTCATTATTTTTATTTTTTTTGGTCTATTAAGTTAAAAAAATCTTCAAAAAATATATTTTACTTCCTAAAATCGTATTTTCCCAAGTAAATCAGATTTTCTATTTTGATAAAATTATATCCCCCTTAATGAAGTTGGACTCAAACCTGGAAATAAATAATTTATTTAATAAAATACTTTTTATCCTAATAAAATCATATATTTTTCTTTAGTAAAATCATTTTTTGGGTATTGAAATATGTATTTTGTTATATATGTGTGAATTGTTTCAAAAAAAACTTCAGATAAATATAAAGTAATTAACTAATGGAAGAAAATAATAAAAACTAGAAATCAAAAAACTTTTTCTCTCTCGTTTTGAGAGCCTCCCTAGCCTTGCCTGATACCCCTCCCTGCCTCTCTCATGGTTCCGGCTAACCCCAATTCGATCGTCGTGTCGTCTTGTTCTCTCTCGCTACCCTCGCCTGTTGTCCCTCCGCTTGATATGCGAGTCGTTTCACCACCACCTCCCTCTCTTCTTTCTCCCAGATCTCGGGAAGGCCTCTTCTATTGGTGGACGCTGTGACTTCGGCTCCGAGGGGATCGTCGGGATTCTTCGGCCAGCGAGGATCGCCCCCGAACCCCACTGGTGCGATTGTTTATCGTCGGCATTGGGAATGTCGCAATTGGGTGCAGCGGGTATCGGTGGCTTCGCCTACACACTACAGGTCTTCTCCGCGTGGCCCGAACCCTATCCCGCTTATTGGGACTCACTAGCGCCAAGACCGCGCTCTTGTGCCTAGGGGGCGACTGCCCAGGCTAGGGTTCCATCTCAGCCAGAGATGCTGCCACATCAGCCTCATCTCCTTCCGGTTGGGATGATCCGGGATATTGCGGATGTCTCAGCCGCCGTCTCGGTCACGTCGGTAAGGACACGACCTTGGGGCTGGACCGGTGATCAAGTTAGGATGCGGTGTAGCATTATGGAGACGTCTTCCCTTAGGGTTTCCCGGTATTGGACGCGGACACGAACGAGGGAATGGATACCGGATGCTGCTCCACAGCCCAGAGGGGTGCCTGCTAGGGTTCGGAGGCCACTGGCATACCGGCGGAGGCTGCGGCGTTATGCACCGGTGGGTGGAAATCGCCCTCGCCAGCGTCGTCCGCACCTGATGGCTATGGATGGAGCATGCACGACGCGGCGGAAATCTGTGGGCCATGGAGTTGCGGCCGTTGACAGTGGATCCGTTACCTAACGTTAGGTCATCTCGTTGTGGGGAAGTCGGCATAACACTAGACCCGTTACCTAATCTGGGTCCCTGGATCCCCAACCTGGATACTAGTTTGTCGACCGAGCCAGGTCCCTCTGGGTGGTCCTTCACCTCTCTCATGGGCCCGTTTACACGAGAGAGGGTCGGGGGATTGATGATGGGCCATCTCTCTACTGATTCTATTGCTACCGCTTGGCCATCCTGGACTGGATGGTTCGGAGGTAGAGGACGCGCCTAGACTAGAGCACACCATGTTGAAGTTCCAGGGCCCGGGTATCAAACGGGTGGGGCTGCTGATGTTCTTGGGAAGGTTGTGCCTGGCGCGGCATAGGATAGCTAACCCCATGCGGGGAAGAGGCCCCGCCGGGAGGAATGAGGCATCGACAGAGCATCGAGGACTAGTCCTAGGAGGGGTTCCCAGACGATGTTTTGCCTCCCACCATCACCATTATCGTCGAGGTCCTTTCGGATCTCCTGTATCCCGTTCCCCCCACCCGTCTTCTGTCCTTTCCCATAGGGCACCAACTCAACACCGTCGAAGACGGTTCTACTATGAAAAGAATAGAGAACATTTTTAAATGTTCTTGCCCTGTTCTTCGTGGCCAGAGAGTCTCTGATGCAATTACTTGTCTTTACACAATTTGATTAATGAAATTATGCACCTTTCGCTCAAAAATGGAAGAAAATAATTATAAAATAAGTAGTTTAGCTCTCCCTTATACCATAAATACGTTGCAAGTAAAAATTAAAGATCACTAAGTAATACCCTCTTTTTTACATCACAATTCTTTCTCTCTTTCTCAGACACAAATTAATAATGTAAGGAATGTAGATGCTCTTACTCTTAGCGTTGCACACCCTAGAAAGAGTAATTAAGCTTGATAAAATTCCCTAATAAATCTGTATTATTTATTTCGAAACGAGGAGGAAGAAGTTTACTCAGTTATTGTTCCCATAAAGCTTACATAAATAGAGGGTCGATGACCCTGAATTCTAGAATATAGTCCAGGTTCCTCACCATAGAGAAGGAGTACCGATGCTCTATACCCATAGAACTGATCTATTTTGTATCATAAGCACAATATGGACAGTAAGACATGAGACAAAACCAAAACACACAAATTGTCACCAGCTCGAGATAGCCTGGGGTATATCCCGGACCCACTACTATGCCTCATGGAAGGTTGTGTGGATGTCTTCTCGAGTGCACACTGGCTGGTCGTGTCATCCGAAACAGGAAAAGGTATTACGCCCGATGGGGAGAGGCCGAGAAAAGTTAGCCCGGATTATATGAGGCAGTACTCCATCCTATTTACCCACATCCCGTCCAACGACTCATGCCTCCTGGCGGGGCTACTTAGCAGCCCTTGGCTTGGGTTGGGGACTCATTCGGGTTGCATGAGACATCGAAGAGGAGGTGCCCCTCATGGCGTATCGAAGCTGGGTATCGTCTATGGTCAGAAATGCTCCATCCGGGAAGACGACCATCGCGTCTTCCTCGTCATTTGTCAGGTTGAAGGCCCTTATCAGGCCTTGGAAAACGGCCAACGCTATATCTGTCATCGAAAAGGGCGTAAGTGGGATGGGATCGAGGAGAGACGTGCTAACTACACAGAGGGAAATAATGTCGGAGGTGATGGCCGAGGGGGAAAAGAGGTGTGGGAGGATGGTGCTCCACCGGTGACGATGGTCGTAGTTTCATTAGGAATTCCTAAATAACCCATGACCTTTTTGCAAGAGGAAAGGCTAGAGCTCGTGTTATATTCTTATAAAATGTACGGTTATTTTATCAGCAAGTAACATATATAAAATCATGCTCTTTGAAGAGAGTATTACCTATCAAAAGAACAGAGAAAGAGCATTCCAGAATAGAACCTCAACAAACATAAACCCTATTAAGGGTGAACAGGTCTAGTACCACAATTTTACAACCATTAAGAAAACTAATACAAACAAAGGCCTACAACTCGGGTCTGTAATCGTTAACCACAAACACTGAAGAAAAAAAGGTCTAAGGACCATAATTTGTTAACCATGAAGCACCAAAAAAATGACAACTTTCAACAGCATCAACCGACAACCTGCACTCGTAACAGCCCAATCCCCTAGCAAAACTTGTAGAACACCCTAGCTCATCAGGGCCACCAACCCTCACTTCAAAGAGAAGGGTGAACTATAACAAGGCGACAACCAACACCGCTAAACGGCGAATACAGATTCACTAGAAGTCACCAAACTCTAAAATAAAAATCTAAATATCCTCAACTAAAGAAACAAATTGCCTACACAACTTGTCAGCGGCCAACACCTATAAATTGACGAGCCTAAACCACCGAAAAGGAGGAGAACTTCTGAAGACCAAACAAGAAAATGATGCATGAAAAGAGCGGGAGTCACAAGTTCCAAATAGTAAAGAGGGTGAACGAGCAAACCTCACCTGGAAATGCTTAGCCATAAGGAGAACCACGACGACCCGATGTGGATATCTTTGAGTGGACGTCAAAATTCTGTAACAAACTAGTCGGAGCCAATACCAGCGACGAGCCCGAGCTCCCAACGCTACACCAGTACATATGAACAAGACCGAAAGAAAAATAACCAAAGGGATAAAGCACGACGAGCTCTAAGCAGTAATCTTGAAGTCAAGCAGAAGGCGGGAGGTAGATCTTGATCCACATACCATATATGTGTGCGCCATGACTAAAGGAAAAACACCCAACGACCAGGCCTCGACGGGCTAAAGGAACACAACCACCAAAAACTGATATAGTGACCAACCACCAAGGGAAAACCCAAAAGTAGCTACCAAGCACGTGCAATCCATGACCACGGTTGCCGGAAAATGGATGTGAAATCCAGGACCGGTAGAAAGTTAGGCTGAAACTTTTAAAAAGAAGATAAGATGATAGAATCTGATGAAACCGACGGAAGAAAAAAGCACAATAATGAGAAGGAAATGTGAGGTAGAAAGAAGATACGAGAGAAAACCACTACCGATGACGATCATCGGCGAACCTACTAAGGGTCCATGGGGGCACGTGCCCCCCTCAATTTTCTATTTCATTAAACAGTAACTTAATATTCTAAATTTGTTCTCTTTATATTTACTTATGTTTTACTTTGTGCCCCCCTCAAGTTTACTTTTAAAATAAACGCTTAATTTCTTTCATCAAATTTCTATTTTTCAGGTATGTTTTTTCCATTTTCTTAATTAAGTATAATTAAACTATATTTTATTATATTAATTTTAAAAAATCATGATGTTCTATATAATATATTACTTATATTGATTAATTACAGTTAATGTGTCAAAGTGTAATTATATTTAACATATCGCTTAAGATTGAACTGATTATAAATTTGAGTTATTTATAAATTACTAGTCATATAGAGACATTTCTAGTAAAAATCTTACCGTATTAATGGATAAGTGATGAGAAAAAGAAAAATCGAATAAGAAATGAATAAAAATGATAGTATGTTTTATACATCGAGAAAAAAATAATTTTTACCGTATTAACAACGGGTTCCATAACATTCTCAAAATATGAAACGTTAACATTGGGCATTGTAATAATAGTCATTATTGTTTTTTTATATGATACTATAATTTAAATACATATTGTAGCGTTATATATTAGTATGAAAAAAATTTGGTGCCCCCCTTATTCAAAAAGCTTGATCCGCCACTGATTGACGATCAAGGTCGAAGGCCACAACAACCGCTGATAGAGAAAGATCTTCATCCTTCTTCAAGCCTCCTCCCACTCCGATTCTGTTTTTCTTACACAGCAACTCAAGAACTTTTGTTTTTTTCTTGTGCTATGAAGTGTTTCCAGCCTTGCTGAAGTTTTCTCAGTTTTCAAGCTCAAGTCTTTCCCAAGAACTCTCCTTCTACAACATGCTAACACTTCAAGAGCTCATTGGCGAGTTTAATTGTGCTGCAACAGTTGTTCACGATCAAGTCCAAAGGGCTTCTTCATCTTCTATTGGGCCACTTCCTGGTTTAGAGCACTGTCTGAACAAACCATCCAAGATCCGACCGAGGAAAAACAAACAGGATCAAACCTCTTCTACTAAAGAAAAAACGCAAGAATATTCTCCGGAATGGCACACTAAGCTCCTGGATGGAAAGAAGCATTTCTACGACAAATTATTTCAGCCTATAGCCTCTGGTACTGATTCAACCCCAACTTTCGTCAGCTGTAAACTTCAGAAATGTGCATTCTAAGTACAAAGCTATAATAGGCAAAGTAAAGGTCACAAACTTAGGGTCCCCTATATCAGTATAGGAAGCAAATTTCTATAACACTTCATCTCATCAACAACATCCTCATTCCACAAATCATACAAGACATGGCACTACTCAACAACGTGGTGACATAGCTGCTTATACCCACAATCTACCCAGCAAAGCCACTGAACCTTGCTTTTTAATGTCTTCTCTGAAGTGGGAGGTCTCAAAAGAGCACACATAGCCTCAAAAATCAATAAGCAAGGTAAATTCTATGGCTTTTGTTATTATACCACTCACTAACAATTGCAGGAAGCTATCAACACCTTCAATGGCTTCTCCATAAATGGGTATAAACTATATGTCACAAAGGAAAGGAACACCATCAACACCTATTATGAAAACAGATCTTGTAAAGCCCGTCTTCTTTTAAAAGTGTACTTCTTCGCAATTTGAAACATCGTGGTGTGAAATTGCATCGAGTAAAGTTTAAAAGGAAATTAAAAAAAAGAAGGGAAAAGGGTTGATTTTGGACCGGACTGGGCCGGTCAGAAGACCGAGCCCGACCCACGTGAGACACGCCCAAAACCCTACTCGCGTGACTCTTCTGCTTCATCTTCAACCTCTTGCCGCACGCGAACCGAGGCAACAACGCAGCTCTCATCTCCTCCTTCCTCACGCTCTCCACCTCCTCTCTCTCGCTCAACCTTGCCACCGCCCCACCCTCATCTCGCCTTCTCCTTCCCCTTTGAGTACCGCCGAGCCCCACCGCGCAAGGATTCGACAAGCTTCATCGGAGAACCCTCTCTAGTTCGACGCCGAGCTCAAATCGACGGAGGAACGACGAGGGTTCATGCCCTCGCCCCTTTTTCCTTCTTCCCCAACCTCGCCTCGCTTGATTTCATGTCTTCCCGAGCTCGATTCGAGCGGTTTTGGTCGGAACCATCGCAGGCAACCTCGCGAGCTCCAGATCTAAGACGGGAGCGAGCTTGGGTCACGCTCGTGCCCCCGCCGTCACCGCCACGGCTTCGCCGAGCCCCAGCGCCGCTTCTCCGCCCTCTTTTTCCCCATTGCGAGCTCGCCCGACGCCGTCGACGGTGGTCGGAGCACCCGAGCATCGCTGGAGCTTTCTACAAGCTCGGACACGAGCCAAACGAGCCTTGGGCCAGATGGGCGGGCCTTTGGGCCAGGGCATGGGCCTGGAGGAGCAGGGCCATGACGACCAAGACATGGGCCTAGATCAGGACGGACCTTGGGCAAGCCCAGAACTAAGGTCTGGGTCTGAATCGGGTCTGGACTCGGGTTGGACCGGGTTTGGATCGAGTCTGGAATCGGGTTTGGGTCGGGTCTGGTTCTCGGATCCGGGTCGAATCCGGGTCGGACAGACTTAATTAAAATATTAATTAATTTATTTGACTTAAAATTGGTTATTTAAAGGACGTTTTGGACAAATCCGAGGACTTTGGACATACCGGCACTTACTGGACTTTTTAACTGTTAAAACCCAGACTTGGACTTCACGGACTTCGCCCGAGAAGACTGGAGTTAGTAGACGCAGCTGTTGTAATCGTCTTGAGGTAAGGAAAGTAGCGGATACTGCTTTAATTACGGAAAGTTACTAGTATGCATGTTTAGGAATTAATAATAAACCGGAAAGGTCCTAGTTGGCATGTAGGATGTGATTCACTAGAATAGCTGCTTTCGATTACTAAATACCGGACGAGTCTAGTAACATGTAGGTTACGATTACTTGTTTCGACTGTTAGAATGGTATGATTGGAATGTGAGGAACGAGCGAACTGATGGATAGCTTACGGGCCTTGATGAGCCGTAAGTTTGGAATTGCTGTGCTGGTAGATGGGCCATGTCGAGCCTTAGTTCTGCGTGCTGTGTGTTATAACCGTTGTTGGAGAGTCTAAATAAGATTATACTCGGTGTTGCATGATGTGACTGTGTATGGGCAAGTGTACCATGTTTTATAACGTGAACCCTTGGTTGTGATATGACCGGGTGAGTAATAGACCGGCTGTGTGCTATGTAGAGATGGTCCGGTTGGTATACCGAGACCTATAATGGCTTTGTGATGTGTGTTATACCCTATTTGTGTGTTCCAAGAGACAGTGTAGCCGGAGTGATACTTACACCAATGGTTAGTTCTAGTGTAGTGTATCGAGGCGAAAGATGGCGTGATCAGTATCCCGATGACTCGTAATCCGAGACGGTGTACGACCGAAGTATGTGCCGGTCCAGTACGTATGGTGAGTATTGCCCTGAGTCTGTGTGACGGGAAGACATCGGACTGAGGGATTTCAGGTCCAGGATGTTACCCTCAGTCTCATTGAGAGGAAGATATCGGGACTGATGCTGTTTGGTCCAGTACGATATAAGTGGCTCAGTGCAAATGGCTTAGTGCATTCATTGACGTTTGAAATTGTTGTACGTTATCTGTGTGTGTCTCGCTGTGTGTTATACATGTTGGTTGGCTTTGTGCGTCTTTCTAAGTATGTTTATGACTTTGTGAAAGTGGTTGGTAACTGGGTGTCGGGACCGAGGCTTCGTGTTCCGGTACGACATAAATGGAATGGGCTGTGATAGCCGGGGAGTTTGGAAATGGTTGTTCTAGGTTATGGGTAGTTCTGCTGTGTGTGTTGTGCATGTTGATTGGCTTTGTGCGTTGTTTTAAGTGTGTTGTTGGTCTTGTGAGTGTGGTTGGTGACCCGAGGTGTTGTTACACATGATCCCTGTGTTGCCGTGCGAGTTCGCACGTGTGCTCGGTTGCGAGATAGTCGTAGGCGTTGTTCGTTGAGAATCGTTAGGTGATGGGTGTCGAGAGATAGTTGCGAAAAGTGGTGGGTTCGTTTCATTGTGAGTTGTTTTACGGGTTGTGTCTGAGTGAAGGTCAAGCGTTGTCTTGGAGTAATTGTTTAATTTGACTTTTAATAGTTGTGCTTTACTAGTATGCTCTAATTGGACGGTTACTCGTGGTGATGAACTGAGGTTCCGAACATTAACTACTTTTCCTACTGAGCG
This sequence comes from Erodium maritimum, assembly GCA_963921825.1. Lineage (NCBI taxonomy): Eukaryota > Viridiplantae > Streptophyta > Magnoliopsida > Geraniales > Geraniaceae > Erodium > Erodium maritimum. Next base: position 49,233,980 of record OY997591.1, read on the forward strand.
TAAGCTCACCCCCTTACTTTGTTGTGTTTCAGGTGTTGAGCGAGACCAGTACTAGCAGGATTCTCGGAGCTAGGGAGCTGACGGGGATTCGGGCTAGTGTCTAGAGACGTATAGTCGTTTTACTGCTTGACTTGTTGTTTTTACCTTATTCGAGTTGTTGACTCATTGAATCTTCGAAACTTTAAATTGCATTTGAGACCCGTTTAATTATCTTTATTACTTTATTATTATTTACCTCAAGTTCGCGTCTCGGATCCGGTCAAAACCGGATTTGGGGCGTGACAATTTGTTATCAGAGCCTGGTTTCATTTTGAAATGATTTTCAAAACCTCGGACCGTACGTCAACTAGGTGGGTAGAGTTGGGTCGTTAGGTTGCTGTTTGTCGCTTACGCAAGTCGGAGTTGCCCTATGCGTAGAAACGAGACGGAAGAGTCTCGGGTTGGTAAAGCGTCCGGCCTAAGTGTCGTAGACTTTTGGTGAACCTGTGTGGGTGTTGTTGTGTTTTGACTTAACTGTTAGTCCAAGATTGGACTTGGTCGGGCGATTTGAGTAAAATTACCAAGACCCGAGGTGTGTCGTATTTGAGTGTTGTGTGCAAATGGTTTTGGGTGTCCCGCATAAGCGGATGGTTGACTTAATTTACGCATGGGTTATACCCGATTTTCTGCAGAAAGTGAAGTGTATGTACCATCACGATTCAGCTATAGGGGCCACTATAGATGTACCGGGTTGTAACGGTGAGAGATCAACACAAATGGTTACAACGTGATTCGGGGACGCCTGAACCGGGTTGTAACGACGAGAGATCAACACAAATGTTATGTTGGAATGAGATTGTGTTAAGAACTTGAACTAAATCGAGGTTGGACTTTGTGAAATTGCCTTGGAGTATAAAGTGGTAGTCTGTGTGACTTAAGTATGCAAGCGTTGCTAAAGTGAAAATGGGTGTAACCCTACTGTGTGTGTATGGTCTGTGTGTATGTATGATCAGTGTGAAGCACTAGTGTGCTGATTTCTTTGATGTGTGCAACTGTGTGACTATACTATATTAAGTATATTATTACTATGAGTAGTAGTGAGTGGACTGTGTGTGGCGTTAGTTATTTTAAGCGAGTTTTCCTTTCGAGTCAAGAAACTGAAATCTGTGTGTTGGTCGTGCAGAGAATCTACGTGATGGCACATACCTATACTCCACAAGGCACCAGAGGACGGCCAGTTGGGGGCGATGACGACCAGCTAGGGGCCGAGGACAACAGCCTATTGCTGAGTTTGTTGGGCCGACTAGTGCCCAAGGTGCACCCGCTGAGGGGAACGAGAGGGCTGAGACAGCCCAGGCAGCAGCTCTGGAGGAGCTGACCCGCACCGTTCAGGGACTGGCAGCTGCCATTGCCCGTAGAGAGGCTAAAGCTCCTGCACCAGAGACTGTACCTGCTGTGACTACAGCGACATCTGAGGAGCCTACGCAGGTTGATAGCTCTACTGCGCTGGCATTGCGAGATTTCCGTCGGTTAGGCACGCCTGTGTTCTCCGGGGAGCTAGACCCCGAGTCAGCCGAGAGGTGGCTGGAGCGGATCACCCGCAACCTCGATACTTCGGGAGTAGTGAGTGGTAGACTCCGAGTATCTTTCACAGCCTTCCACCTGGAGGGAGAGGCCTACCACTGGTGGCGTCGGGAGCAGACGCGAGTGGGGGACGACTTTGTGCTGTTCAGACAGCGTTTCCTTGAGCAGTACTTCCCACGGGCCGTTCTGGATGACAGACTTCAATAGTTCCTGGAGCTGCGGTAGGAGAGTATGTCGGTGTCCGAGTACGAGGCGAGGTTAACCTCCTTGTCTCGCTTCGCTCAGGAGATGGTGCAGACGGAGGCCCTCAGGTGCCAACGGTTCGAGGGAGGGCTCCCTCCTGCGATCGCAGACAGGGTCGCTTAGTTGAGGACCGAGGTGTTCTCCGACCTGGTGGAGTAGGCCCTGACAGTGGAGCGGCGATTTTGCGAGACCGCGAGAGCTCGAGAGGTCAGGCCTAGACCGAGCGGCTAACTGAGGCCATCTAAGATTCGAGAGCCAAGGAGGCAGAGGACCTCATGATCATTTCAGCCTCAGACCCAGTGGAGAGGACCACGACAGGTTGGGTCATTATCTGTAGTTTTGGACTAGCGAGAGTCTGGGTTTTTCTTCTGTTTTGACGTTAGAGGCGTGCTTTCTATTTTAAGACTTGTATCTAACTCGTTGTGGTTTTATTACTACTTTTTATTGGAACTGCTTTTGAACGTTTACATCGTTTAAGTCGCTAATCCGTTAGTTCTTTGTTCGCGCCCGAGTGCGGCCAAGCACGAATGTCGGGACGGAATTGAGAACAGTGTACCTTGGCACGCTAACTGGGGGTGCGGCGAGGACCGCAGAAATATTAGTACGCAGCCCGAACGGCCAAGGAAAATGACCGAGTGACGATGAGATCAAAGTAGCGCAACGGAAGCGTGGTGGGCCGATAACCCACAGACATCGCGATCTTCTGTTTATTTACACTAAGAGTGGAACCTTGATGCACTCCTGACATCTTGACACCCCCACTAAGTACGTTGTGGTTGACGAGTGTGTGCAGTGTATGGTAGAAGTGGGAGTACCTCATGAGGTATCCGGAATCAAATCGCCGAGTACGACTACAACAACGCTTCCAGGCTAGTAACACTATGGCACCGTACGAAGCGTGGATTGTATGTCGGGTCAATTACCCAAGCAGGGCACACCTGAGGATTAACAGTTGACACTTGTGGTCCCAAGCTACTAGAAAGGCGACTAAAGGGTCGCGTGGATTGTGAACGATGAGAACCTCGCAGAGTAGACGCGGAAGCGCGAGGATAAGGTACGCATGAGGTATCCATACCCGTTCGGACCCTGAGGAAATGGGTTTTGTGGGTCTTCAGTTTTGTGGTGACTTTAGAGGGAACGACTTGTAAATTGATTGAGTTTACGTGTTGTTTCCTCATGCTATCGTGAGTGGTTGGACGTGGGCTTATTTTATTGTTTGTTGTGTGCGTATTACTTGTTTAAGTGAAGTAGGTAGTTGAGGAGAAGTGTTGGTGTGTTGGATCCATTTTAAGGACGATGTGAGATTTGTCTGGTATGATACCTATACCGACGGACGGTTCCGGTACAGGATATCTCGACCAAGCTGCGTGTGTCGGTGCGACGTCCCTACCGAAGGAGAATTCTGATATCGACTGATTGGTTTAAGTGTTTCCGTGTATATGAAGGATAATGGACTGGGAGTTTTAATCGGACGTTCCCCGAGATAGGGTCAAGTGGAGCGCGATCGTTTTAAATTTCGAGGACGAAATTCTTTTAAGGGGGGTAGACTGTAAAGCCCATCTTGTTTTAAAAGTGTACTTTTTCGCAATTTGAAACATCGGGGTGGGAAATTGCATCGAGTAAAGTTTAAAAGGAAATTAAAAAAAAGAAGGGAAAAGGGTTGATTTTGGACCGGACTAGGCCGGTCAGAAGACCGAGCCCAACGCAGCGACTCGGGCAAGGCCCACACCAGACGAGCAGTTGAGCCCGGCCCACGTGAGACACGCCAAAACCCTACTCGCGCGACTCTTCAACTTCATCTTCAACCTCGCGCTGCACGCGAACCAAGGCAACAACGCAGCTCTCCTCTCCTCCTTCCTCACGCTCTCCACCTCCTCTCTCTCGCTCGACCTCGCAACCGCCCCACCCTCATCTCGCCTTCTCCCTCCCCTTTGAGTAACGACGAGCCCCACTGCGCACGGATTCGAGAAGCTTCGCCGGAGAACCCTCTCTGATTCGACGCCGAGCTCAAATCGACGGAGGAACGACGAGGGTTCGTGCCCTCGCCCCTTTTTCCTTCTTCCCCAACCTCGCCTCGCTTGATTTCATGTCTTCCCGAGCTCGATTCGAGCGGTTTTGGTAAGAACCATCGTCGGCGACCTCGCGAGCTCCAGATCTGAGATGAGAGTAAGCTTGGGTCACGCTCGAGGCCCCGCCGTCATGGACACGGCTTCGTGGAGCTCCAGCACCGCTTCTCCGCCCTCTTTTTCCCCCTTGCAAGCTCGCATGACACCTTCAACGGTGGTAGGAGCACCCGAGCATCGCCAGAGCTTTCTACAAGCTCGGACACGAACCAGACGAGCCTTGGGCCAGATGGGTGGGCCTTTGCGTTAGGGCATGGGCCTGGAGGAGCTAGGCCAGGACACGGGCCTGGATCAGGACAGACCTTGAGCCAGGCCAAGATCTAATATTCGGGTCTGAACCGGGTCTGGACTCGGGTTGGACCTAGTCTGGATCGAGTCTGGACTCGGGTCCAGGTCGGATCTGGGTCCGGTTGGGTCTGGTTCTCGGATCCGGGTCGGACAAAATTAATTAAATAATTTATTTATTTATTTGACTTAAAATTGGTTATTTAAAGGATATTTTGGACAAATCCGAGGACTTTGGACATACCGGGACTGACTGAACTTTTTAACTGTTAAAACCCAGACTTGGACTTCACGGACTTCGCCCGAGAAGACCGGAGTTAGACCAAGACGTCAGTAGCTAGGAGACGCAGCTGTTGTTATCGTCTTGAGGTAGGGAAAGTAGCGGATACCGCTTTAATTACGGAAAGTTACTAGTATGCATGTTTAGGAATTAATAATAAACCGGAAAGGTCCTAGTTGGCATATAGGATGTGATTCACTAGAATTGCTGCTTTCGATTACTAAATACCGGACGAGTCTAGTAACATGTAGGTTGCGATTACTTGTTTCGACTGTTAAAATGGTATGATTGGAATGTGAGGAATGAGCGAACTGATGGATAGCTTACGGGCCTTGACGAGCCGTAAGTTTGGGATTGCTGTGCTGGTAGATGGGCCATGTCGAGCCTTAGGTCTGCGTGCTCTGTATAACCGCTGTTGGAGAGTCTAAATAAGATTATACTTGGTATTGCATGATGTGACTGTGTATGGGCAAGTGTACCATGTTTGATAACGTGAACCCTTTGTTGTGATATGACCGGGTGAGTGATAGACCGGCTATGTGCAATGTTGAGATGGTCCGGTTGGTATACCGAGACCCATAATGGCTTTTTGCTGTGTGTTATACCCTATTTGTGTGTTCCAAGAGACGGTGTAGCCGGAACGATACTTACACCGAGGGATAGTTCTGGTGTAGTGTATCGAGGCCAAGGATGGCGTGATCAGTATCTCGATGACTCGTAATCCGAGACGGTGTATGACCGAAGTATGTGCCGGTCCACTACGTATGGTGAGCATCGCCCCGAGCCTGTGTGACGAGAAGACATCGGACTGAGGAATTTCTGGTCGAGGATGTTACCCTTAGTCTTAGTGAGAGGAAGATATCGGGACTGATGCTGTGTGGTCCAGTGCGGTATAAGTGGCTCAGTGCAAATGGCTTAGTGCATTCATTGACGTTTGAAAATGTTGTACGTTATCCGTGTGTGTCTCGCTGTGTGTTTTATACTTGTGGGTTGGCTTTGTGCGTCTTTCTAATTATTTATGACTTTGTGAAAGTGGTCAGTAACTGGGTGTCGGGACCGAGGCTTCGTGTTCCGGTACGACATAAATGGAATGGGTTGTGATAGCCGGGGAGTTTGGAAATGGTTGTTCTAGGTTATGGGTAGTTCTGCTGTGTGTGTTGTGCATGTTGATTGGCTTTGTGCGTTGTTTTAAGTGTATTGTTGGTCTTGTGAGTGTGGTTGGTGACCCGAGGTGTTGTTACACATGATCCCTGTGTTGCCGTGCGAGTTCGCACGTGTGCTCGGTTGCGAGATAGTCGTAGGCGTTGTTCGTTGAGAATCGTTAGGTGATGGGTGTCGAGAGATAGTTGCGAAAAGTGGTGGGTTCGTTTCATTGTGAGTTGTTTTACGGGTTGTGTCTGAGTGAAGGTCAAGCGTTGTCTTGGAGTAATTGTTTAATTTGACTTTTAATAGTTGTGCTTTACTAGTATGCTCTAATTGGACGGTTACTCGTGGTGATGAACTGAGGTTCCGAACATTAACTACTTTTCCTACTGAGCGTAAGCTCACCCCCTTACTTTGTTGTGTTTCAGGTGTTGAGCGAGACCAGTACTAGCAGGATTCTCGGAGCTAGGGAGCTGACGGGGATTCGGGCTAGTGTCTAGAGACGTATAGTCGTTTTACTGCTTGACTTGTTGTTTTTACCTTATTCGAGTTGTTGACTCATTGAATCTTCGAAACTTTAAATTGCATTTGAGACCCGTTTAATTATCTTTATTACTTTATTATTATTTACCTCAAGTTCGCGTCTCGGATCCGGTCAAAACCAGATTTGAGGCGTGACAGATATCACAGTCCAGTGGTGCTATCTTGGGCTCCCTTAAGGCTACAAGGCTCTATAGTGACCCAGCAGCAACAACTTCTCAGGAACAGCCACTTAGCAGTTGCACATCAAAATTTCTCAGCTCAAACTATAATGTCGAGCTATGCCAGTGAAGGAGTTTCTGAAATTCAAGTCAAATCGCTAGGCAACAGGGCTCTACTCCATTTTCCTGACCTACTATTTGACAAAGATCTAGTGAAAGAAGATGGCCTTTGGCTCAGTAAATGGCTTACAATCATCCCAGATAAAGAGAAGCTCTGTGAAGAAGAAGGAACATTCAAATGGGTTGCTATCCATGGCTTACCTTACCAAGGTTGGTGTAAGGAGACATTTGCTACTGCTGTTTCCTCCCTAGGACATTATGTCTTTGCACATCCAAACACATCCCCTGGTTTTCAAATTGATATAGCTCTTGTGCTTATACACACCATCAAGTATGAACATATTTCATCCAAAGTTGAGCTCTTCCTGGGGCAGAAAAGGTATATAGTACTAGTCAAAGAAACTAATGTTGAGGATGTTGCTAAAATTATTAGCAAAAGGATGAGTGCTAGTGTTGAAAGCTCAATATTTGAGTTAAGCTCCTCTGAGGGAGAGGATGACTTTGGTGTGGTTGGTGGGGGAAAATTCTTCTTGAAGATTATGTTGATGATATTCCAGCTGACTCAAATGATGGGGAAAGGGATTTATGTGACGCTCTTCCTTTGGAGGAAGTTGGTGACTTAGTAGCTTTAAATGAGGCGCTCCCAGTGGTTGATTTGGCATCTCAAGATCATGTATTTATTGTTGCAGACACAGTTGCACAAATCAACCAACTCACAATCAAGAAGGAGAATGTTCAGAGGAATGTTCTTCCTATTCCTCAGAAAAACCAGGCACCATCAATTCCTTTGGAGCTTAGTAAAATGGTGGTATTAGATTCCTATGATGGTGCTTCTCATCAACATGCCTCTGACTCAACCAAATTAATCCAGGGCACAATTCAAATTCATCTCCTCAATGATTTACAACTGATCTCTTTTGGCACCAGACAATCGTTCATGAGTCAATCTCATCTCTCAAGTCAACCAAATTTTCTAGCTCTAGTTCGGGTGGCAATCAGGATTTTTTAGCTCAGTTAGTCACAACACAACCAATTCAATCACCACCCAAAGCAGCAAGTACACAAGTCCATCAGCATTTAATTCCAAGTAAGGATGAGACAGCTCTCTCTATTAGATACTAGAGTAAGACCATTGGGAAAGAGTCTAATAAATGCAGCAGAAGAACACTTACCATCCTTGGGGATCACCACCTCTCAACAATTTGGTTTGGAAGATATTCTTAGTGTCCAAAGCACCCCTGTCTCCCAGCCTCGGCAACTGCTGCAAGAAAATCAAGTAAAGGAGAATTCTGACTTTTTATGGTTTTCAAAAGGCATTTCTGATATTTTGTCTGAGGCAACTCCCAAACACACCCCAAAAAAATCCAAAGGAAAGAAAAAAAAGTCACTTCCCACTACCCACAAATATGAAACCAGATCATCCTTGAAGGAGGGACTGAGGGTGAAACAACCTTTACGGAAGCTTAATGAAGCCAAGAATGCTTGGTCCTTTGGAAAGAAGATCGGGCTTTTAGCTGATTGTAGTGATGCTCAGATAATACACCATTTAGTAGATATTGAAGATGACAAGCTAGGGTTTGAGTTGGAAGACAGATCTGATGAGGAGGATCTTCAATTACCACACCCAGTTACTTGTAAGAAGGTGATAAATCAAATCACCACCTTAGTTGCTCAATAGTCAGGATAATGAAAATCCTCTCTTGGAATTTGAGAGGTGTGTCTTCATCACAAAAAAAGAAGACATTAGGTGACTTGATACGCAAAGCAACAACCCCAAATGCTCTTAATTCAGGAATCAATATTGGAAAGCATACCCTTTGGTTTCTTGAGGTCCTGTGGACTTGTTGGGGATGGGAAATTGACTTTATACCAGCCTCAGGTCTCTCTGGAGGCTTAATTTCTTGCTGGAAATCAAATTCTTTTCAAATGATCTCTGTTAAGAAGATCAATGGTGCCATAATCTTGATAGGACTGTCTAAGGAACTGAATAAAACTTATTGCATCACAAATGTTTATGCTCCTTGCAAAAGGAGAGGAAGGTCAGCTTTATGGGAGGAATTACTGAGAGAACTGCACCTTATATCTTCAACCTCATTGTTCTTGATGTTGGGTCTCGATGGAGGGTATGAACACATACTTGCAGCGGAAATAACTCGAGATCATGCCATAGCTAACTACCAAATATTAGATACACAAGAGAATAAACAATATGGATGTCTCCTTACCAATTCGTTCAAGAACACCAAAGAAACGATGATCGGCTTGAGTCTCCAAGATGCCTACATATCCAATTGGAATCAAAGTCACGTAGTGCTTCTTTAGATGACTCAAGAACACAAAAAGAGGGAGGAAAAATGCCAAACCCGAAATTGTAGGGTGAGAGGGAGAGAAGTTGTGTTTGTATTCTTGTCTTGTGATTTTTTGTAGGAAAAAGATGGCTTAAACCATCAACAACCATCAAGGACAAGTAAGGTGTGAAGCATGGTCTGAAGTAAAACAAGTATGGTGCTAAGTATGGCAAGACAAGATGGGTTAGGTGGTGAATCACCAACACCTTAATCCTTGTTTTGCTTACTTAGTACTAATTAATCAAGACTTGATTAATTAGTTCCATGAGCCTTGGTTGCATGGGCCTTTCATGGGCCTCTTGGAACATGGCCCATGGCCATTCCCAACAAGGTCCCGTGACGTGCTCATCGCCTCCAAGCCTTCCATACCGGAAATGTCCAACATTATCCGACGCGATCAATCCCAAGACTCCAAGCCTTGTCTTGATCCATAATGTCCTATTCACTTAAAGGCACATGACCCAAAATCCAGTTTTGGTCATGTCCAGAGACAACTCTCTTTTGGCCATTCTCCATAAATGTGTCAATGAGTTTCATCCTTCGGTGTGACCCTTAGGTTTATGCATGTCGATAGATCAACGTAAAATCCCATTTTACTTGATCCTATATAAGTGGAAACTAATGAGACTTTAATATTTCCTGACACTACATAGCGAATCGAACCAATCGATTCTATCCTTTCCGTCGTCCCTGTCATTATCCTTTTATCTCCGATATCCTGATTGAGATAAGGCATAGAGCCGTCATCCTTATTATTCTCAATCACTGTTCCTTGATATGTGAGATGATTGAATATATGGTACCCAGTATCATGTGCATGGCCATGCTATTCTTTCAGTCACTCTCGATCAAGCGGCCGAGAACCGATATCTTTCACATATCTCAGTATGAGGGATAAATCCCTTAGCCGTCTTTCGTGTCACTCATGCAGCCCATCCTCAAGCCAATCCTGGCCGTTATGGAAGCCCTATTACGGACAACGTTAAGCTCAGGTCAAACTTAGTTGTTGATTGCATAGCGATCACAAAAACTCCTTGGTCTAAGGATACATGACAAGCTACGACATTGAATATGTTCATGACTCAATTTATGGCACATATTCAGTGCGGGTCGTCCAATATTATGTCCCACATGATATCTATGATCAGACTCCGGAATCCCATTCCAATGACTAACAGAACGTAAGCCATGAAGAGCCATCTTTCATACTAGTCGCTTCTAGTGAAGCTTTATTGACTAGAGACCCGTCGAGTGTGATCCATCTCGATCTATGGTTCTATTCGCATGGTGGACATAGATCAAAAAACACATCGATATATTACTCAAAAACATAAGTAATATAAAGCCGTTTTAATCTTATTGCTAATGATGATATATGTATTTGGACATTTATGATTGAACTACGAGCACTAAGACTAACAATCTCCCACTTGCCCTAGTTCCAATCTAAACTCCAATCTATTCCCATTGACCTTACATGCCTCTTATGTTTAGGCAACGATAGTGCCTTAGTCAACGGGTCGGCTATGTTATCATCAGTTGCAATATAGGTGATCTTCACATCACCTTGGTTCAGTATCTCTCTGATGAGGTGGTATCGCCGCAGTACATGTTTGGATTTGTTATGCGATCTGGGCTATTTACCCCCTGTGTTGTCGCAAAATAGGTTCACCGGGCTGGATGGGTTTTTGATTACACCCAACCCTGCCGTGAACTTCCTAATCCACACAACCTCCTTGGAGTCAGCGACGGTGTCTTGCTTCACGCTCTTCCAGCTGAAAGCTCCGCCATTCAGCGTGACCACATATCCTGACTAACTTCTAAAGTCATCTGGATCTGTCAAGAAACTAGCGTCTACATATCCATTAACAACTAGTTCTGAATCATCTTTTCCCCCGTACACTAGAAACGCGTCCTTAGCTCTTCTCAAATATTTGAGAATCGCTTTGACCGCTATCCAATGTTCCTCACCAGGGTTAGACAGATGTATGCTGGTACAACTCAAGGCATATGAGACATCCGGTCTCGTGCATATCATCGAATATATGATCGATCCTGCCGCCGAAGCGTATGGGATTCGCATCATCCTTTTTAGCTCATCAAGTGTGTTAGGACACTGAGTCTTGCTGAGATGAACGCCATGACGTGTAGGTAAGAGTCCTTTCTTGGAATCAAGCATTGAGAACCCACTCAATACCTTGTTCACATAGGTGCTTTGACTTAAACCCAAGACCCTCTTGGTGCGATCTCTATATATCTTAATCCCTAAGATATAAGCAGCATCGCCTAAGTCCTTCATTGAGAAACACTTCCCAAACCAATCTTTAGTCTCGTGCAAGGTTGGGATGTCGTTTCCAATGAGTAGTATGTCATCGACATACAACACAAGAAAGGTAATCTTACCCCCATTTGCCTTCTTGTAAACGCAAGGTTCATCTTCATTCTTGATAAAGCCAAATACAATTACAGCTTCATCAAAACGAATGTTCCAACTCCGAGAAACTTGTTTCAATCCATAAATGGATTTCAAGAACTTACAAATCTTTCCCTTATTCTTCGGATCGACAAAACCTTCGGGTTGAGACATATAAACGTCATCCGAAAAATTTCCGTTTAGGAAAGCGGTTTTGACATCCATTTGCCATATCTCTTAATCGTGATATGCAGCTATGGCAAGAAGAATTCAGATAGATTTGACCATAGCCATTAGGGAAAAGGTTTCCTAATAGTCAATCCCTTGGATCTGCCTATAACCTTTCGCCACCAGTCGGGCTTTGTAGGTCTGAGGGTTGCCTTCCATGTCCATCTTCACCTTGAAGATCCATTTGCATCCGATGGTTCTTACACCACCGATGGGATCAACCATTTCCCAGACTTAGTTGTCCGACATGGATTGCATTTCCTCCCTCATGGCTCCCAGCCATAACTCGGAGTCAGGTCCGTCCACAACTTCCTGAAATGTAGCTGGATCATCGTGATCCACCACAAGCTCACCGTCACCTCAAGACACAAAGTAACCATATCTCGGAAGTGGATGACTAACCCTTTCAGATAGCCTTGGACCTTCTGGAATTGTTGCAGGAACTGGTCCTTGCTCTACGACCATCTCAGGCTCTTCTACAGGGTTGTCCAGTGGATCAGTTGGATCTGTACCACCCTGAATTTCTTCTATATGTACAGCCCTCCCACTGACGTCGTTGGAAATAAAGTGCCTCTCCATAAAGACCCCACCCGAGCGACGAACACCGTGTTCTCGCTGGGTTTGTAGAAGTAGTACCCCATTGTTTCTTTGGGATAACCAACGAAGGTTCATTTATCAGATCTTTGTTCAAGCTTAGTCGGAACTAAACGTTTCACATAAGCCTCGCAACCCCAAATCTTTAGGAAGGACAAAACGGGCTTTCTCCCGCGCCATTTCTCAAATGGTGTCCCTTCCACAGCCTTCGTCGGAGACCGATTCAAAATGAATGCGGCCGTCTCCAGAGCATAACCCCAGAAAGAGATTTGGAGATCAATCCCACTGATCATGGACCGGAGCATATCCAATAAAGTCCGATTTCTCCGTTCGGACACACCATTCAATTGTGGTGTTCCGGGAGGAGTCCATTCCGAAAGGATCCCACTTTCTGCTAGATGATCTAAAAACTCTATGGTCAAGTATTCTCCACCTCGATCCGATCGAAGTGCTTTAATACTTTTCCGAGCTGGTTTTCTACTTCAGTCTTAAACTCTTTGAATTTATCAAAAGCTTCAGACTTATGTCTCATTAAATAGACATAACCATATCTACTCAAGTCGTCAGTAAATGTGATAAAGTAGCTAAAACATCCCCTCCAAAGTGTACTCATTGGTCTACACACATCCGAGTGTATTAGCCTCAATAAGTCACCCGCTGTTTCACCGCGACCGATGAAGGGCACTTTAGTCAGTTTTCCCATCAAACAAGATTCACATCTATCAATCGAATGAAATTCAAATGGACTAAGAAGTCCACACTTGTGAAGTGTTGATATGCGTTTCTCGTTTATGTGGCCTAAACGACAGTGCCATAACAGAGTTTGGTCTAAATCGTCGGACTTAGACCTCTTGGTATTTACATTATATATAGAGCCTGAGGCATTGTTATCCATATCCAATATGTACAATCCTCAAACCATTTTGGCGCTTGCATAAAATATTGAAAATCCCATTTCCAACATCAAAATTGTATCCTTCCTTGTCCAAAAAAGATATAGATTCAATATTCCTGCTGAAAGTAGGTACACAATATACATTGTTCAAAACAAAAACTAGCCCACTTGGCAAAAGAAGACTTATGGATCCTACAGCAGTCGCCACAACTCTAGTCTTGTTGCCCACTCGGAGGTCCACCTCGTCCTTCTTCACGCTTCTCCTACCTTCAAGCCAATGCACATTAGTAAAAATGTGAGATTCAGCCCCGGTATCCAATACCCATGAATATTTGGAAGTAGTGAGATTTAGCTCTATAAAGAAAATACATGATGAAGGCGCAGTCCCACCGCCCTTCTTCAGATCATCCAAAAACTTCCTGCAATCTTTCTTCCAGTGACCAGGCTGCTGACAGTAGAAGCAAACATTCTCGACCTCTTTCCCCTTTCTTGAGGACTCCCCGGTCCTAGGAGGGTTAGGACACTTCGGATGCCTCATATTTCCTGCCAAGTACATAGGGGCCTTGCCCTTACCACTAATTGTTCCCTTATTCTTGAAACTGATTCCCTGTCTGACCATAAGAACATCCTTGGATCCCTGATCCTTGACGTTCTTTTCAGCACTTACCAACATTCCATGCAACTCTAAAATGGTCTTGTCCATATCGTGCATATGATAGTTCATGACGAGCGTAGCATATGAACGAGGAAGGGAACACAGAAGCACATCCGCTGCCATCTCGTTCTCTATCTTAAGACCCATTCGATTAAGATGTTCGAGATGCCCTTTCATCTTTAGGACATGAGGTCCCACATAGACTCCTGCTGAAATTTTGCAGGAGAGAAGTTCATTAAGGACATTGTATCTCACGATACGTGCCCCTTCCTTGAACATACCCTTTTATGGTCCCTATCATAGTATAGGGGGTCATCAGAGTACTCCATGAACTGGTCTTGGAGATCAGACTCCATGCAGCCCAGCATAATACATGCCACGTCTATAGAATCGCTAAGGTGCTTTTGGTATGCATCCTTAACGGACCTAGTGGCGTTATTAGGTGGCTCCTCAGGGATAGCCTAATCTAGGACATATTCTTTGCGCTCGAATTTGAGGACTATCCTCAAGTTTCTGTCCCAGTCCAAGTAGTTTGTCTCACTTAGCTTGATCCTATCAAGAATGGTTTTTAGTGACAAACTACTATTGTTCGCTGAAGTACTTGCCATTTGATCTACACGACAAACAAAATTCAATCAGTAAACTGAATAAGTTTTATGAAGATCTAGTTCAAACACCAACAATTGATTCTAAACCTTTAGAATCTAAAACCAAGATCCTTGATTCATCCGATTAAGCTGAACTAATGCTCACCACTTAATCGAGCTATGTAGGTAGGACTCCATCCAATCACATCCAATGTGACTCTTGGCTATGTTATGTACTCATGTACACGGCTTACCCTATCTGATACCCTAGTTCAACCTCAGGCTGAGAATCGTAGTCGGGTCCACCAATTTTCAACTATGTCTTGTCACTATGTGGGTGCCCCGCTAATGCGCACGACACCCACATATGTCGTCCAAACCTACTACCCCGCTTTCCCATGGATGCTCCGCTAATGCGCACGACACCCATAGGACGGGGAGGTAGTAAGGTCATGATAATTGGGAGGTATCGGACATGACCCGTTTTTACTTGTCCGGTTTTGTTTTAAACTTTTGGCACATCCTAGATGCGATGAGCACATCAACTACATTCCAAATGTAATGATGCCTCCAATTACATCCAATGTAATTCTTTCTTCGAACCCGTCAGGATGTAATTCTTTCTTCGAACCCGTCAACTACATCCAATGTAATGACGATTCTAAGGGCTCACAAACAATGATTAAAACCAATTTTATCTTTGCATGTGAGGTGACATGCTCGGTAAATTAAGTTAAGCATGCCATTCTAAAACACATAGAAATGATCAGGCAAAAACTAAACCAAGCATAAAGCGTTAACTATGTACATAATAGCCCCCTAAACTAACTCCCACTAGCTTCTTGAGCTCCACCGACTCCAAGCCGATGTCAAAACCCGAGAAGCCACCAAATGACCTTTTCACCCTTTCTTCGTCTTGAGAAAAAAAAATTACAATTGAATACACGACTCGCAGGTCGGGAATTAATAAATATTAAAAATAAGTGGTATGACGACCACACCTCGAAAAAATAATTACACGCTAACTCTAACTGCTCGCAGGCCGTGAAAAGCGATAAATAATTAAATCGAACTCGAGGCTATTATGTATACCATGCCAACATCACATAACACATCGTGTTATCAAACAAGCATGTTATCAAACATAGTGTGATTTTCCGGTTTTAATTAATTTCCAAGTTTCGAAAATTTTTGATACTCGGTTTATCGAAACCGTTCAAAATTGAAACTTTTGAGCATTTAATTTTTGAGTTCGTCAAGACGGTTCTAAAATCGTCATGACTAACAAAACGGTTTAGCTCGACATATTGACCATCCAATGGTCATGCTTGGCCTAGCTCCATCCAACGGAGCCCCGTTCGGTCCCGGTTTCGGATCCCCGAGAGTCCCGTTCCCGAGACCCGAAAAATCAATATTTTTTCAAAAATTCCAGATTTGATAAACTTTTCAAAAATTCATTTTTCATGCATTAAACCGATAAACAAGAATTTAAAACAGGTTATCAAACAATTTAGCAAATTAACATGCAAAACCGAAACTAGCAAGCAAAACCAAAAGTTCTCTTGCAAGAACCGCTCCCGGTCAACGCCAGTGAAATCGGCGAAAACGGTAAAATTTAATATTTTGGGACAGACACTTAAATGAACCTAAATTTGACCCCGAGGGTCATACCGGACTTGAGTTGACCCCGATACCGAGGGCAACTTTCTGACCAATTTGGGAAATGTTGACTTTTTGCTGGAAATGTCAACCGAGCGACGTTTTGGTCTGTTCGAGGCTCGTTTTGGATCCAAAAAGCTTAGCCGTCGTTACAGCGGTCTTAGTTGAGCCGTTTCCTTGTAGCCCATGAAGTTTCGTAATTTCTTGGAAAATGGGCCCGCATAGGGCCCGAAACGGCCGAATTTCACGAATCTGATTGAAAAATATCTACCAAGTTATTTTTCTAACTCTTGGGACCCACAAGACACTTGTCATGAATGTGGTGGTAGTTGGTTTTAAAATAAAGAAAAAGGAAAGATGAGTGTTAGTTTTGTAATTAAGGGATAGTTGGTGATTTTTTTGAACAAAACAAAAGGAAGAATAAGGGGGAAGTGTCAGCCATTTTAGAAAAAAAGGGAGAGAAGTAGAGAGAGAAAGAAGAGAGAGAAAAGAGAGAAAGTGTTGGGCTTTTGTGATTTCTCGAATATCCGACCAACGGATCGTCTCAACGGTTGAAGAATCGAACTCCCATCATCATTCCCTACGGTGAGAACCTATTTTGATTCTTGTTTTGGTACGTTTGAATTTTAGGGTTTGACTTTAAACGATTCAAATATGGTTGGTTTTTGGTTAGAATTGGTTTAAAGATGAATGGTTGAGGTTTGGGGTTCGTTAGGAACGTTTTGGGGCGAAAAGGAAATTTTCCCTTTATGGCCGTGTGGGGCGCACATGTTCGGTTCTCGGGTTTTCGTGTTCGGGTGGTTTTGGACAAACCCCAAGTCGTTAGTTCACACCCGGAACGAATTTTGGAATTAAATTGTAAAAGTTGTAAATGACGGGTTTAGAAACTTTAAACGCGAATTAAATTGCTCGGAAGTCGGGAATTGATTTCGTCGATTGCGTTGGAACCCTTGAATTATTCTAAGATAGTAGAAACGAAAACGGGAATTTTCGGCGCCCTGTAAGGGCGTTTTCAAAACCCGGGCAGATTCGCCGAGCCGGGCGAATCGGGCCTTTCCGGGCCCATTATCGACAATGTCGAGTAATTGGGAAGTTTAGGAGTGATCGACATTGTCGGGATTGCATTTGGGCGTCGAGTGTATTAAAATTCAGTTTATGTCTGCGAATTTAAAAGGTGTTTTAAATTGTGTTCTTATTAGATCGTGCCACCGACCGAGGAAAGGGAAAGCTAGGCGAGTGATCGTGAGCACGCCGGAGCTTGGTGTTGAGCTTTTGGGAAAGCATACGAGGTAGGGAAAAGTAGCCGGATCTCGGCCCTGACTAGGGAAAGTTTACAGTAGAAATGCATGTGACACTTGGGTGTCGTGGGTTAAGTAAGTTTATCGAACAATAGAAAGGCAGGCGACACCGGTGGTGTCGTATGATACGGGAACGTATCGAACAATAGCAATGCATGTGACACTTAGTAGTGTCGTAGGAGCAGTGAATATATTGATATTAGGAATACTAGAGGCATTTGGTTATGCCCGGAGGTTGATTGTATTGTTGGTGTCTTGGGTGTCCATGAGACCCCGTGGGGTTGTTGAACCCGTATTTTACTGTTGGTGTGTCTTGGGTGGCCATGAGTGCCCGTGGGGTTGTTGAATCCGTATTTTACTGTTGGTGTGTCTTGGGTGGCCATGAGTGCTCGTGGGGTTGTTGAACCCGTATTTTACTGTTGGTGTGTCTTGGGTGGCCATGAGTGCCTGTGGGGTTGTTGAACCCGTGTTTTACTGTTGGTGTCTTGGGTGGTCATGAGTGCATGTGGGATGTTAAACTTGTGTTGTTATTGTTTGTGAACTTTGGTTGTGATTGTGATTGTGGTTGCCTGAGGCTGGGGGCCCGACAGAGATCGGGGGAAGTTGCGTGGGTGTTGGCTAGCCTCCCGACAGAGATCGGTAAGGTTGAGCATTCTTTGGCGATGAAGGGAAGCTCCCCTTCCGACCAGCTATCGGAAAAGTATTGCGTTGTATATCGCCGACAGGCCGACCGCCTGACCCGACAGGGATCGGGGAAGTTGCGTGGGGCAGGGTCGAGCCCAGCCAATTAGCAACCAGCACTGAGCAGCTGTAGTGCGATCCTTTGTGATCTTGTTTGGTGTGCAATCCTTTGTGATCTTGGGTGTTGCGTGGTTATCTTTTGTGTCTTTGGGTTGAGGTCGTAACCGTTGTGTCGGGACTACATTACGTGTCCGGGTGTTGAGTTGGTTGGGGAAAGTAACAGTTCGTGTGTCAGTCGAGTTACTTGAGTTGGGGATAGTAATCCCCGGTGTTTGGTTTGTTGTTGGTGTTTCCGCCATTGTCTGCTAGTATGCCGTAGTCAGTCTAGTATTCGTGGTGGTGAGCGAACGCTCACCCCTAGCTGCTTTTCCTATAGGTACTGGTCGCGAGACGGACTAGGGGAGCTCTCGAAGCTTGAAGAGCTGGAAGCGGGAGACCGGGTTTCCTTTTGATTTTAGCGACGTACGCCTTGTCTTTTGTCCGCTTGTTTGGACGTGCTTTTGAGTTGTAAATTATTATTTTGTTTAACTCAAATGGTGATTTAAAGCGGTTTATTTAAAAGGTTTGAAAATGGTTTTATTGTTTTACCGTTCGCGTTCCGGGTTCGGTTCTACTGAATTCGGGGCGTGACATCTCTTGTGATTCCCGAAGGTAGCACGACTCTGATACCGTTGGTGGGTCTCGATGGAGGGTATGAACACATACTTGCAGCGGAAATAACTTGATACCATGCCATAGAACACTACCAAATATTAGATACACAAGAGAATAAACAATATGGATGTCTCCTTACCAATTCGTTCAAGAACACCAAAGAAACGATGATCGGCTTGAGTCTCCAAGACGCCTACGTATCCAATTGGAATCAAAGCCATGTAGTTCTTCTTTAGATGACGTAAGAACACAAAAAGAGGGAGGAAAAATGCCATACCCGAAATTGTAGGGTGAGAGGGAGATAAGTTGTGTTTCTATTCTTGTCTTGTGATTTGTTGTAGGAAAAAGATGACTTAAAGCATCAACAACCATCAAGGACAAGTAATGTGTGAAGCATAGTGTGAAGTAAGACAAGTATGGTGCTAAGTATGGCAAGACAAGATTGGTCTAAGGATACATGACAAGCTACGACACTGAATATATTCATGACTCAATCTATAGCACATATTCAGGGCGGGTCGTCCAATATTATGTCCCACATGATATCTATGATCAGACTCCAGAATCCCATTCCAATGACTAACAGAACGTAAGCCATGAAGAGCCATCTTTCATTCTAGTCGCTTCTAGTCAAGCTTTATTGACTAAGGACCCATCGAGTGTGATCCATCTCGATCTATGGTTCTATTCGCATGGTGGGCATAGATCAGAAAACACATCGATATATTACTCCAACACATAAGTAATATAAAGCCACTTTAATATTATTGCTAATGATGATATATATATTTGGACATTTATGATTGAACTACGGGCACTAAGACTAACACCTGATAGAAGGAGACTTCAATGCAGTGCTCTCAGCTTCAGAAAGATCAACCAACAGAGCTTCAAATACAGACATTAACGATTTGCAAGCTTTCCTTAACTCAATGGCACTGATTGACCTCCCTCTTATTGGTGGAAAGTACACATGGTTCGGCCCTGGTTCAGTAGCTTCAAGAATAGACAGATATTTTATCTCTATTGATTTTCTCAGTAAGTTCAACACCCTCACTCAAAAATGCTTGCCTAGAAGCATCTCTTATCACAAGCCTATCCTACTCTATGATGATCAACTAGATTGGGGTCCTAGACCCTTTAAGTTCCTTAATATCTGGTTAGAAGATGACAGATTTTATCCAGCTGTGGAAAGCTTCTGGTCCAACCTCAAAGTTACAGGACTGCCACATTTGATCCTTTGGCAAAAGCTAAACATGTTGAAAGGTATGCTTCAGGAGTGGAACTCTCAAGTTTTTGGTCATATAGACAAACAAATTCAGGGACTGAGAGACAAGCTAGATACTTTTGACTCCTTAGTAGAATAAAGAATTCTCAGTGCTCAAGAATGCAATGAAAGAGATACCTACAAAGCTGATTTGATTAAGAAATCTAAATTACTCCCTAAACTCTGGAGTCAAAAAGCAAGAAAGAAGTGGTTTCATGATGGAGACAAGCCCTCAAAATGCTTCCACATACTAGCCAATTTCAAAGGAACCAGAAACAAAATTACTCAGATACTTGATCAGGATGAACTCCTCCAGGATCCAAAGCAGATCAAGGATGTTGATGCAGACCATTTTAAAGACAGATTCTCAAAGCCTGTTACAATGCCAATGAATATTGATCACCTACCTCTCAAATCAATAACTCAAGACCAAGAAGAATGGTTAGAAACTCCTTTTTCAGAACAAGAAGTGGTGAAAGCCTTGATGGCTTGTGCTGGTGACAAAGCAACTGGACCAGATGGATTCACACTGAAATTCTATCAAGTGTGCTGGCCAATTATCAAATAAGATATCATGAGTTTCCTATCTCATTTCCATAGAACAGGGCAATTGGGGAAATGGATTAGTTCATCATTTATATCTCTTATCCCTAAGTGTGATGCCCCAATGACTTTTGGAGATTTCAGGCCTATCAGTTTAATGGGGGGCCTTATACAATTCTTACTAAACTACTATCATTGATATTGAAAGAAGTCATAGGTCCTTTGGTGGGGTTTGAACAAATTGGCTTCCTAGCAGAAAGACACATTCTTGATGGGGTACTAGCTGCAAATGAAGTGATCCAGGAAATCAAACAGACCAAGACCAAGGCTATCATTTTTAAAGCTGACTTTGAAAAGGCTTTTGATAACATTCATTGGGACTATATGATGAAGTTATGCAAAGACTTGGCTTTGGGTTCTCTGGAGGTTTTGGATGATCTCTTGCTTCAGAGATCACATGTCATTCCTAATTAATGGCTCACCCTCACCTGACTTCCCAATGTTTAGAGGACTTAGACTAGGTTGTGCACTCTCACCATCATTATTTTCCTTAGCTGCAGAAGGTCTAAATCAAATCATGAAGGCTGGACTGATTCATTCTCAGTTCCATGGAATTCAATTGGGAATCTTAGGCCCCCAAATCTCCCACCTACAATTTGCTGATGATTCTATCTTTTTCATTAAATTTGTACCTCAAGGAGCATCAAATTTGAAGAATGCTCTTGACATGTTCAAGTTATCAGCAGGTTTGAAAGTTAATTACAGCAAATCAACAATCATACCACTGAATTTATCTCCAGAAGAAACACAAGTTTGTGCTGAAATCCTAGCCTGCATAGTGGAGTCATTACCTTTCAAATATCCGGTTTTCAGTCTTGGCTCTAATCCCAGGAGATTAATATCTTGGAATCCAATCATAGAGAAATTCAAAAAATATCTAGACCTTTGGCGAGCCAAAACCCTCTCCTTTAGTGGTAGATTAACCCTCATAAAGACCACCTTGAGTGCTCTGCCATTATACTTTCTATCCTTATTGAAAGCTCCAAAATCAATCTTAAGAACTATGCAAGCTTGGCATAGGAGATTTCTCTGGCATGGTTCTGTTCCTACAAGATTATTTTCAAAGTGGGATGGAATCAGATCTGCAAACAAAAATCAGAAGGAGGGCTTGGTATTAAAATTTTGAGGTTGATGAATGTAGCCATATTAGCAAAATGGTGGTGGAGGTTTGCCATTGAAGACAACTCCATTTGGAAGAAAATTATATGTGCCAGATATGGTGGAGGGCTCAAAGATTGGGACCTATCTAATTATCCTGATTTGGGAGGCTCAAGCTTTTTTTCACACATTATTTCACTGGCCAAGGATCCAAACTTTACTGATTTATTTGGAATTAAAGGTCTCTCTTGGACCCTGAGTAGTGGTACTAGAATTTTTTTCTGGGAGGATGTTTGGTGGGTGGAAAGTCCTTTTAAATCATTATGCCCTATAATTTACTTACTGGCCAAATAGCTGACTTATGGGAAAGGAACTGCTGGGATCTTGATCTAAGGAGAGGTGCTAGAGGGTGGGAATTATTAGAATGGGGTTGTATCGCGGACGATAGACTGTTATCTTTGATGGCTCTCACCAGAGGAAGAAAGCCTAGACTGCTATCTTTCCCCTCCTTCTGGACCATGACATTATCATGCAAACATTTGGTAAGGAACCAAAGGCAATAAAGAAGGGGGTTAAGAAGGGAGTGGCGGTGAGGAAGGGAGGAGATGGTGCTCGTCCGACTAAGGATGAAGTCCAACACCGTAAGCCCCTTCGTCCAGTCATTATTGGGGCTGGTGCGCATCAGGCCATACTGGAGAAGTCGAGTTCTGGTTTGGCTCGGGTACCATTCACCGGAACAGAACTCTCAGCGGTGGAACATGGACGAGAGGTTTTCGTTTATAACGTCCCATTTGGTACTTCATCCGAATGGGTGCGAAATGTGTTATGAACTTATGGCGAAGTGCTCTCTGTCGTTGCTATCAAGAGACCATACCGGAAAGGATGTCTCTTTGGTTTCGCAGAATTCAAAGCTAAGGATTCAGCGTTTCAAGCAGTAGAATCTCTCAATGGACTCATAGTCAATGAACATGTCTTATTCGTTGCAATCTCCAGGCCTGGTAAGTAATTAAAGCGCCCCAATGTTCCTGTGGGTGGATCGATTGCTTCCTCTGTTTTACATACTGTAAAAAAGAGCATTTTTGCTTCACACATCACTCGTGTTCCTCTCGTGGTAAGTGGTGCGGTAGCGACGGGTGGTGCGGTAGCGACGGGTGGTGCTGAAGCTCAGGTGTTGGGTGGTTGTGGCTCGACCGGGGACGGGAACGGAACAAGCTCGCCGGAATTGGATGGAAACAGAGTATATTTGATGCGGATCGTGGGGGAGAAAATCACGGATCAAATCTGATCGATTTGACTCCTTATTCCTCGCGTAATATGGGGGATTGTGAAATTATGCTGGAAATATCGTTTCGGTTTCCACGGCTGCTGCAGAATCGCGCAATACGTGTGAGGTTGAATAAGGCAAGTTTTGGCCGGTTGTTGTAGCTGGGCTTCCTGGGTCTGACAGTGGGCCGAATTCAGGTCATGGGCTTGACAATGGCCTAATGAAGCGTATTGGGTCTGGGATTGGGCCTGTCCTGAGCCCAATTCCTTCAACAGGCTCTTCGGGTATTTTGATTGATGTGTAAGATACAGATAAGGGTAAATCCGGCCCATGGAAAGATGCTCTGCTTAAGACCCCGAAACGTGTGAGCCGTGCCCCCGCTTATCTTTCGGATTATAAAGTGTTTGGCACGAAGATCCCTTCCCTGGAAAACGTGTCCCTAGAAGCTTTACAAACGATCGATCGGTTTGTGGAGGATACCTGCGCTTCTAAGGGACGTAAGGGACGACTTGAATCTACTATGTTTGCTCATCCTCATAATACCAGGTTCAAGACCCGAGCACACAATCCCAGTGTGCCGACCTCGGATAGTGATTGGTATGAGGAAGATTAGAAGAAGCTGTTTCTTGACTAGATGATTCTGGTCGATCTTTGTTAAGGGTTTGAACCATGTTTCTCTTATGGAGACTTTTGTAATCGTGGTTGTTTGCTTTTTGGCTTCTCCTCCTTTGAGAAGCACCATGTAATAAATTTTTTAGCGCTTATCAAAAAAAAGAATGGGGTTGTATCTGTGCCATACTCCATGTCACTAGATTAACTCCACAGGTGGATAAGCTTTGTTGGTCTGGGGATGAAAAAGGCTTCAGTGTTCATAAAATGTACTCCTTACTGGCAGCTCAAGGATCCTCCTTCTATGGATACCTGGGATTCCATCCAAGATTTCTTCTTTCTGTTGGCTAGCTTGTCTTGAGGCCATACCTTCCAAAAGCTTCCTTGATGGAAGAGGAATCCCATTCACACTTCATGATATCATTTGTCCTTAATGTTTTTGGTACTTTGAAGATAGAGCGCATATACTTTTACATTGCAGAAAAGGCTGGGAAGTTTTGAATCTAATCCTCTCTTGGTGGGGCATTATTTGGGTCTGTCCTACAGATGTACGATCAGTGTTATGTTCTTGGGCTTACTTGGTACCTCCAAAATATAGGAGAGGTTGGGGCAATATTATTCAAGCTCTATTCTGGCACCTTTGGCTCTCAAGAAATGTCGTCCTCTTTAATGGCCAACTTCACTCCACTTCTCTCATATTTGCAAAGGTTCTAAATATCACTTATAGTTGGGAATGGGCTGCTTTTGATAATAATTATCATTTTACTCTTCAGGATTGGATCAGCAATCCTTGGTTGGTGGTCAGATGTTGATTACTTCATTTTTATTTGGGGTGGGGGGGGGGTGTCTTGGGGTGGTTGGCTTTGGTGGTTTGGGTGAGGGACTTGTGAGTTTTGGTAAGGTTTTTGGCTCTCCTTCCTTTGTTCATGTGTGTGGGTTCTTCACCTCTTTCCCCCTTCCTCTTCTCCCTTTTTGGTGTGAGGGTAGTACTTTTCTTTAGGGTTGAGAGTTTTTCTTTTCCCTTTGTTGGCTTTTGTTTCTCTGACTTACCTCTTGCAGTCTCACATTTTGATTTTTTGAAAGATAACAATTGGCCAGCTGCTAATATATCAATCAATTGCAATTGAAGCATCTTGTTCTTGTTGATGGCTGTGAGATCAGTTGGAAAATCTCTCAACAACCTTCTACACTTGTTGTCTTGATCCACACTCACACTCACTTCCAAGTTCCTCATTCTACAAGAGACATTCCATTTATTCACTCAATTTTATTGAAGATCATTTACTGAAGATCTCTGCAAAACCAAGTCTCTACATTCCACTCATGTGCATCTCATCAAATCACAAAAGGTTGCCTTAATCTCAACCTCTTGCTGAGTTGTGAAGATCAGAACTCATCAAATTTCACCTTGACAGATTACTACACTCTTGTTCTGTTCACAACATCTATTTTCTCTCAAATTCCTATTCTTTTTAGGACTGTTTGCATTAGTTTGGGGCTTTTGTTATACTTTCATTGGCTCTAGTTTGCTTCACTTGGATCTTTTGTTGGTTTGTTGCAATCTGTACTGAGATTGTGTTTTTTGTAACTTTTTTCCACCTCGGAAATTGAGGTTAATCTAAATATTTTTTCGCCGATAAAAAAAAAACCCGCCGATAGAGGAGAAGGTAGGTGCTAGTGAGGAGGAAAAAGGTAGGGATTGTAGTTGAGAGAGTTTATTCCAAGTGGACAAATATGATTATTCATTCTTTTCATATAGAATATATAGTTGTTCTAAATAGTTTCTAATTTTTTTTATCAGCAAATATTATTCATAGCCCATTCTTTGAAGTAAAGAAAGGACAAAGAGTTAAAACTCTCAAAGCAACCATGAAGGACAACACCCACATACCCAAAACCCATATTACAAAGGTTACTTGAACTTGAAGTAACCCCATAACCCCGATCTAACACCATACCCCATCGATCTAAACACTAGATCAATACCTAAACAAAAAGATCACAACCTAAACTAACAGTTATGATCCAACCAATTTAAACCTCAGCTGCATAATGCTATCAAACATAAAACCTTGTACCTCAGCTGCATAATGATAAGACCATAACTCCCTCCCCTTTCAAACGATATGTTTCCACTGTCTTTGGTATAACAATCCAAAGACCAGTAATGTTTCGAATTTTCAAGGCTTACAAAGATCTTGTAGTAAGAGGTCATGTGAAGACACTCCTTAACGGATGTAGTGTACCCTCGATCTTGTGTCTGCAACCACCTAAAGTCCTCAGTCCATTCTTTAGAATAATAAGCATACAAAGATGGAGGACAAAAACCGAAATTTTCAGTTTCAAAACAAATGAAGTAGTACCCTACAACCTTGTACCAAGCTGCAAAAGAAGTACCAAAAGCAACAAACTCTCAAAAACCTTTAAACTACCCACACTGGAATAGAAAGGAAAAAGAGAGAGATGTGGGGAGAAGTAGAGAGAAACCCACACTCAAAAAGCATCCTAAGCTAAAAAACCCAAGGAGCACTCCAACCTCACACCAAAGTCCTAGCAACTCACTCCCAAACCAACCCAAGGCCACCAAAAATACCCCCCAAACCAAACCATCTGAGGTAGCTCAAGAAGATCACTGTGACTAGCTTTCCCAATCAAAACTTATCAAGTAACAATATTGATCTTTCTCTTGACACATGAGGAGGGAGAGTCACTCTAAAGAGAGAAGGAGAAAGGCCTAAACTTGGTAAAGAGAGTCCATTCCAAGTTGAAACTATAGCTTTTGATCTTGTTGCAAATGTATGTTGGTGAAGAGAGTTTTCTGTTAAAAATCAAATCATTCCTTGATAAACAGATATGCCAAAGTGTGATGAAGCAAATATTTTTCCATTGAGGAAGAGATGCAAGGGGAAAAATGACCCCCAAGAGTCAATAAAATTGATAATGTCATTGTAGAGAACTCCTTTGAAACCCCACCAGTAGAGAATCTCAGCCCAAACTAACCAAACTATCTGACAAGAGAGAAGGAGGTGATTTGTTTCCTCAAAATCAAGTCTGCACCAAGGAAAAAGTGTATCATCCAACTCTAGGTTTAAACCTCTTCGATCGAAAAACATCTTAGTATGAACTGCATTGTGGCAAGCTAGCCAAGTAAAAGCAGATATTTTGGAGGAAGAAAGGGGGACCAAAGTAAAGTTGCCCAATGTTTATCCTACATATCAGTATCTTCTAATAAGGAGTACATCTTCTTGACTTTGAAACCAGTATTATGTATTTTCCAAACCACCTTGTCTTGACCAGAGTCCTGTAAAGTGAATAGATTAAGATGATCTGATAAAATCTTGAATTGTCCAATCTCCTAACCTCTCAATTCCCTTCAGAAATGAATCATCAAATCCCCATTGTTCCAATAGAAAGCTACCTTGTATTTCTTGTGTATACGAAGATGATACAGCCTCTGGAAACAAGTCTTCAATGGAACATCTAATAACCAAATATCCCCCCAGAAATCAACCCTCAGACCATTAACCACAAACCACACCAAACCAGAATAACCCACAACGCTACTGAATTTGTGATCAGTTAATAGTGACTGCACATGTCCTAGGAAATTCTGACTTGAGGTTAAACTGATATTAGACAAATTCCAATCTTCAGGACACCAACCATACTTAGCACATAAGATTTTTTTTCCAAAGAGAATCATTGTCAACTGCAAATCTCCACCACCACTTGGCTAATAGTGCTGAATTCACAATGTAAAGATTCTTTATTCCCAGTCCTCCCTTTTCCTTTGGCAAACACATCAATTGCCATCTCACTTTGTGTAGGACTTTCTTTGTAATTGATCCACTCCACAATAATTTCCTCTACCACATCTCCATTTCTTTGAGCACTTTCTTAGTAACCCTAAACAATGACATATAATAGAGGGGATGAGAGGACATGGATGATTTAATAAGTGTTATTCTGCCCCCAAAATTAAGCATTCTTGCCTGCCAAAGACTCAGTTTCTTTTTGAATTTTGCTATGATAGGGATCCAAGTAGCATATCTCCTGGGATTTACACCCAACTTGAAACCCAAATAATCTAAGGGTAGTTATGAAGCTTCACAACACAAGATATTTGAGACATCATCTATAGACATGGAGGAGGGATTGAGAAGGACCACCTTAGACTTATGGTAATTAATCTTTAAACCAGATGCTAACTGAAATGCTTTGAAAAAAGACTTTAGGTTGTGTATATGTAGTGTCTTAGCTTTAATGATGATCAAGGTATCATCTACAAACTGAAGGTGTGATATGACAGGCCTTGACTTCCACAGGAGATACCTTCAAAATACCCAGCTATGATCCCTTGTTCAAGTATCTGATGTAGTCCTTCAGCAACAAGTGCAAATAATATAGGAGATAAGGAACAACCATGTCTCAAACCTCTAGAGAGTTTAAAGTGTAAGAAAGGAGAACCATTGATTAACACTGAAGACCAAGCTTGAAAACAAGAAGCCATCCAACTCCTCCACCCAGTGCCAAATCCCATAGTAGCTAATATTTGACCCAGATAACCCCAATCCAGAAAGTCATATGCTTTCTCAAAATCTACCTTCCGAATTAACACATCTTTCTTTGATGCTTTAATAGAATGGATCAATTCAGTAGCTATCAAAACTCCATCCAGGATCTGTCTCCCTACTATGAATCCTGATTGAACATCACTTACTAGTGAATCCATGACTGTTTTCAATCTAGCAACTAATAATTTTGAGATAATCTTATATAATGATCCTACCAAGCTGATGGGTATAAATTCCTCAAAACTTAGAGGATTCTGGACTTTAGGAATCAGTGAAAAGAAGGAAGAATTTATTCCTTTTCCCAATTGACCACTATGAAAGAAATGATGGCAAAACTTTGTTACATCTTCTTGTAGAAATTCCCAACACTGTTTGAAAAATTTAAATGTAAAGTCATCAGGCTCTGTAGCCTTCTCCCCATTACAGTCCATAACTGCAGAATAAATTTCAGCATATGTGAAAGGTCTTTGTAGAAAGTTAGCCTTAGCTGTGGAGATGGTTTTGAAAGGTAAACTGGAGAGATAAAACTTGACGCCCTGCGGGTTTAAGCGCAAACTTGAGCACGGCAAGTGCACCGGCCGTCAAGCAGTAATCGGATTTGAAGTCCGGAATATCGAGCCCAAAGGAGCAATAAACAAACACTCACTATTTAAAGCTTGTAGCTAAGCTATTTCTATAAAAAAAAGTTGGTTTTTATGCTTCAAAAATAAACTAACAAGTAATGGAAATCGAGTAGAGCACTCGTAGCACAAAACCGAGAAATTGTAACTTCTTGAATCAAATGATGAAAATTCTAGGATATTGGGTTCATAGAGTTCATTCCATAAAGTTAAATATACTCGATTGTTCTGATGAAGACTTGATTTAGAGGCAACGAGTCATCTCAACTCTAGTCCTAACTTCTTTCGAATGATTCAGACCCTAATGGAATCTAACCACTGAGTTCTTTCGAATCACGATGTAGGAAGACCCAAAGCGTTTAGCTTTATGACAACTTCTAACTTTCGACCAACCAAGTCTACAGCTATTGCAATTGTATTAACCCCGGTAGTTCTAGCTAGGGTTTAAATCCAATTTACAATCGACTTTAGACCAATTAAAATTCTCCTTTTTCAAGCGTTAAATTCTAATTCAAAGCAATTATCAAGCCTACACGGGAGATAAAGCGTTAAGCACAAATCGATCGTAAACACTAAAACAACTCAACAATCACAACAATTTAAAGCATTCAAAACATGGAAATCCCTACTCTAATCACCCAAAACCCTAGAAATTAGGGGTTTAGTTGTTCATGATAATCAATGACATAGAGATGGACCAACAAGTAAATGAATTCATAATAAGATTTAGAGAGAAAGTTTAGATTCAATCACCACAATAAATTGACAAAATGGTTGCTCTTCCCCTTCTTCCAAACCCAAGCCTTGATCCTCTTGTGTTGCCAACAAATCCAAGAGTAGAAGAATAAAGAAGCTCTCCTAAAGATGAATTTTCTCCCAGAATAGTGACACCCTTGGCTCAAATCCCTCTCCATCAATGAAGCTCCACCTTGTGTTCCCAACAAATGAATCTCTCAAATAAATTCAGAAAATAAACAACTCTTTGTAAATATCTCCTTTGAAATTAACTATCAAGAGTGTATATAGCCTTGTTTGTGTGTAGAAAGAAAAAAAAAATTAAATGATGCAGAGCTTCTCCTGTTTCTCTCCGGTTCAGCTCCCAGCGTCTATGTGTTTTTGAAAAAAAATGGTCTCCCCCAAAACAGAGTTGCGGCTGAGCATAAACTAAGAGGGAAGAGGAGCTACCCTAACACGCGTCAGCACAAGAGAAGAGACAACTGGTACAGGTGTTGCGAAGGGAGAGGATGAGCTGAGGGACAGGTGGCGGGTTGGCGCTGAGTGGCGGCTGGGCTGGGCCACGCGTCAGCTGTAGAAGGATTTGGCGGCGCTAGCTGTCGCGTAGGAGGAGAGGCGGCTGGCCAGGGCCACGTGTCCCGCGCAGGAAGAATGGCGGCGGGGGCTGGCGGCGGGGGCTGGTGGCGCCACGTGGCGTACTCTGATGGGCTGCTCCATTTTTGCTCCTTTTCCGCTATTATGCTCGCTCCGGCTTCGTTTGAACTCCGATCGATCTCGTTCTTGCGCCAAAAAATTCCTCTTTTCAAGACCTACAAAACGAGACCAGTCATGCATATATTCCGAAGCGGAAAAAAATCGACCCTCTTGACGATCTACGAGCACAAAACACCCAAAATACGCTGGAAATCCATCAAAACACCGTACATGTCGATAAAATCAATTATTCATGCTAAACCTAAATATATGATAGAAAATCGGGACCAAAATCCTATATAACTCGATATAATGTGGCTCTTTTATGTGTTAAAATGCACCCGGATCAACACCCCACACTTAGACTTTTCTCGTCCCGAGAAAACTAAACATAAATAAATATAACCTAACTAAGATAAATGCCAAGATTAACCCCGCGATACTATCTCCGTAGGCGGAGCTTGGCGACTCCGGATTATTGAAAGCAGTAAACATGCATATGCTGACTCAACTAGACAAAAAATTCTTGTGCAAATGCACAAGCAAATCAAAGACCAAAAATCTAAGACTCAAAGACGGTGTGTGCGTACACTTGGATTTTATCGGCAATTTGACCTAGAGCATGCATGAGGAATAAGATCTCTCATCATTCTTTTCTACTTTACACCTACCAATTTTTACATGTTGTAGATAAAGAGTGTAAGTGTAGTGGATTACAAGATGAAGTGCAATAACTAGAGAGATTTCAAGCCTAACTATTGTCATTTAGCCCTTTGCTCTCTCGATTCTACATAACATAGTACTAATCAGGAGCATAACGTAATCTCATTCACAAATCTTATGAGTGGACGTTGTCATGCAATTATGTTGCCTTGGGACTACGTGAATGGTAAACCTATCTAGTTCCTTTACGAGTCAAGTGGTAGATCAAAGTTTTGCTTGGTTTTTCGATTACGTGTAGAAACTTTGGATCACTAAGATAGGTTGGGGAGTTCACCTTTTATTACACTTTGAGAGGTTCCGGGTGTGAGGCTCATTCTGCATGCGATCCGCCGCACCTCACACCTTTATCCCAAACAAAGATTTTATTAGATCCCCTTTCCCCGCGACCTATATTTAATTCCCCGTGCATAGTGTGTGTGATTTTGAAAAAATGGTACCATAAACGCACAATGGGACTAACCACCTGAACTCAACTAGATTTCTAATCTACCGAAATGCATAGTTTGATCCCAAGACATCAAGCATGTGGCCTCAACCTCCTCTACATGCAACAAGTGAAATAAGACTAGTATACCTTAACTAGGCCCACTATATGCAGAAATCAAGGTAGAATCACGTCGGTGACAATAAAAAGAATTGAAACCTAACCACACCTAACGTTTGGTGTGACCGCCTTTTCATGTCTAAGGCATCTAGCATCACAAAATCATCTTGCACCCATTAAGCAATATAGCACAAACACAAATACAACTCATTAATACTACCAACTAGTAAATCATCCAAACAATCCAAAAAAAATCCTCAATGATGAAAGATCTACTCCCGCCTCACTCATGTTGGCCTAAATTGCGCATCCAAGGTTTACACACAAAATAAAGTCCCACAAAAAAATTACACCAAAAATGCATGAAGTGCAGCATAGAATGTAAACATATAAATGCAAAGCATCCCACCCCACACTTTAAACCTAAGCATTGTCCCTAGTGCGACTCTAAACATATATTTTCACATATTTACACATGCACCTGATAGATGATAATAATAAACACCCCACACTCAGAATCAGACAACATACAAGTCAAGAAATCCTATATGCATAGTCTACCAGCATAGCAATTCGGGTGCTCAGCACCCACCAGATAGCATATAAGAAATACAATAGCGGTAAACAATTGAAAATAGGAAGGGAAGAGATACTGCCCCTCGAAGAACCATTACTCGACTTGTGAGATGACGTGGGAGTCCTAGTGTGCATGGATGGATGGAAAGATCATCGCCAGTGAGAACTTCTAAGAAGCTCGGCGCCATGGCATGTGACTAAACCGCTCCAACTTTCCATCCATTGTTGGGGTGCCTCCCAACTAGCGCATTTGTTTAACTTCATTAGCTCGACTCAAAGGCGGCCTAAGCCACCAACCTGCTAATAATCAGGCTCCTTCATATATAGACATTCTTCTGGACCGACCACACCACCAAAGTAGTGCTTCACTCTATGACCATTCACAAGAAATGGGGAATTCTTCCCATCGGAGATCTCTACCGACCCTTTGGAAAGAACTCGGGTCACCTTATAGGGACCGCTCCATTTCGAAACTAGTTTACCGGGGAAGAGCTTCAATCTAGAGTTATAGAGAAGAACCATGTCTCCCTCCTTGAACTCCCTGTCTACAATTCTCTTATCATGTGCAATTTTGGTGCGCTCCTTGTATTGCTTTGAATTGTGGTAAGCCTGAGACCTGAATTCATCCATCTGATTAATCTGTAGTAACCTGTTCTCACCACAACTGTTAGCATCAAAATTTAAAAACTTAATTTCCCAATATGCTTTATGCTCTAGCTCCACCGGTAAATGAAAAGACTTCCCATACACTAGCTTGTAGGGAGACATTCCAATAGGAGTCTTAAAAGCTGTCCTATATGCCCACAGTGTACTATCTAATCTATGTGACCAATCTTTCCTAGATGCACTGACAGTTTTCTCTAATATGCTTTTAAGCTCTCTATTTGTAACCTCTACTTGCCCGCTAGTTTGGGAATGGTAGGGAGTAGCTAAGCGATGGCGAACACCATAATGATTTAAAAGCTTCCAAAATTGTTTATTGCAAAAGTGTGACCCGACATCGCTTACTATTGCCCTAGGCATGCCAAACCGAGAAAATATATATTTCTTTAAAAATGCACAAACCGGTTTGGCATCATTGGTGGCTAAGGCCACCGCTTCAACCCACTTTGACACATAATCCACGACCACTAAAATGTACTCATAACCATTGGAGCGTGGAAAGGGGCCATAAATTCAATGTTCCATATGTCAAATAACTCTACCTCAATTGAAATGTTCATAGGCATCTCTTGCCTCCTCGAGATATTACCAGTTATTT
Source organism: Erodium maritimum (assembly GCA_963921825.1). NCBI lineage: Eukaryota > Viridiplantae > Streptophyta > Magnoliopsida > Geraniales > Geraniaceae > Erodium > Erodium maritimum. The sequence continues at coordinate 49,267,077 of OY997591.1, forward strand.
GACACATGTCACATTTCTTACCGAACACAGATGCATCATGAAATAAGGTAGGCCAATAAGGTAGGCCAATGATGTAAAATCTCTGTAGTCTCATACTCAGGAATACACCTTCTGACCATTTGATCTGCACAAATCTTAAACAAAAAAGGATCATCCCAATAATAGCTTTTCACATCATATAAAAACTTTTTCTTCTAATAGGAGGAAAAATCTGTAGCAAGAACACCACTTGCTAAGTAATTTGCAAAATAGGCAAACCACGGGGTGACTTGATTTTCTATACCAAACAAGTGCTCATCCGGGAACTCTTCTTTGATTGGCACACTTAGCTTCTCATAGGGGTTCTCAATCCTAGATAGGTGATCTGCAATAACGTTCTCTACTCCTTTTTTATCTCGAATCTCCAAATCAAATTCTTGGAGTAGTAAAATCCACCTCAGTAGTCTAGGCTTTACATCTTTTTTCCTAAACAAATACTTGAGAGCTGCATGGTCAGTGTACACAATAACTTTGGATAAGACAAGACAAGAATGAATTTATCACAAGAAAATACCACAGCGAGTAGTTCTTTTTCAGTAGTAGCATAATTCATTTGGGCTTCGTTAAGAACTCTACTAGCATAATAAATAGTGTGAAAAATCTTGCCTTTTCTCTGTCCCAAAACTGCCCCTACCGCTATATCACTAGCATCACACATTAACTCAAAAGGCAGAGACCAATCAGGACTCACCATCACAGGTGCATTCACTAACTTATCTTTCAAGGACAAGAAACTCTTCAAGCATGCATCCTCAAAATCAAAAGGAATATCTTTTCCTAACAAATTGCACAATGGTTTAGAAATCTCAGAAAACCCCTTAATGAATCTTCTATAGAACCCTGCATGGCCTAAAAAACTTCTAATCCCTTTATCATTTCTAGGTGGAGGCAATTTACCTATCACATCCACCTTGGCCATATCTACTTCAATCCCCCTTTTGGAGATTTTATGACCTAGAACAATACCCTGTTGAACCGTAAGATGACATTTTTCCCAATCTAACACCAAGTTTGTTTCTTCGCATCTAGTCAATACTTTATGCAGATTATTCAAACATTCATCAAATGAAGAACCAAACATAGAAAAATCATCCATGAACACCTCTAGGTAATCACCAATCATATCATGAAATATAGCTGTCATGCATTTTTGAAAAGTAGCAGGTGCATTACATAAACCAAAAGGCATTCTCCTATATGCAAATGTTCCATAAGGGCAAGTCAGAGTAGTTTTCTCTTGATCCTCAGGAGCTATGGCTATTTGGTTGTACCCACTATATCCATCTAGAAAGCAATAATATTCATGACCAGCTAATTTCTCTAACATTTGATCAATAAAGGGTAATGGGAAATGGTCTTTACGAGTGGCATCATTCAAATTCATATAGTCAATGCATACCCTCCACCCTGTGACCGTTGTAGTAGAAATTAACTCATTCTTTTCATTGGTCACTACAGTCATTCCCCCTTTCTTAGGTACACATTGGATTGGACTTACCCAAGCACTATCAGAGATAGGGTATAAAATACCTGCATCTAAAAGCTTTACAATCTCTTTCTTTACTACCTCTTGCATCAAGGGATTTAGCCTCCTTTGTGGCTGCACACTTTGCCTTTGATTCTCCTCCATGAGAATTTTGTGCATGCACATTGATGGGCTAATTCCCTTGATGTCAGATATTGTCCATCCAAAGGCCCTTTTATGATCCTTAAGAACCCTCATTAGCTTTCCCTCCTGAAGACAAGACAACTCAGGAGATATTATCACAGGTAGAGTATTGTCTTCATTCAAAAACATGTATTTCAAATTTTCAGGGAGAGGTTTTAATTCTAGCTCAGGGGCTTGCTCAATAGAGGGCTTTAGCTTGGGCCCTTGACTTGCCTCCAAAGTGAGGCGAGTGTGGGGCCTATCCCTATTTCATGGAGGACACGCCTCCAATAAATTGACCACTTCGTCTATAGCGTCTTGGGAAAGTTCACAAGTGATACCAATATCCTTAGCTAAGCATGTGAGAAAAGGATCATCAGGAATAAACATTTCTTGCACTACACAATCAATAGCCTCAATTCTAAAACATGTATCATCACTCCTAGCTTGTTTTATCGATCTAAAGACATCAAACACCACTTCTTCTTTTCCATAGCGAATGGTCAATTTCCCTTGCTCTACATCAATAAGAGCTCTTGATGTGGCCAAGAAAGGCCTACCTAGGATTAGGGGTATCTCATAATCTTCCTCCATGTCCAATACAACAAAATCGGTAGGAAAGATAAATTTATCAACCTTTACTAGAATATCCTCTACTACCCCTCTAGGGTATTTAATCGATTTATCAGCTAGTTGTAGAGAAATTGAGGTCTATTTCGGTTCTTCACCCAATCCTAGCTTTCTAAATACATTCAGAGGCATCAAGTTTATGCTAGCTCCTAAATCACACAAGGCTTATGCAAATGAAAGGGTCCCCATCTCACACGGTATTGTAAAGCTACCTGGGTCTTTCAATTTAAGGGGTAATTTATTTTGTAAGATAGCAGAACACTCTTCACTTAAATTCACTCTATCATTCACATTCATCTTCCTTTTGTTAGCTATAATATCTTTCAGAAATTTGGCATAGACATGCATGCTCCTAATTGCATTTAGAAAAGGAATATTAATCTCAAGTTTTTTAATCACATTCAAGAATTTAGCATATTGATCATCATGTTTAGATTTCTTGGCAACAGAAGGTAAAGGGAGAGGTGAAGTCTGGGTTTCTGAATCAACCACGGACTCCCTTACCTTCTTACCTATGGCGTGCTCTCTTCCTCTTACTTCTGATGTGCCCTCTTGCTCTTCCTCTTGAATATGCTCAATAGAAAAAAATGTTGGAGGCTCTTCATCCAATCCCTCATATCTCACTTCTACTCCGTTTCCACTCCTAGTAGTTACTGCATTTACATTTTCTCTAGGATTTACTTCGGTGTCACTTGGTAATGATCCTGGAGCTCTCGAGTGTAGAGCGGAGGTTAACTGTCCTAGATGGGCTTGCATTGCCTTCATAGCAGATTCTGACTCTTCTTGTCTTTTCATCATCTTTCTGTCCTTCTCCTCCTGTTTTCTTGCCTCTGCATCCTGTCTTTGCATCAGTCTCAATATGAGATCCATAGGTGAAGGTTCTTGAGGTTGTTGGCTCTGCTGAGGTTGAGGGTCTCTTTGTTGCTGGCCTTGGTTATGGGGCCTTTGATGGAATCCAGGAGGTGCTAAATTCTGATTCCTTTGACCTTGATCTCCTCCCCATCTGAAACTTGGATGATCTTTCCAACCAGGGTTGTAGGTGCTAGAGTAAGGATCATATCTTCTTCCTTGATTGTTGTTGCTCACATAATGATCACTTTCATGAGCTGGATGCCGCATCTCCTCAATGCAATCCAAAGGGTCAGGTTGTTGGGAGTGAACCTGTAACCCCTCTATCTTTTCACTCATCACTCTCATCATCTCCATAACTTGATTCAAGTCTGCTGAGGATGAGACTGAATTGATTACACCAGTAGGTCCTCTCTCAGAGTGCCAATCATTATTGGACATAATCATTTCTAAAATCTCTAGGCACTCTTCTGGGGTGTGGTTTTTGAATGAACCACTTGATGATGCGTTCAACTCTGATTGACTTGCCGGTCTCAGACCCATATAAAAGATCTACATCTGCAACCACAACTCTAACCCACAGTGAGGGAACCTCCTTATCATCCCTTGAAATCGCTCCCAAGCTTCAGCTAATGACTCCATATTTTCTTGTCTAAAGTTTTGAATCTAGGACCCCAACTCTTAAGTCTTCCTTGGTGAGAAGAATCTAGTTAGAAATTTTTCAGCCAAATCCTCCCAAGTTCTTATCGCATGGTAAGGCAAATTGCGAAACCATTCATAAGCTTCGCCTTATAGGGAGAACGGGAATAATCTTAATCTGACAGCATCATCAAACACACCATTGTACCTGAATGTGGAACATATTTCAAGAAATTTGGTCAGGTGTAATGACGGGTAGGGACATGTAGAGGTGTTCCCGCTAAATGAATATTGTTGAAGTAGTGAGATCACTAAAGTCTTAATCTCAAACTGGTGAGCTGTGATCGCTGGTGCCTCAATGCTAGAATGTAATCTGTTGGTTTGCGGTGCACCGAACTCAGACAAAAGTCTTCTTGGTCTTTCTTGCTGATTAGCATGTTGACCTACATTTGCAATCCGCCCATCTTCACCAAATCCCGGTGGGTCTTCCACATTATGCAATTCTTTAGCTTCCTTAGCAGCTTTCCTCGATGCTTTGAATCTAAACTCAGCTTCTCTTAACTCTTTGTCACTGGGCAGTTCACTTGGAGAAGATTTGGATCTTGTGAGCATAAAACCTTCAAATCCAAACACAAGATGAGATTAGAACCGAGAACACAAATTTAAAAGACAAATAAGTAAATGAAATAGTTGAAACACAAACAATATAGCAAGGGTTGCTTATTGCTCCTCGGCAATGGCGCAATAAAACTTGACGCCCTGCGGGTTTAAGCGTAAACTTGAGCACGGCAAGTGCACTGGCCGTCAAGTAGTAATCGGATTTGAAGTCCGGAATATCGAGCCCAAAGGAGCAATAAACAAACACTCACTATTTAAAGCTTGTAGCTAATCTATTTCTATAAAAAGTTGGTTTTTATACTTCAAAAATAAACTAACAAGTAATGGAAATCGAGTAAAGCACTCGTAGCACAAAACCGAGAAATTGTAACTTCTTGAATCAAATGATGAAAATTCTAGGATATTGGGCTCATATACTTCATTCCATAAAGTTAAATATACTCGATTGTTGTGATGAAGACTTGATTTAGACGCAACGAGTCATCTCAACTCTAGTCCTAACTTATTTCGAACGATTCGGGCACTAATGGAATCTAACCACCGAGTTCTTTCGAATCACGATGTAGGAAGACCCAAAGCGTTTAGCTCTATGACAACTTCTAACTTTCGACCAACCAAGTCTATAGCTATTGCAATTGTATTAACCTCGCTAGTTCTAGCTAGGGTTTAAATGCAATTTACGATCGACTTTAGACCAATTAAAATTCTCCTTTTTCAAGCGTTAAATTCTAATTCAAAGCAATTATCAAGCCTACACGGGAGATAAAGCGTTAAGCACAACTCGATCGTAAACACTAAAACAACTCAACAATCACAACAATTTAAAGCATTCAAAACATGGAAATCCCTACTCTAATCACCCAAAACCCTAGAAATTGGGGGTTTATTTGTTCATGATAATCAATGACATAGAGATGGACCAACAAGTAAATGAATTCATAATAAGATTTAGAGAGAAAGTTTAGATACAATCACCACAATAAATTGACAAAATGGTTGCTCTTCCCCTTTTTCCAAACCCTAGCCTTGATCCTCTTGTGTTGCCAACAAATCCAAGAGTAGAAGCATAAAGAATCTCTCCTAAAGATGAATTTTATCCAAGAATAGTTACACCCTTGGCTCAAATCACTCTCCAATCAATGATGCTCCACCTTGTGTTCCCAACAAATGAATCTCTCAAATAAATTCAGAAAATAAACAACTCTTTGTAAAAATCTCCTTTGAAATCAACTATCAAGAGTGTATATAGCCTTGTTTGTGTGTAGAAAGAAAAATAAAAAAAATAAATGCTGCAGAGCTTCTCTTGTTTCTCCCCGGTTCAGCTCCCAGCGTTTGTGTGTTTGAAAAAAAACGGTCTCCCCCAAAACAGAGTTGCGGCTGAGCATAAATGAAGAGGGAAGAGGAGCTGCCCTAACACGCGTCAGCACAAGAGAGGAGACAACCAGTACAGGTGTCGCGAAGGGAGAGGATGAGCTGAGGGACAGGTGGCGGGCTAGCGCTGAGTGGCGGGCTAGCGCTGAGTGGCGGCTGGGCTGGGTCACGCGTCAGCTGTAGAAGGATCTGGCGGTGCCAGCTGTCACGCAGAGGAGAGGCGGCTGACCAGCTCCACGTGTCGCACGCAGGAAGAATGGTGAAGGGGGCTGGCGGCGCCACGTGGCGGACTCTGATGGGCTGCTCCATTTTTGCTCCTTTTCCGCTATTTTGCTCGCTCCGGCTTCGTTTGAACTCTGATCGATCTCGTTCTTGCACCAAAAAATTCCTCTTTTCAAGACCTACAAAACGAGACCAGTCATTCATATATTCCGGAGCGGAAAAAAATCGAATCTCTTGACGATCTACGAGCACAAATTACCCAAAATACGCCGTAAATCCATCAAAACACCGAACATATCGATAAAATCAATTATTCATGCTAAACCTACATATATGATAGAAAATCGGGACCAAAAGCCTATATAACTCGATATAATGTGGCTCTTTTATGTGTTAAAATGCACCCGCGTCAAGATCAAGGGTAACTGCTGAAGACTTCTCAAACCTTGCTGCAAAATGTTGTTGAGCAGCTTCCTTAATCAGAGAAGGAGTGTTGAGTAATGTTCCCCCACACCAAATCTGGTTAATGTTCTTCCTGTGACCAGCAAAATTTGCCACCATGTGATAGAATTTAGAGCACCTATCCCCTTTTGATTAAGCTTTGAATAATTACGAGTCATAATCCGACCCCTCTCCTTTCCATAAAGACCCAAACTAAAGAATTTGTGTCTCAATTGATAATTTTTCACATAAGGGCTGGGTGTATATCTACCTTGGGCAGAAAGAGAATGAATGCTCATTTGATCTTGATCCTTGTAGATCGAAAAAAGAGCGGTGCCCGATCCGCATAAATCCCCTAATAATATCCATAAATGACTTGTTTTTGGTAAGAGATGGACATTACTATAAGGAAATTCGGGTGCATGGTACACATCGGTACTCCAGTGCATTTCTCCCTCCGAGTCAGAATAAATATGTTTTCGAACTCTATTTGAGCCACTTATGTCTGGCTTTCTGTCTCCATACCTTTGAGAGGGCTTTAAGTTTTTGTATCAGAAGAACCCCTAGTAGAGCCCTCTTGGACATTTCAGAATCTGATATTTGTCTAGACTCAATCACCCCATCCAGACCATTGATCTCCTGCTTTATGAGTTCAATATCTCTTCCTAACCAACCAAAAACCCTGGTATTCCAATCTTTCAAGAAAGTCTTGAGTAATTTCATCTTCTGCCAAATAATGAAGTGTGGTTCCCCAGAGATGTCCAAAGCCTGCCAGAAAACTTTGACAGCATTAAAAAACAAATGATGATCTAACCAAGCATTGAGGAACTTAAATGGTCTTGGCCCCCAATCCACAAATGGATCAGACAGAGTGATAAGCCTTTGATCAGAAATGGCTATGCATAGCCAAGATTGTGTCAAAAAATTTAAATCTGCAATAACTTGTGGCCCAAGCAAAAATCTATCCAGCCTTGAGGCTCTAGAGAAAGGGCCAAACTAGGTGAACTTAGCACCATTGAGAGGTATATCCACAAGTGGAGCTTCATTTAAGAATAGTGACAAGTTTTTAATAGCTATGGAAGAGTGTGAAGCACCAGACTTCTCAGAGGGACACAGAACAAAATTAAAATCCCCAGCACAAATATAATAGACCCCAAGAGCCTGTATCTCTTGTACCAGGCTCAAGCAGAGATTCTTCCTAGCTCTCCCCCCACAAGGAGCATAGATATTTATAATCGCAATACTGATCTTCCACTCAGATTCAAAGCCAGATCAGATAATACCATGATCAATAGGTTTGGTGTAATAACCACTTCCGGTCAACGCCAGTCAAACCTGCGAAAAATAGGAAAATTTAAAAAATTTAAGAGAGACACTTAACTTAACCTAAATTGACCCCGAGGGTCATACCGGACTTAAGATGACCCCGATATCGACCAAAGTGAGTTCTGGGGGACTCAGGGCAACTTTCTGATCAATTTGGGAAATGTTGACTTTTCGTTGGAAAAGTCAAACGAGCGACGTTTTGGTCCATTCGAGGACCGTTTTGGATCCAAAAATTTTAGCCGTCATCGCACCGGTCTTAGTTGATCCGTTTCCTTGTAGCCCGTCAAGTTTCGTAATTTTTGGGAAAAAGTGCCCGTTCGGGGCTCGAAACGTCCGATTTTCACGAATCTGATTGGAAAATATCTAGTAGATATTTTCCAAAAGGTGTGGGACCCACCTTGCCACTTGTCAAACAAGTGGTGGTGTTAGTTTTGGGGGGAAAACTAAAGATGAGGGGGATAAGGAGGTTCGGCCAACACATTTAGAAAGAGAAAAAAAAGGAAAAAGAAGAGAGAAGTTAGAAAGAGAAGGAGAAGGAGAAGAAGAGAGCTTGGAGTAGGGTTTGGTCACTATTCACGTCATCCATCCATTGGATCGTCTCAAGGCTAGGAGGAATTGACTTCCCCTCGTCTTCCTCTTTGGTAAGAACCAAACTGATCGTTGATTTGATAATTTTCACATGTTAGGGTTTGGTTAAAAATGATTAGTTAGGGTTGTTTTGAGGTTGGGGGTTTGTTAGAGACGTTTTGGAGGCGTTTGGAGGTGAAGGAGGACGTTTTCCGGCGACCGGGAGCTTGGGAGGAGCTCCGGCTACCTTAGGGGGGTGGCCGGCCACCATGTGAGGTGGCTGGCCGGAGCTAGGGCCGGCCACCACCATGGTGGGCCATGCCCATTTAAGCCCTAGGGCCCACGGCCAAGTTGGGCCGGGTGGGGCCCACGTGCTCGGGTTTAGTGTTCGGGAGGTTTAAAACGTTCCCCGGACCATTTATCCTTAACCGAATCGAAATTTGGATTTAAGTTGGAAAAGTTGTAAATAACGGGTTTTAGAAACTTTAAACGTTAATTAATTGACTCGGAAGTCAGAATTCGATTCTGTCAAGTGCATTGGGATCCTTGAATTATTCTAAGACCGTAGAAACGAAAACGGGAATTTTTGGAGCCCCGGAAGGGCATTTCCAAAACCCGGGCAGATTCGCCATGTCGGGCGAATCGGGCCTTTACGGGTCCTTTATCGACAATGTCGAGTAATTGGGAAGTTTGGGAGTGATCGACATTGTCGGGGTTACGTTTGGGCGTTAAGTTTATTAAATTTCAGCTTATATCCTGCGAGTTTAAAGTACCTTAAAATTGTGCTCTTTTAGATCGTGCTGCGGACCGAGGCAAAGGGAAACTAGGCGAGTGACGGGGATCGCACCGGGGCTTAGTTGAGCACTTTTGGAGTTATATACGAGGTAGAGAAAAGTAGCCGGATCTCGGCCCTAAGTGGGGAAAGTTAACAGTAGAATTGCATGTGACACCGGGGTGTCGTGGGTTGAGTAGGTTTATTTAAATATTAGAAAAGCATGATACGGGAACGTAGCGAATATGAGAAAAGCATGTGACACTTAGTAGTGTCGTAGGAACAGAGAACTTAGCGATATTAGAATTACTGGAGGCATATGACCATGCCCGGAGGTTGACTGTTTACTTTATGTCTTCGGTGGCCATGAGAGCCCGTGTATTATTTTTGGTGTCTTGGGTGGCCATGAGAGCCCGTGTATTATTGTTGGTGTCTTGGGTGGCCATGAGTGTCGTGGGGTTGTTGAGCCCGTGAGTTACTGTTGGTGTGTCTTGGGTGGCCATGAGAGCCCGTGTTCTACCATTGAAGTCTTGGGTGGCCATGAGAGCCCGTGTTGTACCGTTGGAGTCTTGGGTGGCCATGAGTGCCCGTGGGGTTGGTGAACCCGAGTCTTGACCGTTAGTGTGTCTTGGGTGGCCAGGAGTGCCCGTGGGGGTTGTTGAACCCGTGTCTTACCGTTGGTGTTTGGGGTGTCCGTGAGTGCCCATGGGGTTGTTGAACCCGAGTCTTGACTGTTGAGGCGTCTTGGGTGGCCTTGAGTTTCGTGGAGTGTTGGACTGGTGTTGTTACTGTTTGTTGAGCTTTGGTTGTGGTTGTGATTGTGGTTACCTGGTTTGGGGTGAGAGTGTGATAGGTCGACAGCCTGATCCGACTTGGTGTCGATGAATTGCGATAGGTCGACAGCCTGATCCGACTTTGTGTCGAGGAATTGCGATAGGTCGACCGCCTGACCTGATTAAGATTGGTAAAAGGCGTGAGGGAGGTTACCGAGCAACAGGAATGTGATCCTTTGTGATCTTGTTTGGTGTGCGATCCTTTGTGATCTTGTTTGGCGTTGCGTAGTCGTTCTTTCGTGTCCTTGGAGGAGGTCGTCGATAGTTGTGTCGGGTTTACATTATGTTATCGAGCGTTGAGTCTGTTGAGGAAAGTAACGGGTGGTGTGTCAGCTGAGTTACTTGAGTTTGGGGATTGTATTTCCCGGTTTTGGGTCGGTTGGGGTGTTACCGGCTTTGTCTGCTAATTATGCCGTAGTCAGTCTGTTATCCGTGGTGGTGAACGAACGGTCACCCCTAGCTGCTTTTCCGAAGCTTGAAGAGCTTGAAGCGGGAGTCAGGGTTACTTTTTAGTCTAGCGACGGATACCTCGCATTTTGTCCGCTTGTGGGACGTTTTATTTTGAGTTGTAATTATTATTTTGTTGAACTAAACTGGTATTTTAAAGTGTTTTAATGGAAAAGGTTTCAAAGTGTTTATTATTTTAAATGTTCACGTCCCGAGTTTGGTTTACTGAAATTGGGGCGTAACATTTGGTATAATGAACCTGGAAAAAATGCTTGTTCCATAATGTGCAAATACCACCTGAATTTACCAAAGCATTTACATGGACCTCCTCTCATCCCAAATTCAAACCAATAGAACTTAAGAAGAAGGAAGGAAACTGATGTAATTTTGTTTCCTGTAACATAATGAAACCTGGAGAATTACTTTGTATGATGTGTAATAACTACTCCCGGTCAACGCCAGTCAAACCTGCGAAAAACAGGAAAATTTAAAAATTTTAAGACTGACACTTAATTGAACCTAAAATGACCCCGAGTGTCATACCAGACTTGAGTTGACCCCGTTATCGACCAAAGTGAGTTCTGGGGGACTCAGGGCAACTTTCTGATCAATTTGGGAAATGTTGACTTTTCGCTGGAAAAGTCAACCGAGCGACGTTTTGGTCCATTCGATGACCGTTTTGGATCCAAAAAGCTTAGCCGTCATCGCAACGGTCTTAGTTGAGCCGTTTCCTTGTAGCCCGTCAAGTTTCATAATTTCTTGGGAAAAGTGCCCGTTCGGGGCCCGAAACGTTCGATTTTCGCGAATCTGATTGGAAAATATCTTCTAGATATTGTTCCCAAAAGGTGTGGGACCCACCTTGCCACTTGTCAAACAAGTGGTGGTGTTAGGTTTTGGGGGGAAAATGAGAGGTGAGGGCTATAGGAGGGTTCGACCATCTAGCAAAAAAAGGAGAAAAAAAATAGAAAAAAGATGAGAAAGGTTTAGAGAGAGAAGGAGAAGGAGAAGAAGAGAGAAGGGAGAGAAAGCTAGGGTTTGGAGGCACTATTCACGTCATGTAACCCTTGGATCGTCTCAAAGTCGAAGAATCAAACTCCCCTCGTCTTCCTCTACGGTATACACCGAACCGATTCTCGTTTTGATACATTTTGGAAGTTAGGGTTTGTGTAAAACTATTAGTTTAAGGTTGTTTTGTTGTTGGGGGAGTGTTGGAGACGTTTTGGGGACGTTTGGAGGTGAAGGAGGACGTTTTCCGACGACCGGGAGCTCGGGAGGAGCTCCGGCCACCATGGGGGGTGGCCGGCCACCATAGAGGGTGGCTGGCCGGAGCTAGGGCCGGCCACCACCATGGTGGGCCGGGCCCCAATGAACCCTATCCACCCACGGCCTAGCTTGGCAGGGTGGGGCCCACGTGTTCGGGTGATCGGGTTTTGTGTTCGGGTAGTTTAGAACGTTCCCCGGACCATTTATCCATAACCGAATCGAAATTTGGAATTAAAATGCGAAAGTTGTAATTATCGGGTTTAGAAACTTTAAACGTTAATTAATTGACTCGGAAGTCGGAATTCGATTATGTCAAGTACATTGGGACCCTTGAATTATTCTAAGACCGTAGAAACGAAAACGGGAATTTTTGGAGCCCCGGAAGGGCATTTACAAAACCCGGGCAGATTCGCCATGTCGGGCGAATCGGGCCTTTACGGACCCCTTATCGACAATGTCGAGTAATTGGGAAGTTTGGGAGTGATCGACATTGTCGGGGTTAAGTTTGGGCATCAAGTTTAATGATTTTCAGTTTATTCATGCGAGTTGTTAAGTGCCTTAAAAATTGTGTTCTTCTAGATCGCGCCATGGACCGAGGCAAGGGAAAGCTGGGTGAGTGACTGAGATCATCACCGGAGCTCGTTGGTTGGCTTTTGGAAAACACGCACGAGGTAGGGAAAAGTAGCCGGATCTAGGCCCTGACTAGGGAAAGTTAACAGTAGAATTGCATGTGACACCGGGGTGTCGTGGGTTAAGTATTTTTATTAAATATTAGAAAGGCATGATACGGGAATCTAGCGAATATGAGAAAGAATGTGACACTTAGTAGTGTCGTAGGAGCAGAGAACTTAGCGATATTAGAACTACTGGAGGCATATGACCATGCCCGGAGGTTGACTGTTTAATTTATGTCTTGGGTGGCCATGAGAGCCCGTGTATTATTGTTTGTGTCTTGGGTGGCCATGAGAGTTCGTGTATTATTGTTGGTGTCTTGGGTGGCCATGAGGGCCCGTGTATTATTGTTGGTGTCTTGGGTGGCCATGAGAGCCCGTGTATTATTGTTGGTGTTTTGGGTGGCCTTGAGTGCCCGTGGGGTTGTTGAACCCGTGTCTTTACCTTTGGTGTTTTGGGTGGCCATGAGTGCCCATGGGGTTGTTGAACCTGTGTCTTTACCTTTGGTGTTTTTGGTGGCCATGAGTGCCCGTGGGGTTGTTGAACCCGTGTCCTTACTTTGGTGTCTTGGGTGGCCATGAGTGCCCGTGGGGTTGTTGAACCCTTGTCTTTACTGTTGGTGTGTCTTGGGAGGCCGTGAGTGCCTGTAGGGTTAATGAGCCCGTGAGTTACTGTTTGTGTGTCTTGGGAGGCCGTGAGTGCCTGTAGGGTTGTTGAGCCCGTGAGTTACTGTTTGTGTGTCTTGGGAGGTCGTGAGTGCCAGTAGGGTTGTTGAGCCCGTGAGTTACTGTTGGTGTGTCTTGAGAGGCAGTGAGTGCTCGTGGGTTTGTTGAGCCCGTGAGTGACTGTTTGTGGTTTTGAGTGGCCGTGAGTGCCCGTGGGGTTGTTGAGCCCGTGAGTTACTATTGGTGGTTTTGAGTGGTCGTGAGTGCCCGTGGGGTTGTTGAGCCCGTGAGTTACTGTTGGTGGTTTTGAGTGCCCGTGAGTGCCCGTGGGGTTGTTGAGCCCGTGAGTTACTGTTGGTGGTTTTGAGTGGCCGTGAGTGCCCGTGGGGTTGTTGAGCCCGTGAGTTACTGTTGGTGTATCTTGGGAGGCCGTGAGTGCCTGTGGGGTTGTTGAGTCCGTGTTTTTACCGTTGGAGTCTTGAGTGGCCATGAGTGCCTGTGGAGTGTTGAACCTTGCTTGTGATTGTGATTGCGAATCCCGGTAGGTTGCGAGCATTCTTTGGCTGGCCTGACCAAGTTCGAGTCCCGGTAGGTTGCGAGCATTCTTTGGCTGGCCTGACCAAGTTCGAGTCTCAGCAGGTTGTGAGCATTCTTTGGCTAGCATGATCCGTGATCGAGTCCCGACAGGTTGTGAGCATTCTTTGGCTAGCCTGATCCGGGTTCGCGTGATTGAGGGAGGTACTGAGCAGCTGGTATGCGATCCTTTGTGATCTTGTTTGGTGTACGATCCTTTGTGATCTTGGGTGTTGCGTGGTGGTCTTTTGAGTCCTTGGAAGAGGTCGTGATCGTTGTGTCGGGTCTACTTTACGTGTCAGTGTTGAGTTGGTCAAGGAAGGTAACAGTGGGTGTGTGCTCAGTCGGAGTACTTGGGTTGGGGATAGTGTTCCCCGGTGTTGAGTTTGTTGTTGGTGTTACCGGCATTGTCTGCTAATTATGCCGTAGTCAGTCTGTTATCCGCGGTTGTGAGCGAACACTCACCCCTAGCTGCTTTTCCTACAAGTACCGGTCGCAGGTTGGACTAGGTGAGCTTCTGAAGCTTGAAGAGCTAGGAGCGGGATTCTGGGTTATTTGAGTCTAGCGACGGATACCATACTTTTGTCCACTTGTTGGGACGTATTTTAAGTTGTAAACTTTTATTTTGTTGAACAAACGGTGATCTTAAAGTGATTTAATGTAAAAGGTTTCAAAATGTTTTATTGTTTTCTGAGTTCTGTTTACTGAAATTGGGGCGTGACATGATGTCCATAAGAGCCCTCTGTGTTTGCTCAGAGGACACCCCTCTCTTATTCCATGAGAGGATCTTCATAGATAATTATAGTGCAGGAGATCTGGACTGAGAATTAATCTCATCCAGACAAAAGTCCTCTTCTTCTTCTAAGTCTAGAAACTCATAACTAGAATCTTCATCAAGGTTGACTCTTTGTTTTATCTCAGCTTTTAAGTTATCAAATTGATCAATAATTAGCTTATCAACAACTAGAGCTTTGATTCCAATAGACTTGCAGTAGTCCCAAGGACTTTTGGGTTCTTCAAGAATTACTGAGAAATTTTTCTTCCCTCCTCCTCTGGTATCAGGTAAAGCAAAAAGTGGTACTTGTTTTCCCTTCCTTGATCTTGTATCACAAACATATGAACGTTGAGGCTTTTTTGTTTTTCTTCTAGGTAAAGTTTTGTATGCAGTAGAGGTTGGTGAATTGCATTTTGAGGAACAGTGAGGTGAGGAAATAATAACTGAGAGATGATTTCCCTCCAAATTGTTTCCCCCCTTAAATTGAATATTAGTGTGTGGACCCTTTGGAAATGTCAAGTTTGTAACCCTTACCATCTCATTAATATGTTCTGCCACACCAGCTTCCAATGGGAAACTCTTCTAAAAATATGACATGAAGGAGTTTATTTCTTTATCCACTGGTCCATACCCAGAGTGAGAAACAAATTCAAAATTTTCCACAACTGTCTGAGGAAGGAGAGTGGGTGAGGGAGTGACAGAGGAAAGAACAATCAAGGTATTGACATTCTCCTCAACAGGTGACAAGTAGTGTTATCAAAGGTATCTTTGATCACATCAACCTCTTCACTAGTAGTTGGTGGCAATGAATTCTAAGAACACCTAAGTTGATTCTGAATTCCATCTTCAGACAAAGATCTGCAAATTCCTGTTTCCTTCTCCATAGCATTTAATTCACCAACCTTCAAAATAACTGGTGTAACTGCAAGATCATCTACAGAAATAAGCCTCAAAGACTGCCCTAATAAACCTTCTTCATCACCTTCTAAAATCTCAGACAAAGGGCCATTCAAGTCTTGTGTGGGAAACAAGGGATTTTGTGTATCCATAAATGAAGGAGAAGTATGAAAGGACTGTGAAGAACCCAAATTTGAGGAGGAGAGACTATCAGAGACCTCCATAGAATTAGTCTCCAAGCCCATCCCTTTGTGGGAGAGAGAGGATTTACTGAGGGTATATGAGCTTCAAAAAGTTCTTCTCCCAAAACAAAATTTGTGATTTTATTAATTGGTTTGATGGATTGAGAGTGTATCAAAACCAAAGCCAGATCTCTATTGTTGCCAGTGACAGAGGAAGGATGAGGATAAATTAACTCACCTATATCTTCAACAACTACAACCATAGATTCTTCACACCATCCACGAAAGGGATGACTGTGATGAAGGCCCAATGGAAAGAACCTCTTTTTTTGCATAACAACTGTTTATTTGGGATGAGTCTAAACCAATTTTCCAGTCACTTTTTGTTCTCCAATAACATCAAATTATCAACCTCATCATCCACACAAGTGAATAATACACATCTGTTTCCCAAATCTTTAACCTCAATCAGGCTTACTCCTTCAGAAGCCAACTCTCCCATAATAGCATTTGCACTGAGGTTTCTGTGAGAAATGGCCAAATGTGATTTTCTCAGTTTTTGCTCCAGACTTGTTACTACTGAACCTCTAGGGAAATTTGTATACTTTTGCTTTTTCAAATGTTTCATTGGTTGTTTCTTCTCCCTCCAAACTTGTATGTCTATATGTCATGTCCCGAATTCGGTATAACCGGACCCGGGACGCGAACGAAGAAACAGAATAAATTTTTTTAAACATTTTAGTAAACCACTTAAAATTATCACTTAAATTAATCAAAATAATATTTTACAACTGAAAGTACGTCCAAAACAGCGGACAAAAACCAAGCGTACGTCGCTAAACTCCCAAAGAGAAACCCGGACTCCCACTCCCAGCTCTTCAACCTTCGAGAGCTCCCCTAGTCCGCCTCGCGACCAGTACATGTAGGAAAAGAAGCTAGGGGTGAGCGTTCGCTCACCACCACAGATACCAGACTGACTACGGCACACTAGCACAAAATGCCGGAAACACCAACAACAACCCAAACACCGGGGACTACTATCCCTAAACTCAAGTAACCCGACGGTCACGCGAACTGTTACTTTCCCAAACCAACTCAACACCCGGACACGTAATGTAGACCCGACACAACGGTTATGACCTCCACCAAAGACACAAAAGATAACCACGCAACACCCAAGATCACAAAGGATCGCACACAACAAACAAGATCACAAAGGATCGCACTCCAGCTGCTCAGTACCGGTTGCTAACCGGCTGGGCTCGAGCCTGCCCCACGCAACTTTCCCCGACACGCAGTCGGGCCAGGCGGTCGACCTGTTCGCGACATATACCGCAATACTTTTCCGATAGCTAGTCAGAAGGGGAGCCGCCCTTTATCGCAGAAGAATGCACAACTTTACCGGTGGTTAGTCGGAAGGCTAGCCAACCCCCACGCGCGCGACCACGGGACCCCTTTATTGTCAGGAGGGCCCCCAACCTCAGGCAATCACAATCAACACCCAAGGTTCAACAAATAGCAACAACACAGGTTTAACACCCCACCGGCACACATGGCCACCCACGACACACGAAACAGCAACACACGGGTTCAACACCCCAACGACACCCACGACACACAAACAGTAAACACACGGGTCCAACACCCCAACGGCACACATGACCACCCACGACACACAAACGGTAAAAACACGGGTCCAACACCCCAAAGGCACACCTGACCACCCACGACACACAACGGTAAAAACACGGGTCCAACACCCCAAATGCACTCATGGCCACCCACGACACACCAACAGTAATACACGAGTTCAACACCCCAAAGGCACTCATGCCCACCCACGACACACCAACAGTAATATACGGGTTCAACTCCCCAACGGCACACATGGCCACCCACAACACACTACCAGTAATATACGGGTTCAACACCCCAACGGCACACATGGCCACCCACGACACACCAACAGTATAATACGGGTTCAACTCCCCACTGGCACTCGTGGCCACCCAAGACACAAACAATAAAATCAACCTCAGGGCACAACTAAAAGCCACCAGTATATCTATTGTTCGATAAGTTCACTTATCCTACGACACTCCTAAGTGTCACATGCATTTCTATTGTTCGATACGTTCACGTATCATACGACACCACTAAGTGTCGCCTGCATTTCTAGTGTTCAATAAACTTACTTATCCTACGACACCACTAGGTATCACATGCATTTCTACCGTTAACTTTCCCTAGTCAAGGCCGAGATCCGGCT
This sequence comes from Erodium maritimum, assembly GCA_963921825.1. Lineage (NCBI taxonomy): Eukaryota > Viridiplantae > Streptophyta > Magnoliopsida > Geraniales > Geraniaceae > Erodium > Erodium maritimum. Next base: position 49,284,775 of record OY997591.1, read on the forward strand.
ACTTTTCCCTACCTCGTAACGCTTTCCCAAAAGTCCACGCCCAAGCTCCGGCGTGCTCGCGATCACTCGCCTAGCTTTCTCTTGCCGCGGTCCTCGGCACGATCTAACAAGTTCACAATTAAAACACTTTTTAAGTTCGCAGGCACAAACTGAAATTAAAGAATTAGACGCCCAAATGCAACACCGGTAATGTCGATCACTTCCAACTTCCCAATCACTCGACATTGTCAACAACGGGCCCAGAAAGGCCCGATTCGCCCGACTCGGTGAATCTTCCCGGGATTGGAAAATGCCCTTCCGGGGCTCCGAAAATTCCCGTTTTGGTTTCCACGATCTTAGAATAATTCAAGGGTTCCAATGCAATCGACGGAATCAATTTCCGACTTCCGAGCGATTTAATTCGCGTTTAAAGTTTCTAAACCCGAAATTCCCAACTTTCACAATTTAATTCTGAAATTCGTTCCGGGTGTGAATTAACGACTTGGGGTTCGTCCAAAACCACCCGAACACGAAAACCAGAGACCCGAACACGTGGGCCCCACCCGGCCACCCTTAGCCGTGGGTGGCTGGACCGGTTCACCACCATGGTGGCCGATCCTAGCTCCGGCCAGCCACCACCCACGGTGGCCAGAGCTCCCCCGAGCCTCCGGAAACCGATCATTTTTCGCTCCAAAACGCCTCTAACGAACCCCACACCTCAACTCATCCATAGTCTACTCGTTTCAACCCAAACCCTAACTTTTAAACATATCAAAACGAAAATCGAATAGGTTCTCACCGTAGGGAATGATGACGGGAGCTCGATTCTTCAATCATTGAGACGATCTGTCGGTTGGATCGTCGGGAGATCGACAAACCCTAACCCTCCTCTTCTCTTTTTCCCTTTTCCTTCTCTCCTTCTTCTCTCTTCTTTCTCTCTCTATTTTCTCTTTCTTTTTCTCTTTTTTGAACAATGGTCGACCACCCACCTTATGTCTTCCTTTTGTTTTGTTCAATGTTACCTAACACCACCACTTGTGTGACAAGTGGCAAGTGGGTCCCACCCCTTTAAACAAAACATCTTGTAGATGTTTTTCTGTCAGATTCGCGAAATTCGGCCGTCTCGGGCCCCGAACGGGCCCATTTTCCAAGAAATTATGAAACTTCACGGGCTTCAAGGAAACAGCTCAACTAAGACCGCTGTAACGACGGCTAAGCTTTTTGGATCCAAAACGGACCTCGAACGGACCAAAACGTCGCTCGGTTGACTTTTCCAACAAAAAGTCAACCTTTCCCAAATTGGTCAGAAAGTTGCCCTGAGTCCCCCAGAACTCACTTTGGTCGATATCGGGGTCAACTTAAGTCCGGTGTGACCCTCGGTGTCAAATTTAGGTTCATTTAAGTGTCTGTCCCAAAATTTTAGATTTTCCTGTTTTTCGTCGCTTTGACTGGCGTTGACCGGGAGTGGTTCTTACACTATAGGTGTGTGGGTTACCCTCTCCTTTACTCCTTTTCTCCAAGCTTTTGCCACCAATACTCTGTTTCCACAGAGAGACCACTCATTGTAATTTTGAATTGCTGTGAACAGACCAATTTCATCTTGGAATCTTATGAAGGCAAACCACTTCCCTCTGAGATTTGGTTTTGCTGGTGCCTCCACAACAAGGATTTGTCCAGCAGCTTTAAATTGTTCTTCAAGCCATAAGCAAGATGAGTTGGGTGGTACATTACTAACGAAGGCCCAAAATACCTTCTCACCACAGTTAACATCTGACCAGCCTCTATCCCCATCTTGAGAAACTCTTGGGCCAACTCTTCTTTTCCATTTTCTTTCAAAATTAGTAATAGATAGTACTCCTTTGTTCCTCTTTTGATTCATATTTTTTCTCAAAACATGGAGGTCCTAAGGAAGAAGAGGAAGGAGCAGCACCTCCATGTTGTACAGGTGGATGGGTGTGTGAATTCAATAATCTCATTGAGCCATCAGGTCTTGCTTGAAAGAACATCTTTTCACTGTCAAGCATGTTTGTACATTTGAAAGTCTTCAGAATATAACTTCTGTCTTTAGTAGAGGTTGGGGATTGGTAAGGAACATCAATGAGGACTAAGTCCCCAACCTGAGAGCCCTGAGAAGGTGTGGGATGCTGCCTCAGAGTGGTTTGAGGGGTGTTGTAGTTGTGTGATGGTGTAGACGGATTAGAATGGACCACATGGTCACCACTTTGTTCTTCAAAGGTAAGCATGATGAAAAATCCCCAGAAAACCCAGCCTTGGTGGTCCGATGATCTAGACAGTCATCCTTGACACAACACCAAAGTATCCACTTGTAGATTGGAGTAGAAAATTTTAGGCAAAAAAGGGTAAGAACACCAAGAACAGACCCAACCATCTTCAAAGAGTATTGTGGACTCTCTTCTGACATTATTGTACTTAAAAATAGATGAGTGATGGAATGTTTTGTCCAGTTTGAATCATTTATGTTTTATGAAATATTTGTACCAAAGTCTGCTCCATATTGATATGTATGACTTGATAAACAAGTTTCTAAATTTTCTCCATTTGTGAGTTGGTCCTCAAATTATCAGAAGGTTTTAAACATACTTGACTACTTTGTGTAAAAATACTCACTATGAACTCTAAAGTAATTACTCCCGAGACATCATCCGTAGATGAAATTACACTTGAAATTTTATCTCCAAGTTCCTATGTTTGGGTTCCCTTATCAAATATATGCTTGAACTCCTACATGATTAATACTAATATATGTGTTGTATGAGGAGAAATCTAATAGAAACCCCTCTTATCCTAAAAACTGTGTGAACCAATCTTAGCCACACACCCTTTAGATCCAACATTCACCATAATGCCACATCATCACCCCAATTCAACATAAACTCACGCCACTTTCTTACTTTCTCACACAAGCAAGGGCATAATTGTAATAACATGGTGACATGTGGACAAGTGTCCATTTTTTTGTTCAACAATTCATTAATTTAATCATTCCCGCTTCGTTTCAACTCCGATTAGCTTCAAACTTGCGCCAATATTTTTCTTTTTCCAAGGGATTTAAATCAAGATCAGTCATGAATATATTTTGAAGCACGAAAATAAAAATTTATATTGGGGTGATAAAAACAATGTTTAGTGTTGATAAATCTTCACTAATAATTTTTTTATATCGGGATATCAAACTAGTGCTAAATAGTGTTTAGTGTTGATAAAACTAGTGCTTAGTGTTCATAAAAAACATGTGATAATGTGATAAAAATCATGTTCGATTTTGGAAAATGAGGTGATAAATCCAGTGTATAGTGTTGATAAATCCAGTGTATAGTGTTGTTGATAAACCCAGTGTATAGTGTTGATAAAAATTAACCAGACTTAACTTTTTTTAAAAATCAGCCCCGAAATAAGGGTGATAACCTAGAGTTTAGTGTTGATAAAAAAAACATGTGATGGGATGATAAAAACACATGTAATTTAATGATAAACATAGTGTTTGGTGTTGATAAAACTAGTGCTTAGTGTTCATAAAAAAAAATGTGATGATGTGATAAAAATCATGTTCGATTTTGGAAAATGAGGTGATAAAACTAGTGTTCAGTGTTGATAAACCCAGTGTATAGTGTTGATAAAAATTACCCAGACTTAAAAAAAAAATTTTAAATCAGCCCCGAAATAAGGGTGATGACCTAGAGTTTAGTGTTGATAAAAAAAACATGTGATGGGATGATAAAAACACATGTAATTGAATGATAAACATAGTGTTTAGTGTTGATAAAACTAGTGCTTAGTGTTCATAAAAAACATGTGATGATGTGATGATGTGATAAAAATCATGTTCGATTTTGAAAAATGAGGTGATAAAACTAGTGTTCAATGTTGATAAACCCAGTGTATAGTGTTGATAAAATTACCCAGACTTAACTTTTTCTAAAATCAGCCCCGAAATAAGGGTGATAACCTAGAGTTTAGTGTTGATAAAAAAAACATGTGATGGGATGATAAAAACACATGTAATTGAATGATAAACATAGTGTTCAGTGTTGATAAAACTAGTGCTTAGTGTTCATAAAAAAACATGTGATGATGTGATAAAAATCATGTTCGATTTTGGAAAATGAGGTGATAAATCCAGTGTATAGTGTTGATAAATCCAGTGTATAGTGTTGATAAACCCAGTGTATAGTGTTGATAAAAATTACTCAGACTTAACTTTTTAAAAAAAATCAACCCCGAAAATAATAAAAAAAATTTGTGCTTCAAAATATATTCATGACTGATCTTGATAGAAAGCCCTTGAAAAAACAAAACTAATGGCGCAAGTTTGAAGCCAATCGGAGTTCAAACGAAGCGGGAAAAATTAAATTAGTGAATTGGTAAAAAAAATATATGATGGTTTTACTAAAAAGCCTTTACCCCTTACTAAAAAGTGTTGTTTTTTTTGCAGTCAACAAATCAATTGCATCTCATCCATCCATTCTTAAAATGAATGGCTTTGATTGGTTCACACATTTTTTACGTTAAGGAGTGGTTTCTATTTGATTTTTCCTCTGTGTTGTATATATGTATGAAAATTATGCTCTACAATTTTACTGTCACTATTAAATACCTACCATACTTTGTCGTATAATTCTATAAGTTGTTTAGATGTTACTACAAAAATTGCATAAACCAATTTTCATACATCTCATTAAGATCTCATGTATATATTGATATATACATATTTTTGAAGCGTAATCATAGAAATTTTATTAATCATGACAAAAATTATAAGCGTAATTTGGGTCTCTGACCCTAAGTTAAAGCATATGTCCGGAAACCTCTGACACTGAGTTAAAGCATATGTCCGGAAGCCTCGTAGGGATTCTGGCAAACATGGACCCGTATTGGAGATCGCTTTAGTATAGCTGACATTAAAAACCATAATAAAGCAGAAAAACGAACATAGTAACCTAAATAGCTTGCGATGCCAGTTCTTCTGAACACCGTAACTGTAGTAGTGGGGCAATCTGGTGTTGGTAACTCATCGGCTTGATTCGCTAGACTGTGAAATTGTGGGGTGGAGGACGGAGCATACGTCCGGTGCTCCGGATGTGAATTCACCGATACTTCACGCATAAGCAGATTGATCATCATCGGGTCAACCCAAAATGGGTCGTCCAGTCTCGAGGTGACCGGCATAGGGTGTCGTGGATACAGATCCTAGCCTAAAGTCCCTCCTCTCGTATCCTAAATCCAGCGACCCCTTTCGGAACGCTCCGGTCCCGACAGCGTGGTTGATCGGCTTTGGTTGATCTTGGCCGAGATCTAGTTGGAGCCGGTGCACAATCGGCTAGATCGGTGCTTGCACACCATTGACGACGGCGACGGCGTGTGGAAAGCGGGGTCGTGAGGAGAGCAGCGGCGTGGGGAAAGCGGTGGCATGGGGAGAGCGGTGGTGTGGGCGGAGCAGCAGCGAGGAGAGCTCGGGGCGTGGGGAGAGCGCCAACTTGAGGAGAGCGGCGATGTGGGGAGAGCGTGGTGGCTTTGAAAACAAACCTAAGGTTTGGGAGAGACGTGTATGTCCTTTTAGTATGCATCAAGCTAAAACTTGATGGGAGGAGGGCCATGGAAGCCATGGTAGTCGTCGTGGCTGCATATGAGCTCGAGAGAGCTTTTTAGGGTTCTCTATCTGATATTCATAACATATTGATATATACATTATGTTTGGGAATTAATATAATTTTTTTAATAATGGATCTTCTCAACCAAAACAACGAGCAGAGGAAGAAGGAGCTACCAGCTCAACAAGTGATAAAAAGGGTTTTTGTAGCTTACCGTAGAATCTATATTTATGAAAAAGGGATAATTCCTTATTAGTACCCTAAAATTTTCGGATTTCGATTTTAGTATCTTAAATGTTTTTTTTTGCCACCTCAATACCCTAAATCTTCATTTACTCCATTTTAGTACCTACCGTTAACTTTCCATCTGATGTCCCATCCAAATCATGTAAAATGACCATAATACCCCTCACTAACCATCAAAATTTCAAACTCATGCCATTGATTTTCAAAAATTATTTTTCTTATAAAAATTACATTTTCATTTTTAAAAATCTGTTTATTTTTTAAATTCAATTTTTGTTTCAGAATTAATTTAATTTTTTTTAAAATTTTAATTATTATTTTAAGAATAGTTTTATCTCTAAAAATCAATTTTGTTTTTTTTAAAAATCAATTTTTATTTAAAAATCAGTTTTTATGTTTCTTATAAAAAAATAATTTTATTTTTAAATATATAAAAATCAGATTTTAGTTTTAAAATTATACAAAAATCAAATTTTATTTTAAAAAATCAGATTTTAATATAAAAGTTATATAAAAAAACTTATTTTAATTTTAAAAATAACATAAAAATTATTTTTTATAAAAATCTTTTCATTACCTTAGCTTTTCTCTTTCATCATGGCATACATGAAAATCAGATTCATACATGAATTTACACCATGAAAATCATATTCACACATCAATTTACTTATGGCTTTACTCCATATTCATACATGAATTTACTCCTGTGCAAAACTAAGAAAGAATGAATCAACCCAATAAAAATCCTAACTCCATATTCATACACATGCCACTTTCAAACCTTAACTCATGGAAAATCGAATCTGGAAAGCTTCAAATCGCAAGGGCATAGCCACAAGCATTGGCCACAAGCTTCAAATCGAGTGGTTGGAGGCTCATGCACCAGCAGGTCCACGGTTACTCGGTCGTCCCTATCCACGGCTTCTCCGACGGTCTATGTGCCGTCGACCTCCCCGACCACGATTTTACCTCTGTCCACTTCGCCAAGTTCCGGTGGTTCAGATTGCGAAGAATAGGAGGCATGAGAGAATGGAGTAGAGAGTGGCGAGGGTTTTAAAGTATCAAGGGTAGTTTGGGTATTTTTTTTAAAAATAGGGTCATGTACCATGCACATGCTAATTTTCCATCCAAAAATGGATGGAAAATTAACGGTGGGTACTGACATGGAATAAATGAAGATTTAGGGTATTAAGATAGAATAAAAACATTTAGGGTACGAAAAAAAAATCCGAAAGTTTTAGGGTACTAATAAGGAATTACCCTAATGCAAAATAATCGGTAACAGAAGGGAAATCATAATTGAAGGATGACACATTGTTTCGGATAGACCCGAAACGCTTACCTTGTATCCAAAATTCCTGATTAATCCAGATAATAATGAAGGGGGTGTACCCCTATTCACGTGGGGGTGCACATCTACTGCCTCTTTCAACTTTTTTGGCTTGACTCGGGTGGACCTGCTTTGTCTAAAGGACATGTTGGTCACTCGATAGACACCCATGAGGGAAGTAAGGATGATGTTAGGTAATCGAGGAGGTCCTTACAAAAAGAGGAGACTTGGGATCAGGTTGCGCCAGATCCCATTGGGACGGGACGTGTCTCCTTCACAACGTCCCCCTCACTCATCTGGTACTCATTGGAACTGGAAAGGTTGTGTAGCTCATCGGATTGATTGGGCCAACGAAGTCTCTCAATGTCGATCCCCAAGAACACAATACTACTGCCAAGAGAGAGGCCATGATCCTTCCCGCTGCTCGATAGACGCCTCTGGTTGATGTTTTTTTTGGCCCGGAGCCTTGATCCCAACATTCATGTGGCCGACGTCCTTGGAGTGTACACCGATCTTTACATCCGCTACATAGAAAATGGTGAGCCCCCATTTGTACCCCCATGCCCCCTTGGAAACCAAGATGTGGCGGTGCATGGAGGTACGGTCATCTAGGGTTGTTAATGGTCGGTTAACCGGACCAGTGGACAATTTCTGGCACCGGAACCGACATAGTCCGGTTTCCCTTTTCTATCACCGGCACCGGCACCAAAAACCATCAGAAACATCCGGTTTCACACCGTTGGTTTCTGGTCGGTTTTCCGATTTCAACCGGCACCGTTTGGGTCGAAGTTTCGACGTTGCTCCCAATGACAGATTCATCCAAGAGGTAAGAAAAAAAAATTATAGATTCGAAGAAGAGAGTGTGACAGAGGTTCAAAAGTTTTTCTGATTTGTAGATCGGCGAAAAAAAGGGCGCCGACTTGTAGATTCGGTGAACAGATATGACTCTGATGAGCCATCGATTCAAGAATGGATAGAACGACAAGCCATCGAGGAAGAACAGAACGATGAGATGGCGAGGACGGAGAACACGACGAGCCTTCAAGACGGGAGCTCTGAATGGTGTGGTCTACACTGTGGTGGTTGCCTTCAAGAACCAAGTTATCGATGAATAAGGTAACGGTGCGGTGGTGGCTGTTTTAGGGTTTGAAGAAGAATTAAAGAATTCATGTGGTGTGAGAAAAGTGGAGACATGACTTTCTAATAACCAAGCAATGCTTATGTTGCTGATATCAAAGATGAGATGAAACATGGGCCTAAAATTAAAGAAATATTTAAATGGGAGATGGGCTTAGAATTAGATGAAAATGGCTCAGAGACATGTTATAGATTATTAGAATGGTCAGTTACCGGTTAACCGATTTTATAATTTTGAAACACCGGCCACCAACCGGAAGCATACCGGTTTTGTAGAATAGAAACCAAAGTTGCACCGGGAAATCATGGCACCGCCACCACCGGTGCCGGGAGCGGTTGGTTTCTATCGATTATCCGGTTTTCGGTTAAATTTGAACACCCCTACGGTCATCCACTTGAAATGTCTTAGACAATAAGGGATATGAGGATGGTGATTTCGGGGGGGGGGGGGGGGGGGGGGGGTGGTTTCAGATGTTGTCCATGTCGAGGGGTGTTAACGCTCTGGTAGTTCCAGGCAAGGAAGAAGAGAGGGGTTATTGATGGTGGCTGAGCGATCAGAGGTGCACGCGACGATGCCATGGAGGGACGAAGTGGTGGAGATGGCCAGACTGACAACTGGGAAGGAGAAAAACACCGCGATCGGTGTGAGGTGTTAGGGCCGATTGAGGGAGACATAATTTTAGTATCGTCTTGACTTTGTCATGGTCTCTTTTTTTTAGTTATTATCAACAAGTTAATTTTGCAGCAGGCTAGCCTTTTGACTTGATATATATACTTATTAGTAGAAAGCTAAGATTGTATTTTTTTTGGATTATTATTTAAGGATGTAACAAGCAGGATACCCTGTCTTGATCATCCAGGTACAAAACATCCTTGTCTAGAAATGTCGAGATTATTAATAAAATTTTAGATTTTTGGGTTTCCGAATTCGGACCGATTTTGGATTTTACCCGGACCTTAATGGACTCACTTTTTTTAGCCCAAAATATCCATTTCAAATCATTTCCAACGTTCATTAAGGGTTAATTACAGTTGACTACCCACCTATCTACGGATTTCAGATAACCACTCAAATGTGAGAAAATTACACATGACTACTCTAACATTGACAACTTGTAACAAGGTTAAATTTTCTCTCCATTTTTATAGTTCACTTTTTCAAAATACCTAGACTGCCATTAGTTGACTTTCCAACCTAATTTTACTACCTTTTGTTTCATTCATTTTTCCTTCTCTTTTTTAGTTTTATTATAAAAATAATTATGTTTCATTTTTTATATTATTTTTTACTTATATTTTAAAGGGTTTACTCCATTTCCTAACCTCGTATTACACTTAATTGTCAAATCCGCACCCAAGCTTTGGAAAATTGTCAAATAGTAACGAATTTCAAAAATGAATTATTAAAAATCAAAAAGTACTGTTTAAATTGACTTTTTCCGTGAACAGTGAATCACGTGCTGCCCACGTGACTCATTTTATAATGGAGCTTGAGCGAGCTGAGGTCACGAAGAGATGAAGTTCGAAGAGCTGAGATGAAGAGATTAGGTCACAAAGAGATGAAGTTAGACCAACTTAACATCCGTAGGAAGAACATATTTGAGGGAAAACTCGACTTTTCACTTGTCCAAGTTAACGTACGTTTAAAATTAGAAACAATTGGCAATTTCAGTTAATTGACCGTTACTACATGGCAATTTCAATTGTACAGGGTTTGGATTTAATAATTTCTGAAAGTTGGGCGTTAGGACATGGAGTAACCCCTATTTTAAAATATATTTTTATTAATGATAACATTTCTATAGAAAATAATATGTATATATATATATATATAGGATTGGTATCAGGTAAAAACCACCCCTTATTGTGCAAACTACGAACTCACCAGGTGCTGACACGTGGGCGCGCGCGCTGCTGATGCAAAAATTGAACCACAGATCGATTGGTATTGCTGCAAAAATTGTGGATGTGTGTTCGTGTTCGAATTCCTTGAAGTTACTCGCTGTAGAAAATTGAACTGATCTTCATCTGGTATGCTAGATCGATTTCTTCGTGAGCTGCAGTTTTTTTTTTCAAGGATTATTGATTTGGGTGGATTTTGCAACAATGATTCGATGAATCTCCATCTAATACGAAGCTATTTTCAGTATAGAACATATTGAATCTGGGTAGAAAAATGAGAAAATGAAAATATAAAAAAACAAATATAATTAAATGAAAAAATAAACTCATTTTTATATATTTTTAAAAATAATATCTGATTTTTATGTATTTTTTAAATTAAAAAAATGAATTTTTGAAAATAAAAACTGAATTTATAAAAATAAAAACAGAATTTTTGAAAATAAAAATAATTTTCATAAATGAAAAATGAATTTATAAAAAATAAACTGAATTTTTGTAAAATAAAAATATTTTTCATAAATAAAAATTAAATTTATATAAAAAAAAATAGATTCTGTTTTAAAACTAGTGAAATTTTCATTTTAGCACCCTAACAATGATGGGTATTATGGTCATTTCATTTATTTTCAAGTTTTGAACCAATGACATAAGTTTGAAAATTTGAGTAATAGTTAAGGATATTATGGTCTTTTAAACTTTTTTCATCCAAACTAACAGAAAATTAACAGTTGGATACTAAAGGAAAATTAAATGTTTAGTTCAGGTATGAAAGAGTAAGAAATTTATGCCAGGGTATCAAAGTGAAATTAAATATTTGGCGGGGAATTAAAGTGAAAATTTCCCTTTTTTTTATGAAAGAAAAAAAATAAAATAAAATTCTTAATTATAACAAATTTTCTAAAATGAAGAGTTCATTTTTTAAAGTATATATTTTAAAATTAATATTTGATTTAATAAATATTTTGTAAATTAATTAATATTTTCTTGTTCAAAAAAAATATAGGGTTATTTTCATCTCAATACCCTAACTATGAGTTATTTTCACCTCAATGTCCTAACTTTCATTTGTGGCACCTCGATACTCTACAATGCCATTTTGTGTCACTTTACTACCTACCGTTAATTTCAGTCTATTTTCCATCTATTTCTCCATCCAAACACCTAAAAAGTCCATATTACCCTCATTAACAATCAAATTTTCAAACTCATGCCATTGATTTTAAAAAAACTATTTTCATTTATTTATTTTATGAAAATCTGTTTTTAATTTTAAAAAATTAGATTTTATTTTTAAAAATTCAAATTTTATTTAAAAATCAATATTTAATATAAAAAATCAAAATTTATTTTTTAAAAAAACTGTTTTTATTTTTAAAAATCATATTTTATTGTTGAAAACCCATATTCTTTCCCATCCATCATCACATCATGTTCTTCCCCATCCATATCAGTCCATCTTCTTCAAAATATATTAGTAGCTACACATTAGATGATAGATGAATTGGGTTTTTGAAATTAATACCCTGTCTTTTTTAAGAACCCAGAAATCAAAATGAATCAGAAATCATCCGATACCCAAAATATATAAATGCACTAAAAAATATTAACCCAGAAATGAAAATGAACTGGAACATATTAATGCAAATCATCCAAGTGTGTGCAACCCACACGATTTTACCAAATTCTCAAACCCAGACTTTAAATACAAATTTGAATCAGTTCAGAATCAAACCAGTAACAAACATGAGAAGATGAACGGAATTGAAAAAAAAAACACATCTACATACTAAACCTAAAAACAAAGTTGCTCAGCTTCGACTAAAGATTTACGATCTGGTGTGGCGGGGTCGGACTGGTGTTGTGGAGAACGCGTGCTCCACTATGGTGGACGACGGAGGAACCGTGGCTACCTCGCGTCGTGGAACCAAATCGAATCAAGCTGTCACACCCACGACCAGAGTGCGGCGGGTAAACCAAAGGACTTATACTGTAAAGACCGCCCCGGTTAAAAGAATTATTAGTTGGAACGTCGTTGGTTGGAAAAAGGACTGATTTTTGGGCCAAATTCAAAAGAAAAGGAAAACAAAAAAAAAGGAAAAGGGGAAAAGAGGAACATACCTGGACCAGGCCAGACTTAGGCCCAGTCAGCCGGACCAGGCCCAGTACGTTGAGCCCAAGCCAACCAACCCGAGCCCACTCGGCCTACACCCAAACCTTAGCAACTGTTCACCTTCTTCTTCGTTTCCGCGCATGCCTCCCGAGAACACGCTCTCTCTCTCGCTCTCGTTCTCACTCCCTCCCTCTCGCACCCGCCGCCGCCTTCACCGACCTCTTCTCCGTGTACTAATCGAACCACACCGGCAGCTAAATAGGGACGCCGCCGCCGGAAACTTCTTGCTCCCTTTCTTCTTCCCCGAGCTCGAATCGCGCCGCGCCGGTGACGGAGAAGACAACATGGGTTCATGCCTCTCTCGACACGTTCGACTTCCCCGACAACGTCTGCCTGAAACCCCCTCGTGGCGATGCTGGTTTGGGATGAGTTCACCCGGAACGACGCCGACGAACCCTCGCCCTCGCCAGATCTGAGACGGAGGAGGCCGTTGGTTGCGCGCCAACCACCACCGTCCTCGTCCAGGTCAGGCCGGCGCTCTGTCGTCAATTCTGTGCACTGTCGTGCGTCCTCTGAGCTCCCCTGACGTCGCCGCCGCCGTCGGGACTGACCAGAACCCTAACCCTCGCCCCTTCCTCGTCTCTATCTCAGGCCAAAACCAAGACAAGGGCCAGGTTGGGCCTGGATTCGGGTCGGATTCAGACCGGATCAGTTTTGATTATTTAATTAAATAGAATCCGATTTAACTGTTTATCAAATTTAAAGGATTTAAATTGGAGAATTTAAAGGATTTAAATTGGAGAATTTAAAGGATTTAAATTGGAGAATTTAAAGGACTTAATTGCTAAATTATAGGACTGATTCGGACTGTGCCGTGTTTGATGTGGTGTGAACCCTTGGTTGTGATATGATCGGGTGAATGATAGACCGATTGTGTGTTATGGTGAGTTGGCTCGGTTGGATACCGTGGTCGAACTATGGCATTGTGATGCGTGTTGGTCTCTTGATGTGTGTTCCAAGAGGATTTGAGTTCGATATGTTACCTACACCGAGAGAGTATGCCGGTGTAGAGTATCGAGGATGAGGATGGTTTAACCATTACCCTGATGCTTTGTGGTCCGGGAAGGCGTACGACCGAGGTATGTGCCAGTCAATTATACGTGAGGCCCCGATTCTTTGTGACGGGAAGACGTCCGACTGAGAGATTTTCGGTCTGGGATGTTACCCCGAGTCTGTGTGACGGGAAGATATCGGGAGCGATGTTGTGTGTTCCGGTACGATATAAATGGGATGGGCTGTGATAGCCAGTTATATTGAGAACTGTTGTGTGGATTTTGTGTCTGTTCTGTTGTGTGCTGCTAGCTCGATAATTGGCTGTGTGCATTTCTTTTAATGGTAACTATATCCTCATGAGACTATGTGGTGATTGGTAAATCCCGGGAACGTTGTTATTAGTTATGCTCTGCTAGTATGCCCTAATTAGACGGTTACTCGTGGTATTGAACTAATGTTCATAACCTTAACTACTTTTCCTACTGAGCGAAAGCTCTCCCCTTACATTGTTGTTTTTCAGGTGTTGAGCGGGATCAGTATTAGCAGGATTCTCGGAGTTGGGAACTGATGAGGGTCTTGGCTAGTGTCTAGAGACGTACAGTTTTTACTGCTGTTTTGAACTCTTTTACTACGTGTTTTTACCGAGCTGCTGACTCGTGTGGATTTTCGGAACTTTAAATTGCTACTTGAGACCCTCTTTCTTTATTAAACTGCTTTATTAATTATTGTTTTAAGTTCGCGTCTCGAGTACGGTCAAAACCGGATTTGGGGCGTGACAATTTGGTACCAGAGCTAGTTGCATTTGAAATCGTTTCTCAAAACCTCGGACCGTAAGTCAATTAGTTGGGTAGAGTTGGGTCGTTAAGTTACCGTGTGTCGGTTACGTAAGTCGGAGATGTCCTACGCGTAGAAACGAGACGGAGAGAGTCTCGGGTTGACGGTGTCCGGTCTAGGTACCGTACGTCTTTGTTAACCTGTGTGGTTTGTGGTTATTGTTTGAGTTAAATTGTTTTCCATGTATGGCTTTGGTTGGGCGGTAAGAGTGAAATTACCAAGACCCGAGGTGTAAGTGGAGGTAACTTGTTGTGTGCTGTGTTTGCGATTGAGTGCTGGGTGCAGGTTGTGTTCGGTTGTCCCGCATAAGCGGATGGTTAGCTTAATTTGCGAATGGGTCATGCCCGATTTTCTACAGAAACTGAAGTGTATGTTCCATCACTACTTGGATATAGGGGCCACTATAGCCGGACGTGAATGGGGGGATGTTAAGTGGTTACAACGTAATTCTGGGACGTCTGAACCGGGTTGTAACGACGCGATGTCAACACGAATGTTATGTTAGAAAGAGGACGAGTTAAGAAGTTGAATCTAAGTTGGCGTTTACTTAGCGTGTAATTGCTGTGTGGTGGATGCATTGTGAAATGTGTGACTGTGTGTAACCTCGCTATTGAGTTTATGATCTATGTGGCGCACTAGTGTGCGGACTTCTCTGATGTGTGCTATTGTGTGACTATACTACTGATTATATTATTATTATTATAAGTACTATTGTTGTGGACTGTATGTGGCGTTAGTTATTCTAAGTGCGTTGTTCTTTCCGAGTTAAGAATCTGAGCCTGTGTGTTATTCGTGCAGAGGACTTACGACATGGCACGTACTTACACTCCACGAGGCACCAGGGGACGACCACCTAAGGGCCGAGGACGGTCATCGACTGCTGAGCCGATAGAGCCGACTAGTGACCAGGGTGCACCCGCTGAGGGGCACGTGAGGGTTGAGACGGCCTAGGCGACAGCTCTGGAGGAGCTGACTCGCGCTGTTCAGAGTTTGGCAGTTGCCTTTGCCAGGAAAGAGGCTGCAGCTCCGACACCCGAGGCTGTACCTGGTGCTACTGCAGCGACCACCGAGGGACCTACTCCGATCGACAGTCACATTGCACAGGCGCTGCGAGACTTCCGCAGGCTAGGCATACCTGTGTTTTCCAGGGAGCCAGACCCCGAGGCAGTCGAGAGGTGGCTGGAACGGATCACCCGCAACCTAGACACATCCGGGATTCTGAGCGGTAGCCTGAGAGTGTCTTTCTCAGCTTTCCATCTAGAGGGGGAGGCCTACCACTGGTGGCGGCGCGAGCAGGCGCGAGTGGGAGATGACTTTACGTTGTTCGGCCATCGTTTTCTTGAGCAGTACTTCCCTCACTCTGTACTGGACGACAGACGTCAGCAGTTCTTGGAGCTGCGACAGGAGGGACTATCAGTGTTCGAGTACGAGGTGAGGTTCACCTCTCTGTCTCGTTTTTCTCAGAAGATGGTTCAGACGGAGGCTCTCCGCTGCCGACGTCTCGAAAGAGAGGGCTTCGCCCTGCGATTGCGGATCGGGTCGCTGTTTTGAGGACCCAGGTGTTTTTGGACCTGGTAGAGCAGGCCTTGACTGTGGAGCGATGCTTCCGTGAGTCAGCTAGAGTCTGAGAGGTCAGTCCGAGACCGACCAGTTCCCTGAGGCATCTGAGACTCTGGATCCGAGGAGGTAGAGGACCTCGAGATCGTTTCAGTCTCAGACACCGTTGAGAGGACTGCGACAGGTCGGGTGGGAGGCTTCTGTTGGACCCTCCGTGTCAGGACGCGCGTGCCACAGATGCGGGCGACCGGGTCATATGGCTCGAGATTTTCCGGGGATCAGCGGACTAGTAGACCGTATGATGGGTAGACCTGAGGATAGGTCGAGTGCCGGTCCACTACTTTGTCACCGGTGTGGTCGGCTAGGACACTTCGCTTCCAGATGCCCGAAGGGGTTTTCAGAGGTGTCGGTCCCGCGACCACAACAGTCGCCACACTTCCAACATCGTCAGGCTCAGACGCAGAGAGCTCTGAGGCAGGCAGCGAGCGCACCAGCCCCGAGGCAGAGAGCCGTGCAGCAGGTGGCGCTTCCACCACCTCCGAGAGGCGGACCCCTGGCACAGCAGGGCCGAGTGTATGCTGTCACCGACTCCTGAGCTGAGGGACGTTTCTCCGGCCACGACGCTACACAGGGTACGTGCTTGCTTTATAATTCATGTGCATCTTTCTTGTTTGATACTGGAGCATCTCATTCGTCCATCTCTTCCTCTTTTGCTCGTATGTTGGGGTTGAGGGTGAAGTTTCTGAGTAGACCGTTATGTCTTGACACCCCGGTTAAGGGAGGGGTAGTTTTGAGTACTGTGTGTCGGGACAGTGAGATCCGAGTGGCAGATTGCCCGTTTTATGGTGATTTGCTTGTACTGGACATGATTGCGTTTGACGTGATCTTGGGGATGGATTGGATGACGAGGTATCGGGTGTCGATCGACTGCTATCGTCGGCAGGTGGCCGTGGTATCGGGCGACACGATCGTCACTTGTGTTTTGGGCAGTAGGAGCGGAGTGCTCCTGTCTGTGTTGACCGTGGAAGATGAGACGGAGACCGTGCAGAGTAGAGAGCTGCCGAGAGTGGTATGCGAGTTCCCGGAGGTCTTTCAGGAGAATCTGGCAGGATTGCCGCCGGCGCGCGAGGTGGAGTTTAAGATCGACTTGATTCCGGGTACGGCGCCGATCTCTACGGCCCTGTATCGGTTTTCACCAGCCGAGTTGGTCAAGCTGAAGCGACAACTCGAGGAGTTTCGAGAGAAGGGTTTCATCCGACCGAGTGCTTCGCCTTGAGGAGCACCTGCCCTCTTCGTGAAGAAGAAGGGCGGAGCTTTGAGGATGTGCATTGATTACCGGAAGTTGAACCGGGTTACGGTGAAGAACCGTTATCCGATGCCGAGGATCGATGACCTGTTTGATCAGCTGAGAGGAGCGAAGTGCTTCTCGAAGATTGATCTTCGATCGGGGTACTACCAGTTGAGGGTTCTGGATGAGGATGTGGAGAATACCGCATTTAAGACTCGATATGGGCACTACAAGTTCTTGGTGATGTCGTTCAGGTTGACGAACGCGCCTGCAGTGTTCATGGATCTGATGAACGGGATCTTCCGACCCTACTTGGATCAGTTTTTCGTGGTGTTCGTAGATGTCATACTGATTTATTCGCCTAGTGAGGATGCACATGAGGAGCATTTGAGGACAGTGTTGACTTTGTTGCGTACTCACCAACTGTATGACAACTTGGAGAAGTGCGAGTTCTGGCTCGTAGAGGTGAAGTTCCTCGGGCATGTTGTGTCCCGAGAGGGTATACTCGTCGATCCGGCGAAGATCGACGCGGTCTCAAAGTTGGCAGGCCCAAGAGTGTCTTCGAGATCCGCAGCTTCCTAGTATTGGCGGGGTATTACAGACGGTTCGTCCATGACTTTTCATGACTAGCAGCGCCGATGACTGCCTTGACCCGCAAGGGAGCTGAGTTTTTGTGGACTGATGAGTGTGAGCACTCCTTCATCGAGCAGAAGGTTCATTTGACCACCGCACCCGTGTTGATAGTGCCGGAGCGCGGGGTCGGGTATGATGTGTACTGTGATGCGTCCGGTGAGGAACTGGGATGTGTGTTGATGCAGTCCGGGAAGGTAGTTGCATATGGCTCGAGACAGTTGAAGATACATGAGCGCAACTACCCGACCCATGATCTAGAGTTGGCAGTAGTGTTCTTTGCTCTGAAGAGCTGGCGGCACTATTTGTATGGAGAGCGATTCCGGGTGATTTCGGATCACAAAAGCCTCAAGTACATTTTCTCACAGCGTGACTTGAACATGCGCCAAAGGCGGTGGATGGAGCTACTTGAGGAGTACGACTTCGAGCTAACTTACCATCCGGGAAAGGCGAACGTCGTCGCCGATGCCCTGATTTGGAAGTCGACTCACTGTATTGCTAGCATATATGTCCGAGAGTGGGACATGATAGAGGAGCTGAGTATGTTTCGGCTCGAGCTCGATGAGATCACCGATCGCGTGGCCAAGTGTTCGTTGGTGGCGCAGCCCACACTTATTACCCGTGTGCTGGAGGCACAGGCCGGGGATACCGAGACGGCAAAGATCCGAGAGAGGATGATCAGCGGTGTTGACACCGAGGACTGGGTGCAGGGTACTGATCTGGGTCTGCGATACCGAGGGAGACTGTTTGTGCCGCGTGGTTGTCGAGATGATGTGCTGAGAGAGTCTCATCACTCCCGTCTTGCTGTGCACCCGGGTGGCACCAAGATGTATCGGGATATCAGGCGGCAGTTCTGGTGGAGTGGGATGGGTATAGCAGTGGCTGAGTTTGTTTCGAGATGCCTCACTTGCTTGCAAGTGAAGGCCGAGCATCAGCGTCCCGTTGGCTTGATACAACCACTACCGATTGCGGAGTATAAGGGGGAGCACGTCACGATGGACTTCGTGAGTGGCCTGCCGAGGTCACCGAGAAGGCATGATGCTGTTTGGGTGGTGGTCGACCGACTGACCAAGTCGGCACACTTCTTGGCCATGAGGATGACGGATACGGTTGATACTTTGAGTCGGTTGTATGTTCGGGAGATCATCCGTCTTCACGGAGTTCCGGTGTCGTTTGTGTCCGACAGAGATCCGCCTTTCACCACCAGATTCTGGGAGAGCTTGTAGAGAGAGTTGGGGACCGGGTCTTGCTTAGTACGTCGTATCACCCACGGACCGACAGTTAGTCAGAGCGCACTATCCAGATATTGGAGGATATGCTGCGAGCCTGTGTGTT
Organism: Erodium maritimum; assembly: GCA_963921825.1. Taxonomy (NCBI): domain Eukaryota; kingdom Viridiplantae; phylum Streptophyta; class Magnoliopsida; order Geraniales; family Geraniaceae; genus Erodium; species Erodium maritimum. The sequence continues at coordinate 49,303,788 of OY997591.1, forward strand.
GGACTTTCGAGGGTCATGGGAAGATCACCTGCCTTTAGCAGAGTTCGCCTACAACAACAGCTTCAAGGCCAGTATTGAGATGACACCGTTCAAGGCGTTGTATGGTAGGCCGTGCAGATCGCCCGTGTGTTGGGCAGAGGTGGGAGACCGGAGTCTACTTGGCCCGGAGATTGTCCAGGAGACGACCGAGAAGGTCGCACTGATTTGGGATCGGTTGAGGACCGCGCAGAGTCGCCAGAAGAGTTTTGCAGATAGACGACGCATGACTCTTGAGTTTTCGGTTGGTGATCATGTGTTTCTGAGGGTGATCCCGAAGAAGGGGCTTTTGCGGTTCAACCTCGGCGGAGGCAAGTTGGCCCCGCGGTTTATCGAACCTTTCGAGATCTTGAGCCGAGTTGGAGCAGTTGCCTATCGCCTGGCATTGCCACCGCAGCTAGGGAACCTGCATAACGTCTTCCACATATCCTAGTTGCGGAAGTACACTACGGGCCCCTCCTATGTCATTGAGTGGACGGACATCGAGGTGGCGGAGGATGTTTCGTATGAGGAGCAGCCAGTCAGGATTCTGGATAGGCGAGAGAAGGCCTTACGTGTGTAGTGGAAGCACCACATAGCAGAGTCGACCTAGAAGCGCGAGGACGAGGTCCGTGCGAAGTACCCCAACCTGTTCGACCATTGAGGTACGTCCGTTTTAAATTTCAAGGACGAAATTCTTTTAAGGGGGGTATACTGTAATGACTGCCCCAGTTAAAAGAATTATTATTTAAATTATTAGTTGGAACGTCGTTGGTTGGAAAAATGGCTGATTTTTGGGCCAAATTAAAAAGAAAAAGAAAACAAAAAAAGGAAAAGGGGAAAAGAGGAACAGGCCTGGACCAGGCCAGACTTGGGCCTAGTCAGCCGGACCAGGCCCAACACGTTGAGCCCAAGCCAGCCAACCCGAGCCCACTCGGCCTACACCCAAACCCTAGCAACTGTTCACCTTCTTCTTTGTTTCTGCGCACGCCTCCCGAGACCACGCTCTCTCTCTCTCTCGTTCTCACTCTCTCCTTCTCGCACCCGACGCCACCTTCAATGAGCTCTACTCCGTGTACGAATCAAATCACGTCGGCAGCTAAATTGGGACGCCGCCGCCGGAAACTTCTTGCTCCCGTTCTTCTTCCCCGAGCTCGAATCGCGCCACGCCGGCGACGGAGAAGACATCACGGGTTTGTACCTCTCTCGTCCCGTTTGACTTCCCCGACAACGTCCGCCTGAAACCCGCTTCGCGGTGACGCTGGTTTGGGACGAGTTCAGCCGGAACGACGCCGGAGAACCCTCACCCTCGCCAGATCTGAGATGGAGGAGGCCGTTGGTTGCACGCCAACCACCACCGTCCTTGTCCAGGTCAGGCCGGCGCTTTATCGTCACTCATGTGCACCGCCGCGCGTCCTTTGAGCTCCCCTGACATCGCCGCCGCCCTTGGGATTGACCGGAACCCTAACCCTCGCCCCTTCCCCATCTCCAGCTCAGGCCAGAACCAAGACACGGGCCAGGCTGGGCCTCGAGCCAGGCCAGGTCTCGGGCCAGGCCAGGTCGGGTCTGGTCGGGTCTGGGTCGGGTCTGGGTCAGGTCTGGGTCCGAGTTCGGACCGGGTTTGGATCCGGGTTGGGCCTGGATCCGGGTCGGATTCGGGTCAAATTTGGGCCGGATCAGTTTTGATTATTTAATTAAATAAAATCAGATTTAATTGTTTATCAAATTTAAAGGATTTAAATTGGAGAATTTAAAGAACTTATTTGCTAAATTAGAGGACTGATTCGGACTGAACCGGGACTGATTACCACATTTACTTGTTAAAACCAGACTTTGACCTCGATCGTAGAGAAGACCGGAGGTAGCGAGCTAGGACGTCAGCAGCTAGGAGTTGCTCGTTGTTTATTTTGAGATAGGGAAAGTAGCGAATACCGGTTTAATTACGGAAAGTTACTAGTATATGCATGATTAGGTAATAATAATAACTGGAAAGGTCCCAGTTGGCATATAGGATGTGATTCACTAGAATAACCGCTTTCAATTACATTAATAACCAGACGAGTCTTAGTGTGCGTATAGGATCTCATTCACTAGTTTAATTGCTTTCTTTATCTGGGAAATTGCCGTGCTGGTAGAATGGCCATGTCGAGCCTTAGGATTGTGTGCCGTGTGAAATGCCTGATCTTTGATTGAGATGCATGTTGTGTGACTAAGTGCCGATAAGATTAAGAACCACGATTGAAATACTCGTTGTAGCATGTTATAATTATGTGTGGGCAAGTGTGCCGTGTTTGATGTGATGTGAACCCTTGGTTGTGATATGATCGGGTGAATGATAGACCGATTGTGTGTTATGGTGAGTTGGCTCGGTTGGATACCGTGGTCGAACTATGGCATTGTGATGCGTGTTGGTCTCTTGATGTGTGTTCCAATAGGATTTGAGTCCGGTATGTTACCTACACCGAGAGAGTATGCCGGTGTAGAGTATCGAGGACGAGGATGGTTTAAACATTACCCCGATGCTTTGTGGTCCGGGAAGGCGTACGACCTAGGTATGAGCCGGTCAGTTATACGTGAGGCCCCGATTATGTGGGACGGAAAGATGTCCGACCGAGGGATTTCCGGTCTGGGATGTTACCCCGAGTCTGTGTGACGGGAAGATATCGGAATCGATGTTGTGTGTTCCGGTACGATATAAATAGGACGGGCTGTGATAGCCGGTGATATTGAGAACTGTTGTGTCGATTTTGTGTATGTTCTGCTGTGTGCTGCTTGCTTGATATTTGGCTGTGTGCATTTCTTTTAATGGTAACAATGGCCTCATGATACTCTGTTGTGACTGGTAAATCCTGGGAACGTTGTTAGTAGTTATGCTCTACTAGTATGCCCTAATTAGACGGTTACCCGTGGTATTGAACTAATGTTCATAACTTTAACTACTTTTCCTACAGAGCGAAAGCTCACCCCTTACATTGTTGTTTTTCAGGTGTTGAGCGGGATCAGTATTAGCAGGATTCTCGGAGTTGGGAACTGACGAGGGTCTTGGCTAGTGTCTAGAGACGTACAGTTTTTACTGCTGTTTTGAACTCTTTTACTACGTGTTTTTACCAAGCTGTTGACTCGTGTGGATTTTCGGAACTTTAAATTGCTACTTGAGACCCTCTTTCTTTATTAAACTGCTTTATTAATTATTGTTTTAAGTTCGCGTCTCGAGTCCGGTCAAAACCGGATTTGGGGCGTGACATATACGGCGACGATTCGCGACGCTAGAGGCGAGCTTGCACCAGATCTGGTCTACTCGACGCCATCCATAGGTTACTCCAGACGGTCCCGGACAGCGAAGCTTCTGGACGAAGCCGTCTATGGGTGAGCCTCTGCTCGATCCGTCGCCTTCGACGAGCCCGAAGCTATCGACCCTGCCGTGGCTGGTGGCCCAAGAATCTTCCAGAGAGGTCGAAGGTTGTGAACTGAAGGAGGGTTGTGAAGTGGCGCAGGTGGATGGTGTGAATTGTGTGAGGAAGGGAAAAGGGAAGGTTTTAGGGCATGAAAGCTGCGAGAATATGTTAGGTATTTTTTTTTAAATTAGGGTCATGTGCATAACGGACGGAAAACTAACGTTAGGTATGAAAGTGAAAAAAAAACGCATTGTAGGGTACGGAGGAGGTACAAATAAAAATTAGGGTATTGAGGTGACAATGAACAGATAGTTAAGATATTAAGGTGACAATAACCCAAGATTTAAAACAAATCTGGTAAATTAACGAATATAATAGGTTTTAAAATATTTTATTAAAAAAAGTCAACATTGTTCATTTAAGGGTTGGTGTAATTTTTTGAACTACTTAGGGGTATTTTGGTCATTTGCTGAAAAAGTTAAAAAAGTCAACAAATCATGTAATTTTCGTAGATTAGAATAGTCATTTGAAATCCTTGAACAGGTTTGGGTAATCAGTTGTAATTATCCCGAAAAATAGAAAAGGAAAAACACAAACAATTTTTTTTAACCATTCGAATGGAATGCCAAAATATTGTGCTCTCTATTCTAGGGTTTGCAGGCTTTGCGATTCAGTCGTCTTTCATGGCTAGGTCGACATCAACGGCGAGCGGAGAAGGCGGCGAGGCAGATGGGGTCCATTGGGGGCCGCGTCTGGTGGATACCGGCGAACGAGGGCTACCTCCGGTGGCGGGGGAGGATCTCGGTCGCGGTTGGGTGGAGCCGGAGGAGGAGACGGAGCAGGGCTCCGAGCCTTCGACGAAGGAGACGCCAGTGGAGGAAGTCACGCCGGTGGTCTCGACTGGACTCTGGTCGGGGAGGGAGACGGGTCTCCCGGAGATGCAGTTCTCGGCAGTGCCGGTGGAGGAGGAGGGCTGGGTAGTGGGAGGTCGCGTCCGTTCCGGGCCACCCACCCTCCGTCGTACGGCGGCGAAGGGTCCCAGGCCACGCCGGTTGGGTGCTGGGGAGAGCCGGTGTAGGGTGGCTCGGGTGGTTGTTGCTGTAGATGAGGCGGTGGTGCATGGCGTGGATGGCGCGCCGGTGGTGCATGGCGTGGATGGCGGGCCGGTTGTGATCTCATCGGACGCGTTGTTAGGGACGGAGGGGAAGATGGGGTCACCGGGGTCGGAAACGGAGCTGGCAGCGAGGGAGGCGCCGGAGGAGATGCCTTGGCAGCGAAGACAGGGGAAGGAGCCCATGGCGGCTAGGGTTTCGCCAGTTCGGGCCAGGGAGGAAGCGGGCTTGGGCCGAGAGTTCATGACCGATGCCCGTAGGCCTGCTCGACCGCGGACTGGGCTGGGTCCTCATCCGGGCTGGACCCGGGGCGGTGTGGGAGACGTGGCGAATTGGGCCGCCCGATATGGGGCGGGTCGGGGTGCACATGGTGGGCCGGCCTTTACGGGCGGGGCGGATCCGAGGACCAGGACAGATCGGGTGCCTGACTTGACTTTCAGGGGCGAGCCACTGGTGACTAATGGAGCTGATAGGGGGGAGCATGTGGAGCTGGACCGTCAGATGGGGGCTATGCGGATCAGGGAAGTCGTGGTCCCCGTTCAGGAGGTTACGGGCAGGGGAAACTTTTATAAGTACGCGATGGCAGCTAAGGTCCTGACCTCCAAGACCGTATTCTGGAAGTCAGTGGTGGCACGTATGGAGGACGTCTGGGGGATGAAGGTCGAGGCAAAACCACTGGAAGGTGGTCTAGTGTCCTTTTTCTTCAGGACGGCAAAGGAAAGGGAAAGGGTCCTTCTGGGGGAACCCTGGTCCTTTAGGGACTCTTTGGTCCTGTTTACGGATCTGAGAGCGCATATGCAGGTTAGTGACCTGCAATTCCACCACTTCTCGGTTTGGGCGCGGGTCTCCAATCTGCCGGTAGGGGCCTGAACGAGGGATGTGGGCTTCAGGGTTGGAAACGCACTGGGCGTCTGTCAAGGTGTAGATGTTGATAAGGACGGGCTCTGTTGGGGGTACTTTATGAAGGTTTGGATCAGGGCAGATATCAGGATTCCTCTGCAGAGCCAGCTTTGGTTCCGCCTCTCTGTCTCGCAGGTACGGAAACGTCTGTTAATTTCCTATGAATTTTTACCTGAACATTGCTTCGGGTGCTGCTGTGCAGGTCACCTCTTTCCGGTCTGTCCGGTTGTGGGCAGCTCGAGGTGTGTATCCCTGAGAGCACCTGGGGATCCGCGGTCGGCCTTGGAGAAGGCGAAGCACGGGAAGGCCATCCCGGGAACGAACTGGACCTACTTAGGTGGGTCGGACAGAGGTGTAGGGGGGTCGAACAGAGGTTTCCGAGCTAAAGAGGCCCCACGCACACCAGGGAGGACGGAGAGGCCGGGGTGGTGGGGGCGCAGTCAAGCAGGGGTCGAGGAGGATCGAGCCGCCTGGATGGCAAGGGATGAGGCACCGTCACTATCAGGGAATAAGAGGTTAGTGCGGGAGGAGGAGCCGGATGAGGAAGAGGACTCGGCGGCGTCCAATGGGGTTTCACCTACAACGGCGGGGGGCTCCAAGCACCCTCGCCTCCAGGAATGAGTCCGACAGGGGCCAGGGAGGGGTTGGTCGGTTGTACCTTGTCCCTGGTGTATAGGTGGCATTGGTACCACCAACAGCTGACATGTTACTACCCTACCACTTCGGGGTCAACATTCTCGCGTTCAGGAGCCCTACCACTATCAAGCAAGGGAGGACGACGCACGCTGACATACCGGGGGAGTAATTGGTCCACCGTTGTTTACTTATCCTCTGGTCTGCTCGATCAGTTCCTTTTGGTTGGCGTACACTGTATTGGTATCTGCGGATGCTACCGCAGTACCAAATCCCCGACTGCAATTATGCTACAGAGCACTTTTACTCTTTATGCACTTGTTTTTCCAATTATTCTAGTTTGGGCTATGTACGGTGACTTCCCGTTGTGGGGTCTCCGAGTTTCTTTATATTAATGAATATCGTCATTTCCTTTCAAAAAAAAATGGAATGCCAAAATAATAGGTTTATTGAGTTGACTCAATAATTCATGTTCAATTTAGTAATGAAACAACACCCCCTAAATTTATTTTATATAGGTAATAATTAAATATATTTTACGATCATCAAAACTGTAATATAAAAATTACAATCGTAAAATTTCTAAACTACAATAAAATTTTAAAATAAATTAAGACTATAAAATTAATACTAAATTTAAATATTAATAAATTCTCTAGTATCCTGTATTTAAACATTAATAAATATTAGATACTATCAGGCCACATATTATAACCGGTTATCTATAGGATCTGGTATCCGAGGTTCAGGTGATCTGGATATTCGTATTTTGGACCGAATTTTGTCCAATTTCGTCCGGTTACGTTATTTTCCTAATCGGATCGGTTCGGATTTATTCGAATTTCTGATTTTTTTGGCACACCCCTGTTATTATTAAATTATTACGTAACTCGTCTTTATTACATAAATTGTTTAATCACGTAAATTCCAAATTGATTTCTCATTTGCATATTGTTTTTTTCTTTGATTGCTACACATAATTTGCATTCCGGCATTTGTTTTTTTTATAAACAACATTCAGCCGTTTTTTATCAATAACTAATTCTATGGGTGTTTGTTGGATTCTTTAGAGCGTCGATAGTTGTAAGAGGTTATATCACCTCGATTCATCTCAACACATCTGATTGATAATTGTGATAATTTATCACAACTTACAACAATAAACTTATCCTATATTACATTCAAAATATTGATTTGATGTTCAATAATTGTTTTTTGACTAGAAGGTGCAATATTATAAATTTAGAATTCAATTACATAGATGTGCGCCAGGGAACATGATCCCTGACCACTAGGAAAGAACAGACACAGAACACAAAGTTCGTAGTTATTTGAAGTACTAGAATCGTCACTGACGATATTAAAATGCCATATAGGTAGGAGGGAAGGGTGAGGGATGAGAAGATGATATTGGAAATCCCACTCCAAATCTTCAGCAAGGACTGCATCAGTAGTAGGAGGAAAGACTTTCACTAAGGACCCCTCCCAGAGTTAGTGCCTAAAGCCTAGGGGCCCTATCATTCCTCCTGGGGGGCTGTCAGCCAGCTCTCGCTTGATCATCTCGGGGAGCATCAACAACAGTCCTCTTCACTCCTTCAGTAACAGTTCTTCCACTATCACTGAGCCCAATTGGAATGGGCGCTGAAACTTCAATGACCCGGCCACTAGAGAGCTGGCTGCTCACCAAAATTTTCCATCTGGGATCCACATTCCCGGGCTGGGTACTAACCCGAGCCTCTGTATGTTAAGATACATTGATCGGGGAAGCACACATGCTTCTTCCTCGAGACGAGGAGCCTTTAGATACAATGTTCGACGAAATCTTCAAAAAGCCTGGTAGTACGCATGACGGCAACTCAGTCCAGTCTGTCGCATATATCTTCACCTCCTTATCCCTCTGAAACTTTAGGATATAGATATCATACTATAGAGTTCCCCGCAACTCCTGCTCGCAGTCCCGCACGATGTGCCCAATTCTCACGCAATTGAAGTAGAAGCTCAGGAGCTTCGTATAGGTAAGGTCGATCTTCACGGGATTCGCAAACTCCTTGAATACGAGGACCATTCCCCGCTTGAGAGGATGTTCAAGAAGGTGCCAATAACGCAGCCTCACAATACCTTCTCAGTACATACCCCACTGGTCGCATGGTACCTCCACACAAGCCCACAATGCATCCCCGATCGTCTCCCATGTTGCCTTTGTCCGAATCAAAGACGACAGACCCTGAGCGTCGACCCATAATTGTAGGCGATCCAATGCAGCCAGGTCCCGAGCATAGGGGTTCAGATCACCGAGCAAGAGGGGGCGCCTATCAAAGCACCAGAGCTCATTGCCCCGGACCCATGATCGCTCATCCGCCGTCCAGAAGTAGAAGCCGAGGATACCCTGGCCGAGGTCCTTGACAACAAGTCCTTCCACAGCTCGCCTCCACACAGTGGTGATGACACGGAGGATGATATCCTTTCGGGGTGGTTTCAACTCCCACAACTTACCCTCCAGTCCCCACTGCTGTCGGGCGATGAACGAGGAGTAGGTCAGGGAGTACGGGGCCATAACCTTAAACCTCGTCTTCATCCTCGAGTGAGAAAATGAGAGTCCATCCTGGAGGGCCGTCATGGAAGCTAGTAGCTCCGGGAAGGCCACAGCGGGAGGGGAGGGGTTCCTCCAACGAGAGGGCCACCTCCCAGTCACGAGCCATGCCAGCCGAAACAATGCATAGAGAGGGAATAATCGGGATCCTGTCCCGATTGGGAAGACAACGACCCAAGCCCAACGCCTCCACCGTTGTTCGTGGAAAGTCCTCCATCGGCACCTTCCCACGCACCGGGTCCTGTTGTAGAGGAGGAAGTGGATCGACCTGAGGAGCAAGAACGTAGGTAGGAGATGCAGGAAAGACGGCGTCCTGTGGTGGCGGCGAAAGAGCCAACGAGACGGTTCCGTTGTAGGGAGGAGATGGAGGAGAGTCGGTGGCCTATGGTGGCGACGGACGAGCCAGCAAGAAGTTGCTTCGGGCGAAGCAACAATCTTCGCCTTCCCCGGACGGTCTCGTCGTGGTTTGCCGGCGATTGGTGGATTGGAGGCTCCCATGGAGAAGGGAACCAGTGCCGTAGAGGGGGATCGGATCGGTGGACTCGTCGGAGTTGCAGGAAGCTCTGAAGGAGACTCGGTTAGGGTTTGCTTCAACTTCCTCCTACGCCGGATTTTGAGGCCAGCGGTTCTACGATTGAAGACATAGTCTTCGAGAGAGAATCCTGCACCAGGGCGACGAGACAGGACCGATAGAGAGTATAACAGTGGTGTCTTCGAAGCTATCGACAACAGAATCAGACCTAAAGAACACCATGATCGCAGATAGTTGGATGAGTAGGACTAAGGTCTACTCTCAATTAGCGAGAGAACGATATTTAATGTTCAATAATTCATAAACAAACAACTTATTGACTTTCATATTTTCAGATATTGAATTTCAAAGGAACTTCCTGAAAATGATTGAAAGACATGTTTTTTGAACAATGTATAAAATCACCAAACATGGTTAATGGATCATTGGTCCCCCATTATATGTGAATTTTGGTAGCTCAAATAGATTGACAATTTCACATAACAAAATAAGTCAATTTGCAACAGGAGAACGTAACTACATATGGACAGGAGGTCCTCGTATCTTTCTCGATCCATGTATTGGAAAATTAACTAATATTGACTCAACCGTATGTATATCCAACAACTAGAAAAAACCTTAGTTTGCTAGGTTTTGAATGTTTACTTGGCCCGCAAGTATTCTCATCCCCACCAACTCAATGATAGTCTCGAGGTTTACACACTACTCTTCGATTCCATTCCGTATTCTTTATTTTCATCTCTGATTATACTTAATGTAAACATTATTTCTATACATATCATTTTTACGACGAAATATTTGTTTGATAAAAAGTATTGAAATGTGTTATATGATACCAATATTCAGTTGATAATTTCAGACGATCTTAGAATGAAAACATATTTTGATCAATGCGGAAAATAACATCTAGTATGTTACTCCAAAAATAATTACAATATGAAAGAGTTGACAAAACAAGTCTACGAAAACAATTCGCACCAGACAAAATTTTGAGAATCTATAGTTAGACAAAGTGCTCTGACTATCCATATATTAAGGGCTATATAATTTGTTTCAACTGATGAAAAAAAATCAAATGTGTATGCAACTACTTGGAAGCAATATTGTTAAGGTAGAAGGCAACCTTGAAAGCAATCCGAGAATGTAATAGAAAGACCTAACATTGGACCGCTCGAAAGGTGATTAAACCCAAATGGGAGTGGAGATTGAATAGAAATGGTCCCTATCCACTTCAAATATGTTGAGACAGGTGATGTATGCCACGTCACATACCGTATCTGATGTTGTGTCTCACCGGTGTGAGCTTTCACCGAGAAAGGAGACCTCTATGGCTAACCTACGAAACCTCTCGTTTGAACAGTCAAATCATCAGGTAACGAGAACACCACATGAGTCATAATTGGCTTTTGGTCGGCTGTTTTGGTGATAAAACCCCAAAAAATATGTCATCCAACTATTTTCTTAAACATAAACGTGTTCGGATAACTCGTTTTTTGGGACTATGTTTACCCGTTATTTATATAATCCAAAAATAGGGATTTATATTTAGTTTCGATTTTTATGTTATTTCAGATAAAAAATGAACATGTGTTAGGCACAGAGTATCTTGAATTCCTAGTACAATCAGATTCAACATGTTCAATGGAGAGGAGAGGAGACCTTGAGATTCTTTTCTAGAGGTATGAAAACTCTCAAAACCTTATGTTCCAAAAGAGTTCCACGAAGATACAGATTATTAGAGGTAGGGTTCAAGTTGTAAACAAACTATATGAGATGGAGGCCTCGACTCGTTGTCATTGCGAGGTTCTAGCATCGGTTCGAATGTCCTCGTTTAAAGATAATCCTAGAAGTTTATTTCTAGGATGCAAGAAATACAACGCAGTTGTATGAACTAAAACCTTTTCTTTTTGCAACTAGATATCAAAACCATAGATGAACTAGAACAAGCAAAGATTGAAACATTGGATTCTCTTATATATATTTTTCACCTTTAAAATAATAGGCTATATTTTAAACAATTGGATTAGGCAAAATTGATAATTTCAATATTACACTGATAATGACATTATGAGACGGTATGATTTTTCATGAAATTAGGATTAAAGTGTTTCTTGTTTTTTTTATCAACAAAACATTATATAAATTTTCTCCCCATTCAGAGAGGGAAGAGGGAGGACAAAGGTTCTAGCTACAGAGTCTTACAAGCCAACGGAAACCAATGAGATAGCAAAATAAATCACAACATGACTGAAATATCTTGAGCATTTGACTTGAATTCCTATAAAACTACAATTCAGATGATCAACATGAGGATGGCCTTGAAGCACCATGATACTGGCTATCATTTGATGAACTAGACCAAAGAAATCTGCAGGCAATGAAGGAAGAATCTATATAGAATGGACCTTGATAGAATCTGAATTTGCAAGAAATTGCTGAATTCTCACAACTGCAACACCAGGCCAATGATAATGAAATCAATATCGCAATCTGAACAAAACGGTATAAGGATATGCAATGATGAAGGATGGAGATATTGGTTGCCCATATTTAGATTATATCCCAATTTTGTGGGTCAACACCTCCTGTAGATATTGAAAGGATGATGATCCTTGAATAATGCTCTATATGATGATGAACTGCATGAAAAGATGTTGCTGTAAATTCCACAATCCAACTCTAGGCCAACTGAAAGACTACAAAATGTGATGAAGAGTTGCTTTGTAGAGAGTTGAAAAGGAAAATATACCAGGAAAGAACTAGAAAACGAGGAACACTCATATCCTAAGAGCTAATGCCCACACAAAAAAATAACCAACTGAAAGGGAAAAGAAAACCCACACACCAAACAAATAGAGAGAAGCAAAAGATGAGAAGCCTTACCAATCCTCACCCACGTCCCTTCCTGAAACCCCAAGATGAAACATATTAATAGGGATGCAAATAACCATCACTACAGGCTTACCAACACAAAACAAAACCGGAGTTCCACCCAAGAACAAAGTTCAACAAGACTGAAAAGATTTCTACCCCAATATTAGGTTGACTAAATATTTCTTGACTTTGCTCTTGAACAACTTGTGGGAGATGAAGTCCAAATATGATATGGGAAGTAATAATTCTGATCAAAATATGGTCATTCCCAACTATAGGATTTACTTTGAATTTTGAGGCATATGACAGATGAATCTACTCAAAGGCCTTGAAAAATAGCCTCATTTCTAGCAAGCCAAATTTGTCAACAGTTCAGCTTCAAAATATTACCCCAATTTTTTTTTATATCTATGAGGGACCAAATAATACCAATATGTGATCATAAGTTTGTCACTGGCAGAATTTACCCAAGAAAATCCCGACCAATCAACCACCAAACACCAGGCCTCCCATGCTTTCTAACAATGTAATAGTATGTGACCTGTATCTTCTAGATCCCAAGAACAACTGGGGAAGAACATACCATTGAGATTAATTTCCATTCCCCTAACTTCCAAGAAGAATTTAGATGGAATTTTTCAAGAGATGTCATCCAACAAAAGACTGTGATTTTTGAGGGAACACTAGGACTCACAAAATCTACCTTAATAATATTACTCTTAATTTGTCATCCTCTACTTATCATGTTAGAACGGTGAATTTATGTTGTTTTGTTATGTATAATTTTTTTTGCATAATTAGTTGTTAATGCTCGGAGAAAAAAATGTTAAGAACGTAGGATCATGTACGAACCCCTTCTCTCTAGATTCTTCTGCAACCCTAGAAAAGTTTCCCCCTTCTCTCTTCTTTGTTGCTGCCGGTGTCTTCATTGGCCTGGCCATGAGAGCCACTAGTGGTGCTCCTCCCACCCGATCTCCATTTCTCCTTGACCAATTTTTCTTTCTCCTCAACCTACTTCTGCCCTTCCCTCCTCCTATCTCTTGGCCGCACATCTTCACCGGTGTTTTGGTCTGATTTATATGTGGCAGATCCTTCCTCACCGATCTGGTGATGTTGAGCACAGATCTACCTTCCATCTTTGGTTCCTTCTCTTAGGGTTTTTATTTTCTTCACGTTGCTTCTCCCCCTTTTGTTGTCTCCGTCGGTTTGGTCTTTGGGCTTTGTTGTGGTTCCATTGTGGGTTCTGAGCTTTTAGATCTGGTTTAGAGCTCTTCGGTTGGAGTTGTAGTTGTGGAATGATTTGGATCTCAGATATGTCATCGAGTTCTCATTGGCGTAGTGACCTTCGCTTGCCCCTTCGTCCCTGCTTCATACAAGATCGCCTTTTCTCTTGTGGTCGTCGTACGGGTGTTGGCCTGTGTCGAGATTTGATTCCTTCAGATCAGATATGAGGGACGTCGGTGGCTTCTTTCTTTCTTCGTGAAGGTCAGTTTGGTAAGAACCCTTTTTCTTTGCATCTCTTCTTATGACCCTGGCCCTCCTCCTTGTCTAATTGATTTTGTAATTTTTTCTCGGTGTTGGCCGGATTTACTTATCGATGGGGTGGGGGGGGGGGGGGGGTGGGGGGGTGGGGTTGGTGAGTATAGGTGTTGTCGGTGTTATGGATTCCTCCTGATTTGTTAATCTCGTCTTACTCTCGGTATCATCTTGATACTAGCTCACCACCTTTTTGGGGATTTTCTCTCAATGTATGCTGGAGGAGTCTTAACCTTGGTTTCGGTGAGCTGAGTGTGAGTCGGGTTTTATCAGACTGGGGACTATTTCCGGGTTTTCATTTGATTATTGGGTTTTGGTGTTGGGCTTTGGAAGCTTTATATCTCTTTTCCTCTACTGTTCTGTGGTTTTTCTGGGTGGTTTTGTTTGATTTTGTTTCTTGTTTGTTTTAGTAGTTGGACCTTGTTGGCTTAGTGCACTTATTTTTGGTTTTATCTGATTCTAGATCTTGTTGGTTTACTTCCCCTTGTTGGGATAGTTTGTATTCTTATCTGTTCTTGTCACTTACTCTATGCTAAGCTAGAGATTGCCTTTGTTTGTAAGTAACTGTTCTTGAGTGTTTCCCTTGGCCTTGTCTTTTTTACAAAGGCAAGGTCCATAAAAATTTACTGATAAAAAAAAGAACGTAAAAGAAAAATTGTCAAAGTGAACAAAATATTACTCTAGAGCTTTCTAGAGAGAGAGTCAGTGGCCTCTCTCTAGAAAAACCTACACCCCCTTCATCCGCACGCCGCCACTCGTTGCTCCTTTCTCCGTCGGTGGCTTTCTTGTTCTCCTTGACCATGGCGGTTGCTGGCGGTGGCAAGCTTCCTTTTGTGTTCCCTTCGTCCTCTCTACCTTCATTCGTTGAAGCTTAGTGCGGTTCTCTTCTCTCCGACGGTGGTGCGGTGCCCAGATCTGATCGTGGGACGTCCTTCTCGCATGCATCGACGCGGATCTGGTGCACTCCACCTTGTTCGTGTTGATGGGTCCTTTTCACGGCGTCGGGGCGTCTCGATTCGGGCCGTGGGATGCCTTTCATCACTTTCCTCGATGATGATTGTCGAGGATCTGGACACCTGCGTTGTGTTGAAGGTTGCTCCTCTGGCGTAGCTGTGGTGGTGGATTTCTCCTTAGATCCCGGTGAATGATTCAGATCCGGTCGTGGGTCAAGTTTCTTTCTACGTGGAGGATCCTTGCGGTTTTGCCGACTTCGCTGTTGAGACGATCTATGCTCAACCTTGGTTGCTCTGTCCTTGGATTTGGATCCAGATTTGAGGCTTCTTCTTAACAGGGTTTGCCTTGCGAGGTCGGAGGTAAGGTTCTCCCCTTTCCTTCTTTCTTTGTCATTGATATATTCTCTCCTCCCTTGACTCCAATTTCCGATTGACCTTCCTTCTTCCCGTATGCATGGTGCTACGTGCTGGCCGGTTAAGAGGTGTTGGCCGCCGACGAGACTCTGGGACTTTTTTCCTCTGAAAGTCTATTGGTTGATTGGATTGGCTTTTAGGGTTCTGGTGGATCCCTTTTGCCCTCAAGAAACTCCTTCAAACATGCCCAAAGATGAGCTTGTCACGCCCCAATTTCAATAAAACCGAACTCGGGACGCGAACGTTTAAAAAGATACAACACTTGAAACCTGTTTTGAATAAACACTTTGAAACATCATTTGTTCAACAAAATAGTATTTACAGCTTAAAACATGTCCCAACAAGTGGACAAAAGTATGGTATCCGTCGCTAGACTCAAAATAAACCCAGAATCCCGCTCCTAGCTCTTCAAGCTTCAAAAGCTCACCTAGTCCAACCTGCGATCAGTACCTGTAGGAAAAGCAGCTAGGGGTGAGCGTTCGCTCACCACCACGGATAACAGACTGACCACGGCATAATTAGCAGACAATGCCGGTAACACCCACAACAAACTCAACTCCGGGGATCACTGTCCCCAACTCAAGCACTTCGACTGACAAACACCCACGGTGACCTTCCTCGAACGACTCAACACTCAAACACATAAGTAGACCCGACACAACGATTGACAACCTCTTCCCAAGACTCAAAAGACCACCACGCAACACCCAAGATCACAAAGGATCGCACACCAAAACAAGATCACAAAGGATCACACACCAAACAAGATCACAAAGGATCACACACCAAACAAGATCACAAAGGATCGCATACCAGCTGCTCAGTAACCAATCTCTGTCCCTCGCCCTTTCCGATCCCAGTCGGGCCAGGCGGTCGACCTGTCTCAGGCACTCATGGCCTCCCAAGACACACCAACAGTAAAACACGGACTCAACAGCCTCACAGGCACCCACGGCCTCCCAAGACACACCGACAGTAAAACACGGACTCAACAGCCCCACAGGCACTCACGGCCTCCCAAGACACACTGACAGTAACTCACGGGCTCAACAACCCCACGGGCACTCACGGCCACTCAAACCACCAACAGCAAAGACACGGGTTCACAACCCCACGGGCACTCATGGCCACCCAAAACACCAAAGGTAAAGACACGGGTTCAACGACCCCACGGGCACTCATGGCCACCCAAAACTCGACAATAATACACGCTCGCAACTTACCGAGACTCTAACTCGTAAGCCAGCTAAGAATGCTTGCAACCCCCCGAGATTCTAACTCGGTCAGGCCAGCCAAAGACACCAACCTTAGTACACGGGCTCTCATGGCCACCCAAGACACAACAGTAATACCCGGGCTCTCACGGCCACCTAAGACACGACAGTAATACACGGGCTCTCATGGCCACCCAAGACATAATTACACAAACAACCTCTGGCATAACCAATGCCTCCAACAATCCTAATATCAACAGTTTCACAATCAACCTCCGGGCATGGTCATATGCCTCCAGTACTCCTAACATCGATAAGTTCACAATCAACCTCCGGGCATGGTCATATGCCTCCAGTAATTCTAATAACGCTAAGTTCTCTGATCCTACGACACTACTAAGTGTCACATGCATTTCCAATATTTTCTACGTTCCCGTATCATGCATTTCTAATGTTCGATAACCTACTCAACCCACGACACCCCGGTGTCACATGCAATTCTACAGTTAACTTTCCCTAGTCAGGGCCGAGATCCGGCTACTTTTCCCTACCTCGTGCGTGTTCTTCAAAAGTTCCCAAATAAGCCACGACGTGATCTCCGTCACTCGCCTAGCTTTCCTTGGCCCCGGTCCGCAGCACGATCTAAAAGAACATAATTTAAAGGCACTTAACAACTCGCAGGAATAAACTGAAAATCATTAAACTTGATGCCCAAACTTAGCCCCGACAATGTCGATCACTCCCAAACTCCCCAAATACTCGACATTGTCGATAAGGGACCCGTAAAGGCCCGATTCGCCCGACATGGCGAATCTGCCCGGGTTTTGTAAATGCCCTTCCGGGGCTCCAAAAATTCCCGTTTTCGTTTCTACGGTCTTAGAATAATTCAAGGGTCCCAATGTACTTGACCGAATCGAATTCCGACTCCCGAGTCAATTAATTTCCGTTTCAAGTTTCTAAAACCCGTTGAATGCAACTTTCGCATTTTAATTTTGATTCGGTTGTGGATAAATGGTCCGAGGAACGTTCTAAACCACCCGAACACAAGAACCCGATACCCGGGCATGTGGGCCCCACACGACCATAATGGGATAAATTCCCTTTTCGCCCCAAAACGTTCCTAACGAACTCCAAACCTCAACCATTCATCTTTAAACCATTCTTAAACAAAACCCAACCTTAATCAACCCATTTAAACTCAAACCCTAAAATTCAAATGTTCCAAAACGAAAATCGGTTAGATGCTCACCGTAGAGAATGTCGATGTGAGCTTGAATCTTCTATCGTTGAGACGATCCAACGGTTTGGTCGACGAGAATCACCAAAACCCTAAACTTTCTTCTCCTTTTCTCGCCACCTTCTCTCCTCTTTCTAACCCCTTTCTCTCTCTTCAACTCCCCCTTTTAGTTTCTGTTTTGCCGAAACCACCTAAACCTTCCCTTTTATTTGTTTTTAAAAAAATCAAATCTAACTCCCTTATTTACAACTACCACACATTCTTCTTTTTGTTTTGTTCAATGTTACCTAACACCACCACATTGATGACGTGTGGCAAAGTGGGTCCCACACCTTTTGGAAAATATCTCCTAAATATTTTCCAATCAGATTCGCGAAATTCGGACGTTTCGGGCCCCGAACGAGCACTTTTTCCAAGAAATTACGAAACTTCACGGGGTACAAGGAAACGGCTCAACTAAGACCGCTGCGACGACGCCTAAGCTTTTTGGATCCAAAACGGTCCTCGAATGGACCAAAACGTCGCCCGGTTGACTTTTCCAAGCGAAAAGTCAACATTTCCCAAATTGATCAGAAAGTTGCCCTGAGTCCCCCGGAACTCACTTTGGTCGATATCGGGGTCAACTTAAGTCCGGTATGACCCTCGGGGTCCAATTCCGGTTCAATTCAGTGTCTGCTCAAATTTTTTAAATTTTCCTGTTTTTCGCAGGTTTGACTGGCATTGACCGAGAGTGGTTATTACAGAGCCTCTATCCATTAACTGATGGAGTGTCTCACCAACTAAAGTGAAGAGTAGAGGAAATAATGAGCAACCATGTCTCAATTTTTTTATATAATAAAAGTAATAAAACAAAGACTTCAAATAAAAAAAACTATATAATTTGGTTCTTATGTCACAACTTCTTCCCTTTATCATTAATTTACTATTCACATACAAGCTCATCATCATCACCATTTTCTTTATTTTCACCTGATTCAGTAATATTTATAGATTCTTACTCTTCACTATAGTTTTCTATCATATTCCTCTTCATTATCAATTGTTCCTACTTTATCTAATTGTTGACCTTGAATCAAGGCCATGCCAATGACCTCCTCGTCAAACATTTATCCCGGAGTAGAAGATTTTGTCTCTTCATCCTCGACCGATTGATAACATCCATATGTATGTCGTTCATTATCAGTTATCATGTTATGTAGGATAATACAGTCATCGATGATATCTGAGATGTTGACATGATTGGGTAATAATTTGCTAACGAGCTTACATAACATCAAATACTCGTTCGACATCCTTTTTTGTCCCCTCTTGGTATTGAGAAACATGTGTGCTTATCCGACATGGGTACTTGTATTGTTTTTACTAGTATCGTCTAAGGTGGTCTACAGAAAAACCACTATCACCGAGGAAACAAAAACTAGTAATTTTAGAGGCGACACTGATAATGTAGAAGAAGAGAATGTTAAGGATGAGTCTTTTAATATAATTTATTTTAAGTAACTTCATTATGTAATTGTGGATTCTTTTATTAAAGTTCAAAGACATATGTTTTAATAAAAACCGTATCCATGTTCGACAATGTTTTAGATGATTCTGATTTATTTAATGCATTGTTCACTGATCTACTCACCAAGAGCTGGAGCGTTGAAATATTTTGGCGATGTATTGTTGACTAACGATTCAGACGTATACGACAAAGACGCGAAATAAGATTAGTAAAATTTGGAGACTATCTCGATGTCATATGACTCACCTGTTATGGATGCTCTAAAAATCATATATGTATGTCTGGATTTTGTATCAAGTAAATATAAATTAGATGAGTATGCATATATATATATCGTGACATCATAAACTACTATATTTTATTGAATAAAATTATATCAAGTATATATAGGGACATATTCAAGTAAAAACATTTGTGTGATACAAATTAAGAACTTATTTGTTGTCCGAGCAGAGGCGATCATGGGTTCCAAAATTGAGCAAAGGAAGAAAAGGGGTAGGCCAAACTCGGTGTCAACGAGAAAGGATGTCAACGGGAGACTTTAGCTGCCTTAGAACTGATTGGTGTTGACACTCTGAGAAATGGACCATTTCGTTCCCGTTTCGCCCCTTTTTGCTCCAAATGCTTGGTGAACTCTGAAATAAGACCACAAAATGAGAGTAAAATGCATCATTTTATATTAACTCGGGACTAAAAAGAACATAAATGTGGGCTAATGACATCAAAAATAGATGTATTTTATATCCACATCAACACCCCACACTTAACCTTTTCTCGTCCCGAGAGAACTAAACTAACAAAACAGTAAGATATGTCCCGGTTAAACCCCGAGGTTCACCTCGATAGGAGGAGTCTGGGCTCCTTTATTAGGACAATGAAAATAAAGATGCACGTGCAATGCATGATCCTATTACTAATGCAACCTATGACTCAACTATATGATGCATGCAAAAGTTCACGAAAAGTTGGTAATTTACGAGCCCAAGCACACAAATGATCAAAAGGGTTTTCTCTAGTTATCACATGCCAAAAATTCTTACACAACTCAAAATAATGCATAAACCGATGAACATGTTGCATGTGAAGCGACTTGCAATAAAGTCTACTCAATTTGGCTTACAACCCTCTAGTTAACTTTGATAGGCGTTCCTTTTTTCCCTATACACAGTTCTTAGAGATTCATAAGCAAGCATTTTCAATCCCCTCTCCACTAATTATATAGGCAATCATGAGTCACACAGGGATTTAATTAGGCTTGTAATGATCGGCTAGACATAGGGTATGACAAGATATATGAAAAGAATCTCAACAGATACATCTTGGCAAACATGCTTCAACTCACATCCCTCAAAGTGTATCTCATGACCCATAACCCCCATTTGTGCACTAAATACCCCTTTTACATCTCTACACCCCTTTTTTTTTGTATCCTTGTACACATAAGTAAAAACAATTTTTTTTCAAGGTCTTATAAAGTCTTTTCTTTCTACATGTGCGAATTCTCAACCTTACCTCACACTTTCCTTTTTGCACGGAAGAAAATTGTAATTAATTTTTTCTTCTTCCTATCTTTTAAGGGGAAGACTGAAAGCAACAAATATTACCATAAACCCGACACATTAGTAAAGAACTATTTCTCTAATCATTTTGCATCCCATTACCAACCACCAACCACAATAACCCCACTCAATTAAGCACCTAAGCCAAGAAGTATGGGTTCAAAATAAAATAGAGGATATATAAATGAAGTGAAAGGCACATAGGCTTGTAATATATAGGTCAGAAACGAAAGGCCAAAGCTCAATAGGGGTGACTAGTAGATAATCATATATTCATAGGTAGGAAATTTACCACAAACGGTCCAAGAATGGCCTATGATCATTTTCTTAATCACCTAATTCCTTATTTTATTTCGCCTCGAGAGGATATCTGTGATGTTCTAGACTCAGGTTACCATGTATATGACTTAGAGGACTCAAGTACACATCAAAGTAACTGCCCAGAATGAAAACAAACGAGCATGCCTCACTACATATGCTTACACAAGTCAATTCATTCATACTAAGTCGATGCACTCCTTTGAATTATGCAAGAAAAATGATCATGTCCAACATTCCAATCATTGAAACCTTCCAATCATATGCACTAAGCTCAATAAACCACCAGAAAATATTTTTTTGATTTTCGATTTTTTTTTGAAATTTTTGAAACACAATGCAAACACACTAAGATCTACGATCTCCCACCCCACACTTAAAACCTTGCATTGTCCCCAGTGCGACTCAATCCTATACATGCTCCTAACCACATACAGGCAACCCCACACTTGTGTAGAATAATCAAGCAAATCAGAGAACTAAGATGCATAACCTATCAGCACAGCAAATCAGGTGCTCAACACCCACCAGAGAAACATCAAATTTCACAATTAGATATTAAACATAATGAACAATAGAGGGATAGAGATATTGCCCCTTCACCGGTACTAATTTTTCCATGGTAGATGGAATGCTACTTCGCCCAAGTGAGATCTCGAGAACTCGGCACCAACAAATATAAATTTAACCCTCAAGCTTCCATCCTGTATCACCAACTTGCACAAATAATCAAAAAAGAGCAAGACTAGACATATAAAAACGAAGAGGGGTAGAGATATTGGGTTGCCTCCCAACAAGCGCATGTGTTTAACGTCGTTAGCTCAACGGGAAAGAGGCTCAATTAGGAGGCCTCCCACAAATCTCATACTTCCATTGCATCATTCTCTTTAAATGTGAGTGCAAATGCGAGAAAAGAAATGCAATGTAGCACAAGATTGTTTTCCTTGAGTTTTGTAAAAGTTCCAAACTCAATGCTAACTTCATCAAGCTTGCCTTAATAGAATAATTATGATTTTTCTAATCTTGGCATAACTTGATAGGGATATGAATCCCATGAAGCGGAAAATGCTCATGACAACGAGGGTCAAGAGCATCTACCACAATAGAGTAAACTAAGCTCACAAACGGGGAATGAGTACTAGCAAATACATCACAAAAATGATGCTTTATATTAAACACTCTATGCTCAATGTTAATTTTGAAAATCAATGGGATGGGTTGAACATAAAGAGTTGATTTGCTAGAATCCAAAAATGAATCTTCCATACTAGAGGGAATTTCGACATCATGTTCGATGTCTACCAAAATAAAATCAATGGAAGATTCAAATACAACCCCTCTTTTGAGAACATGTTCCATAGTACCCCTTGGATATCTTATAGATTTGTCAGCCAACTCTATGGATACTATGGAAGGATTCGGCTCAGCAAACGCTTGTGAACTATTTTCTACAATTATACAATTATTATTTACATCTACATAATTCAAAGCATAAAAAATACATGGAGATGGAGTAGATGTTGTACAAGAGGAGTAAGAACTTGATACCTCACATTCCACACTTACCTCTAAACTCATGGTTGGATAATGAGTTTCTTGTTCTGTTGTATCACCTAAGTGCTCGGAATGATCTTCCTCAATGTGAATTGCTTGATCGTGTAGAGCTCTATGATTCACCAACTGTATAAGAGGATTTATTTGATTCATTGCATTGGCTATTTGACCCAATTGAATTTCCAACTTCTGGAACCGGGAATCATTGTTCCGGTTCACTATCTGCTGCTCCTGCACAGATGCCTTATGCAGCTCAATCACCTCATTTTTATCCTCCTTCATTCGTGCCATCATGGTTAGCATCATCTGCTCTAGTTTGACTCTTGTGGTTCAACTTGATAACCTTGATGAAAAGTGGAAGGTTCCTCCCAATATTGAAAATATGCATTTGAATTAAAGTACTCAAAATTATAGTTAGAATGATCATAAGCTCCGCAAAAATCACAATACATAGTATCACAATACCAATTCTCCATAAAAGTTATAATGAAATGAATCAACTAAACAAATATATATACAAAAAATTTAAATAGTCTTAACACGAATTATAAACGTATCAGAGTTGCTTTAGTTGCTCCCCGGAAACGGTGCCATTAAATTGACACTCTGCGAATTTACTCTCAGAATGGCACGGCAAGTGTACAGGTCATCAAGTAGTATTCGGGGTTTAAGTCCGAGATATCGTACCTGAGGGAGCAATTTAGCAAGCACTTTAGTTAATTAATTCGATGGTCAAGCTATTCCTATAATGGTGTTTGGTTTTGTTTTAGAAAATAGTAAATTCATGCAAGTAATTAGAATATATGAATGATCGGAAAACAAAGAACAAAGTCACAACGAGATTGTAAATCAGAGATAAAAAGCGATATAGGACATTAACGGGGTTCGAGTGTGATGAACAGCTTAACAAGGTTCGGTATACATTCACAACTAATATTAGTCTAAGGGCAACGGGAATTCTCTCAGTGTAGTCCTAACCATCTCTCGATCGTATTAGGACCCTAATATACTCAGTCGACCTAATTATCTCTAATCTAGGTATAGAGCGGTATATAACATTATAATCTATGAATTCCTTTAACTTTCGGGTTTTACTCCTATAGTTATTGCACTTGTGTCAGTCTAACCATATTCTGGCTTAGATTAAAACCCGAGCTATCTAATTCCTTTTTCCTCTTCTTAACCACATTTCTCAATTGTTGGTTAACAAGATTAAATCATACATGTACGTGATCATGGTAATGTAGCATTACGAACGAAATTAAATAAACACTTTCCTAGATACTAGTTAGACAAATGTATACACGAATATGTTAACTCAATTCATCACATCATTCCCCTAGCCCTAGATCAATATAGGTTTAGTTCATAGCGCAGGAATAAGAACAAAAGGAGATGAATAAACCACTGAAATTCATATTAAACGATAAGAGTAATACAAATATCAAGTTTGAATCCAATCTACACAAAACCTTTGATGTTCTAATCTCTTGTTTTCGATCTTCTCTCAAAATTCTCCATGCTCTGAAGTGTGTTTTTCTCCTCAATTTCGTGATCCCTCTTAATTTGACCTAAAGTCCCTTTTATATGTTGAGTTAAATCTGATTAAAAGCGGGAAACGCAGTTGGAAATTGCGTTTCTGACGTTTGCACCGTCGCATGCACACCGTGCATTTCACGGTGCATCATAAGTTACACCGGTTATTTGCACGGCGTGCAACTTTCCGGCGCAAATTATTTTGCCTCTGTTCTGGATGCACCACCAGGTTGCACGCCGTGAAAAAAACGGTGCAAAAGTGCACTGCTTCTTTGCACCCCGTACAAATAACCGGTGCACCTTACTGACATTTCTACCCAACTTCCAATTTTACTCCATTTCGTTCCCGTTTCACCCTTTTTTGCTCCAAATGCTTGTTGAACTCTGAAATAAGACCAATTACACAAAATGAGAGTAAAATGCATCATTTTATATTAACTCGGGACTAAAAAGAACATAAATGTGGGCTAATGACATCCAAAATATATGTATTTTATGTCCACATCAGGTGTCATCGTGGATCATCTATCTTAGGGGAAACGACGAAGACCTGGCGAGGATGGAGGTTGACCGACCTCTAAGGTCTGAATAGGATTTCATGGGACCCATATTTGGTTAGGTGAAGCTTCGGAGGCCAGAGCTCCAGTATAGGGAAAACCTGCTCATTCGAAATTTCTCTCTTTATCCAATTGATAATCATAGGATTTGGAATGGTACAAGAGAGGGTGGGACGCTGAACACTAGAAGGGAAATAGATGGTAAGGGACAAGGATATGAAGCTGATCAGGGACAACGTAAGGATGCTTCATGAATTAGCCTAATTGTTCTAGACCTAAATGAACTAGGCCCATCAGGAGTAGCTCAGGAACTAGGTGGTATCACTATGATCAAGCAAGGGGAGACAAACACCTTCACCTTTTACCATGAGAGCTTTCGAGGAGAATAGGTTGTTTCTAGGGGTTTCTCATCTGCTGTTTATTATGTGATACTGAATATACAAAGTTTCCGCTTGACATACTTCTTCATAGTCTTAGTCCAAAAAAAAAATTGTAGCACACTTCTTACTTATGGTTTCCATATGAAGGTAGAAAGCTACACAATCGAGTTATGATGATGGAAGCTGGTACTAAGGATGTTTGTACAGTCCTATTGTGCTTCAATCTAAGGAATCTTAAGGAGGTGAGTATGAGTCTCTTGACTCGTTGGTGGTGGAGGTTTGTTGTGGAGAAGGATTCACTTTGGAACAGGGTTATATGTTATAGATTTGCCTGGGATTTATCTGAATGGGATCTTCTAAAATTGGACAAACCAAGAAGCAATTACATCTTCGAGCACATCATGGCGTTGGGTGAGGATACTAGATTCAGAAGTTTATTTGAAAATCAGACTATGCATTAGAAGGTAGGTGATGGTGATCGTATCCAATTTTGGAAAGATCATTGGTTTGGGGATTTTGCTTTGTGATATAAGTTTGAGAGATTATATCTCTTATCAGCTTAGAAACATGACCTAGTTGAAGTAGTATGGGTTGGTGACCATTGGTTCTTCGAATTCAGACGGGCCCCGAGGGGGTTGGAGTGGGTCGAGCTGATGTTGTTTGGGGACTTACTGTGGGGGGCTGATTTACGACCTATAATTCTAGGTGAGTTGGAGTGGACACTCATGGACGGGGACTTCAAGGATGGTAATGTATATTGTCTGTTAATGGAGGATGGGAATGAACGTGATGTGGAATAGGCTAGGTGTTTATGGATCGCTCACTTACCACCCAAGATTTGTGCCTTGTGTGGTTGGCAGGACATCACGATATACTAATTTTTTTTTTCTTGGAGGATCCTGGGTTAAACATCTCTTTGACTAGGATGCTATGTGCTTTTTACAATCACATTTTGAGGGCGTGAATCACTTGTTGCTTCACTGTTTTAATTCCTAGGTGGTGTGGACGAAAGTGTATCAATGGTGGGGTGTGGAATGGGTGATAACAACCAATATTCCTCAAATTTGGTTCTTTGGAAAGGGTTTGGTAAGAGTCATTGGAGTGTGCAGTGGATGAAGGTTGGTTTCGTGGTTCTATGGCAAATCTGGTTGTCCCGAAACACTGCACTTTATAAAGGGTTCCAGTTAACAGGCGATGAGATTGTGCTTATAGTTGTGCACTATTCGTTCAGTATTCTATGGAATTCGGGTAGCTTGAGGCAGGGTGATGGTTTTCCTGATAGGAAATTGAATCCATGGGAGTTTTTGGGTGTCCGTTGGTTGCAGCAGAAGAAAAGGGTGTTGTTAATGTCATTTTTTTTGTTGCAGGAAGTGCGATTTCTCAATTATTTTGGGATATGTTTGAGCCCATTAGTGTCACGCCCCAAATTCAGTAGAACCGAACCCGGGACGCGAACGGTAAAACGATAAAACCTTTTAAATGAATCGCTTAAAACATCGTTTAATTAATCAAAATAATAATTTACAACTCAAAAGTACGTCCCAACAAGATGACAAAATACAAGGCGTACGTCGCTAGACTCAAAAGGAAACCCGGACTCCCGCTCCCAGCTCTTCAAGCTTCGAGAGCTCACTTAGTCCGTCCCGCGACCAGTACCTGTAGGAAAAGCAGCTAGGGGTGAGCGTTCACTCACCACCACGGATAACAGACTGATTACGGCATACTTAGCAGAACAATGCCGGTAACACCAACAACAAACCCAACACCGAGGACTACTATCCCCAACTCAAGTAACCCGACTGACACACAACTGTTACTTTCCCCAACCGACTCAACACTCGGACACGTAATGTAAACCCAACACAACGATTGACGACTTCCTCCAAAGACACGACAGACAACCACGCAACACCCAAGATCACTAAGGATCGCACACCAAACAAGATCACAAATGATCGCACTCCAGCTGCTCAGTCCCCCCACGCCCTTTACCGATCCCTGTCAGGTCAGGCGGTCGACCTGTCGCACTTTTGCCGATCCCTGTCAGGCCAGGCGGTCGACCTGTTGCACTTTTCCCGACACAAAGTCGGATCAGGCTGTCGACCTGTCACCCCCACGCACGCGCGGCCAGGACCCCTTTCCTCATGGGCGGGCCCCCTACCCCGTCTGAACATGCAGACGCGTGCGACCACAGGACCCCCGTTTTTATGAAGCGGGCCCCCAACCTAAGGTAACCACAATCAAAATCACAAGCAAAGTTCAACAAACAGCAACAATACCGGTCTAACACTTCACAGGCACTCATGGCCACCCAAGACACACCAAAAGTAACTCACGGGCTCAACAACCCCACGGGCACTCATGGCCTCCCAAGACACACCAACAGTAACTCACGGGCTCAACAAACCCACGGGCACTCATGGCCTCCCAAGACACACCAACAGTAACTCACGGGCTCAACAATCCCACGGGCACTCATGGCCTCCCAAGACACACCAACAGTA
Source organism: Erodium maritimum (assembly GCA_963921825.1). Classification (NCBI taxonomy): domain Eukaryota; kingdom Viridiplantae; phylum Streptophyta; class Magnoliopsida; order Geraniales; family Geraniaceae; genus Erodium; species Erodium maritimum. The sequence continues at coordinate 49,331,108 of OY997591.1, forward strand.
ACTCACGGGCTCAACAACCCCACGGGCACTCATGGCCACCCAAGACACACCGACAATAACTCACGGGCTCAACAACCCCACGGGCACTCATGGCCACCCAAGACACCAACAGTAAAAATACGGGCTCTCATGGCCACCCAAGACACAAACAGTAAAGTACGGGCTCTCATGGCCACCACCCAAGACACAAACAGTAAAGTACAGGCTCTCATGGCCACCCAAGACACAAACTAAACAATCATCCTCCGGGCATAACCAAATGCCTCCAGTAATTCAAATATCAATAAGTTCACTGCTCCTACGACACTACTAAGTGTCACATTCATTTCTATTGTTCGATACGTTACCGTATCATACGACACCACCCGGTGTCGCCTGCCTTTCTATTATTCGATAAAATTACTTAACCCACGTCGCCCAAGTGTCACATGCATTTCTACTATTAACTTTCCCTAGTCAGGGCCGGGATCCAGCTACTTTTCCCTACCTTGTATGTTTTCTCCAAAAGCGCACAAACAAGCTCCGGCGTGATCTCGATCACTCGCCTAGCTTTCCCTACCCTCTGTCGGTGGCACGATCTAATAAGAACACAATTTTTAAACACTTTTAAGCTTGCAGGCATAAACTGAATTTTAATAAACTTGACGCCCAAAAGTAACCCCGACAATGTCGATCACTCCCAAACTTCCCAATTACTCGACATTGTCGATAATGGACCCGGAAAAGCCAGATTCGCCCGACATGGCGAATCTGCCCGGGTTTTGAAAACGCCCTTCCGGGGCCCCGAAAATTCCCGTTTTCGTTTCTACGGCCTTAGAATAATTCAAGGGTTCCTATGCACTCGACGGAATCAATTTCCGACTTCCGAGTCATTTAATTTGCGTTTAAAGTTTCTAAACCCGTCAATTACAACTTTCACAATTTAAGTCCAAATTTCGATCCGGGTGTGGATTAATTACTTGGGGAACGTCCTAAACCACCTGAACACGAAAACCCGAGACCCGAGCATGTGGGCCCCACACGGCCATAATGGGAAAATTTCCTTTTCGCCCCAAAACGTTCCTAACGAACCCCAAACCTCAACCATTCATCTTTAAACCAATTCTAACCAAAACCCAACCATATTTGAATCATTTAAACTCAAACCCTAAAATTCAAACGTACCAAAACGAGAATCGAATAGGTTCTCACCGTAGAGAATGACGGTGTGAGCTTGATTCTTTTATATTTGAGACGATCCAACGGTTTGATCGACGGGAAATCACTAAACTTCCAACACCTCCTTCTCTTTTCTCTTCTTCTTTTAACTCCCCTTTCTCTCTCCAAAACTCCTTTTTTTTTCCAATATGGCCGAACACCCCTCCATCTTTCATCTTTGTATTTTTTCAAAAACACACACTTTTCCATATTTACAAAACTACCATCAACTTTAATTTCCTCTAGCTTTGTTCAAAAAACCTAACACCACCACTTGTGTGACAAGTGGCAAGTGGGTCCAACCCTTTAAACACATATCTTTGTAGATATTTTTCTGTCAGATTCGCGAAATTCGACCGTCTCAGGCCCTGAACGGGCACTTTTTCCAAGAAATTACGAAACTTCACGGGCTACAAGGAAACGGCTCAAATAAGACCGTTGTGATGACGACTAAGCTTTTTGGATCCAAAACGAGCCTCGAATGGACCAAAACGTCGCTCGGTTGACTTTTCCAGCAAAAAGTCAACCTTTCCCAAATTGGTCAGAAAGTTTCCCTGAGTCCACCGGAACTCACTTTGGTCGATATCGGGGTCAACTTAAGTCCGGTATGACCCTCGGTGTCAAATTTAGGTTCATTTAAGTGTCTGTCCAAAAATTTTAAATTTTCCTGTTTTTCGCCGATTTGATTGGCGTTGACCGGGAGCGGTTCTTACAATTAGTGTTTTATGTTGGCCTTGTATTGGTCGGTTGTAGTTTTTGAGGATTTTTCTTGTTTTCATTTCCTTACCCTATTGTTTCACCTTGAAACAAATGACAGCAGTGAAATCAATTCGCTTATAAAAAAAATCTAAATTCAAACACTGACATGTCAAACATAGGCCCCCATCTCCTCGTGGTTTAGTTCGAGGCCAACACTTTCGTGGCGACGATCATATACTGAACGACCCTAAAAATCATTGTTCGACTGTTACTTTTTTTTGCACTCTAAGTAGTGTTCATCCGTTGTCTGTCTCATACATCGACTTTTAGTCTTCTTACTTAATACAATCTGAATATTTAAATTCTTGGGTCACATGATGCATAATTTTAAGGTGATAAGTTTTAATCTTAAATTCAATTCAAAATTTTACATATAAACATACACATTATTAATAACTTATTTTTAAAATTAAATCCTCAATCCTATCTACCTAATGATAAATAAATCCGCCATGTCTTTTTGAATGAAGCCTCTCTCTACAACGACTAGAGTTTTGACCCTACCCATCTGTTGGGATCCCTCCGGATCGCCCACGCAGTTGTGTCATCGGTGGCGCTCCCCTCCAAACGGTCCTTCCCGATCGCCATGCCATACTCCTCCCTCTCCATCTCCTCCGTAATCGTCTTCGATCGTCTCACGACCGGTTTTACCCCCTCTCCTTCTCCTGATATGTGAATCATGTCCTAGAATTACCACGGTATGAATTTTTTTCTCTGTGACATACTGACTCTGGAAGCTAGCATGGCGTTCCTCCAACGAAATATGAGTTTTCATAGTGGAACTTGGGTCACTATCTTCGTCCTTGCAACGTTGTTGTATTCCTCTGCGCCTCCACACCTTAACATTGTTGTATTGTAAGGATGATGCATAGTTTGTGATGATCCACAACTCCCTGTTGCGGTGGTGATCACCCTATCCGTGTTAGCCTCTCAAGCCAGAAGCGAACACACGAACACAACGGGAGGGGTTTCTGGTGGCCCAAACCAACAGAGGAATCAAGCTATGTCTCCTATGCAACCTCGCCTAGATACATGTGGCCTCTTAGGCCTTAGCTGTCCTAGAGGATTGATAGCACCCCCCGGCTCTCGGGGTCCTCCACTATCTCATGTGATCCCTCCCCGTACCAAGCACATTCTTTTGTTGTTTAGTGGTTTCTATGGAAAATCCTATCGGCATTGAGGTCATGGTGGTCGGGTTTAGGTCGATTCGGAATTGGTTTTGGTTTTCCTTTTCGTTTTTGTTGTAGTTTCTTTTTCTTAGTATAATTTTTGTTCTAGTTCGTTTACTCATTGCTTCCGCTTCGAAAACCTGTTTGTTTCAAACTATTTTTTAAAGATTAGTTGTCGTCTGTCTAAAGAGGGACTACTTTCTCACTACTCTTCTAGTGCCAAGTCTCATTTTAAATCAATAAAAAAATTATTACGTTAAAAATATCTATCGAATGATAAATGTGCATTTTTAACTTTTTAGAAAATGATTTATATCTACAACCTATTCATATATATTATGAATATAGACTGATTGATGATTATGTATGATTTATATCTACAACCTATTCATATATATTATGAATATAGACAGACTGATTGATTGATGATTTTTTCTTTCTTCAAAACCTACTGAGATTTGTCTCTCTCCTGTGTCGTTTAAGCCGCCTACATTGCCTATCACCAAGCATGGCCCTCTATTAGTCTTGCCTACCATGCCTCGCTCTGTCAATCGAGACTCACCATCATCCAATGGTCTTGTCCCACTTCCTAATGTTATGACCCTGCACCCAAAGGTTTTGTGAACCCTAGTCGGGAGAAGGTGAGAAGAAAGCCTCGTCAACCTCTCTCTCTGCCACCTTCCTTTCCTATTCCGTTTATTGCCCTACCGTATCCTCCCTGTCTAGGAGAACAATCGTCCTTGTCGTTCAAACATGGAGTTGGGGCACCTCGTCCTAGAAACCCTAGGCCACTAAGGGGTCGGCCGATCGCGTTCCGACCTCTCTCGGTTCTCTTCCACACTTGATCCCAACCCTAACCTCCCCACCGTTTCTGGGTATCGCTGCGGCTAGGGGTGAGTTTGTATTCTCGGACATCTCCACTACAACAACCTTATCAGTTAGGGACACGGCTCTCTCCTCTGTGGCCCTAGGGCTCTATGACTGACGGTGATTCTTTACTCAACGGTGGTTCTCAACCACCATCGCAACGATGGGGGACACGGTGGGTCCTTGGTGCCTTACGCCCGATCCTCCTCCTTTACCTTTTATGTTCGAAGTTATACACGTTCTCCTTCCCCGGTGTCGATGAGGTCTACGTTGGGGAATCGCCTGTAGGTCCCCTCTACGGGCAGGAAGAAATGATCCCTACGGTGCATGCAAGGGGATTGGACCGGAACCTACGGAGCCATCTTATGGAATAGTACGGAGGACTATTACGGCGCACTCGAAAAATAGGGCCTTGTCCCCGCCCAGGTGGAAGGGTGATTCAGACACCCCCACTGGTTCGGATGGGACCGCCGCATTTTGTGGCTCATAGGGGGGGGCACTCTAACAGGGGGAGACTGGAGAAATGTGACCCTCTCTGGTTGAGCATTGACCCGATACCTAAGGCGGGGGTGTCTCGAGGTATGAAAGCCAATGTGACCGTGGACCCGATACCTAAACTGGGTCTACGCTCTTCCACCTGGGGTACCGACCATTCACGTACGATAAGACCCTCTGGGTGTTCAGAGATAAGACCTTCTGGGGTCTAACACAGGGGGGAAACAGCAGGGGTCGAGTGGCTGGAAGAGAATTGTGGCAGAGAAACCGTTGAAAGATCAGGCGAGGGATGGGAATAGCCTCGCTGGGAGGAATGAAAGGAATTCATGGCTCTAGGGACAGGCTGCGGGAGGGGTCCATTAGGAGAGCTATTCCTCCCCGCCATATTACCTGGTTCAAGTTTGGTGGTTCAATCAACTGTTGAGTCGACGAGACGAGTCCTTGAAAAACAGGGATCAAACAACATTTAGGCCCCACCTTGAGCTATTACAGGCATTTGACACCTTTGGTTTTATTTTTTTGTCTTAGTTTTGGATTTTTTTTTTGTTCTAGTTATTTTTCTTGCACAATTATATTTGTTATAATTGAATTCGTGTTGGACAAGTTTGCTCTTAAAATTTACTGGCCTTTAACCTTTTTAAGAGACCTAACCACCATAATGAGTTTCCTCTTTTATTATTTTTTTTGAAACGGGTAACCGGAGACTTTCATTACTACCAAAAGATAATCATACAGGATGAGGCGTGACTGCCTCGGGTTCCAGATATTTGTCCGGGCCGACCGTAGCAAGCCCGGCGCTCATGGACCCATAAAAATAGCCCACTTGAAATCGTGGGCAACAACTCAAGACAACTCTCTACCATCGTTCCAACATAACGAGGCAAATAATACCAAGTCCCAAAATCCGCAGAAAATAAAATATCCCAACAAAAACACAAGCAATAACAGAAAACGTAAATAATAGGTGCTGATAATGCAGGCTGCCCCGGACCTCTCAGCAATTGCTGTCTCGGGTCTGTAGGTATAGTCTGGGGCTGACTCCACCCACCCCTGTTGGGGCAGATCATTCTTCCATCGGAGGCCTCTGTACCTCCGATGCGTCTGCTCTTCCATCCCCCTGGAAAGGTGGGTACCAGGGCTGCTGCTGGGTAGTCGGATCTCCCTTCTGCCTCTTTCTCTTCGACGGACGTGCATACCTCGAACCACTTCTAGTCTTCAAAGTGGTTATCTTGCCTTTTCCTCGACTAGGCCCACCTTTCCCTAGGCTCTCCTGGGGGTCTGTCAGGTATCCCCGTGGATCTGTCTCCTTCCCCTCCCTCATCATCGCATTGTAACCGGGGGCAACTCGGATCACAGGGTCAACAGCGGGGTGGATGTTAGCCAGGTAGTCAGGCTTTGTGTACTTGGGCGACGGTGTGGGTACTCCATGGCCCCCCTTCCGTATATTGGGTAACCCTTCTCAGTTACCCTTATCCAGGTAGTCAAGCTTCGGGATGCCTGCATCGGACGATTCCGCGCCCATAGTGATTTCCCTAGACCGAATGAGAGGGTTCATGGATAGATCACTCAGGAGGTACGTGATCGTCGGGTGTGATGCTGGAGGACGTACATTTCAGACCGTTTGCAGCAACCGGTCCACATCCAGATCCCTCGAGACCAGGATAGAGCTATCATAGCGAATCTCCTCCCGTCCAATCCCCGGCAGCAAGGTATGGCAGCCTGGTAACCTGTGTGTCAGCATGCCACACCTGCGACAAAATTCTACCACTCTCTCGTATTGTAGATCAATCACAACAGGGGAATCAATACCTGGGCACCGGAGTCGGGCTCTGCACCGTAAGGGTCGAGACAACTACATCCGAACCCTCAGCCAGAGGTGCATATCCTCCCGTCGGGCCGTCGGGATTGGGGCTGACATGACTTGCGTGCCAATCCTGCTCGCAACGAGACCCCGGATGTAGTGATTTATGGCTCCTCCCAGGATATTCTGCGCCCGGACCCCCAAGCTCCACATGATCGAAAATAATCTCTTCTGCCCGATCGAATCGCCGAAGCGGTTCAAGGAGAAGGGGGTATCCCTAGAAACTCCTGGGGCCCCTATGGCGGATGTCTTCCATGGCTTTGGCTGATGGGAAATGGTATCCCGTGACGTCGAGGGACAGAAACTCCACCCTGATCCCCGTCACCTTCCATTTTCGCAGCATCATCGCACAGACGATGTGCTGGTTATAGGTCCGATCCCCTACGACCTTCGCTGCTAGGGAGAACTGGTAAGACCCGGTGGTAAAGAGTGGGACTCCTTCGTCCAACACCACTAGCTCGTCGACCTCATCCTCCCAGTCCGGGACCAGGGATATACGGCTTGGCTGGGACTCAGGAGCCAACCGCGACGGGCTGTTAACGCTCGGATAGTCAGGTCTAAGGGCATGTACACGCTCTGCCGGAGGAAGATATCGAGTCACCACCGGAGAAGGGGGTGGCCGGGGAGAGAGATCAGATCCTGATGGATCTCCCTCGCCGTTGATGTGGATCCGGTGTAGGAAGGAAAAGACACCGGAGGATCTGGAGGCACGCCAGCGGCCAGGGACACACTGACGGACCGGGACGCGCCCGACTTGTCCTTCAGATCTACAGGGTGCGGCGACATCCGAGGAGAGACTGGGTCCATCCCAAGCAGCGACGGAGGGACGTCGGCGTGTTCATCGTCTCGCTGGGCGGAGACCTCGAGGCCGTGAGTGACCTCTGCATGTGGGTGGATCTGGCCGGAGATGATCATTTCCGGCTCGTGGAGGCGGTGGATGGGGAGATCCGACATCGGCTGAGCAGAAATGGGAAAGGGTGCTGACGGAGAGGCGGCTGTGGCGGTGGTGGTTCTGCAAGTGCAGATGGCCGGGACTTTGACCTCGTGAGGTGGAGGGCGGTTTCACGGCTAGAGCTCGTTGTGCTGTAGAGGAGAAGGCAGTGGGAGTGATGGTGGTGCTGGGCGTGGTAGTGGACGGACGGAATGAGAAATGGTAGACGGCGGCGGCAGCGACCCGATTAGGATATGAGAGAACCTCAGCGAGGTGTGCGGAGAGTAGTTGAGTTTCCTCTTTTATTAATGAAACTACAACTCATTTTAAAAATGAATGTGTTTCGTTGTACATAGGTTAGGTGGCGACAGCATATTTTAGGAAAATATACTGTAATGGAATGTGGTGAGAGAGCCACTAAATCTATGGAGAGAGATGATTTGATGTAATGTTATCATTGTTCTCCTTTCTCCCTTCAGGCCTCCTTTTGGGGAGTAACCTACAAACCCCACTTTCCATCTCTCCTTTCATTTCACTCGACCCCTTTTCCCATCCATTGTGGCTGAAATGGGGAGAATAACATGGCAAATATTACTCCTATATATATTTTTAATTATTTATAGTTAATAAACAATGCTTTTTTTGAAAGGGTTAATAAAGTTGTCACAATAATGATATAAGTAGCACCATAGCTTCCATTTAAAAAATAACAGTTATTGAGAATAGCCACCCATGAAATAGTTTTATGAAAAACTCTTTCTAATATATGAAAGTGTTCTAGTTTGATTTATCTGTTATCCCACGTTAAAAAAATGACAAAAGTATGTAATATCAAAATTCTTTTTGTTCCCTTCTAGAAATGGAGAACTTTAATGGGGAATAATATGCTTACTTGGAGATTAACAATAGGAAAAAGGAATTAGTTATAAAATAGGGAAACCAAGAAGTATAGGATTTGATTTAATTAGTAAAGTTCATTAAAACAAAATATTTTAATTAGATTACTTTAGAGCCTGATGATCATTAGGATTTAGGAGCATTATCAAATAGATTATTAATTATTTTAATATACATTTAAATATATAATATAGAAGTTTGTGTCTAGATATTCTTGCTAAGCAAAAAAGATATGGATGGTTTCACACAGCCTTGAGTGACAAAAGGTACACTTTCATACTTTCCACAGCATATTCCCACAAAAATGGTTCCATTAGTATTGGACAAATATTTCCACTAACCGGCTCCTTGAACTATTTTGTCTCATCAATGTAATCATGTGGGTCCTTACTCTCTTTGCTAATTCTGTTTTTGGTGGTTCCATTTTAACTTATTCCTAGAATCATATTTCGATTATTAATTTATTATAAATTGAAATGAGTATGTCTTTTGCATTTAAGCCATTTTTAAATTAAGAAATAGCTTCGTTAATAGTAAAACAAAGTCATTACATCGACTATTGACCATAGAATAATAATAATCCAATAACTCTTGGCAACAAACCGATCTAAAAAACTTGTCATAGCAATCAGAATCAAAACAAGAAATATAATTAAAACATGAATTAAAACTAAAGTTAGAACAGAAAAAATTCAAAAAGTGCCGACTAGCGAGAACCGCTCAAAGTAGGGCCTAAACGTTATTTGGTCTTGCTCTCCAAGGATTCGCTTTGTCAAATGAGCTACCAAACTTGAACTTGACCGGTTAGCTGGGAGTGATGGCTCATCTCAGGGACCCTTCTCTTGAATGTCATTTGCAGTTAATGCTGGTAGAATATTTTTAGTTTTTTCTCTATTTGTGCCCTCTCTGAATTTACTTAAAAATCAATATATATTTTATTTTTCTAATTAAAATTATAACTAATAAATAACTGTTCAATATTTATCAAAGAAGTAGAGTATTTAATATTAGGATAATTGTCCAAAACTACCCTAAAGTTTCGTCCACAAACGAGTTGATGCACAAAGTTTCGTCCACGCAGTATGGCTACCCTGAAGTTTTGTCCACGACTTTTTTAGTTTTGACGTAATCGGGATGTTCAGAATGATGGTCTGGGGCCTCTGGGCAGTGCTTCCCAGATTGAATAGAAGCGTGGACAAAACTTCAATGTACCCACAAAAGCGTGGGAAAAACTTCAATGCACCCACAAAAGCGTGGACAAAACCTCAGTGTAGCCACACAACGTGGACAAAACTTAGTGCATCAACTCGTTTGTGGACAAAACTTTAAGGTGGTTTTGGACAATTATCCCTTTAATATTTATCAAGAAAAAGTAACTGTATGTATAGTAACATTTAATATTCTTTTTTTTATCAGCGAAAGAAAATTGAATTAAACCTCTTCTGAGCTAGAAAAGATACAAATAAAAAAACGCACAATCTAGCTATATACTGGGAGAAACACAACAACAAACGAAGCTAAGAAAGAGATCAAGTAACTAAAAGAAAGCAAAAGAGATGAGGGTGAAGAGTAGCAGGCCTCTGGTGAAAATCACAAAGTGCTTGTGTACTCAAACGCAGTCGACAAAGATGACTTGTGCCTCAAGTAATACAGAAGCCGCCAACCACGATGTCTTGAGCGTCAAGTAAATGGTGTGGGTTGCAGAAGGGCTTGAGGAAAGTGATGAATTGGTCTTCAAGAATTGAAATGTGTAGTTGCAGATAATGAATAACATTTAATATTCTTATTTACCTTTCTTATCTTTCCTTTTTTTCTTAATTATAAGTAGAACTAGTTAGTAATTATTTAATAGGTTTCAAACATGTGTTAGGTGTATGATGGGTTTGTATTTTTAGTATATTTTTTAACTGTTTTGTACTTCTGTTTTTTTAAAATTCCTAATTGTAATTAGTTTGGAAACTTTTATTTTTTATTAAGACATTGTCGAAGTTTGAGAGTACATCAATTTAAGTTTTGAGTTTCATTCTCTATAAAATTAAAGTTTTTTTTGAAATTTGTTACTGAATTTTGAAAAATTCAAAAAATACCATTTTAGTTTCTTTCAATTTCTTAGTTGTGTCCCTCAAATATGTTTAAGATATGTATTATTATCGAAAATTTTTGGTGCCCCCCTCGCTGAAAAAACTGGCTCCGCCACTACCTATCATCAATCCTAGCAAGGTTACTTTCTAGCCCTCACGGCTCCCTCGTTGTGTTCCTCTTCTGACCCGTCATGCCCGAAGCTTCTCAGATGGGACATACTCAAGGGGGGCTATTTCTGAATACCCAGGGATGCCTATCGTTGAAGATAGGCCAGGGCCTCAAGGGTAAGGCTCCATCCCCAGTCGGACTGGTCTCAGGTTAGGTATCGAGTTCGAGGTTACGAGGGGCTCCTTTTCTTGAGACGACCCGACCTTAGGTATCGAGTCCAAGGTCAATGGTACGAACCCTGATGATGGTGGAAGTATTTACCATCCCCAATCCCTAGCATACGGCTGAGCAACCAATTTGTCGTACGAGTTTTGAAATTAAAATTTTGCATGCTTTATAAAGTTTAACAAACAAAAAGGGTAAATCTTTTAACAATAAAGATGCATGCTTTATCTCCTAACATATAATAGCTTCTCTGCTAGAGTTTAAGACTTGTCAACTCTAGCCACCTCTATGGTGCCACCGCCTTCCTCCATGAAGTCGTCGTCATGCTCTAGGGCGCCATCGGGAGTTCGAGCATCCATTGCTCTTGTCCTGGAAGCTCTAACCGGATCTCGAGCACCGGCAACTGCACCGCAACCCGTTGTTGTAGTAGTCGTCGTGCACCCTACAAGCGAAGGAAAAGTTCTCCCTCGTGCCACAGGTCTCGTTTTCGGCCCCTCTCTGCGATCTCGTTCTAGGGTTCTAGCCTCACTCCGCCGCGCCTCACCCTGGCGTAGGTTCGGTCTCCTCTCCCGGCGTTGGTCCGGTCTCCTCTCCCGGCGTAGGTTCGGTCTCCTCTCCCGGCGTTGGTTCGGTAGGTTCGGTCTCCCTCCTCCGCCGCCTCTACAACCGCTAGTGAAGTCGTCGTCACTGTATCCGTCTCCTTGTCCTCCATAAGGCCTTTCTCTCAATCTCTACCCCAGTTCTGGGTAAGATGATCACCTGGTCGTCTGCTTCTCCAATTCGGATCCTCGCGCATGACCTTTCTTTGGGTTTCCTGTTGGGCGGAGCGGGGGTTGCAGGACATCAGTGTTCATCTCGGGTCTCTCCTCCGTCTCTACAAGCGCCGGTGAAGCCGCCATCATTGTTTCCGCCTCCTTGGCCTCCTCCCCGATCTCTGATCGATTGGTTCTGGTTTACTTTATTGTTTATGTTATGTTTTGCAGGGTTACTATTCAAAGAGCGACGATTCAGGACTTTTTCCCACGGGGTCAGGGAATTTCACCAAGAGGAATCCCTGATTCACATCTACCATCGTCACACTGACGAACACAGGTTCGCCATTACATCAGCAGAAGTGCGTCGCCTTCTGGGGGGCCAAAGGTATACAAGCCCTACTTTGAGCAGTGTTCGTCAGTCTCTCCTAATTAGCAATGTTATTAAGTACCCTGTAATTTCATTAATTTTTGCCTTAGTTAGCCTTAATGGCGCTCAATTCAAAAACGGCTTGGACGTTTACGTAGTTACAAGGTTATTATATTTGTCCCGTTAGGGACTTCAAAAATATACTAGCTCTTTTTAAAGGAATAAAAGTTGCACACTTGCACTTACTCAAAAAAAAATCCTAAAAGAGAATGTTATTAAAACATAGATTCGATAGTTTAGATTTGATTCTTGTTGTCAACGATGTTTTAGAATAAAAATGTTACCAAAACTTTAATAAATCCACCAATATATACTCATTCAGTAGTTCTCGTTCTTAATTGTTTTTTTTTCAATCAGCAAAACAAATTTAAATTAAACCTCTTTTGAGGTAAAAGAGGAGTTACAACAATTTATCAAACAAAGGAAGCTACCCACCCCAAAACAGGAAAGGATTACAACAAGGGAATCGACACCAGTTTACATAAAGCTACCCAAAGTTATAGGGTTCCACCCAAAACCAACTGATACAAAAACAAACTTAGGAAACTTGCCACACAAGTCATGACAAGATTCAAAAATTCAAAAAAGGTAACTGTCTTGCAATCCAAGAAAAGAGGATGTAAAGGTCTTGCTGAGTTTTTTTCAAGGAAAAAGAGAGCCACTTATAGAACCAACCAAGAGCTTCAAAATTGTAAGAACCGTTCCCAGTCAACGCCAGTCAAATCTACGAAAAACAGCAAAATTTAAAAAATTTAAGCAGACACTTAAATGAACCCAAACATGACCCCGAGAGTCATACCGGACATAAGTTGACCCCGTTATCGACCAAAGTGAGTTCCGGGGGACTCAGGGCAACTTTCTGATCAATTTGGCAAATGTTGACTTTTCGCTGGAAAAGTCAACCGAGTGACGTTTTCGTCCATTCGAGGACCGTTTTGGATCCAAAAAGCTTAGCCGTCGTCGCAACGGTCTTATTTGAGCAGTTTCCTTGTAGCTTGTGAAGTTTCGTAATTTCTTGGAAAAAGTGCCCGTTCAGGCCCCGAAACGGCCGAATTTCGCGAATCTGATTGAAAATATATAGAAGATATTTTCCAAAAAGGTTTGGGACCCACTTGCCACATGTCACCAATGTGGTGGTGTTAGGTTGTTGGACAAGACAAGAGAAGACTACTTTTAAGTGTTAGTTTTGTAATTAAGTATTAGTTTTGATTTTTAAAACAAAACAAAAGAGGGATGAATTGTTGATACACGTTAATTTCAAAAAAAGAGAAGACTTGGAGAGAGAAAGTGGTGTTAGAAAGAAGAGAGAAGGAAGAGAGAAAAAGAGAAGAGGTTGGGGGAATTTGTGACGTTTCTCGTCGATCAAACCGGTGGATCGTCTCAACGATAAAAGAATCGAGCTCACATCGACATTCCCTACGGTGAGAACCTAACCGATTTTAATTTTGGAACGTTTGAATTTTAGGGTTTGAGTTTAAACGGTTTGATTAACGTTGGGTTTTGTTTAAGATTGGTTTAAAGATGAATGGTTGAGGTTTGGGGTTCGTTAGGAACGTTTTGGGGCAAAAAGGGAATTTTTTCATTATGGCCGTGTGGGGCCCACATGCCCGGGTATCGGGTTTTCGTGTTCGGGTGGTTTAGGACGTTCTCCAAGCCGTTAATCCACACCCGGATCGAAATTTGGAATTAAATTGTGAAAGTTGGAATTTCGGGTTTAGAAACTTTAATCGCGAATTAAATCGCTTGTAAGTCGGAAATTGATTCCGTCGATTGCGTTGGAACCCTTGAATTATTCTAAGACCGTAGAAACGAAAACGGGAATTTTCGGAGCCCCGAAAGGACGTTTCCAAAACCCGGGCAGATTCGCCGTGTCGGGCGAATCGGGCTTTTCTGAGCCCTTTATCGACAATGTCGAGTAATTGGGAAGTTTGGGAGTGATCGACATTGTCGGGGTTGAGTTTGGGCGTTTAATTCTTTAAATTTGGGTTTGGCATGCTTACTTAAAAAGTGTGTAAATTGTAATAATTGTAGACCGCGTCGCCTACCGTGGAAAGAGGAGGCTAAGCGGGAAATTTGGAGCATTGTCGGAGAGCGAGCATCGGTTGTGACACGCTTTAAGAGGTAGTGAAAAGTAGCCGGATCTCGGCCCTGACTAAGGAAAGTTAACAGTAGAATTGCATGTGACACCGGGGTGTCGTGGGTTAAGTGGGTTTATCGAATATTAGAAAGGCATGATACGGGAACGTAGTGTCGTAGGAGCAGAGAACTTAGCGTTAGTAGAATTGCTGCAGGCATATGATCATGCCCGGAGGTTGATTGTGAAACTGTTGATATTAGGACTGTTGGAGGCATTGGTTATGCCGGAGGTTATTTGTGTAATTCGTGTCTTGGGTGGCCATGAGAGCCCGTACTTTATTATTGTGTCTTGGGTGGCTATGAGAGCCCGTGTTATTATTGTGTCTTGGGTGGCCATGAGAGCCCGTGTTACAGTTGTGTCTTGGGTGGCCATGAGAGCCCGTGTTACTGTTGGTGTGTCTTGGGTGGCCGTGAGTGCCCGTGGGGTTGTTGAGCCCGTGAGTTATGGTTGGTGTGTCTTGGGAGGCCGTGAGTGCCCGTGGGGTTGTTGAGCCCGTGAGTTATGGGTGGTGTGTCTTGGGTGGCCGTGAGTGCCCGTGGGGTTGTTGAGCCCGAGAGTTATGGTTGGTGTGTCTTGGGAGACCGTGAGTGCCCGTGGGGTTGTTGAGCCCGTGAGTTATGGTTGGTGTGTCTTGGGAGGCCGTGAGTGCCCGTGGGGTTGTTGAGCCCGTGAGTTATGGTTGGTGTGTCTTGGGAGGCCGTAAGTGCCCGTGGAGTTGTTGAGCCCGTGAGTTATGGTTGTTGTGTCTTGGGAGGTCGTGAGTGTCTGTGGGGTTGTTGAGCCCATGAGTTATGGTTCGTGTGTCTTAGGAGGCCGTGAGTGCCCGTGGGGTTGTTGAGCCCGTGAGTAATGGTTGGTGTGTCTTGGGAGGCCGTGAGTGCCCGTGGGTTGTTGAGTCCGTGTTTTACCCTTGGTGTCTTGGGTGGCCATGAGTGCCTATGGAGTGTTGAACCTGTGATGTTGCTGTTTGTTGAACTTTTCTTGTGATTGTTATTGTGCTTGCCCGAGGTTAGTGACCCGATAGTGTGTCGGGAAGTAGTTCGAGTCCCGGTAGGTTACGAGCATTCTTTGGCTGGCCTGACCAAGTTCGAGTCCCGGTAGGTTACGAGCATTCTTTGGCTGGCCTAACCAAGTTCGAGTCCCGGTAGGTTACGAGCATTCTTTAGCTGGCCTAACCAAGTTCGAGTCCCGGTAGGTTACGAGCATTCTTTGGCTGGCCTAACCAAGTTCGAGTCTCGGCAGGTTGTGAGCATGCCCCAATTTCAGTAAACCGAACTCGGGACGCGAACATTTAAAATCACAAAACATTTGAAACCTGTTTTGAATAAACACTTTGAAATTACCATTTAGTTAATCAAAAATAATATTTACAACTTAAAATACGTCCCAACAAGTGGACAAAAGTATGGTATCCGTCGCTAGACTCAAAATAAACCCAGAAACCCGCTCCTAGCTCTTCAAGCTTCAGAAGCTCACCTAGTCCAACCTGCAACCGCTACCTGTAGGAAAAGCAGCTAGGGGTGAGCGTTCGCTCACCACCACGGATAACAGACTGACTACGGCATAATTAGCAGACAATGCCAGTAACACCAGCAATAAACTCAACACCGGGGAAACTATCCCCAATCCAAGTACTCCGACTGACACACGCCCACTGTTACCTTCCTTGACCAACTCAACACTCTGACACGTAAAGTAGACCCGACACAACGATCACGACCTCTTCCAAGGACTCAAGGACCACCACGCAAAACCCAAGATCACAAAGGATCGCACACCAAGCAAGATCACAAAGGATCGCATACCAGCTGCCCAGTAACCTCCCTCAGCAGACTCAACCTCAAACTCGTAATGTAAACCCGGCACAACCATTGACGACCTCCTCCAAAGACACGAACACGGATCAGGCTAGCCAATGACAACTTGGTATCAGAGCTCGAGGTTTCACACCTCGGACTGTACGTCAATTAGGTGGGGAGAGTCGAGTCAGTTAAGTCCCGTCGTGCGTTGGGTACGCAAGTCGGAACCCGTGTGTAGACCCGTAGTGGTCTGAGTCCTGTTTGTGATTGTGCGTATGTGCAGTGTTTGATTGCTGGTGTTATGATTGTTTGTTGCTGCGTGAAATGTTTTTAAGCTGTCGCGACTCGACGCAGGAGCTCCTGTAGTCGAACGTGACGGTGCTGATATCAAGTCGGTACAACGTAGTTCGGGGACGCCTGGACCGGGTTGTAACTACATGATGTCAAGTATGAGGTTTTAAAACGAAAAAGGAGAAAGTTTTAAAATTGATTGGCCCGGTGGGCGTGTTTGATTTTGATTGGCCCGGTGGGCGTGTTTGATTTTGATTGGCCCTGTGGGCGTGTGTGGTTTTGTTTTGCCCGGTGGGCGTGGTTCGACTTTGGGTGGCCCGGTGGGCGGGTGTCGTTGTTGTTGTTGAACTGTTGGTCGAGTGTGTGCTTCGTCCAAAGTTTCTCTTTGAGGTTAAAAAGGAGTAAGGGTCGAGTTTAAGGCGTTTTTGGAAAACTGCCCTGCGCGAGAGTTACGGATCCTGTTACGGATCCGTGACGGATCAGAGGGTTTTTTCCATTTTAGGGCCTTTGTCACGGCACCGTGATCCCAACCGTGACGGGGTCTATCACGGGTCCGTGATTCCTGTTTTGTTCCACTGTCCTGGTTGTGCAGTTTGAGTGTTGGCTTTGCGTGGCGGTGTTCACGGTTGTGTTGGTTGTAGAGGTCGTAAGTTCGGTGTTAAGGGATGAGGTCTTGGGTTCGAGACTCATCAATAACCTGCGGTAGTGATACAGCGCCTCGGCGTGAGAGTCTCACAACGGAGAGGGGCTAGGGTTGGTGCGCTGCGACGCCATACGAACTAGGTTTCCCTATGTGAACGGGTGTTCGAGGTTTCCCTCGCGTGAACGGGTGGGTTGAGGTTTCCTTCACGTGAGTGGGTTATTTGAGGTTTCCTTATGTGATCGGGTTATTGGGGTATTGATAGTGTGAGCAATTGTGATTTACTGAATTGAGGACGTGTTTCCCGTGTCGAGGTTTATCTTCCATGAGCGAGTACTTGAGGTGTTGATAGCGTGAGCAATGTGACGTTTGGCATCAGGTTTTGAGGTAGTGGTTTGCCCTGATTAGATCGGTAAGTCTTTAGTGCGTTACTAGTATGCCATAATAGAACGGGTGTCCGTGGAGGTGAGCATAACGCTCGTCCCCTTTACTACTTTTCCCGCAAGGGACGAGTAGCGAACACTGGTTTGGTTGCGGAAAGTTATAAGTAACTGCCTAGAGGACCGTGTGAGGGTTTCACTAGACCTTACCAGAGTGACTAATGGAGTGGGTGTTCGGTCTCCGATTTGGGCGTCAGTTTTATTGGATACCGGGATGTCACGCTCGTTTGTTCGTCGAGTTGTGCTGAGAGGTTGGGGCTGAGTTTAGAGCCGTTGAGTCCACCCCTGCGTCTGGACACGCCGGTTGGTGGTGGGGTGGTGTTAGCTAGGGTCCGTCGTGCCTGCGGAGTTGGAGAAGAGAACCGATACTGGAGGTTCGAGAGAGGGCTCAAGAGCCCTGATGCTGGATCGAGTCCTCACCCTGAGGATTGGGTATGTTCGGAGTCGGTAGGCACGACAACGGTAGTGGAGCGAGGTCTTAGAGAGACTACGAGGATCCGTGAGGATCGGCAGCAACTGAGCTTGTGCGTATATTCGTGGGAAGGATACTTACGAAATGACAACCTTTAAACGTAGTCTTGGGAATGGATGGCTGGCGAAGTGCCGAGCCAATACCGACTGTTACTGGAGACGAGCTGCGAGAGTCGCAGCATTCGCGTCTGACGGTGCACGAGGGTAGCACTAAGAGGAGCGCGACATCAGGTGGCATGTCTAGTGGAGCGGGATGCGGAGAGCGGTCGCGGAGTTAATATCGCGATACCTCACTCGTCGTCAGGTGAGAGCCGAACACCAGCGTCCCACTGGATTATTGCAGCCAATGCGGGTTGCACAGTGGAAATGGGGGCACGTCACGATGAGTTTCGTGAGCGGTTAGCCGAGTTCGCCTACAACAAAAGCTTTCAGGCTAGTATCATGATGGCACCGTTCGGAACGTTGTATGGTAGGCCGTGTCGGTCGCCCGTGTGGGGGGCGGAAGTGAGGAATGAGGGTTCACTGGGTCTAGAACTGGACCGAGAGACAGCTGAGTCGTTCGTGCCGAAGCGTGAGCGGTTGAAGACCGCGCAAAGTCAGCAGGAGCTATGCTGACAGACGGCGCCGACCTTGCGAGTCAGCAATCATTGGTCATGTATCCCTGGAGGCGAATCCGAAAGGTGGACTAATGCGTTTCAACCGCGGCGGAGGCGGGTTAGCCCCGCGGTGTATCGAGCATTTCGAGGTCTTGAGTACGTTATTGAGTGGGCGGATGTCGAGGTAACGGGTGATGTCTCGTATAAGGAAAAACTGGTTTGGGAGATGGATCCGCGGGAGAAGGTCTTGCGCGGAAGGGTTACCCGCTTAGAATGGGTGCAGTGGCGGCACCACGAGGCCGAGTCGACTTGGAAACGCGAGGACGAGATTCGCGCGAAGTACCCCGATCTTTTCGACTCCGGAGGTGTGTTGTTTTAAATTTCGCGGACGAAATTCCCTTAAGGGGGGTAGATTGTAAGAACCGCTCCCGGTCAACGCCAGTCAAATCTGCGAAAAACAGGAAAATTTAAAAAATTTAAGCACACACTTAAATGAACCCAAAAATGACCCCGAGGGTCATACCGGACATAAGTTGACCCCGTTATCGACCAAAGTGATTTCCGGGGGACTCAGGGCAACTTTCTGATCAATTTGGGAAATGCTGACTTTTCGCTGGAAAAGTCAACGGAGCGACGTTTTGGTCCATTCGAGGACCGTTTTGGATCCAAAAAGCTTAGTCGTCGTCGCAACGGTCTTATTTGAGCCGTTTCCTTGTGGCTCGTGAAGTTTCGTAATTTCTTGTAAAAAGTGCCCGTTCAGGCCTCGAAACGGCCGAATTTCGCGAATCTGATTAGAAAATATCTAGAAGATATTTTCCAAAAAGGTGTGGGACCCACTTGCCACATGTCACCAATGTGGTGGTGTTAGGTTGTTGGAAAAGACAAGAGAAGACTACTTTTAAGTGTTAGTTTTGTAATTAAGTATTAGTTTTGATTTTTAAAACAAAACAAAAGAGGGATGAATTGTTGATACACGTTAATTTCAAAACAAGAGAAGACTTGGAGAGAGAAAGTGGTGTTAAAAAGAAGAGAGAAGGAAGAGAGAAAAAGAGAAGAGGTTGGGGGAATTTGTGACGTTTCTCGTCGATCAAACCGGTGGATCGTCTCAACGATAAAAGAATCGAGCTCACATCGACATTCCCTACGGTGAGAACCTAACCGATTTTAATTTTGGAACGTTTGAATTTTAGGGTTTGAGTTTAAACGATTTGATTAAGGTTGGGTTTTGTTTATGATTGGTTTAAAGATGAATGGTTGAGGTTTGGGGTTCGTTAGGAACGTTTTGGGGCAAAAAGGGAATTTTTCCATTATGGCCGTGTGGGGCCCACATGCCCGGGTATCGGGTTTTCATGTTCGGGTGTTTTAGGACGTTCTCCAAGTCGTTAATCCACACCCGGATCGAAATATGGAATTAAATTTCGGGTTTAGAAACTTTAATCGCGAATTAAATCGCTCGGAAGTCGGAAATTGATTCCGTCAATTGCGTTGGAACCCTTGAATTATTCTAAGACCGTAGAAATGAAAACCGGAATTTTCGGAGCCCCGGAAGGGCGTTTCCTAAACCCGGGCAGATTCGCCTTGTCGGGCGAATCGGGCTTTTCCGAGCCCTTTATCGACAATGTCGAGTAATTGGGAAGTTTGGGAGTGATCGACATTGTCGAGGTTGAGTTTGGGCGTTTAATTCTTTAAATTCGGGTTTGGCATTCTTACTTAAAAAGTGTGTAAACTGTAATAATTGTAGACCGCGTCGCCTACCGTGGAAAGAGGAGGCTAAGCGGGAAATTTGGAGCATTGTCGGAGAGCGAGCATCGGTTGTGACACGCTTCAAGAGGTAGTGAAAAGTAGCCCGATCTCGGCCCTGACTAAGGAAAGTTAACAGTAGAATTGCATGTGACACCGGGGTGTCGTGGGTTAAGTAGGTTTATCTAATATTAGAAAGGCATGATACGGGAACGTAGCGAATATTGGAAATGCGTGTGACACTTAGTAGTGTCGTAGGAGTAGAGAACTTAGCGTTAGTAGAATTACTGGAGGCATATGACCATGCCCGGAGGTTGATTGTGAAACTGTTGATATTAGAACTGTTGGAGGCATTGGTTATGCCGGAGGTTATTTGTGTAATTCGTGTCTTGGGTGGCCATGAGAGCCCGTACTTTATTATTGTGTCTTGGGTGGCTATGAGAGCTCGTGTTATTATTGTGTCTTGGGTGGCCATGAGAGCCCGTGTTATTGTTGTGTCTTGGGTGGCCATGAGAGCTCGTGTTACTGTTGGTGTGTCTTGCGTGGCCGTGAGTGCCCGTGGGGTTGTTGAGCCCGTGAGTTATGGTTGGTGTGTCTTGGGAGGCCGTGAGTGCACGTGGGGTTGTTGAGCCCGTGAGTTATGGGTGGTGTGTCTTGGGTGGCCATGAGTGCCCGTGGGTTTGTTGAGCCCGTGAGTTATGGTTGGTGTGTCTTGGGAGGCCGTGAGTGATCGTGGGGTTGTTGAGCCCGTGAGTTATGGTTGGTGTGTGTTGGGAGGCCGCGAGTGCCCGTGGGGTTGTTGAGCCCGTGAGTTATGGTTGGTGTGTCTTGGGAGGCCGTGAGTGCCCGTGGGGTTATTGAGCCCGTGAGTAATAGTTGGTGTGTCTTGGGAGGCCGTGAGTGCCCGTGGGTTGTTGAGTCCGTGTTTTACCGTTGGTGTCTTGGGTGGCCATGAGTGCCTGTG
The DNA here is from genome assembly GCA_963921825.1 of Erodium maritimum. Lineage (NCBI taxonomy): Eukaryota > Viridiplantae > Streptophyta > Magnoliopsida > Geraniales > Geraniaceae > Erodium > Erodium maritimum. The sequence goes on from OY997591.1 coordinate 49,351,959, forward strand.
GAGTGTTGAACCTGTGATGTTGCTGTTTGTTGAACTTTTCTTGTGATTGTGATTGTGCTTGCCCGAGGTTAGTGACCCGATTGTGTGTCGGGAAGTAGTTCGAGTCCCGGTAAGTTACGAGCATTCTTTGGCTGGCCTAACCAAGTTCGAGTCCCGGTAGGTTACGAGCATTCTTTGGCTGGCCTAACCAAGTTCGAGTCCCGGTAGGTTACGAGCATTCTTTAGGTGGCCTAAACAAGTTCGAGTCCCGGTAGGTTATGAGCATTCTTTGGCTGGCCTAACCAAGTTCGAGTCCCGGTAGGTTACCATCATTCTTTGGCTGGCCTAACCAAGTTCGAGTCTCGGCAGGTTGTGAGCATTCTTTGGCTAGCCTGATCCGTGTTCGTGTCTTTGGAGGAGGTCGTCAATGGTTGTGTCGGGTTTACATTACGAGTTTGAGGTTGAGTCTGGTGAGGGAGGTTACTGGGCAGCTGGTATGTGATCTTGCTTGGTGTGCGATCCTTTGTGATCTTGGGTTTTGCGTGGTGGTCCTTGAGTCCTTGGAAGAGGTCGTGATCGTTGTGTCTGGTCTACTTTACGTGTCAGAGTGTTGAGTTGGTCAAGGAAGGTAACAGTGGGCGTGTGTCAGTCGGAGTACTTGGGTTGGGGATAGTTTCCCCGGTGTTGAGTTTATTGTTGGTGTTACCGGCATTGTCTGCTAATTATGCCGTAGTCAGTCTGTTATCCGTGGTGGTGAGCGAACGCTCACCCCTTGCTGCTTTTCCTACAGGTACCGGTCGCAGGTTGGACTAGGTGAGCTTCTGAAGCTTGAAGAGCTAGGAGCGGGTTTCTGGGTTTATTTTGAGTCTAGCGACGGATACCATACTTTTGTCCTTTTGTTGGGACGTATTTTAAGTTGTAAATATTATTTTTTATTAACTAAATGGTAATTTCAAAGTGTTTATTCAAAATAGGTTTCAAATGTTTGGTGATTTTAAATGTTCGCGTCCTGAGTTTGGTTTACTGAAATTGGGGCGTGACAAAAATTGTGCAGACCAAAGGAGTCTTTCTGCTGCAGAATTTGAGAGTTTGCAAGCTAAAAGGATTGGGGTTGTAGAAACAAAGGTAAGTGTGATTTCTCTTCTGATAGTCTCTGAAAGGATCTTCACATGAGCAAGGGATATAAACCAAGCCACAAAAACAGAACAAAACAAATGAAGGATGTCTCTTTGCCAATCCATCTGCAGAAGAGACACATGTAAGAAAACACTCAACCTAGTAGGATCTACCCTCACTCCAAAGGAAAAAAAATCCCACACACAAAACATTAAGGACGACAAGAACAAAAAGGAACCTTACCAAACTCACATCTGTACCCAGTCCACCCAAAACCCATCCCAAACCCAAACCCAACCAAATGAGCCAAACTAGTAACCAAAAATGAAGCCACAACCAACATGACCAACCAAGAGGAATTAAGATTATCGGCATCCCAAACTGCCCAAAAGTTTATTAGCATCCAAACCTACCCAATTGCTATATAGATAAGATACTTCTCTTAGTAAAGCAGGTTCTAGGAGAGGACAGCCAGGAATTATAGGAAAAAAAATATCCATTTTCCTTGAATTTTGCCCATTCCCAGTTATAGGCCTGACTTTGAGTTTTCTGAAAAATGTCTTCAACAGTTGGAGAGGGCCCTTCAAATATAGCTTCATTTCTTGCGAGCCATATTTGCCAACGAGTTATTTGTACCAGATTCCTCCAAACTTTTTTTCAAAAAGATGGAGCTAAAGATGACCAGGCAGTGAATAATAATTTTGGGTTCTTTAGGATGATCCAACTAATACCCCACCAATGTAATACCAGACTCCAAACTCTCCAAGCTCTAAAGCAATGCATTAATGTATGAGAAGCATCTTCCAAGTCATCATTGCAGAAGGGACAAAGAATTCCTTGAAGGGATAATTGCAATCCTCTTGATTCAAGAAAGCATCTAGTAGGGATGGCTTCCAAACAAGCAAGCCAGCAAAAGGTTGTGATTTTAGGAGGTATACCTGGGATCCACAGAGCTTTGGTCCAAGAAGCATTAACAGATAGGGCAGAGGTTTGGTTGTCAAGTAGTGAGTATAACATTTTAACTGAAAACCCCTTTGGATCACCTGACCAGACAAGAAGATCCTTCTCATGAGAAAGGGAGATGCCTTCTAAAATCACCAGTAGAGCATTCCAATCAGATTCAGCTCTTCCCCTTGGTACACTTCTAAAATTTAGCTCCCATACTCCATCAATCCAAGCTTCAGCTACAAGCAATTTTTTGTTATCTGCAAGGGAGAATAGCCTGGGAAAAAGAAACTTGAGAGGTTGATCCCCCCACCAAATGTCACACTAGAAAAGCATTCTAGTTCCTTCACCCAATTTCCAACCCAGACCTCTAATGCCAGAAAAATTCTGAAAGATAGGATCAGCATTGATAACTAGTACATGGTTCATAAAACTTGAAGATCCAATTTCAAAAAAAGTAGAAAGATCCCATTATGTTGTTGACCATCCATATTTACTGCAGATCACCCTCTTCTAAAGTGAATTTGAGTCCAGTGCAAATCTCCACCACCACTTGTCAAGAAGAGCTGGATTCATTTTAGCCAAATTTTTTATACCAAGGCCTCCCTCTATTTTTGCTTTACACACATTGTTCCATTTAACTTTACAGAAAGTTCTTGCTTTAGATGATCCATGCCACAGAAACCTCCTTTGCCAGGATTCCATTTGTCTCAATACACCTTTGGGGGCTTTTATTATGGAGAAGAAGTACAATGGCAGTGCACTTAGAGTAGACTTAATGAGTGTGATTCTTCCTCCTAGTGATAGAAGCTTAGCCTGCCTAAGTCCTAGAGCAGCTTTGAAATTGCCTATAATTGAATCTTGGTTTTGATTTTCCTTAGATTTGCTCCAAAGGAAAGCCTAAGTACTTGGTAGGCAAATTTCCTTCTGAAAAACCCAAAATCACTAAGAGGACATGTCTCTCCTCCTCTTCCAAGTTGAAGAAAATAGCTGGGGATTTATCATAGTTAACTGATAAACCAGTAGCTAAATTGAACATAGTTAAAGCAAATTTGAGGCACAAGGCAGCAGTTTCTGAAGCTTGAATGAAGAAAATAGTGTCATCTGCAAATTGCAGATGAGAAATGGTTGGGCCAATATCTTGAAATTTTATACCTTTGAAGAGGTCTTGAAGTAGTTCTGCTTTCATTACTTGGTTTAAGCCTTCAGCTACTAGAGCAAACAGGAGAGGAGATAAAGCACATCATTGCCTAAGCCCTCTTGACAATTTAAAGTCAAGACTGCGGGAGCCATTGATCAACACTGAGACATATGCATTCAAGCATGAAATTATCCAGAGCCTCCATAGAGAGCCAAAGCCCATTCTAGTCAGTAATTTGAGAATGTAATTCCAATTGACCTTATCAAAAGCTTTTTCAAAATCAGCTTTGAAGAGAATAGCTTTCTGCTTGCTTATCTTTAGAAAATCAACAACCTCTAAAGCAATTAGAATTCCATCTATAATTTGCCTGCCTTTGAGACTTGTAGATAATACCCCCCCCCCCCCCCCCCCCCCCCCCCAAGAAGTTTATAACCTGTTTAAGACTTGTAGATAATAGTTTGGACAAAATTTTGTATGAGCCTCCCATCATGCTTATTGGCCTGTAATCATCAAATGTTAGAGGAGCATCAATTTTTGGAATCAAAGTCAGAAAAGATGAGTGCAAGCCTTTTCCAAGTTGACCAGTATGGTAGAAGCAATATAGAAATTTCATCAATTCTTCTTTGATTATAGGCCAGCATAAATTTGAGAGTGAAACCATCTGGCCATGTTGCTTTTTCAGCTCTACAAGCCATAATTGCTTGAAGGGTTTCATCTTCAGAGAAGGGTCTCTCTAGCCATTGAGCTTGTTGAATTGATAGTGTCTGAAATGTTAATTCATCAAGAGAAACATTTGAGATTGGACCTTCAGAGAATCTGAGAGCAAAATGTTCTGCTGCAGCAAGTTTGATTTCTGGAGGAGATGAAAGCAACTAATCTTTATACCAAATGTCGCTTATGTTTTTTGTGGCTCCCTTGAAATTTGTCACTCTATGAAAATATTTAGAGCCTTTGTCCCCATCATCAAACCACCTCTTCCTGGCCTTTTGACTCCATAACTTTGACAACAATTTATATTTCTGTATTAGTGTAGCTTTAAGTTCACCTCTCTTAGAGCATTCATCAGGAAGGAGAGGCCTTAACTCCACCAGAGAATCCATATCATCTATTGCCTTGCTTAGCTGAGCAATGAGGGTTTCCAAATGACCAAACACTTGAACATTCCAGACTTTAAGATCATCTTTCAAAAGTTCAAGCTTCATCCATAGCACATAATAAGGTTGACCAAAGATTTGATAAGAGGCCCAAAAATTTTCCACTGCTGCAAAGAATCTAGAGTCTTCAGTCCAAATATTTAGGAACTTGAATGGCCTAGGCCCCCAGTCCATAACATTGTGAAAAGGTATTATAGGCCTGTGATATGAGATTGATCTGGAGAGGCAGACCTGAGTAGGAGAATTGAATTTTTCCATGAACACTTGAGAAATAAGATACATATCTATTCTGGAAGCTCTTGATTGCTGACCAAACCAAGTGAATTTGCCTCCATTTAGAGGGAGATTGAGTAGACCCGGATTCTATATAAATTGTTGAAAATTCTGCATGTCAGACCCATCAGCTCTTTGTGAGGATCTCTCTTGAATGGAACTAACAGTGTTTGAAATCTCCTCCTAGTAATAAGAGAGTGTCTGTAGGAAGGGCCTTAATCATTTCCTCCAATTTGAGCCATAAAGCCTCCCTTCGATGAGGTGTTGAAGGGGCATAAACATTGATAATGCAGCAAAACTTTTGGCTAGAGAGCATACTACCAAGCCAGAGTAGGGCACCTTCTTCCTCTATAGAATGAGAGAAGGAGAAATCTCTTTTTTTTCCACATTGAGTGTCCACAACATCATAATGGCAAGACTCTCATCTCCAAGAAAGGCCACAGGTCCTAAGAAAATTAGCAGGCATATGATCCATTTTGGACTCTTGAATCATGATGAAACTTGGGGCATGCGTGCTCAGTAAGGAACTGAAACATCTCCTCTTCTGTTGAGAGGAGATCCCTCTCACATTCCATGAGAGGAATTTCATAATAATTAGGAGGAACCAAGACCAGTGGCCCCTTTGACCACCTGTAAATCAGGGTCTGAGTCTTTGTCTAGATCAACAAGCTCATCCTCTGATCCTCTATCAAAGTTTATAGAGTGATTTTTGAAGTCTTCTAGATCATTTATTTGATTTAGGATAACCTGATCAGAAACTCCAGCCTTGAGTTCAATGGTCTTGCCAAAACCCCAAGCTTTTTTAACAAGAGTATTTTCATCCAAGAAAGTCTTCTTCTTGATCTGAGTAACAGGAGTGCTCTCAATAACTAACTCAGGAGACTTTTGCTTTAGGCCAGGAGCATAGTGCTTTGATCTAGTGCTGTAAGAGTGAGGTGTGGCTCCTCTGGTGATTTTTTTATTCTTAGTGGTGATCTTGGAGATTACTTTTGGAGAAGGGTTTTTGAGACCCAAAAAATCTGCCACTTCAGTAACTTGAGCTTGCTCCAGTTGGTTTTGGAGGGAAGAAAGGCTCACAATAATATTTCCACTGTTCAGGCCATCTAGCCCTAGGGGATCAGATGATTGAGAGTGTAAGAGGCAAATATCCCTTTGTATGTCAGTGATGTTTAGTGCCTGGGATAGAGGGATGCATGGGGAGCTTATATCTTCTTCTTGGGCCTCTCCCAATAATAAATGCTCATCAGCCTCTATCCTTTTTTGCAATATAATAGGATTATTTAACAAAGTAGGGACCAAAATAATATCTTTACCCTTAATGCTTACAGGATTACCCAGAGGTTGCAAGGAGCTGTCAATGAGGGTTTCCTCTATAGTTGCTGAAGCCAAAGAAATGATTGGACTAGAGGGATGACTGATCTAGCTATTGTGAGCCAACTCAAAGATTTGAATAGAGCTTTCCATATCAACAAGTATTGTAGAGATTGGGCTATCCAAAATTTGAACTGGTACTGTAGAAATTAAGCTTTCAGTAGCAACAATAAGAGTATAAGAAGTTAGAGCTTCAGGGATAGCAGCATGATCAGAGGAGCAATGCACCAGCCCAGATACAGCCTTAGTTTGAATTTCTAGAAGCTCTAAGGTATCTTGAACCACCTATTGCTCAAAGGAATCAAGGCTGAGAAGTCCTTGTCTAACTACCTCAGTAATGTCTTGGCCAGCATTTAACAGCTGCAGAGGAATGTTGGTTGGTGGACATAATAGAGCCTGAGTGTCTTCTCTAACTCCCATAGTGCCACAGTCTTTTGTCACCAAATCACCAACCAAGCCTTTACCAGTTAATGAATGATCAGAGGTCTCCTCAGCTTCTAGATGATCATCTTTGGAATTGACAGGGCTAATTGGTGTTACTAATTCTGAGAAGGGAGTTAATGTGAACTCAGAAGACATAACATCCTCAGGACCTTCAGAGCTAACAGAAAGTGGAACTTTTGCAGCAAAAGGAGGGAGCACCTTGTGGGACAAATTGCCTAGACAAATTTCTACTTCCTCAACAAATGAAGAGAGCTTAAGAGAGTGAATAAGCACATATGCAATATCCACATAACTTCAAGCTTTGGAGAGTGGATGTGTAAAGAAAATAGGACCAAAATCAACCACTGCAGCTTGAAAAGTCTCTTCATACCATCCCTTGTAAGGCACCCCATGAATTGCAACCCAGGTGAATTTCCCTCCCTTGTTGCATAAATTTTCAAAACCAGGCAGGAAAGTTAGCCAAGTATTTAGCCAACTTCCTTCAACTCCTTCCTCTTTCATAAGTTCATCAAACTTCTCATCAGGACAATAAACCAAAAACAGTCTTATTTCTCAGAGCTTTTAAGTGGATTTCATATACTCCCTACAAAGCCATCTCTCTCGTAATTCCATCAATTGTCATATTGACATGGATCATAGCTAAATGAGCTCTCTGCATTAATCTTGAATGGGCAGTGACTATAGATCCTTTATGCAAAAAATCATCAAAGGTTAGGAAGTTAGACTTTTCATAAGAAAGGTTATACCTTGTCTTTGGGGAAGAATTTGTCCGGTCCCAGGCTTTAGAGACATAGAGCCTATACCCATTGTATAGAGAGCCATTAATAACAAGGATGGCTTCTTCCAAAGTTTTTTGACAACTGAAAAATAGAAAGCCATAATCCTTCCCTCTCTTGTTTGGTTTTGAAGCTCTGAGGGCCTTACAGTATCCCAATAGAGATCCAAATTCAATGGATAGCCAATTAGCATCAGCAAAAGGAGGAAGGTTGAAAATGAAAGTTGTATGAAATGTTTACTTCACAGCCTCTTTTGGAGATGTGCTCTGCCCTTGAAATGTTTGCTGCAATTTTCTTTTCTTCTGAGCCATGATAGACTGCACATTCTCGAATCCAGGAGGTGGATAACCCATTGAAGATGACTCAGGAGGCTGTTGAGCATTTATTTTTGCCTCCAGGCTAAGTTACCAGAGGTCCTGAGATTGTCAGAATGTCCCAAAAAACCTCTATTGCTCAAAGAGGGAGTTTGATCTGTATCAAAGGAGATAGGATTGAAGTACTTATCGTAGAACATCTTTTGCCCATCAAGCAGTTTAGTATGGCCACCAGGGGAGTACTCTTGTGTTTTATCTGAGGATGAAGATGCATATCCCTCATCCCTCCTAGCATACCGTTTTTTGATTATTTTTTTTCCTCTTTCCAACTGAGATATTCCTGATTTGTACACCAGCTTGTTGAGCTTGGGCATGATCACCATTCAATTCTTCAACAATGAGCACCATTGAGTGATAGAGGAAACAAAGAGAGGATATATAGTTTTGCCGAAAGAGAGGATACAAAGGTTCCAAGGAAATCAGAAAACAAGGATCTTGAGCTACTTGCAGGAGATATCTTGCTCAGACGAGAACCAAGGACAACGGTGGTCTGATAGCCTTCAGGGCGACCATCCTGGACACTACATCGCCGTCAAGAACAAGAAGACGGAGGGAGATAGAAGAGGATGCTGATAGCGATTCAAATCTTCAAGCAAGAAACAGTAGAAATGAAGAACAAGAAGAACTGGTACTGGACACCCATTCGTTCTTAATTGTTGATTTGCTTCTAAAACAGAATATCATCATAGAATATATGAGTTGAGAATAAGAGTAATTATTTAGGTACATGCATGTTTATGTGGAATAACTAATGAAGGATATACATATATAGGATAACAATCAGGTACAAACTTCTATCTTTCGTCAGAACGCAGAACTTTCAATCTGGGCCCTTGGATCATAGAATTAAAGGCCCAGATTTAATGCATATCTTTTAATATCTTTTTAATTAATGCATATCTTGTAATTGATTTCGTAATCAATCACCACCCCCCTGAATTTCCGTGGTCATCCGATCTGGATAATCAATGGCCCAGATTAGTTCTACGTTCTGACCCGAAATAGGGTTTGTACTTGATTGTTCCCCTACATATATATATATATGTAGGGTTGGTATCAGGTACAAACCACCCCATATTGTGCAAACTACGAACCAATCTGAGCCATAGGATCCGCCCAAAGTGATGTCAGCAGAGCGCACCAGATGCTGACGCGTGGGCAATAAATATATAAAACACCGCGCCTTATTGTGCAAACTACGAACTCACCAGGTGCTGACACGTGGGCGCGCGTGCACAGTGCTAATAGTTTGGGCGCACAGTGATGATAGTTTGGGACTCTGCTAAACTATCAGCAATGTGCACCCAAACTATTAGCACTATGCGCGCGCGTGGTCAACACGCTCACGCGCGCGGGCAGAGGCGCGCGCGAAGCTGCCACGTGTCAACATCGCGCGCGCTCTACTGGCGTCACTTTGACCGCATCCTGTGGCTTAGATTGGTTCGTAGTTTGCACAATAAGAATGGTTTTTACTGGATAGCTACCCTATATATATATATATATGTACACAATCCGTTGTAAATGGGTTCTTATCTTGTAAAATGTAAATAAATATCAGTTGTTAAATTAGAGTAAACGAAAGGCTTAGATTATTTCAGCATCATTAATGGTATTTTTGTAATATATACCATTTTTTATTTTATTTTTGTCATTTTAAGTGTATATATATATATATACATTTTTTAATAGATTTTTTCCCGATAACGCACACTTGAGGAAGATGAGACTGTTGTCGGGAAATGATATCTTAATCATTTCTCGGTGATTGGATAGTCATTCTATCCTCATAAATCTATATTAGGAATAGCTAACGACAATCCCTCGACACAGTCCCACAATATTCGGAGTTTTGTATTATTTTTTGCTTGTACTTTTATTAGATTGTGTTCTTTTTATTGACATGTGCTTTTTGACGATCACCTTTGACATAATGTTGTCACATTAAAATAAAATAAAATAATCATCTATTTTTCATTAGTAATTAACATCTAAAACTCTTCTAATATGTGTATGGAAAAACTCCAACTATCATCAACTTGTACCTTTCAAAAATTGATTGTACACTTATTAATCGATCAGTTGGACACTGTAGACTTAAATTAATTACGCAAACTAACATTTTCCATTAGAAATGATAGAAAATGTTAGGAAAAACTCTAAGAACTAATTGTCATATGGCAGTGAACTCAACAACTAACTATAGACTTGTTAATTTTTTTTGAGTTTTTCCAAATGTTTTTAGTCATTTCCAACGGAAAATATTAGTTTGCGTAATTATCTTAAGTCTACATTGTCAAATTGATCGAATAATAAGTTTACAGTCAGTTTTTGAACGTTAAAAGATAATGATAATTAGTTCTCGGTGTTATCCCTATATATAAACAATGTTACGATTTGTCACCCAAAATCATTCACACTTAATGCTCAATGTTCTTCTCTTTATGGTGAAGGACCCAACTACTCTATATGTATAAACATTACTTACTTTAATTATGGGAAAATATATGGTCCTTCAATTTTAAGCAAAAAAAAATTCTCATTATGTGATCCTACCCAAGGCCGTCCTAATGTAGGAATTCAAAGCATCTCTCTTCCATTTAAATTTATCCGATTAAATGGTTTTTATATCAATATTTTATGTATACTCTATAAGATATGAGTAATTAAATAACTAGCACTTGTATGGAGCAAATATGGGGTTCACAAGAAATTGTCCCATTAGAAAGATAGCTAAAAAAAGGCATAAGGCTATTATAATTTTGGACCACAAATAAGTGTTGTTAGAAAACAAAATATTTAAATTTAAAATTATTCTCCCAAATGGTTCTTCCTGAATATATTTGGTTTGAATGATATTTTCCGTTCTCGAAAAGAGCCAAAATAATAACAAAACAAAAAAAAAGCATGAGAGAACCAACTCCCTCTAGCAGACTCAAAGGTAAGGCTCGGCTTAGGACTTCATCCCATCTTCATCTTCAAAATCGCTTTCTTCAGCTTGGTTCTACCTCAGCGATCCAGCCAGACCAGACTTCCAACCCTTCCTAGCATCTTCATCTTCGTCATCACATCTTACAGCCATCCCAACCAGTCATCTCTGCCTCAGTTCCAGATTCAGAACCTCAACAAAGAACATGGTTGACACTCCAAGAACTTTGTGGAGGCTTTGATGCTTCTCCACTTCAGGAACAGGGGAAGCAAGATTCTTCATCAATCGGCCCTCTACCAGGTTTTGAGCATGTCCAGAAGAAAGTTTACAACCCACCTGCAATAAGAAGAGGAAGAAGAACAATTGTTCATTCTCCATCTCCCTCAGACAAAACCCATACCAAACTACTTGATGGCCAAAAGTTGTTATATGACAAGTATTTTAGGACTGTGAACTCGGATACTGACTCTACACCCTCACTTCCTACCAGACCTGAAGGGCTCATTCAACCAAGATGGAGAAATTCAAAGGTTCAATCACAAACTCTCTCAGAGACCGAGGTTAAGACTCATCCCAAGAACAAGTCCAGCCATCTATCTGACTTTTTTGTGTATGTCCACAATATCCCTCCCAAAGCTTCAGAAGACTGGCTCTCTAATCTCTTCTTTGATATTAAAGGTGTTTCTTGGACTCATATAGTTGCAAAAAGAAGCAAGCTAGTAAAATGCTATGGTTTCTACTATTTTCACAAGCTTTCTCAGTTGCAGGAAGCTATTTTACTTTTCAATGGCTACTCAATCAATGGTCATCAACTCTATGTCACACAGGCCAGGAACATACCTCTTAGGCAGCAACCGATTCCAAGCTCTTCAAACTACCCTCATAATCTATCACACAACTTTCTCTGGAAGCAGAAAGCTGAGTTGCAACCTCCAAGAGTCCAAGGACCAGTGGTCACAAAGCAATCTCATTTACTGAAGAACTCCCATTTGGCCATTGCTCTTGGAAATTATAGTGCAGAAGACATTAGAAGAGATCTAATGATGGAGGGTGTCTGTGATCTTGAAATCAAGTCCCTGGGCATCAATCTTATTCTCCTGCACTAGCTTGATCCACTTGTGGGAAAAGAATTTTTGAAAGATAATGGAGCATGGTTAAACAATTGGCTCTCTTTCATTCCTGACAAGCAACATCTGTGTACCCAAGGAGGGAGGTTCACTAGGGTTACAATTCAAGGCATCCCATATCAAGGCTAGTGTGAAGAGTCTTTTGCTGCTGCTTTAAGTGGTTTTGGTTCTTTTGTTTACTCTCATCCAATTACATCTGCTTGTACATATTTAGAGAGGGCTTATGTTCTTGTTCATACTAACATCTTTAAACCTTTCTCCTCTGAGGCCAATTTGTTTCTTGGAACAAAACCTTACACTGTTTGTGTAATAACCACTCCCGGTCAACGCCAGTCAAACCTGCGAAAAACGGGAAAATTTAAAGTTTTTGAGCAGACACTGAATTGAACCGGAATTGGACCCCGAGGGTCATACCAGACTTAAGTTGACCCCTGTTATCGACCAAAGTGAGTTCCGGGGGACTCAGGGCAACTTTCTGATCAGTTTGGAAAATGTTGACTTTTCGTTGGAAAAGTCAACCGAGCGACGTTTTGGTCCATTCGAGGACCGTTTTGGATCCAAAAAGCTTAGCCGTCATCGCAGCGGTCTTAGTTGAGCCGTTTCCTTGTAGCCCGTCAAGTTTCGTAATTTTTGGGAAAAAGTGCCCGTTCGGGGCTAGAAACGTCCGTTTTTCGCGAATCTGATTGGAAAATATCTAGGAGATATTTCCAAAAGGTGTGGGACCCACTTTGCCACAAGTCACCAATGTGGTGGTGTTAGGTAACATTGAACAAAGCAAAAAGAAGAATGTGTGGTAGTTGTAGTTAAGAGAGTTAGTTTGATTTTTTTAAAACAAAATAAAGATGAAGGTTGGAAGTGTGTTCGGCAATTGTTCAAAAAAAGGAGAAATGGAGAGAGAAAGAAGAGAAAGAAAGGGAAGGAGAGAAAAGGAAAGAAAAGGGGAGATTTTGGTGATTTCCCGACGATCCGACCGACCGATCGACTCAACGATTGAAGATTCGTCATCCCGTCGTCATTCTCTACGGTGAGCACCTAACCGATGTTCGTTTTGGTACGTTTGAAATTTATGGTTTAAGTTTAAACGGTTTGATTATGGTGGGGTTTTGGTTAGAGTTGGTTTAAAGATTGAATGGTTGAGGTTTGGGGTTCGTTGGGAACGTTTTGGGGCAAAAAGGGAATTTTTCATCGTGGCCGTGTGGGTCCCACGTGCTCGGGTCACGGGTTTTCATGTTCGGGTGGTTTAGAACGTTCGCCGGATCATTTATCCACAACCGAACCGAAATTTGGAATTAAATTGGAAAAGTTGTAATTAACGGGTTTTAGAAACTTGAAACGCAAAATAAATGACTCGGAAGTCGGAATTCGATTCTATCGAGTGCCTAGGAACCCTTGAATTATTCTAAGACCGTAGAAACGAAAACGGGAATTTTTGGAGCCCCGGAAGGTCATTACCAAAACCCGGGCAGATTCGCCATGTCGGGCGAATCGGGCCTTTACGGGTCCAATATCGACAATGTCGAGTAATTGGGGAGTTTGGGAGTGATCGACATTGTCGGGGTTACCTTTGGGCGTCAGGTTTATTAAAATTCAGCATTATGCCTACAAGCTTAAAAGCGTTTAAAATTGTGTTCTTTTAGATCGTGCCGCGGACCGAGGCAAGAGGAAGCTGGGTGAGTGACTGAGATCACACCGGAGCTCGTTGGTTGGCTTTTGGAGAACACGCACGAGGTAGGGAAAAGTAGCCGGATCTCGGCCCTGACTAGGGAAAGTTAACAGTAGAATTGCATGTGACACCGGGGTGTTGTGGGTTGAGTAGGTTATCGAATATTAGAAATGCATGATACGGAAATGTAGTGTTTATGAGAAAAGCATGTGACACTTAGTAGTGTCGTAGGAACAAAGAACTTAGCGATATTAGAATTACTGGAGGCATATGACCATGCCCGGAGGTTGACTGTTTAATTTACGTCTTGGGTGGCCATGAGGGCCCGTGTTATTATTGTTGAGTTTGGGTGGCCATGAGAGCCCGTGTTATTATTGTTGTGTCTTGGGTGGCCATGAGAGCCCGTGTATCACTGTTGTGTCTTGGGTGGCCATGAGAGCCCGTGTACTAAGGTTGGTGTCTTTGGCTGGCCTGACCGAGTTAGAGTCTCGGGGGGTTGCGAGCATTCTTTGGCTGGCTTACGAGTTAGAGTCTCGGTAAGTTGCGAGCGTGTATTATTGTTGAGTTTTGGGTGGCCATGAGTGCCCGTGGGGTCGTTGAAACCGTGTCTTTACCTTTGGTGTTTTGGTTGGCCATGAGTGCCCGTGGGGTTGTTGAACCCGTGTCTTTACCTTTGGTGTTTTGGGTGGCCATGAGTGCCCGTGGGGTTATGAACCCGTGTCTTTACTGTTGGTGGTTTGAGTGGCCGTGAGTGCCCGTTGGGTTGTTGAGCCCGTGAGTTACTGTTGGTGTACCTTGGGAGGCCGTGAGTGCCTGTGGGGCTGTTGAGTCCGTGTTTTACTGTTGGTGTGTCTTGGGAGGCCGTGAGCGCCTGTGGGGCTGTTGAGTCCGAGTTTTACTGTTGGTGTCTTGATGGCCATGAGTGCCTGTGAGTGTTGAACACGTGTTGTTACTGGTTGTTGAACTTGCTTGTGATTGTGATTGTGATTGTGATTGTGCTTGTGATTGTGGTTGCGGATCCCGGTAGGTTGCAAGCATTCTTTGGCTGGCCTGACCAAGTTTGAGTATCAACGGGTTGCAAGCATTCTTTGGCTGGCCTGACATAGTTTGAGTATCAACAGGTTGCAAGCATTCTTTGGCTGGCCTGACACAGTTTGAGTATCAACAGGTTGCAAGCATTCTTTGGCTGGCCTGGTCCGAGTTTGAGTAGCACAGGTTGTAAGCATTGTTTGGCTAGCCTGATCCGTGTTCGTGTGAGTGGGAGAGGTTACTGAGCAGCTGGTATGCGATCCTTTGTGACCTTGTTTGGTGTGCGATCCTTTGTGATCTTGTTTGGTGTTGCGTAGCTTTCGTTTGAGTCCTTCGAAGAGGTCGTGATCGTTGTGTCGGGTCTACTTACGTGGTTGAGTGTTGAGTCGTTCGAGGAAGGTCACCGTGGGTGTTCTGTCAGAGTATTTGAGTTGGGGACAGTGATCCCCGGTGTTGAGTTTGTTGTTGGTGTTACCAGCACTGTCTGCTAATTGTGCCGTAGTCAGTCTGTTATCTGTGGTGGTGAGCGAACGCTCACCCCTAGCTGCTTTTCCTACAGGTACTGATCACAGGACGGACTAGGTGAGCTCTCGAAGCTTGTGGAGCTAGGAGCGGAGTCCGGGTTTTGTCTTTTGAGTCTAGTGACGGATACCTTGTACTTTTGTCCACGTGTTGGGACGTATTTTAAGTTGTAAATATTATTTTGTTGAACTAAACTGGTATTTTAAAATGTTTAAATGGAAAGGTTTCAAAGTGTTTATTATTTTAAATGTTTGCGTCCCGAGTTCGGTTTACTGAAATTGGGACGTGACAGTTTGGATCAACTCTCTTTGCTAATCTGAAGTACCTTCCATAAAAAGTCCTCAGCATTCTCAAAGTCAAAGCTCTGCAGACTCAGACTCCTTAGCCTCACCTTTTACTGAAGAGGAAGATCTGGATAACTCCTCATCAAAGCTTGAAGATTCGGCAGAGGGTAGATCAGAATTTAATGATCAACCTCACTCAGAATTGCATGAAAACGTTGTTGAGAATGTAATTATTGCTGAACATTTCATCTCTGCAGGTATTACAGTCACTGAGCCAAATCTTTGTCTCCAAAGGAAGGACTCTGAAACTTTTCAAGATCACCTACATTCTTCATTCATTGCTTCTCTTATAATTCCCTCTAAACAGCTTTTGAGCCTTCAAAACAAGATCATTCAAGACACCCTTGATTCTGGAACTCCTTCTCCCACCCTACAATTGCAACTCACTATCAGTCAGGAAAAAATTCAAAAGCTAAATGATCTAGTTGAGAAGCACGCACTTCAGTTACATTCCAAGGAAGCAAGTACATCAACCTCACATCAGGAGTTAATGTTGGGTGTGGCCCGAAAAATCATCTCTCCTCAACCCAGCTTGCAACCCCCCTTGGAAACTGATGCAATAAATGTTTCTGAACCTCTACAACACTCTCCACCTCTAATGTCTCACTCAACACAGCTGTAAAGCTTGGATCAAATCTGCAGTTACAAAAATACCTCCTGCCACCCTTAGTTGAATAGTGTTTCAGAAGAATTGGTAGGGCCTGATATTTCCTTTTTTCCCTCCAACAACAAATCAAAAAAAGGCAAGGGTAAGAGGCAAAAAAATACAGTCTCACCTCACATTTACCCAACCAGGTCCAAATACAAAGAATGAGGATCTAAAAGCAAATCTTTTGTTACAAAGGCTCAGGTAAAGGAAGCCAAGGGTGTTTGGAACTTTGGAAAAATCATTGGCATCTCTGCTGAATGTAGTGAGGAACTGATTTTTCAGCAAATAACCTCTTTAGATGATAACAGGTTTGTTGGAGCTGAGGTTGAGCCTGAAGAAAATATTATACACCTCTTCAAAGACTCTGATACTTTGTTATGTGATCCGGATGTGAGCAAGAGCCTCACTCCACTCTCTCCTGCTTAATTAAGTCATAAAGCTCCTCTCATGGAGCTTGAGAGGACTGTCTTCCTCCCAAAAAAGGAATACCTTCGGTGACGTGATCCGCAAGCAACACCCATCCATGATCCTGATACAAGAAACAAAAATAGAAAAACCTTTACCTTGCTTTCTCAGATCCTATGGCATGCACTAGGGCTGGGAAATGGACCTCATACCAGCAATTGGCCTTTCTGGTGGCCTCATCATGTGTTGGAAAACAAGCCTATTTTAGGTTTCCAATGTCAAGAAGATTAATGGGGCAATGATCTGGCTTGGGATAATTAAGCAATCTAGTTCTCCCTGTTGTATTACAAACATTTATGCTCCTTGCTCCAGAAGAAGAAGAAGAAGAAGAGCCTTTTGGCTTGAGCTCTCAGCTGAGATTACATCCGTATCACCCCTTCCAATGAGGGTGCTGGGTGGAGACTTCAATGCAGTTTTATCAGCTCAGGAAAGATCCAATGCAAGAGCTTCAGCTTCAGATATGGCCAACCTTCAAGGTCTGATAGATTCACATGATCTCATTGATCTTCCTCTAATTGGAGTCAAATACACTTGGTTTGGCTCTGGATTTACTACCTCCAGAATTGACAGGCTCCTCATCTCATCTGATTTCCTAGCCAACTATAATCATCTATCCCAAACGTGTTTACCAAGATGCATCTCAGACCACAAAGCTCTAATTCTATTTGATTACCAAGTTGACTGGGGTCCAAGACCATTTAAGTTTCTCAATATTTGGCTTGAGGATGAAAGATTCTACAATGTTGTGCAACAGTTTTGGGGCTCCTTTCAAGTTACAGGCCCTCCTCAAATTAATCTCTGGCAAAAGCTCAAACTTCTAAAAGAAAACTCAAAGATTGGAACCTGCATGTTTTTTGTAGTCTTGATACACAAGTATCTAACCTTAGACAAGATCTGGATCACTTAGATGATATTATTGAAGAAAGGCCACTTACTCCTATAGAATGTAATACTAGAGGTGCTCCGAAGGCTAAGTTAATTCAAAAAACAAAACTCCTGGCCAAACTATGGAGCCAAAAGGCCAGGAAAAAAATACTTTCATGAGGGTGATAAGGGATCCAAATATTTTCATAGACTGGCCAATTATCAAGGGGAAAGGAAGCAAATTACTCAAGTTCTGATGGATGATGTCCTGGTTGATGATCCTTATCTAATTAAAGCAGCAGCAGCAACTCATTTCAGCAACAGATTTTCAGAGCCTTCTCCTCACCAAACCAACATTGATCAGCTACAATTTAAATCACTATCTCAGCAACAAGCTAAAGAGCAAGAGCTACCTTTCACATAATCAAAAATTATGAAGGCCATAATGGCTTGTTCTAGAGACAAAGCTACAGGCCCTGATGGTTTTACACTCACATTTTTCCAAGTTTGTTGGCCAATTATTAAGAAGGACCTAATCAACTTCACCACCCACTTTCATATGTCTAACCATCTGGGAAAGGGTATTAACTCTTCTTTCATAACACTTATTCCCAAATGTGAGACTCCTCTCACCTTTGATGACTACAGGCCCATCAACCTTATGGGAGGTCCCTACAAAATCATCTCTAAAATGCTCTCAACTAGACTAAAAGGGGTTATCAGTTCTCTAGTTGGTTTTGAGCAGACATGCTTTATTTGTGGAAGACAAATACTAGATGGAGTTCTTGTTGCAAATGAGGTTGTTCATAAAATCAAAAAAGATAAGATCAAGGCTATTCTCTTTAAAGCAGATTTTGATAAAGCATTTGACAAGGTTCATTGGATGTTTGTGATGAAACTACTGGCAAGACTGAGCTTTGGTAGCCTTTGGAGGCTCTGGATGATTTCCTGCTTCAAAGCTCATGTTTCTATGCTCATCAATGGATCCCAAACCTCTGACTTCTTCATATATAAGGGTTTAAGTCAGGGGTATACTCTATCCTCTCTCCTCTTTGCTTTGATTGCTGAATGTTTAAACTAGATTCTAAAAGCTGGATTAATACACAATCAGTTTCAAGGAATCAATCTAGGAAGCAATGGACTGGTTGTCTCACATTTGCAATTTGATGATTACACAATTATATTTATTAAAGCCAATGTTGAGGGATCAACCAACTTGAAGAATGCACTCTCAATATTCAGATTAGCTACATGGCTTGAAGTCAACTTCAACAAATCAAGCATGATCCCTTTCAACCTCTCTCAAGAAGACACAAATAACTTCTCTCACATCTTAGATTGCACAGTGGAAATTCTTCCAATTTCATATCTGGGGTTCTCTCTTGGAGCACATTATAAGAGGATAATCACTTGGGAACCAATCATACAAAAATTCAAGAAAAGCCTTGGGCTTTGGCAAGCCAAACTACTATCATTTGGGGGAAGGATTACTCTAATCAAATCCACTCTCAGTGCACTACCTCTCTATCATTTTTCTCTCCTCAGAGCACCAAAAGCAGTCATTTTGAGTGTGGACGTAGCAACTCTAAGGAGAGTTGTGAACCACGTATATCTTGTGTTGGCTTTTTTTATCTTGCTATTTTTGCTTGTTGTTTAAATTTCCGAATTTATTTTTAAGTTGCTAATTTTGGTAATGAATCTATTCACCACCCCCCCCCCCCTAGATTGATTCCTTGGGACCTAACAGCTCTATCAAAAGTCTTCTGCAAGGTAGCATGGAACAAAGTCTGCAAACCAAAAGAAGAAGGAGGTTTGGGTATCGGAAAGTTAAACATTATGAACTTGGCACTCCTTGCAAAATGGTGGTGGAGGTTTTCCTTAGAAGAAGATTCTTTATAGAAACAAACCATTTGCGCTAAATTAGGTTGGAACTTCCCTAAATGGGATTAATCCATTTTTTTATAAATAGGTATGCCTAGCTTCACCTCTCACATTATAGCATTACTAAAGGGCTCAAGATTACAGACCTTCTTGGATCTAAGGGGGTTTCTTGGGGAACTAGGAAGAGGCAATAAAATACACTTCTGTGATGATTTATGGTATGGGGATACAGCCTTTAAACTCTTATCCCCGAAAATTTATGCTCTGGCCAGCTCCAAAAACATGATCATTGAAGCTCTTTGGGATGGCAGTGAATGAGACTTATTTCTGAAAAGAACTCCTAGAGGGAGAGAAACACAAGAATGGGGAGCCTTCTCTACAATATTGAGCTATATTCATCCAACCACTGATGATGATAAACTACAATGGATCCCAAATACCAAGGGTTTCTCAGTAGGCATGTGTTATGGGTTACTTGCACAGCAAGGCAATTCATAATTGCATTGGACATCACATATCTGGATTTCAGGCATCCCTCAAAAATTTATGCTTTCTCTTGTCTTGCTTGCTTAGAAGCAATCCCTTCAAAATGCTTCCTGGAAAGAAGAGGTATGGCCTTCTCTCTGCAAGAACTGATTTTCCCCCATTGCTCCTGGGATTTTGAGGATGGAGCTCATTGATCTAGGGATAGGGGAACGATGTGATGATTTGAATTAACGTGTTTTGGTTGTACATTTGACAAACTAATATCTAGGATATCGTTTATTTAATTCTACTCCTAATGCTTCGTTGCCTTGATCACGTGATGCATGATTTAATTATATTAGCCAACTATTGAGAAATGAGGCTAATGCGAGGAAATAAGAATTAAATAGCTCGGGTTTAATCTAAGCCAGAATATGGTTAGACTGACACGAGTGCAGTAGCTATAGAAGTAAACCCAGAAAGTTAAAAGAATTCATAGATAGTAATGCTATATACCGCTCTACACCAAGATTAGAGATAATTAGGTGGACCGAGTATATTAGGGTCCTAATACGATCGAGAGATGGTTAGGACTACTTAAAGAGAATTCCCCTTGCCCTTAAAATAGTATTAGTTATAAATGTATGCCAAATATCGTTAAGTTGTTCATCACATTTGACCCCCATTAATGTCCTAGATCGTCTTTTATCTCTGATTTACAATCCATCTTTGATTTTGTGCTCTATTTGCGGATCATTTACATACTCAGTACTTGTATGAAATTAAATTTTACAAAACAAAACAAATCCTCATTATAGGAATAGCTTGACCATCGAATTAATTAACTAAAGTGCTTGTTTAATTTCTCCCTTGGGTATGATATCTCGGACTTAAACCCCAAATACTACTTGACGATCGGTACGCTTGCCGTGCCATTCTGAGAGTTAATTCTCAGTGTCAAGCTAATGGCGTCGTTGCCGGGGACTAGCAAATGTAAGCTAAACGGGTAATAGGGACTAGCAAATGTATCAGCAAATTCATACGAAGTGTTAAATTGATTTAGCTTGGTTCGGTTATACGTTTGTTAAACTAGTATTAGAATTTTGACTATCTAATTCTGTTCGTATTGCTTTGTCACTTCATTAACTTGACACTCTGAGAATTAACCCTCAGAATGGTACGGCAAGCGTACCGGTCGTCAAGTAGTATTCGGGCTTTAAGTCCGAGATATCGTACCCAATGGAGCAATTAGACAAGCACTTTAGTTAATTAATTCGCTAGTCAAGCTATTCCTATATCGATGTTTGGTTTATTTTTAGAAAATAGTAATTTCATACAAATAATGAGAATAAATATATGATTTGAAAATAGAGCACAAAACCACAAATGGATTGTAAATCATAGATAAAAGGCGATCTAGGACATTAACGAAGTTCGAATGTGATGAATGACTTAATGTGATTCGATATACATTTGCAACTAATACTATTCTAATGGCAACGAGAATTCTCTCAATGTAGTCCTAACCATCTCTCGATCGTATTAGGACCCTAACATACTCAGTCCACCTAATTATCTCTAATCTAGGTGTAGAGCGGTATATAGCATTACTATATATGAATTCTTCTAACTTTCGGGGTTTACTCCTATAGCTACTACACTCGTGTCAGTCTAACGATATTCTGGCTTAGATTAAACCCAAACTATTTAATTCTTATTTCCTTACATTAACCTCATTTCTCAATTGTTGGTTAATATAATTAAATCATGCATCACATGATCAAGGCAACGAAGCATTAAGAGTAGAATTAAATAAACGATATCCTAGATACTAGTTTGTCAGATGTACAACCAAAACACGTTAATTCAAATCATCACATCGTTCCCCTAGCCCTAGATCAATGAGGTTTTTAGTTCATATCAATGGAATAAGAACACATAAAAATAATAAGAACAATGATAATCATATTGACTGAAAAAGTAATATAAGTATCACAATTGAATCCAAACTATGAAAAACCTTCAAAAGTGGCGTGAGAACTCTTGTTTGATCCTCCACCCCCCCCCCCCACCCCCCAAAAAAAACCAACAAAGCTCTCTCCAAAAGTGTTTTCTCCTCTGAATTTCGTGATCCCCTATTACAATCCCTAAAATTCTATTTATACATCATTAAACCCTAGAGATAAGACGAGAAATTCGCCAAAAATTAACAAAATATGTGCGTGCACGTTTGGCGCATGCCGTGCGGCCAGCTTGCATTTTGGACAGTGGCCAATCCTTCATCAAAGTTGTAGATAATTTAATTCCCTTCGATTTTATATGTAACGGGAGAAAATCGGAGTTCGGATGCGAAAGTTACGCCCTTTACAAGATCAGCCAAGACTCCAAAACTCCTTAAGCTGATTTTTGCTCCATTTAGCTCCAAAAACTCTTTATTTCACATCAAACTCCTAATTACTCTTAAAAAGAGACCAAATACATAAATATAGAGAGAAATACATTAAATCACATAATCCCGGGATTGAAAAGCTTAGAAATGTGAGCTAAAAACATCTAGAATAGATGCATTTTACGTTCACATCAGCCCCCTATCTAGTTTTCCTAGAATGGTCCTCCCTTCATCGTTCCCCGACCACCCCATTCCCTATCCTCCCGGTCATACCCAACACCACGAACCCAAAAATCTCACCAGTCTCGCTGCCCAAAGTACCAGTTGTAGCCATCAGAGAATCCAAAATCACCGCGTATTCTTGGTTACAACATCACATTGAGGTTTCTTGATCATAGTCCCTTCAAGCTTCTCCCCAATCACGAGAAGGTGGAGGCAAATTAGGATTCCCAACAAACAGGAGGTTGATAATTACATGTGCTATAGATTTAGATATAAAAATGAGAGGGAATGAAAAATGGAGGATATGGTTGAAAGAAAAGAGGATCACAACATCAAGTCGTACAATCGTCGTGGGTTATCACGTATGTGCCAAATTCGTGCCACCACTACTAGGGTTACAAAGCAATTCATCCTAATAATTATAATCTAAATTCTATGGATCATAATTAATCTCTTTCTTCAGCCAAAATAACATATAGAGAAAAAGTTGGAACTTAGTGTTTCTCTCCTCTTTCAAATCGTTTTTCTCCCAAAACTCCATTTTCGATCTCCCCTATCGTCATAGCCGCCCTCCCCTCTATTGCTCTCCATAGCTTCCCGTTTATCGCGCTAACTGTCACCACCCACCAAATCCCGCCTGTCGGTTCATCGTGCGGAAATGAGTCCACCAATCCACAAGGGCCCGTGGATCACACCACAAAAGGAAACATGCTCCCTCGATACTGATCGTCGAAGATTTCCTAATGAAATGGCGTACCTACAACCTGGGGACTGCCACCTCTGATCATAAACTGAAACCCAGCCACGCCGCCGCCGAATTCACACGGAGGAGGATGGGGACACCGCCCTCCACTGGACTATCAAACAAATTGCACTATACCATGGAGGTCCCTACTCCCGACCAGAACCTCATACCTAACGAGGTGTCGTCGGATCGACACGGATAACAATGAGGAACCTTCCCTCCGATGGAGATCTAGAGATGAGGTCATGGAACTGGGATCTTAGGACTCTCGATGGCCCATTAGGTCACAAACCCGAATTGTACTCCCACTCTACCTCTACTCTAGGCCCTTCGATACTAGGTCTTGCCTATGGCACCGGTAAGCGTCTAGGAATCCGCCTAGACCTTGGGATGCAACACTAAGCTCCCAACCACAAGAAGGGATGGATCGGGGATCCCGGAGGGATATACCGTCCCATTGGCATATGCTCCACCAACTACAGAACCTTTTCAAGTCGATTGATGATGATGGATTGATGGGACGAGACTCGGGTTGTACTTCTTGGTCGATGGCCATACTACTACGACTTCGGGTAGCCCTCGACACCCGTCCATATAAGACTCACCCGAGAGACATGAGAGACCAATCTCACATATATAGAAGGACGTGGGGCGATCGACTAAGACTTACTGTAGGAAAGCACCTAGGGTACGACAAGAGGAACCCCGCTGGTATCCGTCCCCTCCTCGGGCGGAGGAACCCATCCTCCCAAACCAAAGGATGGAGGAACAACGATGGTATGTCTCCTCCCTAGGGACGGACGACTCTACTACTCTCACTCAAGGAAGTCTGGAATCCACAAAAAAGACTAAGGAAGACAGCCTCGATGGGGTAGATACGAGGCACGATAAGCTGCATCGCGGGTCCCCATGAGTATCCTCGGGCATCGCGGGGTGTTTATGAGGAGGCACACCCCAGCCTCTAGGAGTCAGTTTCTCTTTGACTCTCAACATCCTCCTTTCCTCGGCATACTCCTTGATATACTGTTCCAACATACCACAACCGATCAAGTCGAGACGGGGAAAATACAATGGACTCATCGCACTTCGCACAACCAGAATAAGGAACCACCCCTTAGCATATATCAGGTTCACACCGGGTCTCTAGAATCTAGATATAGGATCAATGTCTTGGCCGTCACTGAGACTATATCTCATCCAATTTAGTGTTTTTTACTTCATTTCCACGTTTGTATGGTCTCTGCGTCCTTTTCTCTTCATATCAATAAAACCTCAGTTTCGTATGATAAAAAAAAACTCTTTCTTTAACCCACAACTACAAATAATTGTTAACACATATCTAATGATTTTCCTTACAAATAGTTTCTTACCTATTTGATGTGTCATTTGTTGATTATATAATATCTTTTAGATAAAAAGTATTTTAATAAGTGTGATTTTATATTTTGTTTTTACTTTTTTAATAAGATTAATTTTAATGACTATTTTTTTCATCCATTATTGTTCATTTTTCTAGAAATGTTGAAATTTCCTTTAGTGTTATAATTCTAAAAATAAAATATTTAAAAAAAACTTATTTTCTAGATACTTTCTAAGAAATAGAGCACCTCGGTCGAAACCAAAACACGATTACAGAGGAGTTCCCGGCAATGGAGCTTAAAGGTGAAAACCTTTAAAACCAAAAGAAGAGAGTAGTCCCCAAAAAGAAAAATACAAAAAATAGGCAAAGAGAAAACAGAAAGTTAAGTGTTATTCTCCTTGAATCCCGATAAATAGTCGCCTGATTCCACATGTCTGCCGAAGAAGGAGCAACTTGCAAAGCCCGTTCCCGACTCATGGATCGACTTCTAGTCTTAGAGTAGGTCATAGTACCGTTATAAGTGTGCTCTTTCACTCACCCCTTAGGTATCGGGGGTTTTGACAAAGCTTCTTTCCAAGGACTGCCCTTAGGCCCTTCAATCGAGATCGAGTCTGGCGAAACAAAAACAACTATTGGCCGAGCTCCGCCAGTAACACTACTCTGACCCAAAAGAGGAGGAACAAGACCCTAGGCCATCAACACCTCTGCCGATCCAGTTGGAACCACCTTCGTACAATCGTCAGTAAGTGAATCCAGTCTCAAAGACCAGGGCCTAAAAGAACCTGATCCACATCCGACTGAGCTACTGGACACGACCCACTACTTGGTCTTGTGCCACCAGCCCACTCAAATGTAAGAAATGTGCCACCAGCCCACTTGGACGTGGCTCAATAAAATCCTAGGCTTCAATTAATGTCTCGACCCGTTGTGCATTTCAAATCGAGGCTGCATCTGCAACTGGAACAGAGCCTTTTTCATCGATGCTCTGCGCAGAAATAGGAAAGGCTTCAACATAGCCAAAAGATCACTACATCATGACTATCACGGGGTACTAGGCGAATTCGAAACTCAAAAACTTGAGAATCTTGGAAACACAATCGTACTGTATCGTTGCCACCGATTTCCGGAGAGTTTGTCGGAAAAACTCAATCTACGATCTGACCAAGATTTGATCCAGAATGCTTTTTCTCGTCTTCTCAAATCGAGCTTGCAAAGGCACCTTCCATCCCAAGCTTTGAACCCCCGCCAGAGATGATCTGGGTCGCGCCAAAGCTACAAACAAAACATAGTCGTCTACCTTAAATCTATTATAAGTACTCATGGCCAAGGAAGCAGCTGACGACGTTAAAAAACTAACGAAACCAAACAACTTGCCTCTTCTGTTACTTGAGCATACTCTTCTTTGTCTTTTCTTTCAATTTTGGAAATTGTATATCTTTTAATATATTTCTTTACCGATTAAAAAAAGTAAAAACACGATGATAAACTGTAGTAAGAAACAAAACATTATTAGTTTTTCCTTCCTAAAAAAACATCATTATATTTGTTTTTTAAAACGTGGCATTCTTGATATTACTAAATATAAGGAGAGACGGAACACCATTACCTCAGCAGCAGATTGTGCTATCTTCTCTGATTTCTTGCAGGGTATGGAATTGATCGACTTGAACTTATTAGGGGCTGCATTCACTTGGTATGGTGGGGGTTCTAAGGCGTCACGGATTGATCGCTTTCTTGTGTCTCCATTGGTTTTGGATTGCTTCGGTGACTTGGTGCAACAAATCCATCCTCGTGCTCTCTCCGATCACCGGCCTTTGACTCTATCTTCCTCAGTTGTAAATTGGGGACCGAAACCGCTGCGTTTCATTAACGCTTGGACGGATCACCGGCTATTCAGGTCTGATGTTTGTTTGTTTTGGGCTTCTTATTCCTGCCAAGGCTCGGCTAGCTACTGCCTATGGTTTAAACTTCGATGCTTGCGTTCGGACCTTAATTGCTGGAATAAGGATGTTTTTGGTCGAGCAGACCGTGAGGTTGAAGTCTTGGAGGCTGAAATTAATGACTTCGATACTGCTTTAGATGCTCGTGACTTGTCAGTTCCTGAATGTGTTTCTCGGTCTCTGCTTCGTGTTCGTCAAATTCGCAAGCAAAAGATTTTGGCTCGTATTTGGAGCCAAAAGGCTCGTTTGAAGTGGCATAATTTCGGAGATGTCTGCTCGAGATTTTATCACAGGATAGCTAGTGTTCGAGCATCGAGAAATAAGATTTCTCAAATCATTGTTGACTCAGTTGCTTATTCCGATCCTGAGGACATTAAGCGGCTTGCTGCAGCCCATTTTAGCTCGAGGTCCAGTAGACCGGCATCTCGGGTTCCCATCCCAATGGTTCCTTTTTCTCGTTTGACTGCTTACCAGGCTTCCTATCTTGAGGAACCGTTTTCATCTGAGGAGATTTTTGCTGCCATTTCTGATTGTGGCCCGGATAAGGCTCTGGGGCCAGATGGTTTCTCCCTGTTGTTCTACAAAGTCTGCTGGGATACAATCAAGGATGATCTGTTGAGGTTTTTCTCGGAGTTCCATGCGTCTAGGAATTTAGGTAAGGGACTCAATTCTACTTTCCTTACCTTGATCCCCAAGCATCGGAAAGCTACTGGCTTTCAGGATTACATACCCATTAGCCTTGTCTCAGGACCCTATAAAATCCTGGCCAAGGTTTTATCTGTTCGTCTCCGCCAGGTCATGGATGATATTATTAGCGATGCTCAGTCTGGTTTCGTTGCTGGCAGGCAACTAGTAGATGGTGTTCTTATTGCCTCTGAGGTCATTGATCTGGTTCGTAGGTCTAATGAGGAGGTTGTGGTTCTCAAGCTGGATTTTGAGGAAGCATTTGATAAGGTGCACTGGACTATGTGGATGAGGTTATGAATGTTATGGACTTTGGCCCCAAGTGGCACTCCTGGATGGCTTCCTGTTTCAAAGCTTTTGTTGTTGTCCTTGTAAATGGCTCCCCTAGCCATGATTTCCCCGTCCTGAATGGAATTCGCCAGGGTTGTCCTCTCTCTCCCTTCATATTCTTGATTGCAGCTGAAGGCCTCCATCAGGTTTTGGAGCAGGGTATTCGTTTGGGAGACTTTGCCGGTATTCAAATAGGCCCCTGATGATACCCTGTTGTTTGTGAAAGGGTCACCAGATGATCTTCTGAGGCTCAAAAGCACACTTCTTACTTTTGAGCGGAGCTCGGGCCTCAAGATTAATTTTGACAAGTCCACTGCTATTCTCCTGAACGCCCGCTCCTGTACCCCAGATTTAGTTGCCTCCTTTTTGGGATGTTTGGTAGGTGTTCTCCCTATCAAGTATCTTGGTTTCAACCTGGGAGCAAATCCCAGACGTCTCTCTTTCTGGGCCCATGTTATCCAGAGATTCAAAGCCTCTTTGGCCTTGTGGAAGACCAAGGATCTCTATATGCTAGGTAGATTGGTTTTGATCAAATCTACATTGTCAGCTTTGCATGTTTTCTTTATGTCTCTATTCAGGGCCCCGAAGGGTGTTATTCAAGAATTGGAAGCGTGGAGGCGACGGTTCCTTTGGCATAACAGGGCTCATACTCGGGTTTTTTGCAAAGTCCGCTGGTCCTCTGTCTGTAGACCCAAATCTAAGGGGGGACTGTGCATTTGAGGGCTTGAGAAGGTGAATCAGAGCTTGCTGGCGAAATGGTTTTGGCGCTTTGCCTCGAAGAAGGACTCTCTTTGGAAGCGTGTTCAGTGTGCTAAGTTTGGGTGGTCTTCTTCGGATTGGGCTTGACTGCTCTTGATAAGCCGGGATACTCTTTCTTTTTCGGCCATATCATGAGTCTTTCAGATTCCCCGACTTTCAGAGGTATGTTTGGCAGTCAGAGTCTTCACTGGAGAGTAAGAGAAGGGGATCGGATCCAATTTTGGCAGGATGTTTGGATTGGACCTACTGCTTTTCGTTTTCGTTTCCCTAGGCTTTACACCATTTGTGTAGGGAAATGGACTGGTATTGGGGAAGTCTGGCACGATGGCTCTTGGATCCTTGACTATCGTCGCTCTTTTGTATTCTCTTATGAGTGAGAGGAGTCCGCTATGCTCATGGATCTCCTGTCCATGGCTTGTATTCGGCCCAACACGCCGGACTCGGTTTCTTGGTCGCAGCGGGACCGTGGCTTCTCCTCGGCTACTGCTTATCTCTTACTCGATGATACGGTTCCTTCCCATGTACCTTGGGCGGGTTTTCTGTGGATCAAGAATCTCCCTCCTAAGTATAGCTCCCTGGTTTGGTTGATAGCTCATAACGTAGTACCGACCAAGACGTTCTTGGAAGAGAGAGGTATGCGCATCTCCCTCAATGATATGTTCTACTGTCTTTGTGGTGATGTCTTTGAGGATACCTCGCACCTTTTCCTGTATTGCTCTTACTCTTGGTCGTTGTGGTCGAAACTTTATTCTTGGTGGTCGATCTTTTGGATCTCTCCTGGAGATTATGTTTCTTTGATCTCAGCTTGGAGAGGGTTAGGGAGGAGGAGTTGGTGGAGGTTTTGGGTCAAGGTTGGCTACTTGTGTTTGTGGCACATTTGGTTACAGAGGAACTCCGGTGTCTTTAGGCAGCAGATTGAGCATGTAGTTGATATTTTCAGCAAAGTGCAGCTCCACAGTTTCTGCATTTGCAGGATGGCTGGTGATCTTACTGGTGATGCAACCCTTCCTCTTTGGTTGACATCCCCTGCTTCGTGTTATATTGGATCCATTTAGGAGTTTTGAGCTCCTTTTCTGTTTCTTTTGAAGGTTATTTTGGGGTATTTACCTCGTGCTTTGTAATTTGTTATTTCAAAGCCATCAATAAATTCATCATTTATAAAAAAAAAGTTGATGCCAATACAATCAATGCATAACTAGAAGGAAAGCTCTTTAGGTTCTGGGTTCTATGACCCTCAAAATAAAGCAAGTGTACCGGCGCTCTGGACCCGTAAAAAGATTATACTTTTCCTCATTGATTCACGGGGGACATTACAACTACAAAAATAAAAAAGAGGATACATATTCCCAATAGATTGAGTGTGCCTAAACTTCAACTTAGACCTATAAAGAGACCCATTGACAATTGAAGTAGTGGGTCGTCACGAGTGCTCGTTAGTCTTCCATATCCTCTAGAACATGAGGGGTGTTTCGACCTTAGATTGAGGCCAAGGTAACCTTGGTTGAGCTGATATGGGCAAATTCTCTAGCCCACTGCTCTACATCCTACTCATGGCCTTATATCTGCACGCAGGGCTACTTGGAAACTCTCGCCTAGAGGGGGTACCCCTCGGAGTCCTCTTAGGCCACTTGGGGGAACGACCCTGTCACTTCCAACTGTCGCTTCATCTAATTCTTCCAGGCCACCTCTTATATCATTCGTCAAAAATCGCACCATCAGGTCGCACACCCTTCATGTCATCGCCATGACTTCATAAAGGTTCTTTGGTTAGAATAGGTGCTGGAGAGGAGACGGCCCGTTAGCGCATACCATAATTGGGTGTCGCCCATCGTTGGGGAGACCACAACCTTTTCGTCATTATCCTCGTCAAGAGAGACCGCCCCTATCTGAACCTTAGATGGTAGCAAAAAATTCCTCCCCTGTTGCAAGGCACACTGGTGGTAGAGGCCCAAGGATGAATGGAGGAGGTTGCAAGAGAGGTCGAGGCTAATGACGTGAGGTTGAGGAAGATGGGGGCGGGGGGAGAAAAGATGGTTCCGACAATAACGGTAGTCGTAGTTCTCATTTGGAATGACTTATCTCTACGTTGAGTGTAAAGAGCAGTGAGAGCCCAGCAAAGTCTAATGATTATGTATTGTTAGTTTTTAATGTTATGTTGAGTGATTCCTTGTTTTGTATTAATTTAATTTATGATACGTTATTTTTTAAATATGAAATACTTATCATACAGTTATAATTTAAATTGGATAAATTAAAAAAATATTTTTAAATTAATGAATATTTAGTTGATTATTTTTATTTTGAATGAAAGGTGTTTATATTATTAATAAAAAAATTAAGATAGAAAACAGGTAACCTCAATTCCTTGTTTATAGACCCTAGAACAAGAGACTGATAACACTCCGGTTTGGAAAAGAAAAGACAAACTAACACACAACACTGTAAAGATAAAACCAACTGTGGAAACTGCTTAAGATGGTGCTTAAACACTGCTTGATCTCATGAAGAGTAATCTTTTCGTCATGAGGCGTGCGATCGAACATAGGACTCAACATGAGGTAGAGGAATCATGACTAGATTTAGAGCCCCCCTTCTTCCTTAGGGCCCTAAATCTTTCTTCACTCATTGATCCTAACGAGGTTGTAAAGAAGACATCGCCTGATTTGTCTGATTCTTTGGGTCAAAGAAGGCCCCCATGTACCCACTCCTAACGTGGGAGGCTAACATGGAGAAGGGGAGCACAATCGTAACACGGAGTCGCAGATCGTCGCAGGAGAACCAGCCTTCCGAAACAATAGTGTTGAGATGTGGAGGCCCTAAAAGAAAACAACAAGATTATAAGGATTTAGAAAGTCCTGAGCAGCCAATTGGTGATGAAAATCTTGTATGATGATGATATCTTGACTGACAAATAGAAATAATTATGGCTGAGAGCTCTCAATCCTTTAGGAATATAGATGATAGATAAATAAAATTAGATTGATTAAATAATTTCCATATAAAATAACAATATGTCACATCTCCAACCGTATTGAAAATATTCCGTTGTACCATATAAACATACTTTTTTTTAAAACGAGTAACTGGGGAATTGCATTACTGCGAACAAAAAACCGTACAAGGTAGGGCGTAAAAATTATGGGTTCCAGATATTTGTCCGGGACGACCGTAGCAAGCCCAGCGCTCATGGACCCGTAGAAATAATCTACTTTTGATCGTAGACACTAACTCACGACATCCCCTTACCGACATTTCAATGATATAGAACAAGAAAAGAAACATCCAAATGTAAACCAAACTAATGCAACCCAAATAAAAACGACCTAATTCATAAAGCAAGCAGAAATAGAGTGCTCTGAGTGCGGATTTCCCGACACCTCCCAGCATCAGCAATCTTGGGTCTGTGGGTATAGTCGTTGGGTCTTCTCATTTTTCCAAAGGAGGCCGAAGCGCCTCTGTCTGTGGATCCTGGGTGTCCTCCTTGTCAGTCAGCTGCTTTACCCCCGCCTTAGTGGACGAGGATGGGAATGCCCTTCGTGGATCTGCCACGACCAGCTCCGAGCAAATCTGATGAGTCTCCGGGTCTGAGACCAGTAGCTTTGGATCGAGCAGAACTCGGGGGCACGAGTTTGCACTCCCCGATTCGGCATGGGGTAGCCGCGGGGTCGGCCAGATCAGAGCTTGGTGTTGCTCGCGAAGGCGAGGGCGCCGCTCTGGTTACATGGTGTCCGGTGAGGGACCCCTCCGGCTTGGCGTGTCTGCGCGAAAAGTTGGGCGGTGGAGAGGCCATCTTGGTCGCCGAATCCGGCATGGAAACCGGAGGGGGATATGCATATCCGGCAACGTGGTGGGGGAGGGTTGGGACGGGAGCGGCGCCGCCGTGTGTGGTAGAGCAAAAAGGCCGAAAACCATAGCTGCATCAGTGTGGACAGTCATGGTTTCGGTGGGGACGGCCATGGTTTCGATAGGAAGGGGCTTCTGCTCGGGATTCATGAAGAAGGCCGGTGGAGTCCGAAACGGAGAAGGAGGCGGCCGACAGAAAAAATCAGAACAACCTTTAGAGTTCAATGAGTAATCCTAAGAGTTCATGCACTCCTGAAGAGTCCCCGAAAGCTTTCTTCCATATAAACATACTTATTTTAAGAAAAAAATTATCGAAAAATTAATAAACTTAGAGCTATATTTTTCTTTATAATAAATGTCTTAATAAAGACTATTCGTAGCTTAGATTAGCTCCCAAATAGTTCCATCCTACCATTGAAACTTGATGCCACTTTTGTTCTACTTCAATAACTTCATCTTAAATATGACAAAATATTAAGAGTATCTCTTTTTAATGACCCTCTCCAGTCCTCACTCTTCTACACATTTATCTTGTGATGGTGCGTTACTAAAAGTCTATCGATAAATAGCATAACTTTATAAATAAAAAATAGAATCCTGAATTTCAATGAATCTTACCGATTTAGTCGTTAAATATTAATGGACGGTTTTCATTCAATTTTATTGCAGCTCAACAGCACTTTACCATCAGGGGCGGAACTATAAACTTATTTCAGGAACAGTCAGGCGAAAAAAAAAATTCTGAACAAACACAAAAGATATTATTATTTTTTTTGAGCAAAAGGTATTACTTTTTTAGCAAAAGGTATTTTTCATTAATCAAATTGTTTCAATACAACAGAGTGTATCAGAGACTCTTTAATCACGAAGAATAGGACAAGAACAATTAAAAATGATCGCTATTCTTTGTATAAGATAACTGTCTTGGACGGTATTGAATCGGTGCCCCAAGAGCGAGGACAGAATATGGAAAAAGGGGGAGGGGTACCGGAGATCAGTAAGGACCTCAACAGTAATGGTGATGATGGGAGGCAAAGCATCGTCCGGGGACCCCTCCCTTGGCCAGTCCCCGATGCTCCCCTCCCTAGAGGAATCCATAATTCCCTGTTCCGCAGGCACCGAGCCTACAAAGACTGACTGGACGACAGCGGCAACAGTTCCTCGACCACGGTCTTCAAACCAAGACTCGGACGGTTCACGCAACGATCCTAAGTTGCTTCTTCTCCAAGCAATTCACACCTCGTCCTCTTTCCTCCAAACTCTAGTTCGCCGGCCCAAATTTGCCACGATCGTACTCTGGCTAGTCCTTTCTCGGGCGGCGCGGATCCTAGAGTTATTCCTCCACCATGCCTTACTCCAACCTTGATCTTGGCTCCTCCTCTCCCTCGTATACCTCGGTGGAGGCCAAGGAAGTGGGGACGGCGATAACCGCTTCAGTGGCAGCTGCGGAGGTAGCGCCAGAAGGGAAGGAGGAATCGCTGACGAAGAGGACCACGTTAGGTTGCCTCGCAGAGAGGGGAGATCCTCGATTCCCGCCTTAGCAGCACTAGAAGAGGAGTAAGAGTGGGGAGAACGTCATGGCAACGGAGATGAGAGACCGAACCCATGACGGAAGAGGTGGAGGCTGCGCTGGAGTGAGACGCGGCGGGGAGAGGCCGAAACCCTAGGTTTTTCCTAACCCTAGGTTTGTCCTCCATTGGAGGCGCAAACCCTAGCAGAAAGATAAATGCGTCCAAGCCCACAATGGTCGGCTGGGAGAGTGGGGACTGCGGGGATTGCGGCGACCCAGGAACTCCCCTTGTAGACGAGGTCCCTCGAGGCCCATTCGGTGAAAGAGGGGAGGTAGAGAGGAGTGGCATCACGGGCGGCGGAGGATCTGGCAGCGCAGATCACGGCCGTGGGGATCCAGCCCTCTCATCGGTCGACCTTGGGGGGCGGAGAGAAAGGACCCAACCCCGAGAGAGTCCCAGCAGACTCCGGGAGCAGAGGAGTGGCCTGGTGCCGAGGGCGACGACAGAAGTGATTCCGAGATTGCGAAGGAATCGCATCTAAACCAGGGGAAGGGGAGAGTGGGGGAGACGAAACAGCGGCAGATGGAGAGGAATGAACACCGGAACCCGGTCAGGGGAGAGAAGCGCGATGGCGGCACTGCCGGGGCGAAACCCTAGCAGACATCGTTTTGCGAGAGATAGTATTGCAAATTTGTTCACAAAAGATATTATTAATTTCCATCAATAATTAATAAACATTAATAAAAATTAACGGTGTCCTAATATAAAACATGTCTCAATGAATAACGTAGGGTTCCTGAGACATATTAAAATTTACGTAGATGTTTTAAAGAATATTTTCATGGGAAACACACTCTTGCTTAGTTTGAACAATTATGATTTGGGGTTAGTTATCCGAACTTTATTTTTGTCTTTTCCATCGTCAAATTTTGCTTGCCATAAATTTTTTTTTGAAACGATTAGATGGGGTATTGTATTACTGTAAAATGTAAACCTTACATGTTAGGTCATAACTGTCCAGGATTCCAGATATTTGTCCTAGTCGATCGTAGCCACCAGGCGCTCATGGATCCGTACAAATAGTCTGTTACTGCTCACACATCTTAACTCAAGAGTTCCACTAACTGACATTTCAAAAACAATAGAAATCATATACCTAAACCAATATGACTTAAAACAGTCCTCGCAATTCATAATTGAAACTAAAATAGACTCCAATCTAAAACATAAAAAACGATCTGCTTACTTTCTCCTCCCGAGACGGCCAAGCAACTTCAGTCCCGAGTCTTGATGGGTAGGTCCCGGATCCCAATTCCACTGATGCTCCAAAACCTTCTCCAAGTAGATAAACTCTGGAGGTCGGTTCGTGATTACCCCGAATGGTTCAGTTTTACCTGAAAGTTCAACCTTCTCCAAGTGGATAGACTATGGAGGTCGGTTCGTGAATAAACTTGAGGGTTCAGTGTAAATCGAAGGTTCTACATAGTCTCTTCGACTCTGTGTTACCTCGATCGATGGTGGTGGGGAGATTACACATTTACGACAAACCCGATTGAAGCGTAGATCTGGTAACAGTGGAGGAACACGACAAGGGTGGCAGTGACTTTGCTCGGACGGAGAAGAAATACAATTATTTTACAGGCGAGGACTATTGTTGAGAGAGGGACGCAGAACAATAAAAAAAAGGAAGAGAGATCTTCATCGACGGTTTGGATTTTTTAAAATAGAGTTCTCGCAGAGCTCTGGAGAGGGTTTGTTTGTGTCTCTTTGCTTGCCATAATTGATTACTATAGATGGAGGTAAAATATATTGGGGTTGTTTTCAACATAGAATATAAAACACCAGAATCATGATTCGAGTGTAAACTCAATGTTTATTTCCTATGATTTTGACATGTTGAATTTGATTAAATATTTATTTGTGTTAGAGAAGTACAACATTAAAACAAGGTGTATGATGTAAAGTCAGCAAAATATATAAGTGTTCATGTATTTATCGTAGTAGTTCTAATTGCTTGGTTCTAATTATGTTCAAAGTCTTGAAGAGGCAAAGTACAAGGAAAAAGTCCAAACAAAATTAAAGTTTAAAGACTAAGTACAAAATTGAGGTAAAAAAACAAACGAAATTAAAGCTTGAAGATTAAGTACGAAATACCAAAGTAAGGGTTCTGAAATGCAAAAAAACGTTGCCTAAAGTAACTTTTCTCTTACAAGTTGAGATCTCCTCCTTCCCGAGAAAATCTTACCCCACCTATGGAGTCTCCTATCCTTGCTGCGACCTGACTACAGCTAGCCTCGTCAGTCTTGTCCCATCGCAGTCTCTCCCACGTGTGCTTCCACCTCGCCCCTCGTCGGCCGTGAGGGCTCGAATTAAATCGAGGCACAGAAGAAACCCTAAACACTCTTATGTCGTCCCGGTCTCTCTCCCCCTTCCTCCTCCGACTACGACAACTGTGACCTTCGTTTTCGATACGTCGTACCCTCTAGGTAAAGCTCAACGGGGTCGGCCTTTGAAGAATCAAACCCTAGCTTCCACTACAAGCAACGGTAGGGTTTTG
Organism: Erodium maritimum; assembly: GCA_963921825.1. Classification (NCBI taxonomy): domain Eukaryota; kingdom Viridiplantae; phylum Streptophyta; class Magnoliopsida; order Geraniales; family Geraniaceae; genus Erodium; species Erodium maritimum. The sequence goes on from OY997591.1 coordinate 49,387,807, forward strand.
GTGAATTCTATCACCCCCCCCCCCCCCACGGTCTAGCTGAAGACTAGGGCGCTTGATCCCGGTGATGTGCATGCTTTGTTCCTCCCTGCTCTCTAGTCATCGGTGGCACCTGCTCCCCCCATCGATGCATCTACTCCGATCGTCGTCGTTGGGATTCCCATCAGCACTACATCGTTTGTAATAGTACCAGACGCCGACTCCTTACCCCAACTACTCTGGGACCCTCGTAAAGGGAAGGCCCCCATGCTTGAACAGGGGTTGCTGGAGCCAGGGAGGACGAAGGTGACTGCTCTCTGTGATAAGGTCGGGGCTCCCAATGCTTCTCGTGTCTCTGTGATCCCGGCGCTGCTCACATCACCATCAGGGTGACCCATCGTCGCAGAACCTTTAGACCCAAGGAAGTCGGCTCCTCCTCAGTGGCGCCTCCCTCATCGTCATGTATGGACTCCCAAATGCTCAACATCCAGGATGGTCTCTTGGCTTGCTCTTCGGAGGAAGAGGAGAAGGTTGAGGTGATGGTACTATATACCTGGGTGAGCCCATCCATACTGGCAAGGAAATAGTTTGCCATGATAGGTAAATTGTGGTTGTGTAAGCCGACCCGGGAAACATTTCTCCTTCGGATCATCACCAAGGCATGAGGCATGTCGTTCGAGGGACTGGTGGTCAAAGACATCGGCTCGGGAACCTTCGGTTTTTTACTTTTAGACGGAGAGAGCTCGAACATGGGTTCGGGATAATGAACCATGGTGCTTCGACGGGAGACCACTTTTTTTGGGTGACCTGAACCCGATGGCCAGGGAACCCCCACCCTAGATAGGATCCAACTATGAGTGCATGCTCGGGGCCTCCTTCCTTTAGTCCGTACCAAAACCACTAGAGAAACGATTGGTGCAACACTAGGACTTTGTGTCCATGTCTCATGCGATCAGTGGGATACATGATGGGGAGGAGTAGTAAATGTTCGTTTTTGGCATCCTGTAAAGCGTCTTCTTCGAAAGAACCTCATACTACGCTTTAGGGGATTTCCCGACCCGGTTCGTGTCACACTTACCTATACAAAATTACCTTCCTTTTGTTATAATTGTGGGATGATAGGCCACATAGTGGCCGAGTGTGATAGGGGGAGGTGGTCAGTACACCTCTGTTTGATTTCTCAATGTTGGAGTTTCCGAAGGACCGTCAAACCAAGGTATATGCCATAGATTGGACGATCAGACGTCTCAGAAGAAGGTATCCTCTACTACTTTACCTAAGGTGGCGTTGTCTCGGGGTAATAGCCCATTAGTATCCTCGGCTCCTACACCTAAAGGAGCGGGCCGCTTGGTCGACCTAGATTGGATACACTCAATAATTGGCCGGCTCTCAGGTAATGGAAAGACCGTTGTCACGGTCCTTCCTGTATAGATAGATAGAACTAGACTCGGAGCTGGAATTGAGTCTGGTTATGAAACAAGACCCGAGGGAATTAAGGGAGGGTCCACTAGAGAACCCTCAGACAATCAGGACAGGGCAGGCAAACTGGCTCGTATGGAGGAATGAAAGGAATTTAGTGGTCCAGGGACTGGCCTTGGGAGGGTCCCTAAACAGAGCTATGCCTCCTCTTGAAACCAGTGATCGCATGTTCAGTTTAATACATCGAATAGAGCATGAAGGCTACACATTGAGCAACAATCATTGGTTTCGTCATACCTTAGTTTTATTTTCAGTACGCCTTTATAGAACTTCCAACACCGATTCTACCAAATTACTTGTCTCATAAGTTTTTTTGTAAAGAGATCTACTGAGACTCTTTACAATATAATGAATCTTTTATTTCATGGTCGGAGACCTCTTCTGATGCGCTCTTTTGTAATTAATATTTAAAGTAACGAACTTAGCACCTTTTTCCTAAAAAAAATACAAAAAACTATGGTGTTCCATGTTGGGGTTCTAACCCACGGATCAAACATGTTTAGGATGTTCTATGATACACCCTGTGTTATACCTGGTTTCGCCCCTGTTTACCACTAGATTTTTTTATATATATCATTCTAGGTCGTCACCCGCATTTTTCAGAGATAGGTGTATTATATTAAGGTCAAAAACAGATTGTGAAGGATTGCAAGAGGTTGCTTATGATGATATGATTTAGGATGATGTTCATTTAGTTAAGATTCAACTAATATTTATGGACGATTTTCAACTTGTCATATGAATGTTGAAGAAGTTGGTCCACGATAGTATGGTAATTACTAATTAGTTAGAACTCAGAACATGGCAAGTTGTTTTGGTGGAGGAGAAAGAGAAAACCATTTCCTACTTTCAACGGAGGGAAAACCAATGCGGTTCGGCCACGTGGAGAAGATCACACGCGTACACTAGAGAAGAGACTGTGTTGAAAGTCAACTCGTCAAACATTGCTGACAACTATTACTAATTAACTAGAAAGTTTAATTGTAATTGCGTGGCGATATGTAATAGTAATTAATAAAAATGAAAGCAGCGAGCTCCTAATTGCGGCTGTAGCCTCCACCTCACATGCCTAGACACATCTTCAAACTTCAAAGCCATCTTTGTGCATCTATAAAACCCACCTTCGTAGCTACTAATCCAAACAATTCTCTCTCTTTCTCTCTCCCGAGAAAAAAAAATAATATATACCCAGTTCCGAAGCCCTAGAGTTTCATCCAATATTCTCCTCTGAAGAGAACACATATGGATCATCAAGTGGAAGGCAAGAGAGGAAGTTGCAGTGAAGAAATGGACGAGATGGACCTCCGGAGAGGTCCGTGGACCGTCGAAGAAGACCTTACTCTCATCAATTACATCTCTAATCACGGCGAGGGTCGCTGGAATTCCCTCGCTCGTTTCGCCGGTAATTATTCTTTCTTTTTTCTGTTAAGATCTCCAAGTTGTAGTTGGGTCTTTTATTGTCGGTTTCAAGAATGATGTGATATGATTGTTGTTTCTCCATATCCCAACTTGTTGTACTAAAAAACAAACGAAAAGAGGAAGAGGAAAAAAAGGTGATGCACTCAACAAGGCATCACAAAAGGCACAATTGGAAGTGTCTCAATTCATCTTCTTATTTGTTTACAATTTTTTTATATATGTTATAGGGTTAAAGCGAACCGGGAAGAGTTGTAGGTTGCGGTGGCTGAACTACCTCCGGCCGGACGTCCGGCGAGGGAACATCAGCCTAGAAGAGCAACTCCTGATCCTGGAGCTCCATTCCCGTTGGGGGAACCGGTGGTCCAAAATCGCCCAGCACTTGCCCGGGCGAACCGACAACGAGATCAAGAACTACTGGCGGACAAGGGTTCAGAAGCACGCCAAGCAGCTCAAATGTGACGTCAACAGCAAGCAGTTCAAGGACACCATGCGCTACCTCTGGATGCCTCGCCTCGTCGAGCGCATCCACGCCGCCGCCGCCTCCACCTCCTCGTGCTCCTCCACCACCACCAACAATAACATGCTCATGCATCCTCCTCCCACCTACACGCCGGAGAACTCCAGCACCGCCGCATCGTCCGACTCCTTCGGTGCCCAGGTGTCGCCGGTATCCGACCTGACGGATTACTATATCCCGGTTACTACCAACCCTAACCCGGATAACTATTTCCAAACAGCGGCCGGCGCCAGCTTCAACCCGGAAACGCTGATCAGCCCGTCGTCCGGATATTACGGCCACGGATTCGAAGCTCAGGCGATGGATCAGGGCGGCCTTGGACAGTGGATCGACGCATCGGACGATATTTGGAACGTCGATGAAGACTTCGGCTTCTTGCCGCAACAGTTCAATTACGGCAACAATCTCTGAAATAAAGTATACACACAAAATACGAATAAATTTGGTATTTGTTAAATTCCCAAATTAGACAATGACTTACAGGCATTTTTAGATACTCAAATACATATCATAGAATTTGGGGGAGGGTCAATTTGTAATTTCATCTTTTTATTTTACTCTGATTCTTTGAAACCTTGACTTGTAGGTAGGTTGCACTATAGAAGCATGTTTCATCTTCTTGTCTTGTAAGCCAATTGTTTAATGCTAGTGATACGCATAATTGCTTCCACCACTACCTATTCACTCAATTGCTTCTTATTTCCCAACAAATAACAACACTATTCATATAAAACATATATTTAGATATAAAATATATGTTAATACTCTTGTTATTAAAATTCCGGTCTGATTGTTGTAATTTGTTGTTAAAAACTCAACGTCGATAAAAACTGTTCGGCTAGAAAGTATATATAATTATTGCATCTCATATAGGTAAGGATGTAAAAATCCTCTCCAGAAGGCATTGACATGGGTATTGGTGATCCAATTTATCCTTTTTAGGGTATTTCTGGTCGTTTGGACAAAATACTATCGATTAATCGGTCAGACGTCGGGTTAGATTCGTAATTAAAAAAGAGCTTCTAATCTTTTACAAAATAAAACTATAAAATTATGCTAGTTGAGTTGGTTTAAGTGTACAACACACTTTGTTCAAATGTCACATCTTGAGTTTGATTCACTTATTAATATTTTTTGTTTAATATTTTTAAGAACATAAAAATGGCACAAGCCCGTGCTAATTAAGTTGATAGAATCATATTTTTTGATTTTATTTTAAAAAAATTATGATACTTTTTTTAGAATAAGTGATAGACTTTATTAATTATCTAAGAAGCAATACAAACAAAGTGGCTCAGGGAAAAAGCTCATTTGACCACTGAAGAGCAGATATAGAACGAAGGAAGAACCTTGTTCGCAATTCTTTTAACAAATTCGACAGTTATTCTCTCTTTTTGAATAAGCTTAAAATATTTAAGCTAATAAACTGAGGAGAACAGCTCAAAGTGGTGTCTAACCACTGCTTAATCCCTGTTTTTTAAGGACTTTTTTAGCTGTGAGTAGTGCGGCCGAACTTGAACTTATTAGTAGTAACAACAGAATACACGTGAATCAGGGTTCTCTCTGGATAAAAGTCTCTGAATCTCTACTCAATAGTCATTAACCCTGCAAAATAAAAAACAGATAAAATAAAACGGACCTCATCGATTAGCCTGATCCATAATCGAGAGATAGGTCGAGGAGTGTGCAACGGTAGAGGTCAAGGAGATGGACGCGCCAGTGACGACTTCAGAGATGGCGGGGGTTGATAAGGGAATTGTAATGGTAAAGACGGAGAATGAATCGAAGATGATGATTGAAGACTCATGGGGATCGAGGACAGAGAGGCAGCATTCGGGAGTAGTGGTAAGGAGGATCGTCGCCATTGAGACAAAGCAAGGAGATCGAACCTGTTCCGGGAGAGTCGACGCAGTCTGTGAGGAACGGTCGTCTTCGTTAACGGTTTCAAGAAAACCCTAACAAATATCGTGATAGTTCAATTCTTTATAATGATAATTGTATGATGTTTTTAGTTTAATAAAATATTTATTTTTTTATATATTTAATGTATGATATTATTAATATTTTATATATATAATATAATATAAAATTTGATAATATATAATAAACAATAAAATACAAATCCAATTAATCCCGTCAGTGATTAGGATCCTTTCACGTCCAATTAACTCTTAACGTTTTTGTTTCAACCTTGCATATGGGACACTCGTTTTCTTTATCGGGTGTCCTACACTCTTACCCTCCAAAAATAATACTTGTATCTATTTTAAGAGAAAAAATCTAATAGAAACACTTCTTATCCTAAAAACTGTGTGAACCAATCCTAGCCATACACCCTTTAGATCCAACATTCACCATAATGCCACATCATCATCCCAATTCTACCAAAACTCACGTCCATTTCTTCCTTTCTCACACAAGCAATGGCATAATTGTAAAAGCATGATGCCATGTGGACAAGTGTCCATTTTTTCTTAACCAATTCACTAATTCAATAATTCCCGATTCGTTTGAACTCCGATTAGCTTCAAACTTGCGCCAATATTTTTCTTTTTCCAAGGGCTTCAAATCAAGATCAGTCATGAATATATTTTGAAGCACGAAAATAAAAAGTTATATTGGGGTGATAAAAACAATGTTAAGTGTTGATAAATCTTCACTAATAAATTTTTTATATCGAGGTATCAAACTAGTGCTAAATAGTGTTTAATGTTAATAAAACTAGTGCTTAGTGTTCATAAAAAAACATGTGATGATGTAATAAAAATCATGTTCGATTTTGGAAAATGAGGTGATAAAACTAGTGTTCAGTGTTGATAAACCCAGTGTATAGTGTTGATAAACCCAGTGTATAATGTTGATAAACCCAGTGTATAGTGTTGATAAAAATTACACAGGCTTAAATTTTTTTCAAAATTAGCCCCAAAATAAGGGGGATAACCTAGAGTTTAGTGTTGATAAAAAAACATGTTATGGGATGATAAAAACACATGTAATTTAATGATAAACATAGTGTTTAGTGTTGATAAAACTAGTGCTTAGTGTTCATAAAAAAACATGTGATGATGTGATAAAAATCATGTTCGATTTTGGAAAATGGAGTGATAAAACTGGTGTTCAGTGTTGATAAACCTAGTGTATAGTGTTGATAAACTCAGTGTATAATGTTGATAAAAATTACACAGGCTTAATTTTTTTTTAAAAATAAGCCCCCAAATAAGGGTGATAACCTAGAGTTTAGTGTTGATAAAAAAAACATGTGATGGGATGATAAAACACATGTAATTTAATGATAAACATAGTGTTTAGTGTTGATAAAACTAGTGCTTAGTGTTCATAAAAAAAACATGTGATGATGTGATAAAAATCATGTTCGATTTTGGAAAATGAGGTGATAAATCCAGTGTATAGTGTTGATAAATCCAGTGTATAGTGTTGATAAACCAAGTGTATAGTGTTGATAAAAATTACCCAGACTTAACTTTTTCTAAAATCAGCCCCGAAATAAGGGTGATAACCTAGAGTTCAGTGTTGATAAAAAAAAGCATGTGATGGGATGATAAAAACACATGTAATTGAATGATAAACATAGTGTTTAGTGTTGATAAAACTAGTGCTTAGTGTTCATAAAAAAACATGTGATGATGTGATAAAAATCATGTTCGATTCTGGAAAATGAGGTGATAAATCCAGTGTATAGTGTTGATAAATCCAGTGTATAGTGTTGATAAACCCAGTGTATAGTGTTGATAAAAATTACCCATACTTAACTTTTTTTTTTAAAATCAACCCCGAAAATAATTTTTTTTTCGTGCTTCAAAATATATTCATGACTGATCTTGATAGAAAGCCCTTGAAAAAACAAAACTAATGGCGCAAGTTTGAAGCCAATCGGAGTTCAAACGAATCGGGAAAAATTAAATTAGTGAATTGGTAAAAAAATATGATGATTTTACTAAAAAGCTCTTACCCCTTACTAAAAAGTGCTGTTTTTTTTGCAGTCAACAAGTTAACAAATTAATTGCATCTCATCCATCCATTCTTAAAATGAATAGCTTGGATTGATTCACACAGTTTTTACGTTAAGGAGTGGTTTCTATTTGATTTTTCCTCTCTATTTTAATAATCAAAAGTAATTCACAGCAATATAATAGAAAAAAAACCAAGTCTATAACTTTGGAAAAGGTTACGGCTATGGCTATGGGGTATGAATATGAAGATTAATAACTTAAAAAAAGTACACTCTTCTAGATCATTGGGATAAGTAAAGCACTGATACAAATACAATAATTATTGACTACGTGGCTACCAAAGTTTCATCCGTTAGTTGATTAAGTGAATCGTGTTATGAAATATGAATGATCTTGTCGAGTTAATTCACGAAAATACTTTTTTTTAACAAAGGTGTAGAATTTCATTAATCAAATTATATAAAGACAGTAAAGTGCATCAGAGACACTCTGACCACGAAGAACAGGACAATAACATTTAAGAATGTTCGCTATTCTTTTCACAGTAAAACCGTCCTCGACGGTTTTGAATTGACGCCCTATGGGCGAAGACAGAATATGGGTGGGGGGAACGGGGTACCGGAGATCAGAGACCTCGACGGTAATGGTGATGGTGGGAGGCAAAACATCGTCTAGGGACTCCTCCCAAGGCCAGTCCCCGATGCTTAGGCAGGGCCTCATCCCCCCTAGCGGGGCTTCTTCCCCGCATGTGACTCGTCGCCCTAACCAGATGCAGACGTCATCTTCTTTCGTCCTCCAACAATTGCTCTTCCCCCAGCCCGGGTCGCCTGAATTTCCACAGCTCTTCCACCGCTCATCCCACCACTCTTCAGGGGTGAGGGATCGGTAGTGGACTCAGCAGAGAGCTGGTACCCACAAGCCCTCTACCGGATCTTCGTGTGTACAAAAGCCGGGGTGTGGGGGCTTGACCACCTAGGGAAACCTACCTTTGTCGACTGGTGTGTGGCCCAGTCGGTAACACGGGGGCCCTGGTTAGGTATCGGGTCCATTGTTATGCCAGGTCCCCTTCCTCGAAGCGTTCCAGCAATAGGTATCGGGTCCATTGTAAAGGGTTTGGGGCATCATCCTCCAGTTCCCCATCTAGGGTAGCTTCTTTTCCACCATATCCCCCTTGGGATTGCGGTCGTCATACTAAGACCAGAGAGCCACTTCTCCCAAGGGCAGGGTCGGGAGCAACCCCATCAGGGGGAACCCACACCCTTGTCCTCTTCCAGGTCCAACCACGACGAACAAACATGGAGGAGGTCTCCACCATCCTCCACCGCATCCCACCTCGATCCTGGTTCCAGCCCCAAGTTTTAGACATTACCGACGTGACCGAGACGGCAGGAAAAAATTTAGTAGTGTCCCTAATCATACCCACCGGAAGGCGAGGGGGTTGAAGTCGCATCGGCCCTGGCTGAGATGGAGCCCTAGATCGGGCGGTAGGCCTTCTACACACCAGAGCGAGGTCTTGGTGCTAGTGGGCCCTGAGGCGCGGGGCAGGGTTCGGCCCACACGGAGAGGACCTATAGCTTGTAGTCTAATTCACCGAGACCCGCCGCCCCCAGCTCTGACGGTCCCAATGCCAGCAACAAAAAGCACTAGGGGGATTGGGGGGCGATTCTCGCGGGCCAAATCACCCCGGAGAATTCCTCAAAACCTGAACCGGAGTCACAGAGCCCACTGAAAAAGGAGGCAGGGCCGAGATCTATTGGAGAGAGGAGGGGTGGTGGTGGTGATGGGAATTGCAGACCAGACGAAGGGATACCAGGCGAGACTTGCGGGAGATGATGAGGGGGCATGGCGATCGGATTAGGAATCGCCGGAACCACAGGAGAGACGGGGATGGGAAGAGGCGTCGAGGGTTGTGGAAAAGTCAGCCACTCTCACCCGTAATTAAACCCCGCATCAAGTGTGGTCTGCGAGGTCAACCGAATGAGATAGGCGAACACAGAGACAACGAAACCATAACGACGAGACAGACTATGTAAAATTTTTTTAAAACGGGCCACTTATATCGGGTCGGGCTTCCACAACTAAAAGGTCAACCTTATTAGTTGGGTGTGGCCCTAGCCTTTATAAGTAGCATTTTATCCTTATATTTTTCCGATGTGGGTTTATACTTCAACACTCCCCTCACGTGTAGGACTGGACATCTACACGTGGGCCATAGCAGGACTGGACATCTACATATGGACCGGAGACCACAGGGTGGAGGTGACAAATGGGCCGTGGGCCGAACCAGCTCTGATACCATGTAAATTTTGTTTAAAACGGGCTACTTATATCGGGTCGGACTTCCACAACTAAAATGTCAACCTTATTAGTTGGCTGTGACCCTAGCCTTTATAAGTAACATTTTATCCTTATATCTTCCCGATGTGGATTTATACTTCAACAGACTAAAATAGGCTCTCAGACCGAGAGAGGAAAAAAGAAATTTGTCCACAAAAATACTTTTAGAATCTCTACTTGAGAAGGAGAAACATAATTGAATTTGATGAAGAAAAAAAAAGTGTTTTTATTTTTGCGATATTTGCACGTGCGAGGGGAATGGTGACACGTGGGAGTGGGCCCAAGGGAGGTGGGAGTGGCGGCGGGGAATATTTGTAAGCCGCGTGCCTTAAAGAGGAACCGGGAAAGTGGTCCCGAGGAGTTAAGGAGCTGCCACGTGTTGGGCCATAAAGTGAGGGACTTAATAGAAAAAGATGGAGTTGGGCCCAGGTTCTGCATAGAATTAGAGGCTTCCTAGACGGAAGCACTCACAGCCGCAACCATTGAAATAGCTCAGGCTCCTCTTTTATCTCATTTACACTTTCACGTATGTATCACTTATGTCTTGGTAGGGGGCAACCATGAAAGTTTAGCCAATTGAATAATGTGTGCATAATTATAACGAATGTGCAATTTCATGGTCTTGTTTAGAGCAAAAGGTGCAATATTATTAATATGAGTAGATTATATAATCGTGCTTCGAGGAATAGGCTCGTTGATCACTAGAAAGTTAGTATGAGCAAATAACGGTCTTCTGAGCCTTTTAATATCAGAATAGCACAGACGGTATTGTGAATCCCCATGAGCAAAGAGAGAAGATGGGGAGAGGGGACGGGGGTACAAGAGATCATGTGGGACCTCGACGGTAATGGTGATGGTGGGAGGCAAAGCATCATCTGGGGACCCCTCCCAAGGCCAGTCCCTGCTGCTCCGACGATGCCTCATTCCTCCCGGCGGGGCTTCTTCCACGCAAGTGACAAGTCGTCCCACCCAGTTTCAGGTGTAGCCCTCTTCAGATGTCCAGCAGTTGTTCCCCCACAGACCATGCGAGCTGGAACTTCAACAATTTGCGCTTCTGGCCGGGAGCGTCCCCTATCTCTAACCCCACCATGCTGGAAGGGTAGAGGGTCAATAGTCCAGCCAACAGGATGACCAAATCCTGCCCTTATGATCTTCCCGTGTACAAAAGAACACGTGAGATGGTGGCTTTATACGGGCACTAGGATAGCATCCCAATTGGGCAGTCGAGGACCCAAATTAGGTATCAGGACCATTGTTACGCCGACTCCCCAATGGTGAGAAAACCTAGCAGTAGGTATTGGGTCCAATGTCACCGATCGTGGTGCGGCGTCCACAGGTTCTCTGCCCCGATCAATGACTGCTCCAACCTGGGCCTCCGGTTAGTGATTGCGTTTCCGAGGCCGAGGTCCCCCCACCGGGACAAACCGTAGCAGGCCCTTCCGGTACGCCGGGAGATGACATTGCGGGTATCGTCTTGAGGAAACCGACCTAACCAGCCTACAAACCCTATCCACCTATGGTACCATAGCCTCCGCCCTCGCAGCACGGGGCGGAGAACCGCCGAGTCGTTGAGAAGAACCGCCGAGGCATTGAGTAGCTCCGGGTGTGGACCTGTCGGAGGAAAGTCATGCTCTCGTCCGTCTCCACATCCATCGTCGGGTGGTCCATTGTGACGAGGTCTCCACCTTGCTCCAACGCATCCCGTAGCCGTCACTAGTCCATCCCCAAGTCCGGGCCTTCACCGTCGTGACCACGACAGACACCGAGTACTCTGTCACGTCCCTCAATACACCCACCGGAAGACGAGGAGGCATGGATCTCAGCGGCTCCGGCGTTGGCTGAACCTTAGAGCGGCCGGCAGGTAATCTAGATACCAAAGCAAGGTCGTGGTGTGCCCTGGCCGATGGACCTCGGGTCAGGAGAGGAGGGAGCCCATGGCCAGGGGCATAGGCCGGAACCCTAGGCCCGACGTCAAGCCCCCAAGCACCAGAGCAAGGTCGTAATGATGAAGGACATCACGTTGATGGTGGTGAGCCCTGAGAACCGGGTTAGGGTTCGGTCCCTGTGGAGGGGACCTGTAACTTGGAGCAAAAGCCTCCGAGAACCTCTGCCTCCACCGCCGACTCACCGAATCCCGACGACAAATAACCACAACAGGGGGAGTGGAGAGCAATCCGTGCGGAACATAGTATCCCGTCGACCCCACCGAATCCGACGCCGATTCCGCTGAAGCCGTCTTGGGAGGAGTCGGGGCCGAGATATGTGGGGGGGGGGGGGGGGGGGGGGGGATGGTAGGAGGATGAGGGGGCCTGCAGACCACCTTGAGTAGAGAGGTCAGGCAGCACCAGCGGAGAGGGAGGAGGAGTCATGGTGATCGGATAGGGAGTCGACAAAGCCACTAGAGAGACGGGAAGAGGAAGAGGCGTCGAGGGTTGTGGGATAACCAACCACTCCCATCCGTATTTGAACCCTGACCAGGTGTGGTCTGCGAGGAGGTCAACTGGATGGGACTGTCGAACATGGGGAAGGCAAAACCGACAACCCCATGCGGCGCGACAGCGGCGGCGGCAGAAGGAAGCTTCATAGCGGCGAGGACATGCTAGGGGTAGGGTAGGCTCTTAAGACGAGAGATAATTTTTATTATCCCGACTTTAACTCAGAATTTCATAGTCTTTGGAACTCAATTCATAGGTAATATATATAATTTTTTTTGAACGATAGTTACCAACTTAGCCAATATGAAGAGAGGGTCTCCGAAAGATCTCTTTTCACAAACTCTATGACAAAACTACACCTAGTTTTAAAGAAAACAATAAAAAAAACTATTAAGTCAATATTGTTGAGAACAGTTTAAGATAGTGCATAAACACTGCTTGATTCTATGGGGAGGACTCTTCTCGCCGAGAGGAGTGCGACCGAACCTTAATTCAACAGTATCAGAGAGAGGATATGCTTTAGTTAGGAACCCCTTCCAAGTATGGTTCCTGAAGCACGGGTTGTCTATCATTCCTCCTGGCGAGGCTGCTTACCATCCATCGCCTAATCTTCATGGGGTTCTCTTGCTAAACCCCTCTTCATCCTTGGCACCCCAGGTAAGATAGCCCTTGGGTTGACAACTGACCCACCTGACGAGGGTTGGTCGATCTCCCAAGTTCTTCAGCCCGGATCTCCGACCCAATCCACTGTACCACATGGGTTAGGTATAGTGTTCGGGGTTACAATTGGTCCCCTTCCCCGAGGTAAGGGATCCTTAGGTGTCGCGTTCGAGGTCAAAGCCGCAAACCCTGGTGGGATGACCGGGGACTCCATGATCTCCCAATCTGTAGCATAGTTCTTGTCTTGATGATCTGCCTTGAACTCCAGATCGAGGCGTCAAAGCGAGGGATCACAGGCGTCTCCCAGTCATACTCCCAAACCCCATGACCAATACTCACATAGTTGAAGCAGAAATTGGGCAACTTAGTATAAGTCATGAGACCCGGACCGGATCCAGGAACTCCTAAAACCGCATGAGGAGAGATTGGCGTGGGGACGCTCCAGAGAGTGCCAGAAACGGACCTTGACCTCCCCTCCCCAACAAAGACCCCATTGGTCACAATGGACATCCACGTAAACTCCCAAAGCGACTCCAATGGTCTCCCTATCCGTTTTTGTCTGTACCAATGATGGTAAGCCTTTGGCATGGACCCAAACTACAGACGATCCAAACAGGGAGGATCTCGGGCCATTAGGTCGATGTTCCCAAGAAATAACGGGTGACCATCAAAACACTAGGGCTCGTTTCCACGAACCCATATCCGAGCCTCCTGAGACTCAAAATAGAATGTGAATATGACCGGTTCAACATCCTTGACGAACAAACCTGATGTCGAGCGACCATATGCCTTGGTAATGATCCTAAGTATGACGTCCTTCAGGGGAGGCCCTAGGTTAGCAGTTTCCTTAGCATGCCAAAGTTTGGGCGAGCTAGAATAGTCGGGTCTACTGGGTTGAATGGGAATACCACCTACATGTCCTCCTCTTCCTCAAGAGAACATATGGAGAGGCTCTTCTACAGGCTAGCCATGGGTGAACTCACTAAGCGCGGGGGCACCAGGACAAACAGGGCCGACAAGTCAATAGGTATCAGAGAAATGTCCCTTCAATAGGACACCGTGCCCTTGCCTAGTAGAAGTGGAATCACCAGAGCAGTTGCAAGGGATGAGGGCGAGATCGGAACATGTAGTGATGTTCATGTCCCACCCTTCAAAGACTCAAGACCGTCTCAAAAAAGCAGGTTAGAATCCATCTTAGGGTTACTTGGGGTGGAAGTTAGGGATAGGGTTTTCACAAGTGGCCCCCACTTTGGTTTGAATGGAGAGGGGCATCGAAAGAGTTACGATCGGGGAGAATGACATGATGGAAATGGTGGTAATTGGTGAAGGAAGTGGTTGAGAGGGGGTGGAGTCGGATTGAGAGAGTTTGGGTTTTCTTTAATGTCGTGCCTTAAGAGGGATGATAACCTCGTGTGAGGGACACGACGAGGGGAAGGTTAGGCCAATAATCAAGTACAGTGAAGATAACGACATTGGTGGTACAGACGGTGATGAGACAACAGCAGTGGCTGTTGGTGCTGCGGCTGTAGAGGAAGAAAACATCGTAGCTAGTCTAGTGATTCCTCAGTTGAGGCATACGACAAGAGAGAGAGAGAGAGAGAGAGAGAGAGAGAGAGAGAGAGAGAGAGAGAGAGAGAGAGAGAGAGAGGGAGGGAGAGAGAGAGAGATTTATTTATTTTCTATGACTATACGATCTTTAGATAATCAATTATAAAGCTCTATTTTTTTAACGAAAGTGCTACATATATTATTAAGCAAAAGAGAAAGGACGAATATATAAAATAGGCGACCGTTATCTCTCATTCATAAGCTCTGAAATACCTGTCGAAGATAAATTTGGTTATGAAATTAAAATAGAAACTACGATAAGGGAAAATATGTAAAGACATAACCAACTGTAGAAAACTCTGTCTAGGATAGTGCCTAAACACTGATTTATCCCATGATGAGGACTCGTTTCTCGTGAGGAGTGTGATCCAGATGTCTCAATAGAAAGTTGAGGAATCATGGCTAGATTCAGGGGGCCCTTCCTCCCTATTGCCCTGAAACTCTACTCGCCAATCATTGGATATGGCAAGGTTGTTTACATGCACTCGCTTGATCTTCAAATGATTCGTCTGCAAATGCCCTCTTTTGGGACACATCTCTGACCAAGGCAGCAACTAATGCGTATGAGGGCCCTATCATAGGACCACATTGTTGGGTCTCGATGGAGGGTATGCACACATACTTGCAGCGGAAATAAATCGAGACCATGTCATAGAACACTACCAAATATTAGATAAACAAGAGAATACACAATATGGATGTTTCCTTACCAATTAGTTCAAGAAAAGGAAGAGAACACCAAAGAGACGATGATCGGCTTGAGTCTCCAAGACGCCTACGTATCCGATTAGAATCAAAGCCTCGTAGTTCTTCTTTAGATGACTCAAGAACACAAATGGAGAGAATTACACCTTGTTGACCGAAATTACCAAGAGAGGGAGAGAGAGTTGTGTTCCTATTCTTGTCTTGTGTTTTGTTATATGAAAAAGATGACTTAAACCATCAATATAATCAACAACTACCAAGGACAAGTAAGGCGTGAAACATGGTGTGAAGCAAGACAAGTATGGTGCTAAGTTTGGCCAGACAAGATGGGGTTAGGTGGTGAATCACCCACACCTTAATCCTTGTCTTGCTTACTTAGTACTAATTAATCAAGACTTGATTAATTAGTTCCATGGGCCTTGGTTGCATGAACATTTCATGGGCCTCTTGGAACATGGCCCATGGCCATTCCCAACAAGGTCCCGTGACGTGCTCATCGCCTCCAGGCCTTCCATACCGGAAATGTCCAA
This sequence comes from Erodium maritimum, assembly GCA_963921825.1. Taxonomy (NCBI): domain Eukaryota; kingdom Viridiplantae; phylum Streptophyta; class Magnoliopsida; order Geraniales; family Geraniaceae; genus Erodium; species Erodium maritimum. The sequence continues at coordinate 49,403,444 of OY997591.1, forward strand.
CATTATCCGACGTGATCAATCCAAGACTCCAAGCCTTTTCTCGATCCGCAAAGTCCTATTCACTTACAGGCACATGACCCAAAACCCAGTTTTGGTCATGTCCCGAGAAAACTCTCTTTTGGCCATTCTCCGTAAATGTGTCAATGAGTTTCATCCTTCGGTGTGACCCTTAGGTTTATGCATGTGAATAGATCAACGTAAAATCTCATTTTACTTGATCCTATATAAGTGGAAACTAACGAGACTTTAGTATTTCCTGACACTGCATAGCGAATCGACCCAATCGATTCTAACTTTTTCGTCGTCCTTGTCATTATCCTTTTATCACCGATATCTTGATTGAGATAAGGCATAGAGCCGTCATCCTTATTATTCTCAATCACTATTCCTTGATATGTGAGATGACTGAATATACGATACCCAGTATCGTGTGCATGCCCATGCTTTTCTTTCAGTCGCTCTCGATCAATCCCTTAGCCGTCTTTCATGACACTCATGCAGTCTGTCCCCAAGGCAATCCTGGAAATTATGGAAACCCTGTCACAGGCAACGTTGGGTTCAGGTCAAACTCAGTTGTTTACTGCATAGGAATCACAAAGACTCCTTGGTCTAAGGATACATGACAAGCTACGACAATGAATATGTTCATGACTTGATCTATGGCATATATTCATGTCGGGTCATCCAATATCATGTCCCACATGATATCTATGATCAGACTCCGGAATCTCATTCCAATGACTAATATAACGTAAGTCATGAAGAGCCATATTTCATACTAGTCGCTTCTAGTGAAGATTTGTTGACTAGGGACCCATCGAGTGTGATCTATCTCGATCTATGTTTTTATTCGCATTGTGGGCATAGATCAGAACACACATCGATATATTACTCCAACACATTAGTAATATAAAGCCGTTTTAATTTGGTTGCTAATGATGATACATACATTTGGACATTTATGATTGAACTACGGGCACTAAGACTAACACACATGTCCTTCCGAATTATTGAAGAACTCAATTCCAAGTCTCATTCAGCCTTCCTATCTATGAGTTAGGTATGATGTATGGTGTTACTTGGGATACCATCCCTGAATGTGGTGGGGATTTAGCTAAGATGTTTGGTGTCACATGCTCAAATCCTAGAGGACACCCTAGGTATTGGTGTGGAGTTTTGACAAGTCGATTGCAAAGTTATATCCCAATGTATCTATCTTCTCCACAACCAAAGACATATCAAACATGGGTTGTCCCGGAGTCTCCATGTCACATTCCCGTACTACATTCCCTATACATCCATAGTTGAAGAAAAAGACATGCAACCTCTCATAAGTAAAACTTATTCTTACCGGCTGCTGGAACTCCTAAAATTGGAGCTCCATTGAGTATAGAAAAGGGAGATCCAGAGACATCAATAAGGCGACCTGAACTTTGCTTCCCCAAACGAATACTCATTGATCACACGATACTTGCACACATTCTCCTAGGGTGTTTCCTATCAAAGTCCTCATAGCTTAGGTCATAACCAAATGCAGGATGCCTATAGCTTTGACCCATAACTAAATTCGGTTCAGACGAGGGATTGACACCTCTTCTGGGTCAATGATATCTCTTAAGATTAGCGGGGCCTTATCGAAGCTCCAGGGTTCGCCTTGTCGGACCCAATCACTAGCTTCTTAAGAACCGAAATAAAGTGTGAACGTTCCTGGATCCATATCCTTAATCACAAGCCCTGGTACAAATATGCCCCAAGCTCTGTTGACCATCTTCATCATAATATTCTTTTTGTATGATTTGTTCGTAAGCAGCATGCCGACCATACCAAATCATCGGCATGCAAGGGCCGACAGAGTTATCGGAGTGAATGGAACCTCAATAATGACAGCCTTGTCCACATACAAGAGTATGACGGCAATTCTTCCTGTAGGTCATCCGTTGTCGTCAGGGGGGTGGCCGTGAAAAGGGACGACATCGACGATAGGAGGGAGAGAGTGGTGGAAAAGCCCGCCGACGTCGAGATAATCCATATCGGAAGCCTTTGATGGTCAGGGACACCAACAGTTGTGATCGAAGGCCGAGAGACGCTTAGAAGCGCTCCATAGCTCGAGCTTTCCGAAGACGTGTTGGTTTAGAGAAAAACTTCAGTAGTGGTTGTCGTGCGACTTTCGTCAGGGACAATGATAGTTTACGAACAGCTGTAAACTAGACTAAACCGTGGATAAGAAGCAACAATGTGGTTGGCTCAGTGTGGGATCTCATGCTGTCGGAGAAGACTTGCATAAATTTGGTTTGGGTTTTGGTCGGAGAAATTTCCGAGTTCTCTGTAACGTGATAAAGTCTGAAAAGAACCGTGATAGTACTGTTGCAAGGCTTCCATTGACGACGGGGAGGTCAAGAGAGACGGAGAAGTCACGAGGGAAACAAAAACGTTAGTTGATGATGGTATCGGTAACATTAAGGAGCTAGAAACAATTCAAAGGCTAGAGAGCTTCCTATGTATATAAAGCTCTTGAACGTCTGCCATCTGTTTATTTTATTGAAATATATTCAATTAAATAATCACACTTCATAATTAGCTTTGTACTTGTCACCATAAAACAGTGTACACGTTCAACAATAATACACGGTACTTAAGAACCACGTTGTTAATGTGACACCAAAGTTATGTGAAATTTAATGTTCGAATCTTAATTAATTACATATGCATGGATGCATGAGATTAAGGCCTAGTCAGACTGAATGTTAGATATCAACAAAAAATTGTTTTAACTTCATTGTTATAATATATAATCTTTTGTTGGAACAAAAATTTAGTTGCAGATATTGTAGAAATGACTGGTTCTTTGATTAATGTCCATTCAGAATCTTTCGTTCCATACAAAATGACAAGGGCTCTAGCTTTTATTCACCCCACAAAGGTTTTGTTTGAGTCCCTTCCTCCTTCGTCTCGCAGGCATTGGTGGCTGTCACGGCTTCGGCCATGACAACTATCGGTGGATCCTCTCCTCTATCCTCCCTTTGCTCAGTTTCCCCCTCGTCTTTGCCGTTCGGAGGTCTTCTCCCTTTCTTGTTTCCTTCCCTACTTGCCCCTCTCTCCTCCTACTCTCAGAATTGCGGTCGGACCTGTTTCGCCGGTTAATCTTCTCCTCCGACCCTCGAGATGTTCAGATATAGGGTGGGAGCCCTTTCCCCGAAGATTGGGCAGATCTGACGCCTCTTTCGCTCCCCCTGCCCTGCCTCTTCGCTCTGATCTTCCCAGGTGAATTTCTTTGAAGCGCTCCCTCTTCGGCAGCTTAGCTCTCTCAGACCTTGTGTGGGACAAACTTCTACGTCCTCTTCGGTATGGATCTTTGAAGATTTGGGTCTCGGCTCCTCTCTGCTTGGCTGGCCGCGTCTTCGCCGTCGTCTCACCTTTGGATTTGGTCTTTCTCGGGCCAAATCTGTCACGCCCCAAATCCGATTTTGGCCGGACTCGAGACGTGACCTAAAACAAACGAGGTAAAAGTAATAAAACTGTAATAAATTCCTTTACAACTGAAAACTAGTCCAAAGCATTTCTCAATAATCCAAAAAAGATGTCAAAACTTGATAAGTAACATAAGGTAAATAAAGTTCAACAATGTGGACCAACACATCTCTAATACAATCCTCAAGACATCCGGAAGCTCCCGAGCCTCGAATTTCTTCAAATCTCAAGCATACATGTACACACAATAAATAAACAAATAAGGGTGAGCTTACGCTCAGTAGGGAAAATCGTAAGTGACCTTTGTCTCCAAGTTTAATATTAAAACTGTTTTAATTCGATGTCACAAAAGTATTTAAAACCCTTAAACCAAAGGATGTAATAAACAAATAAGAGTAACAATATCAATAGTGCATTCTCAAGGATAACGATACTTCCCAGAGAACAGATGGAGAACATTATAATAAAATAGAAACCCATCACACTGGGAACAAGTAAATACTATTAATCAAAGAAATGTTATGGAATCCGTTGTGATGAAATAACATCGCTTCTTCAAAGATGACAGTAACTTAAAAGAAGTTCATAACAAATACTTTAACGGATCAATAATATTATAAATGAGAATAATCAATATCTTGCCAACCACTCGCTTTCTCAAGCCTCCGATCCATGGATAGATTCTGGGATCACATCGGTTCCCACATTCCGATCCACCAGAGTATCCATATCATATCAGATTTTCCCTCGGTCCAGAGGAAGCACATGCGTCGGGGCACCGGAAACAATCCCAAATGGACGCTTATCATCGGGATTCCTAGAAATGCCTCCAAAGGACCTTATGTCATAGGGAACCAAGGTAGTGCTCCACTGGGACGCACATCCTTGGGTGAAACCTTAGTAACCATCTCTCAAGATGTAACCCAAATAATATCCCGCAGGATCTGCTCATAATCAATCTATACATCCCGCAGGATCTGCCAATAATCAATAAATATCCCGCAGGATCTGCTCATAATAAATCTATATATCCCGCGGGATCTGCCAATAATCAATAAATATCCCGCAGGATCTGCTCATAATCAATCTATATATCTCGCAGGATCTGCCAATAATCAATAAATATCCCGCAGGATCTGCTCATAATCAATCTATATATCCCGCAGGATCTGCCAATAATCAATAATATCCCGCAGGATCTGCCAATAATCAACTCTCGTAATATCCAATAACCAATGCCCTCATGCTCCAATACTCAGTCCATATCTCACTGTATCTGTCCAACTCCAACCACCACAACGGCACCGGATTACCCCCCCCCCCCCGGTGTAGTACCAAACCAAGCAAACAAACAGACAAACCAATAAACGAGCATGCATTCAAGAATAAGAATAAAGGAACAAGCATTTCATCCATCCATCAAGCAACACACGTCAGAACACACTTTCATCACAACCCAGACAACCAACACCATTTCATACTTACCGTACACTTACCTGTCACCAACCATCGGTACATCGATCACCTGATTGTACCCCTTTGGCACAACCAGTCATACTCGATCATCCGTTCAACCAACAATTATATCAACATAAACACTCAATCAGCCAAGTATGTATTCAACCAATCAATCATCATGTGAACGAACAAAATAGCATTCAATCATACGAGATAATCTAATTTCATTAGACTCTTAAGTTAACCGAGCAATTAGCAACCAAGCATGTGAACCTAGCACACACCTAATCCGAGAGCTCTTCACAGCCTCTCTACCAGTAAATCAATTTCTCAAGTATTGAAAGCACACTTCACTAATTGTCATTGTCCTAAGCATGCATACTAGACTCATCCATTTATTAGTAATTGAAATACAATTATTCTAGTTATTCGCATCCTATAGGCAATTCTAGGACCTTTCCGATTTTATTATCCTAATCATGCATTCTAAGTGTTAATTACGTAATTAAGACTTTCCCTACCTTGCGGTCTTCCTCTAAAAAACTCTGATGAAAAGCTCGAGTGATCACAACTCCGTTCTTCACACGGGTTCCGGCGTGATCTTCGTTCTTCTAGCTCGGGTCCAAGCCCTTGATCTCGGGCGAAGTCCCGTCTAGTTTTGACAAAGGAAAGTCCAATCAAAACCGGTAAAAGTCCGAAGGTCCACTGATTTAACCAAAAGTCCTTTAAATTCTCACCTTGAATTAATAAAACCAGTTGATTAAATCTGATTTTAAATAATAAATTTATTTAAAATCTGGGTTGACCCGGATCCAACTTGGCACGACCCAGATCCGGACCCGAGCCCGGTCTAGACCCGGTTCAGGCCCGAAACCAAGTCCAGTGCTTTGGGCCCACGGCCCGAATCCTGTCTGCCCGGCCCGAGGCCACGTTCGGCCCACAGAGTTCTGGTTCAGGCCCAAAAAGCCCACCTGATCTTCCTCCTCGAGCACGACGGTGAGGCCGACTTCGGCGTCTTCAAGGTTATTCCGGCGAGTTTGCACGAGAAGCAGAGAGGGCGGAGAGACGATGGCAGGGTGTCAGGGCGAAGGGGAAGACGTCGTCAGGACAAAAGACGAGCTTCCCGTCCAGATCTGGCCACCAGTGACGCTCGCCGGAGTTAGAATTACAGATCTGGAGCTCAAAACTCCGGCGACGCTCTCCGGTCACTTCTGACCCCAAACCCAGTGCAAAACTTGAGGATCTCCGGAGAGAAGGGACGGGGAAGACGGAGCTGGTGAGGAATCAACCTCACTGTTGCTTCTTGTCCCTGATTTGGCTCGGTGAAGTTTGATTCTGACGACGGTGGTTTCGATTCGAGGACGAAGACGAAGAGAAGGAAGGGGCCGCGGTGGTTCCTGGCACGGGGCGAGGTTCTGGTGCTCCGGCCTCGTCGTGTCGTCGCGGTGGCTCGAGTTGAGGCCGGAGAAGGCGTCGCCGACGAGGGTTTGGTTTCGGAGATGAAGAGACGGGTTTGAGAGAGAGAGAAAGGGCGTGCCTCGGGAAGCGTGAAGGAAAAGAGGATGCTCGTCTGAAGCTAGGGTTAACGCGTGAGGAGCTTTGGGCCTGATCTGATTGATTGGGCCGGTTCTGACTTGGCCCAAATGGTTGAGTCAGGCTGGCCCAATCCCCTCTTCCTATATCCAACAAATAAACCCGTTCTCACTCCCTCGAGGTTCCCACCATTCGACGTTAATATTTAATACTTCAAATATTAATTTTTCCGGTCTTTACAGTCTACCCCCCTTAAAGGAATTTCGTCCTCGAAATTTAAGATGAACGCGCTCCTCTCGTCCCTATCTTAGGGAACATTTGTTTAAGACTCACTAGAGAGGGATCCGCAGTGTACTTCCGCAGTTTGGGAAAACGGGGAAATTGCTAGGCAACGGCTCTAGTCCTGCCTGAAGATCTCAAAATGTTTGATAAATTGCGGGGCCTACTTGCTTCCATCGCGGTCGAACCGCTAAAGGTCCTTCTTAGGCTCACTCTCAGAAATACGCGTTTACCGACTGTAACCTCCAGAGGTTTGTGCCTTCTAACTGTAAAACTCTTTTGTCTGCTCTGCACGGTTTTTAATCGTTTCCAAATCTACGCGAACTTCACTTAACCGAGCTTCGCTAGATTACACTAGTTACTCAAATGCCACACTTGGCGGTACAAAACCGCCTCACCCAACTTCACGAAAACAAGTGCAACGTTTTACTAACTCAAGAATACCGAGCAGAAATACAAGTCGAGCAACATCTAAACACTTAAGAAAACTGAGATGAGGATCTCGATATCCCACACCGGAAATTCCGTCGTCAAGGGTATCCTGCTGGAACGCTCTACGAGTCAAACAAAGTCGGAAACACACACCAACGTAACTCAACCGATTTCTCCTTAGTGATCGCCATGAGGTTAAACCCAACAGAACTCAAATACTAACAAGTTGAGACCGACTACAAACAACTTCCAAGGGAGCAATACGTACTTCAAACAACAAACAAAAGACCTCACTAACACCGAAGGATCTGGAACAAACGTCCGTTTCACCACATCTCGTGGAAAGGTAGGCGTACCACAAACAAGTGAATAAAACAAAGCACTGACCTCTAGTCGTAAGTCGGCGTGCCTCAAAACGTACTACCATAAGGAGCTCACATTATCCGCTGTGCGGCATACTTGCCCAATTCTAACAGCAGGTCACACCTGGTAAAACCGTTCAAGATTCTCAATCTGATAAAGATTAAACCACTCAACAAGTATCACGATCCTATAATAAGGAGAAATAACCATTCTCAACTACGGTCGATCACAAAAGTTAACCAACTTGTTATAATTCTCTTATCGTCGAAATCAGTTCACACTTCTGACAAAACCAACTTACAAGTCGCTTCGTCTAAGTTAATGTATCTGCGATACCACGGTTTTCCAACTTGGTGTACGGTTCCGTACAACCACGAACTCTACCAACACCTAGTCGAACGAACGACGTACAATAACAAGAGAGGTAGAACCTCGTACTGGCGTTTAGCCGAAAGTAGGCGTCCTTCAAGACACCAAACAACGTACAAAAGTCACACTCGACAGCGAAACACAATCCAAGATTGATCAATAAGGTTTATCCCGATCGGTCGTGATCCTTATACCGTTGACATTCGTTCACGGGCTGTCGATCAAAACAACTTATAGTCAAGTCCACCCAAATCACCCATAATGAGTAATCAGCATGCACTGAGATATCGATAAATTGAACCGTGCAGAAACTAAAGCGGTTTCTTCCATCGTTCCTCGAACAACTCAAAATCACCAACGATTAACTCATAACCTTACCTGTTCCCATGCATGGCACAAAACCCGACCTACCACACAACGCTTCGTTCGGTGCCATCTTGTTACTGGCCTGGAAGCTTGTGGTAGTCGCCCTCGGCTATCTGTTGACGAGTGTCAACGCCGGGTGCTCTCACTTCTAAGGCGTAACCCTATGGTACGCTTAGTACTCACTGGACGAACGTAGGGAGCACGTTCTAATCCAATCTCTTAAGTACGACACACACTTGTGCAACTTTTCGCTTTTAAAGCGGGATTTTGAAACAACCCTGCTTCGATGGTTCGAACTTTAAAACTTAAATCTTAAGCATGGGTAGAAGAAGCTGGAGATTACTATTCCTGTGGGTTATGGGCCCACCACGCTTCCGCTGCGCTACCCTGATCTCGTCGTTGCCTGGTCATCTCTTGTGACCGTTCGGACCGTCTACTGGTCAAGGCCGCAGCCTTTCACTGCTCGGGCATTCGTTGCCGATAGCGTTTGATGAACGTCTGATGTTTCACCACTCTGTTCTTAAAACTCGATTCTCACTATCGAAGAAGGAAAAGAACTTCCCGAATTACCAGGTCTGTTACTCCTCTTTCACGCCCAAATTGGCGTTCGTTGGTGCTACCGCACCTCTGGTCAGTGTGTTTAAGATACGGTTAGGGTTTACCAGTCTTAATCTCGTTCCAATAGAGAATAACCATGTAAACAATACGACCCAGTGTAAAGCTCGAGTGTTAGCAAACACAATCCACAACGTAAATCGTAAACGACACTCTAAGCGATCTCAAGATCGATATCAAGTCCCTCAGCTCGGGGCCCGGCATTCTCGTATGCTTGGCCCTACTGAAACAGAAGTCCTCCTCTCGATGGTGGTGGAAGAATCTGCTGTGATAGTGTGCCCTCTTATTGGCTCTCGTAGGCCGACCTGCAGGACGGTTGGTGAATACAACATTCCATGGGCAGTTCCGGCTCAGATGTCCACAATGTTTGCACGAATGGCAATACTGTGCCACCGGGGCAGGTCCAACTGACACTGCTGCACTAACCCGTCGTGTCCCATCGGATTGGGTCCGAGGTTAAAACAATCCTGGGATCCTCTGCCTCTAAGTATGGCGACTCCGTGACGACCTTAGGAAGTCACTCGGCCTCGGCCTGGTCCTCCGTGTTAGTCTTAGTGCCCGTAGCTCAATCATAAATGTCCAAATGTATATATCATCATTAGCAATAAAATTAAAGCGGCTTTATATTACTTATGTGTTGGAGTAATATATCGATGTGTGCTCTGATCTATGCCCACCATGCGAATAGAACCATAGATCGAGATAGATCACACTCGATGGGTCCCTAGTCAACAAAGCTTCACTGGAAGCGACTAGTATGAAAGATGGCTCTTTATGGCTTACGTTCTGTTAGTCATTGGAATGGGATTCCGGATTCTGATCATAGATATCATGTGGGACATGATATTGGACGACCCGCCCTGAATATGTGCCATAGATTAAGTCATGAACATATTTAGTGTTGTAGCTTGTCATGTATCCTTAGACCAAGGAGTCTTTGTGATCGCTATGTAGTCAACAACTGAATTTGACCTGAGCCTAACGTTGTCCGTAACAGGGCTTCCATAACGGCCAGGATTGGCTTGGGGACGGGCTACATGAGTGACACGAAAGACGGCTAAGGGATTTATCCCTCATACTAAGGTATGGGAAAGATATCGGTTCTCGGCCACTTGATCGAGAGTGACTGGAAGAATAGCATGGCCATGCACATGATACTGGGTATCATATCTTCAGTCATCTCACATATCAAGGAACGGTGATTGAGAATAATAAGGATGACGACTCTATGCCTTATCTCAATCAGGATATCGGAGATAAAAGGGTAATGACAGGGACGACGGAAAGGTTAGAATCGACAGGGTCGATTCGTTATGTAGTGTCAGGCAATACTAAAGTCTCGTTAGTTGCCACTTAAATAGGATCAAGTAAAATGGGATTTTACGTTGATCTATTGACATGCATAAACCTAAGGGTCACACCGGAGGATGAAACTCATTGACACATTTATGGAGAATGGCCAAAAGGGAGTTGTCTCGGGACATGACCAAAACTGGGTTTTGGATCATGTGCCCGTAAGTGAATAGGACTTTACGGATCGAGACAAGGCTTGGAGTCTTGGGATTGATCGCGTCGGATAATGTTGGACATTTCCGGTATGGAAGGCATGGAGGCGATGAGCGAATCACGGGACCTCGTTGGAAATGGCCACGGGCCATGTTCCAAGAGGCCCATGAAAGGCCCATGCAACCAAGGCCCATGGAACTAATTAATCAAGTCTTGATTAATTAGTACTAAGTAAGCAAGACAAGGATTAAGGCATTGGTGATTCACCACCTAACCGAATCTTGTCTTGCCATACTTTGTCCTATTTACACCTTACTTGACACCATACTTGTCCCATGCCTTTAGTTGGACAAGTATGGGTTTTGTTATGTTTAAGTCATCTTTTTTCAACATAACAAAGACAAGACAAGAATAGGAAACACATTTTCTCTCCCTCTTCCATGACCATTTCGGGTTTGGCTAGTTTCCACCTCCATGTTTGTGTTCTTGAGTCCTCAAAGAGAAGAACTACGTGGCTTTGATTCCCATGTGGATACGTAGGCGTCTTGGAGACTCAAGCCAATCATTCGTTAACCGGTGTTCTTGTTTTGGTAAGAACTAGTGCTGAATTTTTCTCTTGTTAATCCATTCTTTGTTAGTTGTTTCATGGTTCTAATTGTCTCTTGGTTTTCATTGATTTTCCGCTGCGAGTGGGTTCATCTCCAACCCTACCTCGAGACCCAACAGTGGTATCAGAGCCGTGCTACCTTCGGGATTCACAAGACGGTGTTCAAAGTTTTGGTTTTGCTTGAAAGTTTCGTTTTTTGGCATGATGTTTTTCTAAATTGTTTGATAACATGTTTTAAATTCTTGTTCATGGATTTAATGCATGTAAAATGAATTTTTGAAAATTATTTCAAATCTGGAAATTTTGAAAAAAATTTGATTTTTTGGGTCTCGGGAGCGGGACTCTCGAGGAGCCGAAACCGGGACCGAACGGGGCTCCGTTTGACGGAGATAGGCCAAGCATGACCATTGGATGGTTGATATGCCAAGGCTAAACCGTTTTGTTAGTTATGACGAGTTTGGAACCGTCATGATGAACTCGAAGATCAAATGTTCAAAAGTTTCATTTTTGAACGGTTTCGATAAACCGAGCATCAAAAAATTTCGAAACTTGGCTATTAATTAAAACCGGAAAATCACATGATGTTTGATAACATGCTTGTTTGATAACACGATGTGTGATGTGATGTTGGCATGGTGTACATAATAGCCCCGAGCTCAATTTAATTATTTATCGCTTTTCACGGCCTGCGAGCCGTTAGTGTTAGCGTGTAATTATTCTTTCAAGGTGTGGTCGTCGAACCACTTGTTTGTAATATTTATTTATTCCCGACCTGCGAGTCGTGTATTAAATTGTAATATTTTACTCAAGATGAAGAAAGGGCGAAAAGGTCATTTGGTGGCTTTTTGGGTGTTGGCATCGTCTTGGAGTCGGTGGAGCTCAAGAAGCTAGTGGGAGTTAGTTTAGGGGGCTATTATGTGCATATTTATCGCTTTATGCTTGGTTTAGTTTATGCATGATTAATTCTGTGTTTTAGAATTGCATGCTTAACTTTATTTACCGAGCATATCACCTCACATGCAAAGATAAAATTGGAATTTTAATCCTTGTGTGTGAGCCCTTAGAATCGTCATTACATTGGATGTAGTTGACGGGTTCGAAGGAAGAATTACATTGGATGTAATTTGAGGCATCATTTCATTTGGAATGTAGTTGATGTGCTCATCGCATCTAGGATGTGTCAAAGTTTTAAACACAACCGGACAAGTAAAAACGGGTCATGTCCGATACCTCCCAATTATCAACACCTTACTACCTCCCCGTCCTATGGGTGTCGTGCGCATTAGCGGAGCATCCATGGGAAAGCGGGGTAGTAGGTTTGGACGACATATGTGGGTGTCGTGCGCATTAGCGGAGCACCTACATAGTGACGAGCCATAGTTGAAAATTGGTGGACCCGACTACGATTCTCAGCCTGAGGTTGAGCTAGGGTAACAGATAGGGTAAGTCGTGTACATAAGTACATACCCTAGCCAAGAGTCACATTGGATGTGATTGGATGGAGTCCTACCTACATAGCTCGATTAAGTGGTGAGCATTAGTTCAGCTTAATCGAGTGAATCAAGGATCTTGGTTTCAGATTCTAAAGGTTTAGAATTGATTGTTGGTGTTTAAGCTTGATCTTCATAAAATTTATTCAGTTTACTGATTGAATTTTATCTGTTGTAGATCAAATGGCAAATTCAGCGAACATTAATAGTTTGTCATTAAAAACCATTCTTGACAGGGTCAAGCTAAATGGGACAAACTATTTGGACTGGTACAGAATTTTGAGGATAGTCCTCAAGTCTGAACGCAAAGAATATGTCCTTGACAAGGCTGTCTCTAAGACCATATCAGAGTTACATGAAGTGTCATTAACTGCTGAGAAGAATATCTCAGGGATCTGGGATCCAAGGGTATTCTGATGGTCAACAAGGGAATTGGAAGTGGCAAGGGCTGGGCCCATGCGCACTTGGCAGGAAAGATGAGACACTTGGGAATGTCTGCTTCTACTGCCAACAGCCTGGTCATTGGAACCGGGATTACAGGAAGTTCACGGCTGATCTGAAGAAGGGCAGTGGGACTGCGCCTTCATCAAATAGCCTGGATGATCTGAAGAAGGGCAGTAGGACTGCGCCTTCATCAGGAAACCTGGATGATCTAAGGAAGGGCGGTGGGACCGTGCCTTCATTCGGTATTAACTCTATAGAGCTACATCTCTCTACTTCCAAAGATTCATGGGTATTAGATACCATGACTGAATCTCACACATGCACTAATATATGGTGGCTGAAAGTAGGAGAGATTTGGAAAGCACGAAATGGACCTCAGAGTTGTGGCAACTGCTGTAGGATCCATGAGTCTTGCTTTGCCAAGAGGCCTTGTCTTAGTATTGTATAATGTATATTGCATAGCTACTTTTAGTAGGAATATTATATCTATATCCGTGTTTGACAAGGAAGGATATAATGTTAATATTGGAAATGGAGTTTTCAATGTTCTATGCAATGATATGTTTTATACCAATACTGACATGGTTGGAGGATTGTACATATTAGATATGGGTAACAATGCCTCAAGTTCTATATATTTCGTTAATACCAAGAGGTCTAAATCCAACGATTTAAACCTAACTCTGTTATAGTACTGTCATTTGGGTCGCATAAACAAGAAGCGCCTATCAGCACTTCAGAAGTGCGGGCTTTCAGGTTCATTCGAATTCCATTCGATCGATAGGTGCAAGGTTTGTTTGATGGGCAAAATGACTAAAGTGCCCTTTATCGATCTCGATGAAAGGGCGGGTGAATTATTGGGGCTGATACACTCGAATGTGTGTAGACCAATAAGTTCACTTGCCAGGAGGGGTTTTAGCTACTTTATCACATTTACTGATGATTACAGTAAATATGGTTATGTCTATTCGGTGAGACATAAGTCTGAAGCTTTTGATAAATTCAAAGAGTTTAAGACTATAGTAGAAAACCAGCTCGACAAAGGTATTAAGGCACTTCGATTGGATCGAGGTGGAAAATACTTGACCACAGAGTTATTAGATCATCTAAAAGAGAATGGGATCCTTTTGGAATGGACTCCTCCTAGGTCACTGTAGTTGAAAGGTGTAGCCAAACGGAGAAATCGGACATTGTTAGAGAATGGTCTGTTCCATGATTAGTTGGACTGATCTCCCAATCTCTTTTAGGGGTTTTGCTCTAGAGACGACCGCATTCATAGTGAATCGGGCTTCGACGAATGGTGTGGAAGGGACACCATTTTAAAAATGGTACGGGATGATGCCCGCTTTGTCCTTCCTAAAGATTTGTGGTTACAAGGCTTATGTAAAACATTTGGTTTCAACTAAGCTCGAACCAAGATCTGAGATATGCACCTTCGTGTGGTATCCCAAAGCAACAAGGGGATACTACATCTACAATCCCAGTGAGAACATGGTGTTCGTCGCATGGGGCGGGGTCTTTATGGAAAAGGAGTTTTGTTTCCAAAGACGTCATTGGGAGGACTGTGCATCTCGAAGAAATTCAGGATGGTACAGATCCGTCTAAACCAATTGGCAACCCAGTAGAAAGGAGCCAGAGATTGTCGTAGAGTAAGAACCAATTCCTGTTACAATTCCGGAAGGTCCAAGGCGATTTGAAAGGATCAATCTTCCACCTCCAAGATATGGTATCCGGAGGTGACAATGAAGTCATGGTGGATCACGATGATCCAGCCACCTTTCAGGAAGTCGTGGATGGGCCCAACTCCGAGTTATGGCTGGGAGCCATGAGGGAGGAAATGCAATCCATGTCGGACAACCGAGTCTGGGAACCGGTTGATCCCATCAATGGGGTAATGACCATCGGATGCAAATGGATCTTCAAGGTGAAGATGGAGATGGACGGCAACCCTCTGACCTACAAAGCTCAACTGGTGGCGAAAGGTTATAGGCATGGATTGACTATGAGGAAACCTTCTCCCTAGTGGCTATGGTCAAAATCGATCCAAATTCTTCTTGACATAACTGCGTATCATAATTACGAGATATGGAAAGTGGATGTCAAAACCGCTTTTCTAAATGGAAATTTGACTGAGTACATTTGTATGTCTCGGCCCAAAGGTTTTGACGATCCGAAGAATAAAGGAAAGATTTATAAGTTGTTGAAATCCATATATGGATTGAAACGAACTTCTCGGAGTTGGATCCTTCGTTTTGATGAAGCTGTAATTGGACTTGGCTTAATCAAGAACGAGGATGAATCTTGCGTTTATAAGAAGGCTAGTGGGAGCAAGATTACCTTTCTGGTTCTCATTGAAAACGACATCCCAACCTTGCACGAGACTAAAGCTTGGTTGAGGAAGTGTTTTTCAATAAAGGACTTAGGCGATGCTTCTTATATCTTAAGGATTAAGATATGTAGAGATCGCACCAAGAGGGTCTTGGATTTAAGTCAGGGAACCTATGTGAAAAAGGCATTGAGTAGGTTCTTAATGCTCGATTCAAAGAAAGGACTCTTACCCACTAGTCATGGCATTCATCTCAGCAAGACTCAGTGTCCTAAGACACCTGATGAGCTGAAAAGGATGATGAGAATCATATGTGCCTGGGGGCAGGATCGATCATATATGCCATGACATGTATGAGACCAGACGTCTCGTAAACCTTATGTTGTACCAGTAGACATCATTCTAACCCGGGGGAAAGATGATGCTGAACTAGTTGTCGAAGGATGAGTAGACGCTAGTTTTCCAAGACAAATCCAGATGACTTTAGAAGTCAATCAGGATATGTGTTTACGCTGAATGGCAGAGCTTTAGCTGGGAGAGCGTAAACCAAGATATCATTGCCGAATCTACGATAGAGGCCAAGTACATGGATGCTGCAGAGGCAGCTAAGGAGGCTATGTGGATTTGGAAATTCATGGCAGGGTTGGGTGTAATTAAAAACCCATCCAGCCCGATGAATCCATCTTGCGACAACACAAGGGCCATTACGCAAGCTAAAAGCCTAGATCGTATAACAAATCCAAACATGTACTGCGGCATATCCACCTCATCAGATAAATACTGAACTGAGGTGAAGTGAAGATAACCGATATTGCAACAGATGATAACATAGCCAACCCTTTGACTAAGGCAGTGTCACTGCCTGAACATGTTAGACATGTAAAGTCGATGGGGACATATTGGAGTTTAGATTGGAACTAGGGCAAGTGGGAGATTGTTAGTCTTAGTCCCGTAGCTCAATCATAAATGTCCAAATGTATATATCATCGTTAGCAATAAAATTAAAGCGGCTTTATATTACTTATGTGTTGGAGTAATATATCGATGTGTGCTCTGATCTATGCCCACCATGCGAATAGAACCATAGATCGAGATAGATCACACTCGATGGGTCCCTAGTCAACAAAGCTTCACTAGAAGCGACTAGTATGAAAGATGGCTCTTTATGGCTTACGTTCTGTTAGTCATTGGAATGGGATTCCGGAGTCTGATCATAGATATCATGTGGGACATGATATTGGACGACCCGCCCTGAATATGTGCCATAGATTAAGTCATGAACATATTCAGTGTTGTAGCTTGTCATGTATCCTTAGACCAAGGAGTCTTTGTGATCGCTATGTAGTCAACAACTGAGTTTGACCTGAGCCTAACGTTGTCCGTAACAGGGCTTCCATAACGGCCAGGATTGGCTTGGGGACGGGCTACATGAGTGACACGAAAGACGGCTAAGGGATTTATCCCTCATACTAAGGTATGGGAAAGATATCGGTTCTCGGCCACTTGATCGAGAGTGACTGGAAGAATAGCATGGCCATGCACATGATACTGGGTATCATATCTTCAGTCATCTCACATATCAAGGAACGGTGATTGAGAATAATAAGGATGACGACTCTATGCCTTATCTCAATCAGGATATCGGAGATAAAAGGGTAATGACAGGGACGACGGAAAGGTTAGAATCGACAGGGTCGATTCGTTATGTAGTGTCAGGCAATACTAAAGTCTCGTTAGTTGCCACTTAAATAGGATCAAGTAAAATGGGATTTTACGTTGATCTATTGACATGCATAAACCTAAGGGTCACACCGGAGGATGAAACTCATTGACACATTTATGGAGAATGGCCAAAAGGGAGTTGTCTCGGGACATGACCAAAACTGGGTTTTGGATCATGTGCCCGTAAGTGAATAGGACTTTACGGATCGAGACAAGGCTTGGAGTCTTGGGATTGACCGCGTCGGATAATGTTGGACATTTCCGGTATGGAAGGCATGGAGGCGATGAGCGAATCACGGGACCTCGTTGGAAATGGCCACAGGCCATGTTCCAAGAGGCCCATGAAAGGCCCATGCAACCAAGGCCCATGGAACTAATTAATCAAGTCTTGATTAATTAGTACTAAGTAAGCAAGACAAGGATTAAGGCATTGGTGATTCACCACCTAACCGAATCTTGTCTTGCCATACTTTGTCCTATTTACACCTTACTTGACACCATACTTGTCCCATGCCTTTAGTTGGACAAGTATGGGTTTTGTTATGTTTAAGTCATCTTTTTTCAACATAACAAAGACAAGACAAGAATAGGAAACACATTTTCTCTCCCTCTTCCATGACCATTTCGGGTTTGGCTAGTTTCCACCTCCATGTTTGTGTTCTTGAGTCCTCAAAGAGAAGAACTACGTGGCTTTGATTCCCATGTGGATACGTAGGCGTCTTGGAGACTCAAGCCAATCATTCGTTAACCGGTGTTCTTGTTTTGGTAAGAACTAGTGCTGAATTTTTCTCTTGTTAATCCATTCTTTGTTAGTTGTTTCATGGTTCTAATTGTCTCTTGGCTTTCATTGATTTTCCGTTGCGAGTTGGTTCATCTCCAACCCTACCTCGAGACCCAACACTCCGCGCTCTGGCGTTCTCCCGAAGATGCTTCTTAACCCTCATCCTGAAGGTAATAACTCGATCCGCGACAGACGGGGTGAGTCCTCTCTCGGTCACCCATGACGGCTCTCCTCGGTTTGCACCATCTCGGCGCAAAGCGGTACAGGAACGTGAATCCTCGCCTCATACTTAGAGACGATCATCCATCTCTACTGCATACCCAACAACTGCTGGTATTGGTCCTCTCGAACGGATCGAGGGAAAGATACTGTTCCAGGAACAATCTAATGAACAGCTAAAAGTCGCCTCCAACCCTGATCTGCACAACTGTCACCAGTATCAAGCTTCTCTCTCAAGCTGAACGATCGTGACAATATTCTCAGATGACCAACCGAATACTCTCGAAGTAACAAAGTTGCGGGTAAACCACTCCAACCATACTACCGCTACCTCGGGGTCTGAACCCCCGGGATTGATTGTCGTACTCAATCTATGAAAATTCCTGAGAGTCTGGCCTTGTTGCTGTGCTTCTGGCCTGGCCTCTTGATAATAACGACGTCGGCCGTAGGCACAACTCTGGTGCCGATACTGTAGTCTCATGCTAAGCGCTGCTGGTACTGCGTGAACTACCTCACTCATAGGGGTCGCCTGAGTCGACTCTGCGATTGGAAGAACGCTCGGTGGTGACCCTACCGGTCTACCTCAAAACTCTGGTGCCCTGTGGAAGCCGCACCCTGGTGCTCGCTATCCCTGCCAGACCAACGGCTGGTGTCTGGCTCTGTCCCACAGTAGGGAGACTCCTGGTCCCTCTCGGACTGTAAACACGGGACATCTCGTGTACTCGTTGCATTTACAACGTAAGTACTCATAACTCAATTTAACTCCAGTGGTTCGAATTATCAAAAAAGGACGTCCTCATACGTCTTGAAGGGATCCCACTTGGATCGCTAGTACGAAGTCTCGTTTAGAACAAACGGTTCGATCAAAACACAAGGACGTTCACGCGCGTCCCACCAAGATCAAATAATGACCAACCGCACTTAGGCTCAGTAGATAAATATATATATATATATACTTTATATATAGGCAGAAAAGGCCGCATCTTAGTGCGTCTCACAACAGCAATCACCAGTTCAAACAAAACAGTCAACTCCCACAGGAGGAACAGTCTCAATTAAATCACACAATTCGTAAAGCAACAAGCATACACCTCGATTGGGTCTCTTCCCAACACTAGGGTCTAGAATCGCAACACGATAAATTTCACAATTTATGTCCTTAATCTTTTTCCATAATCTCAATTCCTTACTTTTCTCTTATAACATTCATGTCGATCTCACGTCGTTACAACCTGATTTAGGCGTCCCCGAATCTCGTTGTAACCACTTGACATCCCTTTATCACGCTCGACTACAGTGGCGCCCCTGAGTCAGCCCGTGATAGTGCAAACACTTTAGTTTCTACCGAAAATTTGGCATGACCCGTTTGTAATTTCCTCTAACCATCCGCTTAAGCAGGACATTTTATAATAACCTGTACACAAAGTCCTACCCGAAGGTGCACACAAACATCTCAAATATACAACAACTTGAACACCATAAGTAACCCACGCGGGTCTTAGCAAATATCTCATTACTACCCGGTCAAATTAACCCTTCAGGTTTTACTTAACAATTAACGGCCGTCTAAAGCGGCAATTCACTCAATAATTATTTAATCAATGTGTTATAACCAACCCGAGCATCGCTCGTTCACCCGATCTAAACTCGATCTTAAACTCTGCCTCGACTTACTTTCCTATTCGAGCTAAATTTCAAATTTAAGTTAAGCCTCAGCTTCAAACTCACTATCAATTTCAATTTTAATTCTTAAAGGACGGTGGGCATTTAAACCAGTCGACAATTATCAATTAAGTTTTCGCAAGGCATTCAATACTTAGGGTTCTCACGCTCCGCAAGTACACAACACAATCAATACACAAGGTACACACCACAATCAATACACAGAGTTCTCATACTCTTCCAAATTATACACACAATCAAGAGGGTGCAATAATACTCGGGTTCCATTCTCTTCTCTAAAGTTATCCCCATTGGATCATCTTTTCAACCTTGATTCCTTAAACGATTCTCAACTTCGTAACCGAGTCAATACTCAAATATTTTCAAAAACTCAACAGTCCAATCCTTCCATAAGTTCACCCTTCGGTCATTCAACACTCCGACAGTAACACTCCAACGAATCCGATCTTTAACCTCATCGATACTTCAGCCAAATGACTCTTCCACTTTAACAAACATGAACCGACCAACACGGTAGTAACACACTTAGTAGATAATTTATTCAGCAACATACCATACGGTTCCATCATTGCTCGTTAACCCAATACCGATCTCAACCATTCGGTTTCCCCGATCACTGTACATTACAGTCAAATAAGGTAAGGGTACCACTCAAGCGACATAACCGTTATAGTAAGAGGAGTTCAAAATGAAGTGACAAATAAAACAGTAAGACTCGAGTCGTTCTCACTCTATGCATCAACGTGTTTAACTCCGCATCACTGAGTACTCGACTTAGACTTCCTAACTCTACCCACCTAAAAGACGTTGGTCCGAGGTTTTGAAAACAAGTTCGAAAACTACAACCTGTTTAAAATAAACCAGGCTCTGATACCAAATTGTCACGCCCCAAATCCGATTTTGGCCGGACTCGAGACGTGACCTAAAACAAACGAGGTAAAGGTAATAAAACTGTAATAAATTCCTTTACAACAGAAAACTAGTCCAAAGTATTTCTCAATAATCCAAAAAAGATGTCAAAACTTGATAAGTAACATAAGGTAAATAAAGTTCAACAATGTGGACCAACACATCTCTAATACAATCCTCAAGACATCCGGAAGCTCCCGAGCCTCGAATTTCCCCAAATATCAAGCATACCTGTACACACAATAAATAAACAAATAGGGGTGAGCTTACGCTCAGTAGGGAAAATCGTAAGTGACCTTAGTCTCCAAATTTAATATTAAAACTGTTTTAATTCGATGTCACAAAAGTATTTAAAACCCTTAAACCAAAGGATGTAATAAACAAATAAGAGTAACAATATCAATAGTGCATTCTCAAGGATAACGATACTTCCCAGAGAACAAATGGAGAACATTATAATAAAATAGAAACCCATCACACTGGGAACAAGTAAATACTATTAATCAAAGAAATGTTATGGAATCCGTTGTGATGAAATAACATCGCTTCTTCAAAGATGACAGTAACTTAAAAGAAGTTCATAACAAATACTTTAACGGATCAATAATATTATAAATGGGAATAATCAATATCTTGCCAACCACTCGCTTTCTCAAGCCTCCGATCCATGGATAGATTCTGGGATCACATCGGTTCCCACATTCCGATCCACTATAGTATCCATATCATATCAGATTTTCCCTCGGTCCAGAGGAAGCACATGCGTCGGGGCACCGGAAACAATCCCAAATGGACGCTTATCATCGGGATTCCTAGAAATGCCTCCAAAGGACCTTATGTCATAGGGAACCAAGGTAGTGCTCCACTGGGACGCACATCCTTAGGTGAAACCTTAGTAACCATCTCTCAAGATGTAACCCAAATAATATCCCGCAGGATCTGCTCATAATCAATCTATACATCCCGCAGGATCTGCCAATAATCAATAAATATCCCGCAGGATCTGCTCATAATAAATCTATATATCCCGCGGGATCTGCCAATAATCAATAAATATCCCGCAGGATCTGCTCATAATCAATCTATATATCCCGCAGGATCTGCTCATAATAAATCTATATATCCCGCGGGATCTGCCAATAATCAATAAATATCCCGCAGGATCTGCTCATAATCAATCTATATATCCCGCAGGATCTGCCAATAATCAATAAATATCCCGCAGGATCTGCTCATAATCAATCTATATATCCCGCAGGATCTGCCAATAATCAATAATATCCCGCAGGATCTGCCAATAATCAACTCTCGTAATATCCAATAACCAATGCCCTCATGCTCCAATACTCAGTCCATATCTCACTGTATCTGTCCAACTCCAACCACCACAACGGCACCGGATTACCCCCCCCGGTGTAGTACCAAACCAAGCAAACAAACAGACAAACCAATAAACGAGCATGCATTCAAGAATAAGAATAAAGGAACAAGCATTTCATCCATCCATCAAGCAACACACGTCAGAACACACTTTCATCACAACCCAGACAACCAACACCATTTCATACTTACCGTACACTTACCTGTCACCAACCATCGGTACATCGATCACCTGATTGTACCCCTTTGGCACAACCAGTCATACTCGATCATCAGTTCAACCAACAATTATATCAACATAAACACTCAATCAGCCAAGTATGTATTCAGCCAATCAATCATCATGTGAACGAACAAAATAGCATTCAATCATACGAGATAATCTAATTTCATTAGACTCTTAAGTTAACCGAGCAATTAGCAACCAAGCATGTGAATCTAGCACACAACTAATCCGAGAGCTCTTCACAGCCTCTCTACCAGTAAATCAATTTCTCAAGTATTGAAAGCACACTTCACTAATTGTCATTGTCCTAAGCATGCATACTAGACTCATCCATTTATTAGTAATTGAAATACGATTATTCTAGTTATTCGCATCCTATAGGCAATTCTAGGACCTTTCCGATTTTATTATCCTAATCATGCATTCTAAGCGTTAATTACGTAATTAAGACTTTCCCTACCTTGCGGTCTTCCTCTAATAAACTCTGATGAAAAGCTCGAGTGATCACAACTCCGTTCTTCACATGGGTTCCGGCGTGATCTTCGTTCTTCTAGCTCGGGTCCAAGCCCTTGATCTCGGGCGAAGTTCCGTCTATATTTGACAAAGGAAAGTCCAATCAAAAACGGTAAAAGTCCTAAGGTCCACTGATTTAACCAAAAGTCCTTTAAATTCTCACCTTGAATTAATAAAACCAGTTGATTAAATCTGATTTTAAATAATAAATTTATTTAAAATCTGGGTTGACCCGGATCAAACTTGGCCCGACCCGGATCCAACTTGGCCCGACCCTGATCCGGACCCGAGCCCGGTCCAGACCCGGTTCAGGCCCGAACCGAAGTCTAGTGCTCTGGGCCCAAGGCCCGAATCCTGTCTGCCCAGCCCGAGGACACGTTCGACCCACAGAGTTCTGGTTCAGGCCCAAAAAGCCCACCCGATCTTCCTCCTCGAGCACGACGGCGAGGCCGACTCCGGCGTCTTCAAGGTTATTCCGGCGAGTTTGCACGGGAAGCAGAGAGGGCAGAGAGACGATGGCAGGGTGTCAGGGCGAAGGGGAAGACGTCGTCAGGACAAAAGACGAGCTTCCCGTCCAGATCTGGCCACCAGTGACGCTCGCCGGAGTTAGAATTACAGATCTGGAGCTCAACATGGTTACGACTTTGGATGAGGTGTCGCCGTGTAAGGACCGCTCCTGGTTAACACCGGTCACTCGACGGAGAAACGGAAAAATTTAAAATTTTGGGACAGACACCTAAATGAACCTAAAATTGACCATGAGGGTCATATCGGACTTAAGTTGACCCCGATATCGACCAAAGTGAGTTCTGGGTGACTCGGGGCAACTTTTTGA
The DNA here is from genome assembly GCA_963921825.1 of Erodium maritimum. Lineage (NCBI taxonomy): Eukaryota > Viridiplantae > Streptophyta > Magnoliopsida > Geraniales > Geraniaceae > Erodium > Erodium maritimum. The sequence continues at coordinate 49,426,968 of OY997591.1, forward strand.
CCAATTTGGGAAAAGTTGACTTTTTACCGAAAAAGTCAACCGAGCGACGTTTTGGTCCGTTCGAGGCCCAATTTGGATCCAAAAAGCTTAGGCGTCATTACAACGGTCTTAGTTGGGCCGTTTCCTTGTAGCACGTGAAATTTCATAAATTCTTGGAAAATGGGCCCGTAGTGGCCCGACACGACCGAATTTCGCTAACGGACTGAAAAATATCTACCAAGATATGTTTCTAACTTGTGGGACCCACTTGATGTTGGGTCTCGAGGTAGGGTTGGAGATGAACCAACTCGCAGCGGAAAATCAATGAAAACCAAGAGACGATTAAAACCATGAAACAACTAACAAAGAATGGATTCACAAGAGAAAAATTCAGCACTATTTCTTACCAAAACAAGAACACCGGTTAACGAATGATTGGCTTGAGTCTCCAAGACGCCTACGTATCCACATGAGAATCAAAGCCACGTAGTTCTTCTCTTTGAGGACTCAAGAACACAAAAATGGAGGTGGGAGTTTGCCAGGCCCGAAATTGCAAGGGATGGGGGAGAGAAGTTGTGTTTCCTATTCTTGTCTTGTGTTTGTTATGTTGAAAAAAGATGACTTGAGCATAACAAAACTCATACTTGTCCAACTAAAGGCATGGGACAAGCATGGTGACAAGTAAGGTGTAAATAGGACAAAGTATGGCAAGACAAGATTGGGTTAGGTGGTGAATCACCAACACCTTAATCCTTGTCTTGCTTACTTAGTACTAATTAATCAAGACTTGATTAATTAGTTCCATGGGCCTTGGTTGCATGGGCCTTTCATGGGCCTCTTGGAACATGGCCCGTGGCCATTTCCAACGAGGTCTCGTGATTCGCTGATTGCCTCCAAGCCTTCCATACCGGAAATGTCCAACATCGACCGAAGCGATCAATCCCAAGACTCCAAGCCTTGTCTCGATCCGTAAAGTCCTATTCACTTACGGGCACATGACCCAAAACCCAGTTTTGGTCATGTCCCGAGACAACTCCCTTTTGGCCATTCTCCATAAATGTGTCAATGAGTTTCATCCTCCGGTGTGACCCTTAGGTTTATGCATGTCAATAGATCAACGTAAAATCCCATTTTACTTGATCCTATTTAAGTGGCAACTAACGAGACTTTAGTATTGCCTAACACTACATAACGAATCGACCCTGTCGATTCTAACCTTTCCGTCGTCCCTGTCATTATCCTTTTATCTCCGATATCCTGATTGAGATAAGGCATAGAGTCGTCATCCTTATTATTCTCAATCACTGTTCCTTGATATGTGAGATGACTGAAGATATGATACCCAGTATCATGTGCATGGCCATTCTATTCTTTCAGTCACTCTCGATCAAGCGGCCGAGAACCGATATCATTCTCATACCTTAGTATGAGGGATAAATCCCTTAGCCGTCTTTCGTGTCACTCATGTAGCCCGTCCCCAAGCCAATCCTGGCCGTTATGGAAGCCCTGTTACGGACAACGTTAGGCTCAGGTCAAACTCAGTTGTTGACTACATAGCGATCACAAAGACTCCTTGGTCTAAGGATACATGACAAGCTACAACACTGAATATGTTCATGACTTAATCTATGGCACATATTCAGGGCGGGTCGTCCAATATCATGTCCCACATGATATCTATGATCAGACTTCGGAATCCCATTCCAATCACTAACAGAACGTAAGCCATAAAGAGCCATCTTTCATACTAGTCGCTTCTAGTGAAGCTTTGTTGACTAGGGACCCATCGAGTGTGATCTATCTCGATCTATGGTTCTATTCGCATGGTGGGCATAGATCAGAACACACATCGATATATTACTCCAACACATAAGTAATATAAAGCCGCTTTAATTTTATTGCTAACGATGATATATACATTTGGACATTTAGGATTGAACTACGGGCACTAAGACTAACAATCTCCCACTTGCTCTAGTTCCAATCTAAACTCCAATATGTCCCCATCGACTTTACATGTCTAACATGTTTAGGCAGCGACAATGCCTTAGTCAAAGGGTTGGCTATGTTATCATCCGTTGCAATATAGGTTATCTTCACTTCACCTCGGTTCAGTATTTCTCTGATGAGGTGGATACGCCATAGTACATGTTTGGATTTGTTATGCGATCTGGGCTTTTATCTTACGCAATGGCCCTTGTGTTGTCGCAAAATGGATTCACCGGGCTGGATGGGTTTTTAATTACACCCAACCCTTCCGTGAATTTCCAAATCCACATAGCCTCCTTAGCTGCTTCTACAACATCCATGTACTTGGCCTCTATCGTAGATTCAGCGACGATATCTTGCTTTATGCTTTCCCAGCTAAAGCTCCGTCATTCAGCGTAAACACATATCTTGGCTGACTTCTAAAGTCATCTGGATTTGTCTTGGAAAACTAGTGTCTACTCATCCTTCGACGACTAGTTCAGAATCATCTTTCCCCTGGGTTAGACTGATGTCTACTGGTACAACATAAGGGTTACGAGACGTTCGGTCTCGTACATGTCATGGCATATATGATCGATCATGCCCTTAGGCGCATGGGATTCGCATCATCCTTTTCAGCTCATCAAGTGTCTTAAGACATTGAGTCTTGCTGAGATAAATGCCATGACTAGTGGGTAAGAGTCCTTTCTTTGAATCTAGCATTGAGAACGTACTCAATGCCTTGTTCACATAGGTTCCCTGACTTAAAACCAAGACCCTCTTGGTGCAATCTCTACATATCTTAACCCCTAAGATATAAGCAGCATCGCCTAAGTCCTTTATTGAGAAACACTTCCTCAACCAAGCTTTAGTCTCGTGCAAGGTTGGGATGTCGTTTTCAAGGAGAACCAGAAAGGTAATCTTGCTCCCACTAGCCTTCTATAAACGCAAGATTCATCCTCGTTCTTGATTAATCCAAATCCAATTACAGCTTCATCAAAACGAAGGTTCCAACTCCGAGAAGTATGTTTCAATCCATAAATGGATTTCAACAACTTATAAATCTTTCCCTTATTCTTCGGATCATCAAAACCTTTGGGTTGAGACATAAAACGTCCTCGATCAAACTTCCATTTAGGAAAGCGGTTTTGACATCCACTTACCATATCTCGTAATTATGATACGTAGTTATGTCAAGAAGAATTTGGATCGATTTTGACCATAGCCCCTAGGGAGAAGGTTTCCTTATAGTCAATCCATTAGATATTCCTATAACCTTTCGCCACCAGTCGAGCCTTGTAGGTCAGAGGGTTGCCGTCCATGTCCATCTTCACCTTGAAGATCCATTTGCATCCGATTGTCCTCACACCATTGATGGGATCAACCAGTTCCCAGACTTGGTTGTCCGACATGGATTGCATTTCCTCCCTCTTGGCTCCCAGCCATAACTCGGAGTCGGGCCCATCCACGACTTCCTGAAAGGTGGTTGGATCATCGTGATCCACCATGACTTCATTGTCTCCTCCGGATACCATATCTTGCAGGTGGACGACTGATCCTTTCAGATTGCCTTGGACCTTCCAGGATTGTAACAACAATTGGATATTACTCTACGACAATCTCTGGCTCCTTTCTACTGGGTTGTTAATTGGTTTAGACAGATCTGTAACATCCTGAATTTCTTCGAGATGCATAGTCCTCCCAATGACGTCTTTGGAAACAAAACTCCTTTTCCATAAAGACCCCACCCCAAGCGACGAACACCATGTTCTCACTGGGATTGTAGAAGTAGTATCCCCTTGTTGCTTTGGGATACCACACGAAGGTGCATATCTCAGATATTGGTTCAAGCTTAGTCGAAACCAAATGTTTCACATAAGCCTCGCAACCACAAATCTTTAGGAAGGACAAAGCGGGCATCATCCCGTACCATTATAAAATGGTTTCCCTTCCACACCCTTCGTCGAAGCCCGATTCACTATGAATGCGGTCGTCTCTAGAGCATAACCCCTGAAAGAGATTGGGAGATCAGTCCAACTAATCATGGAACGGACCATTGTCTAACAATGTCCGGTGTCTCCGTTTGGCTACACCTTTCAACTACAGTGCCCAAGAGGAGTCCATTCCAAAAGGATCTCATTCTCTTTTATATGATCTAATAACTCTGTGGTCAAGTATTTTCCACCTCAATCCAATCGAAGTGCCTTAATACCTTTGTCGAGCTGGCTTTCTACTTTAGTCTTAAACTCTTTGAATATATCAAAATCTTCAGACTTATGTCTCACCGAATAGACATAACCATATTTACTGTAATCATTAGTAAATGTGATAAAGTAGCTAAAACCCCTCCTGGCAAGTGAACTTATTGGTCTACACACATTCGAGTGTATTAGCCCCAATAATTCACCCGCCCTTTCATCGCGATCGATAAAGGGCACTTTAGTCATTTTACCCATCAAACAAACCTTGCACCTATCGATCGAATGGAATTCGAATGAACATGAAAGCCCGCACTTCTGAAGTGCTGATAGGCGTTTCTTGTTTATACGGCCCAAATGACAGTGCCATAACAGAGTTAGGTTTAAATTGTTGGATTTAGACCTCTTGGTATTAACGTAATATATAGAACTTGAGGCATTGTTACCCATATCAATATGTCCAATCCTCCAACCTAGTATCATGTGCATGGCCATGCTATTCTTTCAGTCACTCTCGATCAAGCGGTTGAGAACCGATATCATTCCCATATCTCAGTATGAGGGATAAAAAGGAGAAGAAGAGGGTGTTTGGCAATTTCAGAAAAGAGAGAGAGAGAGAGAGAGAGAGAGAGAGAGAGAGAAAAGGGAAAAGGGAAGAAGAAGAAGAAAAGGAAAAAGAGAGGGAGTTCCTCGATTTCCCGACGATCCGACTGACGGATCGTCTTGTTCGTCGCGTATTCGAGCTCCCCTCGTCATTCCCTACTGTAAGAACCCTTATTTTTCTTGTTTTGGAACGTTTGAATTTTAGGGTTTGAGTTTGAATGAGTTGATTAAGGTTGGGTTGAGGTTTGGGGTTCGTTAGGAACGTTTTGGGGCGAAAAGAAACGTTTTTCGTCGTGGCCGTGTGGGGCCCACTTGGCCGGGCCTCGGGTTTTTCGTGTTCGGGTGGTCTTGGACAATCCCCGAGTCGATAATTCACACCCGGAACGAATTATGGAATTAATTTGTGAAAATTGGAAATGTCGGGTTTAGAAACTTTAAACGCGAATTAAATCGCTCGGACATCGGAAATTGATTCCGTCGATTGTGTTGGAACACGTGAATTATTTTAGTATTGTAGAAACAAAAACGGGAATTTTCGGAGCCCCGGAAGGGCGTTTTCTGATCCCGGGAAGATTCGTCGAGCCGGGCGAATTGGGCCTTTCCGGGCCCATTGTTGACAATGTCGAGTAATTGGGAAGCTTGGGAGCTATCGACATTGTCGGGGTGACATTTGGGCGTTAAGTTCATTAAATTCGGTTTTGCCTGCATATTTAAAAAGTGTGTTATTTTGATCATGTTAGATCGTGCCACCGACCGTGGAAAGAGGAGGCTAAACGGGTGATCTTGAGCATTGCCGGAGCTTGAGCGTGGGCGTTTGGAAAGCATTACGAGGTAGGTAAAGTATCCGGATATCGGCCTTGACTAGGGAAAGTTATCAGTAGAAATGCATGTGACACTGTTGGTGTCGTAGGATAAGTAAACATGTCGAACAGTAGAAATGCATGTGACACTGTTGGTGTCGTAGGATAAGTAAACCTGTCGAATAATAGAATTGCATGTGACACTTGGTGGTGTCGTAGGTTGAGTGAACCTGTCGAACAATAGAAATGCATGTGGCACTTGGTGGTGTCGTAGGGTTAATGAACTAATTGTGGTTGTGTGTGGCCATGAGTGCCTGTGGGGTGTTAAACCTGTATGGTTGTTGACTGACTTGCTGAGTGGTAGTTAGTCGTGTTGTTAATTTTTCTATTTGCGGAGTATTGTGTGATATTTGGTTGTGATTGTGATTGTTCTGGTGATACCTGGATGAGCTGTGCCCGAGAGGTGTGTCGTACCTTCCGATGCGCGACCGGTAAAGTGCCGAGGGCTGTGTTCCTCGTGAGGTGTGTCGTACCTTCCGGCGCGTGATTGGTAAAGTGCTGAGGCTTGAGCTGTGCCCGAGAGGTGTGTCGTACCTTCTGATGCGCGACTGGTAAAACGCCGAGGGCTGTGGTCCCCGTGAGGTGTGTCGTACCTTCCGGCGCGCGATTGGTAAAGTGTTGAGGCTTGAATTATGTCTGTGAGGTGTTTCGTACCTTCCGATGCGCGATCGGTAAAGTGCCGAGGGTTGTGGTCCCCGTGAGGTGTGTCGTACCTTCTGGCGCGCGATCGGTAAAGTGCTGAGGCTTGTGGTTGTGCAGTATGTGTGTTGATCCTTTGTGATCTTGCGTGCATTATGTGTGTTGATATTGTTGATATTGCGTGACTTTGTTCACGATTGTGTTTGTTTGTAAAGGTCGTAAGTTCTGTGTTAAAGGGTGAGGTCTTGGGTTCGAGACTCATCAATAACCTACGGTGGTGATACAGCGCCTCTGTGTGAGGGTCTCACCACGGAGAGGGGTTAGGGTTGATGCGCTGCGGCGCAGTACGAACTAGGTTTCCCCTACGTGAACGGGTTGTTCGAGGTTTCCCTCACATGAACGGGTGGTTTGAGGTTTCCCTCACGTGAGCGGGTTGTTTGAGGTTTCCCTCACGTGAATGGGTGGTTTGAGGTTTCCCTCACGTGAGTGGGTTGTTTGAGGTTTCCCCTACGTGATCGAGTAATTGAGGTATTGATATTGGGAGCAATAGTGTTTTGCTTAGTTGAGAACATGATCCCCGTTTTGAGGTTTCCCCTACGTGATCGGGTAATTGGGGTGTTGATATGGTGAGCAATAGTGTTTTGCTTAGTTGAGAATATGATCCCCATTCGAGGTTTCCCTTACGTGAGCGAGTATTTGAGGTATTGATATCGTGAGTAGTTGTGACGGTTTGGTATCAGGTTTTGAGGTAGTTGTTTGCCCTGTTTAGATTGGTAAGTTGTTGATGTTTTACTAGTATGCCATAATCGAACGGGTATCCGTGGAGGTTAGCGGAGCGCTCATCCCCTTTACTACTTTTCCCGCAGGCCTTTGAGGTAGGGACGAGTAGCGAATACTGGTTTGGCTGCGGAAAGTTACAAGTAAATGCACATAGGATCGTGTGAGGGCTGTGTTTTACCTTGTCGGTGTGACTAATGGAATGGTTGTTCGGTCTCTGATTTGGGGTCTCCTTTACGTGCACGGGTCTTGGATGGTTGGGGGGAAATTAACAGTGATTTGTGTGACAGTCGGGTTTAACATGTGATTTGGGGTAGTAGTCCCCTGTGTTTTTGTTTGTTGCCGGTGTTCCCGGTATTTCTGCTGGTATGCCGTAGTCAGTCTGGTGTCCGTGGTGGTGAGCGAAACGCTCACCCTCTGCTGCTTTTCCTACAGGTACCGTTCGCGAGGCGGACTAGGAGGATCTCTCGAGGCTTGAAGAGCTGGGAGCGAGAGTCCGGGCTATCGGGGTTGTCTAGCGACGTACACTCATGTTTTTGTGTTCTTTCGTTTTTTTTAAAACTAAAACTCGGTTGTAAAAATATTGTTTTGATTAATAAAAGTGGTGCTTTTAAAGCGGTTTATTAAACTATTTGAGACTTTGTTTTACTTGCTTCACCGTTCGCGTTCCGGGTTCGGTTATGCTGAATTCGGGGCGTGACACGCCGGGTAGTAGAGTCCATGCAAATAGTGGTGATTTCACTGATTTCATTTCAGCCTCAAGGTTAGTTGACCTCCCTTTGTCAAACAGAAAGTACTCCTGGTACGGACCTCGAAATCGTTGTAGTCCCATTGATTGTTTCTTCCTATCTTCATATATGCTTGACTTATTTTTTTAATCCCTTTCAACACGGCATCTCACTGATGCTCTCTGATCACTCATCTATCTTATTGACTTCATCTTAGACATATTGGGGGTACTTTCCCTTTTCTCTTCATTTATGCTTAGGTACACCATGAGGGATTCATGCCCTTTGTTCAATGTTGATGGGCATCTTATACGGTTGTTGGGGAACCCCACTTTGTCTGTGGTTAAAGTTTAAGCGTCTTCGTCATGATCTCTATAGGTTCAACATCATAGTTTTGGGTCACCTAGACACAACTATTATCGACATTGAATTCAAAGCATCGACCTTTAATGCGTTGGCCGCCTACCAGGCTCTCACCGAGGAGGAAATTTGTGACATGACCACTCATGATAGTCAGCTTCACACTAAAACTGGTCAGCGCGTGGCCTTTTGGAGGCAAAAGTATTGAATTAAGTGGGCCTTGGAGGGAGATCATAACACGACTTATTTTCACAAGGTAGCAAAAGGTAGACCGCTCATGAATCACATTTCCACGGTTTTAGGGGATGGGGTTGAGCACTCGGATGTCGTTGTTGTTAAAGCATATGTTGCTTCCTACTTTGCTTCTAGGTTCTATTCTAACGGGAGAGGGAGATTCAGGGTCCTACATCTCCCCTTCTCGACCCTTTCCCCTATCGATGCAAATCATTTGGAGTGCCCTTTCTCCGAGGAAGAGATTCGTCTCGCTATCTTGTCTTGCGATGGAAAAAAACCCAGGTCCGAACAAGTCTAATCTCCTCTTTTTCAGTATCGCTTGGCACATTATTCGAGATGACTTTATGAGCTTTTTCCACTTCTTCTTCACCACTGGTTTTCTTGTCAAAGGCCTTAATTCTAGTTCTATTTTCCTTATTCCTAAGGTTTCTTGTCCTATGGAGTTCTCTGAGTTCCGGCCCATTAGCCTTACCATTTCCATGTATAAGGTTATAGCCCAAACTCTCTCCCTCCGCCTTCGCTCTATCATTGGTAGCCTTATCATCGATACTCAATGTGTTTTCATTGAGGGTCGCCTACTGGTTGGTAGTGTGATGGTGGCCAACAAGGTCTTGGATGACATCCGCCGTAAGAAGAGGCTGCGACCTTAGTCAAGCTTGATTTTAAGAAAGCTTTTGACAAGGTAGATTAGTTTTTTTCTCAAGCGATTGATGTTGGCTATGGGTTTTGGTTCTCGGTGGATCATGTGGATTTTTGCTTGTCTTGAACGCCACTTATCCGTTCTTATTAGCAGTTCTCCATCTACTTAGTTTCCTATTCTTCGAGGTGTTCGTCAAGGGTTCCCTATCTCCCCCTTCTTGTTCGTCATTGTCTCCAAAGGCCTTCATAAGTTCTTTGAAAATGGTATTAGATTGAGCCTATTTTGCGGAACTTGGGTTGGAGTTGACATTTGTGTCTCCCACCTCTAGTTCGCATGTGACACTTTGTTGTTCTTAGTGGTTGATCCCCTACAGCTATACCATGTTCGTAGATTGCTTCATTGTTTTAAGTTGGTTTCAGGGTTGCGAACCAACTTTATCAAGTCGACTCTTCTAACCTTTGGTATTGATATTCCTCAAGCTTTTCCCTCTCCTTCACATTTAACTGCAACTTAAGCCACCTTCCCATTATTAACCTGGGCTTTAATCTTGGAGAAAACACAACCTTTTGGAGCCCTGTTATTGTGGCAAGCTCACGTTCTTTGTTTTAGGGTCCACCTCACGTTAGTTCGCTCCACTTTAGCCAGCCTCCCAATATTTTACATGTTAATTTCCGTGCTCCTAATAAGGTTTTGCTTATTATGGAGAGGTTCCAATGATGCTTTCTTTGTGCCACCTCTTCGATCGGGAGTTGTTTGGCTAAGGTCTTTTGGGATATAATGTGTCTCTCTAAGTTCACATGGGGGTCTTGGTGTTCGAAACCTGGAGGCGGTCAACAAGAGTTTGCTCTTGAAGTGGTGGTGGCATTTTCCACAGAGCAAACTTCCTTATGGGCAGAAGGTCTTATAAGCTCGTCGTGGTTGGGTCGAGTCTGAGTGGAATCTCTCTTTTCTCCCTCTCACCCATCGTTCCTCTTCTTTGGTTATTCGCCACATTACTCAGTTGGCTCAAGATCCTCGTTTTCTAGAGATTTTTGGCCTAACAAAGGTTCGATTGTGCTAGGGCCTGGTTGTTTAATCTGTTTTTAAGAAGATTCCCGAAGTTCTTTTAATTTTTACTTGATAGGGTCGGGGCCCTTCTCGCTGGGCGAGCACTCAAATAGAAATGGGTTCCATTTGTTATCCTAATAATTGAAAAAAATTCCTTAAAAAAAAATAAGGCTAAAAAAACACTAATTAAAGGCGCGAAGCGGGCTCCTCAGTCACGGATGTTCCTTTGTTGACTATTTTTCCTCGGATTTTCTTATTGATGGTGTAACAAGGTCAACCGGTTATTGAATTTTAGGCGAACGATAGTAGGAACTTTACTTTCCATCCCCATCTTCTAGATATAGAGCTTATTGCCTTGGAGGGACTCCACACTTTTCTTTTGGGCGTTCATCTCGACTTTTCCCGCCTAGAAAGATTGTCCTGGTTTTTGGACTCTCATGGTTTCTTTACTTCCATAGCTTTTGATGCCTTTTTTTTAAGACAAGCAGGTTGGACTTGGTTTTCTGGGCATCTGTAGTTTAGAAGAGTTATGCTCCGCCTAAGTTCCAATCTTTTGCTTGACTTGTTACTCTTGAGGCCATCCCTATGAGATCTTTCTTGAGTGCGAGAGGTTTCCCGATCCCGGTGGGTCTTTGGTTGTGTCCTATGTGTGGCAGACACATCGAAGACACCTCTCACATTCTCATTACTTGTGGGTGAGCTTGGAAAGTGTGGTCCATAGTTCTCCAGTGGTGGAGGCTTTCCTCAGCTCTCCCTTCGTCTTCTACTCTCTTCATCTCCTCGTGGCCTTCTATTTATGGGGCGTGCCGTCTACGCAAATCTTGGTCTCGTTTGAGCCTATTAGGTTTATGGTTCCTTTGAATTGCTTGGAATCCTAGATTTTTTCAGGGAACTCTGGTCACTAATTTGTCTATCATATTTTGGAGAATCCAGTTCAGAGCGCTTTTGTTGATTCAGGCGGATGAGCGAGCCCCTTCTCCTAGTTCCTAGTTGGTGTCGCCAACGGTTGCTCTTTATGAGCCTGCTTGAGCTCCTTGTCCTTCTTTCTTTCTTCTTCTTTCTTTCTCATCTCAGATCGAGTTGCTTCTCCCTTTCTTAGCAGAGTAGGTGTCTCTGTCTCCTTTTTGTTTATGGTCTTCTTAACCTTTCTCGAATCTTGTTGTTGATTTGGTGTTTTGTGCTTTCTTTCCGTAAACTCACGAAACTTATTATTTGCATTAATTATTTTCTGATAAAAAGATATATGAATAGCTTTTTTTTTGAGTAAATATAAATAGCTTCATTTTTTGAGTAGTAAGATCGTGTGCATTAATGATCTGAGTTCACAATACAACGCAGTACATCAGGCAAAGTGTCTGACCACGGGAGAACAGATGTCGAACGGGCTTCCCTAGCTAACCAATGAGTAGCCTTGTTCGCAGTCCTCTTTACAAATTCGAGAGAGACTCTCTCATTTTCAGTTAACATACGACGGATATCGTAAATAATCGTACCAACAGGAGATATGGGGAGTACAGTATGATGTATCATACGGAGGACCTGAGCATCTGACTGAATGCAAATGGACCCATGTCCCAGTCCGGCCACGTTACGTAATGCGGAGGCAATAGCTTATGCCTCAATCATGAAAGAGGACCAAATACCATGTAGCGTTCCATTTCCCACTTTGACGTAATTTGGATCCGAAGAACAAACTATAAGGCCCATCCCACCTGGGTCGTGCCCTGAAAGGTGGCCCCATCGACATTAATTACTAGCGTATCCACCGGGGGCGAGCACCACCTTGACGACCATCGAGGTATGGAGACACGGGGTTGAGTTGTCGTTGCAGCAGTCGCCTTCCAGGCCTGTAGATTAATCTGCGCCTTATACAAGACCTTCAGAGCCGCCGGACGGTCCCCCGACCAAACTAGGGCGTTCCTGGCCTTCCAAATCTCACAGAGGATCGATAATATCGCCGCGGTTTTGTCATGATCACATCCCGCGACACAGGACAGCCACCAGTGTTCAAAACCCTGGTCCGGGCCAATAGAGATTAGGTGACCAAACTCCTTCCAACACGTCTTTGCAAACCCACACGCCGCAAATAGATGAGAGACCGATTCAGGATGCGACCCACAGATGGCACAAGTAGGATCAGCAAGGACATATCTCTTGTTGAGGGTAGTGGCCACTTGAAGTGTGTCCGTCAGGAAACGCCATAAGAAGATCTTATATTGGTGGGGAGCCTGAATTTGCCAAATCGACGCCCAAAGTACCCCAAGGCTTGGCCCTGACGTCCTTGCCGAATGAGCTGCAGTTGACGGTACCCCGCTTTCGATGAATATTGACCATTTTTATCCCCCATCCAATATGGGACATCCCGATGTCGAAGTGGAGAAAGAGGGACTTGAAGAATGTCAACCACATCGTCCTGGTCAAACAAATGAGCAATCCTTGGGATATCCCACTGTCGAGTGCCCGGGATCATGAGGCATGCCACCATAAAACCCTGTAAATTCGGGGAATCCGCGCGTATGTGGGATGACGTGCCCAGCAGCCACGACGTGCCCACAATCGGGGTGGTCAGCCCATCTCCAATAGCGTTGCGTAGTCCTTGGCGGATCATATCTTGGGTAGAGAAAAAACTATCCCATACGAAACTCGGAGTGCGTCCCACCCGAATTAGCGAGAGGAAGCCTGAAGTAGGAAAATAATGGGCTTTAAGGACCCTTGTAACCAAGGCGTCAGTCTTATGGATGAGATTCCACGCTTGCTTCCCAAGTAAGGCGGTATTTGCATCTTGGAGATGACGGAATCCCATACCCCTTCTCCTCAGGTTTACAGAGACGATCCCAATCCTTCCAAATAATCGGTTTTTGTGACTTTCCGCCCCACCAAAACTTCGCCAGAGCTACATGAATGCGGTGGATGATTTTGAGGGGGACCTTGAACACCGACATGACGTAGACCGGTAGAGATGTTAAGACAGACCGAATCATGACCTCCCGGCCCGCCGGGGATAGTAATTTCCCATCCAAGGATCGGATACTATTAATCACCCGGTCTCCCAAATATGCCATAGCAGCGTTCCGGTTCCGACCCACCAAATTAGGGACACCCAGGTACATTGAGGCCCCCGCGATCTCCTTAATTCCCAGAGTAGCACAACAAGATTGCTTATTCAGAGAAGACGTGTTCGTACTGAAAAAGATAGAAGACTTACCGAGATTCAGCCTTTGTCCCGAGAGCCGACTAACCGACCGAACTGTCTCTGCATCCTCCGGGGTAGCCCTACAGAATAAATAACAATCATCCGCAAAAAAACATATGTGTGATCTCTGGTGCTCCTCGTGCCACCTAAACCCCCTTTAACCGACCCAACCTGTGTTCTTGTTCAATAAGACGGGAAAGGCCTTCCATGCAAAATAAGAACATGTAAGGAGATAGAGGGTCCCCCTGACTGATTCCCCTAGTCAGTGCAACCCAAGGTTTGTCTCGACCCCCAGACGATATAGAATAAGTGACCGTTTGCAGACAGCAGGTCATGAGAGAGATCCAGTCCTCTGAGAACCCCATATGACGCATAATAGTCAGGAGATGCGACCATTCCACCCGATCATAGGCCTTACTTATATCAAGTTTAATGGCCATATATCCCACCAGCCCTCCTCGTAGCGTTTTCAAGTGATGTATCACCTCAAACGCAACAATAATATCTTGGATGCATCTCCCCGGGATAAATGCTCATTGGGTTTCAGAAATTACCGATTATAGTTCCGGGCGAAGGCGATTGGCAAGTACCTTAGAGATTATCCGAAAGATAACGTTGCAGAGAGAAATGGGCCGCATATCCGTGATCCGTTCCGTATCTGCTTTCTTAGGAATCAAAACCACTAAGGTAGCATTAAGCCCTGCCTCAAACTCCCCCATCCGCAGAACCCCTTAGACGAACCGACGACATCCTCGCCCACAACAGGCCAAAAATGTTGATAGAAATGAGGATTTAGACCATCCGGCCACGACGCCTTATCTGGACCCATCTGGAAAACGGTCTCCCTGATTTTCCCAGCCGTAGCGGCTATTAGTAAGGACATATTTTGGGTCGAGGATATGACGCCCAATCATTGGATTGGGAACTTCGAAAGGTCAGGCGATCCCTTAGAGAACAACTGTTGAAAGTACGTCGTTATCAATTCCTTCATACCCGATTCCTAGATAACTCACTCATCGGCCCCAATCTTGAACGATGCGACCGCATTAACTCGGCGCCTATAGGAGGTAGCCGCCTGGAAAAACCCTACATTCTGATCCGCCTCCGATAACCAATACTGCTTAGCACGTTGGCGCCAGAACGCCTCCCGAACGCATAAAGCCCGTTCATACTAGATCTGTACCGCCTCTCTCCGTTTAATTCTTAGTCTGTCCATCCTTCCATTTAACCCCGCAATCGTGCGTTGACACCACCGGATATGGTTCACATGTTTCTTGAAATGGGTATTTCCCTAGTGATTCAAAGCCGAACCCACCTGTTGGATGGTAACTCCCAGTGCCGTACCCCCAGGCGCTCGCCAATGGTTATGAACAACCTCCTCACAGCCCGGATCCTGGAACCACTGGAATTGGAACTTAAATTTTGGAGGCGCCACATTCCTCACCTGCCGGGACAGTGATCCGAAGTGTTGGTACCCGGGTTGCTGAGATGCACATTCGGGAGAGAGTGAAAAAACGGACCTTTAATCAGAGCTCTATCCAGCCACGTCTGGATACTCCCTCGACGCCAAGTGAATTGATGTCCCGCTAAAGGAACATCCACCAGGTCCAGTTCATCCACCACCTCCGAAAATCCTCAATAAGGGACTGCGTGTATGCATCACCCCCTTTCGTTTCAGTCTGACTTAGGATACCATTAAAATCCTCAATAAGAACCCATTTTGGGCGAGCTTGGTGGTGGAGCCGTAGAAGTAGGTCCCACGTCCTATACTGATGCTCCTGTCGTGCTATACCATAGATGCATCTGACCCGCAGGTCTGAGTAGCCTATCGCCGAGACTTCCGCGTCAATAAAATGATCGTCCCATTCCCGGATATCGAGCTCCACTCCCTGTACCCAGAATAATGCCAATCCCCTTCCCGAAGGAGAAACCGGCACAACATAGTAGCCTTGGAAACCCATCGACCGTGCCAAAAGTTGAACTTCGTGATCATGAGCGATCGTCTCAGAAAGGAACACCAGATGGGGATGATGATTGCGAAGAAGTTGGCGCAGTTGTTGTTTATGAGGGTCAGTGCACAATCCTTGGCAGTTCCAAGTAATAATCCGAAGATCCGACACACCCGCACCCACGATCCGCTTTCCACTCCGAGCCACAAGCGGAACCGGCCTCGGAGGGCTCAGATCCAAGGAAAGATCCGGCGGAATCAATGGAATCGGGGTAGGGACCGACAATACAGCCGGGGATAGATCCGGTGGAATCAATGGAATCGGGGTAGGGGCCGACAAATCAGCAGGGGTTGCGATCGAGGAGAGGAATCGTCCCCATGTGGCGGCGATGACGGCAACAAGGGTGAGAAGCTGGTCGAAGGAACGAGGGAAGGCAAAGGTGCCGGAGGCGAGATCGAAAATCGCGGAGAAAAACCACCTGCGAGGCTGACTGGGTCGGCGGAGAGATCGCGACCAAGGGTGTCGGAGACGCGAGCGGAGATCGCGGAGAAGAACCCACCTGCGAGGTTGACAGGGCCGGCGGAGAGACCGCAACCCACCGCAGATGAGACGGAGGTTAGAAGACCCAACGCTGACCCACAGAGGAGTGGCGAGGGGCAGAACGAGAGCCGGACAGAAATTGAGAGCGGCGGAGACGACCCGCATGTGCCAAGGACTGCGAAACCCTAACAGAGAGATCCTTTTTTTTATATAAATAGCTTCATAGTTATAATATCTCACGACATCATACAACATAAAATAAAAAAGGGACATTGAGGATATCACACCATTCGAATTGAATCCATAAAGTTTGAGGAGATCGATTGCTTATCCCACTCATGTATTTCTCCCTCAAGGTGTAACCAGATGTCGTGTTTGACTTTTGATATTACATATACCTTGTTATATTGACAATTTAGTTGAGAAGACTAGATGTTAACATCAAAATAGGTAGAGATACAAATAGAGCAAAATTTAGGATGGGTGTATGTCAATGTTTTGTTGCTGTGCATATCTTGTTATGTAATCTGTTGATGTTAATGTGTATGTAGAGAATACGATGCACCTCAATGATACACGATGAGTACACAAACATTAGCCCATCAGCATCATCTCATAAAGCAAAAGGTTTATTCGTGGAAGAAGACCAAGACCTCTCTACTCTCCTTTCTTTGTGTCACATTTAACTATCATATCCCTATCTTAATTTGATTTCTACATGAAGATTTCCTTTCATGTTCTCTTCTAATGCACGCTACAAACTAAATATTATTAATATGACATTGTTAGTATCATAGAAAAAATAATATAAACTTTTTCATGATTATAACATCCAACAATCTAATCCTTCCGTTGATAAGATAAAAATGTGTTATAAGATCATAACGAGTAATAAATTTGACATTGGTCTGCTTCCTTTGAAAGTTGGTGTCAACAAGTTCGGTAGCATTCTACATAATATGCAGTAGTTAGGCATGACATTAAGCATCAGACACTGATTTCATTGTTATTTACTTTTTGTTCGTCTTTATGGCTCCCCAAAAGCCCATTGTGTCAGTTTTTTTTGTCATAGAGTTATGAATAAACAGACTTCAAATATTCGATATCATGTAATAGCTCTTCTATTGTGGTCAGGGGTCTCCCTGATATACTTCTTTTATCAAATTAAAGTTTGATTTGATGAATAAGCAATATTTATGTCTCTCTCGTGCGGCAAAGAGAAAACCTAATTCTCTCTGCGCGCAGTCCCTCCCCCCTTCCCCTCACCTCCATTGCAACCATCATTGAAACTACTTTTTCCACCGTTGAAGCCCCATGCTTCCACCATTGAAGCCCCTGCTTGCAAAGCTCTCTTCTAACCTTCGGGTTCCGATCTACCGTCGTCGTTCATTTGATCGGAGTCGGTTTTATTTTTTCTTGTCTTTTTTGCAGACGGACTACCTCCGCAGGTCGCCGCCTATCGTTTCAATCCGTGCCACAACCTCTCCCTCGCCTCGCACTACAGATCATGCGTCGCCGGACCGGTCCCGCCCTCGAGCCAGTAGCCACCGTGGCCCCTTGCTGTTTTCCGGAATACGGGCTCCATGCGCCGTCTTCCATCTGCAGCGACCTCCCGCCCCAGGGTCACCCCTCGCCGGCATGGGTCCGCTCCCTCGTTGGATCTGGAATCTGGTAGGAGGGACGGTAGGCTGGGGCCTATTTCACCGGCACCCAAATTCGGGACTCTCAACCCCGAACAAGCTTTTGCAGCAGGGAGGTCTCGGGGAATCTGCACTAAAGGCTAATTCTCTAGTAGGTTTCATTGTTTTAGGTCGAATAACCTTTTGGCTCAATAAGTTTAGGACTTTGGTTTGTTATTTTTTTTCTAACGTTGGATCGAGGAACACTTGAGTTCGGATTTGCGAATCAAAGCAGACTATATGTATGGAACCATGTGCGCCCGACGGGCTACGGCCGGTTGGGACAAAAAGCTGTTATCCGGGACTGTTATGTCCCTCCTTGTAAGCATGACATGAAATCGTAATACAACTATCTCTTTTCCGTTTCAAAAAAAAAGTTTAATTTAATGAAATTGTAACTTTTAGTAAAAAATAAATAAATTTGACATTGGTCTTAGTTGATGTATATATCTTGATTTGAGTATGACACACAAGAATAGGCATTCCTGGTGAATGGAGAAAGAAGAATTGAAAAGTAAGGTTTAAGGAATGTGGTAAGAACTAAAATCATCTTGTTCTTCTACAATGGTGGTTTGGTTTGGAGGATGGAGTGGTAGCCAACAGCGACTGAGAGTGACCGGTCAATGCCTGGGACTAACACGTGGAAACAGCTGCCAGGAACACTTATGGTAATTCCACAGTAGACTCTCTTGTGTGGCAGTGGGACCCACTTAACAAAATGCTCCTCCTATTCAGTTTCGCCATCTGATTCAAGGTCTAGAAGAGAATAAGAGATGATGATGGTCTTTGTCTTGGAGATGGAGATGAGGTTGGTAAAGGAGATATATTCCTTACAACCAGAAAGGTCATGTATTGCGACTTTGGCTGTATATATATGGTCATTGGCCGAAACCAAAGCCACCCTTTTTAGACTTAAGTTTATTACAAGCCTATAGCTACTATATTTGAGACCTCTCTAAGGACCTATTGTTGCTACATGCAACTTTCTCATTGGATGCACCTTGATGCTTCATGACAAGTGAGGATGTGTACATATATATTTAGGTATAACCGTAAGTGCATCTATGGAAGGGTCTTATTTTCACCTATTTACATATTGAATTGGACTGAAAACTGGTATTTTGTGTCGAATTGTCATGTTTCGATCCAATTCAATGTTTTTTTTTTTGATAAATGACGGTTTTATTTCATAGCTTTGCAAATAAAGAGTTTACAAAGTTGGGGTAATGATTCCCAAATAACCTCCAAAAGAAATAAACAACCAAATAAGATAAATCATTTTCCACGGGAGCAATTAAGGCAAAGAGAGGGAGAATTCAGCCAAAGGGAAAGACTCGAATCCTCCACCACGGCACCAGCCATCTTGCATATGCTAAAGCTATGTAACTGAAGCTTATAGAACACCACATCCAAAATCTCAATCGGTTGCCTAAAAACAGCAGAGTTCCTCTGTAGCCAAATATGCCATAAGCAAAGATAGGCCACCTCCACCCAAGATCTCCACCAACCCTTGCGTCAAAGACCCCTCCAAGCATATAAACAGGTGACACAATCCCCTGGCATAGTCCAAACAATCGACCACCAAGAATAAACCTTTGACCAAAGCCGCCAGGAAAACTTACAGTGGAAGAACAGATGAGGAGCATCTTCAAAGAAGCCAGTGCAGAGGCTGTAGAACATGTCATTAATCGAGACCCTTCAACCCCTTTCCTCCAAAAAAAACCTTAGTGGGAACTGCATTGTGAGCAAGCAACCAGACCAAAGAGCTGTATTTTGGCGGGAGATTTTTAACCCATAATATGCCAGCCCATGGAATAGGAGTTGGGCTAGTGTCTGAAAGCAAAAGGTAAGTTGAAGCTGAAGTGAAAGCTGCTTCCCTTTGCAACCAAACCACCAAGTCAGGGGTATCAACCTGAACTGAGACTGTACTCAAAAGCTCCATGAGCGATGCCGAGTCTTCCCATTCATAAGAGAATGGAAAGGAACGACGATAAACCAAATGCCAAGTACCGTCAAACCACAGCTCACCAATACGTAACCATTCCCCAGTACAAATACGATACAACCGAGGGAAGCGGTAGCGAAGGGCCACATGACCGACCCATACATCTTGCCAAAAACGTATGCGATCACCTCTCCCAAGCCTCCAATGTAGACTCTGATTCCAAATAGATTCCTGAAAGACTGATCATCAGACAAAACCATTATGTGACTAAATAGAAAAGAGGAACCCGGCTTGTCTAAGGAAGTGAGGTCTCATTCACTCAGATCCAAGCCAAACTTGGCACATAATGTCACGCCCCAATTTCAGCGAACCGAACTCGGGACGCGAACATTTAAAAAGATACAATACTTGAAACCTGTTTTCATTAAATCACTTTAAAAAGCCAGTTTAGTTCAACAAAATAATATTTACATCTCAAAATAAGTCCCAACAATTGGACAAAAACGAGGTACACGTCACTAGACTCAAAAACACCCCGAAACCCGCTTCAAGCTCTTCAAGCTTCATAAGCTCACCTAGTCCAGCCGGCGAACGGTACCTGTAGGAAAAGCAGCTAGGGGTGAGCATTCGCTCACCACCACGGATAACAGACTGACTACGGCATAATTAGCAGACAAAGCCGGTAACACCAACAACAAACTCAACACCGGGGAACACTATCCCCAACCCAAGTACTCCGACTGAACACACCCCCACTGTTACCTTCCTTGACCAACTCAACACTCTGACACGTAAAGTAGACCCGACACAACAATGGACGACCTCCTCCAAGGACACGACAGACAACCACGCAAAACCCAAGATCACAAAGGATCGCACACCAAACAAGATCACAAAGGATCGCATACCAGCTGCTCAGTAACCATCTCTGTATCTCGCCCTTTCCGATCCCAGTCGGGCCAGGCGGTCGACATGTCGCGCAATTTCTCCCGATCCCAGTCGGGAGGCTTACCCACAACCTCTCCGCTTCACCTGATCCCAGTCGGGTGGTTAGCCACACCCGCGCGTCCTTCCCCCGATCCCAGTCGGGGAGCTAGCCCACAACCTCTCCGCTTCTCCCGATCCCATTCGGGAGGCTAGCTACACCACACAACCTCCACCAGTATCTAGTAACCAAACACAATCACAAACAAGGTTCAACAGACAGTAACGACAACAGTCCCAAACTCCACAGGCACTCAAGGCCAACAAGACACCAACAACCAAACACAGGTTCAACAACCCTACGGGCCCTCATGGCCACCCAAGACACCAACGGTAAAGTACGGGTTCATAACCCCACGGTCACTCACGGCCACCCAACTCCAAGAATAACAACACGCGCCCTCATGGCCACCCAAGACTCAACAGTAATAACACGGTCTCTCAAGGCCACCCAAAACTCAACAATAATAACACGGGCTCTCAAGACCACCCAAAACTCAACAATAATAACACACAACAACCTCCGGCATACTCGATGCCTCCAACAGTCCTAAGATCACTAGTTTCACAAACAACCTCCGGGCATGCTCGATGCCTCCAACAATTTTAATATCGCTAAGTTCTCTGCTCCTACGACACTACTAAGTGTCACAAGCCTTTCCACTAATTTCTAAGTTCCCGTAACATGCTTTTCTAATATTCGATAACCTACTTAACCCACGACACCCAAGTGTCACATGCAATTCTACTGTTAACTTTCCCTAGTCAGGGCCGAGATCCGGCTACTTTTCCCTACCTCGTATTCAACTCCAAAAGCGCTCCACTAAACCTCGATGTGATCCCAGCCACTCACCGAGCTTCCCTTTGCCTCGGTCCGCAGCACGATCTAAAAGAATACAAATTTAAGGCACTTTTAAACTAGTACAAATAAACCGAAATTCAATAAACTTAACGCCCAAACGTAACCCCGACAATGTCGATCACTCCCAAACTTCCCAATTACTCGACATTGTCGATAAAGGACCCGTAAAGGCCCGATTCGCCCGACATGGCGAATCTGCCCGGGTTTTGTAAATTGCCTTCCGGGGCTCCAAAAGCCCCCGTTTTCGTTTCTACGGTCTTAGAATAGTTCAAGGGACCCAATGTACTTGACGAAATCGAATTCCGACTTCCGAGTCAATTAATTAACGTTTAAAGTTTCTAAAACCCGTTAATTACAACTTTTCCAATTTAATTCCAATTTTCGATTCGGTTAAGGATAAATGGTCCGGGGAACGTTTTAAACCACCCGAACGTTAAAACCCGAGCACCCGAGCACGTGGGCCCCACCCAACCCACTTGGCCGAGAGCCCTAGGGTTCAGGGGGGGGGGGGGGGGGGGCTCGGCCACCATGGTGGTGGCTGGTCCCAGCTCTGGCCAGCCACCCCATGGCCGGCCGGCCACCACCCACAGTGGCCGGAGCTCCTCCCGAGCCTCCGGTCACCGGAAAACGTCATTCTTCCCTTCCCAACACCTCCAAAACGTCTCCAACAATTCCCCCAACCTCACTACAACCCTAACTCATCATTTTAACCAAACCCTAACATGTGAAAATTAACAAAATGGGAATCGGTTCGGTGCTTACTCAAGAGGAAGACGAGGGGAACGGTGTTGCTCCTTGCCTTGAGACGATCCAAATGCTCGATAATCCCCAAAACCCTAGCTTCTTATCCTTCTCTCTTCTTCTCCTTCTCCTTCTCTCTCTAACTCTCTTCTTCTCTTTCTATTTCAAACAACTAACACATTTTTCCTTCTTTTTTTTCCTTTAACACGTGTGGCCGACCACACCCCTTGTCCCTTCTAGTTTCCCCCTAAAACTAACACCACCACAATTTGGATAAGTGTCAAGGTAGGCCCCACACCTTTTGGAAAATATCTTCTTGATATTTTCCAATCAGATTCGCGAAAATCGGACGTTTCGGGCCCCGAACGGGCACTTTTTCCAAGAAATTACGAAACTTGGCGGGCTACAAGGAAACGGCTCAACTAAGACCGCTGCGACGACGGCTAAGCTTTTTGCATCCAAAACGGTCCTCGAATGGACCAAAACGTCGCTCGGTTGACTTTTCCAGCGAAAAGTCAACATTTCCCAAATTGATCATAAAGTTGCCCTGAGTTCCCCGGAACTCATTTTGGTCGATAGCGGGGTCAACTTAAGTCCGGTATGACCCTCGGGGTCAATTTAGGTTAAGTTAAGTGTCTGTCTCAAAAATTTTAAATTTTCCTGTTTTTCGCAGGTTTGACTGGAGTTGACCATAAGTGGTTATTACACATAAGACTTGCTTCCAAATAGAATCCTTCTCAGAAGCGAAGCGCCAAAACCACTTGGCCAGCAGACTGTTATTCACCTTTTCCAAGCCCTTAATACCCAAGCCCCCTTCAAACTTTGGCTTGCCGACAGATGACCAGCGAACCTTACAGAAGACCTGAGACCGAGCCCTATTATGCCATAGAATGCGTCTTCTCCAAGCTTCCAATTCCCTAATAACTCCCTTAGGGGCCTTGAACAAAGACATGAAGAAAATGGGCAACGCCGAGAGGGTAGACTTGATCAAGACTAACCTCCCGGGCATAGATAGGTCCTTTGTCTTCCATAAGGCAAGAGAGCCCTTAAACTTCTGAACTACAGGATCCCAGAAAAAAAATCTTCGTGGGTTAGCTCCCAAATTAAAACCAAGGTATTTAATTGGGAGCGAGCCAACCAAGCAACCCAAGGAAGAAGCAACAGAATCTGGGGTTAAACATCTGGCATTCAACAAGATGGCGGTAGACTTTTCGAAATTGATATTGAGTCCCCAACTAAACTGGAAGGTGAGAAGAGTACTCTTTAGCCTTAGAAGATCATCCAAAGAGCCTCGCACAAAAAGCAGATTATCGTCTGCAAACTGAAGGTGAGAGATGACAGGACCTGCAGAACCTATCTTGACTCTAGAAAAATCCCCCAGCCTGATTCCCTACTCAAGAAACTGATGTAAACCTTCAGCCGCTATCAGGAAAATGAATGGTGAGAGAGGACATCCTTGTCTAATCCCATTAAGTATAGGAAAGTCACGACTCGGCGAGCCATTTACAAGAACAACCAAAGATGCTCAAAAACAAGAGGCCATCCAAGAGCACCACTTTGGCCCAACATTCATAGCAAGTAGCACTTCCTCAATATAGTCCCAGTTGACCTTATCGAAGGCCTTCTCAAAATCAAGCTTGAGAATTATCGTCTCCTCACTAGAATGATGAACATAGTCAATAACTTCTGAGGCAATCAAAACTCCGTCAACTAATTGCCCGCCTGCAACAAAACCAGATTGGGGATCACTGATAATATCATTCAGAACTTGGCGCAGGCGGTTAGCTAGGACTTTAGCTAAGATCTTATACGGCCCCGAGATGAGACTAATAGGCCTGAAGTCTTGAATCCTGTCAGCATTTCGAATCTTGGGGATCAAGGTGAGGAAAGTGGAATTCAGACCCTTCCCAATGGTACCTGAGACAAAGAAATCAGAGAAAAACCGAAGCAAGTCATCTTTGATTATATCCCAGAAAACTTTATAGAAAAGCATAGAGAAACTGTTAGGGCCAGGTGCCTTCTCTGAACCACAATCACAAATAGCAGCAAAAATCTCGTATGAGGAGAAAGGCTCTTCCAAGAATGAGGACTGAAACCCAGATAATCTAGCAAAAGGTAACCGAGGAAGTGGGACACGAACTCCCGGAGGCTTCGAAATACGAAGGCTAAAATGATCTGCAACATGATTTCGAATGTCAAGAGTATCAGATAGAATAGTCGAGCCCAACCAGAGCTGCTGAATTTTGTTCCTTGCTGCTCTAAGATTGGCGATCTTATGATAGAAACGGGAACAAACATCCCCAAGTTTGTGCCATCTGATTTGAGCCTTTTGGCTCCATATCCGGGCTAGCACCTTCTGCTTGCGAATCAAAGCCAGCCGAGCCAATGAGCGAGATAAGCATTCTGTCCCAAACAGTTCCCGGTCATCCAGGCATCAATTTCTGCGGCTAGAGCTTCAACTTCAAGATCAACCCGTCCGAACACCTCCCTACCCCATCTCTGCAAATCGATACGCAAGCTTTTGAGTTTGAACCAAAGAACGTAACTAGCAGAGCCTTGACAGGTGTAAGAACTCCAAAAAGCTCGAACATCGGACCGGAAATATTTATGTTCAGTCCAAGCATTGAGAACCGTCTCAGTTTTGGACCCCAATTGATGTCGTAGGAGAATAGTCTGATCGGCCGGTGATCGGATAATGAACGAGGATGACTTTGTTGCGATAGATATCCGAAGAGAATGAGTGCAGAAGGGGAGATAACAAAGTGATCAAGGCGAGACGCCTTTGATCCACCACCATACCAGGTGAATTTTGAGCCTGAGAGATTAATGTCCAACAACTCCATGTCTTGCAGGAAGTCGGAGAACGAAGCACAGTCCGAAGCAGAGGATATAGAGTTGCGCCTTTTTTCGGGACAAAGTACCGAATTAAAGTCTCCCTCAGCCAACAACACATCACCAAAAGAGGCTCAATCAGCAATCAACAAATCCCAGAGGTTTCGACGACCTGCCGAAGTTGAAGGGTCATATATATTTAGTATTGTCAAAAAAGAGCATGTAGGAAGAAAGGTACCAGACCAAACCAAAGCCGAGCCGATTGGTTTTGAAGACGAGATTTGAAAGACAGAGGATTTCCACGCGGTTAGAATTCCCCCAGAAGCACCATCGGATGGTATAGAAATGAATTCCCAGCCTAAGAACAATCCACAATCTCGTAGAAAACCAGCTGAGACATCACGCACTTTCGTCTCCTAAAGCAAAACGAATTCCGGTTTCAAAAGAAGGATCACGCTCTTGATGTCTCTCCTCTTATGAGGAGAGCCTGCTCCTCTCACGTTCCATGAGAGGAGCTTCATGCTCAGTCGGAGTGGATGGGAGTGGGGGCAATCCGATAAGAAGTGCCGCCACTGGAGTCCAAAGCCGGATCAGAAAAATCACTGTCCTCGAGCTGTAACTAGCCGGAAACTTCAGTGTCCAGATTCTTGAATTGCTCCTTAATATCACCTCCAGTTGCTAGAGCCTTGAAGCCCAATTTCTTTACATAATTCCATCTGCTCGAGCTTGAAGGAGATTGTTTCGATGGACCGGAGACGTGAAAGAATTTCTGGGCAGAACTGGTGCGTTTCCTGCAGGAAGAAGTCGTTACTTGCGCTCCACGCAAGCCAACGTCCAAGGGTTTCGAAGCAATAGGAACGACAGAGAGGCCAAACGCAGAATCTAGCACAACGATATTATCCCCAGAGCCCAGAAAAGAGTCCTCAAACTCTTGGAATCCTTGGTTGGATAAAGGAGATCGGTCCAAATCCACAATTGGGTTTGAATTTGAAAACGAATCCTTATCCATAACGAAATCATCGCGCGCAAGTGAGGGAGGACTCGCCGGCGCCGAGGAGGGTTCCGATGATTCTGAGGAAGCCGATGATTCCGAAGCAGGAACAGCATATGGAGCGATGGGAAAAGGGACAAGAGAGGCCGAAACTGGTTCAGCCCACAAAGAGAAGGAATCGCCACTCATGTTGAAGGAGCGACAATGGGCAGAGATACGAGCCACATTGTGAACTAAGACATAGAAATTCTCGAAATCCTTCCTGAGAACCTGAAGAGCATCCCCAAGTGCCTTCCCTACCGAGAGAAAATTCTCAAAGCTCCAGCCCTGTATCAGCATTCTGGAGACAGAGATCCATTGAAAGAAGCCCGGCTTTGTGAATAGGTCTCCCGAGGTGCGAACAATGTCAAACCACTGATTAAGAGATGCCCAATCTTTGTCAGAGTTCGTGTTAGAGATCATAAAAATTATGTGCCCAAAACTCTTGATATCGAAGTGCCGAATCCCTGCAGAATGCATCGCCTCCAACAATGCTTCATGCGAGGACGAGGTATGCGAAATCCCAATGGCACTATGGAGGGCTTTCGATTTCAAATCAGCGATCTCAGTGCCCTCAATTGGTTCCAGACGTTTCTCAACTACGGGGACGGTGGCTGGAGCGATTGGAGTGAAGGTTCGTGGTTTCCAAGCGGATCTGGACCGTCGTTTAGGATCGAGCCAGGCCGGAACCACGAGGAGCTTGCGCCCAGAAAACCTCTTGCCGTTCATGGCCGCCGCCATCCTGGAGCAGTCTTCCGCTGAATCCAGATGAAGAAAACAAAAAGGCCGGCCCTTTACGACTGATCTCTGACTGAGATAAATACCGTTGATGGATCCATGCTCGGAGAAGACACGAAAGATCCATGGCTCCTTTGCAAGAGTAGGAAAGTTGCTGACAAAGAGTTTGCAAGAGTCAACCTGTCGCCGGTGATCAGGAGAGGGCGATCGATCAAGGGCAACGATTGCTTTAGAAGCATGAGCAGAATCTTCGAACCGAGTGATCAGAGACGCCACTTTTGGTTGCGGGATGCCAAGAACGAGATCATTGGGTGTAGGAGTGGAAGCAAAGTGGCCGGAGATCGTACTCGCCGCCGGAGTCCAGATCTCAGAAGCTTCCGTCCGAACTTCTCTCATGTCAATATGGAGGGCGAGGATCCAGAGACTGAGGAAAAAGTGATCCAATTCAATGTTGAATTTATGGACATTTGTAGACAGTCTATGATTCTACAGAATGTCGATAAAGTCGTTCTACAAAAACGACTCTGATTGATTGATTCAACGAGCGATATGTGGGTGCATTCATGGAGGAGATTCTATCGAGGCAAGGAGAATCTGCCATGTGTTGTTCACTCAACCGATTATGGTTGAGGGAATTTTTTTTACTTTTTAAATCTGATACGAATTTTCCGTATAAATATTGTCACGCCCCAAATCTGGGTTTGACCGGACTCGAGATGTGAACTAAAAAAATAATAATTAATAATAAAAATAAAATTTAATAATGTAAAACTCCGAGTAAAACATAATTAAAATCCGATACTATGAGTCAAAAGCTCAAAATATAACCAAGTAAGACAATGTCTAATACAGTTTAGTGCAGAAAATGGAAAATACGTCTCTACTACAGTAACCACCCGAACCCTCGAGGAGCTCCCGAGCCCTGAGACGTCCTAAAAGCCTACTCACCAACAAAACCTGTAAAACAGTAAAAACAGAGGGGGTGAGCTTATTCTCAGTAGGAAAAAGTAGTAAGGGAAAGGACTCCCGCTCCGTTGTCATAATTAATCGGTCAATAATTCTTACTAAATCTGAGAATGTAGATAGAAACCAACATGAACACACGATCACGATATAGCACCAATTTAAGTAAACAAACGAGCGACCGGACATTATACTACTAGGACCACCATAGACGTTACTTGGATTCGATAACACATAACATAAGACAAGCACTCGTGACAATCCGAACATCACGCACAACTCAACCAATACATCATACCGGGATACACCCTCGGTCTAGATGTCTTCCCCGACACACAACATCGGGGTGAAGCAAATACATCATACCAGAATACCCATCGGTCTAGATGTCTTCCCGGACACACAGCATCGGGGTGAAGCAAATACATCATACCGAAATACCCATTGGTCTAGATGTCTTCCCGGACAGGCAACATCGGGGTGAAACATTACATCATACCGGAATGTCCATCGGTCTAGATGTCTTCCCGGACACACAGCATCGGGGTGAAACACTACATCATACCGGAATGTCCATCGGTCTAGATGTCTTCCCGGACACACAACATCGGGGTGAAACACTACATCATACCGGAATGTCCATCGGTATAGATGTCTTCCCGGACACACAACATCAGGGTGAAACACTACATCATACCGGAATGTCCATCGGTCTAGATGTCTTCCCGGAACACACATCGGGGCAAATCTCAATGCACACATACCGGACCGGCACACGCTTTGGTCTGGTATCTTCCCGTCACTCGGGGTACAAGTCACAACACGCAATGTCACACAACCACACTACACTGAACTTATCGTACCAACTTACCAAGAACACTGTATCGGTCTATCATTCACCCATCATATCACAAGACAACAATCATATAACATTCATCTCATTCATTCAACCAATCATATCCCGAAACAAACATTCATATTGCATAAATCATAATTCATAAGGCATACTATGATTCTTAACTTAACTAAGAGTGTATTACGCATTGACATTTAAGGACGAACAACCATAATCAAACACAACCAACACGCAATCCTATGGCTCGACATGGCCATTCTACAGCACGACAATTCCCATAATTGAAAGCGGTTATTCTAGTGAATCACATCCTATATGCGAACTAAGACGCTTCCGGTTATTATTATTCTATATGCATACTATTAGCATTATTTAAATCAAAAGCGGAAATTTACTACTCTTCCCTACCTCAAAAGCAATCCAATCCAGCAGCGGACGACCTCGCTAGCTTCCTCCTTGTCATTTCACGAGGTCCGAAAGTCTCCTCCTCCGTCAAGCTCGGGTCCAAAGCCTTGGATCACAGTTAAATAATAAAATCAAGAGTAGTTCACAAATGGTTTAAAGAGGAAAGCATTCCTTATTAACCCTAAAAGGACTCGGTTTTAGATAACCGTCCCAAATACTCGAAATCCAACAAAATGGGCCCAAAAGGCCCAACTCAGGTCTGTCACGGTTCAGGTCACGGAGCCTTGACAGACTCCGTGAAGGTTCGGGTCACGGAACCGTGAGGTTCCCCGTCACAGGTGACGTCACGCAACCGTGACGTGTGCCGTCACGGCCTCCGTCACGGTGCCTGTCACGGATCCGTGACGGGTCTGATTGGTCTGCCTTCTTCTTCCTCCAGCTTCTTCTTCCCCGAAAATAAAATCTTCAAACTCCATTTTTATCAACCAAAAACCTCAATAACAGCTCCAAAACCCTCAATACTCCAATACCCATGATGGGTCTTCAACAAAACACAAAACACCAATTGATTTCTAACAAAAACACCCTCTTAACTCCAAAATTGAATCATCTAAGCATCAAACATCAAAACCCAATGAAACCCACTCATTTTCATGTTCTTCCTTCTAAACCCATAATTCAGTTCTCAATGAAAACGAAAATAGATGAAGGATTTACCTTAGGAGTGGAATGGGGATGAAGAAGATGATTTGGAGGGGATTTGACAAGAAATCAAGGTCAAGACTCAACTTTTTCTCATTTCTTCTTCTTCAAGCTTCAAAGCTTTTTCTCCTCTTCCTCTTTCTCTCTAGAATTTCGGCCAACATAAGCATTATGGGCTGAAATGCTCTCTCTCTAGTCCCTTTAACCTACTTTGAAAAGGACCAAAATGCCCCTTAGTCCTCTTCTTTCTCTTTTAGCATAAAAAAGGGTAAATGGGTCATTAGAGACCAATTCCTTCTCCTCCAAGCCAAAATGGACAAGTGTCCATGTGGGGACCACCTTGTCCTTTATAATTTCCAGCATCTTTAATTTAATTAGTTTTAGTCGTTAATTCGCCTTAGTTTGACACGAGTTTGACTTTTTCGCAAAGACAATCAATTGGAAGGAAATGACCCAACTAAGCTAAATGTAACGACGACTAAGATTTTTGGGTCCCGGAAAGGTCCCGAATGACTCCCGGAGTCATCGGTTGACTGCCAAAAATCACCGGTTCGACCACGATCGACCCGGGGCGGTTCTAAAAAAATACCATTCCTATTTCAATGCATTCCCACACCATCAATTGTTTCGTTGCCCTATACATATTTTTATTTTTTTTGTTTGGTCATGTATTCTTCGAGTGGTGACGAGTATGATGAGGAGAAAACCGACTATGCAACGTTACGAAAGAGGACACGTGAGGCGGAGAAGCATAAGTTCCATTCATTACGGGCTATGGTTATGGGAGTTGAGGAATGGAGGACAAACCTCATACGGGTGAAGAACATAAAGAATTACTTTTTCGGATATCGAAGTGATGCCCATGATTGACTTATGTCCGACTACTTCGCAGTGAAGCCGTTATAAGATGAAAAATATTTCATCGGCATTTCCGTATGGCACACACTGTTTTATTGAAAATTGTTGGGGGCGTGTACGAGTTCAATGATTACTTGAACCAAAGAGATGTTGTCGTGGTCGGGCCGGGTTCACATCATTCAAAAGCGCACAACTACTATACAAATGCTCTGCTACAAGTCATTGGTCGACGGCCTGGTCGAGTATTTGAAAATGGCGGAAACAACGACCCTTGAGTGCATGCATCGGTTTCGCTTCGCCGTAACAAACATCTTTGATGAGACCTATCTAAGGAAGCCAAAAAGTAATGATATTTCTTACGTTATACGTGTCAACGAAACATGAGAATTCCCATGTTGTATCGACAACCTCTATTGTATGTATTGGGCGTGGAAGAAATGTCCAAAAACTCTTCAAGGGGTTGACGAGAGGGACGACCATCCTGGACCTATAGTAATGCTTGAAGTTGTGGCGGGGCCGGACACCTAGTTTTGACACGCATAATTTGGTATGACGGGGTCAAATAACGACATTAATGTTTTGAACCAATCATCATTATTTACTCGTGTACATCAAAGTGAGTAGACCGAGGTCGTGTTTGAGGTAAACGATTCATATTACGACATTCATTACTGCTTAACTGATGGAATATACCCACTGTGGGAAACATTTATGAAGTTCATCCCGACACCACAACTTTTGAAGCACTTGTTATATGCAGCGAAACAAGAGCCCGCAAGGAAGGATGAAGAGAGAGCTTTCGGGGTTCTCCAAGGTCGATTTCATATCATCAGTAAATCAGCTCGAGCTATCCACCACCAACTCACAACAGATCTCATCGAATACATTTGGAATGTGTTCGGGCCGGAGGCGGTTTTGGATGCCAACAACGAGTAAATGCGTACTTTATTTTGTTTCACATTCGTTTCACTTTATTTCGTGTTAGTTTTTCCGCATTTCCATTACATGTACATGTATGTCGGAAAATTTTAAATTTCATGGAATAATGTGTCCTTTTTCATTCCAAGGACCTAGCCCCCTCTTTATGCATATAGGAGGCTGATTCGATGGCCCACACCAACACTCAACCCTCACAATTTTTTATCTATAAAATGCAAGCAAAACAAACCATATGTCCTCATGTTCTTTTTTATTCAAGCAATTATCCATAATAATGGCATCTGATAAAGAAAGTGGTGTTTCACAAGCTGATATGGGTCCGCCAAAATGACTCTACATGATCGAGCGAGAAGCCCACCAGCATGGTAGGTTTGAGCACATAAAAGCATGGTTTATTAAGTGTCACAACTCCTTGACGAGGCAATACGGATAAGTCGTTGCTTTGGACATATCCGACTAGACCCCCCTCGAGACATTGAACTACGAATCTCTTATGTTCGTAATGCTTGAAGTTATGAACCACAGCTAAATCGGTTTCACGTACGTTTGTTTCTTAATCGTTGTAATCCGCTTCGAACTCGATCTGTTTTATTTTGTACTTGGCATTTAGTCCGATTTGTTCGATAATTTTTCAGCATCACTTTATGTATAATGTAATGTTCTTAGTGATTGGCAATTTTACTCTTTTCATATACCATTACCGAATCTACTAAGGATAAAGTTTGACCGATTCTTCTCATTATTTTATAACCCTAAAATGTTTGAATCTTCTTATATAAACTTAAACCCAAAGCCGATTCTCTTCACAAGTAACGTCTTCAACTCTTCCTCCTACCTTTTATGTCTCACAGTTTCTTCACCAGTGCTTCCTAGTAGAGCAGAATCGACCACAAATCCTTCTTGGACAGACGAAGAAGAGAGGCGTCGAGCTCTCGTATGAATGGTCCAAGATGACGTGGCACGGAAGTATTGGAGATGCCTTTATCATGATTGGCAAGCCATGAACACCAAACCGTATCCTCGATTTGAGAAGAATCTAAAATACCACTGGAAGAAGACCAACCTATGTGTGAAGGTGTTTGAGTTTGCGTTCTTAGTGGCCCGAGCAACTCTCGGTCCGGCAACCACAAAAGCGGAGGTGCTCCTTGAGGCGAATCGACAATACCATCAGAATGTTAGCCAACACTTCAATAAGCGCATGTGGTACTCGACCATTAGGGAATGCCCAAAATGATGCTTCTACAACGAGTTCGTCCCTTTTTAGTTTTCCATGTACTCAGTTGTTCTTGGTCTTGTTTTGTTTCCTTTCTCGGTCATGTTTTGTACCATCTGATCATTATTTCTGACCATAATAAAACGGCTTTGTGTTGTGTTTTTCATACGTTTTTTTAATTAGACCAAGAATAAAATGAATCAGTTTATTTCCACCATGGGATCAAAGTTAGTTATACAGACAAATTCCCACTAATTTTATTAAATTCTCACTATTTCAAGTTATTTGGCCTGAGAATAGACCGATTCGGTCTATTCCCACTATGGGTGCTCTAACTATTATTTATTTCTTAAAATCATACTTTTCTTATTCGAATAAAAAAGATAAAAAATAAAGTCTTAAATTAAAGTATACAGACTGCTACCTCTAATTATATGTATGTATATTTGGTTTTCACTAAATATACATACACATTTGAACCGGCGAACCCTTAATTTTATTATACCTTGGTCCCGACGAAACTTCTTAATAGCTCTTGCTTGTTGGTCGGTGATTTCCAAAAGAATTGGGTTCAATTTGACATGACCGACTCCGTGTTCGGAAGGGTGATTAACTACCCACAGTGAAGGCACATAAACACCACATAGTGCCGACAAAAAATCTGCGAGACCCCAAATCCTTGTAGGCGTTCGAGAAACACACATATCTTATAAGTGCGGAGCATGGCACAACCCTACGGTGCCGACGAGATGTCGACGTGACCTTTCTATTGGGTTTGGTGCCTTAAGTCAATACACATTTTGTATTACATCATGTTTTGAGATTAATAAAATAGAAAACTTCGGAAGGTAAAAAATCTAAGGTGTTGTAGCATCGTCCCTTGGGACCGACTGTGGACTAAAATTGGCTTCCAAAAAGAATTCTTGTTGTTAGTGATCTCAGATTTGGTGACCCGTTTTATTTCTGATTGGTAGTGTTTTTAGGAAACGACTTGGTCTTTTAGCTCCCAATTCTGGAGGTCCATTGTAATCGTTGTACGGTCTTTGACCTTTTAGGCCCTTTCCTGCTTGGAAAGTGTCTCTTTTCAATAAAAAAAACCGAGCTTATCCAAAAAAAATGGAAAAGTTCACATTATCATTTTATATAATTTTAATGACAGAATATACTACTCTTCCTAAGTAATCAAGACACTATTTCCCGATAATAAAAATCTTAGGAATAAGGAGTGAGTCACTCATATATTACTAGTCTAAATCGATACTTATATTAGTATGTTGATTGATTGATGATTAAGTTTTACTGATCATGTATATACAGATATGAAGTCAATATCATAGATGCTAATTAATGGAATTAGCATTGAATGACCCCCATTGAGAACACTTCATAGAAGGGGTCATGATTATCTACCAAAGTACGACTTGAGTCCTTTGATCTTGAAGTCGTCATGCATTCCTATATGGATGAGCTCATGTTTCGACACAATCAAGCGTCTTCCCTAACAAGATGGCTATAAATATTGTGGTTAGATATGAAATCATACATATGAGGAACGTGAGTGATTGTCGTTGGAATTGTCCTGCATGAAACAAGCATGAGGATGTATCATCAGGCCCCTTGATGAGTGAGACTACATAAAATGCATCGTCATACGAGTGAACAAAGAGTTGTCACTTACAATAGAACTCGGGGATCAAGAAACGAACGATTGAACAATAGAAAGAATGACATCTCTATGCATTGTGTTCAATCATGATACTGGATGTCCTCGCCAAACTTGTCAACAATCTGGATTTCAACATTATTGGTGGCAAAAATTCCCAACACAAATACAACAATTTGATTAATAAAATCACTTATAATTTACTGGTTAATTGACACACACTTTCAAACACAAGTAAAGTAAATTAAAGGTGGTAATTTTTTTAATATCTTTTTTAATGTTTTTTAAAGAAAAGATATTTTTATTTTTGTAAATGGAAAACAACCGGGACAAATGACCTAACACGAAGTGGTTACTTTAGGGGCTCAAGTTTGTTCTTCCGAGTGGGCGAAGACTTATTCAGTTGAACTAAAAAAATAAAAGCAAACTGACGACATAACGCATACAAATTTGTACTCACATCCGAAAGTACAAATAAAAGACCTAAAAGGCTAGAAATATATGACTTCCTTGAAAATGGTGCTTGGGGTCTGGGACCTTTAAGGATGACGTGATCGATACCTTATTGATAAGAAAAGTGGGTGATCAAACTCCTCTATTAAGTTGAATGGTGTTGTGTCGACTGTAGTTAAATGATAGACATTAAGGGGCTAGCCAGACTATTGTATACCTATTGCTGGTCATATGAGGGCTCATCTTACCCCGCACAAACATATCACCTAGTCTTATTATTCCCACCAAAATTTATTTACAAGCCTCGTCTGTTTTGTGTTGCATCTTGGAAGGAGATCGGCCAGATCTGCCTTGGAGTAGTCCTTGAGCGAACTACGCCTTCAGCTATGTCGACGTCTCTTATTTTTTATCGATAAATTTCCCCTACATGTCTGCACCCTCAGTAGTTTCACTAGGAAGCCATATCAAGAGGACTTCTAAAACGTTGCACATTCCTCCATCACGAAATCAAACATGATTCACCAGTATCACGTTGTCGCCACCACAACACCGAAGAACCGCACCTCTATGATAACGAGAAGTTATACCACTATGATAATGAGGAGCCACACTACCATGATATCGTATAATCATTCTACAATCGGTTGCCTGCCGTTAATGATTCAAACCCTAATTGTGATGAGAATTAGAACAATGCTCATATGAGAGAGCAGTAGTATGACTACATCTTTTTTCTTTTACTTATTTTAAATTTAATATTTGAAAGACACTATTGTAGAATTTTACTTGGCCGACAAACGGATATGTGGCCAAAGTTTGGCCACTTTACCCACGAATGTCGCATATGTGGCTAAAGTAAGGGTATTTTAGTCACGGATGCACTATCCGTGGGTAAAGTGACAACTAACCCAACGGATAAAATATCTGTGTCACAAGTAATTTGTATATGTGGTTAAATTCATGGTATTTTAGCCACGGATGAAACATACGTGGGTAAAGTGTCTTCTTGCGCAATGGATATTATATTCGTGTCTGAAGTTAACTGAATCTGTGGCTAAAGTTAGCGTGCTTTAGCCACGGAGGCGACATACGTGCATAAAGTAATACTTTCCCAATGAATGTTGTATATCCATCGTCCAACTGAGACAGTGTACAATCTAACTTATTGACACATTTCGATTATTCACGTTAACATATTTAGACAAACGATAAACTTGTTTCGATTATTCCCATTAACATATGTAGACAAACGATAAACCTTTTTCGATTATTCCCATTAATATATTTACACAAACGATAAACCTTTATGAATTAGTCCATATATACACAACAAAGTAGATCATAAGTAAATATATAAGTTTTGAACATCCTATTGTTTGTACACATCATTGTTTGTACATAGTTCATAAGTAGTTTCTGAGCTCAAACCGACTAGCACATTTACTGCGAATTTTCTGTCAGGCCTTGTACATTATAACGTCTCAAATTTAGATATGGTACTTCAGGACCAACTATCTTTTCATTTTTTAGACAAATGAGATCCTCTATAGGATCTAAATATCGATCGATCGTTTGAATACCAATTCGAACACCTTCAAGCGTTTCTTAATATATGTATATTTATGGATCCATTTGAAGTGTGCTCGATCTTCAGGCCGAGACAATACTTCACCATCAAAAGCTTTCATTTGAAAGTCTTTCTTTAGGCATACTGCAGTTTCAAGGACCTCTTCATCAGGAGCCCATATTATCGACCCACACGGCTTATTGAGTACATGGTTTCTCATACCATGTTTCATTGCCTCATGCAAATAAAACCCTTTAGAGAGTTATTTCTCTAGAGAATCTTAAATCCCTTGGAGAATGGCATTCCTTCTGTAAATTTAAATTTTGAAGGGATTTGCAAATGGCAATGCTTCACGAAATGCAAGGGTTTTGCTTCAGACAAATTGCAATGCTTCAGGCAATGCAAGTCCTTCGAGGACTCTTATAAATGTTGGCACTCAAAGTACCATTAGCAGTGGATACGTCTACCAAATATACCATGGTGATCACACAACACAACTTTATCAAAAGTTGGCTTCAAGTCATTTGAGAAAAATACCTTTATAAAGTGTGCTTTATATTCAACATCTTTGTTTTCTCATTAATCTATATCCAGCTGGTAAAACATCCTTCGATGTTTTGCTCTTAATTTTGAACATTGGACATTATGTCAATAAGTCAATACTTCTGGATTGACATTTTTTCGTATTGGCAAAACATGTCTTTAAACGACATTAGTTAACAACATGTGGTTCAATGTCAAAATCATTTACCATTTCAATCATGGTAATAGTAATGCCCTTATCAATGGAAACCAATTTTCGATTCCATGATTTCTTTTATATGTGAGTAATTCCTATGAATTTTCTCATTTCTTTTCTCTTGCAACTCTTCAAGAGTATTAGAGCCTTTTAGCACTTCTCGGCCGATTGGTTCTTCTGGAACCGACGCTTTTGTTGGAACTGTTATTCTTATCAACTTCGAGAATCATGCTCATTCATGATTAGTCTGGTTCTTTCTCTTCACTTGAAGGTGAATAATATCGTCTCATCAAAATGAAACTAACAAATCATGCTATAAATATATTTTCCTTCAGGGACTCAAGATACCAAAATTGTCAAGGTGATAAAAATTATAAAGCGTGTCAAAAACTTAGCAAATGCAATGTTACACGATAAGACCATCTATTGGATGCGTCTCTTATTAAGTAAATATGGTCATATATATCCTCATGAATTCTCTACACGAGTAATTTAGATTCCATACTAAAAAATTTCTTTATATGGTTGGAACATAAACTATATCATGTAAGAAGCAGTACAAAAATATTTTATAGGATATTGGAACCTTCTAGTTCTTTAATGAATGTCCACATTAATTCTCAATGATCCTTCGTATCATCGTCCATTCCAAATGATCATGACGAATACGTCGTCGTATAAAACATTTTTATTCTTGAACTTCTGGTTCAATATAGCGTAGGATTAATTGTTCTCATGGTTGTAAAATAAAACTCATGTATCAGAGCATTTAGCTCTTCAGTACTTGCTTTTCACTTTAATCACTTCAGCTGATGCTTGAGAAACACAGTCGCATTTGTGGTCTCAACATGACATGTATCAAATTGTATGTCGTCAACACTGAGTAGATGCTCTGGATCTACTTTCATATAGAGCATTATGAATGTTTAACTTCATTGTAATTATCAACGACATGGTATCTCTTCTGGAGCCCGTAATTACATTAATGGCACTCAAAATATTGTTAACCTTTACCTTAACCAAGGTTAAATATGAAAATTGTTTCTCATTTTTTAGGGCAGTATTGTGAAGTGATACACATATCATTTTCATTTTCGCACATTAATTGATCGCTTCAGGGATCAATATATAATCAACGAAATGGGCCATAATCATATGAACTATATCATCATTTTTAAATATGTCTGAGACATTAAATTCATTTAGATCTTCAGGATCTAGGTCATCGATCAGACTTTATCTCTATCATCCTTTCCTTTTTCCCTTAGTTGATGCTTAATATAAAGTCATCAAAACATTTGCTCATACAAAAGTTAATCAAACGATGATCTCTCCTATCTCGTATTTGAGAGTATACTTTCAACATTTCTAGGATGTCATGTTTATATGAACTTCTGGTCATATAAATTGCAAGAGTGCATCTCACGTTCTATGAGACTTTAAGTCGGTATGAACTTTTGGTCATACGACATTTAACAATACTGCACATATTAAATTATCATGAAATGAATGGTTCAATACATTTAACTCAAATTGTACGAAGCTTTAAGTCTGTATGAACTTCTGGCCATACGATATTTAGCGATAGTTCACATATCTATTTCCATTTGAACGAATGTGTCAACAAATTTATCTAAGTCATGTGAAACTTTGGTCTATATGAACTTCTGGTCATACAACATTTAAGAATGGTGCACATATCCTGTTTCACTTGAACGAATAGTTCAATGAACTTGTCTTTCACGGTTTTGGGACTTCGGGTCCAAAGTATCATGATAATTGTAAACTTTTGGTTACAAATATACACCATTTGAGTCATCATAATTAAATATATAAAACCACACAATGAGCGAACTCATGGGGTGAACAAAATAAATGCAGAAATTAAATATATGCATAACCGCACAACGAACGAACTCGTGGGGTATAATAAATATATAAATCAATTATATACATAACCACACAACGAGCTAACTCGTGGGGTAAGCAGACTAAATATAAATAATTTCGTATAAAATTTTAGGCTTCAAGCCTTGAACACAAGTTACAAGCTTCATGCTAGTGGTTTCGTCTTGTGACCTTAATACAAGTTACATGCTTCATGCATGTGGTATGTATTCTTCCTTTACATACATTTTACAGGCTTCGGGCTTGTGGTTTGTCAATCGGTCATAAATACAAGTACCAAGCATCAGGATTGTGATTTATCGTTTGACCGTAAAAAGGCAAGTATCAAGCTTCAGCCTTGTAATTTATCATTTGGCCGTAAAAGGCAAGTACCAAGCTCCATGCTTGTGATTTATCATTTGGTCGTAAAAGGCAAGTACCAAGCTTCAGGCTTGTGATTTGTCATTTGGTCATATATGCAAGTACCGAGCTTCAACTTGTCATTTATCATGTGGCCGTAAAAGGAAAGTATCAAGCCCACAGCTTGTAATTAATCATTTGGCCGTAAAATCAAGTATCAGGCTTCGGGCCTATGATTTTTCATTTTTTTCGTTAAGGCACAAGTTTCGGCATGCGATATTTCATTTGGCCGTTATGGCATATATCAAGGTTCGGCGTGCGTTTTTCATCTGGTCGTTAAGGCACATATCAAGTTTTGGCATGTGATTTTTCATTTGGCCGTTATGGCACATATTAAGGTTCGGCATGCGTTTTTCATCTAGCCGTTAAGGCACATATTTAGCATTGGCCTGCAAATTTTCATTTGGAGCTTCTAGTCTCAAATGATTAAGTTTCGATATAAAGGCGCTTCTCAAATAGAGTCAGTAAAATAAAATTGTACAAACGAGACTAAATATACAACGAAACTTTGATACCACCACGTTTTCTGATGTGAAAGGTCCAAAATATAATTGGCGATCACGCAACATACTCATGGGGTACAAATAACAGATACATATAAGCATGAAATGAACACAAATAGGTTTCACGAGTATCGATATTAAATGATATCAACGAAACGAACTTTGTTCATGTGAAATTTCTATACCTGAACAATGAGGCAGAGCATAGAGCGTTTGTACTAGATAACGAGTTGAGAAAGCTCATGCAAGAAACATCGAAGCTTAAATAAGTATTGAGAAATAAACAAAGTCTTAACTTATAAATCATATAACAAATATAATCGATGTTGTAGGATAATAAAACATAGCCCGAATAGAATGATCGTACTGATAACGTGTTGTGAATAATTACAAGAACTATAGAACCTCTGTATTGTTGTTTCGGGTAACATAAAAAGTGTTGTAAAATAAACATAAAAATTGAACAGGAGAGACAGAACACTTGGTTGGGAGAGTCAAATCTTTCATACACTGATATATCATTTTTCTCTACAAAACATACAAAGCTATTGGTTATATACATAGAAACCATAATCTATATTATAATAATAAAATACATTTAATCTATACATGAACCTCAATTAATAAGGTTAGACGAAATGATGGTATTATTGTATTTTGAGCCTCACAAAGTGTAAATTGGTAGGGAACCTGCTCTCTCTCTCGCCACGCATACTCTCTCCTGCACTTTCTTTTTAGGTCTTGTGTAGGTTTTCTCTACTAGGGCTCCTCTCGAACCGCCTCTAGCCACTGCGATATTGGATCCATCCCGCCACCAACGAAGCATCTCTCGATCTGATTCGGTCCACCATCTATCCCGATCTGATTTGGTGCCCCCTCTGCAACTCCGGTGGTTGGCGCCTGACTCACCTCGGCATCAAACCCTAACGCCATCTCTGTTTCCTTCGGTGTTTGTGAAGTCGTCGCAGTTGCCGCCTCGGAAGTCGTTGCCACCATCCCTTCCACCGCTACAGGCCCGTCCTCCTTCCTGGCCTCCACCACCGCCTCTGAATCCCTCGGGCTCTCTAAAGTCGCCGCAGCCGCTGCCTCGGAAGTCTTCGCCGCCGTCCTTGCAACCGCCACGCCCTCCTCCCTGGCCTCCACCATCGCACTCTCTACCTACAATCTTTAGGGTCGATTGCTGGAAGGGATCCCTGAGTCAAGCTAGTCCTTCCTTCAGTATTGATGATCACAGGCTCGATTTTACAACAGAAGAAAAACGCCACCCTATTGGTGATGCAGCGGTATCCAGGCCCTACCTTGAGCAGTACGGATCAGTACTTTTTAATTTATGCTTTACTGATGCGTTCTAGCCTATGGATTGGGCTGGGACTTCCAGTATCATCTTCTAACCCCTCACCCCCCACCCCCCCCCCCCCCCCCCCACACACACACACACATCTCTCCTTCATGCCTTTATGGCGGCCGTCGGGGCATTCGACAATTGATATCAATCATGTTTTCAAAACCGTCAGTAACAATTATATGGATAAAAAGAACGATGAACTTTATGTTCGATGTATGTTCTTTTCTAGTAGTGAGGAAGCATGTTCCCTGATGTACATCTCTGTTCTGATCTAATATGAATAAAACTTGCACATTTTAGTAAAAAAAAAATGTAAATTGGTGGGCCATATTTTTATAACAGATCAATCAAAAATAAAAATCAGTTTTCAGATCTTTGCATAGACAAAATATCTATCAAAAATATTTGAGAATCTATCACATTCTTGTTAAGTTTTTTTTTTTAATTTCAATCCATTTTTTAAAGTGAAACTATTTTTAATGAAATGAAATTATATTTATTTAAATTATTTAGAGTTCAAGTTATTTGTAAACTTGTTCTCCTTTTCATAATATTTTTTTGATACGATCGGATTTTTGTCTAATCAATTTACTTTTGTATGTTATTTTGTTCAAACATTCAGTTGGAACACTAAAGTTTATATTTTCAAATAATAACGGATTGTTTGGGGGCTTCTGCCTTGTGAATCTTCATCGGTGCCTAAATATCTAGAAACCGGTAGACACTAATAGGGTGGATAGGACCTTTAGAAGATTAATTGATGATTAAATAAGGATAAATTAATCGGACATGTCAACAAAAAAATAAGGTCTAAACAGACACTCAAACAGGACTTGATAGAAAATTTTCG
The DNA here is from genome assembly GCA_963921825.1 of Erodium maritimum. Taxonomy (NCBI): domain Eukaryota; kingdom Viridiplantae; phylum Streptophyta; class Magnoliopsida; order Geraniales; family Geraniaceae; genus Erodium; species Erodium maritimum. The sequence continues at coordinate 49,468,857 of OY997591.1, forward strand.
AACACTATCGGTGCCTCTTCTTAATCCTCCCCTATATTCCTTTCTCGAAGGTGTTTTGACTGTCCTCATTCCTTATTAGGTTGAGATCCCTATCAGAAGTGACACGGACACGATCTTGTGAAGATTAGAGATCAATCAAATCTCTACTATGTACGGCATGATGTACCTTTCCATATTAGCATTTAATCTCCTTCTATCAATAATGATTGAAATAAGTTGCACCATTTGCTTTCTTAGAATACTTTTGGATAGAGATGCATTTCATATTTGAGAAAGCGGGTATTGTATTGATGTACAACTAATTTTAAAGAAAAATGGATTTTAAAATCACATAGGTAAGCATATGAATTGCTAAACCTTCATGATTTACAAGGTATGTATACATGATCAAATATAATGTAAAAGTATTTTTTTTTTTTTGAGGAAATAATGTAAAAGTATTAGACGGGCCATTAGATGATCTTCAATGCGCTAATCGCTACTATGTAAGATGGTAGGATTTGACACGTAAATGTTATATGAATCGACTACTAAATATAAAAGAAGAGTTGTGGATTTTTGGCTTGGTGTGAATAGATGTTGCAATATTTAACTTGTACATATTGGATTCATGAAGGTTGATCATGATATATATTACTAACGTTATTAAAAAGGAATATGTATATTGTGGAGAACATAATTAAATGAATATATGTATGTCTTCGTTTATCAGCCAGAAGATCCATTGTGATTTGAGAAAAATATTGTCTAAATAATTCGAACCGTATATAAATACTTTAATATAAATCACCATAAAATATTGTCCGCATTGTACAAACTCTTCGAAGTATATAAAGATTCAATTGAAAGAAAAACATAAGTAACACTCTAGAGGAAAATATAGCTTCCCCAAGTTTAAAGAATAAAGAAGGAACATTAATAGGAAACCACAAAGTATGATTGCCAATGGATCTCTCTGTTTTCTATTATCGCAACCGTTTCGACCCTTTTTACAATTATAGATCTGGCTAATCGAAAGGGTTTCTTTTATTTATTTTATTTTATTTTATCTTTGCAGGATCAATGCTTAGTGAACAGTGAATCAGAGATTTTTCCAGGGACGGAACACCGATTCATGTATCGCCTCCCACTATTACTGTTGAAGTCCTTGGCCAGTTTTCGGAGCAAGAATTCCAGTATCACATTCTCAACCCCCGTCTTCCTTCCTTTCTTGTACAGTGTCTCAGTTTAGTGTTACCTTGCCTATATGGCGCCTCATCCAATACCGTCAGGGACGGTTATAGTATGAAAAGAATAACGAACAGTTTATGTTCTTTGTCTGTTCTTCGTGATTAGGGATTTATTCCTGACGCATTTAGATGTATTTGAAATCTAAATTAATGAAATTTATAACTTTGGATCAAAAAAATGATTGCTTATGAATAATATGCCACATGGGTCACAATAGTCAAATCCCAATTAGGGTTTCTATTAGAAGCAAAAGTGGCCATGCCATGGCTTCCTCTTAATCACTTTCCTTCTGATTAGTACCATTTCGGATCAATTGGTATGGACACACCCAAAACATTTCCTTTTCGTTTCTTGCGTGAAGCTCTGCTATGAGAGTGAGATCACTATTGGTGCAACTTTAGATGAGCCACAAGTTGTCCATAGACAAGTGCTTGTTGGTGTCACGCCTATCGATGATTTATAGGTCTTCGCCCTTTTATGTGTAGAAGATATTTCCAACCCGCAACAAATGAGGCAAGTGCTCATGTTGGGTTTCCACTATGAAGAGTACGAAACCACATCATCATCATCATCTTCCTATTTGGGTCACTCTCTTGTCCATGTTCGCAAGTTTTGATTCTACCCCTTTGCTTGTCTTTGTTTTAAGCTTTGGCCGAGGTTCTTTTGACAAGCCTATTAATTATACTTATATCACCGTGATCGTTACTAATGTAGGACATTTAACTAATCACTAATTATGCACATTCTGAGCTGATTGCATTTATGTGATCACGATATCTTTGTATATGAGCAAAGATGATAGAGAAACTTACAAATATTGATGTATTGATATATATGTCTAACTTATTATCCGTTCTTTTAGTGAAAGGTACGATATTTAATTAAAAAAAAATTGGAACACATAAGAAAACAACAACAGAGACACAGGTTATCCAAGGATAATCATGTAAACTAATCCTATAAACATAACTGAGGTATAGTCAACCTTCACAAAAGGGGCTAAACGCCCATAAACAGAAACATGAAAACTGGATGAGACAAAATAACCAATCATGCCTCGACCTGATGCAAGCATGGGAGCTGAATTACAGCTTAGTCCTCGGGAGAGGACTAAAGAGTCTGTAGAAAATACGTACCTCGATCATGGATCACAATGATCGGTGGATGAACCCATGTAGGGGTCAGTATGTTGTTCCTTCCCAACAACCTGTGTCCCTTATGGTGCCTTATTTATCTTGGCGAGGTTGTTTCCCAACCCTCACCTGATGTTCATATGACTCTCTGGTATCTCTTGTAGGGGGGGGGGGGTTCCCTCTTCTTGTCCAAGATCATATTCGACTCAATGGCCGACGAGAGAGAAGGAACAATCCTTTTCTTGGCCTTCCTTTAGGCTATCAGCTCATGAGGGCGTCCATGTGAGGTCTATGTGTTGCATGTCTTAGGTAACTGTAGGTCAGGAAGGACGTTGGTTTTTATGGACAACTACCTTTCTCAAGCAAAACCCCCATATGTCCCTCCCGTAGGTTGAGGGGAATAGATGGCGTGTGGATGCAAGAATGTGCTGGTGCATTAGACATGATGTGTGTTTCCACATATGCCCCTCTCAGTGGGAGGGAAAAGAAGTCTGGAAGGACCAGGATGATGATTGGCTCGGGGTCGCTTTTCAATCCTTATTTAAGTGATGGTCGAGGTTCGAGTTTCTTATTGCAGTTTGGGACATATTAAACAATTTTATGTCTGGCATTGGGTGTCACACTCATGTATTGCATGTCTCACTCGCCCGTAGTTTAAAAAAATAGGGGAAAAGGCTCATACATCAATGTGACCCGAGCATGGTCCAAGAATTCCTAAAAGTGGAGCACCATCGAATGGTGGAGGGTTTTGGTAATATCCATTACGAAATGAACCCTAACTTTTCGTCGCATTAGAAACCCCACTGGTCACAATGGACTTTCACACAAATAGCTAGTGTCTTGCCCATCGTAGTCCCTGTCATCTTTAGTCATGATCATCGGCGGGAGACCTTATACCTAGGCCCATAAGTGGATTCGATCTTAATGAGGCAGAGTCATTCCATGCAAACGGAGGTCGGCGATAATGAGAGAGAAAAGATCAAATCACCATGGATCTTTCCGTATAACCTTATCATTTGCTTCATGCAAAGAAAAATAGAACCCGTACAAATCCGGGGCCAAGTCCTTGACCATCAGACCCTCAGCCGAGGAGCCATATCCCTTAGTGATTACTTGTAGTATAATTTTCTGGATGTAGGACCAACTGGATAGGAGGAGGCCATCCATCCCGAAGAGTAAGGAGTCTTTGTCCACCAGAGTGTGCGATAGTTCAATGGCAACATCTTCATTCGGTATTGAATAACATGTACAAGCTCGTCCTGGATGTCGTCTAGTGATCGTTGGGGGGGGGGGGGGGGGGTGTCGTGACCAGAGACGACATAAGGGGCTACAACGATGGTGGGACCATTGTCACGCCCCAAATCCGGTTTTGACCGAACTCGAGACGTGAACCAAAGACAATAATTAAATAATAAATAAAAGAGATTTAATAATGCAAGTTCCATAAATATAAGTTTAAATAAAAACCAAGGTCAAGAGTCAACAGCTCTGCAAACTAAAACAAATACGACATAGTTTTGAACAAAAACAAAGGTACGTCTCTAACACGATAATACCTGGACCCTCAATCAACTACCGAGCTCTGAGACGTCCTACAACCTACTCAGCAACGAAACCTGTAAAACAACAGTAAACACGAAGGGGGTGAGCTTACGCTTAGAAGGAAAAAGTAGTAAAGTAAGGAACCCCCGTTTTAACAGATAAAACCAACTAGTACAATTATCCAACAGGCATTAAATAAGAAACGACAAATAAATTACAATAATTAAATAAGATAACGCTCAAGGAGATCAATAGAAATAATGCTCATTTACCAAGGAATCGATTAAAGAAACACACAAATACCGAAATACTGAATATCAGATCCCAAGACTCTGATCCGTACACTGATCGTACATCATATCAGATTCCTCCTCGATCCAGAGGAGACACGATCATCGGGGCTTCCGGAAACGTTCCCTAGGAACACATATCATCGGAAGTCCCGGAAATGTCCTCAAAGGACCATAGATCATCTGGGTGAACCAAGTAACATATCGTACCAGAAACGCACATCGGCCTAGATCTATTCCCGAAACTACTCCCTCGGGGTAAACAATCACACGTCATACCGGAAACGCACATCGGCCTGGACGTCTTCCCGGAAACGCACATCGGGGTACATAAACATATACCATACCGGAACCGCACATCAGACTAGGTATCTTCCCGGCATGTCCACTTCGGGGTGCACTCTCATATACCATACCGGAACTGCACATCGGACTAGGTATCCTCCCGGCATGTCCACCTCGGGGTACACACTCGAACCACACAATAGCATAACACGCGCAATACAGTCACACACAAAGTCAAACTAAGCTTACCATTACGACTTACCAACCACGTATCATCGGTCTATCATTCACCCGATCATGTCCTTAGGCACAATCAATTCACAATCAAACGTTCACTCAATCAATTCACAATCAAACGTTCACTCAATCAATCAATCATAACACGGATCAACCAGTTACATTACAATCATCATAACTTAATTAGTTTATTAAGACTCTTGTCTTATCCTAAGTACGGAACATGCATCGGCCTTAAGGGCGAACAATCATCAATAAATACAACACGCAAATCCTAAGGCTTGACTTGGCCATTCTACCAGCACGACAATTTCCCAAGATATTGAAAGTGGTTAACTAGTGAATCACATCCTATATGCAAACTAGGACCTTTCCGGTTATTATTATCCTATAGGCATAGTATTAATGTTCTTAAATTACCAGAGGAGTTTAGTACTTTTCCGTACCTCAAGAAGAACAAACAGCTATGTCTCCTAGCTGCTGACGTCCGGGCCTACCTCCGGTCTTCTCGGGTGAAGTCAAAGTCTGATTTTAACAGGTCGAATTGATAATCAGTCCCGGCACAGTCCAAAAGTCCTCTAATTTGTCAATTTAGTCCTTTAAGTTCTACATTTTAAATTATTTTAATTAATTAATTAATTAATCTGCCGACCCAAACCCGAGAACCGGACCCAAATCCGACCCGGTCCAGAATCCAGACCCGGCCTGACCCAGAACCGGCCCGAACCCGGCTCCAGACGCGACCCAGATCCGGCTCCAGACCCGACTCAGACCCGGTCCAGACCCGAATCTAGAAAACTGGGCCTGGCCCAAGGCATGTCCTGGCCCAAGGCCCGTCTCCTGGCCCAAGGCCCGTCTTCTGGTTCTGGTCTAGAAAAACCGTCCTGGCCCATGGCCCGTCTTCTGGCCCAAGCCGTCCTGGCTCAAGTCTAGCGCCCTCGAGGTTACTCCGGCGATGGTTCCGGCTTCGATAGGGAGGCGGACGGCGTCAGGGCAGCTCGGAGAAGGGACGGATGTGGCTGGGAGAGGCGTTAGGACTCCGGCGAGCTCGTGGTCGTGACGTCGGTGGCTGGAGAGCGACCCAACGCCCTCCGTCTCAGATCTGTCACGCCCCAAATCCGGTTTTGACCGGACTCGAGACGTGAACCAAAGACAATAATTAAATAATAAATAAAAGAGATTTAATAATGCAAGTTCCATAAATATAAGTTTAAATAAAAATCAAGGTCAAGAGTCAACAGCTTTGCAAACTAAAACAAATACGACATAGTTTTGAACAAAAACAAAGGTACGTCTCTAACACGATAACACCCGGACCCTTAATCAGCTACTGAGCTTTGAGACGTCCTACAACCTACTCAGCAACGAATCATGTAAAACAACAGTAAACACGAAGGGGGTGAGCTTACGCTCAGTAGGAAAAAGTAGTAAAGTAAGGAACCCCCGTTTTAACAGATAAAACCAACTAGTACAATTATCCAACATGCATTAAATGAGAAACAACAGATAAATTACAATAATTAAAGAAGATAACGCTCAAGGAGATCAATAGAAATAATGCTCATTTACCAAGGAATCGATTAAAGAAACACACAAATACCGAAATACTGAATATCAGATCTCAAGACTCTGATTCGTACACTGATCGTACATCATATCAGATTGCCCCTCGATCTAGAGGAGACACGATCATCGGGGCTTCCGGAAACGTTCCCTAGAAACACATATCATCGGAAGTCCCGGAAATGTCCTTAAAGGACCATAGATCATCTGGGTGAACCAAGTAACATATCGTACCAAAAACGCACATCGTCCTAGATATCTTCTCGGAATTACTCCCTCGGGGTAAACAATCACACGTCATACCGGAAACGCACATCGGCCTGGACGTCATCTCGGAAACGCACATCGGGGTACATAAACATATACCATACCGGAACCGCACATCGGACTAGGTATCTTCCCGGCATGTCCAACTTGGGGTGCACTCTCATATACCATGCCGGAACCGCACATCGGACTAGGTATCCTCCCAGCATGTCCACCTCAGGGTACACACTCGAACCACAAAATAGCATAACACGCGCAATACAGTCACACACAAAGTCAAACCAAGCTTACCATTACGACTTACCAACCATGTATCATCGGTCTATCATTCACCCGATCATGTCCTTAGGCACAATCAATTCACAATCAAACGTTCACTCAATCAATCAATCATAGCACAAATCAACCAATTACATTACAATCATCATAACTCAATTAGTTTATTAAGACTCTTATCTTATCCTAAGTACGGAACATGCATCGGCCTTAAGGGCAAACAATCATCAATAAATACAATCAACACGCAAATCCTAAGGCTCGACTTGGCCATTCTACCATCACGGCAATTTCCCAAGATATTGAAAGCGGTTAACTAGTGAATCACATCCTACATGCATACTAGACTCTTCCGGTTATTAATATAATTGAAAAACGTTTATTCTAGTGAATCACATCCTATATGCAAACTAGGACATTTCCGGTTATTATTATCCTATAGGTATACTATTAATGTTCTTAAACTACCAGAGGAGTTTAGTACTTTTCCCTACCTCAAGAAGAACAAACAGCTACGTCTCCTAGCTGCTGACGTCCGGGCCTACCTCCGGTCTTCTCGGGCGAAGTCAAAGTCTGATTTTAACAGGTCAAATTGATAATCAGTCCCGGCACAGTCCAAAAGTCCTCTAATTTGTCAATTTAGTCCTTTAAGTTCTCCATTTTAAATTATTTTAATTAATTAATTAATTAATTAATCTGCCGACCTAGCTCCGACCCGAATCCGAGAACCGGACCCAAATCCGACCCGGTCCAGAATCCAGACCCGGCCTGACCCAAAACCGGCCCGAACCCGGCTCCAGCCCCGACCCAGATCCGGCTCCAGACCCGACTCAACCCCGGTCCAGACCCGACTCAGAAACCTGGGCTTGTCCCAAGGCCTGTCCTGGCCCAAGGCCCGTCTCCTGGCCCAAGGCTGTGACGTCGGTGGCTAGAGAGCGACCCAACGGTGAGTTTGGAGGAAAAATTTGTATGCATACCGAGGGAGTAGGGGTTAACGAGACTGCATTTTAATGAAGGGTTTATGGGGGCGGTACAATCGGACACCGTGCGAGTCTAGGGGGTGAGGGAGGCATCCCGACATGGAACACTATGAGAGCATTGGTGTTCATGATATCGAGGAAGACAACGGGAGGGAAATTAAAGTTTAGTTGTGGTGAAGAAAGTGAACAGGACATCGAGACTAGTCTATCAGTACCCGAGGATGAAGCTATCGGTACTACCATTTCTATCACGAGACCCGAGAAAGAAGCCATCAACATCATTCCTATCTTGAGACTAGCATCAAGGACAAGGTTAGGAACTAGAGCCTTACGTGAAGATTTCAAAAATCAAATGGAGAGTCTAATCATACTCATAGAGCAAGGGGAACTCCAAGAAGATGTGGTCACCAAGACAAAGCAAGAAGACATTCAAGATCAGTTTAAAACTTCAATGAATCTATTTCTGTCCGTCCTTCAAGGATTTAAAGACACCCCCTTGTTCATCATTTCCAAAGACAACTCAACCACTTAATTCATTCAAGGGAGATTGATAGCCAATGTATGTATTTGAATTCAGATCATTAATTATCTATTTATTTGCTGTTTTGAAGGAATTTCAACCTTAGGTTTATCAAGAGTCATTTAGTTATTAATTAGAGTCTCTTGTGATTAATTTTTGACCCTAAAAGGTCACCAACTATTGGACTATATATAAAGTCCATTCTCATTATGTATTCACGGAGTTTTTATGAAATAAAATTGAGAGTTTTCTTCTACAAAGAACCATACGCATTTCAATCTTCATGTGTGTGAATGCCTGAAGTTTGAGAGTTCCGACTTATCAAAAAAAATTCATAATCTGTGTGTTGTCATTCATTCCACCTTCTATCTTCCTAGTTACTTAGATTCTTAAAAAAAAAGTGTTGTACGGACAGTTGAAGCAATCTCTATCTTATATTCCATCTTCATCCATTGGTTCCTTAGAGAGTGTTGTACGACCAGCTAAGGTTCTCCACCCTATCATTATTATCATATGTAACATACCAACAAGGTTATATCTCATCCTACCACCACGTTCAAGTATTAGAAAGAGACTTACATTTTAGGTTTTACGGCCCGAGGCACCCGTTTAGGCGTAGGATCTCATGAGAGGGGCGAGCCGATGGAATCGTAGGTGGTGATTGGGCAGTGGAAAAGGTCATAGATGAGGGGTAGATCGGAGAGGTGCAGTTAGGTGTAGTCCTGGTATCCCGTCTCGTTTTGGAGAATTCAGTAGTGGGACATAGGGGCATCACTAATGGTAGAGTGACATATTGTAGTAGAGTGGGACTATTGGTCAATAGCGGCAAGAGATGAGTGGCAGACATCATTGGTGGTGTTGGAGTCGTGAAGAAAGAAGGCGTCGTAAGGTCACGGGAGGAGAACTAGTTAAGCTCTAAGGTTTTTGGAATAATATAACATGATTTTTATTTTATGATTGGTTAGCATGAAATTTAGATTTTTATGAATAAAAGTTGTGAAATATTATTATATCTTAGAGTTAAACGATACATTATAGTGCATTAGGGAGGGCCTCTAACCACTGAAGAACAACCATTGAACGAGCTTCACGTGTGAGCTAGTGAGAAGCTCTGTTCGCAGTTCTTTTTACAAATTGAAGGGTAATCCCCTCGTTATGAGAAATCATAAGAAGGATATCTCGGATGATGGTGCCACCCGGAGAGGCGGGGGCATCTGAGCGAATGATGAAAGGGCTCGCTCCTAGACTATTCGTATTTCGAAGTGTTGTCACTAGGGCGCACGCTTCGACCATAATCGAGGCCCAGCATCCTGGTAGGAGACCATTAGCTACCAGACGAACCATCCCACCTACATCCGGGGCTATCAGGCTCCAAGCTGATTGATTAGTTTCCTAGAAAACCGCACCATCTACATTGATGACCGTGTTTCCTTGAGGTGGTCGAATTCAGTTAGCAGGCTACACTAGGGGATGCAGTCGAGTCTGTATATTAGCAGCATTCGCGTCACGCCATGCCGTGAGATGGGCCTTAGCTACAGATATCACCCTAAGTGCAACCGGTGTTGTCCCCCCCCCCCCCCCCCCCCCTCCCAATTTTAACTCATTACGATCCTTCCATATTTATTAAAAGACAGATAGAATACCAACAACCTTGTCTCTCGGACAAGTAGTGCCAATGTCCTCCCACCACTGTACAAATCCAACTGTGGGATTATATGGGGTAGCCCTCCAAGTTGGGCCCAACACGTCTTCGCAAAATCACACTCCAAGAATAGATGGTCTATAGGTTCGGGGGCTCTCCCACATATATCACAAGTTGGTATAATAGGAACATATCGCCTATTGAGATTTATGGATACTTGCAACATATTTGTAAGGCATCTCCATAAAAAGATCCTAATGCGTGGTGGCACATCGATATTTCACAGTGACGTCCAAGCCACCATTACTGTATTTTGACGCGCCACGTGTTGCTTTTGGCCAAGATAGTATAGCCAGCTTTCATGGTGTATAACCCATTCCGTTCAGATGCCCAATACCAGGTGTCCTTTGTCCGTAAGGTAGATAGTGGTACCTGGAGGATCTGATCCCTCTCTTCTAAGTCAAACAATTTTGATTTTAAAGCTTCATCCCAGCACCGAGACCCTAGAACCATTAAGCCTGCAACTAGGCCCCGTTCCAAGGAAGGGCGGGTGGAGGTTATCTCTGGATTGGGGCCTAAGAGCCATGGAGTCCCTCTGATCAGTGTATCCCGGCCGTCCCCTATGGTAATGCGAAGTCCCTGTCGGATCAGAATTTGTGTGGAAAAGATGCTAGCACATGTGAAACTAGGATTGACTCCTATGTTAGCCTCGAGGAAGCATGTAGTTGGGAAATAATGGGCTTTCAACACCCGGTCCATAAGTGATTGAGGCCTATGAATCAAGATCCACGCCTGCTTCCCTAGTAGAGTTATATTAACATCTTTCAAGTGCAGAACGCCATGCCGCCCGCCTCCTTAGGCATGCACATCTTATCCCGGTCCTGCCATATAATTTTTTAATTCAACTTACCCCCCCCCCTACCCCCACCAGAATCGGACTAGAGCTATGTGGATCTGGGTGACTATCCTTTGAGGTACACGAACTACGAACATGACATAAACCGGGAGGGATGTAAGAACTGAACGGTTCATAACCTCTCTACTTGTAGGGGATAGAAGCTTCTCGTCCCATGAGCGAATATGCTTGATAACACGGTCCCCCAAAATAAGCCATCCCCGCATTTCTATTTCTCCCTGTCATATTCCAGACCCCGAGATACATCGATGTGGCTGACGTCTCTACAATAACTAGGATCTAGCAGCAATCCTACTTAACAACTGCAGTTGTGTTCTTACTAAAGAGGACTGAGGAATTCAGGAGATTAAGTACCTGACTGGAGAGCTGCACAAACAGGCCGAGGATATCCCTAATGTGACCGGCCTCCTCCGAGGTAGCTCTACAAAATATGTAGCAATCATCGACGAAAAACATATGAGAAGTTTTTGGGGCTCCTCTCGCAACACGAATGCCTCTAATGCGGCCCTTGTCTTGAGCTTGCTGCAATAAGAAAGACATGCCCTCCATGCATAGGAGGAGTAGATACGGGGATAGGGTGTCCCCTTGGCGGAGACCATGGGAAGGGGTAAATTTTGGAGTTTCTTGCCCCTAGATGAAATTGTATTCTGAACCGATTTCATGCAGTAGGAGACTAGCTCAATTCATTCTGGGGAAAAGCCTAATCGGTTCATGATACTCAATAGATAATATCTTTTCCATTCTATCATAAGCTTTACTCATATCAAGTTTTAGTGCCATAAATCCCATATTACTTTGTCGCTTCCTACGAAGAAAGTGTATGACTTCTAAAGCAACAAGTACATTATCCTAAATATACCAACCTGGTATAAAGCCCACTAGGTCTCAAAGATGACATTCCGCAGGAGCGGATGCAACCAATTAGCCAAGACCTTATGAAAGAATGAGAAAGACCATATTACAAAGAGCAATCGGACATAGATCCGTGACCACATCTGGTCCGGCTTCTTGGGGATTAGAAAGATGGATGTGTCGTTCAACGCTTGGTCAAATCCCCTTGTTTCCAATACCTCCTTAATAAAACGAATCACCTCTTCCGTTACCATCGGCCAGTAATGCTGATAAAATCTCGGGTTCAGGCCATCTGGCATTGGGGATTTATCAAGGCCCATTTGGAACACCACAGTTTTAACTTCGGAGGCTAAGCCTGGAGACAAGAGATCTATATTATTATCTGTCATAATTTGCCGATGTAGGTGAATGGGAAAATCCCTAAGGTCCGATGGACTACTTAGGAAAAGTTGACCAAAATAATCCAAAATCAGCTCCCTCATGCTTGTATCACGTGAATAGGTCACCTTTAGAATTCTTCAAAGCCACTACAACATTAATCTATCGTCGATAAGAGCAAGCAGCCTGAAAATACTTCGTATTTCGATCCCCTTCAACCAACCAATGCTGCTTTGACCGTTGTCTCTAGAACGCCTCTTGCTCCCCAAGGGCCCGTTTGTATTGAATTTGTATGGACTCCCGCTGGTGTGCCCTAGCCTTATCTGTCCTTCCATTCAACTTCGCGATATGAAGTTGACACCATTTAATATGGTTAACGTTCTTCCTAAAGTGGTGACGTCCCCAGTCATTCAGAGTGGTCCCTACCTTACAGATCACCTCTACAAAAGGATTTGACGGACGTTTATCCCAATGCTACTAATTCACCCGTCTGCATTTCGGGTCATGTATCCATTGCGACTGAAATATGAATTTTGGAACTCCCCGGCGGGGCATCTTACGGGCTAGGGATAGGAGGACGAGCTAGTGGTCTGAGGTTTTCGTACCAGTGTTACAGAAATCTAGATCGGGGAGAGAGTAGTAATATTGGCTAGAAATTAAAGCTCTGTCCAGGCGAGATTGAACCCTTCAGTCGTGATTCCAACCCCTAAACCAAGTGAACTAGTGGTCGGTCATCGGAATATCGACCAAGTTCAACTCATCAAACATGGAGCAGAAGTCCTCTATAAGGCTCACAGGGTACATGCCTCCACCTATAGTTTCAACCGGGTTAAGGATTCCATTGAAGTCCCTTATCAGAATCCAACCATGTCTAATGTCTATGCTCCCGGTGAGCTTCTCCGTAGATACCTATCAATCTTAAGTCCGTATGACCAGGTTCCAAGACCTCCACATCAATATAGTGCGTGCCAAACATCCGAGACACCACCTTAATCCTTGGGACCCAAAATAATACTAGTCCACGCTGGGTATTCAAGAACGGAACGTAGAGAAAATCATGGAAACCCAATGAACGAGAGAGCATCGCGTACTTTTGATCTGAGAGCAAGGTTTCCGAGAGAAACACTAAGTGTGGCCGATGGTCCCGTAGTATGTGGCACATGTGTTGTTTATGTAGTCGGGATCCTATAACTTGGCAATTCCACTCCAGTACGCGAATACCCGGCTTTTCAGGCAGCGTCGGGAGAACCCCTGATCCTGGATCCCAATTTCGATGCGAAGGGGGTATATGCGGTGTTCGAAGCAGGGAATTTAGGGTGAGGGTTCGGATTCTCCGTGAATGAAGATGAGATGGTGGAGAATGGGGAGATGGTGCTGATCGGCAAGGAGGTTGGAATTAGAGTCTCATAGGGGGATCTGGGACTGCCGGAGAAACATAAGGACTCACCAGAAAAGGGGAGAAAACAATGACGTTCCTTTAGGAGGGGATATCCTCCAATCCGGGACTAGACGAGGGAGGGGCAAGGGGTACTGGAGGACTACGCACCGGAGGCGGAGAAAGATGACCGGAACTGAGTCGGGAGGAAGGTAGGCAGCGAGGCTGTAATGGAAGGCGATGCAAAATGTCGGAAACCCTAGCAGAATGGTTCATTAGTATTATTGAATTGTTGACTTAAATTTAGATTTATTAGTGTTAACAGAATAAAATAATTATACTTTACTTATATAATTTTTTGTTGAGTTAGTTCTATACTATGATAAGATACAAACTCAAATATCAAGATTTTCCCCAAAACTAATACCTATATTAACTGTACTCTCTTTGGAGTTGAAAACCTACCCTAGCCCTAGCCTATTTTTTCGCTATGGAGCTTTCGTCTGTCGCTGCTGCTGCGCCGCCTGGGCCTGTCAGATTTGTCGTCCCCGTGTTCGCCTTTCCCATCCAGTTGACCTCGCAGACCACGTCTGGTGCGGGGTTTAACTACGGGTGGGAGTGGCTGGCTTTTCCCCAGCCCTCAGCGCCTCTTCCCTCCCCCGACCATCTTGTGGTTCAGGCGCCTCCTCATCTGACCGCCAAGCCTCCTCGCCCTTTTCCCGTCGGTCTCGCCTGAAATACCCCATCCGTCTGGTCTACAACTCCGACCACCGCCGCCACCCTCTGCTTATCTCCCATATCTCTCGCCCCAACATCATCTGTCGGGGGCTCGGTGACCCGGTTTCGGATTCACTGGGATCGCCGGGGTTCTTTGTTCCGCGTGGATCGCCCCCTAATCCCCCCGATGATAATTTTTGTCGGCAACATTGGGAGCGTCGGAGTTGGGTGCGGCGAGTCTCGATGACTTCGGCTTCAAGTTACAGGTCCTTTCCATGTGGGCCAAACCCTAGCCCACCTCTCAGGGCCCACCACCAGCAAGTCCTCGCTCTGGTGACTAGGATGCCTGCCGCCCAATTTATGGTTCCATCTCAGCCAGTACTGATGCGGCCTCAGTCTCCTCGCCTTTCGGTGGGGGCGCCTCGGGACATTACAGAGTTTTTGGTTGCCGTCTCGTTCACGTCGGTAAAGGCTCGAACTTGGGGTTGGACTCGTGATCGTGTTGGGGTGAGGAGGAGCATGGTGGAGACTTCTTCCCTTTGGGTTTCCCGTTGCTTGGTGCGGAGGAGGACGAGGGAATGGTTACCGGGAGCCGATCGGGGGACCAGTGACCCTATGCCCCGAGGGGAGACTGCTCTGGATCCTGCTATGGATACGGTTCGGAGACCGAGTATGTTGGTTCCTTCACTCCGTTACTCTCAGAGCCATCCTCCGGCGTACTGTCAGGGTCAGGTGCGATATGTACCGGTGGGAGGACCTCGCCCTCGCCGGCGTAGTCAGCAACTAGTGACTATGGATGGAATATGCACTGACCGCGACGGATCACTGGGGGAAACAACACTGCGGCCGTTGACATTGGACTCGCTACCTAACACTATGTTATCTCGACATGGGGGAGCCGGCATAACACTGGACCCGTTACCTAATCCGGGTCCCCGACTGTTGGTTTTTGTGCCCTAGGCCAATCGTGATTATGGACGACATTATCATTTCATTAATACACCGGCACTACTATTATCATTTGTGAAATGTTAATAGTGTGAATGATACTCTTTCTTAAGATCGTCGGGTTGAGGACCTGACAGTAAAACTCTTAGAAGTAATAGAGTATTATTCACTTGATCCCTGGTCTTACTGATATACTAAGACTAGTATGATGTTGGCTGATGATCACGTTTTACTGATCATACATATTGGATATGAAGTCAAATCATAATTGTCATTTAGGGAAATGGCATTGGATGACCCACTATGAGAATACTACATAGGAACTGTCATGAGCATTTCTCAGTACCGTAATATAACTTAAGTCCTCTGACCTTATAGTCATCATGATTTCTACATAGGTGGCTGTGTGCTTTGACACAGTTAAACGTTGTCTTTAACCGGGCAATTATAAAGGCTGTGATTGGGTGCATAAGTGTCTATGTGAGAGATATGGTTGACTGATAAGGGATCTGCCACTCATATAAATATGAGAGATATCGTTTGGGCCCCTTGATAAGTGGGACTGCAGTTTGGGTAGTCATAATGCCTTGCTAGAGGCCAACTATGACATGTGGACGAAACGAGGATTTCGGGCCCACTGCCAACACGTGTTATGAGCCTACAGGGTCGCACACAACAACGAGCCCAAAATCGAATTGGACTTATGAAGTCCCTCAAGTGAATAAAATAATATATTATATTCGATAAAATATTTATTTATTCATTTAATCGTTTTTCGAATTAGCAATATAATAAAGATTATGTTGGGCAATTAAAATGCAAAAATGACTCTTGAATTTGAGAAATTCAAAGAGGGTATTTTAGCATGAGCACTACTCCTAAAATGAGACACTTGTCATAAAAGAAAGTCCAAGAGTTGGACTTGCTTGAAATGACTTAGTGGAGTCATGTTTAGGAATAGTAAGCATGCAAAACCTAAGTGAGACACTTGTCCAAGTTGGAAGTCCAAGTGTTGGGTTTTTCCAAATAAAATAAGTGTGGTCATGTTGGGTTATATATGCATGCAAGAGAGAGAAGAAAAATCAGATTTTTCATTGTGTTGAGAATGGTTCTCAAAGGGTAGAAAGAGAAACGAGTTAGAGAGAAAGAGAGGAAGAAGTGTTCTTCCTTTGTGCTAGCACACAAGCGATTTGGGATATCTTGTTGGTATGGATACCGGTAGAGGACGGATCCTTTTGGAAACGTCTCAACTCACACTTAATCCATCAAACCTATTTGCTTCGAGTGTTCTTGGTTTGCAAGAAGAAGAGAAAAATCTGCCCAAATTTTTCTGCCCAGATTCTGTCCGACCAGCCACTGTAAAGAGCTCGATCGGAGGTTCATCCGAGGTCCGATCTTGCTGATTTTTGAAGTGCACGTTCTAGACATATTGGTCTTCAATCTGACAGGAGGGATTTTGATTCCAATGGTTCGTTGCTGAGATATATGATCTGCAAGTTGGTCCCTGTCTCGAACCAAGCTGAAAAATTGGAAGAGGTAATCTCTCCTTTAATTTTTGTTTGTCGGTTTACTCGGAATTACATGGATCCTGAGGATATTCTATGGAAAAATTTTATTTTCCGCTGTGCTTTGCTCCCTAGAATTCCAACAGTGGTATCAGAGCCTCTTGTAATTCGTTTAAACCGACCATGCATGCTTGGTTGTTGTATGAGTTTTCGTGTTTAAGAGGTTTTTGTTGTTGCATGTTGATGCATGTTTGATTGTAGGCTGAATTTTCATGATTTAGGAATGTTGGATAATAGGATTATAAAACATGTGTTATAGTTGTGAACTATGATTATGCAAATTAGTTTTTCTAATGGGGTGCACGGTTATGAACCGTGAAAATAATCTATTGAGAATGGATAATTGATTTCATAATGTGATTATGAAATGTTGAAGGTGCTAGTAGCACGCATGCATGAGTACTAGTAGCATATTTTGCAAGTGCTAGTAGCATGCATGCATAAGTGCTAGTATCATCCTAGTTCAAGTGATGATAGCATCCTTTTGGGGGCACTAATACTTTGTAATACTATGTTATGAACATATGGTTTAATTCACAATATGATTGTGATTTGTTAATGGAATTGTGGTTATTCGAGTTGTTTTAAAACAAGTTCGAATATCATAAAATCCAATGGTTGGATTAATTCCAATGAGGATTTTCTTTGGCAATTCAAATGCCTTAGTGAAAAATTCTCCGAACCCCTTCACCCCGTTAGAGGCGCTACAATTATCATTAAATAAATTGTTTACTTTAAGGTGTGTTGCTTGATGCATGGTGCATAGCATAGCCCATCCCGACCAATTTTGCTTGCTTTAATTTTATTTGGGTTTGTAATTTAAATACGACCTGCGTGTCGTTATTTTTATTGTAATAAGTTCTTTGTAACAAGAGAAGCCCAAGACGGTGTTTTTCAAGAGAAGCAATTTTGAAGGAAGGTCGAAAAGAAAAGTGGGAGGTGGAACTCAAAGACGGATGTTCAAGATGAAGAGTTCTCTTGAAGGCTTGTTTTTGTTTCATCCCTAGGATTGACCTTTAGTCTTCATATGGGCTTATGAAGACCAACTTAGTAATGGGCTATGCTATGACACGTTTACTTTTATGCTTATGCATGGTATTGCATGACTTATTTATTGTTAAAGTGCTTAGACCGTTTGTATGTGATACAACGGACCTTTTGTATATGATACAATAAGGAAAAATCAACCCTAAACTAAATATTAAGTCGGTGAGATGCCTTCCATATTTGTCCACCTATCGAAGCTTAGATCTATGTGTAGGTTATGCCTACGCGTGGTGCAAATAGTTCTCTAAGTTAGATAGGATGGATTAAGCACTTATCCAACCTTAGAACGTTGTGGGTAGGTTATGCCTACGCGTAGTGCACACAATTGTCTAAGATTGGATGGATCAAACTTTAAATTGCTATGTGTAGGTTATGCCTACGCGTGGTGCACATAGTCGTTTCAAGTTTGATGGCAAGGAGTGAACTTTAGGCTGTTATGTGTAGGTTACGCCTACGATGTGGTGCATATAGTAATCGAGGTTTCATATCCGGATATGTTTGTACTTTTCTAGGTTATCAAAAAGGTTTTGGGCCTAGGGCATCAGATAGAATTTGTGCCAACACATATGATGTGTTTATTCTATCCAAGAGTTGCATAGTGATGCAATTGGTAAAGAGTTACCTACCTAATTAGTATCGCTTGGGGCGATTAAGCCCACGCTTACTCCAAGTGGTATTCAATATGGATCTTGGCTTTTAATGTATCATGAAGATACAACAAAGGGTTGATTGTTTTATATCCGTATTAATGACTTTGCATACCTATCTGTTGTAGATCATGTCTTCAAACAATTCACATAATTTATCGATACGATCGATCCTTGAGAAGGATAAGCTCAATGGGACAAATTTTCTGGATTGGGCCAGAAACCTGAGAATTGTTCTCAGGCAGGAAAGAAAAGAGTATATCCTAGATGAGCCAGTTCCTGAGGAACCAGCCTCGAATGCTTCGAAATCCATTAGAGATGGTTGGACCAAGCATTTTAGTGACTCTGTTGATGTCACTTGTATAATGCTTGGTTCCATGGAGGCTGATCTCCAGAAGCAAATGATGGAGGAGGATGCGTATGACATGATGGTTCAACTCAAGGAAATGTTCCAAGAGAAGGCTAGGATTGAAAGGTTCAATACTGTCAAGAACCTCATGTCATGCAAGATGCCTGCTGGGAAGGGTGTTAGCCCTCATGTGCTTAAGATGAAGGGTTTCATTGAGCATCTTGAGAGACTCGGTTTCAAGTTAGAACCGGAGTTGGCTATAGATATTCTCCTCCAGTCACTTCCTGATGAATTTCATGGTTTCATTATGAACTTCTATATGCATAACATGGTCAAGACCATCTCAGAGTTGCATGGGATGCTTCAAACTGCTGAGAAGAACATCCAAGGTAATACCAAGGATGTTCTGATGGTGAAGAGATGAACCGAGTACAAAAGGAAAGGGGTAGGGAAAGGAAAGGGTCTTGTGGCTCCTATGGGTTTAAGGCCCATGTCAAAGCCAAGGCTCGAGTACACTCAATTTCCAGCCCCAAAAGACTCGGTTTGCCATTACTGCAATGAGGTTGGTCATTGGAAGAGGAACTGCAAGAAATATAAAGATGATCTGAAGAAGAACAAGGGTAGTGTACCCAACTCATCAGGTATTCATGTTATAGAAATAAATGCATCTACTTTTTGATTCTTGGATATTGGATATTGGATCTGAATCCCACATTTATATAAATGTGCAGGGACTCAAGAGTAAGAGGGCATTGAAGGAAGGCGTGGTGGACCTACGAGTTGGGGATGACCATGGAGTCATTGCCTTAGCTGTGGGGACATACGAGTTGGCCTTGCCTAGTGGGAGTGTTGGTTTTTGAGCCCTAGGCCAATCGTGATTATGGACGGCATTATCATTTCATTAATACATCGGCACTACTATTATCAATTGTGAAATGTTAATAGTGTGAATGATACTCTTTGTTAAGATCGTCGGGTTGAGGACCTGATAGTAAAACTCTTAGAAGTAATAGAGTATTATTCACTTGATCCCTGGTCTTACTGATATACTAAGACTAGTATGATGTTG
The DNA here is from genome assembly GCA_963921825.1 of Erodium maritimum. NCBI lineage: Eukaryota > Viridiplantae > Streptophyta > Magnoliopsida > Geraniales > Geraniaceae > Erodium > Erodium maritimum. The sequence continues at coordinate 49,488,685 of OY997591.1, forward strand.
GCTGATGATCACGTTTTACTGATCATACATATTGGATATGAAGTCAAATCATAGATGTCATTTAGGGAAATGACATTGGATGACCCACTATGAGAATACTACATAGGAACTGTCATGAGCCTTTCTCCGTACCGTAATATGACTTAAGTCCTCTGACCTTATAGTCATCATGATTTCTACATAGGTGGCTGTGTGCTTTGACACAGTTAAACGTTGTCTTTAACCGGGCAATTATAAAGGCTGTGATTGGGTGCATAAGTGTCTATGTGAGAGATATGGTTGACTGATAAGGGATCTGCCACTCATATAAATATGAGAGATATCGTTTGGGCCCCTTGATAAGTGGGACTGCAGTTTGGGTAGTCATAATGCCTTGCTAGAGGCCAACTATGACATGTGGACGAAACGAGGATTTCGGGCCCACTGCCAACACGTGTTATGAGCCTACAGGGTTGCACATAACAACGAGCCCAAAATCGAATTGGACTTATGAAGTCCCTCAAGTGAATAAAATAATATATTATATTCGATCTAATATTTATTTATTCATTTAACTCGTTTTTCGAATTAGCAATATAATAAAGATTATGTTGGGCAATTAAAATGCAAAAATGACTCTTGAATTTGTGAAATTCAATGAGGGTACTGTTGCATGAGCACTACTCCTAAAATGAGACACTTGTCATAAAAGAAAGTCCAAGAGTTGGACTTGCTTGAAATGACTTAGTGGAGTCATGTTTAGGAATTGTAAGCATGCAAAACCTAAGTGAGACACTTGTCCAAGTTGGAAGTCCAAGTGTTGGGTTTTTCCAAATAAAATAAGTGTGGTCATGTTGGGTTATATATGCATGTAAGAGAGAAGAAAAATCAGATTTTTCATTGTGTTGAGAATGGTTCTCAAAGGGTAGAGAGAGAAACGAGTTAGAGAGAAAGAGAGGAAGAAGTGTTCTTCCTTTGTGCTAGCACACAAGCGATTTGGGATATCTTGTTGGTGTGGATACCGGTAGAGGACGGATCCTTTTGGAAACGTCTCAACTCACACTTAATCCATCAAACCTATTTGCTTCGAGTGTTCTTGGTTTGCAAGAAGAAGAGAAAAATCTGCCCAAATTTTTCTGCCCAGATTCTGTCCGACCAGCCACTGTAAAGAGCTCGATCGGAGGTTCATCCGAGGTCCGATCTTGCTGATTTTTGGAGTTCACGTTCTACACATATTGGTCTTCAATATGACCGGAGGGATTTTGATTCCAACGGTTCGTTGCTGAGATATACAATCTGCAAGTTGGTCCGTGTCTCGAACCAAACTGAAAAATTGGAAGAGGTAATCTCTCCTTTAATTTTTTTTGTCGGTTTACTCGGAATTACATGGATCTTGAGGCTATTCTAGGGAAAATTTTTATTTTCCGCTGTGCTTTGCTCCCTAGAATTCCAACACCGGCTTCCCAACCGGGAATTTGGCTTGTCGCCCGCGATAGGCCGTCCTGGGGGGGTCCCCTCCCTCCCTCCCGGGTTCTGTTGCACACAGGAAGGCCTGGGGGTTATGAATTGATCAGCTCTATGCTGATTCTATTGCTACTCCTCGGTCGTCCCAGATTGGAGGGTTTAGAGGTAGATGACGCGCACACCCACAAGCGCGACTTGTTAAAGTTTCAGTGCCAGTGTTTCGGGCGGGCGGAGCTGTTGGAGGTCTGAGGAGGGCTGCGTCTGGCGCTACGCTGGACGACTTACCACATGCAGGGAAGAAGCCCCGCCGGGAGAGATGAGGCATCAACAGAGCATCGGGGACTGACCCTGAGAGGGGTCCCTAGACGATGCTTTGCCTCCCACCATCACCATTACCGTCGAGGTCCCTCAGGATCTCAGGTACCCCGCTCTCTCTCTCTTCGTCATCTTTCTTTGCCCAAGTGACATCAAAATACCGTTTGTGATGGTTCAGATATTAAAAGACTCAGTGAACCATTGTTCGTTAAATACTGACCTTCTGGTGGTTGGGGAATCTGTCACTCGGGGCACGATAATGTAATCGATTTCGAGTAATACATTTGCACCGTTCGATCAAAAATAAAATAATACCCATATTATTTCATATGATTCTCAAATCTCAGTTTTTCTTTCAAATGGGCTATGTAGTCTTTCTCAAAAAGCTTCACTTTCCTCCTAATGGGCTCTTAAACTATTAGCTTAATAACCATATCCAACATATTGTCATAGGCTTCTTCTTGGGCTTTTAGCGTGGAACGTAGAGCATCCACGTCAAGAGGGGCAGAACCTTGGGCCCTGAGGCAGAACCCTCTGCTGACTGGGCAGGGTTCAGGGTTCTGCCCCCCTAAAAAAAGTGCACTGCACATCAGAGGGCCTTGTATGGAGGGGCTTGATTTTCAGAATTGCTGAATGTGTAATTAATTAAGCTTTTAACTGAATTGTTAACGTTATTTTTAAATCGACAATTACTAAATAAAATAGAAATAAAATTTCATTAATAGAAATAAAAATTCATTAAAATAAAATGCAAATTAAAAAAAATACATAACTTAGAAAAAAGACATAAAAAAATACATAACTAAAAACAAAGGAATTATCAATCGTCCAAATCGTCGGAGTTGTAAGTCCCGTCCGACCGATTCCATAAGTGCTCCATTAGGTCTTCTTGAAGTTGCCGATGAGTTGCATCGTTGATGACACTAACTCGCGCTTGGAGTTCCTGGTGGTACGACAAGGGCATGGATCGGTTCCATGGTTGAGGTGGTGCGAAACCCTGAGGTAATTCCGGCGGGGGCTCAAAAAATAAATCGCTATCCCCTGCTTCATAGCGATCACGTTCGTCCTCCACGATCATGTTATGTAGAATGATACAACAATGCATCATATCAGACAAAGTCTCTTTATCCCAGATCCGAGCGGGGCTTGACATTATGTGCCACCGTGCTTGGAGGACTCCAAATGCCCGTTCAATATCTTTCCGGACACTTTCTTGGCATTTGGCAAACAACTTCTATTTGCGGGAATAGGGATGGCGAATCGACTTGACGAACCGACCCCATTGAGGGTAAATGTCGTCAACTAAATAATACGGCTTGTTGTAGCGATGCCCGTTAATCTTGAAATCCACGGTCATGTCCCGACCACGGAAAACTTCCTCGAATAGGTGGCCGGCGTTGAGGACGTTAATATCGTTGTTCGAGCCACTCATACCAAAAAACGCATGCCAAATCCACGTATCCCGGGACGCAACCGCTTCCAACATAATTGTTGGATTCCCGTGATCGCCACGTTCATGCGATCCTTGCAATGCGACTGGGCAATTCTTCCACTCCCAATGCATGCAGTCAAGACTGCCAATCATACCGGGGAAGCCTCGGCTATTGCCCGACTCAAGTAATCGCGTCATGTCCGCCACATTCGGCTTCCGCATGTATTCCTCGTAGAAAACCCCAATAACGGCTTTACAGAAACGTTGAACACATTTGAGTATAGTACTTTCCCCCATACGTAGTATGTCGTCCAATGAATCGGCAGAGCACCCATATGCTAGCATTCGTATCGCGGCGGTGCATTTCTGGTGCTTTGATAACCCCAACCGCCGTGCAGCGTCATGGCCCTGAACAAAGTACCTGTCGTGAGACGCAACCGCTTCCATAACCCGTAAAAATAATGGTCTGGACATACGAAAACGCCGCCTAAACAATTCGGGGCCATAGATAGGGCTCTCGACAAAATAATCCCTCATCAGGTCGGCGTGGCCTTGCTCACGCCTTCTGTCAATCTCTATTCGGGAACCTTCTCCTGCTTCGAGCCGTCGCCTCATTCTATCGAATTCTGGCATTGCTCTATGTATTTGTCTCTGGGTTCTACGCCGGAGTCCTCGCTCCCAAGCACGAAGTTCGGCTTCGACCTCACGGCGTTTGGCCCGCAGCTCCTCCCTTGTTTGACGTTCTTCGTCGGACATTTTTTTTCGAGAGTTAGAAATGAAAGGTAGATAATTGGAGATGAAATGTGGAGTAGAAAATTTAGAAATTGTGTTGTGGATTTGATGAAATGGGTGAGAGGTATTTATAGTTGGGGGAAAATAATTTGTTTTGATATTTTGTATTAAAAAAAAAGAAGAAGTAGCCGTTTCAGACCGTTGCTGGTAGCAACGGTCATTTTTTTTTTGGGTTGGACACGTGTCACGGGTTTAGTGGGCAATAGAGAGGCAGAGGGGCAACGAGGCAGAAACAGGCCTCGCGCCCCTCTGCCCCGAACCCCTCCTCTTCTCCCCCACGCCCCCACCCCTCATGCCTCGCACCAAACCCCCTTCACACCAGTGCGAACCCCGAACCCCCTCCTTCAGCTCCTGCCCCTGCCTCGCTCGCAAGGTTCGCCTTGATGTGGATGCTCTTAGGGGTAAATAAAGAAACCTCCAAACTAGAAAAAAAATCAATGTATCCTTTCAATTCATAATCGAAAACAGACAACAGTTTATTTGTTGGTTATTTTTTGCCAAACCAGTTTCATGTACATTTTTTTGTATATATTTTTTTTATAATCGAATATTGATGGAAAACACAACTTTAGATTTTGTAATGCTAAAAGAAACTCCAGCGATGCTCGCCCCTAATAAAACCCTTTGTCCAGACAAGAAAAGTTACACGGTGGGGTATTAGAATTTCAATCTCGTATCAGCATGCATTGCTTGTAAGTTAGGTTCTAAAAGTCGTTAGGCGCTAGTCGGACGGTTAGGGCTATTTAGGGATTAATCGGAGATTAACTCAATTAATCATAAACTAATTGGGTCGGCCAACAAAAAAATGGGGCCTACACGGACGCCTAGACGAGGCCTAGTCGGGATTTTTAGTACACTGCTCGTAAGAAAAACAAGAGAAGGAGCCATTTTGAGCGTGAGCCCAAATGAAATATTGTTCTTGGGCCAAACTCTTTCGTTTTATCAGGAAAGGCCCATTTTCATGATTATCAGACCAAAAGTAAAATCAGTGGGCTTGTCCCCATTTCAAGTGGTGAGTCATTCACCATTATCATTCATCCACGGCGAGACCCTTTACTTGACCAAGTTCGTTGTAACTTCCACAGACGACGAACGATTCTCCGCGACACGCGTTGTCTCAACAATCCAACGCCAGATCTAGAGCGTGTTATCAACATCACCACGGCTGTGGTAGAGCGTGGCCTCCACTTGTCTTCTCCCGCGTGAGACCTGTCTTCCCTTTCGCCTTCTGCACGTGCAACTGAGATTCCCTCCCACAATTTATCGCGACAATTTTATGGCACGTATCGTGTATGTGCCGTAACCGTATCGTATGTCTCAAGCTTCCGACCCAATCATAAGTCGACACGTCTGCACAGTAGCCGAAATAGAGTGCGTACGTTTTAATCGGGAGAAGAAATAAGATACTAGTAATTGAGCTTTTCTCGATTTCGCAAAACGCCGACCGACCATTCCCATCTACATACTACATCTTTTAAAAACACCTGTGTCTTTGTTTTCTTCAAATTACCATTTTGCCCTCTACAGTCATCATCTATCAATTACCAGACAAATTACAACCGCACAGATATGCTCAACGTGTGCATCTCCTTTTTTATTACTAGATTTTTTAGAACTTTATTTTAATGTGCAGTACTGTGGAGAAATAAATCAAAACTTTAGAGGTAATGTAAAGAATATTTCACGCCAAACGCTCTCTAAACCCTAGCTTTGATAGCCCTCTCTTTCTAGCCGTAAAAGTACGATCATAGCTATGGTTGTGGCTTTTGTCATGGTCTTGCTCCTCTCTACCGCGCACGATCTCTGCTCCCGATTTATGTCCGGCACCACGGTATTGGCTCCCCTCCGCTACCAACATCGTGTCTCCGGCTTATGTCCGGCTCCTCTCTCCCGCCACAGGGCCGGCCTCCTCCCTGACCTCCTCCACATCCCCTACATCCTCCGGGATATCTGAAGTTGCTACAGTCGCCGCCTCGAAAGTCCCTGCCTCCGTCTCTACAACCGCCACACCCTCCTCCCTCGCCTCCACCACCGTACCCTCTACCCACAGGCCCCGGTCTGTCCTTCACTTCTAACTATCACAGGTTCGGTTTTACAGCAGAAGAAGAGCGTCGCCCTCGGGCGACCCAACGACAGGCCCTACCTTGAACAATATTTCGTCAGTCGTCTTTACTTTTCTGTTTCTTAGGATTTTGTTGTTAGTTCAATATTGTTTTAGTTTTGATTTATCTTAGGTATTTCAATATTGTTCTAGTTCAGTTGATTTGATTGTCAGTTGTAGGTCATTTTTATGGCAATTCAACAGAACGTCTTAGACGTTCTTCAATAGATAGGGTCCCGTCACGGCTATCAGACATATACTAACTCTCTTAAAAGAATATATTGCACGTTTACCCAAAAAAATCAAAACTTTAGGATCTAAATTTGTATTTTTTTTGTTTTCACATACATATATGTTTTTCATTGACATTTAAAATTGGAAATTATTTTCACAAAAAAGCTAGGCTAGAGATGTGCCCATTGAATGAGGGCCATTTCCGTAATTTTCCAATGGAAACATCGATCATAATCACGTGTTTGGGGATAGGATCGTATTTTTGGCCCTTTTAAAACACACATTTGTATTAAAATATTGCATTTTTCAAACCCCACCACCATCAACGACCTTTCTCCTTTAAGGTGCATATAAGACCTCACCTACACGCCATTACCCATTTCTACCGGATCATCAAACCAGACACTTTCTCTCTCAATTTGAATCATATTCTCTCGCACCCATCAAGCTTCTTTTTTTCCCTTCTCAATCTGTAAGTAAAAATCACTTATTTTTTCGCTTTGCCCTTTCATTTTACTTCTTCTTATGGAATCGTCATAGCTTCCATTGTTGTAGATTGAAATAAAAGAGAAAAACGTAAGGCACCCAAATACTTAGATCTCATATATTCTCTGTTTTATCAAGTTTTCAAGATTAACAGGGTGTTTTGGGTTGCTTATATTATACCCATTTCTCAATTTTAGCTATATATATAGATATATTTGGCTTAGTTAGATCGTTGAAGATTAAGACTTTGATTGTTGTCTATATATATGTCAATGATGAGTCCCAGCACTTGTATAGGTTTTTCTGCCATGAAACCCTGCTGTCGGGTTCTGATTAGCTTTAGGGGCTCTTCAATATTTGGGTTTTCACCACCCAAATCTCACAACCATACCCATTTGGGTAATTTGTCGAAATCACGGTCAAAATTGATCCACCATTGCCGGTACCATAGGTGTAGTTCACAGGTTTTAGGGTGTATACGTGCAAGTGATTTGAATCGGAGGGGTTTTTGTGGCTCCGATTCGAGTTGGGGGAGATCTAGGGCTTTTAGAACTTGTTGTCGTGTCAATCACAGAAATGGTAGGTTTGTTAGAGTGATACCCCAGGTAGCTTCAGATTATAGGAATCATTCTACATCTTTTGAAGGTCAAGCTAATCAGAAGAGCTTTGAGGGCTTTTACATTCAAGGCGGTTTGAATGTGAAGCCTTTGCTGGTAGAGAAAATTGAATCAGGCCCTGATGTAGCTAATGAGTCATGTGTAAATATCAATGATTTAAAAGATTTGAGTAATGACCCAAAAGTTGAGAGAGAGGTGTCTGAGATTGAAAAGGAAGCGTGGAAGTTGCTTCGAGGAGCAGTTGTTAATTACTATGGGGATCCAGTGGGCACCGTTGCTGCTTGTGATCCAGCAGACAAGCAACCACTGAATTATGATCAGGTCTTCATTCGTGATTTTGTCCCGTCTGCACTAGCTTTTCTGCTTAATGGGGAAGGAGAGATTGTGAAGAATTTCCTTCTTCATACACTGCGCTTACAGGTATTTATTTTTTGATATTACCATCTTCCTTAATTGTTATGCATCTTATATATGAGCTTTATCATTTTCGTGGCTCACTTGCTTATCTGTATATCCTGTTAAGGTTGCTTCTCTATTGGTAACAACAAGCTATACATGATATTAGCACTAACTATGTGGGTTTGTGAGCTTCGCCTGTTATTTAGCACTGAAATTTTGTTTTGCCTTTGTGTCTTAGAGCTGGGAGAAGACTGTTGACTGTTATAGTCCTGGGCAGGGGCTAATGCCAGCAAGTTTCAAAGTTAAAAGTGTACCACTTGATGGAGGCAATGGCGCATTTGAGGAAACTTTAGATCCTGACTTTGGTGAATCAGCCATTGGGCGTGTTGCACCTGTTGATTCTGGTACTGTGACATAGTTTTTGGTTGTATCTTGTATGACAATTATTTGAAATTGCAGTGTGATTTATAATACATTGGCTAATTTTCAGGTTTGTGGTGGATAATCTTATTGAGAGCATATGGAAAGATCACGGGGGACTATTCATTGCAAGAGAGGGTTGATGTACAGACTGGCATTCGACTCATTCTTAATCTTTGTTTGACCGATGGGTTCGACATGTTTCCTACTCTCTTAGTCGCTGACGGCTCCTGTATGATTGATAGACGAATGGGAATTCATGGGCACCCACTTGAAATTGAAGTAAGTTCAATGTGCTCATCTTTGTATTCTAACCCTTAATCGCTTGGCCCATATACACTCATCTTAAGCATGCAATTCTTCCTGTACGTGCATATATATACTCCTATTGAAACCCATTCATTTGACTTGGATATGAAAATCAATTGAATAAATTGTTATTTTCTTGTGTCGAGGCTTTCTGAGACATAATCAAATAAATGATTGGGTTAATTGTAGAAAGCTATAGCGTACTATACATCTTTCTGCATTACTATCCCCAACTTTGAACTTTTTGATTCAACTACCTAAACTTTCAAAAACCTACACAGAGCCCTTTTCGCCAAAAATGACAAAAAACCCTTGACCCTAATCTGAAAAAGTACCGTTTTCCCATTTTTAGTAGTTTTATAGTTTGAAAAGTCTTTTTACATCTACTCAACTGTTTTCTACATTTAATCAAAATGTTCCTGGTGGTTATGAAGTCTTTTTTTGAGATTAGGGTCAAGGGCATTTCCATTATTTTCTGACGGAAAAGATCTGTGTTATTTTTTTTTAAAGTTTAGCTGTGTAGATGTAAAGATTAAAGTTGAGGATAATTATGGCAAAAAGCGTATAGTAGTACACTATAGTTATCTGTATGTGCAAATAACCCTACATGATTCTTGTCTGTGGTTTATTTATAGTTTTCCTAACTTATCTGGTATTGCAGGCCTTATTCTATTCGGCTTTGCGCTGCTCCCGTGAGATACTCATTGTCAATGATGGCACCATAAAATTGGTAACAGCAGTCAATAAACGACTCAGTGCCCTCTCATTTCACATGAGAGAGTACTACTGGGCGGATTTGAAGAAAATCAATGAGATTTATCGGTACAAGACAGAGGAGTACTCCACTGATGCCGTCAACAAGTTCAATATCTATCCTGATCAAATTCCTTCGTGGCTAGTTGACTGGATTCCCGACGAAGGAGGTTATTTTATTGGTAATCTACAACCAGCTCATATGGACTTCAGGTTCTTCACTCTTGGAAACCTTTGGGCAGTTGTTTCTTCTTTGGGAACCCAGAAACAGAATGAGGGTATTCTGAATCTGATTGAGGCCAAATGGGACGATCTTGTGTCTCAAATGCCTCTTAAGATCTGTTACCCTTCTTTGGACCACGAGGAATGGCGGATCATCACGGGAAGTGATCCAAAGAACACGTAAGCCTCTTTAAGTTCAATGTTCTTTGTTTTGTACGTTTTAAGCAAAATCGTGTTTATAGATAGTATACCGATTTTAACCTTTCCTTGGTTTGCTTGTAGTCCTTGGTCTTATCACAATGGAGGATCTTGGCCGACACTCCTATGGCAGGTATGGATGACATTTGTGTTCTAGTTGATAGTTTCTTAGAGGAGTACAAAGTTTCAAGGTCAAAATCGTCATTTTGAAACAAATATACTAAGTTCAAGGCATTTTTTTGCCATTATCAAAGAAGGCTATGATTTGCAAAAACTGAAAAGTATGGGGCACTTTTTTTTTTGGTAACTATCCCCTTCTTAAATACTCAGAAATATCTATTGTTTTTGTTCCATTACTTTTATAAGCTTTAACCAATTACTGACCTAATCAGAGTTTTTGTGTGTGTTTAAAGTTTAGGACCAAATTAGCACATTCATGGTAGTGTAGAGCATTTTCCATGTGGAGTTTAAAAGAACCTATTTCCCATCAGTTTGGCATTTATCATTTTTTTTTGTACCATTATGATTGATCGGCTCTCAATGTTAATTTTCCAGTTCACATTGGCGTGTATGAAGATGGGAAAGCCAGAATTAGCAGAAAAGGCCGTTGCATTAGCAGAGAAGAGGCTTTCGGTTGACCAATGGCCTGAATATTATGACACACAAACAGGAAGGTTTATTGGTAAGCAATCTCGGTTGCATCAAACGTGGACTATTGCCGGCTTTCTTACCTCGAAGATGCTCTTAAAAAACCCGGACATGGCGTCATTGCTCTACTGGGAGGAGGACTACGAGCTCCTTCAGACTTGTGTTTGCGCCCTTGGAAAAAGTGGCCACAACAAGTGCTCCCGCAAATCTTAGCTTCACTGGTTCATAACTAGTACCGATTCTTTTACAAGTAATTTCCTTCATACTGCCTAGTTTGGAATAAATAAGGACTCGAAGCTTAGGGATTTAGCTTATGTCGGGTTGAGGACCCTTGATTTGAGAACATTTATTTGAGAAGGCTTTGTTTTTGAAGAGCCTCTTAACATATTTGTATATGATGAACAACTGTGGTGTTTTAAATTAACATTGTTGTACCTATGAATGAAAATCTTATCTTTGTCTTGGATTTTTGGAGAAATTCAAAGACAATGTTCGTTGGATGGGTTGTCTTTACATAAGAGCAACTTCAACGCAACGGTTTGATCAGCGTCCCGCGAACTGAACCACAATTTTGTGGTTTGCGGGTCGCGGGTCGATGTGTTGTGAAGCATCGATTTTGCGACCCGCGAAACACAAAATTGTGGTTCGCCTTGCGACATGCGCACCCGGATTATAGGTCGCGGGTCGCGCGAACCAATTCGCGCGCCAGCCATTCTTGTTACGACACGTGTCCTTCCAAAATTATTTTAAATGCATTAAATCAGATTTAACTAACTAAGATTATCCCCAAATTAAAGTACAAATAGATAATTTTACACTAATAAGTATTAGGCAACATTTAAAATTGACCCAATATTTTTCTATTAAAATGTAAAACTCGTCATTGTCCGTTTCCGAAGGAATGTTATTTTTTACCCAACATTTAATTATTATATTGTGTTAATATTATTTCTAATTAATTTATGGTATTATTAATTGTTTTTCAAATTTAGTTCAATTTCATTTAATATTTAATGTTTTAATGAAATTAGCAAAATATCAATTCAGCATCCACTCACAATCCAGGCCCTTATCTGGTTTGTACCACTGTAGAGCACATATTATTTCAGGGCCTACAAACTACTATTTTGCACAATCAGTATACGGTTTGATCATCCAAACCTCTCATCCGGTTTGATGCGTTGTACATGCTCTAAGTATTGTTGATATCATATCCAGCTCAAACATTAGTATTGTATACATCCAACCCCAAAACTATAGACTATAATTAGTAGGTAAAATTCAACTAACATATTAACTAGGGAAAATTTCAATATAATACCATGTCAAACATTTATTTTCAGTATAATACCCTGGCAAATATTTTTTGCACTTTCATACCCAAACCAAACATTTAATAACAGTTTCATATCCAGTCGTTAATTTTCTGTTAGTTTTGGATGGAAAACAGTCATGTGCGAAGCACATAGCCCTATATTTTTATAAAATGACAAAAATGCCATTAACCCTATTCGTCTTTGTTGTAATCAAGCTTCCACGAACAAATCGAACCATTTCGAGGACCGAGAAGATGTCGAGCAGTTATCAAGAGCCATCAAGTCAACATAGATCTGCATTCACCCTTCCTAGATTTCGTGATGTCCATATTGATGATGCTGAAGTGATGAATTAATTGATGAGTCCATAGATATGAAGATAGTGAAAGAAGGTTTCAATGGATGTTCTATGAATGGGTTTTAATAGAAAATTAACGGCAGGATATGAAATTGTTATTAAATGTATGAAAGTAAAAAAAAATTGCTAGGGTATTATACAAAAAGTAAATATTTGGTAGGGTATTATATTGAAAAATTTCCTATTAACTAGTTTCTAAAACCACCTTTTTTTCTAATGTACCATGAGAGACACTTGAACAAATGTAAACATGTATATGAAAGGAATTAAACCCTAATTTCTGTCCCGAAGAACGATGAACAATAAAAGACGATAAAAGAAATAACACCAGAGATTTATACTGGTTCACTCCTAGAATAAGAGCTACGTCCAGTTGCCGTCTGTAAAGCCTGATTCACTATAATCTCCAATGGAGTTTGAATAAAACACTCAAACTCACTCTCTATGTCTCTCACGCACAGCACCCTGTACCCTTTTTTGTTTCTGATTTTGCTACATATATATACACGACACTACAAGCCTTTATATATAGGCAATAGATGACAAAAAAGGAAACCCTAATAGGCTTCAACGCCTATGTATTGTGTGCAACACAATATAGAGAAAAGAGTGGGCCCACAAGCCCATGTGATGGATTAGGCTTCACGCCTAACAATCTCCCACTTGAAGACTAATCTCGATCACCTGTCTTAAAGCATTTACAAGCGGCGGCTCGACTCTTCACTCGGCTAAGCCCACTGAAGCTGCACACAACTTCAGCTTCTCATTTGGCACGACCTTCGTAAACATGTCTGCAGGATTCTCATTTCCTACGATCTTCTCGAGAACTAACATCTCATTCTCCAAAGCCTCTATGATGAAGTGATAACGAAGCTGTATATGTTTTGTTCGTGCATGGTACGTCAGGTTCTTCACCAAGTGAATGGCGCTCTGGCTGTCGTAGTGAAGAACACTACCCTCCTGATTATACCCCAGCTCCTGTAGAAAAGACTGAAGACAAATCATCTCCTTCGTAGCCTCTGTCACGGCCACATACTCAGCCTCGCAGCTAGAAACAGTAACAATCTTCTGCAACCTTGGAACCTAACTGATTGCAGTACCTCCGAATGTATAGACATAACCGGACGTACTCTTTCCACTATCGATGCAACCACCGTAGTCTGCATCAACGAATCCTTCAAGTCCCGAATCGGACTTCCTGAAGCACAGTGCCGTACTTGAGCTTCCTTTAAGGTACCTAAAAATCCACTTCATGGCTTCCTAGTGTTGTTTTCCCGGATCACTTATGAAACGGCTCACAACTCCCACTGTATGTGCAATGTCCGGTCTCGTGTATACCATAGCATACATAAGACTTCCGATAGCTGAAGCGTATGGAATCTTATCCATGTACGCCTTATCCTCTTATGTCACGGGCGAGTCGCCTTTAGACAACCGAAAGTGATTGCCTAGAGGAGTTCCAATAGACTTGGCATCGTCTATGTTGAACCTTTTCATGACCTTCTTCACATAATCTTCTTGTGATAGTTTCAACCCTTCTTTGCTTTGTGTAATCCTCATCCCGAGGATTTGCTTTGCAACCCCGAGATCCTTCATCTCGAACTCCTTCGACAACCTCTTCTTTAACTTCTCAATCTTTGTAAGATCTGCTCTTGCTATTAACATGTCATCAACATATAGCAGTAATATCAAATACGAGTTACCAAGTCTCTTGAAGTAGCAGCAATGATCTGCCTCAGACATCCTGAACTCGGCTTTCTTCATGAAGCTGTTGAACTTCGTATACCACTTCCTTGGAGCTTGCTTTAAACCGAACAAACTCTTTTGGAGCTTGTCCACCATCTTTTCCTGGCCTTTGACCTCGAAACCCTCTGGTTGACTCATGTAGATCTCTTCTTCTAACTCACTGTGAAGGAAAGCAGTCATCACATCCATCTGTTGAAGGTGTAGATCTTCTTTTGCCACTAACCCAAGAACTGTTCGAATAGTCACCAGCTTAACAACTGGGGAGAAAATCTTGGTGTAAGCAATGCCTTCCTTTTGCTGAAAGCCTTTGACAACCAACCGCGCTTTATAGCGCTTGCTTCCATCGTGCTCTTCTTTAATCCGATAGACCCACTTGTTTTGCAACGCTTTCTTGTCAGCTGGAAGTTCATCTAGCTTCCATGTTCGGTTTGACAACAATGAGTCCATCTCATCCTTCATTGCCAGCTCCCACTTGCTCGATTCCTCAACATTCCTTGCTTCATCATAGCATGCAGGCTCACATATGTCGGTAAGTAGGATGAAGTCTCACGACGGCGAGAACCTCTGCATCGACCTTCTTATCCGAGAAGATCGGCGTACGGCAGAAGGTCGGAGTTTGTTCTTTGACTTCCGGGTCGCTATCTTCCTGAATCTCTTCTTGAACTTCGTGTTCCCCTTCTTACAACATATCTCGCTCTGGTTCGTGTGTAGGAATCTCTCTCAAGTCAACCATAGCTAATTTTGCATTCTCGGACTCTTGACTCTCTGGAGTCTGTTGCAGCTTGTCTTTATAGAACACCTATTCATTAAAGATGACATCCCTGCTTCTGATGATCTTTCGGTTTTGATCGTCCCAAAAACGATAACCAAACTCGGAATCACCATAGCCAATAAAACAACACTTCTTAGATTTTGCATCAAGTTTACTTCTAGAAGTGGCATCAATATGAACATAAGACAAACAACCAAATACTTTCAGAAAAGAAAAGTTTACCTATTTTCTTCTCCAGACCTCTTTTGGAATTATGAAATTCAAAGGAACGGATGGTCCTCGACTGATCAGATACGCCGCGGTGTTAACCGCATCAGCCCAAAACGTCTTTGGTAGCCCAGAATGTAGTCTCATGCTTCTTGCACGCTCATTCAGCGTCCGATTTATCCTTTCCGCTACTCCGTTTTGCTGAGGTGTCTTTGGAATGGTTTTCACCATCTTGATCCCGTTCTGAGCACAATATTTCCTGAAGGGACCATCAATGTGCTCTCCACCGTTATCTTACTTTAGACTATTTATCTTCAGGTTTGTCTCGTTTTCAACAAAGCTTTCAGGTCTTGAAAACATTGAACACATCAAGCTTGAGGTTCATAAAGTACACCCATACCTTTCTGGTTGAGTCGTCTATGAACGTCATATAATAGTGTGACCCTCCAAGGGAAGCTACCGGGGCTGGTCCCCATACATCGGTGTGAACCAATGCCAATTTCTCCGTCTTCAGCTCTCTTCCTCCGGTTGAGAAACTCACTCTCTTGTGTTTCCCAAGCACACAACTCTCACACAAATGATGATTCACCGATTTCAACTCTGAAATCTTTCTCACCTTAACGAGAATCTTCATACATTTCTCGCTCATATGCACAAGTCGTTGATGCCACAACTCGGTCTTTTGGGTATAGTCAACAACAGCTGCTGAGTCAGGGCAACTTGTCGTCATGTAGAGGGTGCCGGTTTTCTGACCACGAGAAACCACCATTGCACCCTTTGCCACTTTCCACTTACCTTGGCCAAAGGTAATGTTGTTCCCTTCATCATCAAGTTGAACAACGGAAATCAGATTCCGTTTCAGCTTCGGCACATGTCTCACCTTCTTTATCTTCCACGTGCGCCCGTTCGACATCTTCAAGATGATGTCTCCTTGACCGACAATGGGTAGAGGCAAGCCATCGGCTAAATAGACCTTTCCAAGATCCCCATCAACATAATTCTCCATTGCTTCCTGACTCGGGGCGGACACTCTCGAATCGAGTACCCAATTGTCGATCAGACTGTCGACAGGCAGTAGCAACGTATCCTTGCAGTTTCCAACTGCCGCTGCATTTCTCCATGACAGATTCTTTTGGGCAATCCGTCCATGTGATCAATGCGTCACCAATCTCATAAGTGGTCGCATTAACTGCATTTGCCAAATTTTCTCTCTTGGAAGCCTTGCAATTCTTCTTCACGTGACCTATCATTCCACAATTCCCGCACTCCACTGTTCTTCCAAATCTGGACGGGCTTGTACAATTTCTCGACTTTGACATGTCCTTGTTCTTATTAAACCTTCTCCCTGTTCCTCTGCCCATGTGCTCCATATTCAAGGCAGAATTGGAAGAGCTCTCGCCTACATCGGTCCTTCTAACTTCCTCAGCCAGAACACGATCTCCGACATTTGTGAATTTTAATTTTGCATTCCCAACAGAATTACTTACCGCTGCCCTCATTGGCTCCCAACTCGGTAGTAGAGACACCAACAAAATTAGGGCACGAACTTCGTCATCAAAATCAATTTCCACATATGACAATTGATTAATAATCGTATTGAAATCATTCATATGTGCATCCACAGTTCCACTTTCTTCCATTCTCAAATAAAAAAGCTTTTTCATAAGAAACACCTTGTTATTTGTAGAAGGTTTCTCGTACATGTAGAACATGACCTTCATCATGCCTGCAATGGTCGTCTTCTTCGTCACGTTGTGTGCGCCGTTCTTCGACAAGGTTAATCACACAACCCCCAGAACTTGTCGATCCAGAAGAGCCCACTCAGCATCATCCATCTTTTCCAGCTTCCCCGTTAGAGACACATGTAGCTTTTTACCGTACATGTAATCTTCCATTTTCATTTTCCAGAACGCAAAATCAGTACCATCGAATCTCCTGATACCGTGAGCAGAACCATCATCGCCAACTATCGTCTTCCCAATCGCGAACAAACAACCCAGTGCTCTGATACTAGTTGAGAGAAATTAAACCCTAATTCATGTCCCCGAAGAACGATGAACAATAAAAGACGATAAAAGAAATAACACCAGAGATTTATACTGGTTCACTCCCAGAATAGGAGCTACGTCCAGTTACCGCCTGTAAAGCCTGATTCACTGTAATCTCCAAAAGAGTTTGAATACAACACTCAAACTCACCTCTCTTTGTCTCTCACGCACAACACCTTGTACCCCTTTTTGTTTCTGATTTTGCTATATATATAGGGTTGGTATCAGGTACAAACCACCCTTTATTGTGCAAACTACGAACTCACCAGGTGCTGAAACGTGGGCGAGCGCGCAGCTGGTGCGCGCGCACAGTGCTGACACGTGGTGCGCATAGTGCTAATAGTTTGGGCGCACAGTGCTAATAGTTTGGGCGCACAGTGCTAATAGTTTGGCACTGTGCTAAACTATTAGCACTGTGCGCCCAAACTATTAGCATTGTGCGCGCGCGTGGTCAACACGCTCACACGCGCGGGCTGAGGCGCGCGCGAAGCGGCCACGTATCAACATTGCGCGCGCTCTGCTGACGTCACTTTGACCGCATCCTGTGGCTTAGATTGGTTCGTAGTTTGCACAATAAGGATGGTTTTTACTGGATAGCTACCCTATATATATATATATAGGGACGCTATCAGGTGCGAACCACCTGTAATATGCGAACTTGCGAACTGCATCAGAACCGTCTATCTATCAGCAGCGCGCGCGAAAGCGCGCGAATTGGAACCAATTTTGGGCCATGCGCCTCTTCTCAGGGGAAAAAATGGAATTTACCATTTTTAATTACGCGCGCGGCCCAGATTCTCTCGCAAAACAGAATAATTATATCCGCAATCTAAGCCTGTTCTTCTGAGATTTTAATTTAGACCAAATTCTCGTAAATAAAAATAAACACAATGCTTGTCGTTTTAAACTTGGAAAAAATTAAAAAATTCTGATTCTCAAACAAATTCTTCAATATATGCAAAAAATAATAGCAGTATAATAATAAAAAAATATGTCTGCTTTCCTTGCCTATCATTTGACCTCTTTAGTGTAACTGCAAACAATTTGTTCTTTATCCGCAAACGGATATATCAATATCAGCAAACAGATTTCATTTTGGTTTAGTTGGGCTAGATTCCATTATATTCTCAAACAATAAAAAATAAAACCTCAAAAAACACCCTATGTACGCTCCTCTTTTGTTCAACCTATGTTACGAAGGAAAATTTTTTTCTTGGTATTCTGTCAACTTTCGCAAACTGGGATTCCTCTATTCGCAAACGACATTAACTGTATCCTCATAAAACAATTCTGCAAACTAAATATCAAAAACGGATTTGTCCTCTTTAGCTTATCCGCAAACGATTTGTTAGTCATCCGCAGAAGATTATATCGTTATCCGCAAACGAGAAAAACTGTATCCTCATATAAGATACAGATGAAACAATTAAAGATTAAACTTGTTTAGGGACCCACCAATCAAACTAAACCCTACATTTTTCCTGTATATACAGAAAAACTGTGCAAACAAAACATAAACTCAACATCAACTCTTAGCAAACCTCAACTCTCTCCCAATTATAAACCATGGATGCTTGCAACACCGAGAAGGGTAAGAGCACTAACATCGATCTTCTAACAAAGGAAGAGCTGCTGAAGAGGGGAGATGCCATATTCGCAAAATACAACGTTCTTCTCAATGTTGAGAAGGTCACAATGAAGCACAAGAACTTAAAGGTGATGATGCTGGAGGCAAAACTTGATATCGATCTTCTTGTGGTTGAGACCGCCAAAATCGCCGATAACGACATGTCATGTGACTGCATAACTATAACCAAAGACCTCTTGTCCAGAGTGACAGAAGTTAACAGGGCATTGGATCGTGCTATAGGTATGTTATAGTTGGGTACCAAAGCGTCAATGAACGACCTAGAAGAAGATGTCTTTCTTCTACTCTTTTTTGTATGGTGCTCTTTTGTTCAACCTGTGTTATGAATGAAAAGATTTCCGATAAATGTCATTTCCTCTATTTAGCTTTTCTGCAAACGATTTATTCTTCATCCGCAAACTATTATGTCGATATCCGCAAAAGGCTTTCATTTTGGTTTACTTTTTTGCAAACTGGAATGATTATATACGCAAACTGGGGTTCTTGTATTTGCAAACGAAAACAACTGTATCCACAAACCAAAAATAAGCTTAAACATGATTGATTTCATATGTTGAAATATTTACTTTCCATAAAAAAGAAAATTAAAAAACTACAGTAATTAAGCATCATCATCATCATCATCATCCCAGAAATCTTCTTCATCTTCAACAACTCCTTCCTCAGGATCCTCCCCATATGGGTCTATGTTGTCTTCTTCTTCCTCTTCTCCCTCTTGCTCTTCTTCATCATCCTCTGCATGGACATCTTCTTCATCATCATCCAGCCAATCTTCATCAACATAACAACTGTCTTCATCATCATCCTCTGCGGGAGCAGGTGCGGTTGGAGGTTCTTCTTTTTCTGGTTCAAACTCTGCATCTCCTTCCTCCTCATTCCCCTCTTCATCCTCTTCATCTTCTTCCTCATTCTCCTCTTCTTCTTCATCTTCTTCCTCATTGTCCTCTTCATCTTCATCTTCATCCGGCGGTGATTCATAATCAGGATCCCTCGGTTGAGGAATGTCGTACTCATTGATGAGAGGGTCATCATCATCATCAGAGGAGGAGGAGGAGGAGGAGGAGGAGGAGGAAGGATTCAGCCCGCGCCTCTTTGAACAGACGTCGTCGTCGTCATCATCACTACTGAAGATTAGTGATGGTGGAGACTTGCATTCGAAAGATTGCCATTTGTCTCCATCACTGTTAGAATACAGAATAGATGGAGACTTGAGAGATGATGACATGGCTACCTACTACGATAGGGATGATGAGAAAATAGTTGATTTGTGTTTAAATATAAAGATATCAAAAGGGTATCAGAAAATTTGGGGAAATGGAACGACGTCATTAATTTGGGAAGCTTTTCGTTTGGCGCGAAGAGATTTTTGTAATGATGACAGAAGATATTGAAATGAAAGGGCGAAATGAAAGGGCGGTTGTAGTTAGATCAAAAATGAAACGACGGTTGCGTGTATTCAGATCAAAAATTAATATCATGATTACCTTACTTTTTACTGCATGCTTGACACGTGTTCTAACACGTTGAATTTCGGAAATTAATATTCTGAAAATACAAAATTCTAGTTTGCGGAAATAATCATTCTGTTTTACGTAAAATGGTTTACCAGTTTGCGGAAATGAGAATGATGTTTTGCGAATAATGGACATTCTATTTGCAAAAATGTGCTTTCACCACATTACGTGCGTGCTTGGCACGTGTCCCACCAAATACTCTAAATCAATACCCCTATAAATATACCCCCTCTATCACCGATAAAAAAAATATTCACACTCACATCTCTTCTGAATTATTAGATCATACATACGAAAATGGTATCATCATCAAAAAAACTCAAAATGGAAGTTCTAGACAAAGAATATCATGGGTCCGTGCGTGAGCTTCGACATCTGAAGATGTCTATCATCAAGTCCCATTTGATGATAGCACATGACATGGTGGTCAATCTGATGGCTGAATTGTATGAAGAAGACATATCCCACGCGGATGAAGAACACAAGGAGTGCGTGAAGAGCATGAGGAAGACACTCCAGTTGTATAAGACTATAATTGGAAGCGTTGTACAAGAGGGCATCTAAGGGATTGCATGAACTTTCCCTTCTGTTTTGATGTCTTCTGTGTTGGCTTTTGGTTCTTCTGTTTGATGTCGTTATTTTTGTTGTTCTTCCTGACTACAAATGAATCAATGAAAAGCTTTTTGTTTAAGTAAATATGCACAAAATTTTACACAATATATTACACTATACTATCTATTTTGCAAAATGTATACAATAGTCCCGCAAACAAGATACATTGTTTTCTCAAACTCATAAAGCCATTAACGCAAACATCATATTTCGTTCTTCTTTAATATTTGAGAAAATATTTCGTGTGGTTCCGCAAAGAAGATACCTTGTATTCTCAAACTCGTAAAGTCACAAACGCAAACATCATATTTAGTTCTTGTTTAATATTTGAGAAAATATTTCGTGTGGCTCGAGAGAGATTTACCAAAGATACTGATCAGACACTGGTGAGGTTTGGAAATGACGCGTGTCAAGACACAATTGTATACTGCAAAGAGCCAGTGATTTTTGTTTTGAGGATAATTTTATAATTGTTTGAGAATTTAATACATAAGAAATACAAATCGTTAGTCTTGGATAAAACACTTAATATTCTTACCTTAAAAAGTAACTACCCACTAACCCCATTACTTTGTCCAAGATTACAATAATACCCCCTAGGACCATTGCTATAAATACCACTACTGAGTAACTACTTTCACACATCTTTCACTCTTCAACTCAAAAAAAGCAACAAAAATGGCCTCTATGAATGCTGAATGGGCTCGCATGAATGCAGAGGATGAAGCCAGGCGTTTGGCTTCCATCCACCATTTATGGAAGCTCAAATTCACAAAAATCCAATACAGTATGCTGATGATGGATGCGCAGGTGGTGAAGCTCCTGGCTGAAATCGAAACTAACGAAAACCTTACCTGGAACACAGAAGAAAGAGTTTCGAAAGAAAGCATGCTTGAGAAACTGAGGGAGTATCAAGAATTCCTCGGAAAAATAACTGTAGATCCCTAAGCCACATCCAGAAGAAGATTGGTGGTATCTAGTTTTTCATGCATGTCGTCTTTTATGTTTTTGTTTGGTGTTTCACACACCATCTTTTCCTAATGAATCTATGAATATTATCAAACTAGATGCTGTATTTTCTCAAACCATGCTTTCTGATTTCTCAACATGATTGACAGTATCCGTAAACTATAAATAAACAATCCGCAAACTAGATATGAAATATCCGCAAACTAGTTTTGAAATATCCGCAAATTTGACATTAAAAATCCGCAAACTAAATATGAAATATACGCAAAGAATATATTCGCTAATAAAATAAAATGTTTCGATTGAACTTTAAAAACTAAATCGGGTTCGTCCATTGCGAATAAAATATCGACGGTCCTAGATTAGCGCGCGAATTTACCCCAACTTCCTCTATAAAACCTCGAAATTCAAAAACAGAAAGTTCCTAAACAACAAATCAGAAATCGAATCAAACACAGAGTTATAAAGTCTCTCGAAAAAATCTCTACGATTTTCCAAGTATCAACCCTAGATCGGAGTTTTCTCGAAGAAATCCAGATCACAGACTAGGTTAAAAAAACTGCGATTCTTCGAAACTTGATTCCAAAACAAAAACTCAGATCGCACCTGAGATCGCACCGTGAGATCGTCGAAAATCGCAACAGAGATCGCCGGAGATATTGATTGATATCGTCGGATTTTAACACATCAACCAATACACAAATCGAGATGTCATCTACAATATGTAAGTATAGATCTATTCAACAAAATTGATTTTCTTCTAGAATCGCTGCAAATTCTGTTTTTCCGTTGACCAAAACGTCATGATCATGGTGGTTTTTTTATCCGTAAACTAGAATGCCTAGATACTCAAAACAGTAGTTTGTGTTGTACGATATTTAGCGACATAAAATATTTGTTTCTTCTCAAACAATAGATAAAATCTTCTCCATGACAAACTCTCAAACTAGATGTGCAGTATCCGCAAACTAACTTGCCTATTTCCGCAAAGGATAAATAATCTACTTTGCCTGTTACTATATACTACTGCCTGTGTATCAATTTGAGTATATTATAACTATCTGATTCTATGTGTGTTGTATATGCAATCCGAAATTATTACATCCTCAAACTGATCCTTATTTCGATGAATATCAGCTGCAGGCACAGACAGTGACTGTACTGAAGAATCAGATCTCCAAAACACTGTTCTGTTTTTTGCTGGAGGAACCAGGATATACTTGCCATCCTGCCAGCCGGAACGAACGCCGTTTGTAGGAAAGGAATTCAAGACACTGAATAAGGCGATAGATTTCTACCAAAATTACGCTAGACTGTCTGGATTCACTACAAGAAGGTCTACGGAGAAGAAGGATAAAACAAACAACATAAAGCTAAAGTACATGGTATGCTCCAAACAGGGTGAGATCCCCGAACAAAACAGTCCGCAACTTTCAAAGACTACAAAAAAGAGGAACAGATTGCTCACAAGAATTAATTGTGAAGCAATGATAAGGTTCACATTTGTTTCGGAGGAATTAGGATACAAAGTATCAAAATTTGTTGAAGGTCATAACAACTCTATGGTTGGAGCGGAGCACAGACATGAGATGCGAGGTAACCGACACATGGAAGGCAACCATGTTGAGTATATGAACTTTTGCGAGAGATCAGGTTTAGGTCCCTCAAAGGCACACAGACTAATCAGGGAAACACGCGGAGGCCTCAGCCGTGTTGGAGTTTTGAAGCAAGATTTCTTCAACTACCACAGGGACTTGAAAGCCTATATTGGAGGAAGTGATGTTCAGATAATCCTTGACCAGTTCCGTGACAAGAAGGTAGCCAACAAAAAGTTCTACTATGAGTACGATGTTGACACAAGCGGAAGCCTCACTAAGCTATTCTGGTGTGATGAAATAGCTATCAAGAATTACGAGCTTTACGGGGATAATGTTTCCTTTGACACAACTTACAAGACTAACCAGTAAATATTACTCGTATTCGCTAATTCATTGAAAAAGAAATTTTAAACATTATTCTTTATTAACGATTGATTTTTGTAGGTACTCGATGCCATTTTGTCCGTTTACAGGAGTATACAACTATGAAAAATCTGTGACTTTTGGGCTGGGACTGGTAACACATGAGGATATCTGTAAAACCCACTTCGCTTTCAAAAGGGTATTAAATTACAATCTGAAACCTTAGGGTAGGTTTTTGAAACAAGTGGTATAAAAAAAAGGAAAGCTGGCAGGCCAGGCCAGACTCGGCCAGCAGCAGGCCAGCCACGTTTGGGCCTTGAGCCCGGTTGTCTTCTGAGGCCCGAAGTGGCCCGGCCACAACCGCGTCTCCTTATAAGCTGAAACCCTAGGGTTTCAGCGTCAGAAAACGCGCAGCCAGATCCCTCCCTCTCCTCTCGACTCTCTCGATCTGTTCCCTCTCTCCTTCATCTTCCTCGCAGAGCTGTTTCAGTCCACCAACAGCTCCGGCCAGCACACGCCATCACCGTCCCCGACCTCCCTTTCCTCTTCCCCGTCCAACCACCACCTCCCTTCCCTCTCACCTTCTCAAACGCCTCCGCCTAGAGCCGAGCTCTCCGGCCCTCTTCCGGCCTTCGACCTCGTCCGTCCGGCCCTAACACGCCGGCACCGAGCTCCGGAACCCTCCTCTCCTCCGATCTGGAGACTTCGCCGGACACGACCGCCACCGCCGCTCTCCACCACCCGTCACCGTTTCTTTACGGTGAGTTCTCGGCCGTGGAACCTCGGCCGATAACGGCGTCGCCGGTGGTCGGCCGGACCCAATCCGATCTCGTCCTTCTTCTTTTGTTTTTCCTTTCCCGAGTTTGTTCAGATCTGGTCGGTGACAGAACGTTTTCTGTTCTGGATCTGGTTGGGACGGAATAGAACTTCGGAAATGGAAAAGAACAGAACAAAAAACGTGATTTCGGTCTTGTTTAAAGGAATATTGGGAGTGGTGTAAATCTGAAATGTAAAGAAGAACAAAGAGTTTAAGGTGTTGTTATTATGTTTCAAAACAAAACTCAGATCTGATTAAATGTGGAAAAGGGTTTAAGTTGAGTGTTAAAACCAACATCAGATTTGAAATAAAAGTTCGATCTTGGTATTTCGGACGTAAATTTGTTATTGCTCTAAAATAGATCTGGTTAAATTAAAAGGGTTTTAAAACGAAAGTCTGTCGTTAAAATGAAACTTGAGTTAAGTTAAATCGAAAAGGGAAAACGAAATCAGATCGGCTTTAGAAGGGTTTTGGATCAAAATCTCGAGTGTGGAAAAGAGCAGAAGGGAATCGTTTTGTTTTAAAATCAAAGTTGGAATTAAATAAAGCAAAGGAGTTTCAAAGACGGTTTTGAGTTAAAAATGGTTTTAACTGGGTTTTGGATCAAATCTGAGTTCGGTGCGCGGGTGCTCGAACCCGATCCGTCGTAATCCCACTTTTATCCCGCTCGAGTGTAAAAGACAACTGTCGGATTTAAACTGGACTAATCGTAACCTTTAACTTAACAGAGGAACCGTTATTAATTTGTGGCTTCGTGTTAAATTTAGAGTCCGGCTTCGATCGAAAGGGGAGCCCCGGAAAGCAATTTACAAAACCCGGGCAGATTCGCCATGTCGGGCGAATCGGGCCTTTGCAGGTCCTCTATCGACAATGTCGAGTAATTGGGAAGTTTGGGAGTGGTCGACATTGTCGGGGTTACGTTTGGGCGTTAAGTTTACTAATTTTCGGTTTATTCCTACTAGTTTAAAAGTGCTTTGAATTTGTGTTCTTTTAGATCGTGCTGCGGACCGAGGCAAAGGGAAGCTCGGTGAGTGACTGGGATCATCTCGAGTTTTAGTGGAGCGCTTTTGGAGTTGTTTACGAGGTAGGGAAAAGTAGCCGGATCTCGGCCCTGACTAGGGAAAGTTAACTGTAGAATTGCATGTGACACCGGGGTGTCGTGGATTATTTAGGTTATCGAATATTAGAAAAGCATGTTACGGGAACTTAGTAATTATTGGAAAGGCATGTGACACTTAGTAGTCGTAGGAGCAGAGAACTTAGCGATAATTGAATTACTGGAGGCATATGACCATGCCCGGAGGTTTTTGGTGAAACTAGTGATCTTAGGACTGTTGGAGGCATCGATTTTGCCGGAGGTTGTTGTGTGATATTTGTTGTTGAGTTGGGTGGCCTTGAGAGCCCGTGTTATTTATTGTCGAGTTTAAGTGGCCTTGAGAGCCGTGTTATTTATTGCTGAGTCTTGGGTGGCCATGAGAGCCCGTGTTGTCATTTCGGTGTTTTGGGGTGGCCGTGAATGCCCGTGGGGTTGTGAACCCGTACTTTACCGTTGGTGTCTTGGGTGGCCACGAGGGCCTGTCGGGTTGTTGAACCTGTGTTTGGTTGTTGGTGTCTTGTTGTCCTTGAGTGCCTGTGGAGTTGTCACCGGTGTTGTTACTGTCTGTTTGAACTTGTTTGTGATTGTGTTTGGTTACTTGATACTGGTGGAGGTTGTGTGGTGTAGCTAGCCTCCCGACTGGGATCGGGAGAAGCGGAGAGGTTGTGGGCTAGCTCCCCGACTAGGATCGGGGGAAGGACGCGCAGGTGTGGCTAACCACCCGAATGGGATTGGGTGAAGCGGAGAGGTTGTGGGTTAGCCTCCCGACTGGGATCGGGAGAAGTTGCGCGACAGGTCGACCGCCTGACCTGACTGGGATCGGTAAAGGGCGAGAGACAGAGATTGGGTTACTGAGGAGCCGGTTGGCGATCCTTTGTGATCTTGTTTGGTATTGTGTGGTTGTCTGTCGTGTCTTGGAGGAGGTCGTCAATCGTAGTGTGGGGTCTACATAACATGTCCGAGTGTCGAGTCAATTGAGGAAAGTCTTGGTCGTGTGTGTGTCTTTTGAGTCGTTGTTGGTGTCACCGGCTTTTTCTGCTAAGTATGCCGTAGTCAGTCTGTTATCTGTGGTGGTGAGCGAACGCTCACCCCTAGCTGCTTTTCCTACAGGTACCGTTCGCAGTCTGGACTAGGTGAGCTTCTGAAGCTTGAAGAGCTTGAAGCGGGCTGCTGGGGTGTTTTGAGTCTAGTGACGTGTACCTACTTCTTGTCCAAAGTGTGGGACTAATGTTTTGAGATGTAAATATTTTTCTTTTGTTGAACTAAACTGGCTTTTTAAAGTGATTTAATGAAAACAAGTTTCAAGTATCGTATCTTTTCAAATGTTCGCGTCCCGAGTTCGGTTCGCTGAAATTGGGGCGTGACAATATCGAGTCTTTCACTTGGATGTTTAACACTTTTCTGAAAGTGATGAATGGGAAGCAACCAATGTATCTCGTGACAGATCAAGACCCAGCAATGAAAGTTGCAATACCTAAAGTCATGACAGACACTAAGCACAAACTCTGCATGTGCCACATTATGAATAAGATTCGTCTTAAGGTCAGTCTCTATAAGAAAATCATATACTCTGTATCCACATCTTGTAATGCTTGTTTACTCAAAACGTTTTATTCTTAATATGGTTCTCATAGTTAACTACTATGCGATGAGTTTATATCTATTCTAAAACTGTTACGTCTGTTTTATCAATCTATGAACACAAAATATCCATATGCCACAGTATTGTCGATTACTATTATTTATTTGTTCGAGTTTACAAATCTTACGAAAAATGTTACAGGTGCCTGGAAGTATAACAAATGATACAGACTTTGAGAAAAGGTTGGATTCCATAGTATACAACAACCTTATAGGCCCTGATGAGTTTGATGAAGAGTGGGCTAGCATCATTGAAGACTTCAATTTGCAGGACAACACTTGGCTCAATGGCATATTCGATCTGCGACACAGTTGGATCCCAGCATACCATAGGGATTTCCCGATGGGGTTGTTTATGAGAACAACATCAAGGTCTGAATCAACCAACCGGGCCTATCAACAACTCACAGATCAGTACCTAAACCTTGTTCACTTGATCTGGCGGTGTGGAGTGGTGATAGAGAACTAAAGGAATGAGCATTTCAGTCTTATGATGCACAGCTACAATTCATATCCGGTGCTGAAGACAAACACGTGGTTTGAAGCAGATGCTTGGACTGTATACACACATACTGTGTTTGCTGACATACAAAAGCATATAGTTTACGCTCTCAACCGCTGCAGCTTGCCAGGCATGGATGACACCGTAGATGACACCATTGTCTATAAAGTCAGGGATTCTTCGATTATTAAAGATGGTAAGGAATTCAGGGTGACTTGGACGATGAGTACAAACAACTTTGAGTGCAATTGTAACAAGCTTCTAACAACGGGCTATATATGTTCTCACATATTCTTTGCGCTGCAAAACACAACGTTAAGGAAGATTCCTAGGACGCTGGTAAACCCGAGATGATGTAAAGACACAAACTTGACAGCTACATTGTCTTCTAATGGTGTTGCACCTGAAGGTCCTAGTCTGAAGGACGATGAAGTTATGAATGCAGTGAAAACCAGGTTTACTGAAATGATTGGGACAGAAGATGCAGCAATTTCAAGTATTCGAGGATTGTTGGACACTCTAAATCGATACAGAGTGAAGACGGTGGATGACATAGTGAATGAGAATAGACTCAATAGAACAAGTTTCATAGCATCGGTGACATGAATCAAATTACCAGAAATAGTCATTGTCCAACCACCAAATATCACAAACACCAAGGGCTCTCGCTTGCGATCTGGGAGTAGAATGATCAGTAATAAAGAAAAGGAAATCAATGCTAGTAACAAGCGAAAACGGCTATGCGCTACATGCCACACAATGCAAGACCATGACACAAGGACATGTCCTCTGAATATGAATAAGAAGAAGTAGAATGATGTATATTTTCAACTGCGGATTTCGTTGTTTCTGTTTGCGAATATAGACAATAAGTTTTGCGAATAAATACAGACTGTTTGAGGATACAGTTGTTTGAGTTTTCCGAATTAATAAATTTCATTTCTGCACATGTTTTTATTTATATGAAATTTAATATAATATATTGTTCACACACAATGCAAGACCATGACACAAGGACCTGCCCCACTGAGTAAGAATAGGAAGAAGAAGAAGTAGACTGATGAAGATTATCGATTGCGGATTTGGTTTTTTCTGTCTGCGGATATAAACAATTGGTTTTGTGGATTTAATATACACTGTTTCATTTATACGAATTTAATATAACAAATTGTTTGCGAATATTTCAAATTTTGTTTACTAAAAAATATATAATGATTTGAGAATTTACTACTTTCGTTTTGCGTACAAAAGGGAAGTGAAACGGTTTGTGGTAGACCAATCAAATATTGACAGCGTGGAAACGTGGAGGAGAATTAATTGCTCCACTAACCCACTATGCCCTACGTGTTCCCCTATATATACCCAAATACTATATCCTTCTATACTCAACCCTCAACTCTTCGAATACCTAATTTTACTCTGAAAAAATGACGTCGTCAAGCAGCAGGAAGCGTAAAAGCTATGAAGATGAACTCGACGAACGCGAAAGGAAGCTGAAGGAGCAGAAAAAGAAGGACAGAAAACAAAAGCGTCTCATCAAACACGAGAAGTTTGTGATTAGCTTCAATGCAATCAAGCCTAAGCTTTCTGAGATCGAGCTTGAGCTTGGAATTTTGGCCATGGATGTTGGCGACGAGCTGTGCACTGACATGAGCACCGAAGAGGTGCTTGCAAACACAGCCCTCACCAGGAAGATAACCGAAGTGATCTTAGCGGTGAACAAAGCTATGAAACTGGTGGTATAGGGGTAGCAAACTCTATTCTCTTCGATTACTTTTGTCTATTCTTAACCAGTTTAAAGTAATTAAAAAAATCGTTTTCCTTAAAATCGTTTATATTTCACTTTCAAGTTATATATAATTCCATGATTTGTGTTACACGCGAAACAGAATATTATTATCAGCAAACCATGATCTCTATATCCGCAAACCAGGATCTATATCCGCAAACTACAGTCCATAATTATATTCGCGAAACATAATAACAGTATCCGCAAATTACAAGTCCGTATCCGCAAACACCAAGTACAGAGAAATAAATTAACATTATAAGCAAACTAGGATCTCTGTATCCGCAAACTAGAAGTCCATATTTGAATCCCCCCAAAAAAGAAGTTCTATAGTCACAAAGAGAGAGCCCTATATCCTAAAAATGAAATAACTTGTGGCAAAAGTTACATTCACCAATCTTCACTCTCTCAGTCTTCTTCTTCGTCATCATCATCATCATCTTCTTCTTCATCCTCTTCAACATCACCATTATAACCATAATCTTCTTCTTCATCTTCCTCATCATCATCCTCTTCAACATCACCATTATACCCATCATCGTCTTCCTTCCCATTTTCTATCTCCTCTTTCTCATTATCGGCATCATCACTGATGATAATAGGGCAATCCTCTTCATCACCATGTGAAATCAGCCTTCGCCTCTTTGAAGTTACCTCTTCCTCACCGCTACTACAGTGCTTTCTATATGGTGACATGACTTAATTGAAAAAAGCTATATGCTAACATGATTTGTAAGGGTAAATATTAATTTAAAATAAACCAAACGACGGTGAAAAGACTCACCAACGCATTAAATGCGATAAGATCTTCGTGTATTCGAGGGGGATTTTAGTAATGATGAAATATAACCATGAAAACTTAACCGTCATATTTTGAAATCATACCGTCTGATTTTGGGTAACGATTGACACGTGTCCTCTACAAGATCTTATCGTATCACATGTCGATACACGTAAATCAACATTTAATTTGAGACTTATGAGTTATGGATTGCGAAAATAAGATATATGTTTTGCGGAATCCTTATTAGTTAACTAATCTATATATAATTAGAACTCTACTTTAAACAAAATAACGATAATGCCACCGCAAGATTTCAACTATAAATACCCCCACCCCTATACTACTTAACCCTAGAACTCTCCTTCAATTTCAAAACCTCTTCTCCAATAACTTCAAACCACCAGATCTGCAAAAGAGATGGCCCCCAATAGGAAACGCACCAAAGTTGAAGGTAACGTTTGCACCGAAGAAGCTATGGAACGTACCATAGATGAACGTTGTAAGAAGATGCGTGAGATGGAGCAAGCCGCTATGGAAATGGCAATGGAGATTCGCAAAGTAAAGTTGGCACTAATCCAATGCCACTTTTTTCTGATGGAGGAGAAGGTGGTAAACCTTATCCATGAACTGGAAGTGCTTGACATGAGCAACACGGCTGCAAAGCTTAAGGAAGATAGAGACAAGATGATGACGACACTGAAAGAGATTCAGGACTTCTTCAAAAGCATATCGATAGCAGAGGACGAAGGCACATCCGACCCATGAAGGGTGTAGTTATATTTTCACTATTATCATGTCAATCGTCTTTTGATGTTTTTGTTTTGTCTTTTGCACACTTGTTTTCTCAATGAATGGATGATTAGTATCTACCTATTCTACTGTTAAAGTAATCTATATTAAATTCGCAAAAGACATGTTCTGTATTCTCGAAGACGTATTGTTAATTTCGTAAAAGAGAACATGATTGTTCGCAAAACAAAAATTACTGAAATGCTAACATGTTTGCACACAACTAAGGCATATCCGCAAACTACAGTCCATAATTAAATTCGCGAAACATAATAACAGTATCCGCAAACAACAAGTACAGAGGAATAAATTAACTATATTAGCTGTAATAACCACTTCTGGTCAACGTCAGTCAAACCTGCGAAAAACAGGAAAATTTAAAAAATTTGGAGACACACTTAACTTAACCTAAATTGACCCCGAGGGTCATACCGGGCTTAAGTTGACCCCGATATCAACCAAAATGAGTTCCAGGGGACTCAGGGCAACTTTCTGATCAATTTGGGAAATGTTGACTTTTCGCTGGAAAAGTCAACCGAGCGACGTTTTGGTCCATTCGAGGACCGTTTTGGATCCAAAAAGCTTATCCGTCATCGCATCGGTCTTAGTTGAGCCGTTTCCTTGTAACCCGTCAAGTTTCGTAATTTCTTGGGAAAAGTGCCCGTTCGGGGCCCAAAACGTCCGTTTTTTCGCGAATCTGATTTGAAAATATCAAGTAGATATTTTCCCAAAAAGTGTGGGACCCCCCTTGACACTTGTCCTAATTGTGGTGGTGTTAGTTTTGGGGGGAAAAGGAGTGGAGGAGAAGACATGGCCGGCCACCCTTGTTTAAAAAGAAAAAAAAGAAAAAAGGAGTTAGTTGTTAGAAATAGAAAGAGAAGAAGAGAGTTAGAGAGAGAAGGAGAAGGAGAAGAAGAGAGAAGGATAGAAGCTAGGGTTTTGGAGTTCATCCAACCCTTGGATCGATTCAAAGCAAGAAGAAAACGTCTTCCGCTCGTCTTCCTCTACGGTTTGTACTAAATCGATCGTCGTTTCGTTTATTTTCAAAAGCTAGGGTTTCGTTATAAATGATGAGCTAGGGTTGTAGTAAGATTGGGGGTTTATGGGAGGCGTTTTAGAGGTGTTTGGAGGGTTGTTTGAACGTTTTCCGGCGACCGAGAGCTTGGGAGGAGCTCCGGACACCATAGGAGGTGGCTGGCCGGACATAGGCCCGGCCACCACCATGGTGGCCGAGCCCCTTTGAAGCCCTAGGGCCCACGGCCCAATGGGTCGGGTGGGGCCCACGCACTCGGGTGCTCGGTTTTAATGTTCGGGAGGTCTAAAACGTTCCCCGGACCAATTATCCTTAATCGAATCGAAATTTGGATTTAAATTGGAGAAGTTGTAATTAACGGGTTTTAGAAACTTTAAACGTTAATTAATTGAATCGGAAGTCGGAATTCGATTCCGTCAAGTGCATTGGGTTCCTTGAACTGTTCTAAGACCGTAGAAACAAAAACGGGGGCTTTTGGAGCCCCGGAAGGCCTTTTATAAAACCCGGGCAGATTCGCCATGTCGGGCGAATCGGGCCTTTATGGGTCCTTTATCGACAATGTCGAGTAATTGGGAAGTTTGGGAGTGATTGGCATTATCGGGGTTACGTTTGGGTGTTAAGTTTATTGAATTTCGGGTTTTTCGTAATAGTTTAAAAGTGCCTTGAATTTGTGTTCTGTTAGATCGTGCTGCGGACCGAGGCAAAGGGAAGCTCGGCGAGTGACTGGGATCACATCGAGGTTTAGTGGAGCGCTTTTGGAGTTATACACGAGGTAGGGAAAAGTAGCCGGATCTCGGCCCTGATTAGGGAAAGTTAACTGTAGAATTGCATGTGACATTGGGGTGTCGTGGGTTGAGTAGGTTTAGTTAAATATTAGAAAAGCATGATACGGGATTGTAGCGGTTATGAGAAAAGCATGTGACGCTTAGTAGTGTCGTAGGAACAGAGAACTTAGCTATATTAGAATTATTGGAGGCATATGACCATGCCCGGAGGTTGACTGTTTAAAATTTACGTTTTGGGTGGCCATGAGAGCCCGTGTATTTATTGTTGAGTTTGGGTGGCCATGATCCGTGTACGAGTCTCGGCAGGTTCTGAGCATTCTTTGGCTAGCATGATCCGTGTTCGGGTCTTTGGGGGAGGTCATAAATGGTTGTGTCGGTTTTACTTCACGAGTTTGAGGTTGAGTCTGTTGTGTAAGGTAACGGGTGTGGGTCAGTTGAGTACTTGAGTTGGGGATTGTAGTCCCGGTGTTGGTTTTGGTTTTGGTGTTACTGGCTTTATCTACTAATTATGCCATAGTCAGTCTGTTTTCCGTGGTGGTGAGCGAACGCTCACCCCTAGCTGCTTTTCCTACAGGTACTGATCACCGGACGGACTAGGTTAGCTCTTGAAGCTTGTGGAGCTAGGAGCGGAGTCTGGTCTTTACTTTTGTTGAGTCTAGTGACGGATGTTGTACCTTGTCCTCTTGTTGGGACGTTTTTGTATTGTAAATACTATTATTTTTGATAACTAATTGGAAATTTCAGAGTTTTATTCAAAACAGGTTTCAAGTGTTTTATGTTTTAAATGTTCGCGTCCCGAGTTCGGTTTACTGAATTTGGGGCGTGACATTAGCAAACCAGGATCTCTGTATCCGCAAACTACAAGTCCGTATCCGCAAACACCAAGTAAAGAGAAATAAATTAACAGTATTAGGGAAATCCTCTTCATCACCATGCGAAATCAGCCTTCTTCTCTTTGAAGTTACCTCTTCCTCACCGCTACTACAGTGCTTTCTATATGGTGACATGACTTAATTGAAAAAAGCTCTATATTAATTTAAACTAAACCAAACGGCGGTGAAAAGACTTACCAACGCATTAAATGCGATAAGATCTTCATGCATTCGAGGGGGATTTTAGTAATGATGAAATATAACCGTGAAAACTTAACCGTCAGATTTTGAAATCATATCGATTACATGATACGTCTGATTTTCGTAACGATTGACACGTGTCCTCTACAATATCTTATAGTATCACATACCGATACACGTAAACCAGCATTTAGTTTGAGAATTATGAGTTACGGATTGCGAAAATAAGGTATATGTTTTGCGGAATTATTATTAGTTAACTAATCTGTCTATAATTAGAACTCTACTTTAAACATAATAACGATAATGCCACCGCAAGAATTCAACTATAAATACCCCCACCCCTATACCACTGAACCCTACAACTCTCTTTCAATTTCAAATTCTCTTCTCAAATAACTTCAAACCACCAGTCTGCAAAAGCTGTCACGCCCCAATTTCAGTAAACCGAACTCGAGACGCGAACATTTAAAATCATAAAACATTTGAAACCTGTTATGAATAAACACTTTGAAATTACCAATTAGTTAATCAAAATAATATTTACAACTCAAAAACGTCCCAACAAATGGACAAGGTACAAGGTATCCGTCACTAGACTCAAAAGATAAAACCCGGACCCCGCTCCTAGCTCCTCAAGCTTCGAGAGCTCACTTAGTCCGTCCTGTGATCTGTACCTGTAGGAAAAGCAGCTAGGGGTGAGCGTTCGCTCACCACCACGGATAACAGACTGACTACGACATACTTAGCAGACAATGCCGGTAACACCAAAACCAAACCCAACACCGGGACTACAATCCCCAAACTCAAGTACTCAACTGACACACAACCCGTTACCTTCCTCAACAGACTCAACACTCGGACTCGTAATGTAAACTCGACACAACTATCGACGACCTCTTCCAAAGACACGACAGAATACTACGCAACACTAAACAAGATCACAAAGGATCGCACACCAAACAGGATCACAAAGGATCGCATTCCTGTCAGTTGCTCAGTGGCGGTTGCTAACCGGCTGGGCTCGAGCCTGCCCCACGTGCTTTACCTATCACTGTCAGGCTCCAGGCGGTCGACCTGTTGGCGATAAACCGAGCTACTTTTCTGATAGCTAGTCGGAAGGGGAGCTGCCCTCTCATCGCCTAAAAACGCTCACAACCTGCCGAGACTCGAACACGGATTAGGCTAGCCAAAGAACGCTCGCAACTTACCGAGACTCGAACTCGTAAGCCATCCAAATAACACGCCACTTCCCGACACGAAGTCGGGTAACTAACCTCGGGCACTCGCAATCACAATCACAAGCAAGGTTCAACAAACAGCAACAAGACCAGTTCAACACCCCACAGGCACTCATGGCCACTCTAGACTCCAACGGTAAAAACACGGGTTCAACAACCCCACGGGCCCTCATGGCCTCCCAAGACACACCAACAGTAACTCACGGGCTCAACAACCCCACGGGCACTCACGGCCTCCCAAGACACACCAACAGTAAAACACGGGCTCTCATGGCCACCCAAGACACCAAAAGTAAAACACGGCTCTCATGGCCACCCAAGATACAACAGTAAAGTACGGGCTCTCATGGCCACCCAAGACACAACAGTAAAGTACGGGCTCTCATGGCCACACAAGACACCAACAGTAAAACACGGCTATCATGGCCACCCAAGATACACAGTAAAGTACGGGCTCTCATGGCCACCCAAGACACAACAGTAAAGTACAGACTCTCATGGCCACCCAAGACACCAGCAATAAAACACGGGCTCTCATGGCCACCCAAGACATAAATTAAACAATCAACCTTCGGGCATGGTCATATGCCTCCAGTAATTCTAATATCGCTAAGTTCTCTGTTCCTACTACACTACTAAGTATCACATGCTTTTCTAATATTCGCTACGTTCTCGTATCATGTCTTTCTAATATTCAAATAAACCTACTTAACCCACGACACCCCGGTGTCAAATGCAATTCTACTGTTAACTTTCCCTAGTCAGGGCCGAGATCCGGCTACTTTTCCCTACCCCGTATATGTTCTCCAAAAGTGCCCAAATAAGCCTCGGCGTGATCTCAGTCACTCGCCTAGCTTTCCTTTGCCTCGGTCCGCAGCACGATCTCAAAGAACACAATTTTAAGGCACTTTTAAACTCGCAGGAATAAACTGAAATTCAATAAACTTAACGCCCAAACGTAACCCCGACAATGTCGATCACTCCCAAACTTCCCGATTACTCGACATTGTCGATGAAGGACTCCGAAAAGCCCGATTCGCCCGACATGGCGAATCTGCCCGGGTTTTGGAAACGCCCTTCCGGGGCTCCGAAAATTCCCGTTTTCGTTTCTACGGTCTTAGAATAATTCAAGGGTTCCTAGGCACTCGACGGAATCGAATTCCGACTTCCGAATTCCGAGTCAACTAATTAACGTTTAAAGTTTCTAAACCCGATAATTACAACTTTCGCATTTTAATTCCAAATTTCGATTCGGTTGTGGATGAATGGTCCGGGGAACGTTCTAAACCACCCGAACACTAAACCTGAGCACCCGAGCACGTGGTCCCCACCCGGCCCAACTTGGCCGTGGGTCCTAGGGTTCAAGTGGGCCTGGACCACCATGGTGGTGGTCGACCCTAGCTCCGGCCAGCCACCCCCCTATGGTGGCCGGAGCTCCTCCCGAGCCCCCGGTCGCTGGAAAACATCCCCCTTCACCCCAAAACATCTCCAAAACGTCTCCGACGATCCCCCAACCTCAATACAACCCTAAACTAATAGTTTCAAACCAAAAACTAATCTTAGAAAATGACAAATCGAAGATCGGTTTGGTGATTACCGTAGAGGAAGACGATGGGAGTGTGAATCTCCAAGCTTTGAGACGATCCAAGGGTGGAAGACGTGAATAGTGGACACCCAAAACCCTAGCTCTCTTCTTCTCCATCTCTCTCTAACTCTCTTCTCTTCTTTTTGATTTTTGTTTCTCTTTCTACCCCATATGGCCGAACCCCCTTTAAGCCCTCACCTCTCATTTTCCCCCCAAAACCTAACACCACCACTTGTTTGACAAGTGGCAAGGTGGCCGAACCCCCCCAAGCCCTCACCTCTACTAGATATTTTCCAATCAGATTCGCGAAATTCGTTTCGGGCCCCGAACGGGCACTTTTTCCAAGAAATTACGAAACTCCACGGCCTACAAGGAAACGGATCAACTAAGACCGATGCGACGATGGCTAAGTTTTTTGGATCCAAATGGTCCTCGAATGGACCAAAACGTCGCTCGGTTGACTTTTCCAGCGAAAAGTCAACATTTCCCAAATTGAACAGAAAGTTGCCCTGAGTCCCCCGGAACTCACTTTGGTCAATATCGGGGTCAACTTAAGTCCG
Organism: Erodium maritimum; assembly: GCA_963921825.1. Taxonomy (NCBI): domain Eukaryota; kingdom Viridiplantae; phylum Streptophyta; class Magnoliopsida; order Geraniales; family Geraniaceae; genus Erodium; species Erodium maritimum. The sequence continues at coordinate 49,525,900 of OY997591.1, forward strand.
ATATGACCCTCGGGGTCATTTTAGGTTCAATTAAGTGTTTGTCTTAAAAAATTTAAATTTTCCTGTTTTTCGCAGGTTTGACTGGCGTTGACCAGGAGCGGTTATTACAAAAGCGATGGCCCCAAACAGGAAACGCACCAGAGGGGAAGGAAACGTTTGCACCGCAGAAGCTATGGAACGTACCAGAGAGGAACGTTGCATTAGGGTGCTACAGATGGAGGAAGCCGTTATGGAGTCCGCAATGCAGTATCGCAAAATAAGGTTGGCACTATGCCAGATCCACTTTTTGCTGATGCAGGAGAAGGTGGTAAGCCTTGCCAATGAACTGCAAGTGCTTGGCATGAGCAACTCGACTGAAAAGCACAAGGAAGATAGGAACAAGATGATGGCGACACTGGAAAAGATTCAGGACTTCTTCAAAACCATTGAGGTAGAACTGGACTAGGGCACATCCAACCCATGAAGGATGTAGTTATATTTTCCCTATTATCATGTCAATCGTCTTTTGATGTTTTTGTTTTGTCTTTTGAAAACTTGGTTTCTTAGTGAATGGATGACTAGTATCTGCTTGTCACTGTGAAAGTCACCTATATTTAATTCGCAAACGACATGTTCTGTATTCTCAAACACGTATGGTTATATTCGTTAACCAAGACATGACTATTCTCAAAACAAAAATTACTGAAGTTACTAATATATTAAGGCATATCTTATCATTGGTAAAATCAAACAGAACTACAGTGTATTCTTCGTACAAGACAATCCAAAACCTCAACCCCAAATATTGCATATCTCAAATAGGTAAACGTTATTCCGCAAACCACGTTACGTATATCCGCAGAACATACAATACTGAAACTCAACCAACATATTGCATACTCTGAAACAAGGAAACCCAGTTTCTCAAACCAAGGATTGACTATTCGCAAACTAGAAAAATAGTACCGCAAACTAGACACTATATATTCGCAAAAGAGTAAACACATAACCTCAACCAACAAAGGAAACCCAGTTTCTCAAATCGCAAAACAGAAAACACATAACCTCAACCAACAAAGGAACCTCAGTTTCGCAAACCAAGGATTGCCCCTTCGCAAAACAGAAAAATAGTACCCGCAAACTAGACACTATACATTCGCAAAACAGAAAACACATAACCTCAACCAACAACTTGTTTATCCTAAAATACAGCATATTCACAAACAAAAGATCTTACAAATTCTCAAAACAGTACACAGATTATTCTCAAACAATATATCATAAATTCTCAAACAAAAAAATTGTCGTTTCCGAAAACAAACACAAGTAATCAAAAAGAGTAATTCACTAAGCTTTATGACGTTCGCATGGTAATAAGGCTTTATACTTGACACTAAATTTGAATGTGGTCTTCTTCTTTTTGAAATAATCTTTGATATTCTCCTCAATTTCTAGCCACAAGTTGCTCTTCTCAAATGTGACCAACTTAAAGAGGAATCTTTTCCTCAATAATTCGATTTGTGCAGCCTACAAAATCAAAATTTAAAGATCAAATCTATACTCATTGTTATATACTGACAAAGAAATAATTTTTGGTTTAACTTACATCATTAACAGCCAATTCTGTAATAACCACTTCTGGTCAACGTCAGTCAAACCTGCGAAAAAACGGAAAATTTAAAATTTTTAAGACAAACACTTAACTTAACTTAAATTGACCCCGAGGGTCATGCCGGACTTAATTTGACCCCGTTATCGACTAAAATGAGTTACGGGGGACTCAGGGCAACTTTCTGGTCATTTTGGGAAAGATTGATTTTTCGCTGGAAAAGTCACCCGAGCGACGTTTTGGTCCATTCGAGGACCGTTTTGGACCCGAAAAGCTTAGCCGTCATCGTAGCGGTCTTAGTTGGGCCGTTTCCTTGAAGCCCGTCCAGTTTAAATTTTTTTTTGGGAAAAGTGCCCGTTCGGGGCCCGAAACGTCCGTTTTTCGCGAATCTGATTGGAAAATATCAACTAGATATTTTCCAAAAGGTTTGGGACCCACCTTGACACTTGTCAATTATATGGTGGTGTAATTTTTGGAGGGAAAAGGTGTGGTTGGGAAGTGTTGGCCGAAACACATGGTAAAAGGGGGGAAGTTGGAGTTAGTTGTTTTTATTTTAAAAATTAGAAAGAGGAAGAGAGGTTTTAGAGAGAGAAGGGGAAGAAGAAGAAGAGAGAAGAAGAAAGGTGGAGCTAGGGTTTGTGATCGATCCCTTGGATCGTCTTGAAGCAAAGAGCAATCCCGTTCCCCTCTTTCTCCTCTACGGTAATACCCGAACCGATTCTCGTTTCGATTATTTTCAAGAGCTAGGTTTTGGTTATAAAATTTGGTTTATGGTTGTGTAGAGATTAGAGAGGTGTTGGAGACGTTTTAGAGGTGTTTGGGAGAGAAATTTCACGTTTTCCGGTGACCGGAGGCTCGGGAGGAGCTCCGGCCACCGTGGGTGGTGGCCGGAGGTGGCAGCAGCCACCACTTGGTGGCCGAGCCCCTCCCTCAAACCCTAGGGCACGGCCAAGCCCTTTGGGTGGGGCCCACGTGCTCGGTTGTTCGCGTTTTAATTACTCGGGTAGTTTAAAACGTTCCCCGGACCTTTTATCCCAAACCAAATCGAATTTTGGAATTAAATTGGAGAAGTTGTAATTAACGGGTTTTGGGAAACTTTAAACGTTAATTAATTGGTTTAGAAGTCGGAATTCGATTCCGTCAAGTGCGTTGAGTTCCTTGATTTATTCTAAGACCGTAGAAACGAAAACGGGGGCTTTTGGAGCCCCGGAAGGCAATTAACCAAAACCGGGCAGATTCGCCATGTCGGGCGAATCTGGCCCTTACGGGTCCTTTTTCGGAAATATCGAATAATTGGGAAGTTTGGGAGTGATCGACATTGTCGGGGTTACGTTTGGGCGTTAAGTATGTTAATTTTTGGTTTATTCGTACTAGTTTAAAAGTACTTTAAATTTGTGTTCTTTTAGATTGTGCTACGGACCGAGGCAAGGGGAAGCTCGGCGAGTGACTGAGTGTGCTTCGGGTGTTGTTGGAGCGCTTTTGGGATTATATACGAGGTAGGGAAAAGTAGCCGGATCTCGGCCCTGATTAGGGAAAGTTAATAGTAGAATTGCATGTGACACCGGGGTGTCGTGGGTTGAGTAGAATTATTTAAATATTAGAAAAGCATGATACGGGATTGTAGCGTTTATTAGAAAAGCATGTTACAGGAACTTAGTAATTATGAGAAAAGCATGTGACACTTAGTAGTGTCGTAGGAGCAGAGAACTTAGCGTAATTGATTTACTGCAGGCATATGACCATGCCCGGAGGTTGTTTGTGAAACTAGTGATCTTAGGGCTGTTGGAGGCATCGAGTATGCCGGAGGTTGTTGTGTGTTATTTAATTGTTGAGTTTGGGTGGCCTTGAGAGCCCGTATTTAATTGTTGAGTTTGGGTGGCCTTGAGAGCCCGTATTTAATTGTTGAGTTTGGGTGGCCTTGAGAGCCCGTATTTAATTGTTGAGTTTGGGTGGCCTTGAGAGCCCGTATTTAATTGTTGAGTCGGGGTGGCCATGAGAGCCGTGTATTTAATTTGGTGTCTTGAGTGGCAGTAAGTGACGTGGGGTTGTTGAACCCGAGTCTTGACTGTTGAGGTGTCGTGAGTGGCCTTGAGTGCCTGTGTGATTGAACTTGCATGTGATTGTGATTGTGGTTACCTGGGGTGGTGAGTTCTAAAGGTCGACAGCCTGATCCGACTTAGTGTCGATGAATTGCGAGTTCTAAAGGTCGACAGCCTGATCCGACTTAGTGTCGATGAATTGCGAGTTTTAAAGGTCGACAGCCTGATCCGACTTAGTGTCGATGAATTGCGAGTTTTAAAGGTCGACAGCCTGATCCGACTTAGTGTCGAGGAATTGCGAGTTTGAAAGGTCGACAGCCTGATCCGACTTCGTGTCGAGGAATTGCGATAGGTCGAACCCTGACCTGATTGAGATTGGTTACTGAGCAGCTGGTGTGCGATCCTTTGTGATCTTGTTTGGTGTTGTGTCGTTTCGTTCGAGTCCTTGAGGAGGTCGTCGATAGTTGTGTCGGGTCTACACTGTTTTTAGCGAGTGTCGAGTCTGTTGAGGAAGGTGACGGGTTGTGGGTCAGTTGAGTGCTTGAATTGGGGACTGTAGTCCTGGCCTTGGGTTTGGTTTTAGTGTTACTGGCTTTTTCTGCTAATTATGCCATAGTCAGTCTGTTATCCGTGGAGGTGAGCGAACGCTCACCCCTAGCTGCTTTTCCTACAGGTACTGATCACCGGACGGACTAGGTTAGCTCTTGAAGTTCATGGAGCTTGGAGCGGAGTCTGGTCTTTACTTTTTGTTGAGTCTAGTGACGGATGTTGTACCTTGTCCACTTGTTGGGACGTCTTTGTATTGTAAATACTATTATTTTGAGAAGTAAATGGAAATATCAAAGCTTTGATTGAAAACAGGTTTCAAGTGTTCATGTTTTTAAAAGTTCGCGTCCCGAGTTCGGTTCGCTGAAATTGGGGCGTGACAAATTCTCCTGCCCAATTCCCATTGCCAAGATACGATTTCATGTGCTACATAGCATACACCCCACAATCCATATGATTGTCGTTAGATTCCCATGGTACATGGAACCGTTCAATCTCACCTTTAAAAATTTTCTGAGCTAGAGCTTTATCAGTTTTTGTTATGACCTTGAGAATTTTAGACCTCTACGCAACACAAAAAACACCAAAGAAAAATAAATAAAAACAGAAATGAATAGATAGACAGTAATCAAACACAGTCAATGAGAGAAGAATACGTACCAATGTATAGTGTATTTTTTCATAACAAATATTGTCATCAACCGTTCCTTTGACATTGTCAATAATTTCTGAATTTCCCTTCTTCATGTCGATGCATAAAAGTGTGTAGTGATTGCTCTTAAAAACAACCATGAAAACCTGTAAAAAAAATATATAAAATACATCAGCATATTAATATAATGTATACATTGGTTTATATAATACAAGCATTCACTACAGTATCAGCAAAACAGATATTCATTATCCGCAAACTGGATATTCATTATCAGCAACCCAGGGAAACTGTTTCTCAAACCAGGGTGCACATATCCGCAAAACATGTATTCATTATCCGCAAACTTGATAGAGCATATTCGCAAACAAGACAATCCATAACCTCAACCCAGATATTGCATATTCCCAAACAGGTAAACGTTATTTCTCACACAAGGGGGCGTATAGCCGCAAAACATACAAACCTTAACCGCAACCAACATATTGCAAATTCTAAAACCAACCATGTATTATACTTACCAAGTCCAACTTCTTCCATGAAAAAGAAAGGAACTCCTTAGTTTCAATCTTGAAAACATCGTCAAAATCTACATCTTTTTTATGTTCCGAAAGCGTAGCCTACAAAATAAACATATAAATAACAAAAACATATTGAAATAATTCAAACTATAAACGTAATCAACCAAAAAAAATGCGCAAACTATGCTTACACTAAGAGAAGCTGAAAAGAAGAACCGGTTAGGTGATGAATCACTCTTGATAGTTTCCAGATGATTCAGATAATGACACCACCCTATAATGGTTTCCACTTCAATCCATGCATCATTTTTGAAAGAATTAAAGCCCCCCTTGGTAATACAATTATCAGAGCACTCAAACATAAAATCCCTGCATTCATAGAGAGAAAAGCCTATTCACTGAATTTGCAAAAATAAAATATAAAAACAAAATAAGAGGAAAAACATATTTTACTTACCAATCCTCCTTTTTGATTATATTCAGCACCCAATCAGCAACACAATCCTCAACCTCCAGAAGATCGGACCAATAATCTGTTTGACGATCAACATACGGAGAACACAAAAATTTAGACGGTGCAATCAAACGAGGTAAAGTTTGTTTGACTGGGGTTTCCCTTAATAAAGATGCCTTGCTACACCCAATTGACGTAAAACTATTGCTACTTGCAGCACGTTTCTTAACAACAGCAGGATTTTTCTTAACAGCACATTGATCTTTTTTTGCTGCAACAGTACGGGGTAATTTCTTCTCGGGGACAGCAGCGGGGCCTTTCTTACCGGGTGCATGAGCGGGACCTCTCTTCTTCGGTGGATTAATAACTGAGACAGACTCCACATGACCAACACCATCAGTCGTGTAATAACCACTCCCGGTCAACGCCAGTCAAACCTGCGAAAAATAGGAAAATTTAAAAATTTTGGTCAGGCACTTAATTAAACCTAAAATTGACTCCGAGGGTCATACCGGACGTAAGTTGACCCCGATATCGACCAAAGTGAGTTCCGGGGGACTCAGGGCAACTTTCTGACCAATTTGGGAAATGTTGACTTTTCGCTGGAAAAGTCAACCGAGCGACGTTTTGGTCCATTCGAGGACCGTTTTGGATCCAAAAAGCTTAGCCGTCGTCGCAGCGGTCTTAGTTGTTTCGTTTCCTTGTAGCCCGTGAAGTTTCGTAATTTCTTGGAAAAAATGCCCGTTCGGGGCCCGAGACGTACGAATTTCACGAATCTGATTAGAAAATATCTAGGACATATTTTCCAAAAGGTGTGGGACCCACTTGCCACTTGTCAACCAAGTGGTGGTGTAGGTTTATGGGGTGAAACAAGAGGAAGAGTGCAAAGGTGGGGTTCGGCCACACCTATCAAAAAAAAGGAAAAAAATAGAAAAAGAGAGATAGTTTTAGAGAGAGAAGGAGAAGGAGAAGAAGGGAGAAAAGAGAAGGAGCTTGGGGCTTTGTCACTATTCACGAGCATCGAGCCATGGGTTCGTCTCAACGATAGTAGATTCGAGCTCACATCATCTTCCTCTACGATAAGCACCTAATCGATCTTCGTTTTGGTTAAGTTCAAAAGTTAGGGTTTGGTTAAAATGAGTAGTTTATGGTGGAAATAAGGTGTGGGGGTTGTTGGAGAAGTTTTGGAGACGTTTTGGGGATGAAGAGGGACGTTTTCGGGTGACCGGGAGCTCCGGCCACCATGTAGGGTGGCCGGCCACCATGTGGGGTGGCTGGCCGGAGCTAGGGCCGGCCACCACCATGGTGGGCCGGGCCCAAAAGGCCCTAGCCACCCACGGCCATGGTTGTCCGGGTGGGGCCCACTTGCTCGGGTGCTCGGGTTTAGTGTTCGGGTGGTTTAGAACGTTCCCCGGATCATTAATCTACAACCGGATCGAAATTTGGAATTAAATTGTGAAAGTTGTAATTGACGGGTTTAGAAACTTTAAACGTTAATTAAATGACTCGGAAGTCGGAATTCGATTCCGTCGAGTGACTAGGAACCCTTGAATTATTCTAAGACCGTAGAAACGAAAACGGGAATTTTCGGAGCCCCGGAAGGGCGTTTCCAAAACCCGGGCAGATTCGCCATGTCGGGCGAATCGGGCTTTTCCGGGTCCATTATCGACAATGTCGAGTAATTGGGAAGTTTGGGAGTGATCGACATTGTCGGGGTTACCTTAGGGCGTCAAGTTTATTAAATTCCAGTTTGTGTCTGCGAACTTATAAGTATTTAAATCGTGGTCTTATTAGATCGTGCTGCCGATCGAGGAAAAGGAAAGCTAGGCGAGTGACTGAGATCACGCCGAAGCTTGTTGGTTAGCTTATGGAGAAAACATACGAGGTAGGGAAAAGTAGCCGGATCTCGGCCCTGACTAGGGAAAGTTAACAGTAGAATTGCATGTGACACCGGGGTGTCGTGGGTTAAGTAGGTTTATCGAATATTAGAAAGGCATGATACGGGAACGTAGCGAACCTTAGCAATGCATGTGACACTTAGTAGTGTCGTAGGAGCAGTGAACTTATCGATGTTAGAATTACTGGAGGCATATGACCATGCCCGGAGGTTGATTGTGAACTTATCGATATTAGGAGTATTGGAGGCATATGACCATGCCCGGAGGTTGATTGTGAAACTGTTGATATTAAAACTGCTGGAGGCATTGGTTATGCCCGGAGGTTGATTGTGTAGTTATGTCTTGGGAGGCCGTGAGTGCCCGTGGGGTTGTTGAGCCCGTGAGTTATTGTCGGTGTGTCTTGGGTGGTCGTGAGTGCCCGTGGGGTTGTTGAGCCCGTGAGTTACTGTTGGTGTGTCTTTGGTGGCCATGAGAGCCCATATTTTACTGTTGGAGTCTTGGGTGGCCATGAGAGCCCGTGTTTTACTGTTGGTGTGTCTTGGGAGGCCGTGAGTGCCCGTGGGGTTGTTGAGCCCGTGAGTTATTTTCGGTGTGTCTTGGGTAGCCGTGAGTGCCCGTGGGGTTGTTGAGCCCGTGAGTTACTGTTGGTGTGTCTTGGGTGGCCGTGAGTGCCCGTGGGGTTGCTGAGCCTGTGAGTTACTGTTGGTGTGTCTTGGGTGGCCATGAGAGCCCGTATTTTACTGTTGGAGTCTTGGGTGGCCATGAGAGCCCGTGTTTTACTGTTGGTACGTCTTGGGAGGGCGTGAGTGCCCGTGGGGTTGTTGAGACTGTGAGTTATTGTCGGTGTGTATTGGGTGGCCGTGAGTGCCCGTGGGGTTGTTGAGCCCGTGAGTTACTGTTGGTGTGTCTTGGGTGGCCGTGAGTGCCCGTGGGGTTGTTGGGCCCGTGATTTACTGTTGGTGTGTCTTGGGTGGCCGTGAGTGCACGTGGGGTTGTTGAGCCCGTGAGTTATTGTCGGTGTGTCTTGGGTGGCCATGAGTGCCTGTGGAGTGTTGAACCTGTGTTGTTGCTGTTTGTTGAACTTGTTGTGTTTGTGATTGTGGTTACTGAGACATGTCGACCGCGTGGCCTGACCGGGACTGGCAAAGCGCGTGAGTGAGAGAGGTTACTGAGACAGGTGCACCGCCTAGCCCGATAGGGATCGACAAAGCGCGTGAGTGAGAGAGGTTACTGAGATAGGTCGACCGCCTGGCCCGACTTTGTGTCGGGGAAGCGCGTGAGTGAGAGAGGTTACTGAGACAGGTCGACCGCCTGGCCCGATAGGGATCGGCAAAGCGCGTGAGTGAGAGAGGTTACTGAGACAGGTCGACCGCCTGGCCCGACAGGGATCGGCAAAGCGCGTGAGTGAGAGAGGTTACTGAGCAGCTGGCGTGCGATCCTTTGTGATCTTGTTTGGGGTGCGATCCTTTGTGATCCTGGGTGTTGCGTGGTTGTCTGTCGTGTCTTTGGAGGAGGTCGTCAATCGTTGTGTCGGGTCTACATTACGAGTCCGAGTGTTTAGTCGGTTGAGGAAAGTTTCAGTGTGTGGGTGTCGGTCGGGTTACTTGAGTTTGGGGATAGTGATCCCCGGTGTTGAGTTGGTTGTTGGTGTTACCGGCATTGTCTGCTAAGTATGTCGTAGTCAGTCTGTTATCCGTGGTGGTGATCGAACGCTCACCCCTAGCTGCTTTTCCTACAGGTACCGGTCGCAGGTTGGACTAGGTGAGCTTCCAAAGCTTGAAGAGCTAGGAGCGGGATTCTGGGTTTACTTTTGAGTCTAGCGACGTATATCTTGCATTTTGTCCATTTGTTGGGACGTACCTTTAAGTTGTAACTGATTATTTTGATGAACAAATGGTGATTTTAAAGTGATTTATGGAAAAGGCTTCAAATGTTTTATTGTTTTAAAAGTTCCCGTCCTGAGTTCGGTTTGCTGAAATTGGGGCGTGACAGCTTGGTATCAGAGCTCGAGGTTTCACACCTCGGACTGTACGTCAATTAGGTGGGGAGAGTCGAGTCAGTTAAGTCCCGTCGTGCGTTGGGTACGCAAGTCGGAACCCGTGTGTAGACCCGTAGTGGTTTGAGTCTTGTTTGTGATTGTGCGTATGTGCAGTGTTTGATTGCTGGTGTGCTGATTGTTTGTTGCTGCGTGAAACGTTTTTAAGTTGTGGCGACTCGACTCAGGAGCTCCTATAGTTGAACGTGACGGTGCTGATATCAAGTCGGTACAACGTAGTTCGGGGCCGCCTGGACCGGGTTGTAACTACGTGATGTCAAGTATGAGGTTTTAAAATGGAAAGGAGAAAGTTTTAAAATTGTTTGGCCTGATGGGCGTGTTTGATTTTGATTTGGTTGGCCCGGTGGGCGTGGTTCGGTGTTGGTTGGCCCGGTGGGCGAGTGTTGTTGTGTTGTTGTTTGGCCGTGTCGGCTTATGTTTGAGGTTGGGGAGACTTGTGTTTGGTCTTGAATTGTTGTACGTGTGTTGATAAGTTGTGGGTCGAGTGTGTGTGTCGTTCAAGGTTTCTTTTGAGGTTAAAAAGGGGTAAGGGTCGAGTTTGAAACATTTTAGGAAAACTGGCCTGCGCGAGTGTCACGGACCCTGTCACGGATCCGTGACGGAGCAGCGGTTTTGGCAATTCTAGAGCCTTCGTCACGGCACCGTGACCCCAACCGTGACAGGGTCTGTCACGGGTCCGTGATCCCTGTCTGTTCCACCGTCTTGATTGTGCAGTTTGAGTGTTGGCTTTGCGTGGCGGTGTTCACGGTTGGGTTGGGTGTAGAGGTCGTAAGTTCGGTGTTAAGGGATGAGGTCTTGGGTTCGAGACTCATCGATAACATGCGGTAGTGATACAGTGCCTCGGTGTGAGAGTCTCACCACGGAGAGGGGTTAGGGTTGGTGCGCTGTGGCGCCATACGAGCTAGGTTTCCCTATGTGATCGGGTTATTGGGGTATTGATAGTGTGAGCAATAGTGATTGCTTAGTTGAGAGCGTGATCCCCGTCTTGAGGTTTCCCTACGTGATCGGGTAATCGGGTTATTGAGGTTGTGAGCAATAGTGATTTACTGAATTGAGGACGTGCTTCCCGTGTCGAGGTTTATCTTACATGAGCGAGTACTTGAGGTGTTGATAGCGTGAGCAGTGTGACGTTTGGCATCAGGTTTTGAGGTAGTGGTTTGCCCTGGTTAGGTCGACCGCCTTGCCCGACAGGGATCGGCAAAGCGCGTGAGTGAGAGAGGTTACTGAGCAGCTGGCGTGCGATCCTTTGTGATCTTGTTTAGGGTGCGATTCTTTGTGATCTTGGGTATTACGTGGTTGTCTGTCGTGTCTTTGGAGGAGGTCGTCAATCGTTGTGTCGGGTCTACATTACGAGTCCGAGTGTTGAGTCAGTTGAGGAAAGTTCCAGTGTGTGGGTGTTGGTCGGGTTACTTGAGTTTGGGGATAGTGATCTCTGGTGTTGAGTTGGTTGTTGGTGTTACCGACATTGTCTACTAAGTATGCTGTAGTCAGTCTGTTATCTGTGGTGGTGAGCGAACGCTCACCCGTAGCTGCTTTTCCTACAGGTACCGGTCGCAGGTTTGACTAGGTGAGCTTCCGAAGCTTGAAGAGCTAGGAGCGGGATTTTGGGTTCACTTTTGAGTCTAGCGACGTATACCTTGCATTTTGTCCATTTGTTGGGACGCACCTTTAAGTTGTAAATGATTATTTTGATGAACAAATGGTGATTTTAAAGTGATTTATGTAAAAGGCTTCAAATGTTTTATTGTTTTAAAAGTTCGCGTCCTGAGTTCGGTTTGCTGAAATTGGGGCGTGACAAGTCGACTTCTCAGGAGGATGCACGGGGCCTTTTTTAGCGGGAAGAGGTATGACAGTAGGGCGTTGGACTATGAATTCACGAAATCTTGCCATTACAAGTTCAGGATGCTCGTCAACTGCCTCAGAGACCTCTTTCCCACCAATAGCACGATTGATATTTTGGTCAACCGGTCCAGTAACAAGTGGCGGGGGTTGAGTCTTGCAAGCTTGATTAACAGGTGGTTCATTGTTGACATTTTGTTCGACAACAATTATATTGAGTGGCTCGGGTTGCTCTTGAAGTGTCTGACAAAAGTCATTGACAGACGCAGACCCGTTGACATTTCCTTGACCGCTTTCTATAGTAAGTGGGTCTGATTGCACTGCAACAGCCCAACAATCATATTTCTTAATAACATCATAAGCTTCAAGTTCCCCGATTGTATGATCAACAACCATCTCACAAGCTTCCTTCCCAATACCAGAAGCAACAGAAATAGCGTCAAACTCATCACAAAATGCAGTTATTCTTTTCTGGCTCATTTTTTTCTGCAACAATATTATCCACAGGGGCTGCATCATTACTTGCGAACAATTTCCGAACCACATTATCGCATTCAGGGCTTGACAATGTAGTGGATCCAGCAGGGCATGGTGAAAGAACATTGGCAGGCGATTTTAGGGATGGTGAAAGAAGTCTGAACGTTGGTGGAGTAACGGCACGAGCAGGTGGCTTCTCTGCTCCTTTGTACCCTTCCCCAACGTTTGTTGATGCTTCAATCAATTTCTCAATGGTCTCGATAACCCCGGGTAGATTAAACCATGAGTCTTGTGACAGCAACACACTTTGTGTGTCAAGCATGACATCTTCGGGATTTTTATTCCCAGTCAAACCATCAAACAGGGTTGACATTGCCTTGAAACACTCGGTATTGGGATCGGCGATATGCCCTTCAACCAACAACTGATGCCATTCCAAAAAACCTTATGCAACCTTATTCCCCACTAATCGAAACCTTTCTGCAATCCTCTGAATACAATAAAAAGAAGCATGTTAATGAGATTAAATGCAAAAAAATAAAATACATGGTATGCATCAACTACAAAACACATCTGCAACCCAAAATGTGCATATTTGCATACAGTAAACCTACACGCATATCACATGTAGCAAATACTCAAAACTGTTTCGCAAACCAGAGTGCGCATACTCGCAAAACAAAGAATCACTATCCGCAAACTAGGTAAAGCATACTCGCAAAACATAAATTCACTATCCGCAAACAAGGTAAAGCATATTCGCAAAACATATATTCACTATCCGCAGACTAGGTAAAACATATTAGCAAAAAGGTCAATCAATAACAGGGTATGCATCACCTACAAAACACATCTGCAAACCAAAAATGTTCATATTTGCATACAATAAACCTACGCACATATCACATGCAATATATACTCAAAATTGTTTCTACCAGACTGCGCACTCTCGCAAAACATAGAATCACTATCCGCAAACTAGTTAAACCATACTCGCGAAACATAAATTCACTATCCGCAAACTAGGTAAAGCATATTCGCAAAACATATATTCATTATCCGCAAACAAAGGTAAGCATATTAGCAAAACAAGTCAATCAATAAACCTCACTGTATATTTGAAAAACATAATCCCCCCCCCCCCCCCAAATTAATTAAATAATAGAATACATCTGCAGAACCCCTTTCACTATGAAACGGGGGGGGGGGGGGGGGTATTCGGGGCCGGTGGATCTCCACCATTTCTATCACCCCTTTCATTATCCCTATTTACGTTAGGGAGTGGATGCTGAGCAACATTCTCTTCCTCCCTAACACGTGGAGGACCCTCCCTCCGTATGTGACCCATTCCAAATGCATCGCACTGTAATTCATCACCAACTCTTCTGTTCACCAATGCAGTATTCCATCCAATCAAAGAGGGTCACGCCCTAGGAACCTCACACGTGCTGACTTCAACACGGTCAAGATAAAACAACTGCATCATTCAAAGAAAAAGACATGTCACATGAATATAACATAAGAATTTATTAAATATAAAATACAACACATTAAAATGAAAAATAAACTTACCAACAAGAAAGTTATTGATCCAGAAAAATTCTTTGAACCTTCGGGTTGATTTAACCATGTTTTTTTTGTATCCACAAGTTTCTTGACTAAAAACTTGCACCAATTAAAATCTTGTATGTGAGATACATCAACAATAGAACGGAAGCATGACTGATTCACATAACCCTCATTCCCCGAATCGATCATGCAAGTCACATAACCCTCGGTCCGGGCTCGGTGCCGGCCCTCTGAGCGGCACGGAACGGGTCCCTGACCGGCCCTCTGACCGGCACGGAACGGGTCCCAGACCGGCCCTCTGAGGGGCACGGTCTGAGCCTGGTTCCGGGCCTTTAAGGGGCACGATCCGGGCCGAGTCCTGGGCCCGTGGGCTGCCCGAATTGGGCCTGGTCCGGCCCAATTTACTCTTTTGGCCCAAGTTTTGTCGTTAGGGATACTTTAGGTATTTTTCTCTCTAGAATCGTCTTAAATTGTTTATTAATTCTTGTATTAATTTATGATCCTAGACGTCATTCTCGAGCTCGGAGGAGGAGAATTCTAGGCGTTCGGTTGGCTAAGCGTTGAGAAGCACTTGAGGTAGGGAAGAGTAGTAAATTCCGCTTTTAATCTAAGAATATTAATAGTATGCATATAGGACGCTAATAACCGGTAAAGTCTTAGCTTGCATATAGGATGTGATTAACTAGAATAACCGCTTTCAATTATGGGAATTGTCGTGCTGTAGATTCATATGTGGCCATGTCGAGCCTTTGGATTGATTGTTGTGTTAGTCTTAGTGCCCGTAGTTCAATCCTAAATGTCCAAATGTATATATCATCGTTAGCAATAAAATTAAAGCGGCTTTATATTACTTATGTGTTGGAGTAATATATCGATGTGTGCTCTGATCTATGCCCACCATGCGAATAGAACCATAGATCGAGATAGATCACACTCGATGGGTCCCTAGTCAACAAAGCTTCACTAGAAGCGACTAGTATGAAAGATGGCTCTTTATGGCTTACGTTCTGTTAGTCATTGGAATGGGATTCCGGAGTCTGATCATAGATATCATGTGGGACATGATATTGGACGACCCGCCCTGAATATGTGCCATAGATTAAGTCATGAACATATTCAGTGTCGTAGCTTGTCATGTATCCTTAGACCAAGGAGTCTTTGTGATCGCTATGTAGTCAACAACTGAGTTTGACCTGAGCCTAACGTTGTCCGTAACAGGGCTTCCATAACGGCCAGGATTGGCTTGGGGACGGGCTACATGAGTGACACGAAAGACGGCTAAGGGATTTATCCCTCATACTGAGGTATGAGATAGATATCGGTTCTCGGCCGCTTGATCGAGAGTGACTGAAAGAATAGCATGGCCATGCACATGATACTAGGTATCATATCTTTAGTCATCTCACATATCAAGGAACATTGATTGAGAATAATAAGGATGACGGCTCTATGCCTTATCTCAATCAGGATATCGGAGATAAAAGGATAATGACAGGGATGACGGAAAGGTTAGAATCGACAGGGTCGATTCGTTATGCAGTGTCAGGCAATACTAAAGTCTCGTTAGTTGCCACTTAAATAGGATCAAGTAAAATGGGATTTTACGTTGATCTATTGACATGCATAAACCTAAGGGTCACACCGGAGGATGAAACTCATTGACATATTTATGGAGAATGGCCAAAAGGGAGTTGTCTCGGGACATGACCAAAACTGGGTTTTGGGTCATGTGCCCGTAAGTGAATAGGACTTTACGGATCGAGACAAGGCTTGGAGTCTTGGGATTGATTGCGTCGGATAATGTTGGACATTTCCGGTATGGAAGGCTTGGAGGCGATGAGCGAATCACGGGACCTCGTTGGAAATGGCCACGGGCCATGTTCCAAGAGGCCCATGAAAGGCCCATGCAACCAAGGCCCATGGAACAAATTAATCAAGTCTTGATTAATTAGTACTAAGCAAGCAAGACAAGGATTAAGGTGTTGGTGATTCACCACCTAACCCAATCTTGTCTTGCCATACTTTGTCCTATTTACACCTTACTTGACACCATACTTGTCCCATGCCTTTAGTTGGACAAGTATGGTTTTTTTTATGTTTAAGTCATCTTTTTTCAACATAACAAACACAAGACAAGAATAGGAAACACAATTTCTCTCTCCCTTCCCTTGCAATTTCGGGTTTGGCAAGCTCCCACCTCCATTTTTGTGTTCTTGAGTCCTCAAAGAGAAGAACTACGTGGCTTTGATTCCCATGTGGATACGTAGGCGTCTTGGAGACTCAAGCCAATCATTCGTTACCCGGTGTTCTTGTTTTGGTAAGAACTAGTGCTGAATTTTTCTCTTGTGAATCCATTCTTTGTTAGTTGTTTCATGGTTTTAATCGTCTCTTGGTTTTCCTTGATTTTCCGCTGCGAGTTGGTTCATCTCCAACTCTACCTCGAGACCCAACATGTTGTTTGTGTTGATTGTGGTTAATAGTCCTTAATTGTCGGTGTATAGTATGTCCTTTGGTTAGCCTAAGAGTCATATTAAACTATATGAATTATGATGATTGTGTTATGAATGGTTACTCCGTGACATGATTGGTTGAGTGAATGTGTTGAATGTGGTATGATTGTACCTTGTGATATGATCGGGTGAATGATAGACCGATGTGACGTGTTTGGTAAGTTGTGTCGGTAAGCTTGGTTGGTAAGATGAGTTCGGTGTTGTCACGCCCCAAATTCAGTAAAACCGAACCCGGAACGCGAACGTTTAAGACAATAAAACATTTTCAAACCTTTTAAATAAAACGCTTAAAACCACCATTTAGTTAATCAAAATAATAATTTACAACTCAAAAGTACGTCCATTTTAAGCGTTTGGGCCCATTTTTACAATGCAAAGGATCGCATTCCAGCTGCTCAGTACCCCTGCCCTTTTCCCAACACGACGGTTGGATCAGGCGGCCGACCTGTCGCACTTTTCCCAACACGACGGTTGGATCAGGCTGTCGACCTGTCGCACTTTTCCCGACACCCAATCGGGTAGGCTGTCGACCTGTCGCACTTTTCCCAACACGAAGGTTGGATCAGGCGGTCGACCTGTCGCACTTTTCTCGACACAAAGTCGGATCAGGCTGTTGACCTGTCACACTCACCTCCCCATGTAACCACAATCACAATCACAAGCAAATTTCAACAAACAGCAACAACACCGGTTTAACACTCCACATGCACTCATGGCCACCCAAGACACCAACAGTGAAACACGGGTTCAACAACCCCGCGACATTCATGGCCACCCAAGACACCAACAGTAAAACACGGGCTCAACAACCCCACGGGCACTCATGGCCATCCAAGACACACCAACAGTAAAAAAAATACGGGTTTAACAACCCCACAGGCACTCATGGCCACCCAAGACACAAACTAAACAATCAACCTCCGGGCATAATCAAATGCCTCCAATAATTCCAATATCGATAAGTTCACTGCTCCTACGACACTACTAAGTGTCACATGCATTTCTATTGTTTGATACGTTCCCGTATCATACGACACCACCCGGTGTCGCCTGCCTTTCTATTATTCGATAAACTTACTTAACCCACGACACCCAAGTGTCACATGCATTTCTACTGTTAACTTTCCCTAGTCAGGGCCGAGATCCGGCTACTTTTCCCTACCTCGTATGCTTTTCCAAAAGCTCACAACCAAGCTCCGGCGTGATCACGATCACTCGCCTAGCTTTCCCTTTCCTTTGTCGGTGGCACGATCTAATAAGAACACAATTTAAAATACTTTTAAGTTCGCAGACATAAACTGAATTTAAATAAACTTGACGCCCAAAAGTAACCCCGACAATGTCGATCACTCTCAAACTTCCCAATTACTCGACATTGTCGATAATGGACCCGGAAAGGCCCGTTTCGCCCGACCCGGCGAATCTGCCCGGGATTGGAAAACGTCCTTCCGGGGCTCCGAAAATTCCCGTTTTCGTTTCTACGGTCTTAGAATAATTCAAGGGTTCCTATGCACTCGACGGAATCAAATTCCGACTTCCGAGTAATTTAATTCGCGTTTAAAGTTTCTAAACCCGTCAATTACAACTTTCACAATTTAATTCCAAATTTCGATCCGGGTGTGGCTTAACGACTTGGGGATCGTCCTAAACCACCCGAACACGAAAACCCGATACCCGAGCATGTGGGCCCCACCCGGCCCTTAAGACCCGACGGTGTTTGGGCCAGTTTTGGGCAAGTTCACCATGGTGGTGGCCGGTCCTAGATCCGGCCAGCCACCACCCCAACTCCGGCAGCCACCATACACGGTGGCCGGAGCTCCCCCGAGCCTCCGGTCACCTGAAAACGTTCATCTTTCGCTCCAAAACGTCTCCAACGAACCCCACACCTCAACACACCCATAGTTTACTCGTTTTAACCCAAACCCTAAACTTTAAACGTACCCAAACGAAAATCGAAAGGGTACTCACCGTAGGGAATGACGGTGGGAGCTCGATTCCTTGATCGTTGAGACGATCCGTCGGTTGGTTCGTCGGTAAACCTCAAAACCCTAAACTTTCTTCTCCTTTTCTCTCCACCTTCTCTCCTCTTTCTATCCCCTTTCCCTCTCTTCAAACTCACCCTTTTCTATTTTTTGAAAGTGGCTGAACCTCTCTGCTCATTTCCCTTTTGTTTGTTCAAAACTAACACCAACTTTCCTTATTTACAAAACTAACACCAAAGTCTCATCTTTTGTTTTGTTCAAAAAAAACCTAACACCACCACATAATTGACATGTGGGAAGTGGGTCCCACACCTTCTGGAAAATATCTTCTAGATATTTTCAATCAGATTCGCGAAATTCGGCCGTCTCGGGCCTTGAACGGGCACTTTTTTCAAGAAATTACAAAACTTCACGGGCTACAAGGCAACGGCTCAAATAAGACCGTGGTGACAACGGATAAGCTTTTTGGATCCAAAACGGACCTCGAACGGACCAAAACGTTGCTCGGTTGACTTTTCCAGCAAAAAGTCAACATTTCCCAAATTGGTCAGAAAGTTTCCCTGAGTCCCCCGGAACTCACTTTGGTCGATATCGGGGTCAAATTAAGTCCGGTATGACCCTCAGGGTCAAATTTAGGTTCATTTAAGTGTCTGTCCAAAATTTTTAAATTTTCCTGTTTTTCGCCGATTTGATTGGCGTTGACCGGGAGCGGTTCTTACAGATGTAACGTGTTTTGTTTGGTATTGTGTGTTATTTTTGTTTACTTGCCTCGAGGTGTGTTTCCGGGAAGACCTTTAGGCCGATGTGCGTTTCCGGTATAAGGTATATTATTGTTGTCTCGAGGGTGTTTCCGGGAAGATATCCGACCGAGGGGTGTGCCGATCCGATATGTTTATATTGTTGTTTCACCCTGATGCTACGTGTTTCGGGAAGATATCCGACAGAGGGGTGTGCCGGTCCGATATGTTTATTATGTCGTTTCACCCCGATGCTACGTGTTCCGGGAAGACATCTAGACCGATGGGTATTCTGGTATGCTGTGTTTGTTTCACCCCGATGTTGTGTGTTTCGGGAAGACATCTAGACCTAGGGGTATTCCGGTATGATGTATTCGTTTCACCTCGATGTTGTGTGTTCTGGGAAGATATCTAGGCTGATGTGTGTTCCGGTACGATATGTTGAGCTCGTGTGTGGATCGGAGTTTTGTGGTTTAATTATCTTATATTTCGGTACTCGTGTGTTTCTTTAGTTTGTTTCTAGTGTCGAATGAGTTGTTTTCCTGTTGATCTCTATTTGTGTTGTCTTTTAGTAAATGTACTAATCGAGAATTTTGGTGACGAAGCGGGAGTCCCTTTTTTTTTCCTTTACTACTTTTTCCTACTGAGCGTAAGCTCACCCCCTCTGTTTTTATTGTTTTACAGGTTTCGTTGGCGAGTAGTCTTAGAGGTCGTCTCAGGGCTCGGGAGCTCATTGAGGGTCCAAGTGGTTACTTGTAGTAGAGACGTACTTTCTATTTTCGTACTAAACTATGTTTTTACTTGTTTGGAATTGAGCTTTTGACTCATGTTTATCGGAGCTGTGTATTTGGAACTAAATTCGGATTTTGATTTCGTTTAAATTTACTTTTATTATTGTTTTATTATTATTCCTAGTTCACGTATCGAGTCCGGTCAAAACCGGATTTAGGGCGTGACACCAACACCTCCGGTGATAATCACTTAACATTCTAAGCCAAATTCATGCCTCTTCTTCTTCAAATCATAGTTCACAAACATGGAGGTCTGTGATTACAACGAGGGGGTCAAACGATTCTCCACGGCAGGGCCAAGTATCGCACAAGCGACCGTGGATTCTAGCACTTCATGAACTAGGTCTCGTATCTATTGCTACATCTGTATTGGCCATTTGTGTGTCAAGCCAGATGTTAAGAAGGATGTCAGTCAACATTAGTTGTGTGTAACAGGTGTAAAGCTGATTAAAGATGTCATCTCCAAATGTCAATGACATGGCATAGAACGACAGCACACGCGCGTGAAAGTTATCAAGTGCGTGGAATCAATTAAGTGCATCTAGAAGCATATCCATGACTATCCGGTTCAAAGATCTGTTTCCTAGTATGAAGATACTTCCTTAATGGATATTTCCTCAATTATAGAAACTCTACAAGATAAGGAAACAAAAAGATCTACCCTGATCATGACTCTAGAGGTGGAGAAACAGGATCCACGATACAAGGGTAATTAGAGCTATAAATACAAGTGCATTCATTCAAGCTCAATTCGAATATTTTGCAGTACTCAATGCTTATATCGTGAGCAAGATTCATAAGTGCAAGTCCGTGATCCTTAGTTTATGAATTGAGAGGTGAGTGATGAAATGGTTCAGCAAGAGAGAAGCTGAGGTGAGAGAGAAAATTGAGGGTTAAGGAGTAGTGCTGAGTAGTTAACAGTGTGGTGAAATGACTTAAAAACCCTTCTGTTTACTAAATTATTATTTTGAAAATCAAAATAATCCGTAATTACTAAAAATACCACAATAGATCTTAACCATATATGTAAGGCAATCCAATAGCTGAAAGTAGTTTTCAGTTTATATTGAAACTAATAATTTTCAATTGATAGTGTACCTATATACATATATAGGTGAGAAATCGGCTAGAAACTCTTCTTATATTAAAAACTATGAGAACTCGTCCTAGCCACACACACCTATATATGATCCACCATTCACCAATATGCCACATCGTCACCCTAATTTCACCCAACATAGAAGCCACTTTGAGTTCTTCTCACACAAGTAAGGGCATAATTGAATTAGCATGGTGCCATGTGGACAAGTGTCCATTTTTTTACCAATTCACTAATTTAATTTTTTTCGCTTCGTTTGAACTGCGATTAGCTTCAAACTTGTGTCAATATTTTTCTTTTTCCAAGGGTTATCTATCAAGTAGCATATTTAATATATTTTGAAGAACGAAAATAAAAAGTTGTATCGAGTTGACAAAAATAATGTTGAGTGTTGGTAAATCTTAATTAATAAATGTTTTATATCGGGGTATCAAACTAGTGCTAAATGTTGATAAAACATGTATTGAGGTGATAAAAAAACAAGTGATGAAGTGATAAAAATCATGTTCAATTTTGATAATCAGGGTGATAAACTTGATTTTAGTGTTGATAAAAGAACATGTGATGGGGTGATAAAACACATGTAATTTAGTGATAAACATAGTGTTTAGTATTGATAAAACTAGCGTTCAATGTTCATAAAAAACACATGATGAGATGATAAAAATCATGTTTAGTTTTGGAAAATGAGGTGATAGACCTAGTGTCCAGTGTTGATAAAATCAGTGTAAAGTGTTGATAAAACCAGTGTAAAGTATTGATAAAAATTACTCAGATATAGTGTTCATAAAAAAACACGTGATGAGGTGATAAACCTAGTGTCTAGTGTTGATAAAATCAATGTAAAGTGTTGATAAAACCAGTGTAAAATGTTAATAAAAAATACTTAGATATAATTTTTTTTAAATCAGCCCGAAATAATTTTTTTTGTGCTTCAAAATATATTCATGATTGAACTTGATAGAAAACCCTTGAAAAAAAAAATATTGGCGCAAGTTTGAAGCCAATCAGAGTACAAACAAAGAGGGAAAAATTAAATTAGTGAATTGGTAAAAAAAGTAATATGATAGTTTTACTAAAAAGCCCTTATCACTTACCAAAAAGTGTTGTTTTTTTTTGCAGTCAACAACTCCACTGCATCTCATCCATCCATTTATGAAATGGATGACTTAGATGGGTTATCATGGTTACTAGGTTAAGAGATGGTTTCTATTTGATTTCTCCTCTCTGTTAGGATATCATAAAGGAGGATGTAATACGTTTTGCGAATGACTTCCAAAACCCACGAGAGTTTGGAAAAGGTATTAGCTCAGCTTACATGGTGTTAATTCCTAAAGTGTTGAATCCGGAAACTTTTCATGAATTTTGACCTATCATCTTGATCTCAATTCCCTATAAAATCATTGCTAAGTTGTTAGCAAATAGACTCAAACAGGTTATTCCGGATTTAATTAGTGATACTAAGAGTGGATTTGTAGCTGGTCACCAATCAGTTGATGGGGTTCTTATTGCGTCGGAAGTGATCCTTGCCTTGAAAAAATATAAGGAAGAAGCGGTGATCCTTAAATTAGACTTTGAAAAAGCCTATGACAAGATTAGATGGTATTATTTAGAGGATGTTATGAGAATCATGGGTTTCAGACCATGTTGGAGAAAACAGATGATTAGGTGTTTCGAATCTTTTATATCTGTCTTGATCAATGGCTAAATCAGAAAACAGACTTTGATAGGGATGTCCTCTTTCGCCTCTCCTTTTTCTTTTACTTGTAGAAGGGTTACATCAGATGCTTGAGGATGGCATAAAAGGTGGAGATTTCAGTGGAGTACAGATTAGCCGTAATGGTTTTTCTATGTCACACTTACAGTTTGCCGATGATAAAATATTATTTGTAAAGGGCTCAATGTGGGAATTGCAAAATCTAAAACACTTGCTGATTTTATTCCAAGACATCTCGGGCCTAAAAATTAATTTTCAAAAATAAAAAACAGTTTGTTTTAATGGCAATAGCCTATCTCCTGAGATTCTTCAGGAGATTGTGGGATGTGAGGTTTGTTCATTGCCTATTTCTAATATGGGCTTTCAGTTGGGTTTAAATTCTAAACGTGCTTTGTTTATGGATCCGATGATTGTAAAGGTTAAAAATCATCTCAATGGGTGAAAAGCTAAGAACTTAAACTTAGCGGGTCACATTTTTCTTCTAAAATCCAATTTAGCTGCTTTGCCTGTGTTTTACATGAGTTTATTTCAGGCTTCAAAGTTGGAAATTTAGAAATTGGAGCACTTTCAGAGACAGTTTCTTTGGTCTCACAGTATTGCTCGAAGGGTCTGAATAAAGTTGTAATTCTGGTTAGGTACAACATAAAGATGTCAATCAGGAGGCTATGACATGAGATCTGACTGTTAGTCTTTGTGCCCGTAGTCCAATCGTTAATGTCCAATGTAAATATCATCGTTAGCAATAAAATTAAAGCGGATTTATATTACTTATGTGTTGGAGTAATATATCGATGTTTGTTCTGATCATTTCCCACCATGCAAATAAAACCATAGATCGAGATAGATCACACTCGATGGGTCCCTAGTCAACAAAGCTTCACTAGATACGACTAGTATGAAAGATGGCTCTTTATGGCTTACGTTCTGTTAGTCATTGGAATGGGATTCCGGAGTCTGATCATAGATATCATGTGGGACATGATATTGGACGACCCGTGTAATAACCACTTCCGGTCAACGCCAGTCAAACCTGCAAAAAACAGGAAAATTTAAAAATTTTAAGACAGACACTTAATCTAACCTAATTTGACCCCGAGGGTCATACCGGACTTAAGTTGACCCCGTTATCGACCGAAATGAGTTCCAGGGGACTCAGGGAAATTTTCTGATCAATTTGGGAAGTGTTGACTTTTCGCTGAAAAAGTCAACCGAGCGACGTTTTGGTCCATTTGAGGACCGTTTTGGATCCAAAAATCTTAGTCGTCGTCGCAGCGGTCTTAGTTGAGTCGTTTCCTTATAGCCCGTCAAGTTTCGTAATTTCTTGGGAAAAGTGCCCGTTCGGGGCCCGAAACGTCCGATTTTCGCGAAACTGATTGGAAAATATCAAGTAGATATTTTCCAAAAGCGTGGGACCCACCTTGACACTTGTCCTAATTATGGTGGTGTTAGTTTTGAGGGAAAACTAAGAGGGAGAGAAGCATGGCCGGCCACACATGTGTAAAAAGGAAAAAAAAAGGAAATGTGAGTTAGTTGTTTGAAATAGAAAGAGAAGAAGAGAGTTAGAGAGAGAAGGAGAAGGAGAAGAAGAGAGAAGGATAAAAGCTAGGGTTTTGGAAGTTCATCCAACCCTTGGATCCATTCAAAGCAAGAAGAAAACGTCTTCCCCTCGTCTTCCTCTACGGTTTGTACTAAACCGATCGTCGTTTCGTTTATTTTCAAAAGCTAGGGTTTCGTTATAAATGATGAGTTAGGGTTGTAGTGAATTTTGAGGTTTGTGGGAGACGTTTTAGAGGTGTTTGGAGGGTTGTTTGAACGTTTTCCGGCGACCGAGAACTCGGGAGGAGCTCCGGCCACCTTAGGTGGTGGCCGGCCACCATAGGAGGTGGCCGGCCACCATAGGAGGTGGCTGGCCGGACCTAGGGCCGGCCACCACCATGGTGGCCGAGCCCCATTGGAACCCTAAGGCCCACGGCCAAGTGGGCCGGGTGGAGCCCACGTGCTGGGGTGATCGGGTTTAGTGTTCGGGAGGTTTAAAACGTTCCCCGGACCATTTATCCATAACCGAATCGAAATTTGGAATTAAATTGGAAAAGTTGTAATTAACGGGTTTTAGAAACTTTAAACGTTAATTAATTGACTCGGAAGTCGGAATTCGATGCCGTCAAGTACATTGGGTCCCTTGAACTATTCTAAGACCGTAGAAACGAAAACGGTGGCTTTTGGAGCCCCGGAAGGCAATTTACAAAACCCGGGCAGATTCGCCATGTCGGGCGAATCGGGCCTTTACGGGTCCTTTATCGACAATGTCGAGTAATTGGGAAGTTTGGGAGTGATCGACATTTTCGGGGTTACGTTTGGGCGTTAAGTTTATTGAATTTCGGTTTATCCGTACTAGTTTAAAAGTGCTTTAAAATTGTGTTCTTTTAGATCGTGCTACAGACCGAGGCAAAGGGAAGCTCGGCGAGTGACTGGGATTACATCGAGGTTTAGTGGAGCGCTTTTGGAGTTATATACGAGGTAGGGAAAAGTAGCCGGATCTCGGCCCTGATTAGGGAAAGTTAATAGTAGAATTGCATGTGACACCGGGGTGTCGTGGGTTGAGTAGATTTATTTAAATATTCGAAAAGCATGATACGGGATCGTAGCGTTTATGAGAAAAGCATGTGACACTTAGTAGTGTCGTAGGAACAGAGAACTTAGCGATATTAGAATTACTGGAGGCATATGACCAGGCCCGGAGGTTGACTGTTTAATTTATGTCTTGGGTGGCCATAAGAGCCCGTATTTGATTGTTGATGTCTTGGGTGGCCATGAGAACCCGTGTTATTTAAATTAGTGTATTTGGTGGCCGTGAGTGCCCGTGTTTTACTGTTGGTGTTTTGGAGTGGCCGTGAGTGTCGTGGGGTTGTTGAACCTGAGTCTTGACCGTTGGTGTGTCTTGAGTGGCCGTGAGTGCCTGTGGGGTTGTTGAGCCCGAGTCTTGACCGTTGGTGTGTCTTGAGTGGCCGTGAGTGCCTGTGGGGTTGTTGAACCCGAGTCTTGACTGTTGAGGTGTCTTGAGTGGCCTTGAGTGCCTGTGTGATTGAACTTGCCTGTGATTGTGATTGTGGTTACCTGAAGTTGTGAGTTTGAAAGGTCGACAGCCTGATCCGACTTAATGTCGATGAATTGCGAGAGGTCGACAGCCTGATCCGACTTGGTGTCGATGAACTGCGATAGGTCGACAGCCTAATCCGACTTCGTGTCGAGGAATTGCGATAGGTCGATCCTGGACCTGATTGAGATTGATTACTGAGCAACTGGTGTGCGATCCTTTGTGATCTTGTTTGGCGTTGTGTAGTCCTTCTGTCGTTTCCTTGGAGGAGGTCGTCGATAGTTGTGTCGGGTCTACATTACTTTATCGAGTGTTGAGTCTGTGAGGAAAGTAACGGGTTGTGGGTCAGTTGGGTACTTAAGTTGGGGACTGTAGTCCCGGTGTTGGGTTTGGTTTTGGTGTTTCTGGCTTTATCTACTAATTATGCCATAGTCAGTCTGTTATCTGTGGTGGTGAGCGAACGCTCACCCCTAGCTGCTTTTCCTACAGGTACTGATCACCGGACGGATTAGGTTCGCTCTTGCAGTTCATGGAGCTTGAAGCGGAGTCTGGTCTTTTTTTTTTTGAGTCTAGTGACGGATATTGTACCTTGTCCACTTGTTGGGACGTTTTTGTATTGTAAATATTATTATTTTGATGACTAAATGGTAATTTCAAAGTATTTATTCAAAACAAGTTTCAAGTGTTTTTATGTTTTTAAATGTTCGCGTCCCGAGTTCGGTTTACTGAAATTGGGGCGTGACAACCCACCCTGAATATGTGCTATAGATTGAGTAATGAACATATTCAGTGTCGTAGCTTGTCATGTAAGTTTAGACCAAGGAGTCTTTGTGATCGGTATGCAGTCAACAATTGAGTTTGACCTGAGCCTAACGTTGTTCGGAACAAGGCTTCCTTAAAGGCCAATATTGGCTTTGGGACATGATGCATGAGTGACACGAAACACGACTAAGGGATTTATCCATCATACTAAGGTATGGGAAAGATGCCGGTTCTCGGCCGCTTGATCGAGAGTGCCTGAAAGAATAGTATGGCCATGCACATGATACTGGGTATCATATATTCAGTCACCTCACATATCAAGGACCAGTTATTGACAATAATAAGGATGACGGCTCTATGCTTTATCTCAATCAGGATATTAGAGATAAAAGGATAGTGACATAGACGACAGAAAGGTTAGAATCGACAAGGTCGATTCGTTATGTAGTGTCAGAAAATACTAAAATCTCGTTAGTTTCCACTTAAATAGTATCAAGTAAAATGGGATTTTAGGTTGATCTATTGACATGCATAAACCTAAGGATCACACCGGAGGATGCAACTCATTAGCACACTTATGGAGAATGGCCAAAAGGGAGTTGTCTTGGGACATGACAAAAACTGGGTTTTGGGTCACGCGTCCGTAAGTGAATAGGACTTTACAGATCGAGAAAATTCTTGGAGTATTGGATTTATCACGTTGGATAATGTTGGACAATTACGGTATGGAAGACTTGGAGGCGATGAGCGCGTCATTGGACCTCGTTGAGAATGGCCATGGGCCATGTTTCAAGAGGCTCATACAACCAAGGCCCATGGAACTAATTAATCAAGTCTTGATTAATCAGTACTAAGTAAGCATGACAATTGTTAAGGTGTTGGTGATTCACCACCTAACCCCATCTCGTTTAGCCATACTTGGCACCATACTTATTCTATTTACATCATGCTTAACACCATTCTTGTCTTATACTATTATTTATTATTTTTATGGATTTAATTTGTTTAAGTCATTCTTTTCCAAAATAACAAACACAAGATACAAATATGAATAAGAAACCTCCCTCTCTCTCTCCTCGAAAATTTCGGCCAAGGGTAGTGTTTTTCCTCCATTTTTGAGTTCTCGAGTCCTCATAATAAGAAATACGTGGCTTTGATTCCTTGGAGGATACGTAGGCGTGTTAGAGACTCAAGCCAAATCATTCTTTACCCGATGTTCTTGTTTTAGTATGAAAATGCTGATTTTTTTTGTGATTCTAATCTTTGGTAGTTGATTCATGGTTTTAATGGTCTCTTGGTTTTATTTGTCATTCCGCTGTGAGTTGGTTCATCTCCTACCCTACCTCGAGACCCAACACTGAAATCTTAGTTTTGTATCGGAATGAAAAAACAATAAACACAAACAATCACACAAGGACACACAATTGGTTACCTAGTTCGGTGCAACATCACCTACGTTTAGGGGCACTCTGCTAGTGGAATGGTTTTCACTATGATGTAATAATCAATATACAAGTTTCTCAGATCATCCAGATCAAACCTATGCTATCATTACACAGTGACAAACCTATATCAGGGCTCCCCCTGAATCCAAGCTCCTCGCTCGATGCCACTTTCAAGCACCTCGGTCTTGGATTGTTCTTCGTCTTGTATAAGAGATAGTGATCATCAATCACAAGTACATAGCTCCATAACGATTTTGAGACAAGATATGAGTACATAAGATTTACTTTGTTTTAGTTCATTCAGTTTCTCAACATGCTAGTCTTACACGCTCGAGAACCCATAACTCATGAATGCAAGAAAAATGCACAAAAGTAGTCTCCTTAGACAAAATGATCGTCAGATAGTGCGTGTCGCGATCAACCCTAGCTCTAGAGGTCTTCACGATATATATAGTTCTGCCACACTTCAGAACGCGCACCTCCTATGGTTGCGTGACTTCAAAGTCACGATTACACTGAACCACTTGTTTACTTATTCAGTAGAACTTCGCAAAAATCGACCCATAAGAATCTGCATACATATCTTGTGATTTTGGGAATAATATGATATCATTTCCTAATACAAGTAGAACTCTAATAATGAGTATTTGCATATAAAGGAGACATGTGTACTATCATACATAGTCATGTTAATGACATATGTGTTGACATCATCGCTTATCTCCGCACCAGTTGCACAATTATGATGTCCGCTGACATCCTCGATAACATCTTGCTTGGCTCAAATGTAGCCAACACAGATGTAACAAAATTATTCCCTTTTGGCTATTTTTGAGGCAAGCACCAAGTAGCACCAAATGTCCATGAGATCAGGGCCGGAGATAACAACCTTTCATGCAGCACACAACCATTGATACATATGGACATATTTCTCCCCATGTTTGCCACAACAAATTGCCAAAGAGTAAATAAGCAAAGAAGTGAATAAGCTTGTAGTGAATGATAGGGAGATCAGCAATCACTCCTTTGTTCCTAGACTTATGGATCAGAACATGTTCACGAAGTATTCAGGAGAGAGTTCAATCAACATAGACATAAGGTATTTCGTTATTGATACCCTTGAGTAATTATCAAGTAGATCTCGAAGTGGCTGACTTGCTTTAGGACTGACATACAGTATCACATCCTTGAGACCTCTTGATCTATATTTGGAGGTACCTAGCTTCACAAGTAATGTGTACACACAAGTTATCAGAGAACTTGAAATATTAACTAAAATCAGTTCACATACCTTCTGTGATCATTTCAACCATCTCATTGCTCAATAGAGCAAAGTCCCAATGCGGACCTTAGCTTTTCAAAACGAGCAACATCCAGAGCCTTCGTGAAGATGTCTACTAGTTGTCTCTTATTTAGGAGGTACTCAAGCTGAATGACTTTGTCCTCCACTAGATCTCTGATGAAATGATGTAAGATGTCTATGTGTTTCATTTTACTGTGTTGTACATGATTCTTTGAAATGTTTATCGCACTGACATAGTCACAATACAATGCCATGACATCCTAACTAAAACCATATTCAGACAACATTTGCTTCATCTAGAGAAGCTAAGTGCAACTGATTCTAGCAACTATGTATTCAGATTCAGCTGTTGATAGAGCAATGCAATTTTGCTTCTTGCTGAACCAAGAAATCAGATTACTTGTAATAACCACTCCCGGTCAACGCAAGTCAAACCTACGAAAAACAGGAAAATTTAAAAATTTTGGTCAGGCACTTAATTAAACCTAAAATTGACTCCGAGAGTCATATCGGACTTAAGTTGACCCCGATATCGACCAAAGTGAGTTCCGGGGGACTCATGGCAACTTTCTGTTCAGTTTGGGAAATGTTGACTTTTCGCTGGAAAAGTCAACCGAGCGACGTGTTGGTCTATTCGAGGACCGTTTCGGATCCAAAAAAACTTAGCCGTCGTCGCAGCGGTCTTAGTTGAGCCGTTTCCTAGTAGCCCGTCAAGTTTCGTAATTTCTTGGGAAAAGTGCCCGTTCGGTGCCCGAAACGTCCAAATTTCGCGAATCTGATTGGAAAATAAGGTGTGGGACCCACCTTGACACTTGTCCAATATGTGGTGGTGTTAGGTTTTGGGGGGAAAAAGGAAAGATGAGTGGTTAAGGGAGGTGCAGGTTGTGTCTTGGACAAAGATGAAAAAGGGCCTCCTGTGCTTGGCCTTGTGAAGAAGCAACTTCATCTTGTTTTTTTTGGGAACATAGCTGCAACCAGGAGGGAACTTTGTTGGCTAAAAGGGGCGGCACAGATACACAAGCTCAAGGGACAAGTTGTGGCTGTGAGAAAGCAAAACCGTGAGTTCTTGGGAGGTATTGATTGTCCCTTTCTCTTCTTAATTGTTGTGGCAAATTGAAAAAAAGAAGTAAAGGGTGTCTATGTTTTCTTTTCTGAGAAATGGTTGCGGTTCAAGCAATTAAAAAGGGGATTATCAATTAATGATTAAGGAGATGGACTTTAATGATCATTCTTGACTAGCAACACACATAGGCTTTGGGTGCTACGGTTTCAAGACAAAAGAACAAACTTTGTTGTGTGTTTATGTGGTAGTCAAAGATAATTAATTGGTGTTGTCTTGAATGTGGGTTGCTGGACAAGAATCAAACAAGAGAAATCAAAAAGAATTTATTCCTTTTGACTTAAATTTGGGTCTTTCCAAATTTCTACCCGACACATATTGATATTTTGTGGGATATGTTTAGGATGAAGAAGCATTAGGTTGGACCTCGGTAATACTTAGTTTAGGCTTGGTTTTTGTCACTTTTTTGAGTTTTGAGAAATAGGGAATTAGGGTTTGTAATTCGTAAAATTTTGGAAATTGATTCCGCCAAGGGCGTTGGAATACCTGAATTTAATTAAGAACGATAGAAACGAAAATGAGAATTTTCGGAGCCCCGAGGGACGTTTTCCCGATCCCGGGCAGGTTTGCCAAGCCGGGCGAAATGGACCGTTTTGGGCCCATTTTTACAATGTCGAGTAATTGGGAAGTTTGGGAGTGGTCGGTATTTTTCGGGGTTGCATTTAGGCGTTAATTTCATAAAAATCGAAGTTGGCTTGTGTATTAAAGAGTGTGTTGTTTCGTCACTTCAGATTTTACCACCGATCACGGAAAAAGGGAGCCTTAGGCGGGTCGTCGCGAGCGCTGCTGGAGCTACGTTTGAATTTGGAGTGGATTTCGTTTGAGGTAGGGAAAAGTAGCCGGATCTCGGCCCTAACTAGGGAAAGTTAACAGTAGAATTGCATGTGACACCTGGGTGTCGTGGGTTAAGTAGGTTTATCGATTATTAGAAAGGCATGATACGGGAACGTAGCGAATATTGGAAATGCATGTGACACTTAGTAGTGTCGTAGGAGCAGAGAACTTAGCGTTATTAGAATTACTGGAGGCATATGACCATGCCCGGAGGTTGTTTGTGAAACTGTTGATATTAGGACTGTTGGAGGCATTGGTTATGCCGGAGGTTGATTGTGTTTTTTGTGTCTTGGGTGGCCATGAGAGCCCGTACTTTACTGTTGTGTCTTGGGTGGCCATGAGTGCCTGTGGGGTTGTCGAACCCGTGTCTTTATTGTTGGTGTGTCTTGGGAGGCCATGAGTGCCCGTGGGGTTGTTGAACCCGCGTCGTTACTGTCGATGTATCTTGGGTGGCCATGAGTGCCCGTGGGGTTGTTGAGCCCGTGAGTTATGGTTGGTGTGTCTTGGGAGGTCGTGCGTGCCCGTGGGGTTGTTGAGCCCGTGAGTTATGGTTGGTGTGTCTTGGGTGGCCATGAGTGCCCGCGGGGTTGTTGAGCCCGTGAGTTATGGTTGGTGTGTCTTGGGAGGCCGTGAGTGCCCGTGGGGTTGTTGAGCCCGTGAGTTATGGTTGGTGTGTCTTGGGAGGCCGTGAGTGCCCGTGGGGTTGTTGAGCCGTGAGTTATGGTTGGTGTGTCTTGGGAGGCCGTGAGTGCCCGTGGGGTTGTTGAGCCCGTGAGTTATGGTTGGTGTGTCTTGGGAGGCCGTGAGTGCCCGTGGGGTTGTTGAGTCCGTGTTTTACCGTTGGTGTCTTGGGTGGCCATGAGTGCATGTGGAGTGTTGAACCGGTCTTGTTGTTGTTTGTTGAACCTTTCTTGTGACTGTGATTGTGTTTGCCCGAGGTTAGTGACCCGACTTCGTGTCGGGAAGTGGTGTGGAATTTGGCTGGCTTACCTGACAGGGATCGGTAAGTTGCGAGCGTTCTTTGGCTGGCCTGACCGAGTTCGAGTCTCAAGAGGTTGCGAGCGTTCTTTGGCTAGCCTGAACGAGTTCGAGCCTCGGGAGGCTATGAGCGTTTTTAGGAGATGAGAGGGCAGCTCCCCTTCCGACTAGCTATCAGAAAAGCAGCGCTGTATATATCGCCAACAGGTCGACCGCCTGGAGCCTGACAGGGATCGGCAAAGCGCGTGGGGCGGGCTCGAGCCCAGCCGGTTAGCAACCGGCACTGAGCAGCTGACAGGAGTGCGATCCTTTGTGATCTTGTTTGGTGTGCGATCCTTTGTGATCTTGGGTGTTGCGTGGTGGTCTGTCGCGTCTTTGGAGGAGGTCGTCGATCGTTGTGTCGGGTCTACCTTACGTGTCCGAGTGTTGAGTCGGCTGAGGAAAGTATCAGTGAGTGGGTGTCGGTCGGGTTACTTGAGTTTGGGGATAGTGATCCCCAGGGTTGAGTTGGTTGTTCGTGTTACCGGCATTGTCTGCTAATTATGCCATAGTCAGTCTGTTATCCGTGGTGGTGAGCGAACGCTCACCCCTAGCTGCTTTTCCTACAGGTACCGGTCGCAGGTTGGACTAGGTGAGCTTCTGAAGCTTGAAGAGCTAGGAGCGGAATTCTGGGTTTATTTGAGTCTAGCGACGGATACCATACTTTTGTCCACTTGTTGGGACGTGTTTTAAGTTGTAAATGTTATTTTTGTTGAACAAGTGGTGTTTTTAAAGTGGTTTATTGTAAAAGGTTTCAAAATGTTTTATTATTTTAAAGGTTCCCGTCCTGAGTTCGGTTTACCGAAATTGGGGCGTGACATTACTCCCAAGATAAAAGCATCCACCTGATGTGCTTCTTCTATCAGTAGCACTCTCAGACCAATCAGTATCACAATAGCCAATCGGTGTAGAAGATGTATGAAAAGTGTACATGAGACCAAGATCTGAAGTGCCAGCTATATACCTTATGATTCGTTTGGCCTGAAGAAGATGACTAGTCTTTGGACTGACATGATGTCTAGCACATACTCCCACAGAGTAAGAGATGTCGGGTCTGCTAGCAATAAGATACAATAGACTTCCAATGATGCTTCTATACTGGCTTTGGTCCACATATTCTCTTTGTTCATCATTAATGAGCTTCACACGAGTTGCTACAAGAGATATTTTGTGAGAGGATTTCTCTAGCCCTAACTTCTTGACCAGGTTCTTGGCATACTTGCTTTATGAAATGAAGATCCCATTATCCATTTGCTTTATCTGATACCCCATGAAGTAGTTTAACTCCCCTACCATGCTCATTTCAAATTCAGTCTGCATATGTCGTACAAAATGTTGAACCATCTTGCCAGACATTCCTCCAAACACAATGTCATCGACATATATTTGGGCAATCATAACACTGACCCCTTCTTTCTTAATGAACGAGGTTCTATCAACTCCCCCTCTAACATACCCATACCATGCTCGAGGAGCTTGTTTAAGACCGTACAGAGCTTTGCAAAGTCTGTAGACATGTTGGGGCATATGAGGATCAATAAACCCTTTAGGTTGTGCTACATAAACTTCTTCATTCAGATATCCATTCAAAAATGCACTTTTGAAATCTATTTGATATAACTTGAAGTGCAAGTGACAAGCAATTCTCAGAAGTAACCTGATAGCTTCAACTCTGAATACATGTGCAAAGGTCTAATCAAAGTCTACTCCTTCTACCTGAGTGTATCCTTGAGCCACAAGACGAGCTTTATTTCTGACAACATTTCCATGTTCATATGTTTTGTTCTTAGAAATCCATTTTGTACCAATTATATTGACATCTTCTGGTTTAGGAACTAATTGCCACACTTCATTTCTTTCCAATTGGCCAAGTTCTTTTTACATAGCTCCAATCAAGTATTCATCATTTATAGCCTCTTTCACATTCTTGGGTTCAATCTTTTATACAAAGCATTATGTACTTATCATGCTTCTATTGTCAATGGAGACCTTAGACCGAGTTCGTACTCCATCCTCAATATTCTCAATGATGACTGGAGTTGAATGATCCTTCTGCACATTCTTGGAAGGATTCTCGGGTCTTGAAGGACCTGATTCATCGTCATTTTCAGACATGTCAGTTTCAGGGTTTACATCTGCAGTGACATTTGGATTGACATGTGCGCTAATGACATCTTGAGTACCATCTGTATTAGAAGTATCTTGGTTTATGTTTGATTTTCTGAGATTCCAACTTCTTCATCATCTGCTCGTTGATGAAACTCTTTCATATCATTAACTACCACATTAATAGATTCCATCATAACCTAAGTTCGTTTACTGTGGACACGAAAGGATCTACTATTCCTTGAGTATCCCATGAAGATGCCTTCATCGGTGATATGTGTAAATGTGTCCTAGTTAATTTGATCATTTCCCCTATATTTTTATCTTGTTTGTACTCGTTTTTATATTTTTAGCTATATTTACTAATTGTGCAAAACATCGCTCTTTGTCGATATTTTTCTAATGCTCAAAATATATTTATCATTGGTCTTGTTTTGTAGTCCGTAAAAAAATAAAAATATTAGCGCAAGAACGAGGATAATCGGAGCACAAACGGAGCGGGTAGGAGCGATTGAAGCATTGAATGAAAAGTGGAAAAAGCTGGCCCTCAGTTAGATTTGGTGTGGTGCAGCACACTACCTCTCATGCACCCGCGCCCATTGACCCTTCATATCAGCTGACCTGCGGGAGTTGACCGGATCGGAAAGCAGATCTCGCGGGTGCATCGCCTGTCCTGAATGTCCGCCCGCACCGGATCATATCCGCCTCCAGCAGCACCTCCCGTTGATTGTTAAAACCGGATCATTCCTCCAGCATATTTGGAGAGGAATGTTTTTACATCATATTTTTTTGCATATAATTTAATTTTCAGCCACATTTTTTTCTCTCCTCTCTATTGTTCTTAATTTATTCTTGCTGGTTCTTCAATTTGGAGTAAATTTCTATCACTTGAGGCCATAGTTTTAACAATCCAAGGAGTTTTCAAGTTTTTATGAGCCTCCCACAATTTCCAACTTCTCCATTTTATGGGTTGAAGGTTTAGAGAGTTGGAGATGGTAGGTTTGCAAGCTAACAGAGTTTTTGATTGGATTTCTCAACTCAATCCCGGTTCCAATTTCTACTCCTCTAGTTTTGTTGTAAAGTTGGGGTATTTTATTAATGTTTGAGTAGGATTTGGATTCCATATGATTTTCTTTAAATTGATGCATGAGTTAATGGTTAATTTGAGTTTGGTGGTGTTAATTTCATGATTTGGGTTTTTGAGCTTAATTAGTATCCAATTGCTTGTATGAGTATTCAACTATATTTAAGCTACTCGATGCTAATGCATTATTCTCTCACTTTGTGTTTGAATTTTCATGTTTTTGAACCCGATTTCTTGTGCTAGATATTTCATCTCTCGGGTGTATATCAAGCTCTAGGTTAGAGTTGGTAAAAGTGCAAAGTTTAGCCATTTAGTGAACTTATCTAGGATTTTCGACATTCACATGTCTTGATTTCCTATTGACGAGATAGAAATATACTAGGATGTGTTTTCTCGATTTTGTTGTGTGTTTCAAGTCGACCGAACGATTTAGGGATTTTCCTTAATTGTTCTATGCGCTACGTAGATTGATGTTCGGAGTGATCTATGATTCGATCTAGTGTGAGATGAGATTTCACTTTTATAAAATTTACTTACGCTTGTGTATTACCAAAATATCGTGATTCGATGTTCTATGTAGTTCCACTTGATACCGAACTCATCTTGATCTACGGTGTTCGGTTCTCAAGAAGTGAACTAGGCTTTAGCTAAGTAGATTCATCCATGATTTAGAGTTTACTTATGTTTGTGTATAATCAAAGCTTCGTGATTCGTTGCTCTGTTTAGTTCTCCTTGATGATTGATTCATTCGGTCGTTAGGTTGATTGAAATATGCCTAGCTAAGTAGATTCGCCAATTTATTTAGAGTCCACTCATGCTTGTGTATTACTAGAGTATCGTGATTTGATACTCTATTTAGTTCTACTTGATTTTCGGTGTTTATATTTATTGATGGCATTCGGGAATTAGAAAGTGAACGAGGCGTAGTTGAGTAGATTTGCCGAGTGGTGTAGCTATCTCTACTTGTGGTAGTTGGTAGCGAGAGTACATGCATTCGTTGTCGTTATCTCTTGTTCGAGGATTGATCGAGCTTTGCTCAAGATCATAGAACTACACCTTATTTTATTGCTTTTCGATGATTGTTGGTTCACATATCGGTCCGGGCAATGAACTTGTGCCCTCTTCCCGTGACTAGCATGTGTTTGATTTCATGATATCGCATACATAAGAACTTAAGTGTTCTAAGATCATAAGGAAATCATTATTCGATTTCACCATTGTTAACCAAATCATACGTTAATTGGAAGTCATGCTTACTTGTACTTGTGACCGACTCTTTGTGAATCAAATGTTATGTGTCTTAGGTGGTAGCGGGTAGATAGATTTTATAGCTTTCTTAACTTAAACAACCATTTTCCTTTCATGCCTTTTATTTTCTCTTTCGAGGATGTGGAAGTGACAACCCACGTCCCTAGGTTTTAGAAAAATACTAGTGATACCTCTACTCTCTATGGGTTCAACCGGTACTTAACCGTTTCATCTATTACTTGATTACCTTGTACTGATGCACGTAAAAAGAGGTTTTTGACACTTAGTCATCCCACTCATCAAGATGGCGCCGTTGCCGGGGAGTAACATGCGTCAATAGTATTTTGCACCTTTTTAGCTAGCTTAATTGTCTTTGTTATCTCTCATCTTTTCTTGCCTCTCATGTATGTGGATGAGAGAGTTGATTCGTAGAAATATGGAACAGAGTTCTCACCTTGAGAATTCATTAAGGCAACCTCTTCATTTGCTTGGCTTGCAACTAGGAGAATCCCCACATTTCTCAAGTGAAGTCCAATTGTAGCGTCTACATTAAAAGGGGCGGTATTCCTAATCCCTTAGATCGTGATTGTTTATGATAACTACTTTAAATTAAATGGTTCCTGCTTGGATTTTCTGTGTTGTAGAGATATATGATCTTAATTGAACATTTATGTGCATCATTTATCTGTGGACTCTTCTATTAAAATTTCGCAAAGCATATAAAATTATAACGATAACATGGCATTCATTACTATTTACTAGTGTGTGATACATACTTGTCAAGTCTTGAGCCCCTCTCTCCCCAAGCGTGCTCTCTCTGCTCCTCGAGCCCCTCACTCTTTCCTCTTCACCAGGCCGGAAGTGATGGTCGTGTCCTCCAACTGCAACTCCTCCTCCCATACTTCTCACCACCGATCGTCGTCATCAGTTACATCCAAACCCTGGAAAACTCCACACATTTCCCCCAGCTCCCCGTCTCTTCGCTCATCACTAGTTTTCTTACTGTCAAACACCTGATACTATGGAACCCTCCCTCCTTCATGCTACTCGCACAATCGCACAACCTAATTCTTCCCCGTTACCACCACTCCTTCTGAAACCCTTTGAACCCGATACGCATCCACCGAGCCTCCAGCTAACTCTCTGTCGTAACTTTGGCTCACTTGACCACCATGCAAGGGCTAAGTGGTGGAAGGAAATATCTAAAGAAAACCTCACACCTGTTCCGGTAGCGAGTCAGGAACTCCCTAGGACTACCTCACCAAAGTACTAGCTGAGGGACGCGTTTGAAGAAGATGACATAGTCATACTAGTCCCGGCGAACACAATCCCCAACTTGGAAGATAAGAGGTTGTCCCCGTACCCTCTGTACCACTGTTGTTTGGGGCTTGAAAAAAACAGAGGTGACTTTTCAACCCTTCATCAACAGAATCATGCCCTTTTTCTTTTCGTCTCAAGATTCTCTGGAGTTAGAAGCCAGGAACCATGGCGTTTCTTTGGGACTTTACTACTTCTGGCTCCCATGCCTCCCAGAACTCAAGTGGAAAACCTTACCTTCCGACATATACACATGTCAGTAAGGATCTACGATGTGCCGGTGGAACTAAGAACCCCAAAAATGAGGGCTTTCATTTCGGTTGAACTAGGGAGGGAAGTGAAGGAGTTGGAACCAACACATCCGGCGTCGGCCTTGTTACAGACATGATGGTTCCCTTTTCTTAGCTTGCGCCTTGAGCTTGATGCCGCAAGGTCGCTCCAACGTCATTTCCTTCTACAAGTGTACCCTTCATCTACTCCTTTCAAAGCCAGGATCCAATATGAGAATCTCCCTCCCTTCTACGCCAGATGTGGTCGGCTAGACCATTTATTTTTCGACTGCTACACTCTCCTCCCGGGGGTGGATTTTGATCAAGCTAAATATGGGGATGAACTTCGAACAACCGCCTGGCCCCCAAAAAAAGAACTCAGGGTGGGAGCTATGGATTCTCTGAACAAACCTCGGAGGCAAATTCTAATTTGTACCCCTGTGGTACCTTCTGTTTTCTCTCGTTGTGTAGGATCAAAGTACCACTCATCAATCTCCTCGTCGGGATCATCTTGGAAGGAAAATGGGCCCATGCATTTTCAAGGGAACGATGACTCTAAACTACCAGCCTTGCCTAAGCATCACCTGTCCGAGATAGCCCATCAAGTTAGGAGAATGAGAGATTGAGATAAGGGGAAGTGATCGGTTGAGTGCCTCCCACCAACTCGGTCCACTCCACATATCATCCCTCCTGACCATAAAATTTTTCTCTCCACCTTCATAAGGGAGGCAACGAGGACCCGGGAGAGGCAACACCAAAAAAAGCACCAAATGATACCGTCGCCGTCCTCTCTATGCCGGAATCCCTAGAAGAAAACAACATAAGGTGATGCCACAACTGTCTCACCAACCCCCAAGTTGGATTACAACGAGTTTGTTTTAGAAGGGGGACTGTAGCACCCCACAATCGGGCACCTCATTAGTGGGAAAACGGACAATCGATCAGATGTCCCCGACTCTACCGGCCTTCGGTTACTCAGTTGAGAGTTTGGCTGACCTCACGACGAGGGTTGGAAAACAGCCCCGTCGAGAATTATGATAGGTGGTCCAGTCGGGGGGACTCGTGATGTTCTCGTTCCGTATGGGAGTTCGGGCCAGATCTGGGCTGGCCATGTCCCATGGGGTGATCATCGTGTCCCTCCCACACGTCAAGACAACCTCCTTTACCGGCTTCTAGTCTCTTGGCATTACAGTATTGAGCGAATATGTGGCATCAAATTTTTGTTACTGAGGGTAGAAATTTTAGTTTCATATCCATGTATCTCGGATCACTTTATTGTCTTTACAAGAGGAATACCAAGTCGATTCCTGGATTAGTTCGGGGTACGCCCCTCGACTCTGCTAGACTTACCTCGTTCTGGTTGTATGTGCTGGTTTATTAATTAATCATACTCATACCTTTTATCAAAAAAAAAAAAATAACGATAACTCAACGGATAGTAGCAACTACCCCAATGCCCTTTATTCTTCTCTGGTACCCAATTATTACAGTATATGGCCTCCTTATGGAACCGTTGCATAGACACATCATGTAAAATAGACATAATTATAAAATTTTAAATAAGTTATGAAAAAAGAACTCTAGTCGTCGCAATGGAGACGATACATGCACTACGGAGACCATGCAAGATCGGCTGGATGAGTTCCTGGTGTGGTGTGACTTAACATGTTATTTACCTCAGTTTCAAACCTCTCCATGGCTTTGCCTTGCAAACTTAACGATACCAGTACCCCATCCTCTCCGTTACGCTTCTTAAACGAAGAGAAAACTCCAGACGGGTCGGACATGAATTTCGCTAGACCGGAAAAAGCCGGTTTACCCCATCCAAAGTCCACGTCACTAAACCCGGTCCGTCTCAAATCGGAAACCACCAAACATTTCTCCCGAGAAAAACAAGGAATCACCGGCGGGTTCTTCCGCCAAGACACGTGCTCTTCCTTACCCATTTCCTTAACTTTCTGCACCAACCTTATTGCATATTCAATTGGACTCTCGCATAGCTTCCTTGCACTCGTCGCCACTACCGGGCTCGCAAACATGTTACCGTAGTACCCGACCGGTACCACATCGTTAGTCCCGAACCGTGCGTTCACCGGAAAATTGAGTTGCACCTCGTCTTCAGGGTCGAGCTCAAGTGCGATTGTAACGCATCGCCACACACAAGCCATTAGTATCTCAAACGTTGTTGTATTGGGCCGTAGGTTGTCGGGAACAAGCTTACGAATTGCTAACAATCTTGACGGTCCAAAAAAGAATGAGCGTTCGACCGCAAGGCCACGTCCGTTTGGACGGTTAGCGATCACCGTAGATTGTCGGTATGGAAGTGGATCGGTACTACTGAAAAGTTCTCTCTTCCAAATAGGAGTGACAAAAGGAGCCAACACGCCCCGGGCTATTTCTCCGACCGCGGTTAAAAATTGCGACGCACCAATGGCGTCACTCATAACGTGATTGTAACGGTGCGCAACGATAAACCCACTGCATTTCAGTCGCGTCACCTGAAATATAAATTAAACATTAATCAGTTGTGGGAAAAAATATCAATTTTAATTTAATCATGGGGTAATCATGGGTCCTAACCCCTAACCCTCTTTGAGGTTTATTTTGGCGAGCCTTGACCTTTCCTTGCACTTCTCAACTGTGACATTTCCATTTTTTGCGCAAACTAACATTTTCCGTCTATTTTGGCGATTCCGTTAAAAAAATTCTACTGTGCACGTGACCAACACGTGTCAAAAACCTAACGGAATCCGTTAAAATAGACAGAAATTGTTAGTTTTCGCAAAAAAGGGTCAACCGTAGTAAGGAAGTGCAAAGAAAGGTCAAGCCTAGTTAAGATCGTCGAGACAAACCTCAAGGGGACTAGGACCCATGGTTTCCCATTTAATCAAATGAGTTTACCCCTCGAAAAAGCACAAAACGACTACACTGACTTGAATATATATTAACGAGGAACCGACAATCCCTCCGTAAGGAGGGACATTGGATAGGAACTGCTCGACGCATGGAAATGGAGGCCGAGGTGGATCACCCAACTGCACAAGCTCAACATCGGCGTCCGCCTCCACAAGAAAGACCCCTTCACCGGTGCAATCCACGGAGAGCTTCCGGTCAATCCCTTCAATGAGACGACCGGCCAACAACGGATAGTAAAACACGAGCGCATGCGCAAGAGCATGTCGAATGACCTTTGCAGGGTCTTTCCCCTCCATGAAGGAAATGTGGCGATAGAACATTACCGTGGGAGCGAGACTCCGAAGCCTTTCTTGGTTATCAAGGTTGGAAAGTGACTTGAGCTCGTGAGGCGTAGACTTAGCGGGACTCACAAGTTCTGGTTTGAACCTTGTCACCTTCAAGTCCGCTATAGAAGAGAGCCCAACTCTGTCTGTTGGATAAGGATTGGGTTTATTCATCATTTTTGTAGGAAGTATTAGTTGTTTCAACTCAATATTGTTTTTGAACCATAAACATATATATTATAAAGAAAATTTCACTCAATATATAGAGTATTTGGGTTCTTTACCCAATAGATAGTCAAATCAAATGTCACACATTCCAACGAAAGGATGGACAAAAACAAAATGTTACTGTATTTCAACTAATGACATCATTGTTATGGTATATAATTTCAAACCAAAAAGTAACTGTACTCCAAGATTAAAAATTGTATTTTAAAGCAAAATATGTTACTGTATTAAATTATTATTATTATTTATTATGCAATAACTTCAATTTTAAATTATTTGATGTGTCTGACAGTTGATTTACTTATTAATTTTTTAATGAAAAGTAAATGTAAATATTATTAGGTTTTTACCCCAAAATTGAAATTGAGAAATGCTCCTCACGCGTCCCTCTTCACCCTTTCTAGCGTTTTGTTACGATCAGTTTGAGATGTAATTTTCGGTCAAGTTGCGCGACACGGTGAGTCTTTACGTTTGCAGATGAACTTATTTGGTTGGTATTGCTCTCCAAAGACGAACAAGGGGTTTTGCCTGGTCGTTCTGAGGCCTATTTTTCGGCCAAGTTGTGCCCATTAGTGAGAGGTTCCGGTTGCATATGAACTTAATCAGTTAGATCTTCCCCTCAAAGACAAACCAATATGAAATTTTTATCCTCCACCATAAGCCCTCCACCTAAATTTGAATTCTCGGCCAAAGGACCCAACAATCCGGTGCTTTCTACAAAGGGCTCACCAACTTCACAACTTAGAGCGGAGCTGATGGAGGTTTATGGAGGTTCCGAGTGTTTGTAAGAGAGAAACATTTCTGTAGAAAAGATGTTAATGGTAAGGATTTAAGACATGTGAGCACAAGAGAACCTGAAACCAAACTCAACACAACAAGAGAAGATCACCTTTCCTGGTTACCAGAAAAGAGATGGAGAGGAAAACTACAACACAACAACACAGAAGATTTCCCTCTTATGCAGGAGGAACATTGTGCTTTTGTCCACAACATCCCCCCATTTCCTCAATAATGTCGCTAGAAAATTTGTTCATGGAGGTGGGAAATATCTTTAGAGTGAAAGTGGCACAAAGACCTAATGTTAAAGGGAAATGGTTTGGATCTTGGATGATTGAGGACAGACGTACTCTTTGGGAGTGGGAGAGAGTTGAGAGGAATTCTTCATTGTCTCAGTTATCTGGTTTGAGTTTAATTTTTGGTGTAGAGGAACAATTTTTTCTGGAAAAAAACATCTTTCATGCTTCACGGTTTCACTTTGTATAGTTCACTGTCAGGTGATGTTTCAGCTCCTTCGTCTTCTTGGGCGTCTATTCTATGGCTTAAAGGTATCCCCTCAAAGCACCTAATGCTAGTTTTGCTCCCTGCCCATTCAGCCTTACCAACATCCATTTTCCTAGAATCAAGGTTATGCAGATCTGGTATGGGGGACAACAATCACATCATGCTGCATTGTTTTTTGGTCTGGTTCATTTGGTGTCGAGTTTATAATTGGTGGGGTATGTGTTGGGTGTCACCAAGCTCAGTTTCTGACGTTGTGTTTGGTCAATTAGTTTTTTCAGCCTGTTTGTCCCAACTCATTTAGTAAATGGTCTGTATGGTTTGCGTTTTAAGTAAATGGCCTCAAAATTTTATTCTCAACTTTACCCTTCAAAGTTATATTTACATAAATCATTTATTTATTAAATTGCATTTATTATTTTGGTCGGCGGCGTGTATATAATGGTATTTGTCTATTCATTTGTTATATTGCTTTATTTTCGTTGCTGCCCTGATACCGTACTACGGTTGCTCACCATTGTTTCGAGCTTCTTCGTTCACTCTTCTTCTGCGATTGGAGCTACCCTATAGTTTGCAGTTTCGATTCATTATAAAGGTTGTCATCCTCCTCTCCCAAAGATCGTCAAACTCAGTAATTACAGATCCCTAATTCCTAATTTCTTATTTCAATTCTTCATCCTCGCCTCTTAATTTTCAGAAATATGTATGTATTTAGATATTGATATAGCTAAGATTAGGTTCGGATGGATTGAAACATGATTTAAACGGTTGAATGGAATCCTCGATTTCAAATTTCCCGGACGGGAGGGATTGACTCAATCGATAGTGTGGGAGTCTCTGTATTCCTAGTACGGGATGATATTTATCCAACCCGAGGATATTTATTGCTAGTAGTGGGATTGAAAATACCCAACCTTGGAGTCCGTATTCCCGGTAATGGGGTGAAATTCACCACACTAGGAATCACCTCATAATTATAATAACTATGAATGTGTATGTAATTTATGTATTGGTGTAGTGAAGATTATAAACTAAGTTTTAATATCATGAAACTGTTGAGTGAACTCTTCCCTTGGAAAACTCCAGTAGTGAGCTGAAATCTCCCCAACCCGTGAGTCGTATTCCCAGTACTGTGAAAAATATGCCCACCTGGGCATCGATTATTCCTAATACTGGGAATAATTTATGTTTTT
Source organism: Erodium maritimum (assembly GCA_963921825.1). NCBI lineage: Eukaryota > Viridiplantae > Streptophyta > Magnoliopsida > Geraniales > Geraniaceae > Erodium > Erodium maritimum. The sequence goes on from OY997591.1 coordinate 49,569,912, forward strand.
ATTTATTACGCATTTTGTATTGTTGAACTAAGCTTATGTTTTTAATGTAACTGGAGTAGGAATGGGTAAAGTGAAAGTAATAATCCATGCTTTCTGTGGTGGGGCATACATCGAAGAAGGTAAACTTTGGACTTGGATACCAAGTACTGATGATAAAGTTTTTAGCTTTGTAGTTGATAAGGCGTCGATGAAACTAGTTATAGAGAAGTTGTATACACTTCTTGGAGTGGACGAAAAGGATATAGAACTGAAATTCAGTTACCTGATGAACGACAAATCGGGTAACGGTGTAGTGCAGAAAATTCCGATACTAGATTATTTGGGTCTTGAGGTTTATAGGATTTTATATGGAAGTGTTGATCAGGGCAATAGTAGAGGCGTAGTACATGTGGAGGTTATCAAGAAAGAATTTGTTCGTGGTGTGGAACATGCACCCTTCCCCGTTGTAGGCGATAATTACTATGACCGGGATGTGTTCAGTCGATTGTCTATGAACGACGATGCGAGTATTGTTGTTGTGAATAAGGTAAATGGTGTAGCCAGTGAACAGGTTTGTGTTCGACAACTTCCTATTGCAGGAAATGGAGAGTTACATGTTGCTATTGGAAATGCACCCGACTTATAGGTTGACAGAGGGTCATTGGTGAAGGAACGAGCAAACCGGCGTGGTGTTTGTTTCACAGATGGGTCGAACTTGGCAGTCGGTCAAGAGTATCAGCCAAAAGTAGAGCTTGTTAGAAAGTTGAGGATTGTGGCAAAGAATTGCAAGTATAGGTTTGAGCTGAAAGTTGTCAGATCAAATCCGATAGTCTATTGTTGTACAATACAGGGATGAGAGTTTTCCATGGATGGTGCATGCAGTAGTAGTGAAGAAATCAGTAGGCTTCTTTACAAGAACGTACCGCAATAAGAACAATTGCGGCGTCAAGGGTGTAAGAGAACGGGGAATGAGCTGTACGAAATTGTAGACAGCAACTTGCCGGTGAGATCCAGAACCAGTACACCAAGAGCTTGAAACTAATACATTCATGAACATGGGCATATTTGTCAAAAAATTCATATTTTTAAACATTTTCTCAAGTGTTATCACAACTTTTCCAGTATTGTAACCGATTTAAAACATTTAAATACACTGAATTGTATGCACATGCACGTTTGATTAAGCAAATATCCATGCTGGTTTGACTGATAGTCTCTAACAAAATACTTGCAAGTTACAAACACTATCAGTCTACTAAAAACCCAAAGTTTAGACCCCCGTCCAAAAGGTACAAAAGTAACCAAATACATGTTCTTCGTCATATAACTCTCATGTGCATTATCTTAATCAGGGACATCTTAATCAGCATCATGGTTGCCTTCCTCGGCATCTTGTTACTTAAGTTGAAATGAGAACATTTAAGTTGAACACACTATACCATTCACAACCCACATGCAGGACCGACGTCAGAGGTCAAAATGAGAACATTTAAGTTGAAAACAAACAATTTATAGCGTTTTCCTTATTATTTGGAAAACATTCTTAATCTTGGGATGAAGAACATTTAGGTTGCAGATATGGGCACGCGAGGTCGACAAAGATGACCCTCGGTGTAGACTTAGACGCCGGTGACCTTTCTGTTTCTCATATTGTAACTCGGCCAAGGAGTGGACGAGGTCGTGGTCTCACCATTTCCTCGTCGTGGACTCGCCGTGAATACCCAATATTCACAGCTTCAACAGTTCCACATTTCACAGCTTCAACACGAACTCGTGAACATCACCGGGCGACAACTTCAAAGGCGGGCCTCCAAGTACCTACAGAAAATCCAGCAAACCGCCTCAATCCCAACCCCAAAATACTCTTGCTGAAGCCCAAACTCGACCACAAAACCTAGAATACCTTTGCCGGAAGTGGAAATCCGACTCCAACAAAAAATGTATTGTATGGTTTCGGTACGAAGAAGCTATGGTTTGACTTTGAGTTTGAGGTTGAGTATGTGTTGTAGGGTTAAAAACATGGAATTGTAGTTTAGGTATTAATTAGAAAAGTACGATCACATGCTATTTCATTTAAATTTGGATGAAAAGTTAATGATTATTATGATTAAATGTTTAGCAAAATATTATATTATCAAAAAATTAAATCAGTCTGCGAATAAAGGTTTGACAAAATAATATTGAAATTTTCTCTAAACCTAAGGAGGGAGACTATTTCCCCCTTATTTACTCTCAATCCATATGCCCATACTTTCATGTAGGGAGAGGCAATCGGAACAAAGGGATTGCCTCGCTTTCTCTTTTTCCGGTTTCGTTCCACCCTGAACGTCCGTCCTCTTCCCGTTCCGGTTGTGGGGGAGTGTTAGTCGCCATTGTTTGTATCAGTATAACTACCTAGAATTGTGTCTATTCCATTTAAACTGCATACAAACTACCTTTGTAAATAACTGTTATATGTCTCTATTTATACCATAAGAAACAGAGCTTCCTTCATGGCTTTCTCATATACTTTCAACTATTTCCCCCTATTTACTCTGAATCCATATGCCCATACTTCCATGTAGGGAGAGTGAGAACCCAATGAATCAGGATAAATGCCAATGTTTGTAAGACCCATCACCCACAAGTAATTGTATGTAAGACCCGTCACCCACAAGTAATTTGAGTAGCTTCATATATAAAGGCCATGTGATTGTGACATCCACAGGATGAGTAGCAGTCCAGTACAAAGTGATCAACATGGATCAACTGAGACCGAGTGAAGCCAACTCTTCCCCTCTCACCCCCATCGGCTTTTTGGAAAGAGCCGCCACCATCTACGGCGGCTATCCTTCTATCATCTACGGCTCCACCACGTACACGTGGTCTACCACACACCGTCGATGCCTCCGTGTAGCATCCTCCCTCTCCTCCCTCGGAATCGGGCGCGGCCACGTCGTCTCCGTCGTGGCTCACAACATCCCCGCCATGTACGAGCTCCAATTCGCCGTTCCGATGGCCGGAGCCGTTCTCAACTCCATCAACACCCGCCTCGACGCCCGCACCGCCTCCGTCCACTTCCGGCACAGCGAGACCAAGCTCATCTTCGTCGACCACCAATTAGCCTCCCTCGTGATCGAAGCACTCTCCTTGTTACCGTCCACAACTCCTCGCCCCATCCTGGTCCTCATCGAGGAGGAGGATGATGTCGATGTGTCATCTCCATCCACCGTTGATTTCCATTTCCATTACACCTACGAGAGGCTTGTGATGGACGGTGATCCTGAGTTCGAGTGGGTCCGGCCACGAAGCGATTGGGAGCCTATGACTCTCAACTACACGTCTGGGACCACCTCTTCCCCAAAAGGAGTCGTGCACTGCCACCGTGGCGCCTTCCTCGCATCCCTCGGCGGCCTTATCGATTGGTCCGTCCCGAAACAACCGGTGTTTTTGTGGACCCTACCCATGTTCCACGGCAACGGCTGGGGATTCGCGTGGGGGATCGCAGCCCTAGGTGGGACCAACATCTGCATCCGAAAAGTTGACGTGGCCGTTATCTACGGTCTCATCGAGAGACACGGAGTCACTCACATGTGCGGTGCACCTGTGGTGCTCAACCTGCTGTCTAATCCTCCAATTCCAAACAAAAATCCCCTCCAGAAACCCGTCCACATCTTGACGGCCGGCGCTCCTCCGCCCGCCGCCGTGCTTCTCCGTATGGAGTCATTAGGTTTCGCGGTGACTCACGGCTACGGATCGACGGAAACAGGGGGAACCGTCGTGTCCTGCGCGTGGAAGCCGCACTGGGACCGATTTCCGGCGACGGAGAGGGCGAGGCTGAAGGCTAGGCAAGGAGTGAGGACCGTGGGGATGACGGATGTGGACGTGGTGGACCCCGAGTCTGGACTGAGTGTGAAACGCGGCGAGGTTGTTGTGAAAGGTGGTTGCTTGATGTTGGGATACCTCAAGGACCCGGAAGCGACGGCGGGTTGCATGAGAGACGGGTGGTTCTACACCGGAGACGTGGCGGTGATGCACCCGGACAGGTACTTGGAGATCAAGGACAGGTCCAAGGACGTGATCATAAGCGGCGGAGAGAATCTGAGCAGCGTGGAGGTGGAGTCGGTGCTGTTCACCAACCCGGCGGTGAATGAGGCTGCTGTGGTGGCAAGACCTGACAGTTTCTGGGGAGAGACTCCGTGTGCGTTTCTCAGTGTGAATGTCAAGACACCCAAGCCCACGTCGGAAGAGATCATAGACTACTGCAGAGGTCGTATGCCGCGCTTCATGGTGCCTAAAACGGTGGTTTTTCTGGATGAGTTGCCCAAGATTCAACAGGAAAGATTCAAAAGTTTTTGCTCAGAGAAATTGCCAATCGAATGTAACCTAAAAAGTGAGAAATTTTAAAATAAGAACCGATTACGATCTGTTTCAAACTATGGCAGAATCAATAAGTATAAACTATGTCTTAACCTGCAAAATAGAGAACCAATGTAAGCCATCTATTTTAATAATAGAGAGATGAGATACAATTGAGTTATTGACCACACAAAAAAACAACACTTTTAGTAAGATCCGATATCAAATCCAATAACTCCGCCGACAATTAGCAACCTCATCATCACATCTGTCAACATTAAAGTCCTATACCAATAACTCTCTATGAGCAGGGACCAATGTAGGAGCATGAAAACAACACTTTTTAGTAAGTGGGAAGAGCTTTATAGTAAAACTATCATATTTTTTTTTATCAATTCACTAATTTAATTTTTCCCACTTCGTTTGAACTCCGATTGACTTCAAAATTGCGCCATTAGTTTTGTTTTTTCAAGGGCTTTCTATCAAGATCACTCATGAATATATTTTAAAGCACAAAAAAAATATTTCGAGGCTGATTTTTAAAAAAAAAATTATACATGGGTAATTTTTATCAACACTTTGCTCTGCTTTTATCAACACTGTTACACTGGTTTTATCAACACTTTGCACTGAGTTTATCACCTCATTTCCAAAACTGATCATGATTTTATCACATCATCACGTGCTTTTATGAACACTAGTTTTATCAACACTAAACACTAGGTTTATCATTAAATTACGTGTGTTTTATCACCCCCATCACATGTTTTTTTTGAAGCACGAAAAAAAAGAATTATTTCGGGGCTGATCTTAAAAAAAATTTATATCTGGGTAATTTTTATCAACACTTTACACTAGTTTTATCACCTCATCACGTGTTTTTATGAACACTAGTTTTATCAACACTAAACACTATGTTTACCATTAAATTAGATATGTTTTTATCACCACATCACATATTTTTTTTATCAACGCTAAACTCTAGTTTATCACACTTATTATCAAAATTGAGCATGGTTTTTATCACCTCATTACATATTTTATCAACATTTAGCACTAGTTTGATACCTCCGATATAAAATATTTATTAGTGAAGATTTATCAATACTCAACATTATTTTTATCACCCCGATATAACTTTTTTATTTTCGTGCTTCAAAATATATTCATGATTGATCTTGATTTAAAGCCCTTGAAAAAATAAAAATATTGGCGCAGGTTTGAAGCTAATCGGAGTTCAAACGAATAGGAAAATATTAAATTAGTGAATTGGTGAAGAAAAATGGACATTTGTCCACATGGCACCATGCTTTTACAATTATGTCATTGCTTGTGTGAGAAATGACGAAAGTGGCGTGAATTTGGGTGAAATTGGGGTGATGATGTGGTATCATGGTGAATGTTGGATCTTAGGTGTGTGTGGCTAGAATTGGTTCTCTAGTTTTTAGGTTAAGAGTGGTTTGTAGACGATTTTACCTCCTATATTATGTAACTTAGATGTAATTAGGGGCGCTCATATTTAAAGGAAATCGATGATCCAACCTTAAGGTATGTATAGTGGGTCAAATCGGATGATCAAACCGTATGTTGACTGTGTAAAATTAAGGTTTGCAATCCTTAAAATAAATTGTGCTCTACAGTGGTATAAACCGGATAGAGAACCGTATTATGAGTGGATATTGATTGTATGCTGAATTGATATTTTGTTGATTTAATTAATTATTTTATTAAAACATTAAAAGTTATATAAAATTGAAATGAATTTGAAAAAAATAATTAATAGCAACATAACTTACATTAAATTTTATTCATCCCCGATAATTAACGTCAAGTACACAATTGTTGCGTATAAAAAGATATCTTCAAACATCATTGGGATTGAAATGCGCTCCAAATCGAACCCATAAGTGCTCAATAAGGTCATGTTGCAGTTGCCGGTGGGTGGAATCATTTGTGACACTGAGTGGAGCGTCCAAGCGTGCTTGGTATGCCAAGGGACCTCCTCGGTGCATCGCTCTTGTGGTGTCCATCCTGATATTTCTGGAGGGGGTTGAACAACAATTTGTCATCTCCATATTCATACCGTTCGTGTTCATCCTGTACAATCATGTTGTGTCGAATGATACACGTGTGCATGATATCAGCCACAACGAACTTGCTCCAAAGACGAGCGGGACGAGAAATGATGTGCCACCGTGCTTGAAGAACTCCAAATGCCGTTCAATATCGTTCCGAGCACCTTCTTGGACCTTAGCAAACAATTTATGCTTGTCACGCCCCGATTTCAGCGAACCGAACTCGGGACGCGAACTTTTAAAAACATGAACACTTGAAACCTGTTTTCAATAAAAGCTTTGACATTTCCATTTACTTCTCAAAATGATAGCATTTACAATACAAAAACGTCCCAACAAGTGGACAAGGTACAACATCCGTCACTAGACTCAACAAAAGTAAAGACCAGACTCCGCTCCAAGCTCCATGAACTTCAAGAGCTAACCTAGTCCGTCCGGTGATCAGTACCTGTAGGAAAAGCAGCTAGGGGTGAGCGTTCGCTCACCTCCACGGATAACAGACTGACTATGGCATAATTAGCAGAAAAAACCAGTAACACTAAAACCAAACCCAACACCGGGACTACAGTCCCCAACTCAAGTACCCAACTGACCCACAACCCGTCACCTTCCTCAACAGACTCGACACTCGATAAAAACAGTGTAGACCCAATAAAACTATCGACGACCTCCTCAAGGACTCGAACGAAACGACACAACACCAAACAAGATCACAAAGGATCGCACACCAGCTGCTCAGTAACTAATCTCAATCAGGTCAGGGTTCGACCTATCGCAATTCCTCGACACGAAGTCGGATCAGGCTGTCGACCTTTCAAACTCGCAATTCCTCGACACTAAGTCGGATCAGGCTGTCGACCTTTAAAACTCGCAATTCATCGACACTAAGTCGGATCAGGCTGTCGACCTTTAAAACTCGCAATTCATCGACACTAAGTCGGATCAGGCTGTCGACCTTTAGAACTCGCAATTCATCGACACTAAGTCGGATCAGGCTGTCGACCTTTAGAACTCACCACCCCAGGTAACCACAATCACAATCACAGGCAAGTTCAATCACACAGGCACTCAAGGCCACTCAAGACACCTCAACAGTCAAGACTCGGGTTCAACAACCCCACGGGCACTCGCTGCCACTCAAGACACCAAATTAAATACACGGCTCTCATGGCCACCCCGACTCAACAATTAAATACGGGCTCCCAAGGCCACCCAAACTCAACAATTAAATAAAACGCACGACAACCTCCGACATACTCGATGCCTCCAACGGTCCTAAAATCACTAGTTTCACAAACAACCTCCGGGCATGGTCATATGCCTCCAGTAATTCAATTATCGCTAAGTTCTCTGTTCCTACGACACTACTAAGTGTCACATGCTTTTCTCTTGAACGCTACAATCCCGTATCATGCTTTTCTAATAATTAAATAAATCTACTCAACCCACGACACCCCGGTGTCACATGCAATTCTACTATTAACTTTCCCTAATCAGGGCCGAGATCCGGCTACTTTTCCCTACCTCGTATACAATCCCAAAAGCGCTCCAACAACACCCGAAGCACACTCAGTCACTCGCTGAGCTTCCCCTTGCCTCGGTCCGTAGCACGATCTAAAAGAACACAAATTTAAAGTACTTTTAAACTAGTACGAATAACCAAAAATTTACATACTTAACGCCCAAACGTAACCCCGACAATGTCGGTCACTCCCAAACTTCCCAATTATTCGATAATGCCGATAAAGGACCCGTAAGGGCCAGATTCGCCCGACATGGCGAATCTGCCCGGTTTTGGTTAATTGCCTTCCGGGGCTCCAAAAGCCCCCATTTTCGTTTCTACGGTCTTAGAATATTTCAAGGAACCCAACGCACTTGACGGAATTGAATTCCGACTTCTAAGTCAATTAATTAACGTTTAAAGTTTCCCAAAACCCGTTAATTACAACTTCTCCAAATTAATTCCAAATTTCGATTCGATTAGGAAAAAGTGGTCCGGGGGACGTTTTAAACCACCCGAACATTAAAACCCGAGCAACCGAGCACGTGGGCCCCACCCAAGAGGCTTGGCCGAGACCCTAGGGTTTGAGGGAGGGGCTCGGCCACCAAGTGGTGGCTGCTGCCACCTCCGGCCAGCCACCACATGGCCGGCCGGCCACCACCCACGGTGGCCGGAGCTCCTCCCGAGCCTCCGGTCACCGGAAAACGTGAAATTTCTCTCCCAAACACCTCTAAAACGTCTCCAACACCTCTCTAATCTCTACACAACCCTAAACCAAATTTTATAACCAAACCCTAGCTCTTGAAAATAATCGAAACGAGAATCGGTTCGGGTATTACCGTAGAGGAGAACGAGGGGAACGGGATTGCTCTTTGCTTTGACTCGATCCAAGGGCTCGATCACAAACCCTAGCTCAACCTCCCTTCTTCTCTCTTCTTCTCCTTCTCCTTCTCTCTCTAAAACCTCTCTTCTAATTTCTAATTTAATTAAACTAACAACAAAACTAATAAAAACAACTAACATTTTCCCTTTTAAAACCCCATACTCGGCCAACCCTCTCCAACCACACATTTTCCCTCCAAAAATACACCACCATATACTTGACAAGTGTCAAGGTGGGTCCCATACCTTTTGGAAAATATCTAGTTGATATTTTCCAATCAGATTCGCGAAAAACGGACGTTTCGGGCCCCGAACGGGCACTTTTCCCAAAAATATTTTAAACTGGACGGGCTTCAAGGAAACGGCCCAACTAAGACCGCTACGACGACGGCTAAGCTTTTCGGGTCCAACACGGTCCTCGAATGGACCAAAACGTCGCTCGGGTGACTTTTCCAGCGAAAAATCAATCTTTCCCAAAATGACCAGAAAGTTGCCCTGAGTCTCCCGTAACTCATTTTAGTCGATAACGGGGTCAAATTAAGTCCGGCATGACCCTCGGGGTCAATTTAAGTTAAGTTAAGTGTCTGTCTTAAAAATTTTAAATTTTCTTGTTTTTCGCAGGTTTGACTGACGTTGACCAGAAGTGGTTATTACAATGCTTGTTAGTGTAGGGATGTCGAATAGTCTTCATGAACCGACTCCATGATGGGTAAATATCGTCCACCAAATAATAGGGTCGGTCATACCGATGGTCGTTGATCTCGTACTCCACGGTAAGCTCACGTCCCAAGAAAGCATCGTGGAACAAATGGATGTTGTTGAGAACGTTGATGTCGTTGTTCGACCCAGCCATCCCGAAAAAAGCATGCCAAATCCATAAATCACGGGAAGCTACAGCTTCAAGCATAATGGTACTTACCCCGTGGTGACCTCCCCATCCATTGGCACCTTGTGATGCGGTTGGGCAATTCTTCCACTCCCAGTGCATGTAGTCAAGACTCCCAATCATGTCAGGCAACCCTCGATTGTACCCCTCTCTGAGTAATCGGGTCAAGTCCTCCGGTGTGGGTGAACGCTCATACTCAACCTCAAATACCTCAATGACAGCCTTGCAAAATCTACGTAAAATTCGAGTATTGTACTGACCCCAATGTGTAAGGTTTCGTCTAACGAATCGACCGAGCACCCATACGCAAGCATCCGTATCGCAGCGGTACATTTCTGGTGTGTTGATACCCCATACGTCCTACAGAGTCCAACTTCTAAACGAAGTAAGCGTCACGCTCCACTACCTTGTCCATCACTCGCTCAAATAGTGGTCGGCACATATGAAACCGACGCCTAAACATAGCGGGCCCATACAAGGGCTGATCGACAAAATAATCCTTCATTAGTTGGTCGTGGGCTTCGAGACGACCTCTAGGAATATCCCTTTGGGCAGGTTCCCCACGTTCGATCCTCTCCCTCACAGCGTTGATCCTTGACATTATTCTCTGTATGCCTCTCTCAACCCTTCACCGGAGTCGTTCTTCAACTAGAAACATTTGCGCTGCCAACTCCTCATATGATGGGAGACTGTCATCTCCAGACACTTTGTAGCGAGTTTGAGGGGAGAAATTTGATATCTAGTTTAGAGGGGTTGTAGAAGTGCTGGTGTGAAATGAGAATGGGGTTGGGTGTATTGATAGGGTTTTAACTATGGGTTTTAGGAATAAAAAAATGTTACCGTTGATTTCCGACCGTTGCCAACAGTTGGAATTTTTTTTATTCAGATGGCCACGGGTCGTGCGCTGGTAGGCGGAGGCGGTGAACCGAATCGAACGGCCCGCGACTTGTGTTTCCGAGCTGAGAGTTGCGGGCCGCGGACCGAACCGCAAGTTTGGGTTCGCGGGCCGCAAAAAACGTGCGCCACAGCGGCACACACTGCGACCCGCGAACCGCAAACTTGCGGTTCGGTTTGCGAGTCGATCAACAGTTCGCACCACTGTGCATGCTCTTACAGGCACCACCAGCGTGTTAACCGCTGACAAGGGAATTGTGTTACTCGAGGTCAGTAGCGGAGCCACATGGGCCCCCGGGGGGGCACGTGCCCCCCTCAATTTTTTTTTTTGAAATTTTTTATATGTTTTTAGATATGTTTTTCAAAAATATCCCTTAATTTTATATAATTTTGTAGTTGTGCCCCCTTTAAATTTTTTTATAATCACGTATTGTTATTGAAAAATTTCGGTACCCCTTCACTGAAATAGCTATCTCCACCACAGTCTGAGGTCTTCGGATGGATTGCCGGAATGAGTGTCCTGTCCGATGGTTTTTACCGGACTGGCTTTCCATTTTTCAAAACACTTCCCTGACTTCATCTCTTCTGCCTACCATTCAGTTGGACATGGAGTATAATACTGCAATTCTTATTTGTACAAACAAAATCAGTTTCGCATGTGTTTTGTAAGAAGAAGACCAAAACAACTATTCTATTTTATAATATAATAAATATATATTAGTATATTTTTAATAAAAATAATATATGACTTCACTTTTTCACTTCTTAATACATATTTGAAGACAAAATCTCTCGACCTTGTCTGCGTCGGCGTGTATCAGGCGCGTACCGGAGCGTGGGATCGCCGACGATCTCAGGGCGCGCGGAGGGGAAGGTACGTGCTATTTTCTCTGTTTTGTCCCGGTCTCATCTCGTCTTGGGGGTGTTGGGTTGCGTGGTTATCTCGCTGCTTCGTCTGGGGGTTGTGGTTCGATCCGATGGAGAAGACGAGCATCGTCCCACTGTCTGCGAGGATTACTCGGGAAGTGGTGGCGGGTTAGTGTCACGAGCATATCTCCTGGTGTCAGGAGAGGAGCTTGCGGGGCTTGGTTGTGATCGCCGGGGGTGCACGGTTCCGGGGGTAGGTGGGTGTTGGACGGGAGAAGGGGTGTCCGGCGTGTACAGCGAGAACGGGCAACAGCGGGGTGTACGGGTCTCCCACCTGCAGCTGGTCAGGTTGTGGTTGTCTTGTGGGGACGAAGGATGCGGGTTTTGTCTTGGAATTGCAGGGGTCTAGGGAAATTAGCGGCGGTGGAGTATCTCAAAGGGGCGATTCGGCGTAGGAAACCGCAAGTGATTTTCCTCAGTGAGACGCTGGCAAAGAAAGGAGAAGTGGATATCCTGCGGCTAAAGACGGGACTCGCGGGTGGATGTGAGGTCCCGGCAGATGGCCATAAAGGGGGAATTATCCTGTTATGGGCAATGGGGGTCTCGGTTACGAAAATAGATAGTCGGGATCGTTACATTGATGTGGAAATTACAGAAGCAAGTGGGGAGTCCTTTCGCTTCACGGGGATCTATGGGGAGGCGAATCGGGATCTGCGTTGGCAGACTTGGGAGATGATTCGGTCCTTAGGCAAAAGGGTGGGGATTTCGGACCGGTGGCTTCTTATGGGGGATTTTAATGGTATCCTCAAGCAAAGAGAGAAGCGGGGGGGAAATCAGTATCCGGTGGGCCTCATCCACGGGTTCAGGGGAGCGATGCGGAAGACATGGCTTATGGATGTCCCACTTCAAGGGTATGGGTTTACGTGGCATAGTGGCAGTGAACCGGAGACGCGTATGGCGGTCCAACTTGATAGGGCTCTCATGTCGCGGGAAATGAAGGTGTGGTGGCCGGATGACCATCTGGTCAATCTTGGTATCTCAACATCAGACCACCTGCCAATCCTTTTGGACTCTGAACGTCGAGTGGACCCGGTGGGGTCTAGGTAGTTCAGGTTCGAAAATATGTGGGCAGAAGACCCGGAGTGCGGCCATTTAATCCAGGCTTGGTGGGGTTCTCCTGAAGATCGTGCTATCGGAGTCAAGACAAAGGAAACTGGGGAGGCTCTGGACATTTGGGGGAAGGAGGTCTATAATGCTCTGGCTAGGAAACTCTCCCGGTATGAAAAAGATATCCTGTGGTTGAATGGACGTCTCGATCGGACGATTATTCGTCGTAGGAGAGCGTTACAGAAACTCTATGTCTCTGCACTGGAGAAAAAGGGGGAATTCTGGAGGCAGAGGGCTAAACAGCACTGGCTAACGGAGAGTGACCAGAATACGAAGTTCTTTCAGGCATCGGCGGTGCAGCGGAAAAATATAAACAAGGTGTCGGAACTGAAAGATACAGAAGGAAATATCCTTTCCTGGGACACGGGTCTTGGAGACCATATTCGGGAATTCTATATGACTTTGTCTAGGAAGACTCGGGGGGATGGGATAAACGGGCCTATGTTTCAACAACAAGTGACGACAGCACAGAACCGGGCTCTCATGAGTGAGGTGTCTTCGGAGGAAGTCAGGGAGGATACGTTCTCTATGGGACCGAACAAGTCTCCGGGACCGGATGGTCTGAATCCGTATTTCTACCAGAAGTACTAGAGTACAGTAGGTGCGGATGTCACTCACTGGGCAAGGAGAGTCTTTGCGGGGGAGGAGATCCCGGTAGAATTGAATATGACTACATTGGTACTGATTCCGAAAGTGGAATGCCCGATGTCCCTGAAGGATCTACGTCTCATCGCGCTGTGTAATGTGATTTTCAAGATTGTCTCGAAGGTGGCGGCAAATCGTCTGAAAAGCCTCCTGAACGAGTTGATCTCGGAAACACAAGGTGCGTTCGTTCCTAGCCGTTCTATCCAGGATAATATTATTTTGTCTTATGAAACTCTCCATTACTTGAAAAATAAGAAACAAGGGAAGGAGGGGTGAGTGGCTCTGAAGTTAGATATGAGCAAGGCCTATGACCGGGTTGAATGTGGATTTATGTGGGACATGATGCGAGGTTTTGGTCTTGGGAAAGAATGGATTAACTTGGTACGGCAGTGCACGTACTCTGTTACCTATAATATAACATCGTGGCGGGTGAGCAACAAGCGGGGTTTGTCCAGCCGGAGAGGGGGATTAGACAAGGTGACCCGTTATCCCCGTATTTGTTCATGTTCTGTATGGAGGGGTTCTCGAGACTGCTTCAAGGGGCGAAGACAACGGGGGAGCTTCATGGGATCCGGGTAACCCCTCGCCCGCCGCCACTGACTCACCTGTTCTTTGCGGATGACTGTTACGTATACTGTAAGGCGACGCCGCTGGAGATGGGACGGGTCAAGGGCTATTTACGTATGTTTGAGGAGGCGTCAGGGCAAGTGGTGAATCAACAAAAATCGTCGCTCTTCTTTAGTGCCAACACGTCCCCATCGTGTCGGGCGGACGGGGTTCGGATTCTGGGGATTCCGGAACTGAGCCATCCGTCCCCCTATCTGGGAATCCCAAATATGATGGGACGGAGTAGGAAGCAGGGTCTGCAGTATATTCTGACAAGAGTCCTCAGGAGGATTCAGAGATGGGACGGGAAGCTACTGAATGGAGCTGGGAAGGAGGTATTAGTCAAGTCGGTTCTACAAGCGATCCCTACGTATACCATGAGTGTGATGCGGTTGCCAAAAGGCCTTTTGGAGAAGATGAATGTGGCGCTGGCCCGATTTTGGTGGAAATCTTCTGGGGGTGATGGGAAGGGAGTCATTTGGCAGTCGTGGACGACCATGTCCCGTCCTAAGGAGGAGGGGGGACTGGGTTTCAAGAATATGTATGACTTCAACTCAGCTTTACTGGGAAAGCAACTGTGGAGACTCCTACAGGACGAGTCCACTTTAGTGGCAAGGGTACTGAAAGCTCGGTACTATCCGGACTCCTCGGTCCTGGATGCGGTCCGGAAACCCAACCAAAGTTTTGTCTGGCAAAGCTTGTTATCGGCTCAAGAGCTGGTTAGGGACGGGGCTAGAAGGTCGATTGGACCGGGGACATCCACGATGATCGGTAATTAGCCGTGGCTGGTGGGAATTGAGCCGCGAGTCCAATCATTGAGGGTCGACCTGGCTACAACACCGGTCTCAGATATTATGTTACCCCACGAACGGAGGTGGGACGTAGTCAAAATTCGACAGATGTTCGATGAGGATGATCAAAGGGCTATCCTGGCAGTCCTAGTATGTATATCAGCAATATCGGACTCTTGGTACTGGGCGGGGAGCTATTTAGGGCAGTATACGGTGAAGGCGGCATATGGGATGTGCCAACAAGATCAAGCTGTATTCCAATCTCAGACGGACGTCTGGACACGTATCTGGAGTATGGAAGTCCTACCTAAAGTGCGAACGTTCCTTTGGAGAACGTGCTCAGGTTGTCTTCAGGTTGCAGTCAATCTCAGACACAGACATGTGGCGGTGGAAGCGGTGTGTCCGGTCTGTTCGAGGGCGGACGAATCAGAGCTTCATCTTCTAGTACAATGTCCACTTGCGGTAGAGTGCTGGACTAAGTCGGGGTTGAACACCCCCAATGATGCTCTCTCGATTTCCGAATGGTTGCAAAGGACGCTGAGCAGTAATCCCCCGGCTAGTGGGGGTCTAATTGGATGCATACTATGGGAGGTGTGGAAGGCTAGGAATAAGGTGGTCTGGGAACAGCAAACACAGCAGGCGCACGCAGTTTTCCAGACAGCCTTCCATTTACAGTCAGGATGGCTTGAAGCTATGCAGCGGAAGAGGCAGAAGCAGGTCAAACTAGGCCAGGATCAAACCAGAGCGGCGGAGGAGTGGACCTGTCCGACTCAGGGGACGTGGGCAGTAAATACCGATGGCGCGCTCTTCGCGGCAGCTAATTTGATGGGGACAAGGTGGATAGGTAGGGATGACCGGGGGGTATTATGGCGGCCCGGTCGACATCCTTCCATGGCCCCCAGAACCCAGGTCTGGTGGAGGCATATGCTATCAGAGATGCGTTGACTTGGCGTAGGCAACATCCGCAGCAGAGGGCGACAGTAAGGAGCGACTGGAAGGTCATAGTGGATATGATCAAGAAAGGAGGAAGACTTCTCTCTCCTTTAGGGACAATCATCACAGATTGTATCTCCCTGTTAGCTAATCTCGAGTACGTGCAACTCGTTTTTGTAAAGCGGACAGCGAACAAAGCAGCTCACTGGCTTGCCAGGGCGGCTTGTTCATCCCCTGTCCGGAATTGGTCTGGGGGTCACATCCCGGAACCTCTTCAAAATATCCTTCTTGTCGATATTTAAATAAACATTACATTATCTCTCAAAAAAAAAGACAAAATTATTATTGTATTATATTATATAATAAATATATATTATTATATTATTAAACATAATTAAATTTAACTTTTAACCTTTCCAACAACACACGTGTCTAACTCGTCCCCACGAACTCTGCTAGGGTTTCAGCGAGGCATCGCCATCATCAACACCTTTCCTCCCGGCAACGGTCCGGTATGATTCCCTCTCCCTCGGACCGCCCACCCTCGACCCCCCACTCCCCGACTTCTCTGGCTTGTGGGCTAGACGAGATTGGGTCCCAGACCTCCTTTTCGGATCGGCATCATCGTCTGTAACCTCCCAGGCAGATGTGGTCTCCTCGGAACCCTCAATCCCGGGGGGTGGGCCAACGTTGGCGACGCTGGACCTTCCTGCTTGACCCATGGATAGCACGATCTCGAACCGCTTGTTGACTGTTTTCCCCCGATTCTCGCCTCACCGATTTCGCGGGCACCTGGATTGGAAATATTGGGTCTCAGACATCTGTCTCGGGATCTCACCGGCGGTCTCACTCCTCCAGAAGAGCTTGGTCCACGCCACGTAATTCCACCCCTTTGGGGAACGGGAGGGTGTCCCTGGAATTAGGGCCCTCTCCCAACCCGTGTCATCGTCTCGGGATATTAGACAGCCTGTACCTGTCGCAGATGTGGGGTTGAATGAGATTGGATCCCAAGGATGGTCACCGTCTAGGGTCCATGTTCCATCTCTAGAATCTTCCTCCCCGTCGCCTCCATCTGCGCATTCTTCCCAGCGCAATTGGGATCCGGGTCTCGGACACTCGTCGTCACGCCTGAAGTCGGATCTGCGTGTTCTCGCTTGGAACTGCCGGGGGATGGGTACGGGGCTCCATAAGAAGCAACTCAAACAGTTTCTTTATGGTCATCGACCCCATCTCTTGTTCCTTATAGAAACGCTATCGGATGCCCAGAATTGTGCCTTATTGTCCGGATCATTAGGCTTTCATGACCATATATGTGTCTCCTATGTTAGGGGGTAGAAGACTGTGGCAAGCCAAAGAGGTTTGGCTCTGTTCTGGGTGTCGAGTGTAGGGGTCACATTCAGGGCCTCCTCAGACCGGTATATTGATGTTGAGGTCGCAGTGCCCAGACATGATGGCCTAAGGCTAACAGGAATGTATGGGGAACCCCGGCGAGATAGGAGACACCGGACCTGGGAATTGAACCGAAGTCTCCATACTCCAACAAGGCAAAACTGGATCCTTATAGGAGACTTGAATGATATTCTGGATGCTGACGAATCTACGGGGGGAGGATCGTACCCTATTAGCCTCATTGACGATTTTAACTCATAGGTGCAAAACCTTCGCCTAGTAGATGTCCCCATGACGGGCCACCGGTATACATGTTTTAGGGGCCACAGACATGATGCGCGGATACAATCCCGGTTGGATAGAGTATTAGTATCGAGTGATCTTTTTTCTTCTCTACATGACCTAGACTTCCGAAATACCGGAGTGACGACGTCGGACCACTGGCCGATCCTACTGTCTCTGGCCAGTCGTCTAGGTCACCGTGGTCCCCCGAAGTTTTGTTTCCAGTCCCAATGGATTCGCGACCTAGACTGTGTTCGCCTTATTCAGACTTCTTGGGATGCACGGCCAACGAGGCCTATTGGAGAAGTCATCAACTCAGTGGGAAAATCCCTGTTTAAGTGGGGTCGGGGGTATTTCTACCGTAATCTCAACCACATAAAGTGGTGTCAGTGGCGAATCACAACTCTCAATGGTAGGATAGATAGGGCTAGGGTTCATCTGTGAGAGGCTGTCCAGATTAAGTATGAACGGGCGTTGGGGGAACAGGAGGCGTTCTGGTACCAGCGTGCGAAACATCATTGGTTAGCCGAGGGGGATCGAAATATGAAAATTTTCTAGGAAACCTGTTCATATAGGTGTCGAATCAACACGGTCTTGACCCGAAGGATGGAACAAAGGGACTTGATCACATGGGATACGGGTCTGAGGGATCTGATCGTGGACTACTTCAGTACATTATTTACGACAAGCTTGCCGGACCTTCGAGATTTTCCTATAGCTCTCCCCCAATGTATCACTCCGACGCAGAATCAGGTAATTTTGTCCCCTTGCTCGGTGACGGAGGTCCGGAAGACGGTGTTTCAAATGGGGCATGATAAATCGATGGGCCCGGTTGGTCTTAATCCCCGGTTTAATCAACACTACTGGTCGAGTGTGGCGGACGAAGTGGTCCGTTTTATAACTGAGGCGCTGCCATCGCGGAACTTTGACCCTATTTTTAACGACACCTCCATTGTATTAATACCGAAGAAGCCTGAATCAGATAAGATCACTAATCTGCGACCGGTTGCCCTGTGTAACGTGACTTTCAGGATCCTCTCTAAGGTCTTGGCCAACCGTCTGCGCCCTCTTCTCCCTTCTGTCATCTCGGATACCCAACATCATGATCGCGTTTGAGGTCATCCATATCCTCCAACATAAGCGTCAGGGGGCGGTCGGCTATATGGTGCTTAAACTTGACCTGAGCAAGGCATATGACCGGGTTGAGTGGGATTACTTGCTTCAGATTATGGCTCGGCTGGGGTATTCGGAGGAGTGGATAGCACTAGAAGCGTGTTGTGTCAAATTGGTCCACTACACTGTGTCGTCTGGGGGAAGGGAGACGCCACAATTGATGCCGACACGGGGATTAAGGCAGGGTGATCCCCTCTCACCCTATCTCTTTATACTTTGTATGGAAGGGATCATTTTCCTTCTACGTCAGGCTCAGACTGAGGGACGACTGCGGGGTGTTGGTGTTGCACAAGGAGCTCCAGAGATTTCGCATATGTTCTTCGCAGACGACTATTATATCTTTTTTCCGAGAAACACCTGAGGACGCTCAGACGGTTACGGATATCCTCGGTATGTTTGGGGCACTTTTGGGACAGGTTCTGAATCTGGAAAAGTCGTCGGTTATGTTCAGCAAGAACACATTACCGACCGTCAAACAGCATTACTGTCATGTTCTTAATATAGTCGAAATCGCAGCGGCGTCGATGTAGCTGGGCGTCCCGAACATGGTCGGGAGAAATACGAATGCTGACATGGCGTACATGGGCGATAGGGTTGTTAAGTGGATCCAGTCGTGGGATGGGAAACTTCTCTCGCCGGCAGGTCGGGAGGTAATGATTCGGTCGGTCTTGACCTATCTCCCCGTTTATGTCATGTCCGTATTCACCATACCTACCAGGATTATTGCTCGGATACATGTGGCGTTGCCTCAGTCTTGGTGGGGTGGGAAGGCGGCACGCCCGATTATCTGGCAGGACTGGGTTAAGATGTGTATGCCAAAGGAGGCTGGGGGTATGACATTCCGTCATCTCCGCGACGTTAATAAGGCACTCCTAGGTAAGCAAGCTTGGAGTCTTATCTTTTCCCTAATTCCCTGATGGCCCGAGTGCTTAAGGCCTGTTATTTCCCAAAGGTTACATTTCTTGAGGTGGGATTTGGTTCGACGCCGAGTCTCACGTGGGCGAGCATTCGGTCAACCAAGGAATTACTTAGGAGCGGTCTTCAGATAGCGATTGGGGATGGCAGAGATACCCTTGTATTGGGTACCCCGTGGTTGCTTGGGCCGAACCCGGAAGTAACATCTTCGAATCCGGCGTTGGTGGGGGCTCGGGTGGCGGGGCTTATGCAACCGGGGCAGCTACGTTAGGATGTGGTCGGCTTGGAGCAAGTATTCTCCATTAAGGAACATAATAACATCCTTCAGGTACCCCTCTCGGTGCTCCGGCTTAAGGACACTTGGTATTGGCGGATGACCGCCATGGGATGTACACTACAAAGTCCGGGTATAGGGTCTTGGCTATGACGAGGCAGGCTGCACGACAACAGACGACATTAGTAACTTGGTCGGCGTTGTGGTCTATTCCAGCTCCTCCCCGCTTACTGATATTTCTGTGGAGAGGCCTGACGGATACTCTGCAGGTATCTACTAATCTCACCTGCAAGTTTGTCCCAATCTCGGTGACCTATGATATTTGTGGGAGTGCTCCTGAATCAATTGATCATTTATTCCTCGAGTGTGGCTTCGCTAAGATGTGTTGGGCGCAGGCGGGTGATCTTATCCTGCCAGGCCTTGGTGGGACATTTTTGCAATGGTGGGATGGGGTTGAGAGCGGGAGAACCCGGGAGAAGATGGCATACGAAATGAGCTCAAGTGCAGAGGGACGCCCCCGGCAGCTTCGAGGGTCATTTCCTCGGCGACTGCACACTTGAAGGCCTGGAGGGAGGCAAAGGCCGCCTCCCCGAAGCCAAATCATATACTTCATGTCTGGCCGGCAAAGTGGACACGTCCACCCTCTGGTACCATTGTTATCAATGTGGATGGGGCTGTCTTTCACGATACACAACAATCGGCTTGGGGTCTTATTGATACGGACCATACCGGATCAGTCAAGTTGGTCGCACATGGGATTCTTCCGGGGATCCGGGAGCCACTGATGGTCGAAGCTTGTGCTCTGGCGACAGCCCTGAAAAATGCCCCAACCTTGGGGCCTGATATCATTATCCGCTCGGATGCCCAGATTCTTCTTAATCTAATAGCTAAAGGCGACCCACCGATATCACCCATTGGGACATTCACCAGGGATATTCGGGAGCTTATTTCTCAACAAAAAGAGACTACCCTCCAATTTGTAAAAAGAACTGCGAACAAGGCATCCCAATAGCTTGCCAGGGAGGCCCGTTCTATGCCTGTTCTTCAGTGGTCAGGTCATGTTCCTGACGCATTCCAGCGTATCGTGAACTATGACTTATAATGAAATTTCGCAACATTCATTCAAAAAAAACATGTGTCTAAAGTATTTTTTGTGCTTTTCCAACAAGTCTATTACTCTACCCTATGGCTTCTCTTTCTCATTTTTTCCATATTTTTCTTCTCTTTTAATTCATATTTCTATCTGAGAGCATCTACAATGATAACATTAGTCTAGCATTATCAATTTGTGTTGGATGAGAGAGAAACGATTGCTACATAAGAAAGAGAAATCACTTTTTTAGCACTGCTTCACTTTTTGTTTACAATGGAGTAATGCTAAAGTAGAGCTACATTAATTACTTTTATTTTATTTTAAATTAATTAGTGTCTAATTTCGAATTTCAGAAATAATGTTCAACCAAACATATCACTTTTAGCTTATTTTATCATTTATTTTTCGGTTATTTACGATAAGGTACCCTAATGTTTCGTCCACGAACGATAAGGTACCCTAATGAATTTTGTGTCCGATAAGGTACCCTAATGATTCGTCCACGAACGATTTGGTTTAAAATTGGCATATTCCGTTAAAAACTAACATAATATTCCTCTAAATTAGACATTTGCAGTTAAGTAGGGTGTGAAATGACGATTTTACCCTTTCTTATGTTAAGCTTATAAATTTGATAGACAAAATTAGCATTATACCCTTAATTATATAATACAATAAAAATATAATAAATAAATAAATAAATAAATAAATATAATTTTTTAAATTTAAAAATTAAATTATTTAAAATAATAAAAAAATATTAAAAATATTTAAAAATATTAAGAAATACAAAAAATTAAAAAAAATCATTTTTATTTTTTAAAAAAATTAATTTTATTAAAAAAAAATCGTAGAGCAGCTTCGTCTTCTCCGGCCACCCCACCTCCTCCGCCGTCGTCGTCCCCGGCCACCCTACCTGCACCGCCTCCTCCTCCCCCTCACCAGATCTGAATCGCAGAGCAGCTCTGCGATTCAGATCTGGTGAGGGGGAGGAGCAGGAAGAGGGAGGAGGAGGCGGTGCAGGTGGGGTGGCCGGGGAAGACGACGGCGGAGGAGGTGGGGTGGCCGGAGACGACGCCGGTGGGGTTGCCGGAGAAGACGAAGCTGCTCTACGATTTTTTTTTATAATAAAATTAATTTTTTTAAAAAATGAAAATGATTTTTTATATATAAAACTCATTTTAATAAAAAATTATTTATATATAAATAAAACTAATTATTAAAAAAATAAAACTAATTAAATAGAAAATCTATTTTAAAATATAAAAATCTGATTTTTAAAAAATAAAAACTAATTTTTGAAAAACAAATTCAGTTTTTAAAAAATATAACTTTAAAAAAATATATAATTTATTAATTTTATTTTGAAAATTAAAATTAATTACAAAATATAAATTAAGGAAAAATAAAAACTGAGGGTATAATGGTCATTTCACTCTTAAGTCAAAAGTCAACTGAAATGTTAAAGGGCAAAATAGTCATTCTACATAATTCTGTTAGTTTTTTAACAACATTAAACCAAATCGTTCGTGGACGAATCATTAGGGTACCTTATCGGACACAAAATTCATTAGGGTACCTTATCGTTCGTGGACGAAACATTAGGGTACCTTATCGTAAATAACCCTTTATTTTTTACGTGAGTTTTTTTCTAAACAATTCATACATAAACGATAGATACCAAAACATAAAATTACTTCTATAATATCAAAAATACATAAAAATAGAATTCATAAAGATTGAAATACATGAATTAAAGTACATAAATTTTAACTTTCAAATTCGCCTAGTGATGACTTCAAGAACGATAGTTTCATTCGATGGTTCTGCAATTCCATAGGCGTCAAGGTTGACTCATCGACCTTCTGAAAATTCACAATACATCTTGAACATTTCAAACTTTGTTTGCACAATCTCGACCTTCTTTTTCTCCAATTCGACGTTGGACCTTTCAAGTTTGTAAGACGCTTGAGCAGTTATCGCGTTCGCCTTATCCCTTGTCACACTCGCCTTCTCCTTTGCAACTTGTAATCATGTCACATGGGCCTCTAAAAGCGTATTGATAGATTCTTGTTTTTTCTCTTCGGACAAGTAAAATTTAGTAACCTCTTCCAAATCGATCGATAATTCTACCGTTCCCTTACCTTGTTTCCTAGCCATCTTGGCTACCTTTATCCCTTGAGGTCGAACTTGTGGAGAAGTCTCTTGATCGTTCGATTCTTGATGCTCGGATCCATGACTTTGTGAGGATGTGTAGGATCCGGACAGATCTAACTTTGTTCATTTACTAAATGTTGCACCTGTTTTCCCTTTTGGATGATCTCTAACTGCTTTCCACCAATGTCTGTAGAAGAAATGTGAACATGTTTTATCTTTGTACGTCTTCTCGGCCATCTCAATCAGCATATCATCAAAGTTACCACTAGTATGAGTTGCCTTCATGCTTGCATACGCTTCGTTGAAATGTGTCACTATTTTATTGGCCTTCCCCCAATGGTCCTTGAGTTATTTATCGCTTTGTGGCACCTTTGCGATTGCATTGAACTCGTCTGCCACAACATTCCAATATTGTTCGAATTTTCTACTATTATTCTGCACAGAATCAATAGAATTGTTAAGCCATACACTTATAAGGAGAATGTCGTCCTCCTCCGACCACTTCATCCTATTTGCGTTCGCCCGAGGTGCCCTTTTTTGGACTTTATGGAACTATTTATTTCTTCATCTCGAAGCCTCGTTATAGTTTGGGTAGACCCGACAAAAGTCTCGGATTGGGATGAAGCATTTGACAAATTTGTCACCGGACTATGTGGGGGGTGGTGTTGTGAACCCGGGAAAAAGAAATTGGGGTTTGAAATGAGAAGAGGACTTTGTGAATATTGGGAAAAGTTTATTGGTGGTTGGGGCCGATTTGGAGATTGTTGGTGGAAGGGATCTTCATTGTTGAAGAAAGAATTTGAGGTGAAGGGAAAATGATCCATGTAAAATAATTGTTGGACAACAAAACTAATAGAGGATAGAGATGAAAACAATGATGGAGGAATGAATAGTGAAATGTCCTATTTACAGATAAAAAAAATTCAAAGGGCTAAAGTGAATTACAAAAAGGAAAATACACAAAAAGTGAAGTACACAAAAGTGAAGTACAAAAAGTGAAATATATTAATTAAAAAAACATGAAAATAAAATACATAAATTGAAATACATGAAAATGAATACATAATTTAAATATATCTTCGAGCACAACCTAAAGTTCTCTTAAACGTTCTCATATATGTTGAAAGAGATGTTGTTGTAGTTGTTTGTGCGTCTCTCGACTATGGATGGCTCGATTGATTTGTCGTACCACCTCGAAATTATGTAGCGGGCCATGAAAAATTGACGGTGCCGGTGTCGAAGAAGTTTCTTCCTCCTCAGTGCAGAAATCAAAATTACCGGCATAGTTCGCACGTTCATCTTCAACTATCATGTTATGCAAAATGATGCATGCACACATTATATCTGATAATGTATCCTTATCCCAAAATTTTGTTGGTCGAGACAAAGTGTGGAAACGAGCCTGTAGAACACTGAATGCTCGTTCAACATCCTTTCGTTCTCTTTCTTGGTTCTTGGCAAATAACCTATGTTGTTGGTTGTGAGGTCGAGAAATTGTTTTCACAAAAACCGCCCACTCAAGATAAATACCATCAGCTAAATAATAACCTTGATTGTACTGCCTACCGTTAATAGTGAATTGAACGGGAGGTTGTCGTCCTTGTAATACGTCTGTGAATAAAGGTGATTGTTTGATGACGTTGATATCATTATTTGATCCGGCCACACCGAAGAGTGCATGCCATATCCATAAATATGGTGATGCCACAACCTCGAGCATGATCGACGACCCCACCTTGTCACCGCGTGTGAATTTCCATTTCCACGCCACTGGACAATTCTTCCATTTCTAGTGCATACAGTCGATGCTCCCTAATATGTTGGGAAAGCCACAATCTTCGCCCAATTGTAATAGCCTACGAAATCTCTACATCATTGGGCCTTCTATGATATTCTAGACCAAATACCTCAATGATTGCTTTACAGAATTTTTGTAAGCATTCGTAGGACGTGCTCTCACCCATACTCAAGTACTCATCAATAGAGTCTCCCGCCCCACCGTAAGTGAGCAAACGCATAGCTGCAGTGCATTTTTGATGGGGATAAAGAGATAACTTACCGATTGCATATCGGGTTTGTTGGAAATACTTATCGTGCACAGTCACACGCTCCATAATGTGTAGAAAAAGTGGTCTCCGCATCCGGAAGCGACGACTAAAAGTATGACTCAGGTACACTGAATTCGGAGAAAAATAGTCTGCCATGAGACGCTCTTGTCCCGCTTCACGGTCTCGCGCATAATTTTTTCGTCGATGATAATGCGGACAACGAAATAATTGAGCTTCAATTGTTTCGCTCAACTTTAGCTCGATCTGATTGGGGTTGAGATCATCTTCCAACAATTTGGATAACGAAATAGCATCGTCTTCTGAATCAGAAGATGAAGAAAACCGAATTGGTGACATTGCATTTGAAGCCATTGTTAACTATAATTTGGGAAATTTTTTGTTGAGAAACAAGAAAATGAAACCATGGAGAATGAGAATAATGGACACACTAGATTGTCTATTTATAGAAAAAAATTAGGGGGGAATCTGATTTTACTACACTATTTAAATTTTTTTATTTATTCTAACGGATAGTAATAAATATGATCAAATAGCATTTAATTTATATTTTTTGAAGAAAAAAAATAAAGCCTAACGGCTAGTACATGTGACAGATAATTAATATGCCACATACTCTCCTTAAAAAGTTGAGTTACATTAAATAATGTTTTTTTTATAAGCTAAAAATTTATTAAGTAAATGTTCTAAAAAGAATAGAACAAAACAAGAAAATATCCAAAAAGATTTTTTCCTAAAACCAGTACAGCTACAAAGAGCAAAAAACAAAACCAGACCAAAACAAAACGTAAAAACATCTGCCTAAATCCTGGTCGGGTTCAAACAAGTAAACCGATTAGAAATCGGAACCGGGGACAATACTTGATCAGAAGTCGGTTCCAAAAGATCCCTATCCTTCCTTCCCTCGAAAGACAAGGAGCAGAGATCAACAACTTTTCGACCGACCTTCGAACTGTAGCTCCAGAAGCCCGAGCTATCTTTTTTGGCTACGTCCACCAAAAAGCGGTCCTTGTTGTCCCCTTTATCCGCAGAAGTCCTGGCTCTCGTCTGATACACTACCACTGGTTGGACGATCACCTTTTTATTGGCCCTTCTTGGGGCGACCACGTCTTTTTGGCACAACCCCTGACAACGGTTTTTGCAAGGCTTCCTTCCACGGGCTTCCTTGAAGGCCAGTCCCCAAAGTCGGTTCACCGGAGCCCCTAGCCGAGGGATCCAAGTCTTTCTCCATTCGCTTGAAAACGGTATACAGGCTCGGATCATCTCGGGCCATTACTTGCGTCTTTTCTGATGAACCAACAGTAGGTCCTGAAAACCCACAAAACAAGCCCGACCCAATCAGGCCAACAACAGCCTGATTAAGGCCAAGCCCACTCTGTAAGGTCCCCTGGCCCATAAGATCCAGAAGCCCAACTACAGTTTTAACGTTGACTCCGCCCAAATTCACTGGCGAAGTCGATAACCCATCCGTGAATGGCGGCACTATCACAGCAGGGGCAACGTAATCTCATATCCCTTGATTCGAAATCAAATCCCCGTGATCAGCAATCGATATCCCTGTAATCAAGGGTCCACTTCCTGAAACGGGGGAAGAGGAAGAAAAACAGGGGAGCTCATCGGACTTCTGAACATGCATCGCCGAGGACGAAACTGGAGGGGAAGTGACCAGTTGAGGCACTAAACCTTGCAACGCCGTGTTTTCAGACCGATCGAGCTCACCAGAGTGGGGAATCGTCGCGTCACGTGAAACAGAGCCTATGCTCTGTTTCTCGTTCCCGACTGTCTCAGTCGCCGGAGGGGGCAAAATCCGTCGAGAAAACGCCGCGAGCAGTGTGTGTCCTCTCACATGTGCCCCATTTAGAGTCTCCAACGCCAGGGAAGCAGCCAAGGACGTCGTGAATCGGACGAACCGGAAAAACAATCCCTTCCTGTTATCTTTCTTCACCAACGAAAAGGAGGCTATAACGCCAAACTTGGACAACTCTTGCTGAAACCATTCCTCCGACAAAGGATAAGGCAGATTCCGAACGTAAAATTCCGTGTCACTCACCTCGTACTGAACCGGGAATCGTTGCCGGCGTCCCACTGCTTTACCCGAACACACTCCGACCGTCTCCCCGTCCTTTGAAGCCAAGGGAATAGAGAACGGAGCAGGAGCAGCCTCACCTGACGAGCCTTTCTTCTCCGCTGGTGCCGGGCCTTGCTTCGCCGTTGTTTCAGTAACCGGTCGAGGCTTCCTGCCCTGGCGACGCCCCTCCGTCTGTGCATCACCACCAGTGACCAGACCGACCTTCTTCACCGGAATGGACAGAAACTCTGAGTACAACGATAATAAGCCAGAGCAAAAAGCGACAAACTCGTCAAGTTTGCCGGAGTTGAAACTCCGACCGGCTTGACTGCGTAGAGAGCGTTTGGGCTTTATAACACATAACATTAAATAATGTTACCTTTTCATTTAAACAGAAAAAAAAATAAAAATAAAAAGGTTTAGGCGCTACCGGCCCATATGGCGCTAGCGGGCCCAGACCGGTAGGCTAGCATTACATGCTGCAACGCAGGCGAATGCCTACCATTGGCTGCGCGTAGGTCTAGCATCCATGGATTGTTGATGCTCTGAAGCTTTCTCTTTCTCTTACTTTTATTTATTTCATTTTTTTTCAGTCTCCTTTTTCATTTCTATGGCGTTTCACCTCTCCTTCTTCACCAATGGTAATAAATTTCACAATAGAAACCATACAGAAAAGAAGAAGAAAAAAGAGTAAATTACAAATACCCACCCTAAATTTGTAGCGTTTAACTGATATATATCCTAAAGTTTTTTTTAACTGATACGTACACATATGTTTAGTTATATAACAAATAGCCTAAGCCGTCAGCTAAAATGACGAAAATACCCTCAACTACACTTCAACAATTATTTTTAAAAATTATTTAAAAATCACTTTTGTTATATATATATATACTTATTAAATCACTTCGATTTTATTTAAAAAATCACTTCAGTTTTACTTAAAACAATTAATTAAAATATCATTGAGGGCATTTTCGTCATTTTAGTAGACAACTTTGGCTATTTGTTATATAACTAAACATTTGTGTACGTATCAGTTAAAAAAACTTTAGGGTAAGTATCAATTAAACGCTACAAGTTTGGGGTGGGTATTTGTAATTTACCCAAAAAAAAAAACTCAATGCTTATATGGGTACAACCGCCCACCCACACGGCCCCCAAAACCTGTCCTCTACGGTGATTATCAGTGTCAAGTCCGATAGATAATATCCCTTACTAGGACATGCCGACTGATTACGGTGATTGCCTCACCGTTCCGGTTAACCGACCGGTGAGCACTCATAGATGCAATACATCATTCTGTTCTTTTGGTTGTTATAAAAAATATTTTTTATTAGCTCAGAAAATTTATTTGAAGAAGATAATTTCCAAGCAAGAACGCATCACAAGGTCAAAAGACCAGAAACAACGATTACATAGGAGCTCTCGGCAATGGAGCTTAAACCTTTTAAACAAAGGGTTATATACTTTTTGGTACCCAAATGTTTCGTCCACGAACGATTTGGTACCCTTATAAATTTTTATTCCAATTTGGTACCCTAATGGGGTTAAAAAACTAACAGAATAATGTGAAATGACCATTTTACCCTCATATTGATTTAGTTGACTTTTGACTTTAATGTAAAATGGTCATTTTACCCTTATATTGACTATTGAATTTTAACTTTATATTTAAACTTATTTTTTAATTATTTTATTCTTTTTCATAAAAATAAATAAATTTATTTTATTGAATTAATTTTTTAATAAATTTTTTATTTTAATATATATTTCGAATTTCTTATTTATTATTTTCTGAAATAATTAATAATTGTTTTTAAATTTTCTGAAATAATTTTCTAAATAATTTATAATTTATAATTTTTTTTTATTTTTAATTTTTCTTATACAATTAATCTATTAATTTATTTATTATTTATAATTTATTTTCTTATTTATTTATTTATTTAATTTTTTATTTTATAATGTTTAATATTTTAATATTATTATGTTTTATTTTATAAATTTTAAAATTTTAAATTTCAAATTTTATTAATTTTTTAATTTCTAACTTTTTAAAAAATTAAATTATTTTATTTATTTATTTATTTATTGTATTATAACTAAGGGTGTGATGGTAATTTTGTCCATCAAATTTATAAGCTTAAAATAAGAAAGAGTAAAATCGTCATTTCACACCCCACTTAACTGCACATGACTAACTTAGAGGAATATTCCGCTAGTTTTCTAACGGAATATGCCAATTCTGTCCGTGGACAAATCAAAAGGGTCAGTTCAGCTGGACCACGCTGACCCTGTGCCTCGTCTCACACGACCCTAATACCTCCCAAGCCCAAGGCAACATCGACTTGGGCTGCGTTCAGGGACCAGGTCCGTTGCTTTTGGCTTGGGGGAGCGAGTTTACATAGAGGAAATCCGTTTGTTTATGTTGTTTCTGTTTATTTCATGTTTTGCATTACTTTGGATGTTTATTAATTTGTTGAATTGTTTTCAATTGTTTAAATTCCCAACACAGGTAGGATGTAGGGATAATTATATTTGTCTAGGATGGAAATCAGACTTTTTTTACGGGTTCATGAGCTTCTTCGTGTGTCCTAAGGGAGACTCAGACTATATTCTGTTCTCAGGGCTTTTAGTCCTACTTGTATGGTTTGGGTTGCGTTAATAATGTAGTTCCTCGTCGCTCAATTAAAAAAACATCTTAGACAATTGTGTTTGAATAATCAATCATATTTATGATCGTTCCAGTCTATCTATTATTGTTTTATATTTAATTTTTCTCTACTTTCTCAAATTAATATAGACTATCTATCAAACGATTTTTTAATGGATACATCTTGTGTTCATATTTTTTTAATAGAATGTAACAGTTAAATATTATTGATGTTGCTACTTTTTGAGCAAAACTAACTAATTATTACTTAGTGTTCATTTAGGCGCCTGAAAATTCTCTCTCTAAAGTCTAAAATGTCCTATTGCACTAGTCCTTGCACCCCAAGTCGATCCTGTAGTCGATGTCGTGCAACTTTCCATCAACTGTTCCTGTCGTCGGCTCTTCCAGGCTTTATCCCGTCCCGTTGTCCAGACGGGTGTTTTGCCATGTGTGCATGTCTCTTCCTAGGTGTCATCTCCAATGCTGCCATCCCTAAAGTCGCTGCCCCTAACGCTGTCACCTCCAGCACCACTAGCACTGCACCTCTATCACGCCCCAAATCCGGTATTGACCGGATCCGAGACGCGACTTAGTGAAATTTAACAACAACAATTTAAAACCATAATATTCGATAATGGTAAATAAAATAGTACAAAGGTATTAGAATTTCTGAGTCCCACGCTCAGTAAAAAACATAAATCCAAATATCCGTTACGTCATTACGAAACATAAAATAACATAACCCGGACCCTCGCTAGCCCCATGCTCCGCGATGTCCTCTACTCCAAGTCATGACCACTACCTGTAGAAAACACAGTAAAATAGGGGGTGAGCTTGACGCTCAGTAGGGAAAATCATCAAAACCTCCTTATCTCGAACTTACCAAAACGCTTTTCCACAACTTAAAATATAATAAAGGGCTTAACACAATACGAAATCTAAACCTAATAAAAGCCAAAACCCCTCTTTAAACTCGGATACTCAATGTCCAACTATACCAACACTGATTCCACCCAACGCCTACCTTGAGGCCACACCACGGACAACCCAAACACAATTTCCCCAATACATAGTCGACGACACTCACAAGTACAATCATAAACAATCCAAGCAAGACGTTCTTAAACACACACTCATAACCAAGGAAAACACCCAAAGTCACAACACATCAATACACATTCAATTCAGGCAAGATCAAATACACAAATCGTAACCCTTGCACGGTCTAGGGAGCAACCCTCTCGGCCCGACGCAGCCGTACGCAACTTCCCCAACACAAAGTCGGGATAGGCGGTCGACCTCATCGCGGTGCTCAACACAGCGTTTTACCGATCAACGGAAGGCAGGGAAATCGCCTCTTCGCGGCCTCGTCACTCGCGGTGCTCAACACAACGTTTTACCGAGTGCTAGTCGGAAGGTAGGGAAATCACCTCTTCGTGGAACACAGCGTTTTACCGACTCACGGTCGGAAGGTAGGGAAACCACCTTTCTCATGTAACCAGAGTACCACAATCACAACACTTTACCGATTATGCGCCGGAAGGTACGATACATCTGGCGGAAGTACTTCTCTCACACTTTACCGGCCGCGCATCAAAACAATCGCAATCACACTCACAAACAGGATCACAACAACAAGTAACCACGGTACTATCACCACAATCACGATCACGTCGGTCTATCACTCAACCGACCTTATCACAAACAATGATTTACATCAGAACAATCACGGCACACTTTCCCGCACATAACAACGACATGTTACACTGAACATAATATGCTTTGATCCTTAAATGACACTCACAACTGTTTCGTACTTACCATCATTTACCGACACCACACTCCACGTGGTTACCCCACGGGCTTAACCCGTATCCCCAAACATTTCCAATCCAACATATCAAATAAAACAGGGAAAAGCACTCATTCACGGATCATGCGTTCTCTAGTCAATTCTACTCGTTTACATGCTTATTGTTTATTAACCGATTCAGACATCACAACACAAATCCAACAATCAGCAGTCAACCCTACATGCACGACATGGCCCGATTCTACCAGCACGGCAATTCCCAAGAGGGAAACGTAATTGTTCGCAGTTTAATCGGCTACGCTAGTTGTTCTCATCCTACATGCATACTAGTTGTTTACCGGTTATTAGGTTTCCCTACATGCATTCTAGTATGATCGAATTAAACCGGGTTTGAGGAAATCCCTACCTCTCGAAGAACCAGCAGGTGCGTCTCCTAGCTGCTGAAGTCCTGGCCCCACCGATCTTCTCTGCTCTCGGGGTAATGGTCTGGGTTAACACAAAAGGGATGGTATCAATCCCGTTCCAACCCGTATCGGTTAACAAAATTAATAATTTAGTCCAAAGTTCGATTTGTCCAAGAGTCCTTTAGCAGTCCGATGAAAGTCCGAGGTCCAAGTAATTATCTGATTTTCATTTTAGAATCAAATTCTGTTCCTCCCAGTTATTTCTTTTGATTTTAATCTCCTTACTTTCAGTCTCAACCAAGTCCAGAAAATCAGTTTTATATTCAGTCTAGATTCGTTTTAATTTGTTTCCCTTTCCAAATAAATTTCTTTAATCTACTGATTCAACCCGGATTTGTCCCAAAGAAGTTCATATCTAAAACGTACAGGAGAAACAACAAAAGAAAGGGGGAAGAAGAAGACTTCGGGTTTGAATCCGGCCAGCCAACGGCAAAAACGTCGCCGGCCGAGGTCAACACGGGAGTTGCGACTCAACGTAAGCTAAGAGGGACGGCGGTGGAGTACGAAGAATGTTATCGTCGCAGATCTAGACGAAACCGGCGTTGTCATCCCAGATCTGTCGAGCCGCCGGCGAGAAGCTCGAGACGAGGGCGTCGTTGGTGGCTTGGGATGAACGGAGCAACGAGAGAGGGACGGTGGCTCGGTGTGAGGGTGGAGAGGATGAGAGTGAGGGTGAGGGCGAGGACGGTCGTCGACTGGCTCGGTGAGGGAGGCGGGAGATCGGAGTACTGGTGGCCTTAGGTGGACGGCGAGGAGGAGGAGGGATGGAGAGAGATCGGGCGCAGGTGACGGAGATGGAGGCGTGAGGAGAAGGGCGGCGGTGTGCTGAGGCTGAATAGAAAAGAAGGAGAGGGGGAAGAGAAGGTGGTGCGTGTTAGTCTTAGTGCCCGTAGTTCAATCCTAAATGTCCAAATGTATATATCATCGTTAGCAATAAAATTAAAGCGGCTTTATATTACTTATGTGTTGGAGTAATATATCGATGTGTGCTCTGATCTATTACCACCATGCGAATAGAACCATAGATCGAGATAGATCACACTCGATGGGTCCCTAGTCAACAAAGCTTCACTAGAAGCGACTAGTATGAAAGATGGCTCTTTATGGCTTACGTTCTGTTAGTCATTGGAATGGGATTCCGGAGTCTGATCATAGATATCATGTGGGACATGATATTGGACGACCCGCCCTGAATATGTGCCATAGATTAAGTCATGAACATATTCAGTGTTGTAGCTTGTCATGTATCCTTAGACCAAGGAGTCTTTGTGATCGCTATGTAGTCAACAACTGAGTTTGACCTGAGCCTAACGTTGTCCGTAACAGGGCTTCCATAACGGCCAGGATTGGCTTGGGGACGGGCTACATGAGTGACACGAAAGGCGGCTAAGGGATTTATCCCTCATACTGAGGTATGGGAAAGATATCGGTTCTCGGCCGCTTGATCGAGAGTGACTGAAAGAATAGCATGGCCATGCACATGATATTGGGTATCATATCTTCAGTCATCTCACATATCAAGGAACGGTGATTGAGAATAATAAGGATGACGGCTCTATGCCTTATCTCAATCAGGATATCGGAGATAAAAGGATAATGACAGGGACGACGGAAAGTTTAGAATCGACAGGGTCGATTCGCTATGCAGTGTCAGGAAATACTAAAGTCTCGTTAGTTTCCACTTAAATAGGATCAAGTAAAATGGGATTTTACGTTGATCTATTGACATGCATAAACCTAAGGGTCACACCGGAGGATGAAACTCATTGACACATTTATGGAGAATGACCAAAAGGGAGTTGTCTCGGGACATGACCAAAACTGGGTTTTGGGTCATGTGCCCGTAAGTGAATAGGACTTTACGGATCGAGACAAGGCTTGGAGTCTTGGGATTAATCGCGTCGGATAATGTTGGACATTTCCGGTATGGAAGGCTTGGAGGCGATGAGCGAATCACGGGACCTCGTTGGAAATGGCCACGGGCCATGTTCCAAGAGGCCCATGGAACTAATTAATCAAGTCTTGATTAATTAGTACTAAGTAAGAAAGACAAGGATTAAGGTGTTGGTGATTCACCACCTAATTCAATCTTGTCTTGCCATACTTTGTCCTATTTACACCTTACTTGACACCATACTTGTCCCATGCCTTTAGTTGGACAAGTATGGGTTTTGTTATGTTTAAGTCATCTTTTTTCAACAAAAAAAACACAAGACAAGAATAGGAAACACATTTTCTCTCCCTCTTCCATGGCCATTTCGGGTTTGGCTAGTTTCCACCTCCATTTTTGTGTTCTTGAGTCCTCAAAGAGAAGAACTACGTGGCTTTGATTCCCATGTGGATACGTAGGCGTCTTGGAGACTCAAGCCAATCATTCTTTAACCGGTGTTCTTGTTTTGGTAAGAGATAATGCTGAATTTTTCTCTTGTGAATCCATTCTTTGTTAGTTGTTTCATGGTTTTAATCGTCTCTTGGTTTTCATTGATTTTCCGCTGCGAGTTGGTTCATCTCCAACCCTACCTCGAGACCCAACAGTGCGGTGGTGGGCGGTGGCGAACGAAGAAGAAGAAGAGGGACTCGGACTGAGCTGGAGCTCGGGTTTGCGCAAAGAGGAGAAGGAGGGAGCGAGGCGTCTGTTTCAGAGGAGAGGGAGACGACTCGAAAGGGAGGAAGATGAGTCGTAACCCTAATTTTTGGGTTTATAAAGGGCGGGCGGCTTGAGTTTTGGGCCAGAGCTAGTAGATGGGCCTCGCAGCCCAAGATGGGGCGGGCTTGACTTGGCCGGGCCTTCGGGTCAGCCCTGACCCTCTTCCTTCCTTTTTTTTTCTTTTTGCCTTTTTTTTGAACTCGATCTAAAATTCGATTAAATTTTCAAACCGTTCTCCAACCTCGACGTTAGTATTTAGAAACTTAAACCTTAAATTTCCCCGGTCTGTACAACCTCCGCCTCTTGTGTCGCCTCCAACACCCTAATATCACCGCCCTCCCCCACTAACGCTCACGACCTAGCACCACCACCACCACCACCTCCTCTAACACCAGAGCAACCACTGCCACCTTCTCCTCTACCACCAAAGTCGCCGCCTCTGCCACGTTCTTGGTTACTACCTCTCTTGCATGGATATACTGAGATCACATATCCTCGCAGCCGCCCGCCGATAATCTAAGTTCATCGGAGACCCGACCCGGGTTATGGCGCACGTGATCATTCGAAGACTCTATGCAAGGACGCTCCATTCTCATCTGCTGGATCGAGACCCTGCCACCCCCGATCAAAGTTAGGGAGATTGGGCTCACCATCTGATCCTATTAGCAACATTGAGTGAAAACTCGGTGCTCCAACCCATCTGTTGGATCGGAACCCTCCTTTTAAACTGAGCAACGGGGTATGTGTGGGGACGCACACCTCACCATGTCAAGGCCGAAATCTTCTCGACTGATGTATCCCCTTTTTTATGGAGTTCTCCCTGGATGTCTGGCGTTCCCCAATTGCCCCAAAATGGTCGTCGTCGAGAGATCAGAGTGTTTAGTAAACATCATGGGCATTTTCAGGTCGAGTCAAGAAAAGATTGAAGTCAGAATTGGTCGAGCTATCATTAATAAGAGGATCTACCTCCTCAGTGTTCACCTAGATTAAACCGAGTATTTTAATTATAGGATTATCCTCTCGAACATATTGTTCGGAAATATGTCTCGCCCTTTCGATAATTTGTTCTCTGCTATTATGTTGTTTCTTTCTAATTAGTCTTATTGATAAAATGGTTAATTACCTCCACCTACCCCAAACTATATACTTTTAACGGATACTTATCCCAAACTTATTTCGTAAAAAATATATACCCCGAACTAAGAATTTGTAATATCATCCCCCATTCCATTCATTTTCCATCCATTTTTAAGATTTGATTCAGGTTTGGAGATAGATTTAGGGCTGAAGTTGGTTTTAGGGTTATACCATGTTAGTGATATGATATATTATCTTATACAAAAGAGTTTGAAAGTTAAACAAACTCTTAGATATGATTTGTATAGTTTTGAATATGAATTTACTTATCTGTAATTGTATACATATACATGAGAAAGTGAATATACAAGACACGGTCGAAATCCCAATATGGTATTAGAGCTTCGGTTGCACTAAACCTCTTCTTTTGCTTCTGATAATCCACGCTTCCGCCTCCTTAATTCCCACCTATACACGCCGGCCACTATTCCATTTCATCTCATCCCATACACGTCGGCTACCTCTTTTTCTCCACAGAATCTCACTCTTTCACCTTCATCATGGCCGATCCACGACAATATCCAGCCCTAGCCGTCTCTAACATCTGGAATTCAATTCCGATTGTGTTGGAGATGGAAAAGGGCAATATTCCTCATGGTCCGAGTTATTCAAAATAAATTTTAGGGTGTATCGCGTCCTCCACCACATCCTTACGGGATCCCTCTCGGACACTGTCATGACGCCTCTTCCAATAGTGAACTCGGCATCCTCTTCTGTCACATCTACTGAGGCAAAAGCCACGACCACTGCTGATGATCAAGCCGCAGCAGCCGCCGCAGACGCCTCTGGGTCACCTCTTCTTCCTCCGCCAACTAATGCCTCGAGTTCGGTTGTTCCGGCAAACATCTGGGATCGACTTGATGCTACCGTGCTTTAGTGGATTTACGGTACGATATCCAATGACCTTCTCCAAACTATTATCGCTCTGCATAGCACGAAAGCTCAAGCTTGGAATTCCCTCCAGCTGATTTTTCAAGATAACAAACATTCTCGTATCGTGTATCTTGAACACCAAATTTCTGCAATTAAATTGGATGATTTTTCTAATGTCTCGGGTTTTTGTCAAGACCTGAAAATGATTGCAGATCAATTGTCTGACATGGGAGCCCTTGTGTCCAACAATCGTCTAGTTCTTCAACTGGTTGCATGGTTGTCTGAGGCCTATGATAATGTGGCCACTATTATTCAACAAAGTGACCAACTCCCCATGTTTTATGAAGCACGTTCTAGGCTCGTGTTGGAGGAAAGTCGCAAATTGAAACAAGCTCAGACTTCCTCTTTATCATCTCCCTCGCATTCAGCCATGTATGTCCATTCTTCTGGACCTCCTGCTAAAGATAGTGCTGACAAACAACCATCTCATGGTTCTGCTCGGGGTAAATAAGGTAATCGGGGACGTCATCCACAAAAGACCTCCCGTGGACAGTCTCGCCAGGCCCCGAGGCCCACTACGTAGAGCTGGCCATTACCACAGCCCTTGTGGGCTGCTCCTACTTCTTCTTGGACCGGGCAGCCACTTTGGGACGAGCCGCCGACTTGGGCCCACCAGATGCCATCACCATGGGCCAGTCCGCATCAGCCTTGGCCCGGCTCGCCTCACCCATCTCACTGCCCCTACCCAAATGCACCGGGTCAGGAACAAAATTGGGCTCGTGGCCCAACTTCTCATCAAGGCATTCTGGGATCACGTCCAAATACTCCACCATAGGCAAATGTGGTTGTCCCTACCGAATTGTCCCATGTTATGGAAAACTTATCAGTGCAGCAGACACCAAATGGGCAATGGTACATGGATTTTGGAGCTTCATCTCATATGACAATGAATTCAGGTACACTTAGTTCTTGCGTTAATTCAAGTATGCCTCGTTCTGTTATTGTGGGTGATGGAAATCACATTCCGATTAATGGTTATGGACAAGCATCTACTTTTCTTACCCATCCTAATTACCAATTATATGATGTCATTCATTCACCCAAACTAGTCAAGAATTTGGTATGTGTACGACAATTTGTTAGAGATAATAATGCCTCGATTGAGTTTGACCCTCTTGGTTTTTCTGTGAAGGATTTTCGGACGAGACGTCTGGTTTTGAGATGCAATAGCACAGACGATTTGTATCCAGTAACATCTACTATTTCCTCTTATTTGTCATTTCCTTTTTTCTGCAGCTGCGACGTTGTCTCCAGACGTGTGGCATTCTCGTTTGGGTCATCCCAAAGCACCAGTTTTTGATTCTCTTCGTAGTTCCCATGTTATTTCTTGTACATAAAAATTTAAAACTGTTTGCCAATCATGTGTACTTGGAAAACATGTCAAACTACCATTTAAGTCATCTTAATCTGTTACATTTGCACCTTGTGAAAACCCCGAATCCTAACTGTGTTGGAAAGGTGTTTTTCACGTCCTAACTGAGTGTCACCTTTTGTTACATGTCCTATACCAAAGGTGTTTTTTTTACAAAACATGAAAAATGACACCAAAAAAGTGGTATAACGTTCGCATTTGATGGGTTTTCCTCTTAATTTTTGTATAATTTGCGTTTATCAGTGCACTACAAGAGGTAGGTGGTATAAATTTACCAGAAAAAACACTTTTTGTGTCATTTTTCATGTTTTGTCAAAAAAACCACGTTTTGTATAGGACATGTGACAAAAGGTGACCTTTGGTATAGGACATGTAACAAAATGTGACGTTCAGTTAGGACGTGAAAAACACATTTCCAACACAGTTAGGATCCGACGTTATCCCTTGCACCTTTTGATATTGTGCATGCTGATTTATGGACCTCGCGTATACCTAGTTTCACAGGACATAAATATTATCTGGTTCTTCTTGACGATTTCACTAATTTTGTCTGGGCTTATCCCCTGGACAAGAAATCTGATGTTTTCAAGATATTTACCTTATGTTTGTCTCCACTCAGTTTGGCGTATCCATCAAAAGTTTTCAATGCGACAATGGCAAGGAGTTTGATAATTCTTCATTTCGTACATTTAGTACTTCTTCAGGAATGGTGTTCCGTTTTTCATGTCCCCACACTTCTTCTCAGAATGGATGAGTAGAGCGCAAAATTCGGAGTCTAAACACCGTGGTTCGTACTCTTCTTCTCCATGCGTCCATTCCCCCTTATTTTTGGCACTACGCTCTTTCAATGTCGACTTATTTGTCTAACATTCTTCCTTCTAAATTGCTTAATTTCGCTTCTCCTACGATGGCTCTTTATCAACGAGCTCCATCGTATTCCCATCTTCGGGTTTTTGGATGCTTATGTTTCCCTTTGTTTCCATCTACCTCCATTAATAAGCTCCAAGATAGGTCCACGTCGTGTGTTTTTTCGGATTTCCTCCGAATCATAGAGGGTATGTTTGTTTTAATTTAAAAACGAACAAATTCATTATTTCGAGGCATGTAATTTTTGATGAATCGTCGCTTCCATTTTTACCCCCTCCACACCCACATATGATTTTTTATCTGACCATGTATCTCCGGCCACACGGACCTCTCTATTTTTTGATCCACCAGGTGACTCGGCCTGTAGGCCCAATCACATTTCGGCCTTCGTCCAGAACGGGCCCGACCCACTCTCCAGTCCATCTCCACATCACCCGAGCCAACCAGCTTCCCCAACCATTGGGCCTGGCCCATTTCCTGATCCTAGCACAGCCGAGCCTGCCCATCACCTCCCTCGGCCCGCTCACATGGCACACCATCTTCTCCAGCAGTGATGCTAGCACCTGCTCTCTTGCCGCCAATCCACTTTATGGTTACAAGAAGTAAGTCTGGCATTACTAAACCTAAATTACCTTTTAATCTTAACTCTTCCATATCTTTATCACCCATACCCCGTAATCCCAAGGATGATTTGTATGGCCCTAATTGGAAACTCGCCATGACAGACGAGTTTAATGCTTTAATTGATAACAAGACTTAGGTCCTGGTTCCACGTCCTTTGGGTGTGAATATAATTCGTTCCATGTGGATTTTTTGCCGTAAAACTCGATCTGATGGTTCTTTTGAGCGATATAAGGCTCGCCTTATTGGTGATGGCAGGTCTCAGCAGGTTGGAGTGGATTGCGATGAGACTTTCAGCCCGGTGGTCAAACCGATTACCATTCGTACTGTACTCAACATTGTCGTAGCCCGATCTTGGTCTATCCATCAATTGGATGTCGCGAATGCATTCCTACATGGAAACCTTCATGAGACAGTCTACATGTATCAGCCTCTCGATTTTCGCAGTCGCGCTCATCCAGGTCATGTTTGTCTGTTGAACCATCGCTCTACGGTCTCAAACAGGCACCTTGGGCTTGGTACCAACGATTACTGACTTTGTATTCTCAATTGGTTTTTCACATAGCAGGTCAGACCACTCTTTGTTCATCTATCGTCGTGGCCGTGACACAACCTATATTCTGCTCTATGTTGATGACATAATTCTCGCCTCCTCCAGCGAGTCTCTCCATCTCTCTATTATGTCTTTCCTCAGCTCGGAATTTGCCAAGAAAGATTTGGGTCCTTTATCATATTTCTTGGGCATCGTTGTGACTTGTCATCCCGGTGGTATGTTTCTCTCTCAACAGAAATATGCTACCGACATCATATCTCGTGCTGGTATGACCTCATGTTCTTCCTCAGCAACTCTAGTTGACACTCAAGGGAAACTTGGGGCCTCCGATAGTACTCTGTTTGAGAACTCGACTCTCTACCGTAGTCTTGCAGGGGCGCTCCAATATCTCACGTTCACGAGACCTGATATATCTTATGCAGTTCAGCAGGTGTGTTTACATATGCATGATCCGAGAGCTAGTCACATGGGCGCTCTGAAGCTCATCATTCGATATCTTTAAGGGACGAAGCACCTGGGTATTCACCTATACTCCTCGCAAATTTCGGTCTCATCTCCTACATTGATGCTGGTTTGGCTGGCTGTCCTGACACACGCCGTTCCACATCTGGTTTTTGTGTCTTCTTGGGTGAAAATCTTATCTCTTGGTCATCCAAACGGCAGCCTACTCTCTCTCGCTCCAGCACTGAGGCCGAGTACCGTGGGGTTGCTAATGTTGTTTCCGAAGCATGCTGGATCAAGAATCTTCTTCTTGAGTTCACTGTCCAATTTCCCGAGCTACGTTGGTCTACTACGACAACATCAGTGCTATTTATCTTTCTGGTAATCCGGTTCAACATCAGCGTACCAAGTATTGTTCGTGAAAAAGTTGCCAAGGGTCACATTCGAGTTATCCATGTCCCTTCCCGCTCTCAGATTGCCGATGTCTTCACCAAAAGACTACCGCGGGTGTTGTTCCTTGATTTTCGGTCCAGCTTGAACGTCTGCGAACCTCCCCTTCAGACTGCAGGGGTGTGTTAGTGATATGATATATTATCTTATACAAAAGAGTTTGAAAGTTAAACAAACTCTTAGATAGGATTTGTATAGTTTTGAATATGGATTTACTTATTTGTAATTGTATACATATACATGAGAAAGTAAATATACAAGACACGGTTGAAATCCCAATATACAACTAATGGTAATTTCGGAATTTATGAAAATATGAACATTAAAAGATGGAAAATGGATGGAATGAGGGATATCGTTACAAGTGGGTAGTTCAGAATATGTATCCCTACAAAATTAATTTAAAGCGGGTATTCGTCTAAACGTATATAATTGGGGATAGGTGAATATAACTAACCCTTAATAAAATTTCACTTCCACAAAAAAAAGGCATATTTACCCAAATGGCCTTATTCTAGGAAAGTCTTACGGTGGCAGACCTCGTAATTTAGCTGAACTTATTTCTTTTTTTTCTTTTTATCAGTAAAATGCATGAGATTACTTTTGTGACCTTTTTGCACTTCAACAAAACTGCCTTGTCATCTTTAAATTATCCTTGTCAGCTCTTCAAATTATCCTAGTCAGCTTCAACTTCAAATTAAAACAACTTTTGTTACCTGTGTTTTTCCCTCCTTCAATTCGATTTTCTTCTTCTTCTTCGACTCAAATCAAAGCCCCCCCCCCCCCCCCCCCACCTAAAAAAAACCCAGAAACCCTCGACCCAACTGATCTCCAACAAGGAATCGTCTCCGTTCTTCTCCAGCAAGCTCGAAGGATCGAATTCCAGTTTCCATTCTCCACGGGCTACACGTATCGGTATTGTTGGAGCTGAGATGGTAAGTAAGCCCTAACCCATCTGTTTCCATTCCCTGCTTATGCTTAGATAGGCTGAAATTTGGGTGAAATTGTGTTTAATTGTTGTGTAGATACGTTGAATTCCTGTTTGAATGTAGACATTTAGGGGGTTTTATTCGTCATGCTTAGATACGGTTTAAGGGATTTCTAGGTCATCAAATCAGGGGTTGTTCTGGCTCGCAATCTGGGAATGATATCCTAGAATGGATTGTTAGGTACGGTTTGAATGAATTGTTTTCTGTTTTTGTAATTACTTGTTTGCACCCTACCAGGCAAGTTTATCATCCCTAGAGAGTAGGCAAAACTCACATGCTGAAGAAAATGAAAGTTCTAGGTCAACTTCCTTCGACGGAGAAATTCCAAGTTAGAGAAGCGAGCTGATACAGGAGGTTCGAGAGAGGGCTCAAGAGCCCTGATGTTAGATCGAGTCCTCACCCCGAGGATTCGGGTATGTTAGGAGTTGGTAAGCACGATAACGGTAGAGGAGCGAGGTCTTAGAGAGACCGCGAGGTTCCGTGAGGTTCGGCAGCGATTGAGCTTGTGCGTGTGTCCGTGGGAAGGATACTTACGGAATGACAACCTTTAGCGTAATC
The DNA here is from genome assembly GCA_963921825.1 of Erodium maritimum. NCBI lineage: Eukaryota > Viridiplantae > Streptophyta > Magnoliopsida > Geraniales > Geraniaceae > Erodium > Erodium maritimum. The sequence continues at coordinate 49,612,394 of OY997591.1, forward strand.
TTGGGAATGGATTGGCTGGCGAAGTGTCGAGCCAATACCGGCCGTTACTGGCGACGAGCGATTTCAGGTGTTCTCGGATCATAAGAGCTTTAAGTACATCTCTTCCCAACGAGACCTGAATACGCGCCAGGGGCGATGGATGGGACTACTCGAGGAGTACGACTTTGAGCTACACCACCATCCGGGTAAGGCGAACGTGGTTGCCGACGCCTTGAGTAGGAAGTCGGTCCCGAGTCTTACTAGCATATCAGTCCGAGAGTGGGACATGATATGGGAATTGGGCACACTCGGGTTGGAGCTAGAAGAGGTTACTGGCGGCGTGACCATGTACTTCTTGGTGATTCAGCCCACCCGGCTTGGCCGGGGAATAGAAGCACAGTCAGTGGATGTCGAGACGACAGAGGTCCGGGAGAGAGTTGTCGACGGTGTTGACGCCGAGGACTGGGATCGTCGGGCTAATTGGGAGTTACGGTATCACAGAGGGTTGTTCGTACCGCGTAACGGTGGAGGCGACGAGCTGCGAGAGTTGCAACATTCGCGTCTGACAGTGCACGTGGGTAGCACTAAGAGGAGCGCGACATCAGGTGGCATGTCTAGTGGAGCGGGATGCGAAGAGCGGTCGGGGAGTTAGTATCACGATGCCTCACTCGTCGGCAGGTGAGAACCGAACAGCAGCGTCCCGCTGGATTATTGCAGCCACTGCGGGTTGCACAGTGGAAATGGGGGCACGTCACGATGGGTTTCGTGAGCGGTTAGCCAAGTTCGCCTACAACAACAACTTTCAGGCCAGTACCATGATGGCACCGTTCGGAACATTGTATGGTAGGCCATGTCGGTCGCCTGTGTGCGGGGCGGAAGTGAGGAATGAGGGTTCACTGAGTCTAGAACTGGACCGAGAGACAGCTGTGTCGGTCGTGCCGAAGCGTGAGCGGTTGAAGACCTCGCAGAGTTAGCAGGAGCTATGCTGACAGACGGCGCCGACCTCTCGAGTCAGCAATCAGTGGTCATGTATCCCTGGAGGTGAGTCCGAAAGGTGGACCAATGCTGTAATAACCACTCCCGGTCAACGCCAGTCAAACCTGCGAAAAACAGGAAAATTTAAAAAATTTGGACAGACACTTAAATGAACCCAAATTTGACCCCGAGGGTCATTCCAGACTTAAGTTGACTCCGATATCGACCAAAGTGAGTTCCGGGGGACTCAGGGCAACTTTCTGACCAATTTGGGAAATGTTGACTTTTCGTTGGAAAAGTCAAGCGAGCGACATTTTTGGTCCATTCGAGGACAGTTTTGGATCCAAAAATCTTAGGAAATGTTGACTTTCTGACCGTTTTGGGAAATGTTGACTTTACTGTTGTGTCTTGGGTGGCCATGAGAGCCCGTACTTTATTGTTGTGTCTTGGGTGGCCATGAGAGCCTGTGTTTTACTGTTGGTATGTCTTGGGTGGCCATGAGAGCCCGTGTTTTACTGTTGGTATGTCTTGGGAGGCCGTGAGTGCCCGTGGGGTTGTTGAGCCGTGAGTTATTGTTGGTGTGTCTTAGGAGGCCGTGAGTGCCCGTGGGGTTGTTGAGCCCATGAGTTACTGTTGGTGTGTCTTGGGAGGCCGTGAATGCCCGTGGGGTGGTTGAGTCCGTGCTTTACTATTGGTGTCTTGGGTGGCCATGAGTGCCTGTGGAGTGTTGAACCTGTGTTGTTGCTGTTTGTTGAACTTTGCTTGTGATTGTGATTGTGTTTGCCCGAGGTTCGTGACCCGACTTTGTGTCGGGAAGTGGTGTGGAAATTTGGCTGGCTTACGAGTTCGAGTCTCGGTAAGTTGCGACCGTTCTTTGGCTAGCCTAATCCGTGTTCGAGTCTCGGCAGGTTGTGAGCGTTTTTAGGCGGTGAGAGGGCAGCTCCCCTTCCAACTAGCTATCGGAAAAGTAGCTCGGTTTATCGCCAACAGGTCGACTGCCTGAAGCCTGACACTGATAGGTAAAGCGCGTGGGGCAGGCTCGAGCCCAGCCGGTTAGCAACCGGCACTGAGCAACTGACAGGAATGCGATCCTTTTTGATCTTGTTTGGTGTGCGATCCTTTGTGATCTTGTTTGGTGTTGCGTAGTTATCTGTCGTGTCTTTGGAGGAGGTCGTCAATAGTTGTGTCGGGTCTACATTGCGAGTCCGAGTGTTGAGTCTGTTGAGGAAAGTAACCGGTTGGGTGTCAGTTGAGGTACTTGAGTTTGGGATGGTATTTTTCCCGGTGTTGGGTTTGGTTTTGGTGTTACCGGCATTGTCTGCTAAGTATGTCGTAGTCAGTCTGTTATCCGTGGTGGTGAGCGAACGCTCACCCCTAGCTGCTTTTCCTACAGGTACTGATCACAGGACGGACTAGGTGATCTCTCGAAGCTTGAGGAGCTAGGAGCGGAGTCCGGGTTTTATCTTTTGAGTCTTGTGACGGATACCATGTACTTTGTCCATTTGTTGGGACGTTTTTGAAGTTGTAAATGATTATTCTTGATTAATTAAATGGCGATTTTAAAGTGTTGATTCAAAACAGGTTTCAAGTGCTTTATTGTTTTATTATTTTAAACGTTCGCATCCCTAGTTCGGGTTCACTGAAATTGGGGCGTGACAGCTTGGTATCAGAGCTCGAGGTTTCACACCTCGGTCTGTACGTCAATTAGGTGTGGAGAGTCGAGTTAGTGAAGTCCCGTCGTGCGTTGGGTACGCAGGTCGGAAACCGTGTGCAGACCTGTAGTGTCTTGAGTCTTGTTTTTGCTTGTGCGTATGTTGCAGCATTTTGTTGCTGGCATACTGATTGTGTGTTGTGCGTGAAACATTTTTTAAACTGTCGCGGCTCGACTCAGGGGCGCCCCTATATTCGAGCGTGACGGTGTTGATATCAAGTGGGTACAATGTAGTTCGGGGACGCTTGGACCGAATTGTAACTACGTGATGTCAAGAAATGAGGTCTTTAATGAAATGGATAAAGTTTTTAAATCGATTGGCCTCGTGGGCGTGTTTTGATTGTTGGTTGGCCCGGTGGGCGTGTGTTGTGTTGTTGGCCTTTTCGGCTTGTGTTTGAAGTTGAGTGACTTGTGGTTTGGTCGGAAATTGTGGTATGTGTTTGGTCTGTTTGGTGGTTAAATGTCTGCGACGCACAAGTGTGCGGGTCACCAAGAGAAGGGTAGGATACAAGTACCCTAGGGTAGCCTTGACGGGGTGTTAAGTGCGAAGTCGTCGCAACTACGGGACGGACCATGGACCGACCTGATGGAGACCAGGTCAGGCTCGCTGTTTTGATCCGGGAGCTGGCACGGACCGGCTGGCGTGCCGGCCCAGGAGCCAGCACGGCACGGCTGGCGTGCCGGCCCGGACGTTGGCACGGCCCGGAAGGCTACACGGTCCGGCCCACCTGCCGGACCGGTCCAGCCAGTTACCTTCAAAAAAAAAATTGTGTGTGTTTCGTTGTGCGATTAGGGTCATGGTTGCGTGGCTTGATGTACGGTTGTGTTGGTTGTAGAGGTCGTAAGTTCGGTGTTAAAGGGTGAGGTCTTGGGTTCGAGACTCATCAATAACCTACGGTAGTAATACAGCGCCTCGGTGTGAGAGTCTCACTACGGAGAAGGGTTAGGGTTGGTGCGCTGCGGCGCCATACGAACTAGGTTCCCCTATATGAACGGGTTTTCGAGGTTTCCCTCGCGTGAACGGGTGATTTAAGGTTTCCCTCACGCGAATGGGTTATTTGAGGTTCCCGACTTGATCGAGTAACTAGGGTATCGGGGTTGTGAGCAATAGTGGTTTGCTTAGTTGAGAAAGTGATCCCCATTTGAGGTTTACCTACGTGATCAGATAATTGGGGTATTGAGGTTGTGAGCGATAGTGATTTGCTGCATTGAGAGTATTTGAGGTATTAATGGCTTGAGCAGTGTGAGATTTTGGTATTAGGTTTTGAGGTGGTGGTTTGCCCTGGCTAGATTGGTAGGTCTTTAGTGTTTTACTAGTATGCCATAATCGAACGGGTGTCCGTGGAGGTGAGCATAACGCTCATCCCCTTTACTACTTTTCCCGCAAGGGACGAGTAGCGAACACTCGTTTGTTGCGGAAAGTTATAAGTAAATGCATAGAGGACCGTGTGGGGTTTTGTGCTAGACTTTACCGGAGTGACTAATGGAGGGGTTGTTCGGTCTCTGTTTTAGGCGTCATATTTATGGGGTAGCGGGTCGTCACACTCGTTTGCTTCGTCGAGTTGTGCTGAGTTTAGAGCCGTTGAGTCCACCCTTGCGTCTGGACACGCCGGTTGGTGGTGGTGTGGTGTTGACTAGGATCTGTCATGCTTACGGAGTTGGAGAAGCAAACCGATACAGGAGGTTCGAGATAGGGCTCAAGAGCCCTGATACTGGATCGAGTTCTCACCCCGAGGACCGGGTACGTTCGGAGTTGGTAGGCACGATGACGGTAGTGGAGCGAGGTCTTAGAGAGACCGCGAGGTTCCGTGAGGTTCGGCAGCGACTGAGCTTGTGCGCGTATCCGTAGGAAGGATACTTACAAATGACAGCCTTTAACGTGATCCTGAGAAAAGATTGGCCGGCGAAGTGCCGAGCCAATATCGACTGTTGCTGGCGACGAGTGACGGTGTCAACAGGCAACACGAGAGGTTCGTGTATTCTGGGCAGTAGGAGCAGAGTTCTCCTGTCGGCTTGACCGCAGTAAAGGAAGTATCGGTCGTGCAGAGCCGAGAGTTACCGCGAGTGACGTGTGAGTTCCCCGAGGTCTTTCCTGAGGAGTTGAGCGGGTTGCCACCAGTTCGTGAGGTGGAGTTCGGGATTGACCTAGTGCTGGGAACGGCAGCGATATCGATGGCGCCTTACAGGTTTGCACGTCAGTCGAGTAACCAAGCTGAAGAGTCAGCTCGGGGAACGCCGGGAGAATGGGTTTATCCGGCCGAGCACATCGCCGTGGGGAGCGCCAGCACTCTTCGTGAAGAAGAAGAGTGGAGAGCTTCGGATGTGCATCGACTACCGGAAGCTGAACCGGATTACGGTGAAGAACCGATGCCCGATGCCGAGGATTGATGACTTGTTCGACCAGTTGAGAGGGTCGACATGCTTTTCGAAGATCGATTTGCGATCCGGACATTACCAGTTGCGAGTCCGAGAGGGGGACATCGCAAAGACTGCATTCCGGACACGCTATGGACATTACGAGTTCTGGGTGATGACTTTGGACTGACGAACGCACCTGCAGCGTTCATGGATCTGATGAACAGTATGTTCCAGCCGTTCTTAGATCAGTTTGTGGTGGTGTTTGTAGACAACATCGTGATCTACTCGTAGAACGAGGCGGCGCAGGAGGAACATCTGAGGGGTGTTCTGACCCTATTGTGCACGCATCAGCTATACGCCAACCTGGAGAAGTGCGGGTTTTGGCTCGCTGAGGTGAGAGTCCTCGGTCACATTGTGTCCCGTGACGGTGTGTTGGTCGATCCGGTGGAGATCGACGTGTTGGGAAGTGGGCGCGGCCCACGAGTGGTTTCGAGACCCGCAGCTTCTTGGGGCTGGCAGGATATTATTGGCGGTTGGTCCAGGACTTTGCGCGTATAGCCGCGCCTATGACTCTTTTGACACGCAAGGGAGTCGAGTTTTTGTGACAGAGGATTGTGAACGTGCGTTCACGGAGCTGAAGGCTCGTCTGACTATCGCTCCAGTGTTGATAGTGTCGGAGCGCGGGGTCGAGTATGAGGTCTATGGTGACGCGTCCAGGGAAGGACTGGGCTGCGTGCTAATGCAGTTAGGTAAGGGGGTTACCTATGGCTCCAGGTGGTTAAAGACACACGAGCGCAATATCCTACCCATGACTTGGAATTGGCAGCAGTCATGTTCGCGCTAAAGGGATGGATGTACTATCTGTATGGCGAGCGATTTCAAGTGTTCTTGGACCATAAGAGCTTTAAGTAAATCTTTTCCCAACGAGACCTGAATATCCGCCAGCGGCGATGGATGGAGCTACTTGAGGAGTACGACTTGAGCTACTCTGCCATACGGGTAAGGCGAAGGTGGTCGCCGACACCCTAAGTAGAAGTCGGTTCTGGGCCTTGCTAACATATCAGTCCGAGAATGGGACATGATGGGGGAACTGGGCACGTTCGGGCTTGAACTAGAGGAGGTTAACGGTGGCGTGACCATGTGCTCATTGTTGGCCCAGCCCGCCCGGCTTGGCCGGGGATAGAAGCACAGTCGGTGGATGTCGAGACGACAGAGATCCGGGAGAGAGTTTTCGGCGGTGTTGACGCCGAGGGCTGGGATCGTCATGCTAATTGGGAGTTACGGTATCGCGGAGACTTTTTCATACCGCGTAACGGCGGAGGCGACGAGCTGCGAGAGTCGCAGCATTCGCGTCTGACAGTGCACGTGGATAGCACTAAGAGGACCGGAACATCAGGTGGCATGTCTAGTGAAGCAGGATGCAGAGAGCGGTCGCGGAGTTGGTATCGCGGTGCCTCATACGTCGGCAGGTGAGAGCCAAACAACAGCGTCCCGCTGGTTTACTGCAACCACTGCAGGTTGCAGAGTAGAAATGGGGGCATGTCACGATGGGTTTCGTGAATGATTGGCCTAGTTCGCCTACAACAACAGCTTACAGGCCAGTATCAGGATGGCACCGTGCGAAGCGTTGTATGGTAGGCCAGGTCGATCGCCCGTGTGCTGGGCAGAAGTGAGGAATAAGAGTTTACTGGGTCTAGAACTAGACCGAGACACAGCTGAGTCGGTCGTGCCGAAGCATGAGCGGTTGAAGACCGCGCAGAGTTAGCAGGAGCTGTGCTGACAGACGGCGCCGACCTCTCGAGTCAGCAGGCATTGGTCATGTATCCCTGGAGATGAGTCCGAAAGGTAGACTGATGCGTTCAACCGCGGCGGAGGCGGGTTGGCCCCGCGGTGTATCGGGCCTTTCTAGGTCTTGAGTACGTCATTGAGTGAGCGGATGTCGAGGTAATGGGTGATGTTCCGTATAAGGAGAAACTGATGTGGGAAAGGGATCCACGAGACCAGGTCCTGCGCGGAAAGGTTATCCGCTTAGGACGGGTGCAGTGGCGGCACCACGAGACTGAGTCGACTCGGGAACGCGAGAACGAGGTTCGTGCGAAGTACCCCGATCTAGTCGACTCCGGGGGTACGTTTGTTTTAAATTTCGCGGACGAAATTCCTTTAAGGGGGTAGATTGTAATAACCACTCCCGGTCAACGCCAGTCAAACCTGCGAAAAACAGGAAAATTTAAAAAATTTGGACAGACACTTAAATGAACCCAAATTTGACCCCGAGGGTCATACCGGACTTAAGTTGACTCCGATATCGACCAAAGTGAGTTCCGGGGGACTCAGGGCAACTTTCTGACCAATTTGGGAAATGTTGTCTTTTCGACGGAAAAGTCAACCGAGCGACGTTTTGGTCCATTCGAGGACCGTTTTGGATCCAAAAAGCTTAGCCGTCATCGCAGCGGTCTTAGTTGAGCCGTTTCCTTGTAGCCCATCAAGTTTCGTAATTTCTTGGAAAAAGTGCCCGTTCGGGGCCCGAGACGGCCGAATTTCGCGAATCTGACTAAAAAATATTTAGGAGATATTTTCCAAAAGGTGTGGGACGCATTTTCCACATGTCACACAAGTGGTGGTGTTAGGTTTTTGGGACAAAAACAAAAAAGATGAGAAGTTGAGGTTAGTTTTGTAATTATGGAAAGTTGTGTGGTTTTGAATTAAAACAAAAAGAAGGCCATATGTAGGTCTCGGCCAAGCTATTCGAAAGAGCAAAAAAAGAGATATTTTAGAGAGAGAAAGGAGTTAGAAGGAGGAGAGAAGAGGCTTGGGGAAGTTTTGAGGTTTCTCGTTCATCAAGCCGTTGGATCGTCTCAACGATAGAAGATTAAAGCTCACACCGTCATTCTCTACGGTGAGCACCTAACCGATTTTCGTTTTGGTACATTTGAAATTTAGGGTTTGAGTTTAAACGGTTTGATTATGGTTAGGTTTTGGTTAGAATTGGTTTAAAGATTGAATGGTTGAGGTTTGGGGTTCGTTAGGAACGTTTTGGGGCAAAAAGGGAATTTTGCCATTGTGGCCGTGTGGGGCCCACGTGCTCGGGTCACAGGTTTTCGTGTTCGGGTGGTTTAGAACGTTCCCCAAGTCATTAATCTACTCACGGATCGAATTTTGGATTTAAATTGTGAAAGTTGTAATTGACGGGTTTAGAAACTTTAAACGCAAATTCAATTACTCGGAAGTCGGAAATTGATTCCGTCGAGTGCATAGGAACCCTTGAATTATTCTAAGACCGTAGAAACAAAAACGGGAATTTTCGGAGCCCCGGAAGGCCGTTTCCAAAACCCGGGCAGATTCGCCATGTCGGGCGAATCGGGCCTTTTCGAGTCCTTTTTCGACAATGTCGAGTAATTGGGAAGTTTGGGAGTGATCGACATTGTCGGGGTTACTTTGGGCGTCGATTTTTATTTGAATTTCAGTTTATTCCTGCGAGCTTAAAAGTGTGTTAATTGTAACAATTGTAGACCGTGTCGCCTACCGTGGAAAGAGGAGGCTAAGCGGGAAATATGGAACTTTATCGAAAATTGGAAATGCATGTGACACTTAGTAGTGTCGTAGGAGCAGAGAACTTATCGATGTTAGAATTACTGAAGGCATATGACCATGCTCGGAGGTTGATTGTGAACTTATCGATATTAGGAGTACTAGAGGAATATGACCATGCCCGGAGGTTGATTGTGAAACTATTGATATTAGAACTGCTGGAGGCATTGGTTATGCCTGGAGGTTGTTTGTGAGTTTGTGTCTTGGGTGGCCATGAGAGCCCGTACTTTACTGTTGTGTCTTGGGTTTCCATGAGAGCCCGTACTTTACTGTTGTGTCTTGGGTGGCCATGAGAGCCCGTGTTTTACTGTTGGTATGTCTTGGGTGGCCATGAGAGCCCGTGTTTTACTGTTGGTATGTCTTGGGAGGCCGTGAGTGCCCGTGGGGTTGTTGAGCACGTGAGTTACTGTTGGTGTGTCTTGGGAGGCCATGAGTGCCCGTGGGGTTGTTGAGCCGTGAGTTACTGTTGGTGTGTCTTGGGAGGCCGTGAGTGCCCGTGGGGTTGTTGAGCCCGTGAGTTACTGTTGGTGTGTCTTGGGAGGCCATGATTGCCCGTGGGGTGGTTGAGTCCATGCTTTACTATTGGTGTCTTGGGTGGTCATGAGTGCCTGTTGAGTGTTGAACCTGTGTTGTTGTTGTTTGTTGAACTTTGCTTGTGATTGTGATTGTGTTTGCCCGAGGTTCGTGACCCGACTTTGTGTCGGGAAGTGGTGTGGAAATTTGGTTGGCTTACGAGTTCGAGTCTCGGTAAGTTGCGAGCGTTCTTTGGCTAGCCTAATCTGTGTTCGAGTCTCGGCAGGTTGTGAGCGTTTTTAGGCGGTGAGAGGGCAGCTCCCCTTCCAACTAGCTATCGGAAAAGTAGCTCGGTTTATCGCCAACAGGTCGACCGCTTGGAGCCTGACACTGATAGGTAAAGCGCGTGGGGCAGGCTCGAGCCCAGCCGGTTAGCAACCGGCACTGAGCAGCTGACAGGAATGCGATCCTTTGTGATCTAGTTTGGTGTGCGATCCTTTGTGATCTTGTTTGGTGTTGCGTAGTTATCTGTCGTGTCTTTGGAGGAGGTCGTCAATAGTTGTGTCGGGTCTACATTGCGAGTCCGAGTGTTGAGTCTGTTGAGGAAAGTAACCGGTTGGGTGTCAGTTGAGGTACTTGAGTTTGGGATGGTATTTTTCCCGGTGTTGGGTTTGGTTTTGGTTTTACCGGCATTGTCTGCTAAGTATGCCGTAGTCAGTCTGTTATCCGTGGTGGTGAGCAAACGCTCACCCCTAGCTGCTTTTCCTACAGGTACTGATCACAGGACGGACTAGGTGAGCTATCGAAGCTTGAGGAGCTAGGAGCGGAGTCCGGGTTTTATCTTTTGAGTCTAGTGACGGATACCATGTACTTTGTCCATTTGTTGGGACGTTTTTGAAGTTGTAAATGATCATTCTTGATTAATTAAATGTCGATTTTAAAGTGTTGATTCAAAACAGGTTTCAAGTGCTTTATTGTTTTATTATTTTAAACGTTCGTGTCCCTAGTTCGGTTTTACTGAAATTGGGGCGTGACAAATGTGTTTCAACCGCGGCGGAGGCGGGTTAGCCCCGCGGTGTATCGGGCCTTTCGAGGTCTTGAGTACGTCATTGAGTGGGCAGATGTCGAGGTAAAGGGTGATGTCTCATATGAGGAGAAACCGGTTTGGGAAACGGATCCACGAGAGCAGGTCCTGCGCGGAAAGGTTATTCGCTTAGAACGGGTGCGTTGGCGGCACCAAGAGGCCGAGTCGACTTGGGAACGCGAGGACGAGGTTTGCGCGAAGTACATCGATCTGTTCGACTCCTGAGGTGCGTTGTTTTAAATTTCGAGGACGAATTTTTTTTAAGGGGGGTAGATTGTGGAGACCGCTCCGGTTTAAAACGGTTTAAGTTTTAAATTTTGTTCGATCGAAACGTCGAGGGTGAAATTTGGGTTTAATCTCTTATTCATTCAAAAAAAAATGGAAGTTGAATCAGATTTAATAATAAAAAATATATGTATAACTGGGTAAAGGGGCTGGACTCGACCAGACCCGCAGACCCGGCCAAGCCCAGCCCGCCCCACCTCTCTTCTCCTGGGCCGCAAGGCCTGTTGTGCTCGGAGGCACACTTATCTGCCAGCCCGAGTATTTAAACCAAATGGCTAGGGTTTCTGATCAAAAAAATTCGGTCCTCTCCCCTCATCTCAACTACCGCCTCTCTCCCCCATCTCTCACTCTTCACTCCCTCCCTCATGCCTCCCTCTCCACAGTTCTAGCTGCCGGCCATCCTCGCCCACCACCCTCTCCGATCAGTCCCCCCCCCCCCTCTATCTCTCTCCCGCTCGGATCTCCTCCCAAACACCGACCACCACCACGCTTCAACCGTGTGGAACCGAGTTCCCGTCGCCGCCCCGCCACCGGAGAGCCCAGCCGAGCCACCACCGCTCCCACACCCGTAGCCACCGCCGCCGCCGCCCTTCTGTTTCCCACGGTGAGCGTTATACCGTGAAGCCCCGGCCGGTTTGGTCACCGCCGGTGGTCGGAACTTCTAACTCCAACTTCTCCCCTTCCATTTTCTGTTCTGTTTCCGTTTTCCTCGTGTAATCTGGGTGTTGTTGAACCGTTTTGGGTAAAGAAACAAAAAGGAAAGAATTTTCAAACAAAAGTCAGTTTTAAAGTTTTTTTAAAAAAAGGAGAATTTAATTTGAAACAAATCAGCTTGATTCGAAAGGATTGGGTGTTTGAATCTGTGAACAGATCTGATGAAAGTTTTTGGGAAAACATGGATCAACTTTGAAAGAGGTTGGAACCGAACCATTAAACTGAACGAGTAAACTGGACTTGGAATGGGACTGAAAATGGGAACGCCGAATCGGACACCTCGGGATTTGCGGCCCGGAACCCGTGCCTCGGGATCCGTACCTTGGAAAACGTACACCGGGTTTTGTGCTCGGAGCCCGAGTACTTGAAACCGATTCGTCGTAAACCCCGCTTTTAGCCCACCCGATAAATCGGAAAAATCGTAACCTTTAAATTTAACGCTGGAGCCGTTCTTAATTTGTGGCTTTCTGTGAGAAATTAGAGTCCGACTTCGGTTGAAGAGAAGCCGGAGGTAACGAGCCAGGACGTCAGCAGCTAGGAGACGTAGTTGTCGGTTCGCCTTGAGGTAGTCAAAAGTAGCCGGATCTCGGCCCTGATTAGGGAAAGTTAACAGTAGAATTGCATGTGACACTGGGGTGTCGTGGGTTAAGTAGGTTTATCGAATATTAGAAAGGCATGATACGGGAACGTAGCGAACCTTAGCAATGCATGTGACACTTAGTAGTGTCGTAGGAGCAGTGAACTTATCGATATTGGAATTACTGGAGGCATATGACCATGCCCGGAGGTTGATTGTGAACTTATCGGTATTAGAAGTACTGGAGGCATATGACCATGCCCGGAGGTTGATTGTGAAACTGTGGATATTAGAACTGTTGGAGGCATTGGTTATGCCGGAGGTTGATTGTGTATTTTGTGTCTTGGGTGGCCATGAGAGCCCGTGTTTTACTGTTGTGTCTTGGGTGGCCATGAGAGCCCGTGTTTTACTGTTGGTGTCTTGGGTGGCCATGAGTGCCCGTGGGGTTGTTGAACCCGTGTCTTTACCGTTGGTGTCTTGGGTGGCCATGAGAGCCCGTGTTTTACTGTTGTGTCTTGGGTGGCCATGAGAGCCCGTGTTTTACTGTTGGTGTCTTGGGTGGCCATGAGTGCCTGTGGGGTTGTTGAACCCGTGTCTTTACTGTTGGTGTCTTGGGTGGCCATGAGTGCCCGTGGGGTTGTTGAACCCGTGTCTTTACTGTTGGTGTCTTGGGAGGCCGTGAGTGGTCGTGGGGTTGTTGAGCCCGTGAGTTACTGTTGGTGTGTCTTGGGTGGCCGTGAGTGTCGTGGGGTTGTTGAGCCTGTGAGTTATGGTCGGTGTGTCTTGGGTGGCCATGAGTGCCTGTGGAGTGTTGAACCTGTGTTGTTGCTGTTTTTTGAACTTGCTTGTGATTGTGATTGTGGTTACTGAGACAGGTCGACCGCCTAACCTGACTGGGACTGGAAAAGCGCGTGAGTGAGAGAGGTTACTGAGACAGGTCGACCGCCTGGCCTGACCGGGACTGAAAAAGCACGTGAGTGAGAGAGGTTACTGAGACATGTCGACCGCATGGCCCGACTTTGTGTCGGGGAAGCGCGTGAGTAAGAGAGGTTACTGAGCGTTTTAAGGCGATGAGAGGGCAGCTCCCCTTCCGACTAGCTATCGGAAAAGTAGCTCGGTTTATCGCCAACAGGTCGACCACCTGGAGCCTGACAGGGATCGGCAAAGCGCGTGGGGTAGGCTCGAGCCCAACCGGTTAGCAACCGGTACTGAGCAGCTGACAGGAATGCGATCCTTTGTGATCTGGTTTGGTGTGCGATCCTTTGTGATCTTGTTTGGTGTGCGATCCTTTGTGATCTTGGGTGTTGCGTGGTTGTCTGTCGTGTCTTTGGAGGAGGTCGTCAATCGTTGTGTCGGGTCTACATTACATGTCCGAGTGTTGAGTCGGTTGAGGAAAGTAACAGCGTGTGTGTGTCAGTCGGGTTACTGGAGTTTGGGGATAGTAGTCGCCGGTGTTGAGTTGGTTGTTGGTGTTACCGGCATTGTCTGCTAAGTATGTCATAGTCAGTCTGTTATCCGTGGTGGTGAGCGAACGCTCACCCCTAGCTGCTTTTCCTACAGGTACCGGTCGCAGGTTGGACTAGGTGAGCTTCTGAAGCTTGAAGAGCTAGGAGCGGGATTCTGGGTTTACTTTGAGTCTAGTGACGTGTGCCTTGCTTTTTTTCCAATTGTTGGGACGTACCTTTAAGTTGTAAATGATTAAATGATTATTTTTTATGAACAAATGGCGATTTTAAAGTGATTTATGTAAAAGGTTTCAAAATGTTTTATTGTTTTAAATGTTCGCGTCCCTAGTTCGGTTTTACTGAAATTGGGGCGTGACAACTCAGGTGTTTATGCGCTGAAGTATTGCGAGCTGGAGCTACAATCATTTCATGGATGCAGGGGCAGGGCCTCCTTTTGTCGTCGGGAAGCAACAGATGTTTGTTTCTTTTGTTATGTTATGTTTCAGTGGAAGTGGAAGTCAAACTTTTAATGTTTGTTTTTGTTTAGGTTTCTGTTGGTACTAGGATTGGGTTAACTCTTTTGTATGTCCAAATCTATATATATGAATACCAATTCTAGTTTATGCCTTATTGTTATGTATGATTTACAGTTTAGTTTTTAGTACATGTAATTATCTGGAAAATGTATGCCAATTTGAACTGCCTGTCTGGTTCTTTTCAGTCTGAGAATTTAATTCCAGTCCGGAAAATTGTTTCCACTCTGAACTGCCAGTCTGGTTAATTTCTTCCACCAACCTCAACACTTACAAACAAAAACAAACAACATACAAGCAACCCCCAATATTGCATTCCTACTACAAACATACATTTATACTAACCTACTTATCCAAAAATTCAAAACAAATCCTACAACAACTAACATAATCACTGTTTTGGCTTTGTCTCTTTGAGCATCCGCATCCAATTGTAGCTTCAGAATCCTTTCCTCATCATGTTTTTGTTGTTCAAACACAATAGAAAGCTCAGCTTCCATTCTTGCAATTGTATCTTCACAAACTTTCATTTTCTCAAGCAAGTTAAATTCCTCATCTTCCATCCTTGCAACTCTTTGTTCTAATATTTTGTTGAATTGCTCTGAGTTCTCGGTTGACTTTGTCCCAGATTCAAATTTGGGTCCATCAATCCAGCGAAAAAATGCGCATTGCCCTTTGGGTCCTTCATTCTAGCAAAAAAACAAGCCCTAATTTCAGCATAAATTCCCAAACCAAATAACCATAATTTCAGCATAAATTCCCAAATCAAAGGCAATTAATTTTTAGCATCAATTCCTAAAATAGGAAACCCTAATCTCAGCAGGACTTACCAAATCAACAAAAAACCTAAATTTCAGCAGGATTTCCCAAATAAAAAAACCCTAATTTCAACAGGAATATCTAAATCAAAAAACCATAAAATAAATTATTGGCTTTTGACTTACCATGAAATTCCCACACCCAACGAACCTTCTTCCTGGATTCACCTTCGTGGTTGAGGTTCGTACATGAGTTTCAAATCCACAGTGGCATAACCACTGCTTCTTCGCGTTCGCGTTCGACTTCTTCATCAACAACACACTTTTCGCGTTTGAGCCTTCGCGCCTTAATGTTCAAATAAAATATGTTTGCATGTCACGTGTATGTTGTGTTTTTAGGAAATATTATCGTTAACAAAGTAACGGATTCTGTCAAAAAGTAACGGCTGGGTGTGAAAAACTAACGTGTGTTTGCTTTATTAGTATTTTTATATTTTAATGGTCCTAAGTCAACCATTTTATTAGTTCTAAGTCAACCATTTTAATAGTTTTTTTTAGAAACCATTTTAATTAATTTGTTTAGTTGCTTTTAAATATTTTAGAAGCATATCCAAACTTTAATAGGATATGTAAAAAAAATATTGTTTCTAGTGTTTTGTACCTTGTACTCGTGTTTCTGGGAAGCAACAATTTTGTTCTCATTTTGTCTAAAATCTGCTACTCTAGAAAATATTTACTAGTTCTAGAAGAACTTTTATAGATCTTCACTTTATTTTGCAGTTTGTATGTGTGTTCTAGGAGTTAATGTCCAGGTTAAATTGAAAGTCTGAAATTGTTATTAGCGTTCTAGATTCCAGTCTAGAAACATTATTCTAGTTTGGACTGCCAGTCTGGTTAATGTCTTAAGTATCTGGAACACCAGACATCAAATTCAGCATTTACCCGGAAAAAAACTATTCAAGAAATCTAAGCAACAAATGGAATAGAATATAAAAAATATCATAACATGCAAAAATAACAATCACAAAGTGTTCTTGAACTTCATTGGTTGTTTGCTTTAATTTTTCTTGAAGTTTTTTTTTATTATTTTTTTAGAATGGAAGTCGTATTTTAGATTTTAATTGTGTTTTTTAGAAACCATTTTAATTCATTTGTTTTGTTGCTTTTACATATTTTGGAAGCATATCAAAACTTTAATAGGATATGTAAAAAAAAATATTGTATGCGAAATATGAATGAACACAATTTCTAGTGTTTTGTACCTTGTACTCGTGTTTCTGGGAAGCAACAATTCTGTTCTCATTTTGTCTAAAATCTGCTACTCTGGAAAATATTTACTAGTTCTAGAAGAACTTTTATAGATCTTCACTTTATTTTGCAGTTTGTATGTGTGTTCTAGGAGTTAATGTCCAGGTTAAATTGAAAGTCTGAAATTGTTATTAGCGTTCTAAATTCTAGTCTAGAAACATTATTCCAATTTGGACTGTCAGTCTGGTTAATGTCTTAAGTATCTGGAACACCAAACAGCAAATTCGGCATTTACCCGGAAAATAACTATTACAAAGTGTTCCCCAACTTTGGTGAACAGCAAGCAGAGAGTGTAACAGGAGAAAATACTTTGAATTAACTAAGAAGTACTATTCAAATAAATACTACCAAAAATTGGATAGAGAATAAAAAGAAAATCAATAACATGCAAATCACAACCACAAATTGTTCATAAAATACATCCCAATTACAACTTCCTCAACAAGCACAAATTGTTCATAAAATGGTTACCATCCCAATTACATAAAAACTGGCCTTATTATATAATAGTTGTCATGGCACATGTTGTTCTTGTATGACCAACAACACCACATAATCCACATATTCTTGTTCTTGGTGGCCGACGTGGCTCACCGGCGGATGAGATTCTCTTGACTTGTGGTCTACCGCGCTTCAATGGTATTTTTGGAGAGAGAACCTTTATAACTGGTTCAGAGCTAAGAGAAACTCAATCTCGTTCTGCTGGTACGGGATAAAGGGTTTCAAAATAAGTCATTCTCCACATGTTCAGAGAGTAATAGTCGGAGCAGTACTGATAACAATCAATGTTCTTCAACTTGGCAGCTGGTATTGCATGTACACAAGGCAATTTATCAAAATCGAACACACCACATTCGCACCGCTTCTCAGGTAAATTAACTATGGTCACATGTTTCTTACCAAGAACCTGAAACTCTGATGCGTTGAGTTGTATCACTTTCATTTGGGCGGCAACTCGTGTCCTTACCCGAAGGACTTTCTCTGCATATTGAGTCATCATTGTACCTGGAGGTATACATGCAATGTGAAGGCGACGCCTGTTGAACCACTCTGAAACTTTCTCCTACATAGCATCAAACAATGAAATGATAGGCAACTATCTTGGCTCTTTCAATGTTGCGTTTATCGACTCCACTCCACTTGTTGTCATGATATTGTATTGAGCACCTCTGAAGTGTGCTCTAGCCCACTGATGTACCGCAATATTTGTTTCTTCAAGATACTGGATGGCTGATGGGTAGGATTCACTCATAATTTTGTGCAATCTGTAGAACTCAGATACCCGGTACGCTTCAGCGCATTTTTTAAAGCATTTAAAAGCCCTTCTCCAGTAGTAGCCTTTTTTAATGAAGTCGTACATTTCATCCGATATGCCACCTACAGTTTCCATGATCTGCTTTGGGGTAGATCTTCAACCTCCCATTGACAATACTCTGATTCCTATCAGAAAGAATTACCAAATCATCTTCATCTGGTATAAATTCTTGATGATGACCATCTTGTGCGGTTGCAATAAGCATTACTCCTTTGAACCGTGTCTTCAAGAAGGTGCCATCAACCGCAACGAATTTTCTCATAGTCGACCATCCTCGAATACATGCTGCATATGCTATAAATACATATTTGAATCTGCTTTCTTCATCCACCTTTAGATGAGTGATTGTTCCTGGATTGTTCTCTACAACCATCTCCAAATAAGCCGGAAGGAGTGCATAACTTTTCTCGGGATCCCCTCTAAGATAAAAGTTGGAAAATCGCCTGGCCTTCCAAGCTTGCCAGTATGGTATCTGGGTGCTTGACTGACTATCATTTTGCAGAAATATTTGAATTAGTCTTGGACACGGTGTATGCTTTTGACCCGCACATTTTTGTCTCACATATTCAGCAACATATTTAGTAGTTGCTTGTCGGCGGTGGACCTTCATCGCATTCGCAGAGCAATAGTGAGTATTGAAATATGTTCTGACGGAGAACTGCCTTATAGTTCCAATTTTGGCTGCCCGCACTCTCCATCCACAATTTTCGTTAGCACATTTTTCCACAAACACCGCCTTGTTAGATTTGGCAGCACGATAATCAAACCCGTCCTTCACATCAATATGTGACAAAAACGTCTGAAACTCTTCTTTCGTCTCAAATGTATCATCAATTGCTAAACTTGACCCATCTTGGAAACCGATCGAGTTTGATTCGACATCAAGCACTTCTGTCGGATAAAAGTGGTCTGCAAGATCAAAACTTGATCTGGATTGTTTTGGATACTCTTGTTCGTCTTCCATATCCTCCAATTCCACATCATCATCCACTTCCACATCATCTTCCACCTCTTCCATATCTTCCATATCATCATCATCAGAACTAAATTGTTCTATATTCTCTTCTACGCCGCCTTGCGTATCATCAATATAATCATCATCAAAACTTAACTGTGCTGGAGTAGGATTTGACCCCGCTACTGCTTCTACATCAGTACTACCCGTACTAGCAGCTCGACGTGAGAGATAAACGCGTTGCCCACCTTTAGCACTCATAAGATCAATGGAATCCCCCGTATTTATTGGATTACACATGTCTCGGCCAAAATACTCATCATGTACAATAGGGGGGCAGCAGGAGGAATCATTTCCCTACCACGAGTATGTTTGTTAATGACCTCCACACGCAGTATGTTGTTTCGGGTCCCAAGTCCATATTCCACAACAAAACCCAGAACAGTTTCATCGTCTTCTAAAATAACTGGATCCATTCCTCCAACATCGTCAGGCAAGTCTGGTACTAAGTAGCTCACTTTCAATTCCTTTTCATTTTCGTCCACTCCGGTCTTCTCATACAATTTATCTCATAACCTCTTCTTCAATGATGTATCTTCATCATCAAGAAGGATATTCATAGACTTTGAATTGCGTGGTATCCAACTATACTTCCCGTTCTCGTTCAAATATTCCCCACCATAAGAAGCATGTATTAGCACTCGAACCATTCCTACAACAATTAGGAACAAATAAATATAAAGCTACAATTTACCATAATAGACATCAAAAAATATTTAAAAATCGATTTTAAAACAATTTCAAACAAAAAGGCCTTTGTACATAAAGGACTTGTAAAACTATTTTCAAACAAAAGCCAAAAGGGGTAAAGGCATAAATATACATGAGTTAATAACAGATTGATACTACATTCTGATACGTAAAAGATCGGATGGACACCCGTTCAAGTTTACATGAAACCAGATCGCCAAACCGACCTGGTAACAGCTCATACCAGAACGTGTCGATCTGAGAACTATTATCATCGGCATGGTACGAACTCGAACCACAGAATCACGAAATGGAGGTCCGAATGAAGCAATACTAGCTCGAAATATGTTTCAAAACCATTCCATGATAACATTAACTACGTTTAAACATACATATTGCTCAAAATCTACAAATTAGGTCTTTCCAATTTCTTACCTCGAGCTAGGGATTTTCTGGGCAGGCTTCAATGATAGTGGAACAATCAATTGAGCAGGTCGCACGAGAAATTGAAGAAGAAACAACAAGTAGGAGGACAAACAATGCACGGGACAACAACAATTGAAGAAGAAAAACGAGGATGAAGGAGAAACGAACGAGAATGGGGCAAACAAACGAAACTCGATTTCCCCCAATTCAGCTGGATTTGGCGCGAATTGGCTAACGACTGCTGACGTGGCTTTGGCGCCAAGAGGGCAAACGAAAGCTGAGGTGAATGCTGACATGGAACAACAATGAGTATAGAGTTGGGTGCTGACATGGATCATCCATGAGGGTAATGTTGATAGTTGGAAAGTGTCAATTAATGAGAAGGTAGTTAGATGGGAGCATTGAGTGGTAACCCGGAGCATTGAGTGGTAACCCCATGGACTATCCAAGTGTAAAGCTGTCTCTAACCCAGGTATATAATCAACAATTAACATGGATTATTGGGACAGGTTATGGCAGCAGTATTTAGTTCCCCGATCATAGGCAATAACACCGCCGTCAGGTGACAAAGCCACTTAAACGCCGTCGTCTTGCAATATCTAATTTCCGTGACCATTCCAATCACTCAGCAGTTGAGCGATTCCCAGCAGTGGAGCTCCATTTCCGGAGACAATGTCGCGCCGCGCAGAGACTCGTTTCTTCAAAGGTGACCAAGTCGAGGTCACTCGACCGGAGGGTGTCCTCATCGGCCCCTTCTACGCCGCCACCGTGCTCCGATCGCTGGCCAAGGACAAGACCCATGTCTTCGTCGAGTACCACACTCTATTCAACTCCCACACCCGCTCGGAGCTCCTCAAGGAGTACGTCGATGTGGCCCGAGTCAGGCCCACTCCGCCACGCCAGCTCATACGCTGCTTCTTGGTCGGCGACAGTGTCGACGCCTACTACCAAACTGGGTGGCACCGGGGACTGGTCACTGACATTCGCGAAAACTCGATTTACTTGGTTATGCTGGAGGAGAAACGCGAAGAATTTGTATTTGAGCAGTCCAATTTGCGACTCCATCGGGAATGGGGTGATGGGTCCTGGTTCCCCCCTCTTCCAGAACAAGAAGCGGAGGTAAGATGATCAAATTTTTGTTAAACATTACTGATAATTAAGTTGTAGTTTGGTGAATTCTGTTTGTTTTATGTTCTTCTTCGTAATGGGCTTGTGTGGTTATTGCTTGATTGCCTCATTTCTGGTTTGTTCTTCCATGGGCTTGTGAGAGATTGTAGCTTTTGATTTTATATATGGTACAAAGATTGATGCTGAGAATGCTGTTGGTAGGGATTTTGACTAGTTAATAAAGTTTGCTTTGGAATGGTAAAGTTTAAGAGTTACTTCTGTATCATTTCCAATGGGGTTTTGTGGGTATTTGATGTTTAGGAAGAAACTTAATTATATGGCTCATGCCGTGAAGCTATCTGTCGGCATTGCCACATTGGTAAAGCTGAGAGACGCCTTTGCATTACCTTGTAATAACAATTTGCTTTAAAACATTATTGAATATGTGCAGCAACCATACCACATTACAATATGAGATCATCTTGCGATGTTTTTGTGGCTTGGAAAAAGATGTCTTTGCTCATCACATATTGATTTCTAGGTCTCTCTTTTCTAAACTGGTAGTTGAGTTCATGGACCATTCCATCTTAGCTTATGGGCTTTTCCACCACTTATTACAGAAAGGTTTGAAGAAGACATATTTAGAGGGTCACAGTTCTTTTTTCTTTTACTAGGGTTTGTTTGCTTTTAGTAAACATGTTAGCTTTCTCTCTCTCTTGCGCGCTCTTTCTCAGTTGGTGTATTCACCTATATTTATTTGTTTATTCTTCCTACATCATCTAAAGTTTTGTTTGTATCTCTTTTTAGTTTCCTTGTGAAATGCATATTGGTTCATTGAATGCTTTCTCTAAATTTTCATGGCATTGTAACCCCACCCACACCACCCGTATAGCATTTGGTGTAAAATGGAATATGGCTTTTACATGAACTTGTATACTATTGATGCTCTGAAAGTTAGTGGTTTCAGATTTTGTAAACAATTATCTCCTATATGATGTTTATTGGGTATCTAAATGCTTTAATTGCAGAAAAAGTTGTCCGAGGCGGATCCTAAGACTAAAAAGATAACAGTGAAGATTAAATGCAGCAAAAAAATGCCAATGACGAAGTTTAGTGCAGGGGAAATGGTGGAGGTCAGTAGTGATGAAGAAGGTTACCTGGGTTCTTGGTACACTGCTACAGTTATTGACTTCATCGACAGTGATAAGTGTCTTGTGGAGTATTTGACCCTCACAGCAGATGATGAAAATAGTCCTTTAAGAGAGGAAGCCGATCTGAAGTATATTAGGCCTCATCCTCCATCTGCTCTAACATTTATGCGTTATAAACTGCATGAAAAGGTTGATGCTTGGTACAATGATGGCTGGTGGATTGGTGTGGTATCTAAAGTTCTAGATAGAAACAAGTATTATGTCTATTTCAGCAGCACACGCGAGGAGATGGAATTTACACACTGTAATTTGAGGCCTCATCAAGACTGGATTAATGGAAAATGGGTCTCCTCTAAGGTATCATATATTGGTTGTCTAGAATTTTACTTGCATTTCAGCATGGAATGATAGATCATATCATCTACTGAACTGTCCCTAGTAACTGAAACATAACTTTTTACCACTTAACTT
Organism: Erodium maritimum; assembly: GCA_963921825.1. Taxonomy (NCBI): domain Eukaryota; kingdom Viridiplantae; phylum Streptophyta; class Magnoliopsida; order Geraniales; family Geraniaceae; genus Erodium; species Erodium maritimum. The sequence continues at coordinate 49,634,397 of OY997591.1, forward strand.
GTTAATCATAAAGCTTTATTTGATTCGGCATTTTTTTTCCCCCAATTTGACTGGCTCAGATGTGTGTGCTAGCGTTATCTCATGTGGTTGTATATGCTGCTGTTTTCCAAATTTCAGTAATTTCAATATTACTACAAGATTAAGAAAATTTGTACTTGTAGGGAATGATCTGTTTATGAGTAATACCATTCTTTACTGAACTAAACTTGGCACAATGTGAACACTAACCCTATTATCCAACAAATGCTATTAGTGGGATTTCTTGCAGAGTAAATTGCTGATGGTTATTGCCTACTATACGTCTTTTGCTAATAATAGTTATGTGCAAAAGACGTATAGTACGCAATAGCTATCTGCAATTAACCCTTATTTTTATGAGTAGGACTTAAGTATCTATCTTACTAAAGTACTTTGGAACAGATTAGAAAAATGTTATCAGTATATATAATTTGGTTATTAAAACAAGTCTGGTGTGTGAATAAAGGTTGCTTTTTATACTTTGTTTGACCATATATACAGTTAAAACCAGTAGCCATTAGCAATACAGTATCTTCCTTCCTTGAAAGTTTTCTACCTTGTTCGTTCCTGACAGTAACATTAACTGTACTTTGAACCTGCAGGAAAAGTCAGGTGAGTTCGAGACGAAGCCAGTAGATGTAAAATTGAAGACGGCGGTCAATACTGGAAGAACTTCGGAGCCATTGCCATTCAGGTTCAGTAAGGGGATGGAGGTAGAAATCAGAAGTGATGAAGAGGGTTATCAGGGTTCTTGGTATACAGCAAAAATTGTCAGCTCAATAGGCAAGGACAAGTATTTGGTGGAGTATCAGACACTTAAAACAGAAGATGAAGCTGAGTTCCTGAAAGAAGAGGCAAATGCTCATGACCTTAGGCCTCGGACCCCCAATATTCAACGTGTGGGCCGTTTTGAGCAACGTGACAAAGTTGATGCATGGTATAATGAAGGGTGGTGGGTTGGTCATATATCTAGAGTTCTTGATGACTGGAAGTATATAGTTTACTTTAGGAGCACAAATGAAGTAATGCAAGTCGAACATCGTAATCTCAGGCCTCATCTGGAATGGACGAATGGACAGTGGTTCGATGCTTCTTAGGTATGACTTGCTCTTCCTAATAACTTAAGCTATGAATCAAATCGATTAACTAATATGGCTTGGTTTTTGGACTAGCCCATTGTGATAAATAATTTCTAGCATAAGGTAAGAGATAGGTCAGTGCTTGCATTATGTGCAAAGCTCCATTAAGCTTTCATATGGTTCTGGCCCGTACAAACCAATCAGACTGGCCCGTTGGTTGAGAACTTGATATCCATATGCTCCTAGGTGCTTAATTTTGTTAGTCTGTATTATAGTGTGGTGTATGGCCTTGGGATACCTATTTTGTGAGTTGTGTCTCTAACATTGCTATTGGTTTACTCCTTTCCATTAAACTTAGTTTGTTAATGACTTTATTTCCAGGTATAAAACCTCAGATCGTTGAATGAAGAGAGCAAGGTTACTCATCAGCAATAGGTATGGTTTGGACTATGTTCTCTCAACATCACATGGTTCATAAGATTAAGCTAAACCTGCATGGTCTGCTATTTTTAACTGGACTTCCTTAATTGTGCAGGAAAAAAAGAAGGAACCAACGTCAGATCTGATGATTTTTTTTGGCCTTGTCTCTTCTGTGAATGTTTAGGATTGTCACTTTTTCAGAATCAGCTTCAACTTAAGCTATTGTGAGTATAACATTACCACTTCTTACTAAGTATTAGAGTCTGTAGTTGGGTGTAGCAAACTGCAGATTAGGGGTAAGGTTAAATCTGTAGAATCACCATGAACCCACTTAACTATAGCTGTATTAGAGACACCATTTCAGTTCATGAAGCAAGCTTGTTCTCTATAGATATTGGAGTTTGACTTTATGTTGATCACTGATCCAAATCAAGATCCTCTTCCAAAATCATGGAACTGTCATAACCAAGTGACTTTACCGAGAAAAAGAATTTGAATCCCAACAACGGTAATTAAGCTTTATTGTACAAGTGTGGGATGGTAAAATTAGTCAGAGAAATACTCATCCCACCAACATCCAAGGCAACGAGAGATTATGTAAATTTCACTTAATCAAATAAACTGACAAGTCCTCTGGATTGGGTCAGATGATCAAGTGGTACTCATCACCTTTTCTGAGATGAGGACTTTAAATGTAGATGTCCTACTTAGAACAAGCGTGAGATTTATATCGGGTAAATTACAAATACCTACTCCAAATTTGTATCGTTTAACTGATACTTATCCTAAAGTTTTTTTTAACTATACCTATTCAGATGTTTAGTTATATAACAAATAGTTCAAGCTGTCAGCTAAAATGACGAAAATGCCCTCAGTGATTTTTAAATATTTTTTTAAAATAAAACTGAAGTGATTTTTTAAATATTTTTTTAAAATAATTACTGAAGTGTAGTTGAGGGTATTTTCGTCATTTTAGTTGATGACTTGAGCTATTTGTTATATAACTAAACATCTGAGTATGTATCAATTAAAAAAACTTTAAGGTAGGTATCACTTAAACGCTACAAATTTGGGGTAGGTATTTGTAGTTTACACATTTATATTTATGTCGATACACTTCCAAAGTTGTTTACCTACGATACTTACATTGACGTAGACCACCATGTGGTATTTGGAAGCTCTGGAAAGAAGAATTATAATTACTCCTCAATGATTGATGAAATGTATGTAGTTAACAAGGGTAAGCGAAAGAAATCGTTAAGAAAATGTCGAACCGGCATTATCTTTGGTGGATATGGATTTTCTATTCAAAAAATCGACCATTAACCGATCAAAAAACAGTTAGCTTCGATCAGTGTAGCTTTCTGCCCTTATAATTGCGGAGCCCGTATACATCTGCTCAGCCCACGTACAACTCAGCACATAAAGAAACTCTAATTCACTTACCCTATAAGACCATCCGTAGTAGGATTTAGATAAATCGATCTAATCCGGCCTAGATAAATCGGTCTAATTCGGCCTAATTAAGCCCAAATTTTAAGCAATTTATTAGAAATCGACCCGAATCGTGGGTCTAAAGATTCTGATGTTGCATCGGTCTATTTCCAGTCTAATTTGTATTTAAAAAATAATAAATATTTAGAAAATGATACTTTTATTATTTCCGAAAACAAGACAACGAGACTACAATGCAAACCCGATAAACACCCAACCCTAGAACCTAGAAAAACCACTTCCGAGCGGACAACCCCGAGCAGAAGAAAACTACAGTTCCGGAAGGCTGTTCATCAACCGCCATTTCGGGCATTTCCGTATAGTCGGCCACCACTCATGCTTGTTGAAGGGGAGGGCGACATTACGGGCATAAACCCGATTGGTCTCCAGGAGAACCTCGGCATCGGTGGCGGTTGGGTCGGGCTCATATCGGGCTTGCAAGAATGCCAGCTCAAACCGCTGCACCTGGAGGTTGATTTTCTGCCAATGGTCCTTTAGCTACTGCTCGGACTGGGGGATGCTTCTGTTGCCATGGTTTTCCAATTCTCGTAGAGGTCGTGCTAGTACTCTCGGGTGGCACTGCCGTAAATCATCCACGCCATAATCAGTCTCCTCTCCTCAACGTTTGTCCACAACGGTGCCATCGATTGGTGAGAAGTATGAGGAGGAAGAGTTGCACCGATTCTGCAAAGGAGATGGCTTAAATAGGGGCGAGGAAATCGTAGGGTTTTTGGTTACCAAAGAGATAGGATTGGTCCACCGAATTCAATTGGTAGAGTCGGTCAAATAATTAAAGAGGCAGATCTAGTGCATGTGACCAAAGAGAGAGAATCGGCCAAACATAAAAGACAAAAAATGTGACATTTATTTCGAACTTCGTAGGTAGGTTTCCGAGTACAAAATGAAACCGGAATTGTTCGAAATCGAGTACATGAATACGAAAATAGAAAATTGAACATGCTAATTGTGGTTTATAGCTCGAAGCATCTCGAACATAAGAGCCTCGTGGTTGGCTTTCTCAAACGGGATCCAGTCATTTGTGTCGAGCGCAACTGCTTCGGCGTACTGCATGGTCAGTGACAACTAGTACTTCATCAGCTTTGCTTTCGTTCGCTCGAATTGACCACGATGGCATTCTTCTCTTTGGATCTTGTACACATTTGGGGGAGGACCCATAGCAGCCTGGGAAACACCGCTTTCATTCTCGGAGTCCATAATTTTGGTTGGACACTAGTTTTCGAAAGTATTTGTATTGTGTTTGAAGGATGTGGATGAGTTTCCTTTTATAGGCATACGAATCGGGCATTGCCTTGCATGGAGGGTTGTGAAGATTCGTAATACGATACAATAAAGTTTCCAACATATAGGTTAACGGAAATACAAGCTGGAATTCAACAACGAAAAAAATGCATATTTAACTAGTTGTCGTCATGCATGACAGCTTTTGCTCTGAACCGAGTCCACAATTGTTCAATTAGATCAACCTTCAGTTGTTGGTACACTGCTCGATTCTCTAGCCGGCTTGACTGAAACCGGATGTGATCGTAACCTGGTATTGGGCCTCGGTGGATAGGTATGATTGATTCTTCGGATGTGAGTTGTTCTATTTCACCCTGAAAGGTATCACGTTCGTCGTCCACAATCATGTTGTGCATGATAATGCATGCCCATATTATCATAGGCAATTTTGTATCATCCCAACCGTGAGCAGGCCGACTGATGATATGGAAACGAGCTTGAAGGATCCCAAATACCCTTTCCACATATTTCCTTGCGGCTTCTTGTTTCTTTGAGTATAACATGCGCCTCAGTAGCTGTGGTGCAGGGATAGACTTAACGAAACACACACACACTAGGTAAATTCCATCAGTTAAGTAGTACGGGGTGTTGTAAAATGTATCGTTGACCTCAAACCCCACCGGAGGTTGGTCGCCTCGATATACGTGGAAAAATATGGACGATTGGTTCAAAAGATTGATATCATTGTTTGAACCCGGTGATGCAGAGCGTGGTGGCGGGGAAAAGGTGGCTGCAACTGCCATCTTAGGGTTCGGCGCGCAGGAGATCAACGATGAAGCGGGATGGCTGGCCGCACAAAGAGGTAGGGGATCCACGGCTGGTCGGGGTTCATGGTGAGAGATGATGGTGATCAGAGGACAAGCGAGTGTCGAGAATCAGCCTAAAGTGGTTGTTGTATCGTCGCCGACGAGAGAGATCAACCCTTAGGGTTCAAATTATAGCCCTTAATATTCTCCGAAAGCTTTGAAAAGTAATTAACATGTGATAGTTAAATTGCTCTTTTCTATACGAAATCACAACTTCAACCGAAATATTATTTGACATAGTTTTGTTTATAATAGATGTTTTAGCTTATGACATTTTATTCCAATTTTGTCTATAATAGATGTTCGTTTAACTTATGACGTTTTATATTGGTTCACGATCACAAGTTATCAAAATACCATATTTTCTGCAAAACATTTTATTTTATTAGAAGGGTATAAAATGTTTGGATATTTTCCTCCAATGTTCCCTTGGATATACAAGTGATAACTTTACATTTCAAATTCTACTCCTACAATTGCAAAACTGGTGGCCACTTTACCTAAGTTATCCGAGTTCGTAAACAGCCACAAACACATTACACGTGAAAACAACTAATTACCTTCCAAAAGACTCTTCAACCGAATCCTGGCCTCCTCGGACAAACTACCAAACCGACTCAACCTCCTCGGACGAGCCTCCAAAGGTTTCGGAGAAGAAAAACACACGACAATAGCAGTAAGATTATCACACGTATTCAGTCTCAAAGCATCGTTCACCAGTTCCCTCGCACATTGCTGCGGATCATCGTGCCGCCTCAGCCCGCGCCTCACAAGACTCACCGCGTACTGACTCGACATCACGTCCCATATCCCATCACACCCCATGATCATAAACTCATCCTCCTCGCCCAACACAACCCGCCTCACTTCCGGCTCCGCAATCAACGGACAACCCGTCCCACGTGGAAACTTAAAGTCCCAGTCACCAAGCGCACGTGTCACCGACAAGTACCCGTTGACGTAACCGTCGTCGATGTAACCGCCCGACTCCTCCACGCGCTTGCGTTCCGGTAAATAAGACGGTTTGTGATCTTGGGACATGTCAACCGCTACTCCTTTCCTGCATAGAACCGCCCGGCAATCGCCGGCGTTGGCGACCAGTAAATGCTTCCCGAGCACGAGGGCGGTCAGCGCCGTCGTCCCGCTCGAGCTGCTGACACAGCTTTCTCCTGCCAATGCCAGGTCAGCCAGCTGGAACGCTTTCCGGTGACAATTTTCCAACTCTCTGGAGTTAGTCTCTGGTGTGTCTGGCAGACCGCTGTCTTCGAAGAATAGTCTCATGGCGTTCTTTTTTATGTAGGCTGCTGCATCGGGGCCTCCGTGCCCGTCGAACACCGCGTAGAACGCGGTTGGCTTTGAGAAGCCGTGGAGAGGGCCTAGGTGTGTGGATAGATCGTCGATCCTGATGTGCTCGTCGTCCATGGATACCCTAGGCCCGATGTCCGAATGGCTCCCAGAACGGATGTTAGGGATGAACTTATCTACTGCAGTGTCTTTAATTGTGTCTGAGCAATTCACAGCCTGATTAAACAAAACAAGTAGAGTAGGTAAGCCTAATATTCAGAGGAACATTATCAGAACTAAACAAATTGAATCATAATTCATCTATGCTAAGAGGCTCCTACTATTTCCTAAATCATGAACAGAGATGGGTTTTCTTCATGATCCAAGACTAGAAGATGCCATATCAATGCACTATCAAACATGCCACATCAATGCACTAGAACATTCAATCACATAACTATGCACATGACCATATTTATGATTATCACCATATCCATTAGGAATCCACAAAGTAATAATAAGCACATCAAAAAAAACTATTAGTATTCTTAAATATGGTCATATATCTCTAATACTCTGCACACACAAATGAGTTCCAGGGGAAAAAATCTGGAAGAGTTGGCTTCAATGAAATAAATAATCAAAACAAAAAAGTGCTCAAAGAAGAAATTGGGAATACAAATAATCTGAACTACTTTTGAATCTCAATTCACTAAATTAAGCTACCCATAATAGTCCCTGTCAGAAAATTTGAACTTGTCAGCTACCAAAACAAAACCCAGAACAAGAAAACCGGTTTCAAAAACTGAATACACATAAACCAAATCTCTCTACTAAGGAAAAAAAACACGATTTAACAGAAAAGATGACACCTTTCACAGAATCCCACAGAAAGAACATGACCCAGAAGACAAAAATCACTCAAAGCAGAATCAATTTCGAAAATTCCATCGCCACAAACAGATGAATCTCAGAACCCAGAAAGCAGAATCAAGAAAACTAGCGAAAACGTACCGATTCGGTGACGCGAAACATGGGTGATTTGGGGGGAGAAGTCTGAAGATTGTGCTCGCAGAGATGGTACTTGACATCCAGCACGGGTATGGTCTTCTGACAGATGATCTCCGCCTCTGGAACCATATTCGGACTCACTATCATCGTATCAATCGAATTTGGGCATAATTAGGATTCGTTTAGGACTTGTTTGTTTCTCTGGGAACGTGAATGTGTGAGGTTCTTCTCTTATAGTGTCCGTAGAGTTCCGTTTTAGGAAAGTAGATACTTCGTAGGAGAAGCTTGATGATATTATATGGCGATCGGAGTGCGATTTTGACCGGCTCAGGCCGCGACACGGATCCTTAATTAACGACACGCGTAGGTGGGCACGCGGATACGGGGAGTTGGCGTGTCGGGCACGTGACTTACTTCCGAAAGACTATTAGTTGACAATTCTGCCCTTGGAAAGGTTCGAGATTTACGAGAATGTTCCTTAGTTTCCTGTTTAGCGGCCGTGGGAACTTGATGATCCCTTTGCGCTTTGCTTTACATTTACGAACTGACAGCTAATCATTGGAACTGTTCATGTGTTGGGGCTAACCGACTAACCGTTAAAAGGCTTTATTATAGTCGTAACAAAGTCTAATTTTGTTGCTTCATCTTCAAGCAACTTTGATCCAAGCAACCAGTTATTGTTTAATGTAAAATAATCCCAAGTCCGGTTTGATTAGCTTCGTACGTTGGTCGGATAAATACAAGGTCGTGAATTAGCGGTATGGGATTAGTGGGTGCCATTAGATCCCAACGAGCAATTACTTTGTGGCTGACACAAACACAAGATTCAAAAGGGAGTTCTTACCCACTAATCTTGCACCTAACTTTTTCAATTAGTTAGTTAATAACATAATTTTATCTACTTAAAATTCCGTGATAAGACTTTTGCAGTCTCTCTATAAATATCTGACTCAAACAAAAATTAATATAAAAATATGTTATTAAGTGGTTTACAAAATCATGTAATATAAACAAAAAGAATATGGCTAATTTATTTAGTGTGGATGATGATGTCATAGACTAGCTAATGAAATGTTCTTATCCAGTAGCCATGATTCGGGAAAGATTAATGGGACACATCGGATGAGAGTAGCTGAACCCACAAGTTTTCTTCTTTAATTTTTAAGTAAAAGTTAGCAAAAAGAACCCTCCAGAAAAATATAGAATAAAGAATATGTGGGTCGAAATTTCCCAGAGATTCTTTCTAGGTAAGATAAGAATTCCAAGGGAGAGTTCAACAAAAGCTACGGGATTGCGGATAGGATTACAATTGGAGGATATGTGGTGTAATTCTTGTGTGGATTGAATTAGTGTTCATATATGTGTGGACGGCTTTGGATTCTCCCAAGAAAAATACCTACATAAAGTTCGAGATCATTACATCGAAAAAAACATCCTATAATAAAAATTAAAACGATACAGAGAACATTAACACAGTCTCTAGGCATGGAAGACACAATCTAGAATAAAATATATTTTAAGCAGCTCATAGAAAACAGAGGAGATGAACAAATATTAACAGATGCTTAAACAGCTCACTAAAACAGAGATGGGTAAATATGCAATTCATCCGATAGATAGAACATAGACTTGTGAAAGAGGTCCCAGGAAATCACCCTCCACTCTGTGAACATAGACTTGTGAAAGAAGTCATTAGTTGTTAAACCAAAATATACAAACTATGTCATAGGAACTAGAAGAGGTTTTCAGGCAGAAACAGGTCCCAGGAAATCACCCTCCAAGCTGCCCAAAGCCTGGAACTCCCTCTCTGCTTCCATCCATTTAGTCCCAATCACGATGAAGCGAAGCACCACATCTTTCTCAATCTTGGAAAACCTGTCGCTCAAGAAGACTGGGTTCTCCCCATGCACAAACTTGTAGTCCGCCATCTTCGCGGAAGAGAGATAGATGTTCTCAGTGGGTCCACACCTCAAGAAAACCCCGTGCTTCAGCACTTTGTGGACCACTCCCTCCAAGATCTCTCCTCTGAACATCTTGAAGGTCATGCAGCTGAACACGACAGGGAACAACACGTCTCCTGTGTGCTGCCTCACCTTCCCTTCTCCAATCGTCTCGAGGGTCATCACAGAAAGGAGGTATCCGAGGTCTTTGGTAGCCTTCTTGTTTGCAAAAGCGTCCATGAGACGCACGATGATCGAGCGCCGGAGCATCAGTCCCTTGTCATCCAAGTTTTCAGCAGGGATGATGACATTCCACGGCAACTTTACTTTCAGATACATCCTTCCTGTTCATAAACACAAATGTTTTTTCATCATTACTCTAAAAGATTCAAACTTCAAAGTAAGGGCACAAGATGCCAACCATTTATTGTTGTATAGCCGAAATCTATATACATACAACTACATGTTGTTGATACACGAGAATCAAGAATGTAGAAATACAAAAACATGAACTCAAAGAATTAACACTTCCCAGGAAAGCATTTTATCATGTGAGTATGAATAACGATACAATTGTCATAGAGAACATAAAATTTCTATTGGCTTCTTAAGCTCACTAAATAAAAAGAAATTGCCATTTACACTGATTGCAGGACATATATACCACATTGCAGATTCTATGAACTTCAGACACAATTTCATCTCTCAAATCGCTAGGAAAAATATACCCTTTTCCAATTTGTGGACATTACCTCAATGAAAACCCCCAACAATTACTAAATCTTTCAACAATTACCAAATCTTTCACTTGGGAAATACCCATTTTTCAGAAACCCAAGTTCTTTATAGCAACCTAGCTCAAGCCCTTCATAATCCAATCTATTTGCAGCATTTACCACCCGACAATGTTTTGAAAGGCAGAACCGGGAACCGGGGCGTTTCCCTATTGCCTCATGAGGTGTAAGCCTCAATAATAAAATAATATGTTCATAAAGAGCAGAATCTAGTTAAAACAGCACATAATTTCATAGGAAATTCATCAAATTAGAAATCATAAGTTTAAAATCACAGCACTCATCCATTAGCAACTCACAAGGGCACATTTGAGCAATTTCCCCCAATATCTATTCCAATATGAGCAAATCTATATTCCAATATCCATTCCAATTTACAATCTGTCCTAAGTGAGCAAGTCTCTATGATTAAAGCATTCCCATTTCAGATACAATTTCCTACTCAATAATCAATACTGCAAACACAAAACACGATAATCAATACTGTTACTACATTAATTGTAATGCAAAAAGGAAGGCTTTAGAAAATGCATGCAAAAATGAGAGTTTAATCTCCAAAAATCATCTGTTCTAGAGTCCAAAACACAAACAAAAACAGATTTTACAAAACTAGATAAAAGCCTATATCAACCTCCAGGTTGAGGACATAAAGACTGGATTAGAAGGAGTGAATGCCTGAAAATGCATTGAAACCAGTGGATGATTCGTTGGTACCAGAGAAACGAAGCTTACCTGAGATCGGCCGGAGACTGAGATGAGACGCGCGAGAAGGAGAGAGCAGACTGCGTTTAGGGCTTTATTTTCAATTTCAGAAATTTAGAAGGTTTAGTTCTTCCGTATTTTTCATTTGCAGAGAGCCCAACTTATTAGAGTTAATTTTAAATTATTTTCGAGTCTTCCTAATTTTCATTAGTTTATCGTACATCCTTTTAAAAAACGCGAAATTGTCCGTGTACTATATATCAAAAATAAAATAACTCTTTCTAAAATTACTTTTCAAAATCAAATTGCAATTTTAAATTATAAATAAATAAATTACATTTTTTTTTAAATTACACTGAGTTAAAGGTTGAATTTCTAAAATTAAAAAAACAATTGAATTTTTTAAAAGAAATACATGGTCCTCTTTAGAAGACCGACCGACAATCAAACATTCTTGTATCAAGTCGAGCCATAGTTGATTTGTTGAGTTTTACATCTATGTGTTCTGGCGTTTAGCCTCAATTGTCAAAACTAAATTTACACTGATTATAGCTCTAGAACCAGTACAAAGAATTTTTTGAGGACGATCCATACTCTTAAACTAATTCTTTTTTACTGTTTTCTCATTAAATTAAATATCTTTTGCTAAAAAAATAATAGTCTGGAGCAAGATTATATATATATTTTTTACTAAAAGGTGCATGTATTATTAATTATAAAAAAGAATCATTACACTGTATAAAGCCCCTGCAGGTCTCTTTACAAAAAACTCTGAGACGGATGATCGAACCACCCGGTGTTGAAAGAGCCATAAAAGCAAACTGAAATAAAACTACACTATGAAGAAACAATGATTGTTGCTCAAGGTATTGCCTAAATGTTGTATACTCTGTAGAGAGCTACCGAACATATTATCATTAGCTTCAAAGGGAGTCAGAGCTCTTCTTAGGAATCCCTCCCAAGGTCAGTCCTTAGAACACTGAATCCCTTTCATTCCTCCATGCAGGGCTGCTTTCCCGTCTTGTCCTGGTCGTCTCGGGATTCCCTTACGGACCCCTTTTCACTCCCCCAACTCATGTTCCAACTTCAGTCACAACTCTAGCTTCAAGGAAAGGTCTATCTCTATGCCCAAGTAGGCCCAGGTTGTCAGGTGTGCAGCTACCAAAGAGCTGGTCGGACCTAAATTTTTTTCAGCCCGGATCCACCGAGCGGGCCTAGGTGACGCCCTGAGGACTTGCACTGTTAGGTGCAGTATCCACAGATACAATTGGACCCCTTCCCCGAGACAAGGGGCCTTAGGTGCAGAAGATGAGGATACCAGTTTGGGGGACGCCTGATGGTCCCAGTTTGTGGCATAGTTCTTCACCTGGCGATCTCGCTGAAATTCCAAGATAGATGAATCGTACCATGGGGTGCCCACCACCTCTTGATTACACTCATTGACAAAGTGTCCTTTCAAGCCACAGTTAAAACAAAACAAAACACAAGCAAATTTTTGTAAGTGAGTGAGATACGAACTGGGTTGGGGAATTCCCAAAACCGAAGGAGAAGCTGACGACGTAAAGGACGTTCCTCGAGGTGTCAAAATCGAACCTTCACTGTCCCTCCCCAACATACACTCCATTGGTTGCATGGGATATCCACACACAGCCCCAGTACCGACCCAATCGTTCTCTCATGGTTCTGGTGCGTACCAAAAGAGTAAGATTATGGGCATGTACCCATAATTGGAGTCGGTTCAGGGCAGGGGGCTCCCCAGCCATCGGATCCAAATCACCCATCACAAGTGATCGCCCATCGAAGCACCATAGTTCATTCCCCCGAACTCATGCACGGGTCTTCTCCGTCTCGAAGTAGAAACCGAAGACACCGGGCCCGATATCCTTGATCACCAACACATTCGTCGACTTTCCCCACGCCTTGGTGATGATCCTGAGGAGGATATCCTTCCGAGGGGGCTTGGAGGCCAACAATTTTCCCATCATGACAAATTGTTGGCCAGCTAGAACCGACATGCTCACCGGAGCATATGGCACCACCACCTCGACTTCTTCCTCTTCCTCCTCTGACGTATAAGCCGATAGACCATCTTGGAGGCTAGTCAGGTGAGATTCCAGAGACACCGGTAGAGGTGGTGCCCCCGAGGAAGACCCGACCTCTTTGTCCTTAAAGACCCTACGGCGGTGGACCATACCCGGCGACGGTGGACCATACACGATGACGGAGTGAACAACGTAGGGATCATAGGGATACAATATTCGTTAGGAATCCCGACCCCTTCGCAACAACCCTCCAGCTCCGCCCTTCCTGAATCATTCAGGGGAGCTTTCCCTCGAAGAGGGTCCCGGACCAGTAGGGGCGACGAAACGACGGTAGCGGCTTCCACAGACGGCGTAACGCCGGTAGGGACAGAATCCGACGGTGAGGAGATATTAGGGGCCACCTTAGGAGGGGGCGGCCTTGTCGAGCCATCGACAACGATTGTTGGCGGTGGAGGCTCCAAAACCCTAGCGTAACTTACAGACGAAGCAAGGGGTTTGGATTTGAATGGATGACCTCGTCATGGCTTCCTCAGAGAAGCAGAGGATCTCGGGGAGAAGAGCACGATTGTAGAGTTCGGTGTAGGTGGGAGAGTCGTGGTGGAGAGGGATAGAGGAACCAGAACGATGGAAGTCTGTTGTGGTTTTCTTCTATGTAAGAACCGCCCCCGGTCGAACCGGAGGTTTTCGGCGAAAGTTGACTTTTTATTGGAAAAGTCAACCAATGACTCCAAGGGTCATTCGAGACCTTTTCGGGGCCCAAAAATCTTAGCCGTCGTCACGGATAGCTTAATTGGGTCATTTCCTTCCAAACGTTGGTCTTTCGGGAAAAAGTCAAACTTGGTCAACCAACGAGGGGTGGGCCATCCGGGACTTATCCGAGACCCAAAAAGCTTAACCTTCATCACGGTTGGATTCGTTGGGTCGTTTCCAATCAAATGAGGGTAATTTCGAAAAAAGTCAATTTTGGTCAACGGAGGGCAAACGGTCTTTTCGGCTCAGATTTTTGGGATGAGATATTTATTTGGACGTGGACCCCACCAAAACTATTTTGAATTTCAAATTATTAGAAGGAAAAGAAATTGAATGGGAAATATACCTTTTGCCTTCACTTTGCCAAAATTGAGGAAACATGGAAAAAAAGGTGTTTGGTCTTTACCCTTTTGGGATAAGACCCACTTGTGCACCATCTCTTCTTTATTTTTTTTACCCTAGCCGAACCACAAGGTAGAGAAAGTTTCTCTTGTGCCTCCATTGAAGAACCAAGGAAGAAGAAGAAGAAGAAGAAGAAGAAGAAGAAGAAGAAGAAGAAGAAGAAGAAGAAGAAGAAGAAGAAGAAGCTCAAACAGGCTCCCTTTCTCCCCCAAAACTCGTTTTTCTTTGTCATTTCTTCCCCTTTCTTCATCCCAAATGGTAAGAACCTCTCTATTTTCTTTTAGGAGCATTTAAAATATGTGGGTAAGGGATGAACCATCTTGGTTTGGAGTGGTGAGGGTTGGAAACTTGAAAACAAGTTGGGATTTGTAAAGAGTTGTGAAAGATTCATGAAAATCAAAGCTGAAAGTGAAACCCTAGCTTGGAGGAATCTGGAAAAGCTTGAAATTGGGACTAAAATCAAATGGCTTTTGTTGAGACTTGATGGTTTAAAGACATTCATCACATTTGGGACATTTTGGACAAAAATACGAATTTTCCGGCGACCGGAGGCTCGCCGGAGCGCCGGCCGGTCGCCGGAGGTCTGACCACTGTAGACCGAAGCTAGGCTTGGGCCAGAACTGACTCGAGCCAAGCCGGACCGCGCCAAGCCGGACTTGGGCCATGCCTGGTCTTGGGCCAGATCAGATCCGGGTCTTGGTCTGGGTCAGGTCCGGGTCGGGTCTGGGTGTGGGTCCGGGTCTGGGTTAAGGTTTGGGCCGGGTCTGGGTCTGGACCGGGTCTGATCCGGGTCGGATTCGGGTCCGGTTTCCGGGTCGGGTCGGATTCGGGTGGGGTTATTTATTTAATTAATTAGTTTAAACCGATTAAATTAAAAGGGACTTCGTCGATAAATTAGAGGACTGATTCGGACTGAACCGGGACTGATTACCACCTTTAATTGTTGAAATCAGACTTTGACCTCGATCGTGGAGAAGACCGGAGGTAGGCCCGGACGTCAGCAGCTAGGAGTTCCAGATAGAGTCTGAGAGGTAGGGAAAAGTACTAAACTCCTCGTTTAATTTAAATAACGCTAATAGTATGCTTATAGGATAATAATAACCGGAAAGGTCCTAGATTGCATATAGGATGTGATTCACTAGTTAATCGCTTTCAATATCTTGGGAAATTGTCGTGCTGGTAGAATGGCCATGTCGAGCCTTATGATTGCTTGTTGATTGTATTTATTGATGATTGATCACCGTAAGGTTGATGCATGTTCCGTCCTTAGGATAAGATATGAGTCATACTAAACTAATTAAATTATGATGATCGTAATGTAATTGGTTGATCCATGTTATGATTGATTGATCGAGTGAATGTTTGAATGTGAATTGGTTGTGCCTAATGATATGATCGGGTGAGTGATAGACCGATGGTGCGTGATTGGTAAGTCATGCCATTAAGTTGGTTGTTATGATGCGTTCGTTGTAGCGTGTTCGGTAAGTTTGGTTGGTATAGCATGTCAGTGTGAATTGTTGGGTTGATATGTTGGTATGATGGGTACACGATGATTAGGTTACGTGATAACTAATAAGGTGTACCTACCTTCCGACTAGAAGTCGGTAAAATGCGCTGTGATTCCATGATAAGGTGTACCTACCTTCCGACTAGGAGTCGGTAAAATGTGTTGTTGCCAGTGTTAACGCGCACCTGCCTTCCGACTCAATGTCGGTAAAATGAGCTAAGAATCGTGATAAGGTGCGTCTGCCCTCCGACTGGGTGTCGGTAAATTGTGCTATAGCTGTGAGATCTGGCGTATTAAGGGGGACTTATGTGTGTGTATTGTTAATGATTTGTTGTGTGATTGCTATTGCTTTACCGTTGTGTGTGTATTGGCTGGACGCTGTGACTTGTACCCCGTGCTATGGGAAGATACCCGACCGTTGTGTGTGTTCGGTAAGTTTGGTTGGTATAGCATGTCGGTGTGAATTTTTGGGTTGATATGTTGGTATGATGGGTACACGATGATTAGGTTACGTGATAAGGTGTACCTACCTTCCGACTAGAAGTCGGTAAAATGCGATGTGATTCCATGATAAGGTGTACCTACCTTCCGACTAGGAGTCGGTAAAATGTGTTGTTGCTAGTGTTAACGCGCACCTGCCTTCCGACTCAATGTCGGTAAAATGAGCTAAGAATCGTGATAAGGTGCGCCTGCCCTCCGACTAGGTGTCGGTGATCCGGCGTATTAAGGGGGACTTATGTGTGTGTATTGCTAATGATTTGTTGTGTGATTGCTATTGCTTTACCGTTGTGTGTGTATTGGCTGGACGCTGTGACTTGTACCCCGTGCTATGGGAAGATACCCGACCGTTGTGTGTGTTCGGTAAGTTTGGTTGGTATAGCATGTCGGTGTGAATTTTTGGGTTGATATGTTGGTATGATGGGTACACGATGATTAGGTTACGTGATAAGGTGTACCTACCTTCCGACTAGGAGTCGGTAAAATGTGTTGTTGCTAGTGTTAACGCGCACCTGCCTTCCGACTCAATGTCGGTAAAATGAGCTAAGAATCGTGATAAGGTGCGCCTGCCCTCCGACTAGGTGTCGGTGATCCGGCGTATTAAGGGGGACTTATGTGTGTGTATTGCTAATGATTTGTTGTGTGATTGCTATTGCTTTACCGTTGTGTGTGTATTGGCTGGACGCTGTGACTTGTACCCCGTGCTATGGGAAGATACCCGACCGTTGTGTGTGTTCGGTAAGTTTGGTTGGTATAGCATGTCGGTGTGAATTTTTGGGTTGATATGTTGGTATGATGGGTACACGATGATTAGGTTACGTGATAAGGTGTACCTACCTTCCGACTAGAAGTCGGTAAAATGCGATGTGATTCCATGATAAGGTGTACCTACCTTCCGACTAGGAGTCGGTAAAATGTGTTGTTGCCAGTGTTAACGCGCACCTGCCTTCCAACTCAATGTCGGTAAAATGAGCTAAGAATCGTGATAAGGTGTGCCTGCCCTCCGACTGGGTGTCGGTAAATTGTGCTATAGCTGTGAGATCTGGCGTATTAAGGGGGACTTATGTGTGTGTATTGCTAATGATTTGTTGTGTGATTGCTATAGCTTTACCGTTGTGTGTGTATTGGCTGGACGCTGTGACTTGTACCTCGTGCTATGGGAAGATACCTGACCGATGTGTGTGCCGGTCCGGTGTACTGTTTGTGTGTTTTACCCCGACGTGAGTTCCAGAAAGTCAGTGTACAAATCGGAATCTGGTGATTTGATATTTATTTATTTCGGTATTTGTGTGTTCCTTTAACTGATTCCTTTGGTAAATTCGTTATCTTTCCGTTGATCTCATTGAGTGTTACCTTCTTTAAGTATTACATTTCTTGTTTATCTTTATTCAGTGTCTGTTGAATAATTGCACTAATCGGTTTTATTGTTAAAACGGGGTTCCTTTACTCTACTGCTTTTTCCTACTGAGCGTAAGCTCACCCCACTTCTTGTTTACTGTTTGTACATGTTTTCTTGATGAGTAGACCTAGTGGTGGTCTCAGGGCTCGGGAGCTCCTTGAGGCTTCGGGAGATTTCATGTTTTAGAGACATACCGTACTTTGTATTAAACTACATTTTCTGTTATTCCGTTGGTTTGAGCTTTTAACTCTTAAATTTTGAACTTCATTTAAGTTTTTGCGGAGATTGTATTATTAAATTCCTTTTTATTTACTGTTTAAATTATTATTCCTAGTTCACGTTTCGAGTCCGGTCAAAACCGAATTTGGGGCGTGACATTCTACGCCTCGGTTTTTTAGGGTGCACCACATCTGAAGAGGGGCGAGGTGGGGGCACAAGTGCCGAGGACTACGTTAGAGAAGACGGCTATGGGAAAAGACCGACAACGAAGACATCAGTCTTGTCGACAACAGTGACAGAAAACTCCACAAGTAAGAGATAGGGTTTCCTCGAAAAGGAAGCTCTCAGACACAAGAGACGAGAGAGTTTTTTGTCGCTAAGTCTATGGACCAAGATTATATATAAATTACATCAACATGTATATTTATGTAATTTCAATAGCACGTTTATTTAGTATTCTTGTCCTTAAAATTAAAATGGAAAAAAATGTAAATTAAAAAAGAAATGGAAAAAAATGAATATAGTAAATTGACACGTGGCAGTGGTGGTGAGCCAACCGATTTTCAATTTAGCTCCTCGTTTCGCTCCCGCAATTTCTATTGCATCCCCTTTCTTTCAGAAGGCAATTTCACACCTCTCCTCCGCCACCGCAACAGCCACCACCATGGCGATGGAGATTCCGATCCCTCTCCTCTTCCTTCTCTTCTTCTTCCTCTGCCCAGCCACCGCCGAGATCAAAGTCCTCACCATCTCCTCCGACGACCGCCCCATGATCCTCTTCGAGAAATTCGGCTTCACGCACACCGGCAGGGTAACGATCTCCGCCTCCAACGTCAACGTCGCCACCGCCCTCTCATCGCTGCCGGAGCCCTCCCGCCTCGGCTTCTTCCTCCTCTCGGAGGAGTCGCTCCTCCAGGTCCTCCTCGAGATGCAGCGCAACACCCAATTCTGCGTCCTCGACTCCAACTACATCAGCCGCCTCTTCACCTTCCGCGACCTCTCTCCGCCGCCGGTCGCCTCTTTCAACCACTCCTACCCCGTCGTCTCCCCCAACGAATACAGCCTCTTCTTCGCCAATTGCGCCCCCCAGACCCGCGTCTCCATGAAGGTCCGCACCGAGGTCTTCAATCTCGACCCCGGCGGCGCCAGGGACTACCTCTCCGCCGGCCAGACCCAGCTCCCCCCTCTCTATTTCGTCTTCTCCCTCGCCTATTTTGGTTTTCTGGTCATTTGGGCCTACATCTGTTACAGCAACAAGCTATCGGTTCACCGGATCCATTTGCTCATGGCTGGGCTGTTGCTCATGAAAGCTCTGAATCTGATCTGTGCGGCGGAGGACAAGCACTACGTCAAGGTCACCGGCACCCCTCACGGCTGGGATGTGCTGTTTTATGTATTCCAATTCATTCGTGTCGTGTTGCTCTTCACCGTGATTGTGCTGATCGGAACTGGGTGGTCCTTTTTCAAGCCGTTTTTGCAGGAGAAGGAGAAGAAGGTGTTGATGTTTGTGATCCCATTGCAGGTCTTGGCCAATGTGGCCTCTGTGGTGATCGGCGAGACAGGGCCCTTCATCAAGGATTGGGTGACCTGGAACCAGGTGTTTTTGTTGGTCGACATCCTGTGCTGCTGTGCAATCATCTTCCCCATTGTGTGGTCGATTCGATCCCTCAGAGAGACCTCCAAGACTGACGGCAAGGCCGTCAGGAACTTGGCCAAGTTGCAGCTCTTCAGGCAGTTCTACATTGTTGTGATTGGATACTTGTACTTCACAAGGATTGTTGTGTTTGCCCTCAGGACTATTGCTGCCTACGAGTATCAGTGGGTGAGTAGCGCGGCCGAGGAAGTGGCAAGCCTCATCTTTTACATTGTCATGTTTCACATGTTTAGGCCTGTGGAGCAGAATGAGTACTTTGCCCTTGACGACGAGGAAGAAGAGGCTGCTGAGATGGCTCTCAAGGATGAAGAGTTTGAGCTTTGAGTCCAAAAATGGTGGTTTTGATGAGAATATACTGGTGGTAGGAGAATTGGGTCAGGTCTGCTACTGCTATTTACTTATTGCTGCTGAATTGCATTTTTGTCTTGTTCTTTTTTGTTTTGTTTTGTTTTGTTTTGACTTAATCTTGTTCTTATTATGTTGATCAAATTTGAATTGGTTCATGATTATTCCTGCAGTTTATTAACACATACATCACCCCAGAATAGTATTGCTATCACTGTAAAAAAAAAGTTTGTCACTCAATAAAAATCAACAATTTTCAAAAACGGTCTTGGTTCTAGTATACTGATTAATACTGGGTTTCTGGTTTGGCGATTTTTAGCTATCAACATTGAGCATCTCACATCTCTTTGCAATGTGATCATAGTTGTCCAATTGTGGTTTCTGTTGATGAATCAAGTGAAGAATTTAAGGATGAGAAAACCTCAATCAATCTATGTCCCATCCATGTCTGGTTTTAGAACATCTACTCTTGTGTTTATGATCTGGCTCATATCAAGTGAAGAATGCAAGGATGAGATGTCTGGTTTTATGACATTTACTCTTATTTCATGATCTTCCTCATAATTTCTGTATCTGTGTACTAAAAGTACTGTTTATTGCTCATCCAGACATTATGCCAAGACTTTTTATATACAAAGAACAAGCTATACAAACTTATCCAAAATGTTTGTAGAAAACCAATTATGGTGAATCCAAAACATAAAACAGTGCGAAGGGATTTTATTGTCCCACTTAAATTATATAAGAATTCTTACATAAATTTATCACAAACAAATAAAACAATGGGAGAGCCTACTTTAAACCTAGGTAGGAGCTATGAAAAAGAGGAAAAAAGATAAGGATACAGCCACAAACCAAAGAGGCTTGGGTTCAAATCTACATAACATCGTCAATTCAAGACTAACCTCATGAAGTTAGCACGAGTCCTGAAGCTGGGTTGATGTTCGAGAGGGGGTATCTTCAAGTTCACTCACAACAGATGGGTTGATGTTCCTTCTGGAGCTTCTCCCAAAGGCAGAGCAGTGTCCTGGGGCCTTGATAATGGGCAAGAACATAGTTCGATTCACATCCAGCATTGAAGAACCTCTCATCACTTATGTAATGCACTCGTTCACCTCCATTCTTGAATTGCTCAATCCATATGCCCATTGCTACATCTTCTAGTTTGAAAAGCTGAAACAGTAATCAACAGTTTTCTCTTCAGTCCAGATTAAAGCTACATATACTACAAACACAAACAACACTAGAGGAAATTTCACATTACTTGAAGATCTCTTTCTTGATGCCCTCGAACAATGAATTTCGCTATGTTACGAGAAATTACATAACCTGGACCATGGGCCCACGGTGGGTATGCATCATGTGGCCATTCCTGCAAAAGACAAATCACATTAGGGTGAATTTACATTCTAATGAACTAAATATGAAATTCAATTCTAATGAATATAGTTACCTTCTTACTGATGTACCATTTGCTCTCTTCATCTCTATGGGGTGAAGAGTCTAATGATATGAGACCATATAGGAGGCCGTCAGATGGCTTATCCTTGAGGCTAGAGAGAATTTCATCAATCCTAACAAAAGCATCATCATCTGTTTTCATCACATATTTAGCCGGCAAGATTTTCGTCTGCATATTAACAAATGCACTGTAAATATGCAAGCCTTATATTTTATAACGAGTTTCCAGTCATGGGATCCTAACAAAATCAACATACCCCCATGATGCAAAGTGCAATAGTTTTCAAACTTATAAGGCTGTAATAATCAACAAAAGGCATCAATTGGATATCTCCGTAAGCTTGAGCTTCTCTCCACAGTTCGTAATTCACTTGCCTGTTCTTATGCTGCAGGTGCAAAAAAAATATGAAAACTAGTTAATGATCAGCTTATCTGGCAAGCCAAGATAGTAATTAGAGAATCTCACTTAGCTACCCTTAAGTATGCACCTTTCTCAATCAACCACTCCTAAGTTTAAAAAAACTTAAGGGGTTGCCGAAAACTTTTTAAACTTCAGGGCAGTTGATTGAGAAAGGAGCATACTTAAGGGTAGCTGAGTGAAATTATCCCCAGTAATTAATACCATAAGTTCATCTTGGGGTCCAAACAAACATGTTACTTTCAGTGCCAACCTTCAGATCATATCAAAATACAGATAATTAATTGGATGGTTTACTTTTCTTAGTTTGATAATCACTTACAAGGCCAATAAAAAACCGGACAGCAACTTCTCCAGCACGAACAGCCTCATATTGCATCCAAGATCTCCTGAGTGCCATTCGGCGCTCAAAATTATTTCCCGTCGAGAAAACACCAACCAACATTACAAGTCTTTTCTTAGATATTTTAGGAGCTTTGAGAAGCTCGATATCAACAACTAAATCATGGTCTTCAGAAACAGGCAACCCCTTGGCTAATGTAGATACGAGGCTCAAACCGACATCCACCTTGAGTCCACTGACGGACCACGGCTCTAGTTTCTGCATTTGTCATATAGCTCAACATTTTATTATAACCAAGGGTTAATTGCTAAAAACTACATTATGTATTGTCCACATGCGAAAAACTACATGATGTATTGTTCACGCTTTTAAACTACATTATGTTTTGACCACAATCGTTTACTTACAAAATTTGGAATATTCCGTTAAAATTAGAGATGTGCACAATACATAATGTAGTTTTCGCACGTGGACAATACATAAAGGTAGTTTAAAGCGTGGACAATACATAATGTAGTTTTTCGCATGCGGACAATACATAATGTAATTTTTAGCAATTAACCCTACAATCAAATTATAGTATGCAGAACCTCACCTCTCTGTATGCAAAAGATGTTTCATGCCTCCCATTCACGGTCATATGAAATCCCTCTTGCCCAGCCCATAATGTAGCTGTGAATAGATTTCCTTCAATAAAAGGAAAATTGGCACTTGCATGGGCACTTCTGTGCGTAACATTGACTAACATTGCTTTACTAGGAAGGCTTACATTTTGATTCTCTTCCATGGTGCTTCTGCCAACTTGTTCATTGCATAGAACTAGTCCATCAACTGTAACATCTGCTAAAATATCTCAGACACTAATAGACAACCTTTCTTCAATAATTAAAAATAACAATGATGAGGACAAACAAGAAGAAAAGAAACAAGATGAACTAATGAAAATGACGGGTGAGTGTAATACTATTAGGATGGGAATTCACCAAAGAGCAACAACTAGGCTAAGAGGAATCAAATGCATGAAATGAGTATGTCATGGCCTTCATTGTGATCTTTATCAGCCTGAGTTTTCTCTCTGAAACTAATTTGCTCTCGCCTGTGAGTATGCCTTCCTCACCATTAACATCTAGACAATAACACAGGGAAGAAGTTCACACATTTAGAATAGAAATGCTTGCAGTGAATTTTTTATTTATACGGCCAATCCAAGAACACCTGCACTCCTCCAAGCAAGAATTATCAAGAGCAAAAGCTTAATGGAAGAAATGATAATTCTTTTTTCTTCTTAGCCTCACTATTCTCGTCATCTATGTGATAGATTAATGGAGAACGATAAGGTATCCTAGGATTTAACAAAAATGGAAGCACTGGCAGCACTAAATTCTCCAATCAAGAACAAACTTAGATAACCAAAAGCTTTTCCTTTTGTTTTTACCAGTGTGCGTGCACCTGGGTTCGGTTTTACCAATGTTACCTAACAGTCATGCTTTGCTGGAAATGCAAGTACGGTTCAAATAGTTTATTCTCAATCCTAGAAAAATATGGGTTATCCAGTCCACAACAAACACCAGACAATCAGAATGCAGCTGGTAAAAGTGGTTATAGAGTATACCTTTGGAGCTGCTAGCAAACCCATGAGAAGGACATCGTTCCTCTTTGCCCCACCCAAGCTCATTGCTCCATGTATTTTGAACTATGAAAGGTTGTTCCGTCATATTATCTCCAGGTAGACTAACATTGTAATGCAGAACAATAGGAGGCATAGACTCCCCAGACAGCTTAGAGCCTACAAGTTCTATCTGAAAGCTTCCATTGTGCCTATCTGGAATACCAACGACTGTAACAGAAGAGTCCTCGACCAGACCACATGGAAACTCCAGAGTGTATCTACTGCTTGACAGAGTCCCATCAAAAGTACTCACCGAGTATGGACATTCTTTTTCTTCTGCGGTTCCACTTTTACTGGATTTCAAGGCCCTCTCCCTTTTTATATCAGACAACAAATCTTTCCATGCAATGGAAGCTTCTTTGATGCCTTGAGCCGTGCCGGGCAAAGCATCTGACCGAGACAATAGCGGCCGAAGGTGAGGCCATACAAACAAGGCCTTAGAGTCTTCTTCAGACAAATTTCTTGAACCGTATAAGTACGCGAGACCTTCAACATCAACAAGATGGGGCTTCTTATTAGGCTTGGCTATCTTTTTTCCCTTCAACTCAGAGGTCTCATTGTCCTCCTTACTGGAATCACTGGGTGGATGGGTTCTGAAGAAATCATAGGCAGATTGCTTACTATGTACAGACTGCTTCTGAGGCTGTGGCTGCTGGGTTCGGATAAGGCCATACCGGAGAAATAATACAGTTGCAAGAGCTACAATCAGCATGCCACCTGACCATTTCTTCATCCCAATACTCTATTGAAACTAAATACCCTTTTCAGAATCAACTCCCAAGCCCCAACTCTCAAGGCCTAACTATTTAAAACACAAATAGGCTAGCAACTATAGGAACCCACTTCTTTAATTGCCACCAACCACAGATATCTGAAACTATAATTTGCAGTGTTACCAAATCAGAGATGGGTTATTGATTTCAGCTCAAACTCACAGCAATACAAGTCCCATTTTGGGAACACTGTAGTTTTCTAGCTTTTCAGTTCCAGAAAAGGCAAAAAGCATGGATTTTGGATCATTGCAAAGCAAAAGACATAAAAAAATGACAGCTCTGCCAGAAAAGGAAGAAAAATCATACCATTTCACATGGATCTAAAAGAGCTGGAAGCGGCAATGATGTTAGAGAAGCATGGGATTCGAGATCTCAGAGACACTGTGAAGCAGGAAATGAAGAACTGAAACGGAGCTGAGGTATGTGTAGTAACATTGAGTCGGTGCTTAGGCTCTCTATCGCTTTCAAATCTAGTTCCATATAATAGCTGGAACCGAACCGGAGAGGCTCTCTCCTCACATTGGACGCTGCTGCTACCGGTTCCCGGTGTCGTTTCGGGAGGTTGCCTCTCAAAACGACGTGTCAATGGTTGGTCAATAATGGGTGTATGTTCGACTTAAGAAAACGGCGAGAGAGTATAATATTGTAATGTGAAAGGCGTATTTAGAGGATGTGTAGGGGGCAATAAACCATCAAAGGTTCGATCATCCATTTTTTCTCAACGTCGTGATTGTATGTGTCCGTCTTGCATATCTGAGTGAATCAGTGGAATAATCTCTAAGGCTATTCACAGCGGCATCGAAACGGCGTTTGTAGGCGCCGTCGAATGGTACGGCGCGAAGATTTTTGGCGTTGAATATGCGATGCAAAGTCTGTGCGCTGTCGAATCTTCGAAGCCCCTGAATCGACATCGATGATATCGTAGACTCGGAGGTCGGTCTAATCGACGGATTCAGGCCCATCAAAATTGGGCCCCACAAATCTCCTACCGACGCGTGACAACGATTCTGGTGCCCAAATTCAATTTCAACTTTTAAAACCCAACGGTCGAAGTGTCTTCTTCACGAATCCTCTACAACATCAGTATAGTGTCGATGTTTCTCCGTTCCGGTGCTTCCCCTCCCAACCGATTCAGTCACTTTTTTTGTCATCTCCCACCATTTCTCCGATCCCTTGCTCTGGGGCGCCATTTTCTGGTCGGTTATTGGCTGCTCCGAGGTTTCTCCGAGTTATTCCGACGACGCCGTTTCTCCCCACCGTGTAAAATGGCAGGTTCCGAGCACTTGCATACCCCTCGGATTCCACATGTCAGTTGACGTTTCTCCACCACAGAGTTGTGCCGAGGATGGTCAGGAACAGTGGCGACGTGGAGGATGTCGGGAGTGAGACTTTGTGCCCGATTCGCAGCACTACGGTGACGAGGAGGAGGAGAGGCATTGGGCCCAAGATCCGGAGGAATACGTCCCGATGCCGCTGGAGCAACGAATATTGTCGGCAACCCTTGTGCCGAACCGAAGCCATGACACATTGGGTTGATCATCGCCATTCCTCAGTGGAATGACGTACAAAGGCCCAAGGACTTGGGAAACGGGGACAGGTTCGGGCAATAACGACGCGCACATGGGCTATACCAGGTCGGCAGTCCCTACTGTACATCGTCCTCGACCCACGTTCCGGGTCTGTGTGCCACCACCTCCTCCAGTAGAGACGGAGGTCGACGTACTGGCTCCTTCCCGTTAATACCAGAAATGGATACGAGCGGAGGAGACGACATTGGTGAAAGCATGGCTAAAAAACTTCGAGAATTCGACGACTGGGGCTGATCAGCTGGCCAAATCATTCTGGGATGCCATCCACCGTGACTTCGTCCAAGCGACGAGCGTAGCACATGGGTAGCTTCAGACGACGAAGAAATGCAAGTAGCACTAGAGCGTAACTGACCGTAAGGTGAAGATGTTCCAAGGTTGTTGGTCTAAATTCAAGCACATCTCCGGAAGATCCGATGACCAGATCACGGCGGATGTGGAGCAGGACTACATGGAGAGATACGACCACGTCTTTGTTTGGAAGCACTGGTGGCAGCTCGTGCGAGAGAAGCCATGCTGGCAACATCGTTTCGAGAATTATTTCTCGACGACAAGCAATGACTTTATCGGGACTAGGGACCGGCGCACACCAAGAACTCCCGGTCTTAGCAACCCAATGTCTCAGATGGACATTCTCGCTTCCACTGCTGAAGATGTCGATGATCAACGGCCAGGACCAGTCCGCGGGCGCCAAATTATTGGTCGGGTCTAATCCTAAAAAATGTTCAATTAGACCGGGATCAGACCGTATCGGTCTAATCCTACTGTGGAAGGTCTAAAGGCCAAAGTGTTTGCACCGTGAGCTTTACTCAATCCCCTTATTTCGAATATTTTTTGAATGATAAAACTAAGAAAAATATCGTTATACTCTCAATTAAAAATATTCAACTTACTTCTTTTCCTTCCTTCCCAACACAATTCGAACTCACCCCTCCAACTTTATGTCTTCTCTTTCACTCTTTCACTCTTCAACTCAAGTTTTAACTCAACTGAGCACCACGAAGCTGAGCGAGAGCGTTGTCCTCGTTGTCGTCGTCGTCATGCCTCTGTCCGGTCCTTGCAGTCGTCGTCTCGAGCTCCTCACGCAGCAACGAGAACCTTCTCTGAGGTACGTATTAGGGCTCATTCATGTCAATTTCCATGTAGAAACATTGATTTTGGACGATTTTTAGAGGTTTAAGTTTCAACATTGATGTAGATAAGTTGATTTCCGATCACCGTACACTTGAATGTCATGATCGTCCAGTAGGGATTGTCTCTATCAAGACCTAGGAAATCCGGGGATAAGTTAGGGTTGTCTTGATCGAGACCCTATAAACCTAGTGGGGTTTGTCTCTATCGAGACCTAGGAAATCCGAGAACAATCAAGTTAGGTATGTCTCGATCGAGACACTCTCAGGCTATAAGTTGTATTTATTTTGGAGGATCGTCCAAGTGTGTTCCATGTGGAGGCCTCTGTTAATCTCGAAAGACCATGTGAGTTTTGTCATTCGAGATTAACAGTGGAGCTTCTTCTAGTTGTTCGACCATATTTGGTCTCGATCGAGACGTTCTATTTTAGCTTCTTTTGTTTATTTGTAAGGTTGGTTGTTTCATATACCAGGCAAGTGAATTGAAATGGCAAGAATGAAGAGAGTGAGTTACAGACATGATGATTATGATATTCCAAGTGAAAACCAATCACCTCAATTAGAACAAGAAGAAATAGAGGTTGACGAACATCATTTAGTTCAATGTTCGACAGACCTAGTAGCGGAGCCACATGCCCCCAAGGGGAGCACGTGCCCCCGTAAAAAAGTTTATTTTTTAAAAAAATTCAAAAATACCCCTTAATTTCTTCTAATTTCGTAGTTGTTCCCCCTCAATTTTTTTACCGTCACGTATTATCATTGAAAAATTTTGGTGCACCCTCATTGAGAAAACTAGCTCCGCCATTGGACCGACCAACCGTTTCCGTTAGTATATGAAGAAGCTAAAGATCATGATGCAATTCTTTTTTATATATATAAGCAAAAATTTAATAAGCTCTTGTCCTCCTGAGATGGAAAAACAATGCAAAGAGAGAAACCCGAAAAAGGACCTCATCCTCATGACCAAAACGAAACTCAAAAGAGCTAACAATCAACTCAAGCTGAAACCTCCCACACAGAGGAACAGAACAGAACAAAACAAAAACCACCAAAAACACCACAAGAAACTAAAGCACGACCCAAGCTACCAATAAAACCATGAAAACAACCCAACCCATCACATGGTGCAACAAACCTATTACCTAGAAAATGGACCAGCTGAACCAATCTGACCAAAGCTGGACCATCACCAGAATTAGACGAAGATCTCCCCTTGAACCCCGTCCCCAAAACTAGAGGTCTTAACCAGGGGATTAAAACCCACGAGAAAAAAAAGTCCATAGAAATTTGATCTACTTTACCAACCGAACAGATTGAAACCACACCGCCTTTATCCTTGTTGCAAGACCTGGGCTTGATCTGATAAACAACCTTTGTTGTTTCCGTCTTCTCCCCTTGACCTCTAGACCTCATATTCTTCCGGACCCGACCCTCAACGGTGAAATCATCATTAATAAGTGTGTTTCCAATAAAGGGAAAGGGGTGAGGATCATACACCTCAATCGTAGAAGCTAAAAACAGAGATGTCACACATTGATGAACTGCCGGAGGAACAAAGAACTTGTCCGGGTAAAAAAAAATCAACGAACTCCGGAGTAAAAGGTGATTATTTTGAAGGATCATCACCTTCCCAAGAACCTTCACCCGTAAACGAGGCTGATCATAGAACACCAATGTGAATACCGCTCCGGCTTTAAACGGTTTAAGTTTTAAGTTTTTGTTCGATCGGAACGTCGAGGGTGAATTTTGGGTTTGATCTCTTTTTGAATCAGTTTTAATTAATTAAACAAAAAGTTTTTTTTAAAAAAAAAAAGAAAAAAAAAAGAGGTTGGGCCGGTCAGACCCGACCAGACCCGCAGGCCCAGTCGGGCCAGGCCGACCCGGTTTCCCCTCGTGTGGGCCTTGAGGCCCGTCCCGTGTGTGAGGCCCAAATCGTCTTTGGCCCGAGGATAAAACCCCCCCTCTCTTAGGGTTTACTTCACACACTCTGCTTCGTCTTCTTCGATTCCCTCTCAACCGAACCCTCGCCAAACCCTCGCCGATCCTCTTCCTCCCCTCTGAAAATCGACACCCCCTCTCCCTCCCTTCGATTCCGACCTCTAGCCTCACTCACCGGTCTTCTCCCTCTCCCCTCCGTCTCTCCACCTTCTTCGGTTCTCTCTCCCGAGTTTGCGCCGACATCCTCAACGTTCAGCTCTCGACCGCCGTCGCTCCCTCGCGCGTCTTCTTCTACCTCTTCCCCGTCGCGTGTTCGTCACCCGAGCGTCGCCAAACCTCTCGTCGGCGCGCTCATCAGATCCGGGACGGAACTTTCGAACTCGTCCGGATCTGAGACGAGTGAGGAACCGCCGTGCTCAGCCCTTCCTGTCGTCGTCTTCGGTTTACTTTCGGTGAGATTCTCACCCTTGGAACTCCGACCGGCAACGGCATCGCGTGATCGACGATCTGAAACCACTCGCAAAACCGAGCTCCAAATGACGACACCAGAAACAAGCCGGAACGGTGGCTTAGAAGCCGATGCAGTCACAGACAGAACTCATCAGATCACAGATCGCACGACCTCACAGATCCAAATGGCCTCACCGACGGACCCAACCTCACCGGCAGACGCAGGTCGGGACGATCAGAGAAGCCAAAACATTTCCGCGTGATCTCTAGGGCCGGCTCTAGTCCCCATACTTGGCTTTGTGATTGTTCGATGTGTGATACTTTTATTCATTGCAGGGAGTAAATAAGGGGCTTGTAGCAGAACATCTGTTGTCAACAATGCGAGAGAAGGGTATGCTCCCAGATTTTGTTTTGTGCATAGGGGATGACCCTTTTAGTCTTCAGTGTATCAACAGGCAATTTCACAACTAATATATTTGATGTTCATACGGCAAAACAACAACTCCATTAACAAAAGGCAAAGTGTTTTTCTTTCATCATATTAATTAATAGATCATGTGGTGGCTATGAAATGTTATAAGAAAAAAAATCATTACAGATATTATCAGAATATATAGAAAAGACATTTTCTTGTGCGATCAAGCTAAGAGCACAACCATCCAAAATCAGAGAACAAAATGCTATTGAAACTTGGAAAGATGATGATATTTTAGTATTTTAGCATTAAGTAAAAGCTTTACTTATTTGGTTGAGGCCTCAGCCTTGTGCACCTCGGACCTGAAGATCCTGCAAATAGGGCAATGCTTATGAATACAAACCAGTATCTATAAAAAATCAGTGTTACCCAAAACTACCACATACCGATTGCTGAACATACTTAAGGAGCCACTGATCAAAACTCGTGCATGGTTTCTTGCCTGCAATGAAAGAAGGTTGTTAAGAAATACATGTATCAACTGAAGTATGCTAATTCATGTTCGTTTCCAGCAACTAATTTAGCCATAATTAAGCTGAGATTTTCATCCCCTAAAACAAATTTCAAGTCATTACCAACAATTCCCATCACCCAAAAACAAAGCCAACTTGCATCAACAATAGCGAATTTTGATGTTAAATTATCCAAATTATTTGACTGGAAACTTCAATTTCCGGAGCGACCAAACAACATTGCGTAAGAAAAGCACAGTACCTTTTATAATTACCCTTGGCAGCATCACGGGACTTGTGCTTCTTCCTCTCATGTGTGGTCTCATAAAACATCCTTAGCCTGGCCTCCTTAACGATTCCAAAATAAACACCTATTATCAACTTAATTAGGTTGTCAATGTAATGTTCTTGTTTTTTTTTCATGTGTGGCTCAACAACATGGCAATCTAATTCTCACAAGAAATGGTCAGTATCAATATGAGTTACTTTAGGTAGAGGACCCACTTACCTCAATATAGCCAAGTTCTTCAGGGCCTAATGTTTCCATAATCAGAGCTGCATATTCCTCTGCTTGGTCATTCGATCAGTTCAATGTCGATAATTGTTCGCAGAAGCACTCAACATGATGATCTAGAACCCAAAAACCATTATAAAAAAATCATGAGCAAATCAACAATGGTCATGAACGCGATTTCGATTGCGATAAACCAGAAGTTGCGAACTCAACGAAAGAGTAAGAGAGGATTACCTCAACGGAATCGCGCGCACAAAATTCCTAAATTTCCAGCTTGGAAGTCCTCAATGGAAAAGCCCACACATTAGAAAAAGAACACAGCTTGAACAATCGATCAAAATTAAGCAAAAAAAAACATCAGAAAGTAACGACGATTACACACTTTCAGAGAACTAACTTGAATCCCACCGATTTGTGCAGTCGAGTACCGATCCCAACTCAAATTTAGTGGAGGTCCGTGGTGAAGACGAAGAGAAAAAGGGTGATTGATTACCACCTTTAAACCTTCGGGGGACGATTAGAGGAAGTCGGGCGTTACAGTTCGATTCATTGATGAGAGGGAAGGGGACCGTCCGTATCTCATCTGGCTCGTCGTCATCAGGGATTATGTGAACATGGAACGACTTAATCAAAGGTTCGATGGAGGACAGGCTATCCATCAATGCAAAAAAAATGACCGAAAAGCTTGTTAATGCAGAGGAGGTGAAGAGGCTCAGTTGGAACGATGGAGGAAGGAGCAGCGTAGAAGAATAGTGGGAGGAGAAGTATCACACGCTGGTAGTGGGCCTCCTATTATATTCTTAAGGATTTGAAAAGGTTACACGTACTTAGAGCACCTCCAACAGTCGTGCCTACGCGTCGTGTCTGGCGTAGGCACGGCCCAGACACGACGCGTAGACACGACTTGTCGTGTCTGGAAGCCGTGTCTGCGGGGGCGAGCCTACGAGTCGTTGCTGGTTCTGGCAACGACGCTGTTGGTCATGTCTGGCGCCAACGGCTAATTGGCTGGCCAGTCACGACCCGCCACGTGGCGACGCCGACCCCCAAAAAGCCCAACAGTTTTCTATAAATTCAGATCTGCCCCAATTGAAATCTCACTTCTCCTCTCTTCTTTCAAGCTTCCATTCATCTATTCCTCTCCAAATCCTATAGTTTTTCATACTCTATTTTTTCCGATGGCGAGTCTTCCGACGCTAGACGAGATGAAGCAAATGACAGAAGAACAAATAGACGCCGCGGTGGATAGGTATCTGGAGGCAACACAACAAGCATTGGAGGATCAACTGATGGCAGTCGTACATCCAATGAGTGATGATGATGATGAGGCCGAGAGCTCATTGTCGGCGCCGAGACCCAAGCGGAGAGTGATTGAGCGCAACCGCGAAGATGCACACGAAGGGCTGATCCGTGACTACTTCGCGCCTCAACCGGTGTATAGCGAGCAACAATTTTGGCGACGGTTCCGGATGTCGAGGGACATGTTCATCCGGATCATGAATGGTTTGAGTGGCCGGTACGCCTACTTCCGTAACGGAAAGGATGCTACGGGGAGGGCCTTTTTCACTCCACACCAGAAGTGCACGGTAGCACTTTGTTAGCTCTGTTATGGAAGTCCAGCCGATGCTTGCGACGAGTATTTGCGAATGGCGGAGACCACTGCGCTGGACTGCCTGAAGAAGTTTTGCATTGGCGTCATCAAGGTGTACGGGCAGACCTATCTACGACGCCCGACCGTGGACGATACAAAACGGTTGTTGCAAATCAACGAAGACCGCGGCTTTCCGGGGATGTTAGGGAGCCTGGACTGCATGCATTGGGATTGGAAGAACTG
Source organism: Erodium maritimum (assembly GCA_963921825.1). NCBI lineage: Eukaryota > Viridiplantae > Streptophyta > Magnoliopsida > Geraniales > Geraniaceae > Erodium > Erodium maritimum. The sequence goes on from OY997591.1 coordinate 49,667,100, forward strand.
TCTTGTGGCATGGGCTGCACAGTTCGCAAGTAGGGACCATAGGAACGTCCCCACAATCATGCTCGAAGCCGTAGCATCCCAAGACCTTTGGATCTGGCACGCTTTCTTCGGGACACCGGGCTCCAACAACGACATCAACGTGCTCAATAGGTCTACACTATTCTCCCAAGTAGTAAAAGGCTTCGCCCCAGATGTGAAGTTCAAGATCGGCGGTAGAGAATACGAAACCACGTACTACTTGACAGATGGAATCTATCCTGCTTGGGCAACATTTGTGAAGTCCATACCTGCTCCACAAACACCGAAACAATGATGCTTTGCTAGATACCAAGAGGCGTGTAGGAAGGACATCGAACGGGCGTTTGGAGTTCTACAGGCCCGGTTTCACATCGTTACTCGCCCGGGTCGAATGTGGGATAGGGGCTCACTCGCAATTATCATGACTGCTTGTGTGATCCTACACAACATGATCGTTGAGGATGAGCGTAGGCCGTGACCCACTGATCCGCTTGCAGATCTTGTTGTCCTGGACTACACCGTACGTAGAGGACCACCCCCAGCGGTGACCAACGACAGTATCTTGGGCCATATAGCAAGGATTCGGGATCGGAATGTGCATCACCAACTCCACAATGATCTCATCGAACACATTTGGGCAAAATTTGGAGATGGCGGCCGCAATTAAATATTAATCAGCAACGTTAATGTAATTTCTATTTTGTTTGTAATAAAATAATAGTTATGCAATTCGTATTTGGGTTTAATTAAAAGTGTCACAAATATTTGGGTGTTTTTTTTAATTTACTGAAACTGTGTAGACACTACTCCTGACACTGCGTAGACACTACCATTGGAGGAGCAGTGTCTGAAAGCAGTGTCTGGACGCCAAAAACAATGGTTAGACACTGCTCCTAGACACTGCATAGTGTCTAACCATTGGAGATGCTCTTAGCTGTTATGATAGGATAATAGTTCTTAGGGATAATTCCATTTTAGTACCCTAAAACTTTCGGATTTCGTTTTTAGTACCCTAAATGTTTTTTGTGTCATCCGAGTACCCTAAATGTTTGGTAATTCCAACTTAGTACCCAAACTAAGATGTCGTTACATTTGTCCCGTTAAGTTGTGGCATGTGCCACACACGTGCACAGATCTGAGGATGAAATGACATGTATGCCCTCAAGCCTTGTTGACTCATGACTGCTTAACCTTCTCACTCAACCCTCCATCTTCTCACACTCCACTTCATTTCCAAGGTAGCTTATAAAGAGAGAACAAAGAAGAAGCCAAAGACAAAGAGGAAACGCGGAGCGAAGAACAACACGAAGACGAAGCTGAAGGTAGAAGAAGACGAAGCTGAAGGTCAATGGGTCGAGTAAGTTCCAATCCTTGTCTATTCTTTGTTCAAAGTTGTTAGGGTTTAGTTAGAAGTTAGTTTTCGAGTCAAGGTTTCAGGGATTTTTAGTAAAACAAGTTTTTCTTTTCGATTCTGTGCAGAAACAAGGTGGTGGAGTAAGACCACCAAAGGTAGGGTAGGGGTATGAGGGCACGGTTGAAAGGGATGTGTGTATTGAAATTTTCTATGGGGGAAAATTTGTCGGTCCTAGTAATGAGTATGAAGGGGGTAATATGCAACCCTTTGTAGTCAGTGAAGACCAATGCAGCTATTTCAAGTTAACTAGCTTCGTGCATGACTTAGGATGTGAGCCCACAACTTCGCTGTACTATAAGAAGAAGAAGTTGGTCATTGATATACATGATGATGAGGATGTAGGTAGGTGGTTGGGGCAGCATAAATGTAAGGATTCGGCTTTGAATCTGTACATAATCGATAGAGAGGTACCACTACATATATTGTCTCCAGGTGGGAAGATTTTGGGAGGCTCTGTGGCAGAAAAAATGGGAACAATTGGTGTACAAATACTAAGGAGAGAGAGACATAGATTATTTGAAGATGAGAATGAGTACTTCTCATTGAAAGAGGTTAAGCGGTTGTTGAAAGATTATAAGCTAGATAAATTTGGGGCCTTGAATGGGAAAATGATAATTCAAGAACTGTCAAGTGACAGTGAAGTAGAAATGTCAGGGTTGGTAGAGGAAGATTTGGAAATGCTTTTCATGATGGAGAGGGTAAGAAACTGCAAAACCTTTTTAACATTTTGCCTCTATCAGTTTTGTAATTAATTTTTGCCTCTATCAAATTTATATCTAAATGTGTAGGAGCTGAAACAAATGTAGAGGATGAAGGACCAGCAAATGCAAATGCAGATCATGATGGTAAAGGTATGAAACTGAATCTTTTTTATTTGTTTGGCCTTCCTTTTTTTGGTTTGAATGAATGACAATTTTTGTAATACTCATATGTAGGAGCTGACACAAATGCAGAGGATGAAAGACCAGCACATGCAAGTGAAGGACCAGCAAATGCAAGTGAAGGTTATGGTGGTAGAGGTATGGAAGTGAAAATTTTGTGATATTTTTTTGCCCCTTTTTGTGTACATGAATTACATTATTTGTTCATACTGCCTTGTAGGAGCTGAAACTGATGTTGAGCATGAAGGTTCAGCTAAGTCAAGTGAATTTCATGATTCAATGGGTATGAAAGTGAAAATGTTTGTCATTTTTTTCCTTCTTATTTTTTTTGTAAATGAATTACATATTTTCCATGAATTTATTATATTGTAGGAGCTGAAACTGATGTTGAGGTTGAAGGACCATATAAGTCAAGTGAAACTGATAATTCAATGGGTATGAAACTGAAATTTTTTGTTCATCTTTTTCCTTCTTATTTATTTGTTGTAAATGAATTACATATTTTCCATGAATATATATTGTAGGAGCTGGAACTGATGTTGAGGATGAAGGACCAGCTAAGTCAAGTGAATTTCATGATGCAATGAGTATGGATGTAATAACCACTCCCGGTCAACGCCAGTCAAACATGCGAAAAACAAGAAAATTTAAAAAATTTCAGCAGACACTTGATTGAACCTAAATTTGACCCCGAGGGTCATACCGGACTTAAGTTGACCCGATATTGACCAAAGTGAGTTCCAGGGGACTTAGGGCAACTTTCTGATCAATTTGGGAAAAGTTGACTTTTCGTTGGAAAAGTCAACCGAGCGACGTTTTGGTCCATTCGAGGACCGTTTTGGATCCAAAAAGCTTAGCCGTCGTCGCAGCGGTCTTAGTTGAGTCGTTTCCTTGTAGCCCGTGAAGTTTCGTAATTTCTTGGAAAAAGTGCCCGTTCGGGGCCCGAAACGTCCGAATTTCGCGAATCTGATTGGAAAATATCTAGAAGATATTTTCCAAAAAGGTGTAGGACCCACATGACACATGTCATGAATGTGGTGGAAGGAACAAGGGAGGACAACTTTACCCTTGACTTTAAAGAAAAGACAAAAGGAAAAGGAAGGGTGTTTTGGTCTTTTTGCTATGTGTTAGTATTTGAATCAAATTAAAAGGGAATGGTGGATGTGATACACGGAAATTCAGCAAAAAAAATAGGAAATGGAGAGAGAAAGGGAAGGAGAGAAAAGGAAACAAAAGGGGAGATTTTGGTGATTTTCCGACGATCCGACTGACCGATCGACTCAGGATTGAAGATTCGGCATCCCGTCGTCATTCCCTATAGTGAGCGCCTAACCGATTTTCGTTTTGATACGTTTGAATTTTTGGGTTTGAGTTTAAACGGTTTGATTAAGGTTGGGTTTTGGTTAGAATTGGTTTAAAGATGATTGGTTGAGGTTTGGGGTTCGTTAGGAACGTTTTGGGGCAAAAAGGGAATTTTTCCATTGTGGCCGTGTGGGGCCCACGTGCTCGGGTCACGGGTTTTCGTGTTCGGGTGGTTTAGAACGTTCCCCGAGTCATTAATCTACAATCGGATCGAAAATTGGAATTAAATTGTGAAAGTTGTATTTGACGAGTTTAGAAACTTGAAACGCTAAATAAATTACTCGGAAGTCGGAATTGGATTCCGTCGAGTGCATAGGAACCCTTGAATTATTCTAAGACGGTAGAAACAAAAACGGGAATTTTCGGAGCCCCGGAAGGACGTTTTCAAAACCCGGGCAGATTCGCCATGTCGGGCGAATCGGGCTTTTCCGAGCCCATTATCGACAATGTCGAGTATTTGGGAAGTTTGGGAGTGATCGACATTGTCGGGGTTGCGTTTGGGCGTTTAATTCTTTAAATTCGGGTTTCGCATGCTTACTTAAAAAGTGTGTTAATTGTAATGATTGTAGACCGTGTCGCCTACCGTGGAAATAGGAGGCTAAGCGGGAATTATGGAGCTTCGCCAGAGTAAGAGTATCGGGTTTGACACGCTTCAAGAGGTAGGGAAAAGTAGCCGGATCTCGGCCCTGACTAGGGAAAGTTAACAGTAGAATTGCATGTGTCACCGGGGTGTCGTGGGTTAAGTAGGTTATCGAATATTAGAAAAGCATGATACGGGAACGTAGCAAGTATTGGAATTGCATGTGACACTTAGTAGTGTCGTAGGAGCAGAGAACTTAGCGATATTAGAATTACTGGAGGCATATGACCATGCCCGAAGGTTGATTGTTTAATTTATGTCTTGAGTGGCCGTGAGAGCCCGTGTTTGATTGTTGGTGTCTTGGGTGGCCATGAGACCCCGTGTTATTATTGTTGGTGTCTTGGGTGGCCGTGAGAGCCCGTGTTTGACTGTTGGTGTTTTGGGTGGCCGTGAGCGCCCGTGGGGTGGTTGAACCCGAATCTTGAATGTTGGTGTGTCTTGAGTGGCCGTGAGTGCCCGTGGGGGTTGTTGAACCCGTGCTTTACCGTTGGTGTTTTGGGTGGCCGTGAGTGCCCGTGGGATTGTTGAACCCGTGTCTTTACTGTTGGTATGTCTTGGGAGGCCGTGAGTGCCTGTGGGGTTGTTGAACCCGTGAGTTGCTGTTGGTGTGTCTTGGGAGGCCATGAGTGCCCGTGGGGTTGTTGAACCCGTGAGTTACTGTTGGTGTGTCTTGGGAGGCCGTGAGTTCCCGTGGGGTTGTTGAGCCCGTGAGTTACTGTCGGTGGTTTTGAGGGGTCGTGAGTGCCCGTAGGGTTGTTGAGCCTGTGAGTTACTGTTGGTGTATCTTGGGAGGCCGTGAGTGCCTGTAGGGTTGTTGAGCCCGTGAGTTACTGTTGGTGTATCTTGGGAGGCCGTGAGTGCATGTGGGGTTGTTGAGTCCGTGTTTTACGGTTGGTGTCTTGTGTGGCCATGAGTGCATGTGGAGTGTTGAACCTGTGTTGTTGCTGTTTGTTGAACTTGCTTGTGATTGTGATTGTGGTTACATGAGGTTGGGGGCCCGCTTCATGAAACGGGGGTCCACGAGCACACGCGTCTGCATGTTCAGATGGGGTAGGGGGCCCGCCCGACAACAAAGGGGTCCTGGCCGCGCGTGTGTGGTTTGGGGTTGTGAATGTGATAGGTCGACAGCCTGATCCGACTTTGCGTCGATGAATTGCGATAAGTCGACAGCCTGATCCGACTTTGTGTCGATGAATTGCGATAGGTCGACAGCCTGATCCGACTTTGTGTCGAGGAATTGCGATAGGTCGACTGCCTGACCTGATTGAGATTGGTAAAGGGCGTGAGGGAGGTACTGAGCAGCTGGTATGCGATCCTTTGTGATCTTGTTTGGTGTGCGATCCTTTGTGATCTTGGGTTTGCGTGGTGGTCTTTTGAGTCCTTGGAAGAGGTCGTGATCGTTGTGTTGGGTCTACATTACGAGTCCGAGTGTTGAGTCTGTTGAAAAAGTAACGGGTTGTGTGTCAGTTAAGTTACTTGAGTTTTGGGGGATAGTGGTCCCCGGTGTTGAGTTGGTTGTGGGTGTTACCGGCATTGTCTGCTAATTATGCCGTAGTCAGTCTGTTATCCGTGGTGGTGAGCGAACGCTCACCCCTAGCTGCTTTTCCTACAGGTACCGGTCGCAGGTTGGACTAGGTGAGCTTCCGAAGCTTGAAGAGCTAGGAGCGGGATTCTGGGTTTATTTTGAATCTAGCGACGGATACCATACTTTTGTCCACTTGTTGGGACATATTTTTAAGTTGTAAATATTATTTTGATTAATTAAATGACGATTTTTAAAGTGTTGATTCAAAACAAGTTTCAATTGTTTTATTATTTTAAACGTTCGCGTCCCGAGTTCGGTTTACTGAAATTGGGGCGTGACAATGGAACTGAAATGTTTTGTTTTTTTTCCTTCTTATTTATTTGTTGTAAATGAATTACATATTTTCCATGAATATATATTGTAGGAGCTGGAACTGATGTTGCGGATGAAGGACCAACTAAGTCAAGTGAATTTCATGATGCAATGGGTATGGAACTGACATTTTTTGTTTTTTTCCTTCTTATTACATTTATTTCATACTGACTTGTAGGACCTAGAGAATATGAAGAGGAACATTTGAGGAGAGAACGGTTAAGAAAGGGGAAGGGGCAGAGCCAGGAACAAAAGAACTTCAAGCTTGGGGAGCTCCAGCCAAGCTTCTGCAACAACACCACCACCATGGAAACCTTATGGTTTCTTTAGATTCTTTTGGGGTAGATGTAGGAAATGACTGACTTCTTTTGGCCCTTTGTGGTGGTTAGTGTTGTAATTAATGTGAAAAGTAAAGGGTTTCACATGCATGATGGGGACATGGAATCCTTTTGTAAGACTTTAAGAGTACACCCATCTTTATTACCTCACTTTTGTACAACTATAGGTAGATGGGTGATAAGTAGTTGGTTCATGGATGAAAATATGTGGGCTTGTCTTTTTTGATTATCAATCTAAAATGGAAATTTTTGTGAAGTTTTGTGTGGTTGTTATAATCTCATACAGGTTTGAACACTTATATCAGATTGGTCATGCCAAGATTTATGTTAAAGTTTCTCAGTTTGGTACCCAATTCCATTTTCATTCCCTTTTCAGTTTGGTAATAGGTACCATTTTCTCAGTTTAATACACATGAACAATGCACAAAACATCAAACCTGGTACCTAGTTTGGTACCCATTCAGTTTTACAAAGTTTGGTACCCAGAAAATGTTTCTCATTTTGGTACCCAGTACATCTTTCTCAGTTTGGTACCCAGTACATGTTCCTCAGGTACTCACCAACATCAAACCTGGAAAAAATGGTCATCCATGAACAAATTTCAGCATTCCTCAGAATTAAAAACATCACATTACCATTTTCATTCATCAATGGAAATTGTTCATAACAAAACATAGAATTGGAGTACACAACAAGACCTAACCAATTTTAACCTACAACTACTACCTAAGATAAAACATCATCAATCCTACTAAAATTAACAACACTAACATGAAATTTTTGGGTAAGTCTTTCTTCAAGTCCAGATCCATCCTCAGCTTCAAATTCATTTCTTCCTTTGCAGGTGAGATCCTCGGGCCAACTTCAATGGGGTAGTCATCAATCCAACAAAAGAAATCACATGAACCGCCACTCTATCAAAACCAGAACAACCTAGCTCTGATAAAACCCTAATTTTCAAGCTTGACACAAAATTTGAGCAAAAAGGACATATTCATATCGAAAATCATTAGCATTTCTTACCTTGAAGCTACCACAACCTGCAAATCTTCTTCCAGGGTTCGCCTTGGTCCTCAATGTTCTTATGGCAGCTTCCACTCCACAGTCGCAATAAAGGACTCCGTCAATCCTCATGTTCTTCAACCTAGATCGTTGCGCCTTCGGTTTCTTCTCCATCCACCTTTCAAACCAAACCCCTTGGCTTCAATTTTGCCTCAACTCGTCAGCTTCTTCTCTCTCTACAACCCAACTCGTGAATGGTGTGTGAGAAGATGGAGGGTTGAGTGAGAAGATGAAGTAATCGTGAGTCAACAAGGTTTGAGGGCATACATGTCATTTCATCCTCAGTTATGTGCACGTGTGTGGAACATGCCACAACTTAACGGGACAAATGTAACGACATCTCGGTTTGGGTACTAAACTGGAATTACACATTTAGGGTACTCGGACAAAAAACATTTAGGGTACTAAAAACGAAATCCGAAAGTTTTAGGGTACTAAAATGGAATTATCCCTAGTTCTTATCCTTTGATTTTAAACCACTATCAAAGGTTTTAAAATATCACTTAAATATGTTTTTTAACAGACAAACAAGTGGTATTATATAAAGAAAAAGATGAAAAGTTCATACACCAGACATCTCCAAAATATAAGTAATGAAAAATAAAAAATGATAAATAATAATTTGTGATCATCATAAATCTGACTCATTGACCGAACCTGTCACGCCCCAAATTCAGTAGAATCGAACCCGGAACGCGAACATTTAGGACAATAAAAAAATTTCAAACATTTTAAATAAAACGCTTTAAAACCACCATTTAGTTAATCAAAATAATAATTCACAACTCAAAAGTACGTCCCAACAAGCGGACAAAATACAAGGCGTACGTCGCTAGACTCAAAAAAGAAACCCGGACTCCCGCTCCTAGCTCTTCAAGCTTCGAGAGCTCACCTAGTCCGTCCCGCGACCAGTACCTGTAGGAAAAGCAGCTAGGGGTGAGCGTTCGCTCACTACCACGGATAACAGAGACTACGGCATACTAGCAGACATTGCCGGTAACACCAACAACAAACTCAACACCGGGGATTACTATCCCCCAACTCAAGTAACCCGACTGACACACAATTGTTACTTTCCCCAACCGACTCAACACTCAGAACGTATTGTAGACCCGACACAACGATTACGACTTCCTCCAAAGACACGAAAGATAACCACGCAACACCCAAGATCGCAAAGGATCGCACACCAAACAAGATTGCAAAGGATCGCACTCCAGCTGTTCAGTCCCCACACAACTTTTCCCGACACGACGGTCGGATCAGACGGTCGACCTGTCGCACTTTTCCCAACACGACAGTTGGATCAGGCGGTCGACCTGTCGCACTTTTCCCGACACGCAGTCGGATCAGGCTATCGACCTGTCACACCCCAACCTCAGGCAACCACAATCACAATCACAATCAAAGTCCAACAAACAGCAACAACACCGGTTTAACACTCCACAGGCACTCATGGCCACCCAAGACACCAACAGTAAAAACACGGGTTCAACAACCCCACGGGCACTCATGGCCACCCAAGACACAAACTAAACAATCAACCTCCGGGCATAACCAAATGCCTCCAGTAATTCTAATATCGATAAGTTCATTGCCCCTACGACACTACTAAGTGTCACATGCATTTCTATTGTTCGATACCTTCCCGTATCATACGACACCACCCGGTGTCGCCTGCCTTTCTATTGTTCGATAAACTTATTTAACCTACGACACCCAAGTGTCACATGCATTTCTACTGTTAACTTTCCCTAGTCAGGGCCGAGATCCGGCTACTTTTCCCTACCTCGTATGCTTTCCCCAAAAGCTCACAACCAAGCTCCGGCGTGATCACGATCACTCGCCTAGCTTTCCCTTTCCTCTGTCGGTGGCACGATCTAATAAGAACACAATTTAAAACACTTTTAAGCTTGCAGGCATAAACTGAATTTTAATAAACTTGATGCCCAAATGTAACCCCGACAATTTCGATCACTCCCAAACTTCCCAATTACTCGACATTGTCGATAATGGACCCGGAAAGGCCCGTTTCACTCGACCCGGCGAATCTGCCCGGGATTGGAAAACGTCCTTCCGGGGCTCCGAAAATTCCCGTTTTCGTTTCCACGATCTTAGAATAATTCAAGGGTTCCTAAGCACTCGACGGAATCACTTTCCGACTTCTGAGTAATTTAATTCGCGTTTAAAGTTTCTAAACCCGTCATTTACAACTTTTAAAATTTAATTCCAAATTTCGATCCGGGTGTGGATTAACGACTTGGGGAACGTCCTAAACCACCCGAACACGAAAACCCGATACCCGAGCATGTGGGCCCCACCCAGCCATCCTTGGCCGTGGGTGGCTAGGGCCGGTTTTTGGGCCGGTTCACCATGGTGGTGGCCGGTCCTAGCTCCGGCCAGCCACCACCCGTCCGGCCAGCCACCATACACGGTGACCGGAGCTCCCCCGAGCCTCCGGTCACCGGAAAACGTTCCTCCTTCGCTCCAAAACGTCTCCAACGAACCCCACACCTCAACTCATCCAAAAACCACTAGTTTTAACCCAAACCCTAAACTTTAAACTTAACAAAACGAAAAGCGGATAGTTGCTCACCGTAGATAATGGCGATGGGAACTCGGTTCTTCTATCGTTGAGACGATCCACCGGTCGGATGATCGAGAAATGGCAAAACCCTAGAAACTCCTTCTCTTTTTCTCTCCTCCTTCTCTCTTCTTTCTCTTTCTAAAACTCTACTTTTTTCTCTTTTTGAAACCCTTGGCCGAACCCCCCCTTTAGGTATAGTCTTCTTGTTTTGTCCCCAAAACCTAACACCACCACATATTTGACATGTGGCAAGTGGGTCCCACACCTTTTGGAAAATATCTTCTAGATATTTTTCAGTCAGATTCGCGAAATTCGGCTGTTTCGGGGCCCGAACGGGCACTTTTTCCAAGAAATTACGAAACTTCACGGGCTACAAGGAAACGGCTCAACTAAGACCGCTGTGACGACGGCTAAGCTTTTTGGATCCAAACGGACCTCGAACAGACCAAAACGTCACTCGGTTGACTTTTCCAGCGAAAAGTCAACATTTCCCAAATTGGTCAGAAAGTTGCCTTGAGTCCCCCGGAACTCACTTTGGTCGATATCGGGGTCAACTTAAGTCCGATATGACCCTCGGGGTCAAATTTAGGTTCATTTAAGTGTCTGTCCAAATTTTTTAAATTCTACTGTTTTTCGACGATTTGACTGGCGTTGACCGGGAGTGGTTATTACAATCTACCCCCCTTAAAGGAATTTCGTCCGTGAAATTTAAAACAGGTGTACCTCAGGAGTCGAACAACGCGGGGTTCTTCGCGCGAACCTCGTCCTCGCGCTCCCAAGTCGACTCAGCTCCGTGATGCCTCCACTGCACCCGTACTAGGCGGATAACCTTGCCACGCAGGACCTGCTCCCGCATGTCCATGATTCGAACCGGCTGCTCCTCATAGGAGACATCGTCAGCCACCTCGATATCTGCCCACTCAATGACGTGGGAGGGGTCCGCATTGTACTGCCGCAACTGGGACACGTGGAAGACGTTATGAATTCTCCCAAGTTGCGGTGGTAACGCCAGACGATAGAACACCTGAAATCCCTCGCCGTACAGATAATACCGCCATCCCTTTAGCGCGAACACGACTACTGCTAGCTCCAAGTCATGGGTAGGAGAGTTGCGCTCGTGTGTCTTCAACTGCCTGGAGCCATAAGCAACAACTCTACCCAACTGCATCAGTACACAACCCAGTCCCTCCCGGACGCATCACAATAGACCTCATAGCCGACCCCTCGCTCTGGCACTACCAATACTGGAGCGGTAGTCAGAAGAGTCTTCAACTCCGTGAACGCACGTTCACAATCCTCTGTCCACACAAACCCGACTCCCTTGCGCGTCAACAGAGTCATCGGCACAGCTAGTCGCGCAAAGTCCTGGACAAACCGCCGATAATAGCCTGCCAACCCCAGAAAGCTACGGATCTCGAAGACACTCGTGGGCCGTTCCCACTTCGAAACCGCGTCGATCTTTGACGGATCGACCAGTATACCATCACGGGATACGATGTGACCGAGGAATTTTACCTCAGCGAGCCAGAACTCGCACTTTTCCAGGTTGGCATATAGCTGATGCGTGCGCAGTAGAGTCAGAACAATCCTCAGATGCCCCTCATGTGCCGCCTCATACTGCGAATAGATCAAGATGTCGTCTACGAATACCACCACAAACTAATCTAAGAACGGCCGGAATATACTGTTCATCAGATCCATGAACGCTGTAGGGGCGTTCGTTAGTCCAAACGGCATTACTAAGAACTCGTAATGCCCATAGCGTGTCCTGAATGCAGTCTTTGCGACGTCCCCCTCTCGGACTCGCAACTGGTAATATCCGGATCGTAGATCGATCTTCTAGAAACAAGTTGACCCTCTCAACTGGTCGAACAAGCCATCGATCCTCGGCATCGGGTATCGGTTCTTCACCGTAACCCGGTTCAACTTCCGGTAATCTATACACATCCGAAGCTCTCCACTCTTCTTCTTCACGAAGAGTGCTGGTGCTCCCCACGGCGATACGCTCGGACGGATAAATACCTTCTCCTGAAGCTCCTCGAGCTGACGCTTCAGCTCGGTCAACTCTGCCGGCGCAAACCTGTAAGGCGCCATCGATATCGCTGCCGTTCCCGGCACCAGGTCAATCCCGAACTCCACCTCACCAACTGGTGGCTACCCGCTCAACTCCTCAGGAACGACCTCGGGGAACTCACACACCACTCGCGGTAACTCTCGGCTCTACACGACCGATACTTCCTCCACTACGGACAACGCCGACATGAGAACCCCACTCTTACTACCCAGAACACACGTCACCTTCGTGTTGCCTTCTAACACTGTCACTCGTCGCCTGTAGAAGTCGATATTGGCTCGGTACTTCGCCAGCCAATCCATTCCAAAGATCACGTCAAAGGTTGTCATTCCCAGCACGAGAAGGTCACTAGGGAAAGGACAATCTGCGACTCTAATTTCGTAGGCACGACAGACCCTAGTCAACAATACATCACCCCCAACTGGGGTGTCCATGCACAGGGGTGGACTCAACAGCTCTAAACTCAGCCCCAACCTCTCAGCACAACTCAACGAAATAAACGAGTGCGACGCCCCAGTATCAAATAAGAATAACGCTCATAAATGATACAATAAACACGTACCCTGAATGGTCTCGCGGTAGGTAGTGGATCCTGGGGCCCGGGAGTCGGTAACTGCGTACACTCTTCCCTGCGACGCTTGCTGCCTCTGACCCAGCGCACTAACTGCTGGATACCCAGATCTCTGCTGGTGTCTCGGAACAGGGGCGCTCGTGGATGGCTGTGAGAACCTCGACTGCTGACTCTGACGCGGGCGACCCCTGGGTGACTGCACTGTATGCGACTGCTGCGGTCGCTGTGCTGACGTTGCCCCAATCGGCTCACGACACCTTGTACTAGTGTGCCCAAACCGGCCGCACCGGAAACACCTGAGCTCGTCGGCCCTCGGCCCCGAGCCCTGGCCTGTCCGGCTGATCACTGGTAGCGCCGCGAGCCCTCCTCCCATCGGACACTCTCGATGCATATGGCCTGGCTGCCCACATGTGAAGCATATCGGCTCCCTCTCTGAAGGGATTGGCCCCATTGATGCCACCGACCCCATCTGTCTCGCTCCGCCCTGATGAGCCTGTGGCCGGAAGAACCCCGTGGTCCTCTGTCTCCTCGAATCTCGGGACTCGGACAGCCCCGCAACACTAGTCGGCCGCTGTCGAACCTCACGAGTCCTGGCTGCCTCTCGGAGACCCTACTCCACTGTCGCTGCAGTGTCTACGAGCTCTGAGTACTCCCGCAACCTCAGGGCGAGAACTCGATCCTGAATCACCGGCCTCAGCCCCCCTCGAACCGCATGTAACTGTTCAGCTCTGTCGCCACCATTGCTGGCGCGAATCGGGTCAGGGCCGTGAATCTGGCCTCATATTCTGCCACTGACGCCCCGTCCTACTGCAGTTCCAGGAACTGCCGATGTCGGTCCATCCTGGCCGACTCGGGGAAATACTGCACCTGAATGACCGTCTGGAAGAGACCGTAGTCCCTCAGCTGATGAGGTGCAAAGGACACTCTGTTGCGACCATCCTCGATGCCTGAAGTGTCCAGGTCCCGCGTGACCTGCTCCAGCCATCTCTCGGCTAGGTTGGGGTTCGGCTCCCCGAAAAATGTGGGTATGCCCAGCTTCAGAAAGTCCAGCAGTGTCCGGGCCGTATGGCCTTCGGCCTGAACGGGCCTCGCTAGAACAGCTGATGTCTCCGGAGCTGGCGATGCCGACTCTCTATTGGCGATGATCGCCACCAAACTCTGCATCGTCCTGATCAGCTCGTCCAGGGCGGTCGTAGTGGGAGGGTCTGCGACCGGCGGGACGCTGGGCGTGCCCGCAGATGGTCCCGCGTCGCTCCTCATATCCTCTCCGATAGGAGTACCCTGGGCTTCCGCGTACTCAGCGGGCTCGACGGTGGGCATCCGTCCTGGTGCCCCTGCTGACCGTCCCCTCCTGCCACGCATGGGCGCCCGTCCCCGTGTCACGGCTGATCGTCCTCGCCTGCCACGAGCCATGTGGTCGGTATCCTCTGCACGGATACACGAAAACGTTTAATTTGCGAACTTAAACAACGACGACGTGCTCTATATATTAGCGTTCACACGGTCTACGTCTATCTCTAGCGTACTCGTTACTAAAATGTCACACCGCTCACGCTATCAATACTTCAATTACTAGAACACGTAAGAGAAACCTCAAATAGACCGCACAACGACTCACAGACCAAATCAAGTCACTCAATCACAAGCCAACACGGCCAAACAACATCACACGCCCACCGGGCCAACCAAAGTCAAAACACGCCCACATGGCCAATCAAAATCAAAACGCGCCCACAGGGCCAATCAATTTTTAAAACTTTCTCCACTTCATTATAAAACCTCATTTCTTGACATCACGTAGTTACAACCCGGTCCAGGCGTCCCCGAACTACATTGTACCCACTTGATATCAGCACCGTTACGCTTGACTACAGGGGCGCCCCTGAGTCGGGTCGCGACAGCTTAAAAACGTTTCACGCTCAACACACAAACAGTATGCCAGTAATGACCGTACTGCACATACACACAACAACAACCAAGACTCAAGGCACTACGGGTCTACACACGGTTTCCGACTCGCGTATCCAACGCACGACGGGACTTTAATTTTTCATTAATTATTCAAATATATAAACCCAAGACTCAAGAGTAATTTTTTTCATTAATTATTCAAATATATAAGTTATTTCCTCTAAATTAGTTAAAATATATTTTTAATTAGTTAATAATCTATTTTAATATGTAAGTTAATTTCATTTAATTAAGGGATATTTACAAATACCTATCCTAATTTATACACAATTTTATCCCGTGAGGACTGCATTTTCAAAATCATACACGTTTTTCAAATGCCTACATTAATGTTTAAAAACACCTGATACCTATACTAACTTTTACATCTTGTTAGAACGTTAGTTTCTCTATCTAACTCTGCTAGGTTTTTATTATTCATGTTATTGAAATAACCAATACATAAGGTAGTTTTTTTTTTGCAAGTGGACAATTCGTAAGGTTGTTTTTAGAAATTAACCTTCAATTAATTAATTAAAAAACAGAAAAAAAATCAAAATCAGTAGAGGTAACTCGATGTCATAACCTTGACCTTTCGTTTATTACCGAATCATAACCCAAGCAAAGGTTAGTTCTCATATCATAACGTTGACTGCAACGTTTGTCATTTTCCGTCCTCAAGTTTAACGACCGTTTAGTGAGTAACATGAAAAGTTGATAGGTCAGGGTTATGATTTGAATATAAACTAAAGGTCTACGTTATGACATCAAGTTTTCTCATGCCATTTCAGGAATGTTTTAAAGGCACGTGACAAGCATGTGACTAGTATTTCGTGGAGTTAGTTACACTTAACAAATTTTGAGGATTAATTTGTCAAAGTTGTTACTATGTAAGAAATTTGATAGGTATGAGTTATGATTTGAGAATTGACCGAAGTACAACAAGACTATACATGGTTTTCCCAAATCTATACATGCCTCCTTCGTCTCTTTCCGTCCCATTCCGTATTTTTGCATTCGACCATACCATATTTATATGGTACAGACTTCTCCGGACGGCCACACTTACTCCTCTACCACCAAAGATCCTCGTCTCTCTCTCCAAGGGTACTCTTGTCTCTAAAGTTGCAAAAACACCAGATCTATGAATAGAATACGGTGCACAGTGGCGCGCGAATATGGCCTCAACGATACCATAAGTAGGAGAAGAGGTGCTCAGATCCAGTTGTAGGTCATACATAAAGAGATAAATGGTGGCGGTTGTGGATGGAGAGCCGACCCCCAGATCTGTGAACAGCCGACGATGGTGAGAAGACATTGTGACGGATTTGACGATGGTGGCGAGAACACGCACTGTGTTCTTCCAGCGAGGAGAGAAAGGACAAAGAGCTCCACGTCCGGTGGTTTCTTAGAGAGGCGGTGACGATCGGGATTGCTCCGACAACGAGATTGACGACGAACCTAATGAACCCAAGTTGCGTTTTTTTCAATTTCGAATTTTTTTTCAAAATATTTTCCCCATTGTTCTAAAAGAATTATAATTTTAAGCTTGTGTCTATTAAATTTAACTAAAATCTTACATAAAAGGTTTATGAAAAAATTATTAAGAAAAATGAAATTCTCAAAATTAATAAATAGTTTCTGAAAAAATATTAGAAATTGAAAAATAATATCTATAAAATAAATTTAATTAAAAAATAATAATAAAATTTAAAAAATTGGAAGTTTATGCAAAGAATAATATAAATTAATTAAAAAATTAAGTAACTAATAATAATTAATAAAGAGGTGTATAATAGTCTTTCAACTCATTTCGCAACTTAAACTCAAATGTGATTGGACACAATCGTCATTTCATGTATTGTAGTTAGTTCTTTTAATCTATGTTTGTGATCAAAATTTACGGTATCTAGTTCGACACTTTAAACTTTGTGTAGCTAAATATACTTGACCAATACATAGGATAGTTAACATACTTGATGTTTTCTTACAATTGCTCACACAAATTGGTCATGGACCTTTAATTGCCCTAATGTTTAAACACGTGTTATGAGCTATCGTTGAATGGATAAATGAATAATTTTTTTATGCTCAATATTCATTTTGAAGAAATTAATGAATGAACATTTTTTTATTATTACTCAACAAACAAATTATTTTATATAAAATCTTAATAAATAAATAGTTGAAATATATTTTAAATATAGATTGAAAACAGAATAATTTTTTATTCTTTAATTTTGTTAAGATAAAAGCATCGATCCAAGTGCAGGCGACAACGCGATGGGGTCGTAAAGCTCTACTCTTCGGTCACAGTGGTGGTGGGGGTCGCGAAGATCCGTTCAGACTGGGTGGGTGCGAATTGGGTCTGCCCCGGTAATACGATAGGAGGCGTGAGAGGGGTCGGAGGTAAGCTTGTGTCTGGCGGAGGGCGTGGTGGTCGGTCTCTCTTCTTTCTCGACCGAACTTTCGGGTAGATCTCCCCATCTTTGTAATTTTATCTCAAAGTTCAAAGATCAATAAATTCATTGGTTATCAATAAAACTTAATCAAATTATTTTCTAATTATTAAAATATTCATTAATTCTTTTTAAAAATAATTCTTTTTCAATTTTTTGTTCTTTTTTAATGTTAATGATTTTCTTTTAATACTAATTATACATTTTTCAACAAATAAGTTAAAAATAAAAATAAAAATAAAAGCTTTATCGACATATAGGGTTCCGCTCCTCTTGTTCTTCTCGGTCTGTCGCGTCGTCACAATCAGCCCTATCCTCCTTAGGACTATACCATCCATCTTCTCAAAACCACTACTGACCTGCCACAGCCGCCTTTGTGCCCCACGCCCACCATGACAACTTTCGCCATCTCCCAAACCGACACCATAAAACCTACACAACCCCACATCCACTTGACTCCGTCCTTCCCCCTAATCAAACCACCGGCTCCATCTAGAGAATTTGTCAAAAAGGTTCGGCCGAGAAAGAAGAGAGACCGACCACCACGCCCTCCGCTAGACACATGTTTCCCTCCGACCCTTCTCACGCCTCCTGCCGTACTACTAGGGCAGACCCAATCCACACCCACCCAGCCCGAACAGATCTTCGCGACCCAACCACCATCGTGACCGAAGAGTAGAGCTTCGCGACCCCCGTCGCGTTGCGCCTGGATCAGTGCTCAATCAACCAAAACCTAGCCTAAATGGGTAAGAGCCGGACTACAGTCTACAGAGACTTGAGAGACGAGTTCAGATCGTCATCCTTATGATCCATAGTGTTGAGAGGATCGAAAAACAACATGTACCAAATATCTGCATGTGGGGATGAAGATCTTTAAGAACATCTCCAATGGTTAGACACTGTGCAGTGTCTATGAGCAGTGTCTAACCATTGTTTTTGGCTTCCAGACACTGCTTCCAGACACTGCTCCTCCAATGGTAGTGTCTATGCAGTGTCAGGAGCAGTGTCAGGAGCAGTGTCTACACAGTTTCAGTAAATTAAAAAAAGCAACCAAATATTTGTGACACTTTTAATTAAACCCAAATACGAATTGCATAACTATTTTTTATTACAAACAAAATAGAAATTACATTAACGTTGCTGATTAATATTTAATTGCGGCCGCCATCTCCAAATTTTGCCCAAATGTGTTCGAGGAGATCATCGTGGAGTTGGTGATGAACATTCCGATCCCGAATCCTTGCTCTATGGCCCAGGATACTATCGTTGGTCACCGTTGGGGGTGGTCCTCTACGCACGGTGTGGCCCGGGACAACAAGATCTGCAAGCGGATCAGTGGGCCACGGCCTACGCTCATCCTCAACGATCATGTTGTGTAGGATCACACAAGAAGTCATGATAACTGCGAGTGATCCCCTATCCCACATTCGACCCGGGCGAGTAACGATGTGAAACCGGGCCTGTAGAACTCCAAACGCTCGTTCGATGTCCTTCCTACACGCCTCTTGGTATCTAGCAAAGCATCGTTGTTTCGGCGTTTGTGGAGCAGGTATGGACTTCACAAATGTTGCCCAAGCAGGATAAATTCCATCTGTCAAGTAATACGGGGTTTCGTATTCTCTACCGCTGATCTTGAACTTCACATCTGGGGCGAAGCCTTTTACTACTTGGGAGAATAGTGTAGACCTATTGAGCACGTTGATGTCGTTGTTGGAGCCCGGTGTCCCGAAGAAAGCGTGCCAGATCCAAAGGTCTTGGGATGCTATGGCTTCGAGCATGATTGTGGGGACGTTCCCGTGGTCCCTACTTGCGAACTGTGCAGCCCATGCCACAGGACAGTTCTTCCAATCCCAATGCATGCAGTCCAGGCTCCCTAACATCCCCGGAAAGCCGCGCTCTCCGTTGATTTGCAACAACCGTTTTGTATCGTCCACGGTCGGGCGTCGTAGATAGGTCCGCCCGTACACCTTGATGACACCGATGCAAAACTTCTTCAGGCAGTCCATCGCAGTGGTCTCCGCCATTCGCAAATACTTGTCGCAAGCATCGGCTGGACTTCCATAACAGAGCTGACGAAATGCTACCGTGCACTTCTGGTGTGGACTGAAAGAGGCTCTCCCTGTAGCATCCTTTCCGTTACGGAAGTAGGCGTACCGGCCACTCAAACCATTCATGATCCGGATGAACATGTCCCTCGACATCCGGAACCGTCGCCGAAATTGTTGGTCGCTGTACACCGGTTGAGGCGCGAAGTAGTCACGGATCAGCCTTTCGTGTGCATCTTCGCGGTTGCGCTCAATCACTCTCCGCTTGGGTCTCGGCGCCGACAATGAGATCTCGGCCTCATCATCATCCTCACTCATTGGTTGTACGGCTGCCATCAGTTGATCCTCCAATGCTTGTTGTGTTGCCTCCAGATACATATCCATCGCGACGTCTATTTGTTCTTCTGTCATTTACTTCATCTCGTCTAGCGTCGGAAGACTCGCCATCGAAAAAAATAGAATATGAAAAACTATAGGATTTGGAGAGGAATAGATGAATAGAAGCTTGAAAGAAGAGAGGAGAAGTGAGATTTCAATTGGGGCAGATCTGAATTTATAGAAAACTGTTGGGCACTATGGGAGTCGGCGTCGCCACGTGTCGGGTTGTGACTGGCCAACCGACTAGCCGTTGGCGCCAGACACGACCGGCTGCGTCGTTGCCAGAACCAGCAACGACCAGCAGCAACGACCCCGCAGACACGGCTTCCAGGCACGACAAGTCGTGTCTACGCGTCGTGTCTGGGCCGTGCCTACGCCAGACACGACGCGTAGACACGACCCTTGGAGGTGCTCTTAAGAAGCCTTGTAAAACTCTCGTATCATTATTCCAAGTAGTATTATACTTAGTAAATCAAAGATATACTCTTTTTTTCTAAAACAGGGAAAACGTTATTTTTTTGTCCAGTTAGAAAGGTAATTTGTACAATCTGATCGTGCTCCACTTTTTGTGACAGATCCTAATACAAATGTGATATTTTGTTACAATTTTACACATCCAAACTTCCTTTTTTATAATTATTTTATACGTGATTGGTCCTTTTATACAATACATCTAATTTAATTAGTTGGTTGCAAAATCACCCTTAAATATAACTAATTTTTATTAGAAGTAGGATTACGAGCCATGAACATGTATCATTAAGCCATCCTATTATGTTATCAATGACCACAGTTAACTCGTTACTATCTCCATGCACATAATACTAACGTGTAACAGAAAGGGTTAATTATATTTTGTATTTTTTTTAGGAAAAATTACACATAACCTCTTTTAGAATTGACTTATTTTGAGATACCCCTCGATTAATTTTTTTTCATATAACCCCCTAATTATTAATAGTTTTCGCTTTAGTCTGTTTTCGTCCAAAAACAAACAGGTCTGATAGCATGTGCCAGTCACATGACAAAAATATTTTTAAAAGTACGAAAATACCCTCATCCTAACCCTATTATTTGTGGTTCATATCCAAAAACACACTTCTCTTTTATTTTTTTTCTCAGCCACACACCATCCTCCCTCTCAGACCCTCATCTTCTCCCTCTTCACAAAGCTTCACCACTGGATCTTCATGGAGGCCACCATCGGATCTCTATCTCCGTGCATCCATACCTTACCTCCACCACCGTTCCGACGAGCCATAGCAGGCCGAGAGCCATAACAGGCTGAGACCCGCTTGGCCTCCCTTGCTCCTCCTCGCCACTGGAGTTCCATATCTCAGATGCAATTTTTTTTGTCTCTCTTCCATCTTGATTCTATTTTACTTTTCAATTTCCTTGTTCATATTGATGTTCATCTGGTACAAAAAGGGCAAAAAGCAAAGGGGATAAAAGGGGGCGAACAAGGATTGTTCATCTGTTTTTTTTTTCATTTTCCTTGTTCATTGATGTTCATTGTACCCTTCAAATTTGATTTTAATTTTTCTGAAGCAAAAGGGACAAAAAGGGACGATTGGGATTGTTCATCTGTTTTTTTTTTCATTTTCTTTGTTCATTGATATCCATCTACCCTTCAAATTTGATTTTTAATTTTCTTTGAAGCTTCTGTGTTCATTGGTTTTTATTCGGGATTTCAATTTCATCTAGCAAATAATGCTCTGAATTTTTGCGTGTTTGAGTTTGATAAATTTGGTGAATTTTCGCATTTGAGTGTTAAGATTTGAGGTTTTTATTGCTGGATCTTCTAAGCAATTTGTTGTTTCATTTCCCATCAATTTGATTCTACTTTGTTACTTATACTTCCGCTCCTATATGTTTGGCTCCAGTGAATATACCAAGGATTGTGGGTTTGGCTCCAATGAATATACAAGGAATGTGTTGAAGTGAATGGATTGAAAATTGGGAGTATCATCGTTAGAGGATATAAAAGCATAATTAAAAAAGAATTGTTGAAAATAATAAAGGAAAATAGTGAAGGAAAGAAATTAAAATAAACAATTTATGAAATCGAAAAAAAAAAATCTGAAAAAATGAATTATAAATAAAACTGATTTTTATATATTTAATGAAAAAATATGAAAATGAAAACAGTTTTAAATGAATTACAAAATTAAAAACTGAATTAATTCATTAAAATTAAAAACAGAATAAAAATAAAATTTACAACATAATTAATTAATGTTAAAAATAAAATTAATCAATTAATTAATTACAATTAAAAACAGAATTATTAATTAATTAAAATAAGTTTTAGGCTTTACAGAACAATGGCATTGATTTGAAAATTTGATGGTTAGTGAGGGGTAGTTTTGTCTTTTTACTTGTTTTGGATGGAAAGTTAACGGAGTTGGACTAAACTGAAAAATAAATAAAGTTAAGGGTGTTAAATGTAAAAAAAAATTGTTAAGGGGGTGATGTGAAAATAAGCCAATTCTAAGGGAGGTTATGTGTAATTTTCCCTTTTTTTATTGGTAACATACGTTTTATAACGTTCAAAAACAGTCTCTCCATTTTGGTAACCGGCATCTGTTAGTTTTTCGATGAAATGACTATTTTATCGCTTACTACTCAAACAAACAATAATTTTACAATTAAAATAAATTAAAATCAAATATAAAATAGAAATAAAAATTAAAATCAAACTATTTCTCATTGTTCCTTAATTTTATCAATTATGATTTCTCAACTTCATCTTCTCCAACAACAAATAGATCATGTCTTCAACAAGCAAGATATGTCTTATCTGGTCTTCAACAAATCATATCTAAGTAATTTCCTCAAAAACAAAGAACACCTGAAAGAATTGTTTTTCTTTTAAACACTTTGAAACCCTTTCATATTACCTTTGGAAAGAACTAATAAAACCCACAAAACCCCAACTGTTTGGAATAGGGAAAACTACCTATACCTATCCAAAACCATGTCCATTTAACTGATGCTTACCTAAAACTTAAAGTTAACTGATGCATACCCTGAAGTTTCGAAAATGTAACTCAAAACCCCTATGTCAGTTAAAATGACGAAAATACCCTCAACTACACTTCAATAATTATGTTAAAAAAAATTATTTAAAAATTACTTTTGTTATATATATATATTTACTTATTAAATGACTTCATTTTTATTTAAAAAATCACTTCATTTATATTTTTTAAAAAATTATTTAAAAAAAATTAAACTGAGGGTATTTTCGTCATTTTAGCTGACAAAAGGGATTTTTAGTTACAAACCGTAACTTCAGGGTATGCTTCAGTTAAGTTTAAACTTCAGAGTAAACATCAGTTAAATGGGCATGGTTTTTGGTAGGTATTGGTAGTTTTCCCTTTGAAATACGCCAACCCAAAACGATTGGGATGGTGGACTAATTCGGTTCCCTCTGAGAAGACAACATCAAGGATTGTTGCACGAAGTAGAGGAGCTCGCAGGGAAGAACGATTTTTGGAAGTCATAACCAGAAGATTCAGATTGGTCGAGAAGAGCTACCTCGCCCGTTCTTCTTCCTCGCACTGTGCTCTCCCTCCGCCGCCGTTAGAGTTCACAATTGGCATCGAAGAAATTGAGGGTTTTGGCAATAGAAATCGAAGTACAATAAACCCTAAATAAGTTTTGGGTTGAATGAGTTCTCCATCTGTAAATCCATATTTGTTAAACCTTGAGAAAGATATAAAGAAACGGAAAAAGTTGGGGAAAGATGTAAAAAATGGAAAATACAAATCAACATCTGTAAAGGGACAAAAAAAATTCTGTGAACAAGTGAGATGAAGAAAAATGAGTGAGACAACTATTTTCAGAGTTTTCTAAATTTTATTTATTATATTTATTTTTTGAATTTAATTTTTGTTGAAGGGGTAATCTCGTCACTTGAATTTTATTTTGAAACTTCCGTCAATTTTAACAGATTTTTTTTGGAATATTCCGTTAGTTGTAGCAGAATTTTCCAAAAATTTACCTAAAAATAACGGTTACCAAAACGTAGAGACTGTTTTTACACGTTACAAAACGTTGGGTACTAGAGTTCAGTTACCAATAGATAAGGGTACAAAAGATAATTAACCCTAACAGAAATACAAGCACACAAGTAGGCCATAATAGTAGGAAGAAAAGTTAACCTCCACATGTTAAATATCAGCAGCAGAGCAATATATTCCAACTTAACACTGCTTCCTGTTCTATCCTCAAAATGCGGCTACAACAGTACACATGAGCATATCTTCTTTTCTCCTTGCGCAAAAATTTTGAAGATTTTTTCGTGAACATTACAGCAACAAAGGAAACCAACCATTTCCAATTTTCATCCATAAAACATAAAACATGCTTTCAGGCACACATCGCCTCCAAGATCCACACAAACTTGGATTCAACTGCCCGAGCGTTTCCAGCATCCCTTTAACAAGGTCACAAGAACATGAGGTGAGGAAGTGACCGTTTTTTTATAACATCAGGCAGGCTCTGTTATAATAGTGGTGATCTGAACAGAATAACATCTCATAAATAAAAAATTTGGCAATCAATTTAAACATCTGAACCGAGCCAAATTTGAATTAATGTAAAGAAAGATAACACGCCATACCTTGAAATTGAGTTCAAATATCAACATGTGGGACAGATGCAGAAAGTCAAAACATAATATTTAAATCAGCACTGACTTCTCTTATCATTTGGCCACACCACCAAATATTGAACCCTGAAGAACTGATTCAGGCACTGGCTCAAGAGACCAGCTGCCAATCCCACCTTCTGTTTTAACTGCTTCAATACCAGAACCGTCACCAAGTGGAGAATATGGTTTTGTCACCTTCTTCAGCATGCCCTGAAAAAGCATCCACAAAACCATTTTTATTTCTCAATAACGCAAATAGCTCTATTACAGCTTATTTCAAGATGTGTTAAATCTCCCATGGACTAATATCGATGAAAAGTAATGGTGCCCCTTTCCATATGATCTATAGACAACTTTAATAAGTTACAGACACTACAGAATTTGGGTTTTTATCAAAGAAAATAATTGCTGTAAGTTTACCAATTTAACGACAATTTGGAAAAATACATTTGATCAGATTACAAGCAACTGCAGGAATAAGATATATGATATTTATAGCAAACCTTAGAGAGATTCGGCCCATAAGTGCCCATTGCTCGCTCAATTGAAGAGCAAGCCTGAAGGGCCTGATGGGTTTCACGCTTGCATTTTACAGTACGAGTCATATCTTTAGGAGATGATGATGTAGTCTGTCTGTAAATTATTAGAAGTGAAGGCGGATCATTTATACGGTCCTTCTTTCCATGAGACAATTCCATGCTAGCTATGTCACTCCAGAGTAAATCCCACAATATTGAGCAAGGATCCTTTGCTGGGCAGAAATTCTTCTGACCAATAACGTTAGCGGGTTGCTGAAAGGCAAATATAATCTAATTTTAGTTACACTAGGGTACAACAAAGTACGGACCTATCAGTACACTATTTAAGTATCCATACTTGCAACAGCATGATTCTCCGATGAGTGACCACAAGGATTTTTCCTTTTGGGAGTAGAAAGTGGTCTTCATAAGCGTCTGATAAGGCAAACTTTCCACGAACTTTGAATAGATCAGCCTGACCCAAAAACGAACCTGATTCCGCCAATTGAAGGATAACCTTTATGACAAATACAAGAAAAATATAGTCAGATATGCTATCACATTTTACTTATCTACAGGTTGTTATTAAAATGCAAAAATGGAAAGATGAGAATAAGAACAAGCACACTAAGTAAACCACGGGTGAAAGGATAAAACACAACTTCAACTCTAATAAAACTAGGGATTGATGTATTGACACATAAAATATAGCAGAAGCAAAAATGATGTACGATACCGGAGTATGTATGCAATCAAACAAAGATCCATCAGTGTGTTTATGGGACTCAAGGAACTCGAAAAACCAACCTATTTCCACAGAAGTATAGGAAAAATAATAATGCATCAACACTCACCACATACCTGAAAGTTTAAAATCAAGTACTCTTTTATAAAATAGGAGATATTGGACATGTAAAAGTTCCTTTGCAATTAAATAACTGCAAATTGTTATTCCAAGGGGATATCAGGTTTGGGCATACATATGCTTAATAGCTACCATACTCATATATTTTTTTTTTATAAAAAATGATATGCATGCTATGAGAGCCTATCAACAATTATAGCTATCTAAGAAGTCATTTGGACAACGATAAACCTGGCTGCTGATCTAGTACAACACAAATTATTATGGTGCATGAAACCAAAAGAGAATGTGATTCACTAATGGAAACTAAAGACCTAATACCTGCCCCTGTGCTCTGTAATCATTATATGGTCTAACCAAATTATCTCCGCTAACAACACGAGGATGCCTCCTGCGTAAAAGTTGTTCATCTGAAGTTATGGCAGCTACTAGTTTCATCCTAACAGCATTGGCTCCTTCAGTTGTTTTTGACAAAAGATCGAAAACTCCACTCACAGGTTGTGCAGCTGCACCTATTATTCCTTTTCCAAAACCCTGAACAAAACCTTCAACACCTGAAGTTTTTGCACCCTCAAGGGGTTTTGTTAATATGCCAGTGACTCCTCTGAATAAGCCTTTTGCTAGTGCTCCTCCTCCCTCTCTAATAACATCACCAAAGTCTTCTACACCCTTGTTTTCCTGCCATAGAGTGAAAAAAATATATAGGTGGACTTCACATAGTATAACGAGAAACAGTTAAAATTATACATCTCCCAACAATGGGTAGCGTCTACAAATGAACATATGGGCTCGGACAAAGTAAGCAATAATATACAATGGAAGTAAATTACATTGAGATATGTTATAAGGTGGGTGAAGTCAAGCATATCATGTAATTGTCATAGCAAACCTGTCTTTGCCGACTTTGAATGAACGTGTTATCCATTGATAAGGCAGCCACACCTTTACTTATATTTCCTAGAGCACTGCTAGCATTACCCAGTATATCAACACCTGACAGCAGTTGAAGAGGTTGACCCAGCAAATCCTTCTGAATGTTTGATATAGCATTACTGATCATAGAACTCTGCCTCATGCGCACATTCTCAAGAAATCTTTGGTTTATTCTGATCTGGAAAACAACCACCAATGTCAAAATTTCAATCTGATTACATGCTTCAGTTATTTGAAGTTCTATAAAATCAATGGAAGCTGAGAAGAAAAAAATTTCATATACTTGCAGTATACCCTGCATGGAAAAAAGAATCAACTTATCCAGGGGGTTAATGATAGTGCAGACCAGATAAAAATGCAAAACCACTAAATTCTAGCAATCATGTGTTATCACTAAATATGAAAGAAAAAAGATATTTGCTAGCAGACAGCCATAAACAAAAAAGTACCTTACATGCAAGTTTGTAAACCTAGCATCTAATGCATCACATCTGGTAACCGTATCATACAATGCATGGGTAAAAAGAACAAGAATTGTAAGTCGAAACTCAAAATTAGATGTTCATAAAATAGATCCCAGCAATACAAAGATAAGAATAAATAGTTGTGATACTCACTGGCATATTTTCAGTGTTTCCTAATGCAGTCATCAAGGACAACCAAAACCCAAGAACACCCCTTGGCCTCTGGCTCGGTGACATAGCCAATGAAATTTTGCACCGGACTTCTGAGATATTAAGAACACTGTTCTTGCACAACAATTATATAAGCTTCATGAGAAAAAAAGTGCAAAGAAAAAGATAGTTTGGAAGTTCATCTTGAGGTGCTATGCATACCCAATCTCAATGAATGGATCCACTGAAACGGCAGTTGCTTGACTGTTAGATAATCTATTCAGTTTGACATGTTGGATCATCTCATGAAGGCGCCATATAATAGGTTCTTGAATGTTTATCAAGAAAGCATTGTTTTGAGGTCCCTGCTTCAATTAAAATAGATGTAATCAATATAAAGGACACAAACATAAATGTCAAAACATAACCATAAGAACTACACACTTACCTCTAAACTGATATGTGGATACACATACAAGTCAAAGGACCCATTTGATTGCATTGTAATGCAAAGTTTCAGGATATTATCATTCTCCCCATCGACTCTCTGTATCTGTGGCCTTAAGAGAACTGGCATTGGAGTTAGTGGCAACTGGTTATCTACTTGTATCCCCCGCATTTTTAGTTTTAACCTAAAAGAGAAAATAACATGGAAGTTGCTTAATCAAACATTTTTAGACTGCTAGACAGTCAATAAGAATAATAGCAGAGACTAAGGTCATTGTAACGAACAGTGCACTAGGCAGTAGTTCCTTTAACCATAATGAGATAGCTGAAGGTAAACCTACCGACTAATGCCAGAGCCCAAACCAGTTGAATATGTTTGCAGAAGATTCTGCACTGATAGGTATAGTATCTCCTCGGGTGTATGGTCGATAATTGATATTCCAAGCTCAGCAAGTTCAACTATGAAATGAAACTCACAGTCTGAAGTGGACGTTGAATCTTGTTCGAAATCATTTTGAGACGCTGAGTAATTTCTACTCATAATTGCTGAAGGCTCCATTTCTGGCATCCAGTCACAGATCCTGACAACATTTATTTTCTCCTCCTTTATGACAGTTACACGCAGAGGTTTCGTAGGACTACCCTCAGCAGAATTGGGCTGGTGATCGAATATCTCATCAATATTATACTTGTCTGATTTTAGAGGGTCAGTCCCATCTGGCAGGAGTTCCAATAACCGTATTCTACCAAGATCTTCCCAATAAAAAGAAGCTGCAGCATTAGGAAGAATTTGTTGCCATGAATCATGGATACCATCCACTTGCCGGAAATGAATTGGCAAGAACATCGATCGGTTTTCAATCCTGTTCATGAGTTAAAGATGATAAATAACAGTTCGGAACAAAAAAGGATATGATACAGTCGTGAGAAGAATGAACAAACAGTATAATGTGGATACCCTAACTTATATAGAATTTTGAAATCCTTGGGAGTTTAAACTACTAATACACATGAAAAGGAATAAAAGAAGGCAGTGCTTGAATAATTATTTATAGTTTCCTTAAACTATCTTCACTTTCTAATGTTATTATAAAGTTCGTACATTGAGTGAGGCATAAATACAACTTGGTGAAAAGAAGCTTTGATAAAAATAGAGTGAAGAAGCAAAAGGGGTAGACAGCATTCCAAAAGAAGATTATTAATACGTAAGTGGTTGGAGTTGTGTCGGTTAGAAACGTTTTAAACCAATTTTTGAGGAATAACAGTATACATGAGAACTGGAGGGAAACTACTGTGATACCATTTGTAAAATCATCAATGATGTTAAAGGTTGCAATAACTATAGGATGTATTGTGTTTCACACTGAGTGAATGTGGATCTAGTGACCACTTGATTATATGCTAATTGAGCCCACACCTAATAGCTTAACCTTTTGGGTTGGAGTTCAGTTTAGCATGGTATAAAGTATGTAACCTGTTTGTGTTTTTTTTCCAATTAGTTACCGGCCCACATGCAAGGCCCATTATGTTTGTCTGGTTCGTTCCTGATGGGGAGTGTG